>OY821518.1:160242539-161658933 GCA_963682025.1 Cordilura impudica | reverse complement strand
TATACCCTCCACTCCAGTGTGCAGAGGGTATATATAAGTTTATCATTCCGTTTGTAATAATTAGAAAAAAAAATTTGGACCCCATAAAATATATATATTTGTGATCCTTATAACAACCGGAGTTGATATAGCGATGTCCGTCTGTCCGTCTGTCCGTCTGTCCGTCTGTCCGTCTGTCCGTCTGTGGAAATCACGATGACGGCATCAATCGGGCAGCTAGGGTGCTCGTTGGCATAAAAAATGATTCATTAACATCCTGAAAAGTTTGCTATTTAAAATCGTCCAAATCGGTCAATTAGGGCCCGAGATTTGAATGAAGAACTAAAAAAAGTCTTGAAAAAATATAATTTTCTATGTTGTTCTTGTCACGATCACGCCCTCAATAGGATAGCTAGGGTGATAATTTTTAGTGAGAATGATTCACCAAATTCATGGGAAGATTTCTACTTCAAAAATCATTAAAATCGGTGGAACAGGTCCAGGTAAATCTATGAAAAATTAAAAAAAAATGAAAAACATGATGTTTCCATATTGTTCCTGTTGTTATTCTAAATGTTGCATTGTTGTCATAGCTGGACTTGTTGTTTTTGTGGTCGTTGTGGTAATAATATAATAAAAACAAACCCTTTGTACATTTTTTTGTGAACTCTGGTAGAAAATTTTAAAAGTTTCCATTGTTTTGGCATCACTAAAAAAATTTGTTAGATCATTTCTGTCATTGCCACGAGCCTGCATGCAAAATTTCAGATCGATTGGCTGACGGGAAAGGGGCTAAAAATCGATCCAAAATTTTGTCGACAAGCAGACACTACCAGTTAATATAAAGGCAGTAAGTAAAGGGAGTAAAAGTTCACCAATAATTTAAAAAACAAATTTTTATGTATTAATTTATTTAAAGAAAAAAATAATTAAATGAAATAGTAATAATAATAAAAAAAAATAATATACAATACAAAAAAAAAAGAATATATAAATAAAATAAAATAAAGATAAATGCATTCATAGCATTATAATACATATAAAAGGTCAATGTTTTCTACCCGTAATCGTAACGAGTCAGTTGTTTTTTTTTACATGAAAATCATTTAAAACAGTTACCGAACGTAACCGGAACGTCCCAATACTTTTCATGTGAAAAAAAGGCTGACACGTTACGTAACAGTTACATGTCGCTAACTTGTTCTTTACACAGGCTACTGCTTTTGCAGCCAACTTCAAGTCTATTTATATAGTTTCGTAAGCATAACTGATAAAATTGTTTCTATTATTTTTTGCTGTAAGTAATAAATTATAAATATACTGAATTTGCAAACTAAAATGGATACATATATTGGAGGTGCTTTAATACAAAAGAGTTAACGAAACAAAATAAAAAAAAAAACAACTCTACAACAGCAACAATGGCAGTCATATGTTCTTCAAATAGAAAAAAAAAACTGCAAGTGTGTTTTGTTGGCTACAAAACAAAAATAGTGTTGACAATATAACAAAATATGTAAAAGAAGTTAGTGCTATGAAATATTTTATTTTGTTTAAAAAAAAAATCGCAAAATGAAAGGCTATAATTCCATTAATAATCAAAAGGCGTTAAACTAATTTATTTATTTTTACGTTGTACTAATGCATTTTAAATAAGTAAAAGTAATTGTATATTTAAATAAAAAGCATTTGTATTATATGTTGCTGTCGTATTCAGAAAAATCAAGTAGCTGACTATACGACTACAAATGCTGCTGCCAGCAGTCGTCTATGTGTTTCATTCATGATGTTGCATTTTTTTGCGAGCAATACTTACATATATTCTAAATAAAGAAATAATAGTTCTTTTCATACTGCGAAATCTATACAAATATATGTACAAATACTATATGTCAAATTTCAAATTTGCAATAATTGATACATTTTTGAAAGAAAATTGTATAATATGAAATGTCTTTAATTTATTTCATAGAAAACAATTTTTTGAGGTGCGTGGATTTTCCATATTTACTGTTTTACTATTTTCGTAATGAGGTTAAATGAGTTAAAAAGAATTTAATATATTTGAAAATATTAGGTGAGGATCCTCAAGATGTAATATACGATCGGTCTAAAACTTTTCACTTAGAGCCACAGTTAAATTCGAAACAACAAAAACCCATATATTTTGTGCATAAAGTTTAATATTAAATGTGCTTTTCTGAAATGCCTATATATATTTTCTCATTCATTTCTGACCATCTTCAATGTAAATTTACCAAAGTTTTTTTTATTGCAATATGTATATAAAACTTAAAAATTTAATATTTTTTATTGTGTATTAACTTATTATTCTGCGATTTTCATTACATCACAAAATATTACAAATTGGCACTACTGTTTCAAAAACAGAAAACTTCTAAATCAGTTGAAAACAGTTGATCTGTAAAACTGTGTGTGAAATTGTGTCAAATAAAATTACAAATATTAATAAATATAATAATACATATATATATATATTATTAATTTTGTTAAGAATTAGCACAAAATTGATTTTCCATTTTGCATTTCATTTATAAAGAATTCTGCCATATTTTGTTAAAGGGAAAATCCATTTTTGTTATATTAAAAAAAACAGACTTGCATTTAATTTTTCCGTGACTGCCTCAATAATTGCGTAGATGCCACCAAAATATTTTTTCTAATTAAAACAGTTGATCTGTAAAACTGTGTGTGAAATTGTGTCAAATAAAATTACAAATATTAATAAATATAATAATACATATATATATTTTATTAATTTTGTTAAGAATTAGCACAAAATTGATTTTCCATTTTGCATTTCATTTATAAAGAATTCTGCCATATTTTGTTAAAGGGAAAATCCATTTTTGTTATATTAAAAAAAACAGACTTGCATTTAATTTTTCCGTGACTGCCTCAATAATTGCGTAGATGCCACCACAATATTTTTTCTAATTAAATATTAACTAATATCTAACTAGAATTATGATTTATTCTGACTAAAAAGTTCCAATTAAAAGTTATTCATCCCAATTATGAATATTCTCAAGGAATTTCTTTCTCACGGAAAATACATTTCTCGAGAAAAAAATTCCTCCAATTATAAATTCCGCGTGAACAAAAAATGATTAACTGGCATCATCGAATTTCGAAGCCACTTGCTTTGCTTATTGACAATTTATTTTCTATTTTTTGTGTGTGTGCAAACGACCCTACAATAAATGTTCCACTAAACATTTTTGTTTGCTATCAAGTTGAGGTGCATTTGAGATCAAATACATTTTTCAAATCTCCAACGTTAATTCTCAAATGCCCTCAATAGTTCGAATATAGTCTTCTCAACTTAAAAGGCACATTTTTTATATGGCGATTTTCATAGTTATCAAATTGAGAAATTTGTGATTCTCAACTTGATAGCAAAGAAATATTTCCAATCGGTATCAAATGGAAGGTACGGAATTGCCATATTAAAAAATATTATACTAATTTTAGAAATGAAAACAATTACTTTTTTTAATGTTTCAATTTTCAATTTAATTTCATTATATATTTAACATTACTATGTACATATTTAACATTAAATGTACATATTATGTACATTTTTTAAAATCTAGAATTAAAAATAAATGAATTAATTAGTTGTACATTTTTTGAAAAATTTGACAAAAAGCAGAAATAATTAAAAATATATCAATGATTTATTTGTACTTTTTTGGCATTTTTTAATTTAATTTATTATTTATGACATATTTAAATAATATCTCAGACTTAACACAAATCGTATTCAAGTTGAAAAAATGTTTGGTCTCAAGTGGAGAAAAGTGTTGGATATCCAATTGAGAGTAAAAATGTTTCCCAAAGATTGGAAAAAATGTTAAGTCTCAACTTGATGTCAAGTTGAAAGCAAACAAGGAGAAAAATTGTTCAACCCAAGTTGAGAATTACATTTCACATCAATTTAAGAACTTAACTTTTCTCCAACATTGGCGAAATAATATTTCAATGCATACTGGGGAATGACCGAAACTAACACATAAACAGTTTTTTCCTATTTGAAAAACATATGACTCATTGTTGCTGTTGTAGAGTTGTTATACCCTCCACTCCAGTGTGCAGAGGGTATATATAAGTTTGTCATTCCGTTTGTAATAATTAGAAAAAAAATTTTGGACCCCATAAAATTTATATATTTGTGATCCTTATAACAACCGGAGTTGATATAGCGATGTCCGTCTGTCCGTCTGTGGAAATCACGATGACGGCATCAATCCGGCAGCTAGGGTACTCGTTGACATAAAAATGATTCACTAACATCCTGAGAAATTTGCTATTTAAAATCGTCCAAATCGGTCGATTAGGGCCCGAGATTTGAATGAAGAACTAAAAAAGTCTTGAAAAAAAAATAATTTTCTATGTTGTTCTTGTCACGATCACGCCCTCAATAGTGCAGCTACAGTGATCATTTTTAGTGAGAATGATTCACCAAATTCATGGAAAGATTTCTACTTCAAAAATCATTAAAATCGGTGGAACAGGTCCAGGGAAATCTCTGAAAAAGTAAAAAAAAATAAAAAAAAACATGATATTTCTATATTGTTCTTGTTGTTATTCTAAATGTTGCATTGTTTTCATAGCTGGACTTGTTGTTTTTGTGGTCGTTATGGTAATAATATAACAAAAACAAACCCTTTGTACATTTTTTTATCAACTCTGGTAGAAAAATTTAAAAGTTTCCATTGTTTTGGCATCACTAAAAAAATATGTTAGATCATTTCTGTCATTGCCACAAGCCTGCCTGCAAAATTTCAGATCGATTGGGTCACGGGAAAGTGGTTAAAATCGATCCAAAATTTTTTCGACAAGCAGACACTACGAGTTAATATAAAGGGAGTAAAAATTCACCATCATCTAAAGCAAATAATGCTAAAATACCTAGTTGTTAATAAAAAAAACAATTGGGCAATTCACAATGGGTAATGTATCGTTGTATCTCTTGTATCGTGTATCACTTTACAATAGTGTAAAATTGTTGTTGGTAATTTTCACTGAAAAATCTGATACACGATCCAACTTCATTTGCTATGTTTAGTAAATGTTGTATATTGTATCATAACATATCAGTTCCAAGTGAATGCCAGTTTTTATGAAAAAGAAAAAACAAATACATACAATATTATCAGCATAAATAATTATAAAATAAAATATGGCAAATAACGCAAATACATCGATAAGTTTATTTATATAAAAATTAATGTTTATATTTTTAGTATGTATTTTCTCTTTCAGTACCAACCAAAACATTTAACATTTTTTTTTCATTATAAATTAAAATGCAAGAGGTACGTAACTAAAACTCCAGGGTACATCTCACGACCAAAAAGCAAACACTGACAAGTGTTTTCTCTTATACAAAATAGCAGAAGCGACGAAGCGATCTTTCCTCGTTGGATCGAAAATTACTAAAGAAAGCGTTTTACAATATGAAAATACAACTGAGTGTTCACAACAAATGATTGTATTGTGTATTTCAATACAACATACAATATACAACACCTGTTGTGAATTGCCCAAATGTAAATTTAGCAAAAAAATTTATGTATTAATTTATTTAAAGAGAAAAACACAAAAATAACGTTTGATGTTGTATTTTTTGTGTGTAATATTTAAATATACATACATACACATATTATATAATACAAATAATGTACATATATTATATATATGTATGTATGTATATTCATAGTAACTGCATGTTAGAAATAAATCGGTTATTTTATTTACATAAAATTCTGCAGTATTTTGTTGTGGGGAAAATACATTTCTTTTGTATAACAGAGTGTCACTTCATTTTGCTCAGCGTGACTATGCCACAGTAGATGCCGCCATAATTTTTGTTTGTTCTAATTAGCTTTGCAATAGTTATTTCTATTTTAACATGAATGTTAATATTTTCAACCAGATATCATACAGAACAATGTTAAGAGTATACACGGGTTGGTCTTTTATTTCATACGTTTTTTCATTATTCTTTTACAAATATGAACATAAGTTTGGCATATTACCCACCAATCTCACATCACACTGCAAGTTCGAAAAACTCAATACTCTCACATTTTTTTTACTAATACACACACATTTTCCGCAGTGGTCACACTAATGGCACCAAATTTTTCGTGCGAATAGTGGCAGACACTAACGATGATTAATGTTACCCTGTTATAAATTTAATGCAAATTTACTGGATTCTGTAAAATTGTAATTAAAGTTTTAACTTGTTAAATCTATTATAATGATTTATTTTTTGAAATGCGCATACAAAAACGCAAGTTTGTTAATTATAGAGCATAAATATTATTAACTATTATTAAAATAATACTAATAATAATAAATGTAAACATTTTCCCTCAAACATGTGCCTGTATAATAAACTTGGTAACTCTACTTAAAATAAAATAAGAGAGAGAAGTATACAAATGTTTTCAAGTTTACGCTTCGACAACATTTTAAAAATGAGATTGCAGTCAGATGTTTGAGCATAAAATTTAATGGCGATGGATTCGACTAATTCGAACAATTTTTCGTTGATAATACGTACACAACGATTTTACAATTTCAGTGTGATGTGAGATTGGGGGGTTAACTTTTTGTTGTCTTTACAAAATAGAGTTACCGAGTTCGTCAATGAGTTTTTTGCTTACAAAACAGTTCTACATAGTTATATAGAATTATTATTCTGCTTTACCTATAAAATATCTGATTGCGATTACATCTAATTTTTAAAAATTGTTTATAATTAATAAAGCATTATTATTCACATAAATACAAAATTTCACTTTTTAAATTTTCCATTCAAATTTAAGAAAATATCAATTATAATAAAAACTGAAAATAAAATTTCCAATTATAAATTAGAAAATATTAATTGAGTTTCAGAAAATCATATCAAAACGTCGGAAATAATAATTTTAAATTTAGAAATATCTTTACATTTAAAAATGTTTACATTTAAAAAAAATATTGCCATTCAGGAGATATTAATAACTTTTCAGTACCGCGATTCAGTAACTTCTTTTAACGATAGTCGAATTGTAAAAAAAAAGAAAATTGAAAAATTATCAGTAAAATTTTGAAACGATATTCGCTATTGTTAAAGTCAGCTGTTGTTGTTATCTAAACGACAACCATTTTTGTGTTGTTTATCCAATCGATAAAAACTTAAATTTTTAGGTTGAAATGTCGTCATACATAAATAAAAATCATGATATAGTGAAAATATTTTGCTTTAATTAAAAAACTTTTTTATATAAATAAAAAAATTAAATATAACCAAAATGCATGCCGATCAGCAACCACGATGACCAAAAAGCAAACACCGAAATAAATCCGAAATAATAGAAAAGAAGAAAACCAACCCAAAGAATTTGCTGAAATAATTTGGTATTAAGTTTAACAAATTGTTTACTTTTTCATTTACATTTATTATCAAGACTCAAACCGAGGTGGAGGGTATCAAAGATTCGGCACAGCCGAATTTAATACTCTTACTTGTTTTTCATAGATTTACCTGGACCTGTTCCACCGATTTTAATGATTTTTGAAGTAGAAATCTTCCCATGAATTTGGTGAATCATTCTCACTAAAAATTATCACCCTAGCTATCCTATTGAGGGCGTGATCGTGACAAGAACAACATAGAAAATTATATTTTTTCAAGACTTTTTTTAGTTCTTCATTCAAATCTCGGGCCCTAATTGACCGATTTGGACGATTTTAAATAGCAAACTTTTCAGGATGTTAATGAATCATTTTTTATGCCAACGAGCACCCTAGCTGCCCGATTGATGCCGTCATCGTGATTTCCACAGACGGACAGACGGACAGACGGACAGACGGACAGACGGACATCGCTATATCAACTCCGGTTGTTATAAGGATCACAAATATATATATTTTATGGGGTCCAAATTTTTTTTTCTAATTATTACAAACGGAATGACAAACTTATATATACCCTCTGCACACTGGAGTGGAGGGTATAAAAACTAATATTTCCTGTTGTTCACCATAACATTACATTATCATTCGAAACAAATGATGTAGCAAAATGTGGCTACAAATACATTATGTTGAAAAATTGTAAAAAGAGATCTATAACTTCATTTTGTGAAATATTGGGTCACAAGAACAATTCGTGCCTCAACAATTTATTAAACAATAACACAGCGGCTTGCGGCACTAGATCCGCGCACAATATGCCACCCTTTATGGAAATTGACGATGGAATCGTCATCATAAACAACCAGCCATCCAAAGTTCAAAAAGGTACTTATCTCATAACCTTTGACAGTACTTTAACTGTTAATTCTACAGAGTTTAAAAATTTTCGAAAAATCGCTTTTAAAAGCCCTGAAATCCCAATAGCGCATACTGTAAACTTAATTGATCATACCACTATATTATCACTCCAGTACCTTCACGATTTAAATATCAAAAATCTGGACCATATTTCTCACTTTCACTTGAAAGTAAGAGGAACATTGTACGCCTCTGCCTCTCTTTTTCTCCTAATCCTTATAATTTGTATCGCATACATTTTTGCCAAAAGACAACGCAAAGTAAAAATTAACAATATCCTTCAAAATTACGATCAGACGAGGACGTCCGATGCTTAAAGGGGGGAACAGTTAAGGTACGGAAGTGCAACCATGCCAAATTCCTGGCAAAATTAAAATATTTGCAAAATGAGCGCTACACGCGCAACAAAAAACATTAAATTTAAAATTATAAATTCATGCAGACGCTACCTTGCATTTTTGTTTTTACCTTTCGTTCACACGAAAGTGTGACCCTGGTTATGTTGACAAGCATAGTTTTTATTGCATTTGAAGTTGTGGATCTCCTTAAATATGTTTTGAAAAATGATTAAAGAGTTAGTTCAATTTCGGCATTCAACTCAGCTCGCATAGCGAGATAAATATTTTGTAAAAACATTTAAATAAATTTGAGTAATTTTTAAAATAATAAACTTTATGAATAGTAAATTAAATAAATTTAAAATATTTATATTAAAATAATAAAATACAAGTTAAGTACCAGCATTAAATCTTGTTTTAATAATTTGTCGGAATTGGGCAGGAAATCAATTTATATAAATAGAAGTTTGTTAGACATAAACGTTAAATTAGTGCAACAATAAATTTTGTTATATAACATTTTTTTTTTCCTCTCGAGAATTAAAACAAATTTTAATAATGGGTAGCACACAAACGAAGGTAAAGGAAGTAGTAACAGCAACGGTAAACGCCAACAACGGTAAGCGTTAGTTTTGAAGTATTAATACTAATTTGCGCTATGACAACCATAGTAGTAATAATAAAACATTTAAAGAAATACGTAAAAAAACAAATCCGTAGGCATTCAGTACGTAATGCAGTTTAAAGATAAATACAAAAAAAAAACTTTTGATAAAATCATTACTTCTTGAAAACAAAAAAAAAAAAAAAAAATACAAGAACAAAAAAAAAAAAAAAATATATATATATAAAATAAATGTCTGAAATTCAACAATAATTAAATTGTAACAGAAAAACAAAAGCAAAAAAAATAAAAAATTTTATTATATATATATATATGTAAAGAAAATGAATTTTATTGTATTTATATTATAATTATATAATGATTTTAAGAAAATATTTTATATACATATGTGAATCAAAATTATATAAATATCAATAAACGAAAAGTAAAAAGAAATACATTAATATTGTCAATAATTGGTTCAAATGGAGAATGTCATAAATTCTTTAGAAGCATTAATTGCAAATGCTAGAAAATCTTTAAACCGACCTTATTCACAGGAGACGGTAAATAATAAAAGAATAGAGATAGAAAATTTACAAAAGAATATAGAAGATACAATTATAGATGATAAGATACCCATTGATGTTGGCGAAACATTTTTGGGAAAATTTAAAAAGCTAAAATTAGAAGCAATTGAATTATTGGAAAGACATAGTGAAAAGAAAAATATTTTAGAGCATAGACCAGAAATAGTAATAACAAACATGGAGTTAAGTGAATTGTCTGCAGTGTTAAAATTGATACCATCATTCACTGGTAGAAAAGAGGATATGTTAGGATTTGTAGCGAACTTAAAATTAGTGGCCCAGACGATACCACAAGACAAACAAAATTTTTTCCTAGAATTCGTCTTTAATGCAAAATTGGGCAGTAAGGTACAGAATAGAGCAAGGCAGAGTAATGCACCCACTACGGTAGATGAGCTTATAGCAGCTCTAAAAACAACATATAAGTCATTGAAAAGGTCGAACACCATCCTAAATGAACTAACCGGACTAAGGCAAAAAGATAATAACATTACTGGTTTTGCCAACAGGAAGAAAACTTAATAGCAGAACTAAATGAAATTCAAATTGCTGAAGAAGGCGAGGCAAACAGAAGCGCGATAGTGAATACAAATAGTAAAATAGCGTATAACACTTTCGTAAATGGATTACAAAATGCTCAGACGGTATCCACTATAGAAGCCAGTCAGATGACGACTTTTACGGACGCTTTAAAGATAGCAGAAAAATCAGAATCGAGAATAAAGCAGAATCAAATTTTATTTAACAGGGCACAATTCAACAATTCTGGAACAAATAACAGTGGTCGTAGGAATAATAACAACTTTAACAACAATAATAGGAATCTTAATGGTAATAATAACCAAAGACATAATAACTGGATTGGTAATAGAAACAGAGGGAACAATGCATACCAGAACAATACGAATAGAAGCAACCACAACAATAATAGGAACACTAACAATAATAACAACTACAGGAACAACGCATATTATAACAACAATCGAAACAACACTAATAACTATAGGAATAATAATAACAACGTACAAAGAGGTAGCAATAGAAATAACAATAATAGAAGATATCGTAATGTGAATCAGATACAGAACCAGGGAAACTCCCAAATTCCGGAGATGATAACATCCCAGTCTTCGGAAACAGCACAGTAGAAACCACAAAGATATACAGTATAGCATCGAACCTTAGAAATTACGTTAGATTGAATATTGATGACACGGACAGGGAAATTACATTTTTGATAGATACAGGTGCGGACATATCGCTTTGTAAACGGAAATTTTTGTATAGATATCAGGAAGATCCTGATGACTACTGTAATTTGACGGGGATTTCGGAACAAATAATTAGATCAATTGGTTCGACAACGATAGGAATAAAAATAGATGATGTGAAAATTCAGCATAAAGTGCAAATGGTTGCAGATAATATACCAATAAATACCGATGGAATCTTGAGTAGAGATTTTTTAACTAAATATAGATGTAATATCGATTATGACAGATATGTGCTAACTTTCAGCATTGGTGATGAGACTATGACAATCCCGATTAACGATAGTGTTTTTAATAAGATAACAATTCCGGGCAGAAGTGAGATGATTGTACCTTTTGATGTGAAGCTAGAGGAGGACGCTTTTGTGTTGAATAGGGAAATAACGAAAGGAGTTTATTTGGCGAATGCAATAGTACCTAAAAGGGGAAACCAGCACGTTAAATTGTTGAATGTAACGAATGAGGTAATAACAATTGAGAACATGAGGGTGGAGACCATGCCATTGAAGGATTATTCGATTTGTTCAGTCAAAAGTGTTGGAGGTAATAACACAGATGCGGAAATAAGGTTTAAGAAATTATTGGAAAGTTTAAATTTGAAAGACTTGAATGATGAAGACGTGGGGGAACTTAAATCAATACTGAGAGAATACCAATCGATATTTCATATTGAGGATGAGGACCTTACCACAAATAACTTCTACACACAATCAATAGACTTACATGACAAAAATCCAGTATACATAAAGAATTACCGCCTACCACATACACATACAGCGGAAATAGATTCTCAGGTCCAGGGGCTATTAGAGAAGAACATAATTGAACCATCCATTAGTCCATATAACGCACCATTACTGTTGGTTCCGAAAAAGGGCAACACGGACAAAAGAAAATGGAGATTAGTCGTGGATTTTAGGAAACTCAATGACAAAATTGTGAATGATAAGTTTCCATTAACGCGTTTGGATGACATTTTGGACAGACTTGGCAGAGTCAAATACTTTTCAACTTTGGATATGACGAGCTCATTCCACCAAATTGAGCTAGATCAGAAGTCCAGACCATATACAGCTTTTTCTACACCTAATGGTCATTTTCAGTTTAAGAGACTACCTTTTGGATTGAAGATATCGTCAAACAGTTTTCAGCGTATGCTAACAGTAGCACTGTCAGGTAGGAATCAGAGGCATTTCTCTATGTTGACGACATCATAGTGTTCGGTTGTAGCATACAGCACCATAATCACAATTTGGTGAGGGTTTTTGCCAGACTAAGGAGATATAATTTGAAACTAAATCCGGAAAAATGTCAATTTTTGAGACCAGAAGTGATATATCTTGGTCATCTGATTACTCCCAACGGCATCAAGCCGGATCCATTAAAATTTGATGCAATAACTAGATATCCCATTCCAAAGAATGCAGACGAGGTGAGAAGATTCGTGGCATTTTGTAATTACTATAGAAGATTTGTAAAGGATTTCGCTAAAACGGCAAGTTGTTTGAATGCTATGTTAAAAAAAGGTGCAAAATTTGAATGGTCAACACAATGTCAAACGGCTTTTGAAACATTGAAAAGCAAACTAATAAGTCCACCGATTCTTCAATATCCAAACTTTGAGGAACGATTCATATTAACAACAGACGCATCAGATTATGCGCTGGGAGCAATATTATCGCAGGGAGAAATTGGCAAAGATAGACCTATATCTTTCGAAAGCCGTTCGTTGAACAAGCATGAAAGGAACAAACCAGTGATAGAGAAAGAATTATTGGGCATATACTGGTGAATACAATTTTTTCGTCCATACCTGTATGGTAGAAAGTTTACTGTAGTAACTGACCATCGTCCATTAGTCGCATTGTTTTCTCATAAAAACCCAAATTCCAAATTAACAAGAATTAGACTAGAACTATCGGATTATGATTTCGAAATAATATTTAAAAAAGGGACAAGCAACACAAATGCAGACGCATTGTCAAGAATAGAATTAAATTCTGACATACTGAAAGCTATGGTACCCAATAAAATTGACGAATTAAGCAAAAAGACGCTGGTGATTACTAGAACAATGAAAAGGAAAATGATACAAAATGAGGTAAATAATGATAACATTGATAATGAGGATAAATATGAAATTGAGGAAAAGGATGAATTATCTCCTATTGAGCGTCATGAACTCAAAATGTGGGGATGTACATCCATGAAAGATATAAAACGTGCACGAAAACTAAAATTTATATTAACAAAGTCGACAAAGGAATACTTACGAATTGAAGATAATCATTCTGTGAACCACACGATCGTAAAATGTAGTGATAATCCCATTTATCTAGATAATATGTTGGAGAAACTATGTTTCAGGTTAAGCAGATTAAATTATGCTATATTCGCACTGGAAAAAGGTGACGAAATATTTGATATTATAACCCATGGGAAATTAAAAGAAAAATTTAACAAGATTAAAAATAATAATGACGTCAAAATTATACTATATAGTAAACCTCAGAACATAATAGATAGCGAAGAGAGAACAAAATTAATTAAATTGTATCACAACACACCATGCGGAGGTCATTTCGGGATAAGAAAGACTTTAATAAGGCTTAAACAAAAATATGTATGGAAGAATATGCACAAGATGGTAAGAAAATATGTATCAACGTGTGATCTTTGTCAAAGGAACAAACAGATAAGGCACACAAAAGAACCATTCAATATAACGGACACACCTGGGAATGGCTTTGAGACCATGGTAATTGACACAGTAGGACCACTGCGTCCATCAGGTTTTTACAGATACATACTGACAATGCAGTGTGAACTGACAAAATACATTATAGCAGTTCCTATGGAGACAAAAGAAGCCAAATCAGTAGCAAAGGCTATGGTTGAGAGTTTGATATTAAGATATGGGACATTTAAAACTTTAAAATCTTACAAGGGTACAGAATTTACAAACGAACTTTTAAGGGAAGTATGCAATTTGTTAAAAATAGAACAGAAGTTCTCAACGCCATACCATCACGAGACTTTGGGTACAGTCGAACGGAATCATAGAGTCCTAAATGAATACTTTTTATCTTTCGTTGATGAAGATAATTGGCACGAGTGGATTTCATACTACGCATTTGCATATAACATAACACCACATATCGATACAGAATACTCCCCATTTAAATTAGTTTTTGGAAAATTACCAAACGTACCGGGTGAAAACTTTACAGGCAATGACAAAATATACAATATAGATAACTATGCAAATGAGCTCAAAATTAGGTTAAGAAAATCATTAGATTATGCTAGGGAAATAATACTAGAGGTAAAAAAAAAAACGTAGAAATAATAAGGAAAACAGCATACAATTAAAAATAGGAGATTTAGTACTAGTTAAAGTAGAAAATAGAAAAAAATATGAAGCTCCATATAGGGGACCATATGAAGTAACTAAAATTGATGACTTAAATGTCACTTTGAAAATTAAAGATAAAGAGAAAATATTACATAAAAATTTATTAAAGAAATATAATGAAAAAAATTGACAAACAAACAAAATGTATAAAAGAAAACAATATGCACACAAATAAACAAAAACAAATAAATATATACAAAAATATGTACGTTAATAAATTTGTTAATGTAGAAATAAAAGTTGTAACACTATATAGAATAAGAATTTAGTTCAATAAGTTTAATCGTTTTTTTTTTTTTTTTATTTTTTACTGTATAAATTTGAATTTCAAAATGTTTTTTAATTTAGCATTGAATTAATTTTTCAGAATTATGCAAATTTATTTAATTTATTTTTTTTTTTTTTACCATAAAATATTACACTTTTGTTCTTATATTTTCCTTTTCACAATATCTTCACAATTTTCTTTTTAACAATTTTTCTTTCTTTAGAAATTGTTCCAACCTCGCACATGCGATGTCTGTTGGTTATTTCTTTTACAAGTTTTATACGAACCAATTTATTTGAAATGTTGTTGGAGTTTGGCAGGATTCATTTGTTGACATCCTTCTTTTAGTTGGCAGGATCTATTGTTTAGCAGCATCTGTTGTTTTAGCAGTGGCAGGATCTGATAGATCGGCAGGATTTATTGTTTCAGCAGTGGCAGGATCTGATAGTTCGCAGGATCGCCATGTGGTGTTTTTACAAGGATTGTGTGCAACTGTTATGCAGGATGTGTTTTAATAAAAAGACATTCTTTTTTATTTCATATTTTTTTAAGTTCCTTTTAAAGATATGCTTAGGTAAGACTTGTTTTCAAAGAAAACCTCTTCATCTAAGCTGTCAAGTAGAACCTTTTCTTTATTGTTAAAGTTCATGCTTATATATAAAAATGCCAAATACTTAAATGAATAATAATGAGTGCTTTCTATAACTCACTCCATAATAAAAATCAATACTCTGTTTTCAATATTGGTTCTATCATAATGATTTTAATAATGGCTATGTACATTGGCATTAGGCGATCTTGGAAAAAAAGAAGGGTGGTTTCTTTATATTTTATAATTACTCATAATTCAAACATGAGTACAATCTCAAACAAACGAGTAGAAATTGTACTGGCTAAATAAAGTACATACCGAATACAATACATTGGAATGTGTATTCTATACAGTTTGCATATGAAATCAAATCTAGTGTACTACATATTGATCGTTCAACTCTATTCGATTTCATTGCTTTGTATTTTAACTTGCTCAGTCAACAAACACACTGAGTCATTTGTTAGTTACCGTTCTTGCCCTACCCCAAGTTTACTTGATACTTTTTGTTCTATTTATTATTGTCGCTAGCCAAATGTACATGTGTGTATATGTATGTTTGTTTGTTTTAATTCTCTGTTGTTACGGGCACATTCTTGTGCTTTATAGCAAACAAGATAGTTTTTTAGTTTAATAGTATTTATTTTTAATTGTACTTCAGCTCTATCTAGGAGCGGAGTCTTTTAATGCTAAATTATTAATGATTAATTGATTATAAAATGTTCTTCTTTATATACATATTTTCAACCTATATTAACAACAATGTGTTACCTGCACTTGGGTCAGCATAAACATAAGTGTGCCAGCGTAACAGCAACATACAATAACAATATACGCAGTCATACAATGTTTTGCAAATGCAGTGGTCAACAATATTGATATTTGTTATTTCCGCATTTGCAAATATTGTGTGCTATGCATTGTGGGTATTATACAGCACACTACGAAAATCGTGTTACGCTACACCTTCCTTTTTTATAAGAATGTTCATATAACATTTTGTTCTATGGACATTCTTTTATTATTTGTACTGTTGGGGTTTTTTTTTTTTTTTTTTTGTGGTTGTATCAAGTGCAAGTTTCACATTTTACAATAAATTTATTTTATTTTATTTACAAATATAGATTTAAAGAAAAGAATGCATATTGTTTATTTAATATTGTATAACTTAAGTCTATTCTTATGAACTATTTGTTCTTTATTTGTTTTCTTATCAACTATGGTTACATTATTTCTGAAATCTATTTTCTTAATTTTATATGGCCCTTTATATGTCATCTCTAACTTATGTCCTGCATCATTTCTTACTAAGACTAAATCTCCTATTTTAAAATTGTAATCTAAATTTGTTTTATCATAATTAATTTTTTGTTTTATTTTATTTATATCTAATAGTTTTTTAACTCTATCTATTGCTACTTCTAATCTAAATTTAATTTCCTTAGCATAATTATCTATATTATAAAGTGGTGCAACTCTATCTACTTCACTAAATTGTCTAAAATTGTTTGGAATTTTTCCAAAAATAAGTTCATAAGGGCAATAATCATGTACTGTAGATGGTGTAGTGTTAAAACAGTACGTGAAATATTTGAGCCATTCATCCCAGTCGTCTTTATCTACTGATATGTAGTTTCGTACGTATTCGTTAAAAGTCCGGTGACTTCTTTCTATCGTACCTATTGTCTGGTGATGATGTGCTGTCGATGTGCGTTTATCTATCTTCAATAGGTTGCAAAGCTCTGTCAGTATAGAGTTCTTGTATTCTGTGCCCATATCCGGAATGAACGTCTTCATTGGACCGTATATAAGCACAAAATTTTCAAATATCGCTTTTGCGATCGTCTTAGCTGATTTATCTTTTATTGGTATTGTTACCAAGTATTTAGTTAAGTCACATATCATTGTGACTGCATATTCATTTCCATAAATTGACTTTGGAAATGGTCCAATTGTATCTATGTACACCGTATCAAAAGCCCTATTTGGTGTCTCCGTTATTGTCATTGGATTTTTTATATGTTTCTCCGTTTTAGCCAATTGACATTTATGGCATGTTTTCACATATTTGGCAATGTCTTTTGTCATATTTTTCCAGTAACAGTATCTCCTGATCTTCTCAGTGGTTCTATATACCTAACAATGTCCTCGTTCTATAGGATCATCATGGTATTTCAGCATTATCTCACGTATTGCCTTTGCATTCGTGTTATCAATTTTAGTTACTTCGTTTAATAGCGCTATTCTGATTTCATTCAGTGTTTTATTGCCCATATTCTCAAATTCACTTATCGAGACAAATTCGAAAATCTTCTCATGTGGTGAAATCTGAATCTTATTAATATTTAGTTTACAGGCTATTCGTTCTAGCCTAGGGAAAAATTGTCCTAAGTCGATATTCCCTTTAGTAAACAAATCATCTATTCTTATGCTAGCATATATGGATTTTCCCTTTTTGATGTAACATCTGTTGGGTAAAATCTTTAATTTATAATATCTTTTGACGTCTATATTATTCAATGGTATATATACCTTGAGCTTATTATTATTATTGATATTTTGCTGATTTACTACTGGTTTACTAATTTTCTCTTCCTTAGTCATCGATCCTGTCGTGACCCTTAAAACGGATGAAATCTTGTCGTTAATATCCTTTAAGTCATTTATTGTAATGCGCGACAGTGCGTCGGCAACATAATTATCTTTTCCCCTGAGATATTCTACTGTGAAATCATATTCCTCCAGATCGAGTCTCATTCTCGTTAGCTTAGAACTTGGATTTTTCATGGAGAACAGGTATGAAAGTGGTCTATGGTCTGTTCGGACCAAAAAATGTTTTCCATATATATATGGTCTGAAATATGTGACAGCCCAGTGTATGGCAGTTAATTCCTGTTCAATGGTCGATTTGTTGCTTTCGCCTTTAGTGAAAGTTTTAGATGCATAGGCCACAGGTAGGTGTCTACCTTCATGTTCCTGTGTTAAAACTGCACCGCAAGCATGCTTACTCGCATCTGTTGTTATGCAAAATTCCTACGTAAAGTCTGGGTACTGAAGCAATGTTGGGCTCATTAATGCCTTCTTTAAGTATTTAAACGCGCACTCACAATCTTTTGTCCACTGAAATGGTACTCCCTTTTTGTATAGCCTTGTAAGGTGTCTGGAATATTCAGAGAAGTTTCTAATAAATCGGCGGTAATAGTTGCAAAACGCGACAAACCTTCGTGCGCTATCGGCGTCCGTAGGCGTCGGGTAATTTTCTATCACCGAATATTTACTATCATCCGATAATATTCCTCTATCAGTACATTTGTGGCCAAGATAGGTTACCTCTCTCACAAAGAATGAACATTTTTGGGGGTGTAGTTTAAGATTGTGTTTACGGCAAAGATCGAATGCATCCTTCAAATTTTAAAGCATATGTTTTTCAGAACATCCCAATACAACCAAGTCATCCATATATAGGAATGCTTGATTCGGCTTCAGACCATTGAAGGCTAATGTCATCATTCTTTGGAATGAATTCGGTGCTGTTTTTAAGCCATATGGTAGTCTAGTAAATCTGTATGAACCATTGTTTGTTGAAAATGACATCAAGTCTCTAGAGTTCTGTTCCAAACCAATTTGATGAAACCCGGACATCAAGTCCAAACAAGAAAAATATTTTGCTCTACGTAGTTGGTCTAGAATATCGTCTATTCTAGGCAACGGGAATTTATCTGATATTAGTTTTTTATTTATCTTCCTATAGTCTATCACCAAGCGCCATCTTTTTTCATCTGTTCCGGGAAGTGATTTCTTTGGTACCAACAGAATTGGGCTATTGTATTCCGAAAATGATAGTTCGATTATCTTGTCATCTATTAGTTTTTCAACCTGTTTGTTTATTTCCTCCTTATGAGATTCTGGTATGCGATAATTTTTATTATACGTTGGTTGATTATCTTTTACTCTCAGTTTTTGTTCATAGAAATTGTTGGTAGTAATTGTTTCAGTCCCTAAGCCAAAAATATCATTGTATTCTAAACAAAGCTTAGTTAAAATTGTTCTGAACTGTTCAGGAAAGTTTCCCTTCAAAAGGTCCAAAACTTCAGATTTTCTTTGGCTATTTTTATGTGGTTTTTGTTTTACTATTTCATAGTCAGACATTTTCTCGGTTTTTATGTTATTTTGCCTAATGGTTACTATTTTATGTGTGGTATTTAAAAAACGAACCAATGTGTTATTTGATTTTACCAGTGTATTTGGTACAAAGACACCTGGTACGATTTCTTGATTTGGTATTAGTACATCGTCTTCAAGCTCCGGAAACCTGATTTGACGAATCACTTCTGACCTTGGTGGGAGTGTTATTCCATTGAAGACGTTCGTAAGTGGAATTTCTATTACATGCGACAGATTGGGTGGTCGTAGTACGAGGTAATCATGGTTCCCATTGAAATCTAGTATACATTTATACTTCTTAAAAAAATCCATTCCAAGGATACCGTCGCAAGGTATTGGAAAATTATTTTGCACTACTTGGAAATCATGTGGTATCAAAAAACCTCTAAATTTTAGGTCAATAAATACATTACCTATTGAACGAATTTTACCCTGTCCTATTCCACTCAATGTGGTTGTTCTGTTTCTGTTAATTTGTGTTTGATAAAAATGTTTAGTTTTTATAACCGAAATGTCTGCTCCTGTATCTACCAACAGTGTTACCGTGTTGTTCGTGTCGTTAATTTTTATATTAACATAAAAACTTAAGCTGAGGTTAAGGTTGTATATGTAGTTGGTATAGTTATTATGATATATCTCAGAGGATTTTAGCAGTTTTCCGAATCATTTTCATGTGACTCTGCTGCTCTGACGTAATTTCTGTTACGTCTGTGGTTCTGATTTTGTTGAACCCTGTTGTGAATAGGTTTTTGTTGGGGTCTGCCGTTGTTACTGTTATTACTATTATTGCGTGGGTAATTGTACCTTCCACGATATTGTCTGTAGTTATTATTTCGGTTAAACTTCTGCCCGTAATACAATACGGCATTTTGTTGCCCTGTTGCTTCAGTGCAACTGTTTATGAATTTGCCAACGGCCTCATTCATGTTACTGAATTGGCCTGCTTCCATGATAAGTTTAACTTTATCGATGGTGCAATTTTTGGTTAGTGCCTCTTTACTGCAACCTGTGTTGAATATTTACATGCCAATTCGCATGGCAAACCATCTGATAAATAGGCATTTTCTAATGACTTCGTTAAATTCTCTATTTCACTGCAATAGTTATTGGCAGTTTTATTTTTTTGTCGGGTATTCATTATTTTTGCTGTCAATACCTCAACCGACTCGCCCTTTACTGAGTTTTTTAGTTTATGTATTATCTCAGTAATGGTTTGTTCATTACCTATTAAATTTCTTGCACTTCCCTTTAACTTTGTTTTTATTAAAGAGACTGCGATAGATTCGTGGTCACCTTTGATGGATTCTATTAACTGTAACGAGTCTATAAAGGAACGTAAATTTTCTGATTTTCCATCAAATTCTATGATCAGCTTTGAAGCTGTGTTCAGAAAGTCAACGACTGTTTGTGTCATTTTTACTTCTGTACTTTCCAAACAGGTTCCAATATTCTCTGAATTTTCAGTTTCTACTAAGAATTTTACCTCTTCGTGTAGTGTATCTGGTAATTTTACCTTAACACCCTTCTTAGATGATATAATCAGGATTCTAGTCTTGACATCTAAGAAAAAACTTTCAGCAGCTGTCCTATGTGGTGTCGTGAGTCTGTTATAATTTGCATTTAGCAAAACCCTGATTTGTTCTAATTTTTCGCATAAGATTCTAATATGTTTTATTATTGTTTCCTCTTTTGTGCTTCTATCTATATTTAAACATTTATAAGATTTGTCGAACTCCTCTTTGATTAGTCTCACCTTCTGAATTATTTCTTGCCAATCCATGGGAAAATTATTTAAATTTTGTTTAAGTCATTGGCTCTGCTCAAATATTTCTTTTTTAATTTCTTGGTGTTTAAGGCATAAATATGTAATGCAAAATTTAAGCTAATCAGTACGGTTATTATTAGTAAACAACACTCAATTAATTTTAGGTCGATTGAGTCTTCTTTCATTAATAACATTTGCGTTGGGATTCTCTATTTTTGATTGACGACCTCCCATTTTCCTTCGCTATTTATTTTGTATTTTTTTTCTATTATTTATTTCTATTAAATATTTTTCTGACTGCCTCAATAATTTAACCGAATCTTATATCTTGCTAATTATATATCTTCCCTAGTAATTCATTATTTTTATCAATAGCTTATACTATTTTACATGCATCAGTTTTATTTATGTATATATTTAATTTATAAAATATAAAATATTTCATTCTAATTTAATATCTGTTTTTTTTTTTTTTTTTTCAACAGCATAATTACCATAGTGTTTTTGTTTTTATATATATAATTGCATCAAGATTAAATATAACCTTTTCAAAAAAAAAATAAGATTAATTGAACTGCATTCCTTACAAATTACTGTTTTTATTTTCTATTTCAAAAAAAAAATTTTTTTTTTTTTTATTTATTTATTTATTTGTTTGCCAAGAGCGGTTAACGCTTTCTGGCCTACGGGTGCATAACGGAATGCTCCACTTTTTTTTTTTTTTTTTTTTGTTTTTGGTAAAACTAGGATGAACTACCTGTTCGTTGTTTTATTAGGGGCATATTGATGTGTATATTGATATATACCAGGGGTCTTCTGATGTGTTTTTCCTTCGTTTTCTGCTGGCCCGTCTTTCTTCTGAACTCTTCTATGAAGATAGGTTTTGGCCCTTCCGCCATTGATTTTGCAATCTCCACTGTCTTTAGGCCAGACAGTATCTTCCTTCAACGCAGCTGATGGATCGTTGTGGCTGATCCACCAGGACAATATTATTATGCGATTTTTTTTTTTTTTTATTATTTTCAGGATTGCTCAATTTGAGAGCATAATCTTTGTATTATATATATATTTTTTTCGTAATATATATATATTTTTTTTTTCAATGCTCATCTAAGGAGCACTGGCAGGATCGCCATATAGCAAACAAGATAGTTTTTTAGTTTAATAGTATTTATTTTTATTTATACTTCAGCTCTATCTAGGAGCTGAGTCTTTTAATGCTAAATTATTAATGATTAATTGATTATAAAATGTTCTTCTTTATATACATATTTTCAACCTATATTAACAACAATGTGTTACCTGCACTTGGGTCAGCATAAACATAAGTGTGCCAGCGTAACAACAACATACAATAACAATATACGCAGTCATACAATGTTTTGCAAATGCAGTGGTCAACAATATTGATATTTGTTATTTCCGCATTTGCAAATATTGTACGCTATGCAGTGTGGGTATTATACAGCACACTACGAAAGTCGTGTTACGCTACAGCTTGCATATGCATAAACGAATGTGTTACATATACGACAAACTGATCAAAGAGTTTATAATGTCGATAGCGTAGCTATAGCTAAAGCCTTATGCTTTAAAATGCATCAGATATTTAATTTAAGTTGTAATTGTAAATGTCTTAATTTTTGGCTTTTTATAAAAAAAGCAATATTTGATATTAATTTAAAAAATGATGTTGTTTGTACAAGTGTGAATGCATTGTCATCCTATTATAATAAATATAGACAGGGTTGATTGCCATATAATAAATATTGAAGGGTTGAGGATACTTTTTGTGAATTAGTTTAAAATTATTTTACTGTTCAACTAGCTCTGGACTTCATATGGTATGGTGCCATATGAAGTGCTCAAGCTTTACTTGCAAAAGAAAAAGACATTTTTAATTCCACGATTAAATTATAATTTATTCTTTATTTAAATTAATTTTCCCCTTATATACTAATTACAATTTTGTTCTTATCGATAAAATTGAGTGATTTATTGTAATCCACTCCAATACATTCAAATTACATCAAAATTACATTTATAATTTAGCTATGTACATATGTGTCCAGTATGCAATATACCGAGTGACACCAAAAGTACAACGACTGTTGTAAGAGTATCCCCTCGTGTTTCGCTTCTGTATTTACATATTTACAATTGCCACCCATAAATTCCAGATGGTCAAATGTAAATAATAAATAGATCAATGCAAACAAATCGAACACTTGTTGCTTGAAATCTAGACCCAAATATACATAGTGAGTGTGTGTATGGATTATGCATTTAGCGTTTAATCTTTTACAATATGTCCATACACACATCGTATTATTTGTGAGTACATGAATCATAACTAGTGTTTTTATACACCGTGTTCATGCACTCACTACACCCTCACCGTTCAGAATAATCATACAATTTTATGTGTAAACTTGGATTATTCTTTAAAGGTATTTACGGTGCGTAGTGTATAACATACTTCTACAATAAATATTTGATAATAAAAAAATTTTTTGATTATGAATAGTTATTTGTGATGTTAAATTGTGGATTTTATGCAATTTACAAACTTATATTCAAATTATCTTAATAGTGTTTATTTTATATATATATATTTTTTTCTCTTTTTTAAATTTCATCTTGTAGTATATATATAATTTTTTACTTATAATTATGTAATATAGAGGTTAATGTAATATTCTCTTGAATTTTTAATCTTACGGTATACTATTTCAAAATTCCGTAATTTTCCTTTATTATATTCCATTACAATTATTTAGTGTTATGATACATTTTTAATAGGTTCGTATGAGCTTTCTTTCTTTTTAATTTCACCTTTTCTATTATCTTTCTAGCATTCTCCAAAGAACACCTTATTCGAATCTTTAATTCGTTCGCGTAATTATCAAAATCATACACTCGTCCATTGTCATTCCCTACACTGTCACTGGCAAACTAGGTAACTTACCAAATATCAACTCAAAAGGCGAGTAATTTGTATCCACATGAGGTCTAGTATAGTAAGCAAATGCGTAATACGGAACCCATGAGTACCAATCATCTTCAGTCACGAAAGAAAGAAAATATTCGTTCAGAACTCTATGCTTCTTCTCCACAGTTCCCAACGTTTCATGATGATGTGGTGTCGAGAATCTTTGTTCAATTTTCAGCATTTCACATATCTCCTTCATCTGCTGATTTGTAAATTCGGTTCCCCTATCGGACTTCAATACCTTAAACATTCCATATTTCAACACCACATTCTCAATTAAAGCCTTGGCTATGATCTTCGCCTCTTTCGTCTCCCTTGAACATGCTATAATATATTTTGAAAGTTCGCATTGTATGTAGAGTATATATCTGCAATGTGCCGATTGCCTAAATGGACCTACCGTATCAATCACAAGTGTATCAAAACTTTAGCTTGGTGTGTCAGTTATGCATAATGGTTCCTTTGTGTGCCTAATGTGTTTGTTTCTTTGGCACAAATCACACGTTCTAAAAAATTCTTTTACCATTTTTGACATATTTTTCCATATATATTTTTGCTTTAGTCTGAGTACCGTTCTTCTTACTCCAAAATGCCCTCCGCATGGTGTATTGTGATATGTTTCTATGAGTTTCATTATTTCTTAATTTGTTGTTATATTTAGAGGATTTCTGTATATTAATATTTTGACGTCATTAATTTTATTTTTATTTATAAATTCTTTAATTTTCCCAAGGGTTGCTTTTTTAAAAATTTCGTCACTTCTCTTCAGTGCGAATTTTCTATATTTAATTGTTCTTAAAATAGATGGTAGTTTCTCCAACACTTTATCTAGATAACATGGATTTTCACTACATCTAACGCGCGTCTTATTGAAATTATTAGCCTCTTCAATGGTTATTATATTATCATTATTTTTCATATTAGTCGACTTCTTTCTATATATAAATTTAAATTTTCTAGCTAGCTTTACATCATTTATAGATGTACATTCCCATATGTTGAGGTGATCAGTACCAATAGGCGATGTTTCATCCTTATCCCCATTTACAGCGTCATTTTGTATCACATTACTCATTTCTTTTTTTTTCATTCCTCGCGATATCACCAGTGTTTTCTTTATCAACTCATCGATAGTTGGAGGTATCGTATCTTTCAACATGTCATAATCTAATTGCACTCTTGATAGTGCGTCTGCATTTGCATTATATATTCCCTTTTTGTATATTATCACAAAATCACAAAATCGGACAAATCCATGCGTATTCTTGTTAACTTTGAACTTTGAACGGTGGACGATGATCTGCCACAACGATAAAGTTTCTGCCATATAAATATGGTCGGAAAAATTATATACCCCAGTATATTCCCAGTAGTTCCTTCTCAATCACGGGTTTATTATTCTCATGCATATTTAGTGATCGACTAGCAAATGATATCGGTCTGTCCTCACCAATTTCTCCCTGTGACAACACTGCTCCCAAAGCAGATGCATCCGTCATCAATATGAATGGTTCCTTAAAGTCGGGATATTACAATACAGCTGGGCTAATTAGTTTTTGCTTTAATTCCTTGAAATTATTTTCACATTTTTCTGTCCAATCGAATTAATTGCCCTTCTTTAATAGTTGATTAAGAAAACTTGCTATGTCAGCAAAATTTTTGATGAATCGTCTGTAGTAATTGCAAAAAGCTACAAACCTTCTTACTTCGTCAGCATTCACTGGAATTGGATATCTTGTTATAGGGTCGAATTTTTGTGGGTCAAATTTTATGCCATTGGGGGTTTAAATGTCCCAAATATCACTTCGTGTTTCAGGAAACAACACTTGTTCGCGTTCAGCTTTAAATTGTACCTCTGTAATCTTTCTAAGACTCTCTTCAGATTTGTATTGCGGTGTTTAAGGCTACATCCGAAAACTATTATATCATCCACGTACAGAAAAGCTTCAGATTCAAGGCCTGATAATGCTATTTGAGGATATTTTCAATCCAAAAGGTAGTCTTGTATACTGATAATGACCGTCTGGTGCCGAAAATGCTGTATACGGGAATGAACTTGTCATGTCCAGCATGGAGAAATATTTCGCTCTACCCAATTTATCGATGACATCGTCTAAAAGTGTTAATGAAAATTTGTCATTAGCTGTTTTGTCATTTAGTTTTCTGAAATCTACCACTAGTCTTCATTTCTTTAAATCCTTTTGTCCCTTTTTAGGAACGAGCAATAGAGGTGCATTGTATGGACTTATTGATGGTTCTATAATGTTGTCATGCAACAGTCTTCGTACTTAAGAATTTATCTCATTGGTTTGTGCCTGAAGCAGTCTTTAATTTTTTATATATATGGGGGTTTCATCGTGCAGGTCTGTAGTTTGTGTATAGAAATTATTTGTGGTTAATTCCTCATCTTCCATGTGGAAAATCGATTGGTATTTCTCAAAATTTCAATCAGTTCTTTATCTGCATCTTTCAATTTTAAATCGCTTAACAGTGCATCAAAGTGTTTATCTGTGTATCCATGATTCTTATTTTTAATTTTATTGCCAACTGAACATATATTATTATTTCTCAAGGGTATTGTTTCCAATATAATGTTTTTTATTACCGTTGGCCTATCCGTTACGTTTAGCAATTTTATATATTTGGGAATTATGGTGTTTGCCATATACACACCTTTTATTATTTCCCTGTTCAAAACCACACTATCCTCGTTCAACTTTATACTGAATGGTATTATGATTTCACTTCTTGGTGGAATTCTTATGTGATTTAAGTCAAAAATTTCATCGTGAATGGGTAATGTTATGTTGTCAGTATCCACTTCAAATGTTAACACATATTTATCATAGTCTATGCTGCATCGATATCTGAGATATACTAAATATTCTTTTTTCTCTTGTTAGTTAAGTACCGGAGATTCCTGTTGCGTGAATTCCGGTTCTTGGTAGTTTCCCTGGTTATGTACTTGGTTCATGTTATAATTTCTTCTACCATTGCCCCTACTGTTGTTGCCTCTATTTGCGTTATAGTTTCCTCTATTATTGTTAAATCTAGTATTGTTGTTAGAATTTCTCTAATTGTTATTAGGATTATTCATATATCCGTCGTTACGGTAGCCATTATTTTTATATGTGTATCTGTTGTTGTTATTGTTATTTTGCCTACTACTTCTGTTGTTATTGTTGTAATTGTTGCCGTTGTTATAAACATTTCTGTTGTTGTTATTATAGTTTTGCCTATTATTCCAATTGTAGTTGTTGCGGTTGCTATTAGGTCTACCCCTATAATAATTGACATGCTGGTACAATACTTGTCTTTCCCTTACTCGAGCTGTCGATTCTTCTGCTATCTTGAGTGTCTTCGAGAAAGTATTCACCCTACTTGCATCTATGGATGACACTACCTGTTGATCTCTTAAGCCAATCTTGAAAACATTGAAAGCTAAAACGTTATTCATTCGAAATATTGCAGACCTTTAATTTTTTATATATATTTTTTTTATATTCGCCAACTTCACTTATTTGTACTTCGTCCAACTCACTAATGAGGGTTTCTATTCATTCGGCAAAACCACGTACGTTATCTCCTTTCTGTACAGTTTACGTCAATTCTTGCAGTATTATATTTGATAATTTTGCTGGTTTGTAGGCCTTCTTTAGAGCCAACACCAACTCACTAACGTTTGTTGGAACTGTGTCTTGCTTCACCCTGTTCTGTACTCTTGGTTCCAAACGCGATTTGAATACAAAATCGAAAAAAACAAAATTCGCTTCTCTTGTGCCACCGTCTCAGATACTAGTTCAAGATTCGTTACAAAATTATGCAATTCATCGTTTTTTTCCGGAAAATATTGGTATTAATTTTGACATAGCGGATAATTCTGACATATCCATAATATTCGTGGCCATGTTTACTATTCTATTTATGTCCGTGTTTTTCTTGTCAATATTTTTAGAAGCATGTCGTTGTAGGATCTCTAGAGCTTCTTCTGTCAGTTTTTTTAAATTATTAGTTATATCTGTTCTGTCCTCTATTCCTAATTCAGGTTTTATTATACAATCTTCCAATTGCTTTTGTATATCTCTATTCAAAGACTTTTTAGCATTTATTATTATATTTTCCAATCTTCATATTAATATATCCATGTGAAAATCTCTGTTTACAATGTTTGGTTCTTTTTTTTATTTATTTATTTATTTTCTATATATCATTTTACAAATATACTTATTTCTAATTAATTGCTTATTATAATAAAAATAATTTTCTTTCTAAATATAATTCTATCCATATTTAACCTTTACTTATTTCTATTGTTTCTTCTAATTTCTTTCTTTCTTTTCAAATTTAATTTCAAATTTTTCTTTGTCTCCTGTATTTTTCTCTCTAAGTCGAATTTTCTGATTTCATTTATGTCAAAACTAAGTTCGCTTTTCAGAACATTTAAACTCCTCCTCTGACAAATCTACCTTTGGTACAAATGCCTGTCGAAAAATTTTCTTTGAATTTAAAACCTTTATGGGTTTTGGCCCTATATTTAGAATTTTTGGTTTCTTTAACTCTACACTATTGTCGTTCTCGTGTTCCCTCAAAAACTTCAACCATCTTTTCTCAGCTTCCTGTATTTTTTCCCATAATTTATCAAAATCATCCATTAAATTTTTCTCTTTTCAAAAAATAAAAAAAAGCTTTGTTCACTTTTAAAATCTTGCCAAACAAATTGTAAATGCTCCTGTTAGTTTAGTTCATTTCTATGTTAAAAAAATTTTTTTTCTTAAACTTACATTCTTTTCTTTTTCTTTTGAATTTACATTTCCACAAATTTATTTCAACAAAAAAAAAATTCCTCAAATTTTAGTTTACACTTTTTGAATTCATATTTTCACAAAATTATTTTAAAAATAATTTTCTTCAAACTTTACTCTACATTTTTTTTTTGAATTTATATTCTAACAAATTTATTTTAATAATTAACGATAGAAAAAAAAATTATAACACTTACAAATCTTCTAAAATCTAGAAAAATTTTAATTTTAGATGTTGTTGGTTTTACTTTACCAAATGTGCCCATGTACTTTTCGGATTTAATCTTATATACCATACCAATATTTCAACGTGCAGAATCACGACATCGCTAAGATCTGTTGAAAGTTGCAGGACAAATTGGAGGATCAGTCAATCAGGATCAGTTATTCATGATCGTCGCCAGCAGGATCAGTTACTCAGGATCGTCGTCACCAGGATCGCCATATAATAATTATAGACAGGATTGATTGCCAAATAATAAATACTGAAGGGTTGAGGATACTTCTCGAGGATTAGTTTAAAATTAATTTACTGTTCAACTAGCTTTATTTGCAAAAGAAAAAGACATTTTTAATTCCACGGTTAAATTATAATTTATTCTTTATTTAAATTAGTTTGCCCCTTATATACTAATTACAATTTTGTTCTTATCGATAAAATTGAGTGATATATTGTAATCCACTCCAATACATTCAAATTACATCAAAATTACATTTTTAATTTAGATATGTACATTTGTTTCCAGTATGCGTGTATCGCTTCTGTGTTTACATATTTACAATTGCCACCCGTAAATTCCAGATGGTCAAATGTAAATAAAAGATCAAATTAAATTAATGCAAACAAATCGAACACTTGTTGCTTGATATCTAGACCCAAATATACATAATGTGTGTATATGGATTAAGCATTTAGCGTTTAATCTTTTACACTATGCTCATACACACATCGTATTGTTTGTGAGTACATGAATCATAATTAGTGTTTCTATACACCGTGTTCATGCACTCACTACAAAATTTGGGTCATAACTGACCAAATACTTTATAATGTCGATAGCGTAGCTATAGCTCTAGCCTCATGCTTTAAAATGCATCACATATTTAATTTAAGTTATAATTGTAAATGTCTCGATTTTTGGCTTTTTATACAAAAAGCAATATGTGATATTAATTTAAAAAATGATGTTGTTTGTACAAGTGTGAATGCATTGTCATCCTGTTTTAAAACGAATTAACAAATTTTTATCTACGTTTTCCTTGTGATTTTTAAATGTAATGCATTTTTTGTTTTAAAAACATTAATGTAACTTTTAAATTTAAAGCTAATGTTATATTTTATTTATGTTTAATCGTTTGTGATATTTAAATGTGATACAATTTTCAGTTTTAAAAACAATGTAACTCTTAAAATTTAAAATAAACTAATGTTATATTTTATCTATGTTTTAATTGCTTGTGATACAATTTTTAGTTTTTTTAAAAATTAAAGTAACCTTAACATCTGAAACTAATATAATATTTTATTTATGTTTTAATCGCTGTGACAAAATTTTTAAAATTTATAATAAATCAACATAACATTTGTTCGTGTAGTTTTTAATTCAAAAAAACAAGAATAAAAATATTGCTTTTACAAGTTTTGCAGTTAATTTTTGTAGTTATTACAGAATTTGTAGTAGTTTCATGTTTGTTGTTTTTTATTGCTATATTAGTTGTTTTCACCGTTTATTTAGTGGATTTTTATGCGTTGCACTGTGGCTGAAATTTTGATTTCATTGGCCAAAAGTCTAATTTTTTTTGTCACCGATTTTTAAAATTTTAACGCCTTTTTGTAGCTAATATATCCAGATTAAGGTAGCCAAAAAATTAGGTTAAACTATTGCTAATTGTGGGCGTGGCATGCTGGCAAGCTATCATCGATAATGACCTGCGGTCTTTTTTATAATGTTGGTAGGATTATAGTCTTTAGTTGTTGTAAATGGTCACAGCTCTACCGTTTAATATTAGGGGCGTTATGAAATATTTATGAAACTACTATATTTTTCTCAAATTTCAACTTTAGTGGAATAGAACTTCTAGGGAACAAGAAGCGTATACCACCCGGAGAAAGGTGAAAGTGTCCTCTTTAATCCCATATATACTTTTGCACCCTTGACGACCCGTGGGAGAACACTTTTTTCATTTTAATAAAATTACTCTAAAAAAATTCAAATTACGATAATTTAAACAGCCCTATAAGGCTCGTATACAATGGTCTATTAAATTTATGCTCTAGGTATTTTATAGCTTATAATAGTCATTATTTGTTCTATTACCCGTATACATTTGAAGTAATTATGTCAATACACAGTTTTTAGTTGTTGTAAGTGGTCACAGCTATACCGTTTAATATTAGGGGCGTTATGAAATATTTATGAAACTACTATATTTTTCTCAAATTTAAACTTTAGTGGAATACAACTTCTAGGGAACAAAAAGGAACAAGAAACGTATACCACCCGGAGAAAGGTGAAAGTGTCCTCTTTAACCCTATAAGTACTCGTATACAATGGTGTATTAAATTTGTGCTTTAGGTATTTTATAGCTTATAATAGTAATTATTTGTTTTATTACCATAATATATTTGTAAGTAAGAATGTCAATACACAGAGGATGTAATTCATTACTAACATGGGTGTTTTTTATTATCATATCTTTTTTATACCTTTTTATTGTACCTAACAATGCACTTATGCAAGTAGTAAAGAAAACACACACAGGTAATTCATTTGTATAGTGGGTTTTTTATATATTATTTTAGGTAGTAATGCAATAATGCCATTTTCTTATCTTTTTATTTTACCTAGAAACATAGTATGACGGCTTATGAGAAGGCTTATAAAAAAGCAACATTTGAATACAAACTCAATTGCTCTAATATATTTCAGCATAACAGTCGCAGAAAAATATGGAGAGCTTCAGTTATAAAAAACTGACCGAAGAGTATTTTAGAAACAAAAACCGGGAAGATGTTCTTAGTTACGTTGAAATAAAATTAAACTCAAATTCGTGTTGCACCGAAATACAAGAGAAATTATCTAATTTCGTCAAAGCACTAACAAAAACGCTACAAAGAAGTTAGCTACAGTAAACAAAATTTTTATATAAAAAGTTCAAACTGATTAGAAGGCCAACTTACTGTCGCTGCAGAAACAGCAAAGCAAGATAAGGCTGGAAGACCACGCAAATCATTGGACAACCGCAGCGATAGATCTAAGAGGTCGAAACTTAAAGATGTTTACGATGAAATTGGTTGTACAAATATAAAAGTATCTTTCCTACATCAATTACGATGTAGTGTAACCATATTGTCATACCATAGGCACAGCGAATATCACCAACTTCAACTGTGTAGCATGACAAATTAACAACACATGTTAAAGTTGTCATGTTACAAATGTCGAAGTGGGTTACAAGAATATTAACCGTTTGCATTAATATATGACAACATGTAACCTTAGCTGACACCTATAATTTAATTTACTTTTTTTTTGTTATTCTTAATAAAATATTGAGTGATTTGGGAAATCACTCAATACCAGACAACTAAGTTAATTTTCATAAGTAGTATATAAGACAGAACAATTATTAAATAAAATTAGACTATTATTAACAACTGACTGGCACTTGTCTTTATTTGTAATAAAATTCTCAAAATCTTTTGGCAGTGCCTTTGTATAATATATAAAATATAATTAAGGGCTATAGGGAACATTAACTTTTGAGAATTACGAGTAAGGATATATAAAACAATATCCTTCACATGGCGATCCTTGCATAAACGAACCGAAACTACCATAAGGGAACAACAAAATTTTTAAATGCACATTCCTGAAATTAAGAAAATTCATAAATTTTTTTTTCTGAAGTCTGATGGAAGAAATAGACGAAATTTTTCAACGTTGGGAGAAATACTTGGCTAAAGAATACCAACCAGGCCAAATCGACGCATCGGCACCAATATACAAACCAACACCAACAACAGCAGGTCCAAAGGCAATCAGCATTGAGGAGTACCGAAGGCGGCAAAAGGCAAGACCAGCAACAAACTGCGACCAACCCAAGCAGCAGATACAAAAAAAGAAGAAACGAGCTGTCAAAAAAAATTCCAGAAGAGGAAGCAAGTGGCCTTAATATATCGGGAGTTAACATTGGCCGAAAATACTGAAGACAAAATAAAGCTAAAACAACAGATAAGAAAGCTGCGGAATGAAAAATTTTGAGATATATATATATAAAGCTTAATAATAATATATACATAAAATTCTTTATAACAATATAGAAATACTATTTACACTAAAATTATATACATAAATGGTAGGACCCATTCGGGTTTACAGGATTGATAAAGAAATGGGTAAACCCCAAAGCAAAGTTGAGATTCAAGAAAATATTGCTAACAATGGAAATGCAGAGAATACAAAATTTGTAATACCAGAATATGTATTAACTTTAACTATAGTAGCATTAGTATTATATATAGCTTATAAAATTAACAATTATTTTAAAAATTACATACAAAAACACAGAAATAGAATAAGCACAAATAATGCTATCACAGATGTTTAGAAATAAGAAGTTAGAAAAAAAAAATAAATATAAAAATTAAAGCAATATAAATGGAAGGGTACATTACAGAATTAAAAGAAATATTGGGAAACTTAAAGAAAACCCCAGGGAGAACATACACAGAGAAAACAATACAGAATAAATTAGAAACCATTCAGGAAATAAAAGAAAATTTTCTCACAGCTGAGGCAGAAGAAAAAGGAAGCGACAAAGTAATAGCACTAAAAATAGAATTTAATACTATTTACAAGAAAATTGAAGAATATTTAGTAAAAAAACCCAAAGGAAAAAAACACAACGGCAGCATTCAATCTTGACACAGCTTCAAAAGCTTTACCACTATTCACTGGTAACTATATAGAATTAGAAAGTTGCATAATAACGACAGAACTCATCAACAAAACCCTATCAGATACAGCAAAAATAGATTTTCTTCAATACATTTATCATGCAAAACTAACGTCTAATGTTAGAACAGCAATCGGAAATTACAGCAAACCAGAAAATTTTGAAACACTCAAAAATTTAATAGAACAAAGATACAAAAACACTAGAACAATACCTCAATTACAGAACAAACTAGGCACATTGTTCCAAGGAAAAATGTCAGTTAATTCATTTAAGGAAAAAATACTAAATATAATAGATGGTCTAAACAAATTAGGAATAGAAGAATTAGGAAACACTGCATCAATAGCAGAAAAGAACGTAATAGTTAAACTAAATAATAAATTAGCCCTGGATACATTCAAAAAAGGACTAAATGAAAACTTCAAATCGACCATATACGCGTCGCGACCAACCACATTGCAAGAGGCATCGGAACTTGCAGTTGAAATTGAAAATGAAAAGAATACAACTCATAACGAGATTTTGTACATCAGAGGAGAAAGACCACGCTATCAGCAAAATCATAACACATTTACTTCTAACAGACAAAACAACAACAGAAACCACACAAACTTTCATAGAAATAACAATTTCAACACTAATTTCACAAGAAACAACAACTTCCATAACAATAACCACAATAACAACAGAAACAGAAACAATAACGAAACAAAAACAACAATAACACCAAATATAATAGAAACGGTAGGGAATACCAAAATATCACCTACAGAAATGACAAAAATAGACATATACACACCATAAAGAATTCGGGAAACCTAATAGGCTTGGAGTATATAGATACCCCAGACAGCCAAAACTAAGTGTATGCAAAATTTCGGATAATAACACGAATTTCATTATCACTACTTACAAAAATAGAAAACTAAGATTTCTTGTCGATACAGGAGCCGACATATCACTTTGTCGCATGCAAAAGGAATTCGAAGGCGAACCATATGAACCAGATGGAAAATGTAAACTAACAGGAATTACCACAGAGGAAATCAATTCTTTAGGCACGATAGATTTAGAACTAACATTGGCTGACGAAAAGTGTAATCATTCCTTTCAATTAGTAAAATCAGACTTTCCAATAGAAACAGACGGCATAATAGGTAGAGACTTTTTAAGAAAATACCTCTGCAAAATAGATTATGAATCATTTACAATTTCTTTTTTTGTTAATAATAATACTATAACTCTGCCAATGCATACAAAAGCAATTACGTCACTACAAATAAACATACCTCCAAGAACGGAAATTATACATGCATTAAAATTGAATTTAATTGAAGATAGCGTAATTTTTAATAGCGAATTAAAACCAGGTGTATTTTTAAGTAATTCAATAGCTCCCAAAAGCGGCATGACACATTTAAAAATTTTAAATACAACAAATGAAAAAATAACTTTACAGGGCATTAAACTCCAAACTGATCCACTAAAAACTATGACGTATTAAACTACAACAACACAAACAGCAACGAACGTTTTAACAAAATTTTGAATGACTTGAAATTGGACCATAGCAACGAATATGCAAAAACAAAATTAAAAGAAATATTTAAAAAATATCAGAACGTTTTTTGTTTAGAAGACGAAATATTAAGCGTCAACAATTTTTACAAGCAGAATATTACAACTTCAAACAGCACACCTGTTTATATTAAAAACTATAGATTACCACACTCACATACTGACATAATAAATGAACAAGTACAGAAAATGCTTGATGACGGAATAATAGAACCATCAGATAGCCCCTACAATGCTCCACTTCTTTTAGTACCAAAGAAAAACTCAATTACAAGATTATCAATGACAAATTCCCACTAACTAGATTAGAAGACATTTTGGACAAATTAGGTAGAGCAAAATGGTTTTCTACACTCGATATGACTAGTTCCTTTCATCAAATTGAATTAAGCAAAGACTCTAGACCATTAACTGCTTTTTCCACACCACACGGACATTTTCAATTTAAAAGACTACCATTCGGACTAAAAATTTCTTCTAATAGCTTTCAAAGACTGCTTACAATAGCATTATCCGGACTAGAATCCGAAGCATTTCTTTATGTGGATGACATAATCGTATACGGTTGTAGTTTAAATGACCACAACGAAAATTTAATAAAAGTTCTAGACCGATTACAGAAATACAACTTGAAACTGAATCCAAAAAATTTAATTTTCTAAGACCAGAAGTAATTTACCTAGGACATTTAATAACAAAAGACGGTGTAGAGACAGACCCATCAAAATATGATGTTATAAAAAATTACCCAATTCCAAAGAACGCGGACGAAGTACGACGATTCGTAGCTTTCTGTAATTACTACAGAAAATTCATACCAAATTTTGCTGACATAGCCAAAGAACTGAATGTACTATTGAGGAAATCAGTAAAATTCAAATGGACGGAAAAATGCCAAATTGCTTTTGAAGAATTGAAGGAAAAATTAATTAACCCACCAGTGTTACAATATCCAAATTTTGATAAACCATTTATTTTAACAACAGACGCATCTAATTACGCATTAGGAGCAGTCTTATCTCAAGGTGAAATAGGACAAGATTTACCTATTTCATATGCCAGTAAATCATTACAGAAATATGACGTTAACAAACCAGTAATTGAGAAGGAGCTTTTGGCAATCCATTGGAGTATAAACTTTTTCAAACCCTACCTATACGGCAGAAAATTTATAGTTGTGACAGATCATAGACCATTGATTTCACTTTTTTCACACAAAAATCCTTCATCAAAGATGACTAGAATAAGGTTAGATTTAAGTGCCTATGACCTCACAATTGTGTACAAGAAAGGAAAAATGAATACAAATGCCGACGCACTTTAAAGGATAGAAATTAACTCAGACATACTAAAGGAAATGATACCACAAGAGAATGACGAAAAAGATAAGAAAGTATTAGTAACAACGAGGGCCATGCAAGATAAATTAAATGAAGCAAATAAAAATCAGAATAATGAGGCAAATAATATAGGTACCAATGATAACGATTCAAATGAAATAAGAATCGAAGAAGAAAAGAATATGGAAAGATGTAGTCCCCAGAGGTCTGATCAACTTCGAATATGGGAATGCACATCCATAAGTGACGTCAGAAATATAAGAAAATTAAAAATTAACAAGCTTGAAAATATAGAAGAGACGGATATAATAATTGAGGATAATATTGTGCACATTGGACGTGATGACAATTCATCGAAAGCAGTTTCGACCATGAAGAAATCACGTACTAGAAATGAGAATGATATGAGTATAGGATGTAACAATAATGCATCGGAACAAGATTCGATTGTGAAGAAGTTACATGCCAAAAATATACAAAATAATAATAATATGCATGCAAGATTCAGCGATAACTCAGCAAAACTAGATTCGATTCTGAGGAAACTGATATCTAAAATGAGAAAGGAAAATATAAAGGAATTAGCGCTATCAAAGGAGGATAAATTATTTAAAACATATACAAAAGAAGAATTAAAAGAAGCATATGCGAAAATACGAATCGTTAACAAAAGTCCTCAACTTAGAATATTAATATACAATGCCCCGAAAAGAATAAAAGATGACATTTTAAAATACAAACTTATTGATGAATTCCACAATGCCACACACGCAGGCCATTTAGGAATAAGAAAAACAATTATCAAACTGAAACAGCGATACATTTAGAAGAACATGAGTAAAATGGTAAAGAAATTTGTGTCACATTGTGACAGTTGTATTAAAAACAAACAAACAAAACATATAAAGGAACCACTAACAGTAACGAACACACCAAACAATAGTTTTGAGATAATTTCAATTGACACTGTAGGTCCTCTTCAGATTTCAAATGATTACAGATACATTTTAACAATGCAATGTGAGTTGACTAAATTTATTGTTGCACATCCCATGCCGACAAAGGATGCAATCACTACGGCTAGAACATTAGTCGAACAATTCATTTTGAAATATGGTCAATTTAAGGTACTTAAGTCCGACAGAGGAACAGAATTTACAAACGAAGTTATGCATAACATATGTTCATTTTTGCAAATTAGACAAATATTCTCAACCCCTTATCATCACGAGACGTTAGGATCAATTGAGGGAAACCATAGAGTTCTGAATGAATTTTTACTGACAACAGCGAAGGATAATGAATGGGATAAATGGATTCCATACTTCACGTTTGCGTATAACACAGCACCACACATAGATACAGGGTATACACCATTCGAGTTAGTTTACGGAAAATTACCATACTTGCCATCTGACAGTTTAGATAACCAAAGAAAATTTTACAATTATGAGGATTATATAATTGAACTAAAAGGCAGACTACAGTACTCTTTAAATAAGGCTAAGGATATGTTTTCAAAGGCTAAGAAACAAAGGATTGAAAATACAAAATATGCAAATAAATTAAATTTAAAGATAGGAGACCAAGTATTACTTAGGGTAGAAAATAGAAAAAAGAACCAAAGTCCATATAAAGGTCCATATAAAATTTTAAGAAGAAATAATGTAAATACTGTAATTAATTACAATGGCATTGAAAAGGAAGTACATAACAATAATTTAAAACCTTACTATACAAATAAGACATAATTATTATACATTAAATAAGAATTAACATTGTAAAAACAAATAAGATATAAATTTTATACATTAAATAAGAATTAACATTGTAAAAACAAATAAGATATAATTATTATACATTAAATAAGAACTAACATTGTAAAAACAAATAACATATAATTATTATACATTAAATAAGAATTAACATTGTAAAAACAAATAAAATATAATTATTATACATTAAATAAGAATTAACATTGTAAAAAAAAAAGATATAATTATTATACATTAAAAAAGAATTAACATTGTTAGAACAACAATATAATTATTACAAATTAAGTAACCATGTTTAATATAATGCAATAGAATAAGAAAATTTTCCCCAAAAAGGGAACCATATTGTCATACCATAGGCACATCGAATATCACCAACTTCAACTGTGTAGCATGACAAATTAACAACACATGTTAAAGTTGTCATGTTACAAATGTCGAAGTGGGTTACAAGAATATTAACCGTTTGTATTAATATATGACAACATGTAACCTAAACTGACACCTATAATTTAATTTACTTTTTTTTTGGTATTCCTAATAAAATATTGAGTGATTTGGAAAATCACTCAATACTAGACAACTAAGTTAATTTTCATAAGTAGTATATAAGACAGAACAATTATTAAATAAAATTAGACTATTATTAACAACTGAACGGCACTTGTCTTTATTTGTAATAATATTCTCAAAATCTTTTGGCAGTTCCTTTGAACGCCTATTAATAAGCTGAAACCCTTTCAGCTGGATAAATATAATTAAGGGCTATAGGGAACATTAACTTTTGAGAATTACGAGTAAGGATATATAAAACAATATCATTCACAACGATCACAGAACCAATTAACAAAAGTGGATATCATTGAAAAAGTTGTTAAAGCTAGTCCAGTGAGAACAAAACGGATTCTTAAAAGTACACCAACTCCGAGCAATGCAAAACAGTTCACAAATGAGGAGGCATTAGCATTATTTCTGGATTTGAAATTAACAAAACAGCAATATATTCAGCTCAGATTGCGTGCGATTGAAAAAGGCTCAAATATGTATCCAGCATATCATCACATAACCGCTGCTAAAATGAACTGTTTGCCATCAAAGGACACTATTACAATCACACCATTTTCGGCAGAGGTACAACTACAATCTCTACTTGATCACACAGCCGAACGCTTGCTTCAATCAATAAAAGGAAATGAGTTAAAGAAATATGAAAACACAAAGTTAATTCTTTTTTGTAAATGGGGATGTGATGGTTCTTCGGGACAGAAACAATACAAACAAGTAGTATGTGAAAATATTTCGGACTCAGATTTGTTCATGGTATCATTTGTACTATTGCGATTGAAAAAGATTTTGGAAGATTCAGATCCTTCGACTAGTACAACGCAAACAATGGATATTTGGAAAAATGAGACACCATCTTCTACGAAATACTGCAGGCCAATCAAATTTGAATTCAAAAAAGAAACTCATGATGCCATTAACAAAGAAGTTAGTGATATCAAGGACCAAATTGCAACACTACAGCCATTAAAATTACAGTTAGATGGGCAACAAATTGAAGTAAGCTACCAATTAGTGCTGACAATGATAGATGGAAAAGTAGGTCAGGCTTTGACTAACATGAAGGCTGCATCCAGCTGCATTATATGCCAAGCAACATCAAGCCAATTAAACCAAGTCCCGACAAAATCATTAGATAATACCGATGCATATGAATTTAGATTATCACCACTAAAAATCAGTTATGATTTGGATTTCGGGTCTTCAGGATCAATAAGAAACAACGAAACCAACAAAGCGTTAAGAAGTTCAAAAAAGAAACATGTTCAAGATGAATATCGCAAATTTGGATTGATTATAGAGCAGCCAAAACAAGGGTCTGGCAATACAAATGATGGCAATACCGCAAGAAGATTCTTTACAGATCCAGAAACAGCATCTGAAATAACAGGAGTGGATTTAAACCTTATTTTCAGGTTTAAAATAATCCTAGAAGTACTTGCGTGCAATGAAGAAATTGACTCTAGAAAATTTGGAGATTATGCCAAGGAAACTGCAAAAATATATACAACCAACTACCAATGGAGAAATATTGCTGCAACAGTTCACAAAATCCTTTATCATGGAGAAGATGTCATTAAATATCATTTGGTGCCACTTGGAGATCTATCAGAAGAGGCTCAGAAAAAAGGGATAAGGATTACAGATTTTATAGAGAGCACACTACTAGAAAAATTTCACGAAATTCCACAAATGAAGATCTATTTAATATATTATTGGCAACGTCAGATCCGTTCATCTCCAGTATTCGAAATCAATGGAAAGTGGAACATCGGGATTTAGATGAAGAACTCAAAAAACTACTAAAGAACAGAAATAACACACAACAAAATATGGAATATTTGAAATCAATATTTGAGTCAAATAAATAATAATTATAATTGCCTTTCATTGTTATTTAAGAACGAAAAACATAGTATTAGTAAAAAATAATAATAAACAGAACTGTTACAGAATTGTTACAAATGGAATTAAAATCTATTGCAGTTTTTATTTTTAAAATGTTTTTTAAAATTATCAAATTTGACAGCAAAAAATAATAAATTTTTCTGTAGTAATAGCAAGATTTTTGGATAATATTATTAAAGTTTTTTTTTTAAGTGTAAATATTCTTTGAGTGTAAAGAAATTTTTAAATTTGACAACAAAAAATTTTTAATTTTTCAGTTACAATAGCAAAATCTCCAGTTGATTCTATTATTTATTTTTTTTTTTTTTGAGTGTAGAAATTTTTTTGAGTGTAACATTAAATAAATCCCATTATTACAAAAAATGTTTGTAATTATTATTAAAATCGAAATATTAAATTTTTTAATAATTTTAATAAATAAAAAAAATAATAAACACATATTTCACTCTAAAAAATAAAAAAAATAAAAGTTCAACTTTGACCTAGAATTCCTTAAAAAGTCCTCAACCAATTTTAATTACATTACATTAAAATTGAGTCAAGCTGAACTAAATATCTATCCATTAAAAAAAAATTACTTAAATATTTTGATCGGTTCAAAAGTTACAGAATTTTGGCCAATGAAAAACGATTTTCAGCCACTGTGCGTTGTTTTTTTTTATGGTTTTGTTAGTTGTTCTTGCAGTTTATGTAGTAGTTTTTTGTGCGTTGTTTTTTATCGTTTTGTCAGTTGTTGATACGATTTATGTATTAGTTTTTTGTGCGTTGTTTTCATTGTTTTGTCAGTTCTTCTTATGGTTTATGGAGTAGATTTTTGTGCGTTGTTTTTTATTGTTTTGTCAGTTGTTCTTACGATTTATGTAGTAGTTTTTGTGCGTTGTTTTTTATTGTTTTGTTAGTTGTTTTTACAGTTTAAGTAGTTGTTTTTTCAGTAGTAGTTAATAACTACAATTTTTGTCATTTTAATGGAAAAAGTAGGTAACGCCTTTTTAACTGAATTTGACATTTTCCTTAACTGTCATTTGTAGTTAATTCTACTAACAAAATTGGTTGATTGTAGGTTTTCAAGTGATACTCCGTACAAGCTTTTCGAGAAGGACAATCTGTGTTCAAATTTCCTTAACCCATACACATATCTAACAATATTGTTGCAAAGCATTTAAAATTTTTTGCTGATTGAATCACAATTAGCAAATAGTTTGAATTCATAAGTTAATGTTAGAATTAGGTAAGCCTTTGCCAATAGTGTTCTTACTCTTAATGGTGTAAAGAATCGCGTTGCCCATAGAATCCTTATTTTTAAGTATGATTGTGCAACACGCATGTCAATGTGGCTTGACCAATTTAAGTTGCTTTTGGAGGCCAATCCAAGATTTCCTGATGTTGGAACTATCTCAATTCTTTGATTATTTGTTGATATTTCCACATCAATAAGTGGGTTTATAATTTTTTTGTGTATCACTATGCTTTTTTTTATCTAAGCAAAGTCCATTAGAAATTGACCAACAATTTATTCTGTTAAGGTCATCGTTTAGATTTTTCACATTTTGGCGAATGGAATTAACAAGGCTGCTAAGGTAAAGCTGTACATCATCTGCATACATGTGAACATTGCAATGTGATAAGTGGTGGGGCAAATTATTTGCATAAATAGATAAAAGAAGCGGCCCCAGAATTGACCCTTGGGGTACACCTCTACTAATAACTAATGGTTCAGATATTGTATTACTGATTGCAACCGTTCTGAGAGGTGTGTTGATATTAGCTGTATTGATGTTGATGAAAAATTGAATAATTAATTTATCTTCATACATAAAGTAGAATGATTGACAGTATCAAAAGCTTTGGAATGATCAAGAAGAACCAAAAAATTAACTTTACCGTCATCTAACTCACGTCTTATATTTTCGGAAACATCAATTAGGGCAGTAACACAACTATGGTTGGGACGAAAGCCGGATTGCTTGTCAGTCAAAAGTTGATTTACATGTGCGTATGTACTCATTTGCAAGTGCAGTAGTTTTTCCAAAATTTTTGAGAGAAAGCTAAGTATGACAAGCATGACTTTGATTTAGGTAGTGGAATTATCTTTGCATGTTTCCATTTTGTACGACAACGACTCGACGCGATGATGGTGTTGAACAGATGAGTAATATAAGGCAAGATTAGTGGTAAAAGAATTTTAATAAATTGAGGGTGTAAGTTAGCATATCCAACAGCATTAGACTTTATTTGAGAGATACAAGAGAAAACATCAGACTGGCTGACGCAGGAAAACTCAAACTTGTTTTCTTCTAGAAAGAAATTATTATTATTATTGACGTTTGCGAAAAAATCATTACGGCCTGTTATGTCTGTTGGAATCATGGTCATTCGTTGTTTGACTGTTGAAGCGTACGGTTGTGTTTTCTTAAAACGTCGCGATAATTAGTTTAATTTTTCTAAGTGAATAAAAGTGATAGTGTGTGTGTGTGTTATTGTTTTTATAAAGTTGAGACTCCGCTGATCGGGTGCTCCGCTGAACAAAAATAATCTCCGGCAAATTGTGAGGTTAGTCACTTTTTGTGGTAAGGTAGTGGTGACTGGCAGTGGTAAGTGTGAACACTATTAGTGGCATGCCATTGCGGGTCGGTAACGAAGTGCATTTCCGGTCGATAAGGCAGTGCAAAAAATTCGAATTTTGTCGGTAAAACGGTTCACCTCCGGTTCCAGTTTGTATCTGTGCTAGTCGGTCGGTAGGTAGTGCAGTACAGGTGTCGGCTAACTTCCGCTGAAGTTAGTGCAGTACGTAGGTGAGTGGGTGCGTATAAGTACTAGTTTATAAAAACTATTAGGTATACGCAACCAGCTCAACTGTTTGGTTCACTAGAAGTCTTACTGTCCGTCCTTCCGTCAGTTATTAGTTGTCTGTCCTTCCTTCGGTTGTCCGTCCTTCCGTGGCAGTGTCCGTCCTTCCGTCGGTTGTCCGTCTGTCCGTGGCAGTGTCCGTTTGTCCGCGGCAGTGTCCGTCTGTCCGTGGCGTGTCCGTCTGTCCGTAATTAAAAATTTTTAATCGCGGTTCGTGGTGTGATTGTGGTCTTGATTCGATAAATTGATACCGTCGTATCGGTTGCGGTTAGGGCCGTTAGCTTTTTAGTGCGTTTGGCGATTCTGTGGGTCGGTTAACAGTTTGTCGGGGTACTGTTCGGTACGGGTAACTGTTATCGGTCGGTACACAGTTCGATTTTGCTTACGTATTTAGCAGTACGTACTGCTTGGGTCGGTTTTTACTGCTTCGGGTCGGTTTAAGCAGTCGGTCGGTACTTGATTAGGGGTCGGGTAAGATGGTTAAGCCCAAAAGGGCCGCGGGTCCAAGGAGTGTCAGGTTGAAACCAGCTGACGGAAAAGGGGACGAACGTGGGACTGATACCGATGTAAGTGGGCCGGACAAAGTCGATTTGACTGAGGAGGTGCCACCCACCGGTGGTAGTAGACTTCGCCATTCCGACTCGGGCATGGACAACGGAGAGTCGACAGTAAACGAAGACGGAAAGCGGTTCAAACCCGGCTCTCCCAAATCGGGAGGAAAGGTTTTTCTTGAACCGAAGCTGGTTTAGGGACAAGCTGGGAGGAAGACTGCCATAAGGACTGACGTTGGCTGCAAGGGTAGTTTGGTCGGCAGCGTTAGTAGCATGCACGGTGGCTTAGGGAGAAGTTCAACTCCGGTACCAGCAGTCTCCACAGTTTCCCCTTCTGGGCCCTGTGGTGCTCATTCTGCAATTAAGCAGATGAAGGCGATGACGTCGGAGTTGAACGATATAGTTTTGGACGGTCGTGTAGAAGTCGAAACGGCGACATTGGTAGGGGGGGGGGAAGTAACAGTCAACGATAGGCAGGGTACTAGGGTGGTCGTCCAGAGGCTTCACTCCGACATCACCCCTGATGAATTCATGGGTGCTCTCTACGAGCTGAACTTGAAGGAACGAATGACCTTAGAAGCCTTTAAGAAGGGGTACGGCTCGTGAGTCGGCCGTGGAGCATGCGCGCTGGCGGAGCTGTCGACGTTACTCTGGAGGGTGATGGCAATGCCATGGAAGCCCTTCTGAGTGCCGGAGGCTGCTACGTTAAGTGGTTTAGGTTCCGCGTGAGACGTCATGAGCTTGTCCCTAGCTGCTACCGTTGTCTTGGCTTTGACTATATGGTTAGGGACTGTCGTAGCAAAGCTGAAGTCTGTCGTCGGTGCGGACAGACCGGTCACGTCGTACATCGTTGCGAAAATCTGCTGCACTCTGGGAACTGTGCGTTCAAGGGCCTGCCGTCAAATCATCTTATGATGACCGACGACTGTCCCACGTACAGCGTGTTGGCTGGGGCAAGGCATTAAGATATCTCTGACAATTATTCAATATAATTGCCAGGGCTCTTATGCCAGTATGTGTGAATTGGGCGAAAGGATAGTTGCCATGAAGAGCGGGTTTGCCCTGGTTCAGGAACCTTACTCAACCGATGGTTGTGTAAGGGGTCTACCCTCATTTATGAGGGTATTTCCTTGTTCTAGGGTCAAGGCCGCTGTAATTGTCAACGATTCCGACGCAGAGTGTATTGTGTTATCTGCCGACGAACTGGGGGTATGTGTCTTGATCGAAGGAAGATCGGAAAAATCTTCCTGGCAAGCATATACTGTCAGTTCAGCAGCCCATTAGAGCCGTATATCTCGTATATGGATACGGTGCTACTACTAGCGAGTAGCAACCCGATTATCCTAGGTATGGACGCGAACGCATCCTCTCCCATTTGGTTCAGTAAGTTATCCCGGAATTCGTCTGGATATCAGAACCACCATCGGGGTGAGATGTTGAGTGACTGGATGGTTAATCGGGGTGTTAGTGCGTTAAATCAGCCCTCTGATTTATATACGTTTTCCGGTCCTAATGGTGTGAGTGATATTGACGTAACAGCCGTAAATGACGTTGTACTGCGGCGTTTTCGCTGCGACTGGGACGATAAGGACGATTGGGGGTGAGTGATCATAATCCAATACGGATTGTGCTCCATTACTCACCCGCCCCTGTAGAGGTCTCGGATGTGATGCGGTGGCGTAGACTCCCAATTAATTGGGATTTCTACGGTTCGTGCATTAGGGAGGCGGCCTCTGAGGTCTCCATTGGGGATTTCAGGGGTCCGACTATAGATGGACAGATAGGTAAGCTGAACGATTGGACAATCAACACCAATGACGAACTTCTTGGGAGATGTTTTAGGACAATCCCCGGAAGGGTTAAATGGTGGACGCGGGAGTTGACAGAAAACCGGAGAGCCGTCTGGTAGCTCAGGAAGCAATTCCAGAGAGCCAGGCGGACCAATGCAGATGATGTGCTACTGCGTGCGACGAAATACGCAACACAGCTTCCTTCCCTTAAGGACCGTATCGTGAAAGTGAAGGAGGATGACCGGAGAGCATACGTACGGGACAACAGGGACGACCCATGGGGCAGAGTCTGTAAGCTCTGTAGAGGTAGGGGCCAGCGGACCGATGTGTCTGGCCTACGTGTTGGTAATGAAATATTGCCATAATGGGGGGCATGCATACGCGTTCTGCTGGGCGAGTTCTTTCCAAGGGTGGAGGGTCCTATCCATCTTCCTTTTCAGGAGGTGGATCCCCCTCCTCCGTTGGACAGACCTGAGTTAGGGTAAAGCATTTGTCAGGCGCGGAGTAGAAAGTCTCCAGGTATGGATGGAATGACCGGAGAAATGTGTAAAAGCATCTGGAAGGCCATTCCTGAGTACTTTTTGGCAATCTATGAAATGTGTGTATCAGAGGGGTATTTTCCACATCCGTGGAAGATAGCCCGTGTCGTTGTTTTGCTTAAGTCACCCGATAGGATCAGGGCAACAGTCTGCTTCCGGTGCTTGGAAAAGTATTGGAAATGATTGTGGTGAAAAGGCTTCAGGAGAGGATGGACCAGGGCACATGCGAGTGGCAATTTGGTTTTAAAAGTGGTAGGAGTGTAGATGACGCCTGGCGTCACGTTAAAACGCGTGTCGGTAGGACAGAGGCAGGATATGTCCTTGGAATCTTTGTTGATTTCAAGGGTGCGTTCGACTTCCTGTTATGGGAAGGCATTCTAGCGAGGCTACGCGAGGTTGACTATCAAGAGTTGGAGTTATGGAAAAGCTACTTCTCTGGCAGGCGGGCTTGCGTCGCTGGTGTGAACGAGTCCGTGTGCATTGAGGTGGTCAGAGGTTGTCCGCAGGGATCCATCTGCGGTCCATTTATTTGGAATCTAATTCCATTTATTTGGAATCTAATGGGGAGGCCGATGGTTGCATACAATGTGTGCGCATATGCGGATGACTTGCTCGTCCTTATCGAAGGCCAGTCTCGTGCTGAGCTGGAGAGAAGGGGGGAGGAATCCATGCAGATTGTCTGCGATTGGAGTAGACAAGTAGGAGTAGCTGTAGCAATGGAAAAAACTGTGATGATGTTGCTCAAGGGCAGGTTATCGCTAAATCTACCTCCAACTGTTAGGGCCAATTGCGTTAGCCTTAAGTTTGCGACTGAGGTCAAGTACTTGGGGATAATAATGCGTGAGCGTGTGAACTTCTTGGTTCATCTCGAGCGTGTCAAGGCGAAATTGACTAGTGTGGTGGGATGTGTCCGGCGCATTCTTAGGAATGACTGGGGCCTCAGCAGGCGTTCTATGCGGACAATTTAACGTGAACTGTTTGTTGCCTGCGCAACATATGGCTCCTCGGTGTGGTGCAGCGTGGTCACGACTGCCAGAGGAAAGCTGAAAATTATGTCGTGTCAACGGGTAGTCTTGCTCGCTTGTGTGCCATGTTGTAGTACGGTCTCCACGGAGGCCTTACAGGTGTTGGTAGGTGTAGCCCCTCCTGACTTGGAGGTGATACGTAAAAGTATTGCCTACAGGATCAAGAAAAGACAGCCATTGTTGAGTGTGTTGTCTCCAGATGGCATGATAGATGGGACAGAAGCGACAATGGGCGGGTTACATACTCCTTCATTCGCGATGTGACGTTGGTGGCGAAACGGCCGAGTGTGACTGTGGCTAATACGGCCGAGTGTGACTGTGGGCCATTTACCGAGGCCTGGTTTCACGTTTTGTGCATATGAACTTTTTACTCGGACATACGGCACCTGGATTCTCTGGGTGTCGTATTGGTGGTTGTGATGCCAGTGGTGTGCTTGTGAAAGATGAGAGTGGGTTGTATGAATGAGTTTGCGTGTGACGTCTTCAAAAGAAGACGTTTAAAAGGGTTTGATCGCACACGTATGTTTACATCCACAGGATGTACGCATGCGTGTGTACCCAAGACCTTCTAGAAGGCCTTAGTTGTGTACCTATACACTCACCCACAGGGTGGGTGTATGGGTGTAGGACTAAGGCCTTCGAATGGCCACCAGTCCATAGCTGCTTGGAGCCATACTGGTAGTAGCTTTGCTACGAAGTCTGACCGGAGGCTATATACTTATATATATATCTGGTACCACGGGAAGTCAGATGCCCCTGGAATCTTTGATTCCAGCTGACTTGCGGGTACGGCCCCTTGGGGAGTATCATGGTGGCTGTGGTTTATACCCAAATCGCGGGGAGAGCATAGCTCGATGTGGAGTTGCATTCAACCGGGTGCTGTGACCCTAGAACAGCAGAGGTGTGTAAGGTAGGCCTCCACTCCCCACCAAGGAGTGGGATTTGTTGCCCAAATGCACAAATCTTGAATTGGTACCGGAGTGTTGTTCACTACACAATGGGGCGGTGGTCGGCGCATATTCCGATCCAGTGTTCAGAGCACCGTGAGGTTATGTCAACGAGACGGGTACTCACGTTAAACACAAGAGACTTCTGTTGGAATCATGGGTCATTCGCTGTTTGACTGTTGAAGTGTACGGTTGTGTTTTTCTGAAACGTCGCGATAATTAGTTGACTTTTTCAAGTGAATTTAAAAGTGTGATAGTGTGTGTGAGTGATTTATTGTTGTAAAGTTGAGACTCCGCTGATCGGGTACTTCGCTGAACAAAAATAATCTCCGGCAAATTGTGAGGTTAAAATCACTTTTTGTGCTAAGCTAGTGGTGAGTGGCAGTGGCAGTGGCAACAGTGTTTACACCATTGGCAAGTGACAAGCCATTGCAAGTCGGTAACTCGTACCGTTTCCGGTCGGAAAGGCAGTGCAAAATTTCGGCGTTTATCGGTAAAACGGTTCACTTTCAGTTCCGGTTTGTGTCTTCGCTAAGTTGGTCGGTCTGTAACTTAGTATTGGGGGTTGGTGTCTCGACTAACTTCCGCTGTGGTTAGTGCAGTACATTGGTGAGTGGGTTGCTTTTTTAAAAACTATTAAGTATACGCAACCAGTCCAAGTCTTTGGTTTCACTACAAGTCAGTGTCCGTCGGTTTGTCCGTCCTTCCGTCGGTTGTCCGTCCTTCCGTGGCAGTGTCCGTCTGTCCGCGGTTGTATCCGTCCTTCCGTCGGTTGTCCGTCTGTACGTGGCAGTGTCCGTCTGTCCGCGGCAGTGTCCGTCTGTCCGTGGCAGTCTCCGTCTATCCGCGGCGTGTCCGTCTGTCCGTAATTAAAAATTTTTAATCGCGGTTCGTAGTGTGAGTGTGATGTTAATTGCGCTACATTGATACCGTCCGTATTGGTTGCGGTTAGGGCCGTTAGTTTATTAGTTCGTTTGGCGATCCTTTGGGTCGGTAAACAGTTTGTAGGCAGTACGTACTGCCCGGGTCAGTTTTACTGCTTCGGGTCGGTTTAAGCGGTCGGTCGGTGCTTGAGTAGGCGTCGGTTCAGAATGCTTAAGCCCAAAAGGGGCCCGAGGTGTGCCAAGGTGAAGCCAGCTGACGGCACAGAAGGTGACGAACGCGAGACAGATTCCGATGTAAGTGTGCCGGACAAAGTCGAATTGATGAGGAGGTGCCACCCACCGGTGATAGTAGACTCCGTCATTCCGACTCGGATGTGGACAACGGAGAATCGACTGTGAACGAGGACGGAAGGCTTTTGAAAACTGGCTCTCCCAAATCGGGAGGAAAGTTTTTTGTTGAACCGAAGCTGGTTTCAGGACCTAGGAGGAAGACTGCCATAAGGACTGACGTTGGCAGCGTAGGTAGTTTAGCCGGTAGCACGAGTAGCTTGCACGGGGGCTTAGTAAGAAGTTCAACTCCGGTACCAGCAACCTCCACAGGTGTTCCCTTCTCTGGGCCCTGTGGTGCTCATTCTGCAATTAAGCAGATGAAGGCTTTGACGTCGGAGTTGAACGGTATAATTTTGGACGGTCGTGAAGAAGTGGAAACGGCGATGCTGATCATTGATCAAGTTGGGCGGATAGAAGAACTGTTGATGACATTGGTAGGGGGATACGAACGTCTTAGGGGTCGTTTGGACGTCCTAGATGCTGGGGGTGCTACGCCAACTTTTCGAGTATCTCGGCTGGATAAATCTTCGCCTGTTCAGCCTCAGAAAGCGCCAGTCGCCCCTTCACCGAAACCAGCGGAGACCTGTCGGTACTTGTGCGTAGCAAGACGGCAGCTAAATCTGATGAAGTTGTAAAGAAGGTAGTGAACGAAGTAGGTCACACGCTCGGGGTCATAGTTCATGCGGTTAAGGCGGTTCGTAGTGGTGGGGCGGTCATTGGCACCCCCTCAGTCGCACCCCCTCAGTCGCGGAGCGGGAAAAGATCGTCCGGAATCCTAAATTTTCGGAACATGGACTTGAAGTGACTGTCAACGATAGGGGTACTAGGGTGGTCGTCCAGAAGGACGACCGTATTGTAGGAACTGTGCGTTCAAGGGCTTGCCGTCGGATCATATGATGACCGATGCCTGTCCAACGTACAGCGTGTTGGTCGCGAGGGCTAGGGCAAGACATTAAGATGTCTCTGACAATTATTCAATATAATAGCCAGGGCTCTTATGCCCGTATGTGTGAATTGGACGAAAGGATGGTTGCCATGAAGAGTGGGTTTGGCCTGGTTCAGGAACCTTACTCAACCGACGGTTGTGTAAGGGGTCCACCCTTATTTATGAGGGTATTTCCTTGTTCTATGGTCAAGGCCGCTGTAATTGTCAAGGATCCCGACGCAGGGTGTATTGCGGTATCTGCTGACGAATTGGGAGTATTGTCTTGGTCGAAGGAAGACTTGGAAAAATCTTCCTGGCAAGCATTTACTGTGAGTTCAGCAGCCCATTGGAGCCGTATATCTCGTATGTGGATGCGGTGCTACTACTAGCAAGTAACTACCCGATTATCCTAGGTATGGACGCGAACGCATCTTCTCCCATGTGGTTCAATAAGCTATCCCGGCATTTGTCTGGGTATCAGAACCACCATCGGGATGAGATGCTGAGTGACTGGATGGTTAATCGGGATGTTAGTGCGTTAAATCAGCCCTCTGATCTATGTACGTTTTCCGGTCCCAATGGTGTGAGTGATATTGATGTGATAGCCGTAAATGACGTCGTACTGCGGCGTTTTGGCTGAAAATGGGACGTTAAGGATGGTTGGGGTGAGTGATCAGAATCCAATTCGGATTATGCTCCATTACTCACCAGCCCCTGTAGAGGTCTCGGATGTGATGCAGTGGCGTAGACTCCCAATTAATTGGGACTGCTACGGTTCGTGCATTAGGGAGGCGGCCTCTGGGGTGCCCATTGGGGATTTCAGGGGTCTGACTATAGAAGGACAGATAGGCAAGCTGAGCAGTTGGACAATCAACACCAATGACGCCCTTCTAGGGAGATGTTCTGGACGCGGGAGTTGACAGAAATGCGGAGGGCCGTCCGGCAGCTCAGGAAGCGATTCCAAAGAGCCAGGCGGACCAATGCAGATGATGTGCTACTGCGTGGGATGAATTGCGAAACGCAGCTACGTGCCTATAAGGACCGCATCGTGAAGGTGAAGGATGACTGGAGGAGATACGTACGCGAAAACAAGGACGATCCATGGGGTAGGGTGTATAAGCTCTGTAGAGGTAGGGGCCAGCGGACCGATGTGTCTGGCCTGCGTGTTGGTAATGAAATATTGCCATCATGGGGGGCATGCATACGCGTTCTGCTGGGCGAGTTCTTTCCAAGGATGGAGGGGTGGATACCCCTCGCCCAAATCACGGCAGTTATAATAATTATCGGGGCAATGGCCGATAATTATTAGAAATAATAATAGAAATTATAACGGAAATTCAAATCGTGGCCGAAACCGTGAGAATAATAACGGTAACCGTAGCAATGTACGCCACATTACAGAAAATGTCTCCGGAAATGAGCTATTAGCCCTGATGTAGAACATGTAATCTATCATTTGAATCTAAAACTCTATAGCTATTTCTCCTGCAAAACTCTACTAAGTGGGAAAAAAATCCACATTTTTGGTGGATACAGGTGCAGATATTTCTTTAGTAAAAGTTCATCACTCCTGGCAGGATCGCCATGTCATAAACGTTTATTTTTTGTTCCGTTGTATACCTAATAAGACGTGTGTTTCGTTTGATTATTGTACATTAACTGTTCTTTATTTATTCTTTCAAATCTTAATCTACTTAAGCTAACTTTATAATACTTATAATGTATCTTACTACTACTAACGTAAATATATAGAGCGTGAGAATATACAATCGCCTATTCAGCGTTTCTCACGCTCAGGTAAATGCATGTATTTGCCAGACCAATTGGAATGCGGGATCAAGTTATAAACAGAAGGTTTGTCAACGTTGATTCTACAAACACACTACATGTGTAAAAGCATCTGGAAGGCCATTCCTGAGTACTTGTTGGCAATCTATGAAATGTATGTATCAGAGGGGTATTTTCCACATCCGTGGAAGATAGCCCGTGTCGTTGTTTTGCTTAAGTCACCCGATAGGATCAGGAGCAATCCTCGTTCCTATAGGGGCATCAGTCAGCTTCCGGTACTTGGAAAAGTATTGGAAAGGATTATGGTGAAAAGGCTTCAGGAGAGGATCGGCCTGGGCACATGTGAGTGGTAATTTGGCTTTAAAAGCGGTAGGAGTTTAGAGAACCCTTGGCAGCACGTGAGAACGTGCGTGGATAGGACAGAGGCAGGACATGTCCTCGGAATCTTTATTGATTTCAACGGTGCGTTCGACTTCTTGTTACGGGAAGGCGTTCTAGCGAGGCTACGCGAGGTCGGCTGTCAAGGGTTGCAGCTATGGAAAAGCTACTTCTCTGGCAGGCGGGCTTGCGTCGGTGGTGTGAATGAGTCCGTGTGCATTGAGGTGGACAGAGGTTGCCCGCAAGGATCCATTTTCGGACCATTTATTTGGAATTTAATGATGGATCCTCTCTTGCTGAGGCTGATGGTTGCATACAATGTGTGCGCATATGCGGATGACTTGCTAGTCCTTATCGAAAGCCAGTCTCGTGCTGAGCTGGAGAGAAGGGGCGAGGAAGCCATGCAGATTGCCTGCGATTGGAGTAGACGAGTAGGAGTAGATGTTGCAATGGACAAAACTGTGATGATGTTGCTGAAAGGCAAGTTATCGCTAAATCGACCTCCAACTGTTAGGGCCAATGGCGTTGGCCTGAAGTATGCGACTGAGATCAAGTACTTGTGGATAACAATGCGTGAGCGTATAAACTTCTTGGTTCATCTTGAGCGTGTTAAGGTGAAATTGACTGATGTGGGGGGATGTGTCCGGCGTATTCTTAGGAATGACTGGGGCCTCAGCAGGCATTCTAAGCAGACCATTTACCGTGCACTGTTTGTTGCTTGCGGAACATATGGCTCCTCGGTGTGGTCCAGCGTAGTCACGACTGCCAAAGGAAAGCTGAAAATCATGTCGTGTCAACGGGTAGTCTTACTCGCTTGTGCTATGTTGTCGTACGGTCTCCACTTAGGCCTTACTAGTGTTGGTAGGTGTAGTCCCTCTTGACTTGGAGGTGATACGTAAAAGTATTGCCTACAGGATCAAGAAAGGACAGCCATTGTTGCAGGACGATTGGGTGACTAACGAAGATATTAGTGGGAAGAGCTGGACGGAGTGCAAGGCACTCTTAAATGAGTGTGTTGTCTCCAGATGGCAAGATAGGTGGAATGGTAGTGACAATGGACGTATTACATACGCCTTTATTCGCGATGTGACGTTCGTGGCGAAGCGTCCAGATTTTGGCTTCAGCCTGAGTCTGGGCTTTTCGCTTACGGGGCACGGGTCTTTTAACGCACTTTTGCATAGAAGAGCCTTGGCTAATACGTCTCAGTGTGACTGTGGACCTTTTAACGAGGACTGGTTTCATTTTACTCGGACATACGGGACCTGGATTCTCTGGGTGTCGTATTGACGGACGATGGTTGTGATGTCAGTGGTGTGCTTATGAATGATGAGAAAATGCATTGTATGAATGAGTTTACATCCACAGGATGTGTTTATTCATATCCTTATATTCAATTTTTATTTTGTATATCAAAAAGAAATGCGTTACTTTGCTATTGCTCATTTTTTGTTTATATAAAAACAAGTTCATTTTATTTTTTATGTTAACACAGCATTAATAAGTTCATTAGTCCAATGACCAAAATAAAATATTGCAGCAATAGCGTCATCGATTTAAACAAACAATTTTTTTGCTTATGTTGTATTAATGTTAAATTAAAGAGAATGACAATTTTAGTAAAATTAGTATATAAGTATAAAATTTTTAAATAAAAAGAAGATTCTTGTTTTGCAACCCAAACGGAAAGACACGGTTTAAGTGCCGATTGTTTTACCAAAGAAAAACTAAATTCAATTCAGTTTATGTGCTGATATTGAAAACGATTTTATAATTTCACAACTCAGTGAATTAAACATTTATGGTGACCCCGACGTGATCCTGTAACAAGGTACAGGAACTCATAATTTTTTGGACCCGCAACAAGGAGCCAAATATCAACAGGACCCACACCAGGATCCTATCAACAATTATCAACAACCAACAATGGCCTCCCCGTGCGGAAGATGCCAGTCTCCCATCGGGCGCGTCCCCAGGTGGCGGATAGGGGGGGCTGGGATGTACCCTAATAGCTCTGATACAAATGCTCACCGGCACTCGCAGAAGATTACTATTAGAGAACATCTTAGCTTAAAGATCATCGTAATCAGGTAAAAATTTACTTTATAACAAAAGTTTGTTTCTACAAGAGGACGATGATTTTCGGGGGTCATGCACTCCCCGCGGACCAAAAACTGGATAGGGGTGGTTCCCGAAAACAAACTAAACCATGATATGTCTACTCATATAAATAAAGTTACGGTGCAGGGCCTAAATAACCCAGTACCGGCGGCTAAGTGTGGTGAGCAAGCGGGCCCACAGTCGTCGAGATCACTTGACTGCAAGTCCACTACGGAGGTTGGTAACTTGGCCTCCATAGATGTGTATGTTACAAGAAAAACCCAAAATAAGGAGATTGAGGAGTCGGATCCGAGAGGGAGCCTTGTGCGACCTCAACCTCACACGACAGGTTCGGATTCCGACGAATCGAACTCCTCAAATGAAGGCAATGATACAATCATTGCCACACAGCCTGAAAAGGCAAACTCAGAAGTTAAGAAAATGGTAGAGGAAGTAAGCGCCAGCATAGCTAAACTCTCTACCAATAAGAAAAGGTTATCTGGGGCCCAACGACGAAAAATCGCCAAAATGAACCAGAAAACTCAAAAAGCTGAAGCGAAGCAAGATGCTCCAAAGGATAATGGACCTGCTACATCCGCATCCTCGGAAGTGGGAAAGCGGATACGTTCTCCTGAGGAGCAGAACATTGCAGAAGCTAAAAAGAAGAAGAGAAACTCCATGCCAACTAGTACACAGTTGACCAATAACCCCAACCAGAAGATCAGAGGTACCATCACGGGAACTCAATCCAAAGGAGAGGTTATTGGGCCAACGTCAACTAGGAAAAGTGATGCAAAATGTAATCCCTCATTGCAAGTGCAGAACCCTTCCAAAGGTGAAAGACAAGCAATGAAGAGAAAACAGATTGCACCATCAGGCAAGGAACAATCGACTTCATATGCTAGTATGGCGAAAAGACCAGCAATGGATGAACTCAGCTACGCCATTGTCGATTCAAGTAGTCCCACAGGCAAAATCCCTATAGCCCAGAGACAAGTTCTCGAAGAGGCATTCAATAAAAGGATCCTGGAATACACCCTAGAGGCCGGGAACGATGACCAGAAGATCCAAATTAACAGCTGCAGGTTCTCCATGGATGTACTAATGCTACAACTTGCATCCAACGCACGTGTACAAACCCTGGAGAAAATGGTGGAATGCATACCAGCTCCTTGGGATGGTGCCAAACTATCCCTAGTCAAAAAGGCGGACATTCCATCCCTGACCAAAGCCTCCTTCTTCATAAAAGGTTGGGGCAGCAAACTTGCTAGCGAAGACGTTGTGAAGGTCTTGGGAAAGCAAAATAAAGGTCTAGCCACTGACAAATGGGAGATCTTCCACAGAGAGGAGGGCCCAGACGGCACTCTTATCGTGGTGGGGATTGATCAGGAGTCAATGGCCAGCCTAAAGACCACTAAGGGTAAAGCCTTCTTCGTCTCAGCCGCAGTCTACTTTAAAGTAGGCAAGACGACCATTGGCTGGGAGAAGGCAAATGATGACTCAAAGGCGGGCAATAGTGAGGGGACTTCCACAGTCCTAACACCATCAACCTCAGCTAAAAAGGGAGAGTTAGAAATAACCAACTCCCAAGAAGATAAACTTTTAGCCGAACAATGATCATGCTCATGCAGATCAACCTCCATCGGAGCAAAACGGCTACTCAAACTCTGATGGAAAAACTACAAAAAGGTAAGTTACATGTCGTTCTAGTACAGGAACCTTGGACGGTAAATGACAAGGTTACTGGACTAAATGATCCTAATTACCAAATTTTCTATGCTCATACAGGAACTTGACCGAGAACTTGTATTATTTGTCACAAAAACCTAAACTATCTCTTTTCCCCAGACTTGTCCACCGCAGATGCCACCGTCCTGCAACACGGAAGCCAACCAATGCTCTTAGCATCGGTTTATCTCCCGTCGGACTCACCGACACCTCCACCGACGTCGGAACTTGAAGAGATGGTAAAAACGGCCAGGATAACAGGTAAGGAAATTCTCATAGGGTGCGATGCGAATTCTCACCATATAGCTTGGGGAAGTTCGAACTGTAACCAAAGAGGGGATGCTTTACTTGAATTCCTTAACGAAAATGACCTTTTTACCCTTAATGTTGGGAACACGGCAACCTTTGTTAACAAATTAAGGGAAGAGGTTCTAGATATTTCAATTTGTTCGAAAAATTTAGTGGATGATATCCAAGATTGGCATGTCTCTAGCGAACATTCCTTCTCGGATCATCGATACATTTTATTTAAACTGACACACCCACCACCTGAACCCATCAAGTTCAGGAATAAGGCTAAGACTGATTGGCCTAAATTTAGAAGAAATCTACAAGCCCGTCTAACTACTCCTCGCACAGACTTAAGGTATGTCGAAGAGGTTGACGAGGAAGTGGACAAAATAACGAGGAGCCTAATTGAGTCCTTCAAGGAATGCTGTCAACTCCGGGAAAGGAGATCTCCCCGAGATAAACCCTGGCTAACAGGGGAACTGATAAATCTTGGGAAGGACGTCCGAAGACTTTTCAATAGGGCTCGTCGTAAAAAACACGCAATATACTGGGATGACTACCATGTTAAGCTCAGGGATTACAACAAGAAGATTCGAATAGCCAAACGCAACTCCTGGAGACACTTCTGTGAACAGGTTGATAGCGTTAATGACGTCTCAAAAATCAAGAAATTCTTATCGAAAACCCATTCGCAGCCTGAAACTCTTGTCGATAGGGACGGGATTCGGGCGGAATCGATGGAACAGTCCTTAAGAATATTGATGGAAACACACTTTCTTACCGAAGAATATGGGCCGAATAGGGACCCTGAAATTGGTACCAATGTGTCCCGATGAACTGGAACCAACGTGGAACAGCAGACGGGACCCGAAGGGGAACAATATGAAGGGCCTAATGAGGAACAATATCGAGAGGAAAGATATGATAGAATAACCGAAAATATGGTAATTAGGGCAATACAAAGCTTTGCCCCCTTTAAGGCAGCAGGCCCAGATGAAATCTTTCCTGCTCTATTACAAGAGAGTGGGGACTTGATTAGCAGTAGTCTGGCTGGCATATTCTCTGCTTGCCTAGAACTTGCGTATACCCCCAGAGCATGGCAGGAGGCCAAAGTGGTCTTCATACAAAAGCCGGGAAAGGAAAGCTACGCGAACCCTAAGGCCTATCGACCGATAAGTCTTACATCCTTCCTACTGAAAACCATGGAGCAAATAGTCGATAACATGTTTAAATCTCAAATCCCAAATGAGCTGTTGAAGTTCAAACAACACGCTTACTTAAAGGGACGCTCAGTAGAAACTGCGCTTCATGAAGTAGTTCACCACATAGAAAGATCTTTCGATCTAAAAATCTTTACTCTAGCCATATTCATTGATATAGAAGGAGCTTTTAACAATGTATCAACAAATACGCTACTCCACTCCCTAGAACGTTTCCACATCGACCGGGATATCAAAGCCTGGATCAGTTACATGCTAGGGAATAGATGGATAAGTTGCGAGGTTGGTGGCATTAAAATAAGAGACAAGGTTTGCTGTGGGACACCTCAAGGGGAATTCTATCCCCCCTTCTCTGGGTGACCACTATAAACAGTCTTCTAAGGATTCTAACCGATAAGGGTTTCCAACCTGTCTGCTACGCAGACGATGTAGCGATACTGTTAAGGGGGAAAGATCCTAGAAATTTATGTAGGAGGGCATCGGATGCACTCGAAATAGCATACGATTGGGCACAACCAAGGGGATTAAATGTGAACCCGGAAAAGACTGAAATATGCCTCTTTACTAGGAAGACGAAAATAGTCGAATTCGATGAACCCCGCTTCCAGGGCAAAACGATTAGAATCACACAAACGGTGAAATACCTTGGGGTGATTCTCGACAAAAAGCTCACTTGGAAAGACCATATTGAGAGCAAAGTCGCGAAGGCTCATCGGATATGGGCCATTTGCAGAAGAGCTATAAGTTCAAAATGGGGTTTAAACCCGAGGATGGCTCATTGGCTTTACACAAGCGTCGTTAGACCAATTCTAACCTACGCATCCGTAGTCACATGGACATCAATGAGCAGGAAATGCTATATTAAACCATTCCAAAAAATACAACGCCTCTGCTGCATAGGAATCAGCGGCGCAATACGGACTACATCTACGAGGGCTTTAGAGACGATTCTATCTATACACCCGATCGAGATTAGAATTAAATATGAGGCAGCTCTGGCCATGTTACGACTAAGAGTAACAGGGGAATACATCACCGACCATATGACCAGACACCAAACAATATTGGACCAGATACCGGAATTCAACACAGTGGAGTTTAGCTGTGATAGAATCGCGGAAGTGTCGACAAACATACCCTGCAGTATAAGGATACCTGGCAGGGAAAGCTGGTTGAACGAAAATTTTCTACGAAACCTTCCAGGGTCACACTACTACACAGACGGATCTAGTCTGCATGGTAGGACTGGTATAGGTTTCTATGATGAGGACCGTTCCAATGGCATACACCTACGCATTCCGGACCACAACTCTGTCTTTCAGGCCGAAGTGGTCGCGATAACGGAATGCATAAGATCTATTGACGTACGGGCAATCCCAAGCCCCGGAGACGTGAAAATATTTTCGGACAGTCTAGCGGCTATCAGGGCGATATCCTCGGACAAAACTAGATCAAGGACTGTCCTCAGATGTAAGGAAGAAATTGCAAACTTCACTACAAGAGGCAGACTTGAAATCATTTGGATCCCAGGACACAGTGGTATAATGGGAAACGAGATTGCAGATGAACTGACCAGAAAGGGTTCTTTCCTGGAGGGTGTCAATTTGGAAAACCCAATACCCTTCCAGGCTCTCAAATTGAAACTATCGGAGTGGGCAACTAATTCACATACTTCAATTTGGGAGGAAACTGACGTGGGTAAGGCTACGAAGATACTATGGGGCTCTCCAAACACTTCGAAGACTAAGGAAATCCTTAGTCTAAATAGAAAGGAACTGAGTAGGATTATTGGCATCCTCACTGGACACTCTGAACTGAGGGCTCATCTATACCGTATAGGACGGGCAGAATCGGCCACATGCAGAGCTTGTGGAGAGGATGACGAGACCCTAGAACACTACCTTTGTTATTGTCCTGCATTTGCCGGAACAAGGGTCAGAAATTTATCCAACGAAATCATACCAGGCCTAGCGGCTCTTAGGGGGATACGCTGGAAAGCACTCAGGAGATTTGCTATCGAGACCGAACTCCTAAGTTAAATAAGGAGTAGATTAACGGATGAGCACGAGGATGTAGAGCGCACAACAAGCCGACTTTCTGGCTTAAGTGTATATCCGGGTAAAACGGATATGAGCTATGTGTATACATGGCTCCTCTTTTTCAACCTAACCTAACCTAACCTAACAATGGCCTCGTTCAACGAATTGGTTATCAGTCAGAAGAAAATCGGCGAAAAAATTGAAGTGATCATCCGAAACTTTAAGAAGGATGCTTCTGCAAGAAAAGAATCTGAGAACTATTTTCAAGAAAGATTAAGAAGGCTTAATGATGAGTGGTCTGAATTTGAAGCCAATGACAATAAAATTCGTCTACTAGAGAACCTACCGCTCGATCACCAGTACTTCACGGATGACTACTACACCGCGATCATGAATATCTTCCACGAATATAAAAATATATTCGAAGCAGCCGTACAAAAATTTACTCAAACCTCATCTGGGAAGCAAAATCCAAATTTAAAGCCTCAGGCATCAGAAAGTCAAGAGCTGACCAGCAACGTAAAGCCTCAGGCAGCAGAAAGACAAGAGCTGACAATAAAAGCATTGGAATTTGTCAAGCTTACACGACGGCAAACAGCAATGATGAATTCTCTGGATCATTAACTTCAAAAGTCAACTAATGAGGACATAGCAACTGCCTCAAAACTATGGGAAAACATTGAAAGTTTACATTTTCAAATAGCTGAAATATGCGACGATCCTGAGGAACAAGGCTACAACATGGAGCGGTTCATCATTTTAGAGAAAAAGGTACGGAATTTCGTCAAGGCCGACACCAGAACCACAACTCAACTTAACCCTGGTTATATAAGTAGTCAGCCAGAATCATTCCCAATGCCAAAAATTACAATACCAAAATTTGATGCAAATTATCTAAAGTGGCAAGAATTTCATGATTTATTTTCATCGCTAATAGTAAACCACTCAATGTCAAATTTGCAGAAAATCTGGTATCTGAAAACACATTTGATGGGGGAAGCAGCCAACCTAATAAAACATTTCGCCGCCACTGGAGAAAATTTTGACGCTGCATGGACTATCGTTGTAGATCGCTACAACAACAAAAGGTTGCTGGTCAGTAAACTAATTCAAGAGCTGATCGATGCACCAAACAAATCATCAAGCGACAACTATAAAACGTTGCATGACAAAACCTTGGAGTGTCTCTTAGCACTCAAAAACCTTCAAATAGACACATCAAGCTGGGACCCAATTCTACTCCATTTGCTGCTGAAAAGGCTAGATCAAACCACACGCTTGCGTTATGAACAAGCTCTACTGCAACCACGAGAAGTCCCGACAATCAAAGATTTTTTAAAATTCTTAGAAAACCACTTCCAATCTATGGAGGCGCTAGTGGAAAAGGAGAAATCAGCAGCCTCAAGGCCAAAGGTGTGCATTTCCATCACATCCAAAAACCATAACAATTTGTTTTGTATACTGTGCAAAAATGGCAACCACCCATTGTTTGCATGTAAAACGTTTCTTCAGTTGTCACCCTCATCACGACTTCGGTACGTTCAAGAACAAAAATGTTGTGTCAATTGTTTAAAACCTGGTCACAATGCGAGAAATTGTATATCAAGAAGTTGTACGAAGTGCACTAACAAGCACAACACACTTCTACATCTGGGAAATCCCAACCAGAACGTGAACAAATCGACATCAAAAACCAACCTCCCACACAACCATGTGTCTGAAGAACGCTCATCAATGGTCACAAAGGCCACACCAATCAACCAGGAAGCCGCATCACTAGCCGCAGCCAAACATTCCCAAACAAATAGCTACATTCTCCTCAGCACTGCAATGGTTAACATTATGGCAAACGGAAAAGAGGTACAATGCAGAGCAATTCTCGACTCTGGATCACAACTAAACCTTATCAGCGAACGCTTAATCAAACGCCTTGGAATTTCACCTAAGCCAGCTTCAATCTGTATCACTGGGATCGGATCAAGCAGTACAAAGGTACAACATAGAGTCAACGTTATATTACAGTCTAGAATCAGCAACTTCACCACACGACTTGAAGCAGCCGTGCTCCCACACATAATTTCTCCTCAACCGTCTCAAGCCATCAACACTGATCGCTGGCCAATTCCCAAAAGTATTGTATTAGCCGATTCAGAATTCAACCGTGCTGACAAAATCGATGTCTTATTAGGTGCGGAGTTTTATCACCAGTTATTGGCGATAGGACAAATCAAACTGGCTATTAATCTACCTACACTACAAAACACTGCACTTGGTTGGGTCATTGCAGGCAAGGTTGGCACAAGTCAGTCATCAACTGCAACGTGTGGAATATGTACCGAAGACGACATGAATCTAGAAGAATCCATTGCTCAACTCTGGGAGCTGGAGAACATTAAAACGGCAGACAACCTGTCTGTTTCAGAAAAACAGTGCGAAAATCATTTCGCACAAAACCACACGATCGACAAAAGTGGGAGATTTTCGGTCAAAATTCCATTTTGTGACAATCCAAATACATTAGGTGAGTCGCATGGAATCGCATTCAACAGATTCCTATCACTGGAGCGCCGCTTGGCAAAGGCCCCAGAGATAAAAACCCAATACATACGCTTTATGGAAGAATATGAAGCCTTGGGTCACATGACACAAATAGATATAAACTCCACAATTGAACCAAGCTACTTCATTCCGCACCACTGCATATTGAGGCCCGAAAGCTCAACATCTAAATTACGCGTGGTCTTCGATGCCTCCACTAAAACATCTTCAGGCTTATCACTGAACGATTTGATGCACACAGGACCCACGGTCCAAAGCGAGCTTTTTTCTATTCTACTTCGTTTCCGCCTACCACGCTTTGTTTTCATGACCGACATTGAAAAAATGTATCGGCAAATATTAATGCACCCAGAAGACAGAAAATTCCAAATCATTATCTGGAGAAAGGATTCAACGAAGCCAATCAAATATTATCAACTCAACACAATTACCTATGGAACACGATCCGCACCATATTTGGCTACCAAATGTTTGGAGAAGATATCTAAAGAAAACATGGCACAGTATCCATATGGAGCCCGATTCTTACTTGAAAATTTTTACGTAGATGATGGAATCGGCGGAGATGACAGTCTGAATACAACACTTAACATCCACCAAGAGCTGAAACACACCCTAAGTCAGCACGGTCTAATCCTCCAAAAATGGAGCGCAAATCATCAGCAGCTACTTCAAAACATCACAGAAGAAGAACATGAAGTCAATATTGACTTTAATAATGAAAATAATCATGCAGTGAAAACCGTAGGCTTAACATGGATGCCAAAAATTGACAAATTCTGTGTTAAGTTGTGCTTGGGGGATATCAAACATGTCACCAACTGAACTGTTACGTCAGATTTAGCTAAACTCTTTGATCCTTTGGGAGTACTAGCACCAATTGTTGTCACTGCCAAAATGTTAATTCAAGATCTTTGGCAGGTGAAACTGACATGGGATGAGGCATTGCCAGCAGAACTGCATATGAGATGGACGACCTTTCGCAATGAGTTGGAACATGCAAATAATATGAAATTTTCTCGGCATATTTTCGAAGGGCATGTATCATCAAAAATATAAATTCATGCTTTTGCAGATGCTTCAGAAAGGGCATACGGCGCAGCAATTTACATCAGATCAGTCATCAAAAACAACCAGGTAATAGTGAGGCTACTATATGCAAAGTCAAGAGTAGCACCCTTAAAACAGCAAACTCTCCCTCGTCTTGAGCTCTGCGCTGCATTGTTATGCGCTCAACTAACAGCAAGGGTAAAAATGGATGTGAAGCTTGAAAATGTATCCACGTACTTGTGGACAGATTCGGAAATTGTCTTGGCTTGGATTAACTCTCAGTCATCATGCTACCAAACATTTGTGGCCAAACGGATAGCTGCAATACAGGAATTATCCTTAGCTGAACAGTGGCGTCATGTAAAATCAAAAGACAATCCTGCCGACGTCCTATCACGTGGTATTTCTCCAAGGAAATTGGCAACATGCACATTATGGTTCTACGGACCCATATTTCTACATGGTACGGAAGAAATTTGGCCACAAAAATACTCCAAGCTACACACAATATCTAACCACGAGACTTACATGGAAGGAAAGAAAGTTACTGCAGTAACAACAGCAAGTGACACTTCATCAAGCATAATCTACAAAATACAACACAACGGTTCATTTCGAACCTTACAACGAACTGTTGGTTATATCTTGAGATTCATTAACAACACAAGGAAGCATAAACAACAATCTGAGCTGGCCTTGACAGTCGATGAATTGGAACAGTCTCTTATAGTCATAATTCGTGCAATGCAACAATCAGATTTCGAAGATGACTTAAGGCATTTTAAAATACATAACGAAGTAAGCAAAAATAGTCCATACACCAATCTGACTCCATTTGTGGATACTAATGGCATCATCAGAGTGGGAGGACGGTTAGACTCATCAATGCTTCCGTACGATGCAAGGCACCCAATGTTAATTCCTTACAATGACCCAATATCAAAAATACTCATGGAAATGATACACAGAAAAAATCGACATTGTGGCCCTCAAGCACTTTTGGCGCATGTAAGACAAAGATTTTGGCCAGTTAAGGGGAAGACGGCAGCCCGATCAATTGTGCAACATTGCGTAAGATGCACCAGAGCCAAACCAAAATTACTTAATCAAATCATGGGTAATCTGGCACCAACACGTGTTACCCCAGCTCGACCATTCATCAATACCGGCGTTGACTTTTGTGGACCATTTTGGGTTCATTATAAAGTGAGAGGAAAGAAACCTCATAAAGCATACATTGCAGTATTTTGCTGCTTTGCTACTAAGGCAGTGCACTTGGAATTAGTTAGCGACTTGACCACTGAAGCATTCATCGGAGCACTAAAACGGTTCATAAGCAGGCGAGGACATTGCAAAAATTTATACTGAGACAACGCAACAAATTTCGTTGGCGCAAAAAATCAACTTCAAGAACTATCAGAAGCAATTCATGCGAATTCAGCTCAAGAGGCAGATGTGTTCAAGATTCACGTGAGTACCTGCCACGGTGGCCTGACCTCACGGTGCACTTAACACCGGTTGGAAACTATGCGTCCACCGGCGCCCTCGCAGTACGAGTACCAATTTGAGGCATGCATTTGGGCATGACCTCCCCCTTGGATGAGGAGTACTATCTAAAACTCCTACCGATCTATGGGTCACGGCACCCGGTCGCAATGCAACTCCACACCGAGCTTGCGCTCTACCCGCGATTTGGGTCTAAACCACAGCCACCACGATGCTCCCATACGGGGCCGAACCACTGCCAGGCTGGAATAAAATTCCAGGGGCTCCTGACACCCGTGGTACCAGAATAAAGCCTCAGGTCAGGCTTCGTAGCCGAAGCTACTACCAGTTGAACTCCAAACAGTTCGGGACTGGTGGCCCTGGACGACAAAACATATAGACATAAAAAGACAAAGGACAAAACACTGAACAGCCGCACTCTGAGTTAGCATGTGCCCCCTCAGTAGCAGCACACAAAAGGACAACAATAACGTAGCAACACATAAAACAACAGAACAAACGCGCAGGAACAGCAGGTAGCAGCAACAACAGCAAACAGCAGGGAGAGAGCTGAAGACGGTGCACCGTTGTGGAGGGACAGATACCGATGTATCAGCCCCCGTCAACAGTCATACTTATATCTGAGATCCAGGCACGACGATGTGCACTACTGGAGCGACCACCCATTGGCAGTTAAGCACCACCACGGATGCCCGCATCAGAGGCCACCTATACTAAACGTCCAGTTCTCCTACGATTGATTGCGTATTCACCTAAATTCCTAACAGTCCGCCCGTCCTCTAATGCCCTACTCAAATCCCATCCTATCGCCGTCCGTAAAATCCCCATCCTATCCAAATTCCTAATATCACTATAAAGTGAGCACCCGGTCAAAACATTTACGACGTCCTCCGGCCCTTCCCCACACCTACAGTCCGGCGTATCGGACAGGCCCCTCTTATGCAGAAAAGCATTCAAGGAGCCATGCCCAGTCAGTAAAAAGCCCAGGCTAAGGCCGAAGCCAAAGTCCGGGCGGTCTCTAACGAAGGTCACGTCCTTAATAAAATCGTACGTTGTTCGGCCTTTATCCGTCTCAGTCCAACGTGAACGCCATCTTACAAGAAGATGCTCGTCCAGCAGGAGTTTCACCTGCCCCAAGTCTAAATCAGCGATTTCAGTCGAAGTTATCCAATCATGCCCTGATAGTGGCAGTCCCTTCTTGACCTTGATAATAATACCACGACGTACCACCTCCAAGTCAAGGGGAGGTGCACCTAACAAAAATTGAAGAGCATCTGTCGAAACTGTGTGACAAACTGGCATGCAAGCCAGCATTGCCACTCTCTGACAAGACAAGATTCGTTTCTTGCCCATAGCAGACAGAGCGGTGTCGTACCATACAGACGAGCCAAATGTTGCGCAAGCAACAAACAAATCACTATATATGGTACGGACACCTCTCCTGCTAAGACCCCAGTCATTCCTGAAGATGCGTCTGACTCCTCCCACAACTGTCGTCAACTTGTCCTTAAGTGTCGAAAGATGAACTAGAAAGTTCATTCTTTCGCCCATGGTTATGCCCAAATACCTAACCTGAGTCACGTGTCGAATGCTGGCATTGCCAGATCGAACTACAGGTGGGCGAGCCTGCGATAAGCTGCCTTTAAGCAGCATGGAAACGGTCTTTTCCCTTGACACTTCAACACCGACACTGTTCCCCCACTCATTGATTTCACGCATGGCCCCCTCACCTTTTCTCTCCAGTTCAGCACGAGACTGACCTTCGATTAAGATGAGCAAGTCATCCGCGTAAGCACAAAGTTGGTGGGTTGTCCTTAGGGACCTTAACAAGGGATCCATCATTAGGTTCCAAATAAATGGACCACAGATGGACCCTTGCGGGCAGCCCCTAACAACCTCCCTACAAACAGTATCGTTGGCTCCTACCGCAACAACTTTCCTGCTATTAAAATAGCTTTGCCATAAGGAAAGCTCTCTACAACCTACTCTCCGTAGTCTATCCAGTACCCTATCCCATGAGAGGTAATCAAACGCACCTTTAAAGTCAACAAATATGCCAAGGACATATTTGTTCGGACAGTCAGTCACACAATTACGGACATGATGCCAAGCAACCTCCACGGATTTCCCTTCTTTAAAACCGAATTGAAACTCAGAAGCAACCTCATTGTAGGATTCCTTCAGTCTGTTGACCATAATCCTCTCCAGCACTTTTCCTGGGAGAAGGCTTATGCCCCGATAAGAGCGAGGATCGCTCCTCACTCTATCGGGAGACTTCAGGAGCACCACAACTTTGGCTTGCTTCCAAGCCCCAGGGAAGTACCCCTCACTAATGCACCTCCTGTAGATTGCCTCCAAGTATTCCGGTATGGCCTTCCAGATGCTTTTACACATCTCTCCAGTCATACCATCCAAACCCGGAGACTTTCTACACTTGACTCGGCACATGCTAACATCCACTTCTAGTCTTTCCAGTGGCGGAGGGCCATCCACCGCCTCATAGAGAGGATGCACAGCCGGTTCAGCCCCTGGAAAACGTGCCTCAAGTAAAGCGCTAGTGCACTGTCTCCACGTCAGTAAAGTCACTCCACTTATACAAAGACCGGTCAAGTCCGTCTGTTTTCGTCTACCCCGGACTATTCGATAGGCCTGACCCCAAGGGTCATTTCTGCTGTCCTCCACAAAAGTCATCCAATCCTCCTCCTTGACACGAACAATCTCGTCTTTGTACGTCCTCAAGGCGGCCAGATAGTCAACTTTACGCTGAGCAAGATCTTCAGCATTGGAACGCCTTCCCCTTTGGAATCGCTTCCTCAGGCGTCGGACATTCCTCCGCATCATATCCAGCTCCCGAGACCACCATTTAACTCCTCTGTGTCGAGTCTGGCGACAACGACCCAGAAGAGTGTCGTCCACTGTGGACATCCATTGATCTATCTGGTCGACTTGACTGTCTATTGTCCAAGCCCTAAATTCTGCAATTGGTACATCCAGCGCTGTGCCCCTAAAGGCATCAGCGTAGATGTCCCAATTGACGTCATGTAGTCGCCACCTGCGTGGCATGTCCGTCCCGTTCGTAGCCCGATGATGAGAGACCACAACCTCAATGAGGCTATGGTCACTCACCCCAAAGTCATCCCTAATCCTCCAACTAATGTCAAACTCTGAAGCTACCCTCCCATTACCTAACGTCACGTCAATATCACTACAACCTCCTGGACCGTCAAAGGTGTACATCTCACTAGGCTCATTGAGAACAATGAGCCGCTTCGTGACCAGCCATTCACTAAGCATAACACCTCGCATGTAGTTCGGATGAGCAGAAGCATTTCTGCTCATCTTGGAGAACCACATGGGAGAGCATGCGTTTGCGTCCAGAGCTAGGATTATAGGTGAGCTACTATCCAGTAGTAGTGCCGAATCCATGTACCCCAAATAGGGTTCAAGAGGCGTTCCGAACCTACAGTAGATGCTCGTCAGTAACATTCTACCAAAACCCCCTTCCACACTAACGCAGATTCCCCAAACACTCCTACTAATGACGGTACAGTCCACGTCCTTATCCCTAACAACAACAGCGGCGCTACCGCCGTCGTCGGTAAACGCGCGCATACCCCCAGGTAAACCCCTGATGCAGCCATCCGTAATATACGGCTCCTGCACCAGGGCAAAACTCGCGCCCAGGTTACACATCGCCTGACCTAGCTCGCAGATCACGGAGTATGACCGCTGGCAGTTAAGCTGCAAAATTTTTATGTCTGTTCCCTCCATTTTAATGACGTGCGTTCGCTCTGGAAACTATGGCGCTGTAAACGGGACAGGCTGCGGACATCATCAGATGCCCTGCCGGGAGTCCCTTGAAAGCGCAATTCCGACATCTGATCTCATTTTCGCACCGTGAGGCTTTATGGCCGGCGGTACCGCATAGGCGACAAACTTCGTAAGGCATTCGACAGTCCCTAATCATGTGGTCGAACCCTAAGCACGTGTAGCAGCACGGAACAGCATCATGATGTCGCACCGGAAATGAAAACCAATTGATGTAGCATCTTCCAACATCGGTCAGCAGCTCCATCGTCTGAGCGTTGCCCTCCAGGACAACGTTAACCGGGCCGCCATTTGCCTTCCACGGGCTGGACACCAAGCGAACGCTCCTCTTAAAGACTTCCTCGGACATCCTTTCCTTAAGGTTCTTCACGTACAGCTCGTTCATAAATTCATCCGGAGTGATTTCCGGATGAACCCGCTGCACGACGACCTTCGGTCCGAGCTTGTCTCACACCGACACCTCCAACCCAACCTCACCGAACTTAGCGTTCTTCACGACCCTTTCCCTTTCAGCTACCGACGGGGTCCGAATGACCGCACCGCCATCGCGCATAGGCCGTAGTGCGTGGACACGTACCCCAAGGGTGGGGCCGACCTCCTTCTGCACCTTCTCTACGACCTCCTTAGAGGTGACGCCCTTCTTGCCCTTAACCACCGCGGACCACGTTTCCACAGGCTTGGGCACCACCGCAACAGCACCAGAGGCACCACCAGACAAACCACCATCGGAGACACCAACATTTGAATTACCACGCCTAACCGCCATCTGGGGCCTTATGGGACCCCTAGAAGCCACTGCTTGTACGCCAGCCACTTTACCGCCCTCGTACACCTCCAATCGCCCCTTCAGCCGCTCGTTCTCGGCGATTAAATTAAAGAGCAGTTGCTCGAATACGCCAGCATGCCCCATAACCGCCTTGGCCAACCGCGCATCAACGCCATCAGCCATTACCAGCTCCAACAAATCGGCGCTTACCTCCTTCATCCTACCAACCATGCCAGCTTCACGTACTGGCCGGGCCCTATTACGGTCACGCGTCTTTCTACTGGTGGCAGCAGACGCATTGTCGCTGATTACAGCTTCAGCAGCCCCATCCACAAACTCCTCAGCAACACCAACAGCAACAGCAACACCAGCAGCAGCACCAGCAGCAGCACCAGCAGCAACAACAGCAGCAGGACGCCTAAATCTAGTCGAAGCCGGCTTCTTCGGAGAACCAAACTTGACCCTCTTAATTTCTTCGTCCATCTCCGTGCTGGACAACTCGCTCTCCGTGTGACGGAGCAGACTGCCACCCGCCGGTGGTGCACCAGTACTACACCCATCGGTAGTCGCCATGTCCTAAGCGTCACCTTTCGGCTTCACGGCCCGCTTTCTGGGCGGCGGCGGCATCTCACAACTTAACTACTAGGTACTAACCTTGAAAAACTGCTACAGAAGGACGGACGTTGACGGAAGGACGGACACTTCAGTGGAAGGACGGACACGTCAACGGAAGGACGGAACGTCGACGAAAGTACTGACTCCTTACCGGAAGGACAGACACGTCCACGGAAGGACAGACACGTCCGCGGAAGGACGGACACACCGACGGAAGGACGGACAAAAATTCTTTTAATAAATCGAACAAACAATCAGTACTGTTGCGTATACTTAATAGTTTATAAAGTTGTTATGTATACGCAACCCGCTCACCACAGTACTACTACTAACTATGTCGGAAGTTAGCAGAGTCACACACCGGTTACACCCGAGACACCAACAGGAAACGGACTTAGCCGAGACACAAACCGGAAATGGACGACCCGAAACCGGAAATATACTTTAGTTTCACTACTCGCCGCTATAGTCAATATTGGTGCTAGTGTATATCCTCTATACGTCACCGTCTCTAACCACACTTTTGGCCGGAGATTTTTGAGACACCGATTTTACAAATGTTCAGCGGAGCACCCAAACAAATAAATCTCAAGGTTAATTTAAAAGTCACTGTCTTAATTATTTTCACAATATTCACTCTATCACTATCGATCAACCGCACTTGTTAAAAAACACAACCGTTCTATTCAACTGCTAAACAACGAATGAGCTCAAGAGACAATCGATAAAGAATGCACATCCAGGGGCATAACATTCCACTTCATACCACCACGAGCACCTCACTTTGGAGGCTTGTGGGAAGCCGCGGTCAAATCTGCAAAGCATCATCTAGTCAGAAGCGTAGCAACAGCGTCTTTGACTTACGAAGAGCTCGACACCGTGGTAATTGAAATTGAGGGTATTCTCAATTCACGACCAATTAGCCCAACGTCAAACAACCTGAACGATTTGGCTGCTCTGACACCTGGTCACTTTCTAATTGGAGAACCACTGAACGCTCAAATCGATTTTAATTCTACAGAAACACGGCCCAGCCTCTTAACCAGATGGAAATTAGTCACTCACCTGAAGGAGCAGTTCTGGAAACGATGGTCACGGGAGTATTTATGCGAACTGCAGTATCGTCATAAGTGGAAAACAGAAAAGGTCAACATCATGGTTATAATAAAGGAGGACAACACAACACCTTTGCGGTGGCTGTTGGGAAGGGTTGTAAAGGTACATCAAGGAGATGATGGAGCAGTTAGAGTGGTTGACGTAAAAACATCAAACGGCACTTGGAGAAGGCCAATTGCTCGATTAGCCCCATTACCACTAACCAATACGGAATCTGGTGAAACAACTAATCAGAGTGATTCCAGTGAGACGAATAGTTCCTATCTGAATAAGTTGAATCAAGTAACCATTTGCCAAAAGGAGATTCCTGTATGTTCGAAGAAAAAAAGGCGCACTTCCATAACATAATACGTCTTCACTGCCATGGTGGCCCTTATTCTACTCCCATTGGTATTAGGAGCACAACTATCTAACAAACAGTTTGGAACACAGTTGGGCATACATTTTGAAGGAATCGGAAAAGCGACCGTTTCATCCACAGAATGGCAGCTGTTAATTTATTATGACTTAGAAGAATTCAACTTGTGCTCACTCATTAACAAAGACAGGTATCTTTGCCCCAAGGACCAAATCCGATACGAACAAGGCTCGTCGACATGGTCCTGTGAAATTAACTTATTCCACAACCAAACTCAGTCGGAGTGTCCAGTGCAGCAAATAAAAGGCACCGCCACATGGATACCTTTCCGACATCACAACAAATAGATCTACGCAATGCAATTTCCGTCTAGTGCAACCGCAGTATGTAAAAAAGAGATTACACAATTAACTCTCAAAGGATCAGGCTTACTTACCCTGGAACCAGAATGCACACTCAAACATAAGTTTATGACCGTGGAAGGACAACAAATGATCACCAGTTCCCTGCAAACATCATATATTAGCCTTTGGAAAATCACCGAACAAACCCATGTAAAACGTTTAAAACCATTGCTGAATGAAATACCAACAAACGAATACCTATCTCAAATACAAAACTTAACAACTTTACAAACCTCATTGGCAGCACAAGAAGTACTCCAACTACCAAATAGAATTGAAGCCCACAATTACCACCATATGACGGTCGGTTACTCAGCATCTAGAAGCACCCTAAAACACATTGTTGAGCTCCACTCAACGGGGGGAGCATGTTTATACATATTCTTATATTCAATTTTTATTTTGTATATCAAAAAGAAATGCGTTACTTTGCTATTGCTCATTTTTTGTTTATGTAAAAACAAGTTCATTTTAATTTTATGTTAACATAGCATTACTAAGTTCATTCATCTGTTTTGTTTTTATGTGAAAACAATTTTATTTTATTTTTTATGTTAACACAGCATTAATAAGTTTATTAGTCCAATGACCAAAATAAAATATTGCAGCAATAGCGTCATCGATTTAAACAAACAATTTTTTTGCTTATGTTGTATTAATGTTGAATTAAAGAGAATGACAATTTTAGTAAAATTAGTATATAAGTATGAAATTTTTAAATAAAAAGAAGATTCTTGTTTTGCAACCCAAAGCGTAGAGTTTAATTTAAACGGAAAGACACGGTTTAAGTGCCGATTGTTTTACCAAAGAAAAACTAAATTGAATTCAGTTTATGTGCTGATATTGAAAACGATTTTATAATTTCACAACTCAGTGAATTAAACAGGATGTACGCATGCGTGTGTACCCAAGACCTTCTAGAAGGCCTTAGTTGTGTACCTATGCACTCACCCACAGGGTGGGTGTGTGGGTGTGGGACTGAGACCTTCGAATGGCCACCATTCCATAGCTGTTTGGAGCCATACTGGTAGTAGCTTTGCTATGAATTCTGACCGGAGGCTATATATAAATATATATATCTGGTACCACGGGAAGTCAGATGCCCTTGGAATCATTGATTCCAGCTGACTTGCGGGTACGGCCCCTTGGGGAGTATCGTGGTGTGACGGTGATCTGTTTTGCGCTTTACTGTAACAAAAGAATTTCTGTTACAAGCAAAATAAGAAAGCAGAAAAAAAAAATATAACCTTGATCTTGAAATTATTTTCAAGTTCACCTTATATGGTAACATATTAATGGAAAATTTTTTTTGTTATATTTTTGCAAACTGATTAATGGAGCGATTTGTTTGTCTCTTCGTTGTTTATATGAATTCATGATTGTTCATGTATGTATGGGTTAACTACAGCTTGCAATCCTTCTCGTTCTCCCACTTGGTTTTCAGCTATTGGTATTAGCTTGCCCCTTCATTCACTCAATAATCTCACTTACTCTCTCTCCTTTTAAAATGAGTTGGTATTTTTTTCTTACGAAAAGAGTGAGATTATGAACGAGTGTATGTATATCTATGTGTATCAGTGATAAAGAGATAAAAAGTTACATAATGACATACATAAGCTATTCTATGAGTGGGTGAGCGTAGGTAATACAAAAGAAAACAGGTTTATTTTTTTGGTTGTGCTAGTAAGAAAAAAAAAAAAAAAAAAGGCTTGTATAATTGGTGTTATGAAGATGACGCCAGATTTTAAAATTCATTGAAGTTTTAATCGTGAAAAGGGAAGCATTGTTGCTTGGACGTGGCAGCCATGACGTGATTTTTTTTTTTGACTTTGAACAAAAACAGAATTAAAAAAATTTTAACATATTAAAAATAAAATTTCCTGAAATTAGGGCATTGCAATAAACTCGAAAACGTGTTGTATAGAATAAAAACAACGAAGATATTTTTTAAAGTTACTCAAAAAAAAAAAAGTTAAAAGAAATAATTTTAAGATAATATCCTAATGTTAATGAATAAGTGACAAATAAAACTGTAGATTTTAGTGTTTAAGAAAGAGGTGGACAAAAAAAAAACCCTTACATTAAATTAAGAAAAAATTTAATTTGTTAACTTTTGAAAAAAAAAACGTGTTAATACGTGTAAACTAAAACTAAAAATTGTATAAACTTAAAACCGTTAACTGGCTAAAGCAAGCATTGCAAAATGTTGTAACCAAAAGAAAAATATGAAAGAAAGTGACACCAAGTTAAAACAAAACCCCAGCGTCTGGCGGCAGCAGCTTCATCCTCAACACCTACAACCATATGGCGGTAATTAAAAGACACTAATTAAAATGTTTCTTAAATCTAAATTAAATAAAAAATTTCCTAAGATTTGTCTAACTATAAATTAAAATTATTTTCTAAAGATTTTTCTAATTATAAATCAAAACTTTTTTCTAAATATAAATTTTAACATAAATTTTATATAAAAATTTTCTAAATTAAGAAATTTGCTAAATATAAAATTAAACTAAAAATTTTCCTAAATAAAAATAAAATTGAGCTAAAATTAAAAAAATCATAATAAGAAATATAATTTAGCTAAAAATGAAAATTTTGTAAAAAAAAAAAAAAAAAATGGTAAAATTTTTCTAAATTTTTCCTAAAACAAAATTTTGCTAAAATTTAAAATTAACCTAAATTTAACACTATAGAAATTTAAGAGAATTTACAAAATGGTACCATATTTAAAAAGAAAAATTTTTTGTTAAAGTTAAAATTAAAACTAAATTTAATTTAAAATATTATTATTATTCTGTAAAATTTTGCTAAAAATAAAAATTGGCTAAAAAAATTAAAATGTTACGAAAAAGAATTTAAAATTAAAATTAAAACCCTTAAAATGAAGGGTAAATAAAAATTTATAAAACCCAATGTAGAAAACCAAACCAAACCTAATCTTTTCATTGAAGTGGGTTACCTCCAATTGAGATGGAGTCGAGGTAACATGGTAGGGAGGGCAAAAAGGGGCAGAACACCTCGTCCCCAATCCCAAGGTAAGTATGGCCATCCATCCATTTAGCTTCCGTTTGTTTTGACAGTTGTTTTTTTTAAATCGCACGTGAAAATCTGTAGTGCGGTTTCCCTGGGCCTGAGCAAGACCCCACCCATCCGGCGAGCTAGGCCCCTACGCCAGCACGTGCGACCAGCAAAGGCTCAGGGAAACGGAAGCGGATCTTCCACCAACGCCGCACCATTACAGAAATGGCGCCCAACGTGGGGCCGTACAGTTGATCATTTTCGATAACCACGTTGTCGCACCATTACAGAAATGGCGCCTAACGTGGGGCGCGATAAGTGTTAATTTTCGATAACCACGTTGCTAACACCAACGTGGGGCCCGAAACAATAGTCCATTTTTTTTATTACTTAAATTTTGTTTTGCCTAAATAGGAACTTTAATTTATTTTAATTTTAACATCTGTGCACCGGGAAAGCACCAATTGTTCCTAATTCCTAATTTTTTTATATATGTGTTCTTAAATTCAGGCCTCCTTTCAATTTCTGGAATTTTGATTAAATATGCGTATATCGCTATTTAAATTAACCGAAATTGGGATGGGTTTTGAATTTAAGTTCACCCTTCAACAATTTAATTTAATTTTGTGTGATTTGTTTTTACTTTGCTTTGGTCAGTAAAGGTTATTTCCGGAATATAAGAATTTCGTTCTAAATGAACCGGTTACTTATCCGAAGTAATTTTTATAGTACGAAATAGTAGCAAAGATTCGAAAACAATTTAAAGTCTCAAATTTAAAATTTTATTTTTTTTTGATGGATGGTCATACTTACTTACGGATTTTTTTTAAATGATTGGTTTGGTTTGGATAACTACATTGGGTTAACAATTTATTGAAATTTTTTTGAAAATATATTGAAAATTTTGTTTGAAATTTTTTTTTGAAACTATAGTGAAAAGCTATATTGAAAATTAAAATATTGAAATTTATATTGAAATACTATATTGAATTATATTAAATTTATATTGAAAATTATATATTAAAAATTTATTAACAATTTATTGAATTATAACTCTATTGAAAAGTATATTGAAAATTTTGTTTGAAATTTTTTTGTTTGAAACCTTTTGAAAATTTTATATTGAAAATTATATTAATAAAGTTTTAAAGTTTTAGAAATTTTGAAAATTTGTTGAAAATTAATTTTGAAATTTTAAAAGACTTTTTCTGAACTTTAATTTTGAAATTTTTATTAACTTTAATGGAACTTATATTGAAACTTTTGATAATTTTTTTTTTAAATTTAAGTCTGCTTTGAAACCTAATTGAAAATTTAATTCTTGAATAATTTGGCGTGGGTTCGATTAAAACTTAAACTTTTGATCAATTGTAACTAACTTTTTTAATCTTTGAACTCAAATTTTTCGTAAATTTAAATTAACGTAAATTATAAAAATTTTTTTTGGAATTCATAAAATTCACATTTGTGGGCCGTACCACCTTTGTTCACTTAGAACAAAAATTGTCATTGCTTAAATATTTCCCATTAACTTTTTTGAACTTTACCTAGCTCAGCCAAACTCAACCTTACAAACGCTCATCTATTTATTTACAGCCTATATTGGTTCTACTGAACCTGAACTTAATTTGACTTAAAATTATCTCAACTGCGTAACATCTCATTATATTCGCTGTCATTGTTGTTATACCAACACTCGTTCATTCTTTCATATCGTCCGAATATATTTTCGTTAAAATTTTTATAGTTAGTCCGAAATCATGGCGGTACGAAATAGTCAAGGAAGTTTAGCTTCTGCTTTGGCTGAGAACGTTTGTTTGATATGCCAAGAAAGTTACGGTCATACCAGTAACATAGTTTCTACCAGGTGTAGACACATTTTCCACCACGAGTGCCTTTTTAATTTCCTCAACGTTTCGACTTGTTGTCCGCAATGTAACAAAACTGTCACTAAAAACAGTTTATTAAAATATTCCGTCCGAGTTAATGACGAAAGTTTACCAGTTAATACTGGAACGATTCCGAAATCCGCGGAAAGAATTTTATCCAGCAGAAAGGAAAGAAATGCAGAGTTTAATGCTAACCGAAATATTTCACCAGGTCAGACTAGTGGTGAAGGAAGAGATAGTTTAGAGGACCGCATTAGATCTAAAATTGAAACCAGCTTTCAAGGCGAGATCAATAAGCTTCACGCTGTGGTAGAAAGGTTATCTCAACAATTTACTAGCGTAAACAAACAAAACAAAACTTGAGAGAGTCGGTCGTATTTTAAATGAGCTCTGGTTTATTGCATATTTAAAATAAAAATTGTGTTTAAAAATATACTAAATACACACAAAAATCTTTGGAATTAAATTCTCCATATTAAACTATATTTAAAAAATAAAAATAATTAAAAGAAGAAAGCTTATAACAATAAAAAACTATTTTTGTTTTAAAGTAAAATTTTTGAAAATCATCATAAACATAAATAAACGAAAGAAACCGCCAAATAAATAAAACCAAACAAATAATAAAGAGCGAAACGAAAAATAAGAAAAACAACACTATAAAAAATCAAAACAAAATATACTCTAAACCACTCTTCAGAAATTATAAATAAAAACTACCAAGCAATAGCTTAAATAACAAAAGAAAACGCAATAAAAAAAGTGCATCGATATTTAAAATAAATAAAAAAAATAAAAAACAACAACAAAACTAATGTATAGACCACGGAGAAAACTTTTAAACAAAAAACTAAATAACAAATCCAACGATAATACAATCGAAGAAATAAACAATATGCAAGAGTTAAACGAAAACACAACAGAAACAACAACACCACCTAAAAATACTCCCGCACATAAACATCTAAGAGAAGTATTGCAAAGCTCTCTTATAGGTAAAACACCTCGTCTAACAAATACAGAGTCACCTCTTAAGATCATTACGATGATGGATAGACGGTTTGATAAACTAACAGAGCAAATACAAGATATGATACAAAATAAATTTAAAGAATACAAAGAAGAACTTTTAAGTGAAATTGACAAGAGACTTAATTTAATACAAAGTGATTTACATGCAATAAGTAACAGAGTAACATTATTAGAAACAACTACAATTAATGCAATTAAAGAGAGTGTAACTAAACTAGAGTCAGAAACTTCTGAGTTTAAGAATATGAAAAATGAAATAATCGAACTAAAAAGAAGATTTTTAAAACAAGATAATTCAATAGTCGCCGGTGGTATACGAATACGTGGTGTACCGTACTATGATAAAGAAAATTTGTTTGACATTTTTAGTCATATTTGTAATTCTTTAAATATTGCAACGCCTCAAGTTAATAACATATATAGACTTCAAAAAATATACAAAGCTAACAAACAATATTCACCAAAAGATGAAGTTATTGTCGTAAAAATGCATTCGCCATATGAAAAAAATTTTCTTTTAAAAACAATTGCGAAATATAGACGTGATAATAAGACTGCGTTATGTCTCAAACACGCTGGTTTTGAAAGTGTCGAACCAATTTACGTCAACGAAAATTTAACGCCTCACAACCATAAAATATTTCAATCTGCATTAAAATTGAAGACAGACAAAATAATAAAAAGTGCATTCACTTTGCGTGGTCTTGTGTATATAAAAAAGCAAGACTCTGAAGATCCAATACAAATCGAATTTCTTGATGAACTACCACAGCTTTTTCGAGACTAAAATATCATCGTACATGAACTTTACTTTTATTATTTATATTAATGAACTTTTTATTAGTACCTTCTTAAATGTCAATATAAATAAATTTATCACAATTCTTTTCTTATATGTAATAAAACCAATAATTTTTACTGTTAATGCTGTCGTTGCCGTTAGGGTATTTATTTTCTTTTATCTAATATATGAACTCAATAGGTGTTAATAGATTACATTCCAAGGACGTTACTGCCTCCATGGTTAAAATTCTTGGAAAACAGAGTAAAGAACTTAAAATATGCCATATAAATGCTCAAAGTCTTTTTAGTAAAATTGATGAATTCAGACATATCTTTGAAAACTCTGACTTAAATATCATATGTGTATCTGAAACATGGTTTTGTAATTCGATAACAGATGCTGTGGTCTCTATGAAAGGCTATAAATTATATAGAAATGACAGAGAAGATGGATATGGCGGCGTGGCGATCTATGTCAAACGTGGACTGGCTTGTAAAGTTAGAACCAGAAGTGGTGAAAACTCCAACGATAAAGTTGAATACATTTTTCTTGAAGCATGTAGTGACGGAAGAAAGTTACTGATTGGTAGTGTGTATCGGCCCAATAATAGAATTGATCTTACTAACTTTTACAAAATATTGGAAGATATAACTCCACTTTATAATGATGTAGTAATTGCAGGAGATTTTAATTCAAATCTACTAGCTGACACAAGTTTAATCATAAATATGAAATCTTTTGGTCTTAACCCAACGAATATAAATACTCCTACTAATTTCTCATCAACCACTAGCACACTAATTGATCTGCTTTTTGTGTCCAATGAATCAAACATTCTACTATATGATCAATTATCAGCATCGTGTTTTTCCAGACACGATCTTATTTTCTTGGCATACAACTTTCCACTCCAAATTCCTACTAACGAAATACATTTTCGTAATTTCAAACGCGCTAACCAATATATTTTAAGGGAAGAATATAACAAAATAGACTGGAGCTGTATATATAATATGTTATCGGTTCATGATCAATTAGCATTTTTGGAATATAACGTTTCAGATCTATACAACATAATTGTGCCAATACAAACAAAGACAGATGTGCTCAAGATTTCCGTGAGTACCTGCCGCGGTGGCCTGACCTCACGGTGCACTTAACACCGGGTGGAAACTATGCGTCCACCGGCGCCCTCGCAGTACGAGTACCAATTTGAGGCATGCATTTGGGCATGACCTCCCCCGTGGATGAGGAGCGGAGTGCTATCTAAAACTCCTACCGATCTATGGGTCACGGCACCCGGTCGCAATGCAACTCCACATCGAGCTTGCGCTCTACCCGCGATCTGGGTCTAAACCACAGCCACCACGATGCTCCCAAACGGGGCCGCACCACTGCCAGGCTGGAATAAATTCCAGGGGCTCCTGACACCCGTGGTACCAGAATAAAGCCTCCGGTCAGGCTTCGTAGCCGAGACTACTACCAGTTGAACTCCAAACAGTTCGGGACTGGTGGCCCTAGACGACAAACAAAAGACATAAAACACAAAGGACACAACAATGAACAGCCACATTCTGAGTCGGCATATGCCCCCTCAACAGCAGCACACAAAAGGACTACAATGAACGTAACACATAAAACAACAAGAACGACGCGCAGGAAACATGTAGCAGCAACAACAGCAACAGCAGGGAGAGAGCTGAAGACGGTGCACCGTTGTGGAGGGACAGATACCGATGTATCAGCCCCCGTCAACAGTCATACTCATATCTGAGATCCAGGCACGACGATGTGCACTACTGGAGCGACCACCCATTGGCAGTTAAGCACCACCACGGATGCCCGCATCAGAGGCCACCTATACTAAACGTCCAGTTCTCCTACGATTGAATACGCCCCTAGCGTATTCACCTAAATTTCTAACAGTCCGCCCGTCCTCTAATGCCCTACTCAAATCCCATCCTATCGCCGTCCGTAAAATCCCCATCCTATCCAAATTCCTAATATCACTATAAAGTGAACACCCGGTCAAAACATGTACGACGTCCTCCGGCCCTTCCCCACACCTACAGTCCGGCGTATCGGACAGGCCCCTCTTATGCAGAAAAGCATTCAAGGAGCCATGCCCAGTCAGTAAAAAACCCAGGCTAAGGCCGAAGCCAAAGTCCGGGCGGTCTCTAACGAAGGTCGCGTCCTTAATAAAATCGTACGTTGTTCGGCCTTTATCCGTCTCAGTCCAACGTGAACGCCATCTTGCAAGAAGATGCTCGTCCAGCAGGAGTTTCACCTGCCTCAAGTCTAAATCAGCGATTTCAGTTGAAGTTATCCAATCATGCCCTGATAGTGGCAGTCCCTTCTTGACCTTGAAAATAATACCACGACGTACCACCTCCAAGTCAAGGGGAGGTGCACCTAACAGAACTTGAAGAGCATCTGTCGAAACTGTGTGACAAACTGGCATGCAAGCCAGCATTGCCACTCTCTGACAAGACAAGATTCGTTTCTTGCCCATAGCAGACAGAGCGGTGCCGTACCATACAGACGAGCCGAATGTTGCACAAGCAACAAACAGATCACTATATATGGTACGGACAGCTCTCCTGCTAAGACCCCAGTCATTCCTGAGGATGCGTCAGACTCCTCCCACAACTGTCGTCAACTTGTCCTTAAGTGTTGAAAGATGAACTAGAAAGTTCATTCTTTCGCCCATGGTTATGCCCAAATACCTAACCTGAGTCACGTATCGAATGCTGGCATTGCCAGATCGAACTACAGGTGGGCGAGCCTGCGATAAGCTGCCTTTAAGCAGCATGGAAACAGTCTTTTCCCTTGACACTTCAACACCGACACTGTTCCCCCACTCATTGATTTCACGCATGGCCCCCTCACCTTTTCTCTCCAGTTCAGCACGAGACTGACCTTCGATTAAGATGAGCAAGTCATCCGCGTAAGCACAAAGTTGGTGGGTTGTCCTTAGGGACCTTAACAAGGGATCCATCATTAGGTTCCAAATAAATGGACCGCAGATGGACCCTTGCGGGCAGCCCCTAACAACCTCCCTACAAACAGTATCGCTGGCTCCTACCGCAACAACTTTCCTGCTATTAAAATAGCTTTGCCATAAGGAAAGCTCTCTACAACCTACTGTCCGTAGTCTGTCCAGTACCCTATCCCACGAGAGGTAATCAAACGCACCTTTAAAGTCAACAAATATGCCAAGGACATATTTGTTCGGACAGTCAGTCACACAATTACGGACATGATGCCAAGCATCCTCCACGGATTTCCCTTCTTTAAAACCGAACTGAAACTCAGAAGCAACAAACAAAGACAATAAGCAGCAAACAAAAACCTTGGTTTACTACACAGATTAAACGTTTTATAGAAGATCGCGATTATGCATACTCTCGTTGGAAGCGCTACAAAACAGTTGACTTGAATAACAGTTATCGAGCAGCCAGAAAGACCGTAACTAAAGCCATTAGACAAGCTAAGTCAACATATTACGCCGATAAGTTTGCGAATTCAGTCAACACACGTAAAACTTGGAGAACAATAAGAGAAATTGGAATAGTGAAACCAAAAACCAATGAAGAAACCTCAATTTCAGATCCAAATGCCATCAATGAAAATTTTATTAATATACCGATGCAACAGGCGAATCACTCTTACTACAGTAACTTGCAGGATGAACTCCTACCAGAAAATCAATTCAGTTTCGATTGTGTTAGTCAGTATGATGTACTCATGAGCTGCTCATCCATCAAATCTAACGCAACAGGTGTTGACGGTATTCATCCCACTTTTTTAAAAATGCTCCTTCCATATATCTTACCGGTGATAACCCACATATTCAATAAAATAATCATGACGAGCACCTACCCCTACAGATGGAAACAGGCAAAAGTTCTTCCAATACCAAAATCGTCCTCCGAGTATCGACCAATTGCCATATTACCGTACCTGTCAAAGGCATTTGAAAAACTGCTACATAAGCAAATAACTAATTATATCAATGATAATAATCTTCTTACTTGTAAACAATCCGGTTTTCGTGCCAAGCATAGTTGTATTACAGCTCTTACTGATGTAGCTGAAGATCTTAGAAAAGAACTAGATGATGGCTGTATGGCAATGCTAGTCTTATTAGACCACTCAAAGGCTTTTGACACAGTTGATCACACTATTCTGATTCAAAAACTAGAGAAGATCATGCACTTTTCCCCAACGTCTTCCAAATTGATTTATTCATATCTTCATGGTCGAGTACAGTATGTAGAAATCAACTCATCAATAACTTCAAATTTCCTTCCCATCTCTAGAGGTGTACCGCAAGGTTCCATTCTTGGACCTCTTCTCTTTTCCATTTATGCAACTGATTTGCCAGACCAGCTGATGCACTGCAATATTAGAATGTATGCCGACGATGTTCAATTGTACATAAGCAGTAAAAAGGAGCAATTTGAAGAATGTACGCGAAAATTAAATGATGATTTAGAACGTGTTTCTTTTTGGGCATCTGTAAATGGCCTAAGTCTAAATCCAAAAAAAAACAAAATGCATTTTACTACGTAAGCGAACGCAGAAAGTTGTCGAAATACCCAACATTTATATTAATAACCAAAAAATAGAAATAGTCAATAAAGCCAAAAATCTAGGAGTAATTTTTAATAATACATTAACCTGGTCGGATCATGTTACAAACGCGTGTGGAAAAACCTTCTCGATGCTACGAACTCTATGGCCAACTCAACATTGCACCCCTTTTAAAATCAGATTGCTGCTCGCGAAAACGTATTTAATACCTATTTTAATGTATGCCTGTGAAATTTTTTCAAGTTGTGATGCAAATAGCAAATCGAGACTAAACATAACGTATAATAATATTACAAGGTACGTTTTTGGCCTTAAGTTTTATGGTAACTATGAACATATTACCCCCTATGCAAAGAAAATTTTTGGTGTCCAGCTTGATGACCTGATGAAGATTAGAACTCAAATTTTTTTACACAAAATTATAAACACTCGTGAGCCTCACCATCTGTATAATCGAATCACTTTCAGCCGACACAGTAGAAATAATACCATAATTCAAATAAGACATCATACGCTAATATCAAATTGGCAATTTTACATTAACGCAATTCGTCTTTGGAATATTATCCCACCAATTATTAGGGCAACCAGCAACGCGTTACACTTTAAGAAAAGAATTTTTGAGTATTACTCTTAATATTCTTAAACTTCAAAATTAAATCACACATTAATAAATTTTTTATTTTTTGTTTTTATTAATTGTTATTTAATAACTTTCCAACGTTTAATAACTGTTACATTGTATAACTCTATCTATCATGATATTCATAACATATGTTTAAAATTATCTTAAAGCATTATTTTATTTTTATTTTTCTCTATGTTTTTATTTTTATACTTCAAAATAACTTACATTTAACAATGTCTGTACTTCTACTACTTTAAAACTCATGTTTTGCTGTAGATGTTACCAAAATGAAATAAATAAATAAATTAATAAATAAATAAAATAAATGAGCATAAACATTAGCGCAACCAGAGAACCTGAATGGCCCAGAGAGATCTTTCCGAATGCGTCCGTCCCTCGTAAGTTTTCAGCACCTTCCGTTCATCAGGTTCCCCATGAACCTACTTTTGTCCCTCCGCGTAATATTAGGCCTCCTTCAACTCACCCGTCTGTACCAGCAAGTCGTGAGAGAGCTTCATTATCGTCCGTTACCCTTAATAATAGTGGGAAGATTGCAAGCCTGATTAATAGTTGGAACATAACGTTTAATGGAAACTCCACAGGGTTACCGGTAGAAAAATTTATTTATATGGTTAATTCTTTGACAAAAGACTGTTTAGCAGGAGATTTCAGGTTATTAAGTGACCATTGTCACATTTTGTTTACGTCCAAAGCTAAAGAATGGTATTGGCGATACCGCAGCACAGTCAATAGAGTAGATTGGGAAGATTTATGTAGAGCCCTTAAAGCGCATGTTAGCGATCATTTATCTGATTTAGATATCAGAGAAATGATCAGAGACCGAAAGCAAAACGCTAACGAAAGCTTTGACGATTTTCACCATGCCATTCTGCAGCTTTGCGATCGTCTACGATATCCCCTGAGCAAATCCGAATTGACCGAAATTTTGCGTAGAAATTTAAGACCTCATTTAAGAAGGGAATTGTTCTATCTACAAATTGACAACGTTTCCCATTTACGCCATTTGGTTTTGCGACGAGAGGCACTGAGTTTCGAACTCGACAGAGCCCCTAAGAATTTTAGAAGACAAGTCAATGAAATCGACATTGAGGATGAATTTTTCGATGAAGACCCACCTGAAGAAGTTTGCGAGGTTCGAAAACCTAAAGAAGATCCGGCCCGAAGACAAAATAATATCTGCTGGAACTGCCGAAAGGAAGGCCACAGATATACGGACTGTCTCGAAGACAGAACCATATTTTGTTATGGATGTGGTACCGTAGGTGTCTACAGACCCCAATGTGAAAAGTGTCAGGGAAACTTCCAGGCGAGCGCCAGCAACAACACCAGCTTCCGCTCGAGAACCAAATAAATACGTCGTTAGGCGAAAAACAATTTGAAAATGATGACAACCCCACCGAAATTTTAAAGACCAGCTCTGACGGTAGCACACAAACCGATTTCACCAATTTTACCAATTTTACAATTTTGAAAAATGACAAGGAAAAGTCTAAACCAGTTTTATTTCCCATCAAGCCCTATCATGAAAGAGTTAGATTATATGAGTTAGCTAGAAAAAGAATTTTCTGCGAATCAATTGACACCCCAGCGAAATTTAGCACTCAAATTCGTAAAGTGAAAAGAAATACTCTCCGAATTAGAATTTTTTATAAAATGTTAAAATTAAACAAGTTTAAGGTTAAAAGTTGCATTGAATCTATTGAGAAGTCAAAATCAGACATAAGACCCTGTATCCAAATTGATATCTTTGGAATGAAATTATTAGGCCTTTTGGATTCAGGCGCCTCTTTATCTTGCATAAGTGGTTCCGCTGCAAAAACTTTTCTTGGTAAAAATTTACCTTTTAAAAAATTTTCTAATTTAGTAGAAGCAGCTGGTGGTCAGCAATATAAAATTTTAGGTTTCGTAGAAACAAATGTCACCTACCGAAATATTACCAAATTAGTACGTTTTTATATAACCCATGAGGTATACTTAGGCATCGATTTTTGGCACGCCTTTGGACTTATGTCTATGATTTTTGGGAACAGCCCGTTAAAAATAGAAGAGCTTAATCAAGTTTGCGAAGAAAATATTCTAACCAATGACCAAAGAAAAAGGCTAGATCACGTCATAACTATTTTTCCAGATTTTGATAAAGAAGGGTTAGGGAAGACCACCATTATTGAACATTCAATAGAAATAGAGCCAGGAGTTAAGCCTATCAAGCAGAGGTATTTTTCTGTCTCTCCCGCAGTAGAAAAGAAAATTCATGACGAAGTTGATCGCATGTTGGCGCTCGGAGTGATAGAAAAAGCCCCTCCTACTTGTTCTTGGAGCAGTCCTGTAGCTTGCGTCCAGAGAGAAGGAAAGTTTAGACTTTGTCTTGACTCTCGAAAATTAAATAGTGTAACTATTCGCGACGCTTACCCTCAACCTAAAATCAACGGAATTTTATCAAGATTACCTAAGGCTGAATTTATTTCATCTTTAGATTTAAAACATGCTTTTTGGCAAGTTAGTTTAGAAGAAAAATCTCGTGATATGACAGCCTTCACCATTCCTAATCTACCCTTATATCGATTTAAAGTGATGCCTTTTGGTTTAACCAATGCACCCCAGACTCTGTGCCGATTAATGGATGTTATTATTCCACCGCATCTTAAAAATCGAGTCTTCGTTTATTTAGACGATTTGCTCTTAGTAAGCGATGATTTCTTTATTGCTCAAAGTAGCACAATTAATTCGCAAAGCCGGTCTGACGTTAACTATTGCAAAATGCAAATGGTGCATGAAGGAAGTCCGATATTTAGGCTATATAATTGGTTCTGGGTGTATAAAACCTGATCCCAGTAAAGTTTCCGCGATTAAAGGGTTAACTGAACCAAAATCAGCTAAAGAGGTTCGTCAATTTTTAGGTCTTGTAGGTTGGTACAGACGATTTCTAGAAAATTTTGCTTCGTTAACTAGTCCGTTAACTGAACTCACGAAAAAATGTAAAACTTTTGTCTGGAACCCTGAAGCGCAAAAGTCATTTGATTTGATTAAAGAAAAACTGACATCCGCTCCGTTATTAATAACACCAAATTTCGAACGACCGTTCATAATTTCTTGCGATGCATGCAAAACTGGAGTTGGTGGAGTTCTGGCTCAAGAAGATGACAATGGTGTCGAAAGGCCCATTGCATTTTTCTGGCATAAATTAAATAGAGCCCAACAGAACTACTCTATCACCGAACTCGAATGCCTTGCTGCAGTTTTAAGTATAGAAAAATTTAGAGAATATGTAGAAGGTCACGAATTTTGTGTCATTACGGACCACGCTTCACTAAAATGGTTAATGCGTCAAGCAGACCTAAATGGCCGGCTAGCTCGTTGGTCTATGAAACTGCAAGGTTTCAACTTTTCAATTTTATACCGTAAGGGAAGTGAACATATTGTTCCCGATGCATTATCGAGGTTACCAACCGAAAACGAAAACCCCCTAAATTTTGAAAACATTGACAGCTTAGATACGTTAGAACCAGAGATAGATTTATCTTCTCCATATTTTTCATCAGGACAATATATTAAATTGATCGCTGATATCGAAAACAATCAAAATCGTTTGCCCGATTTGAAAGTCGTAGAAGGGTTCATCTACAAACGCGTAGAGTTTTCACGCGACGAATTTTCAGAGGCTCGATCATGGAAGTTGTGGGTTCCACAGGAACTTACCTCTTGTGTGATCGAACGCGCTCATAATCCACCCATGTTTGCACATGGAGGTGTGGGAAAAACCCTCGAACGATTGAGGCGAAATTTTTATTGGCCCAATATGGCTACTCAGGTTAGATCCTTTGTATTAAGTTGCGACATTTGCAAACAAAGCAAAGCGCCAAATTTTATTTTAAAACCACCTATGGGTGTTCAAGCAAAATCGGCTAGACCTTTTCAAAGGTTATATTTAGATTTTATCGGACCTTATCCACGGTCAAAAGCTGGCAATGTAGCAATTTTTTTGGTATTAGACCATTTCAACAAATATCCCCTATTTAAAGCCTTACGTAAAATGTCAACCAATTCGGTAATAGATTTTCTTGAAAAAAATGTCTTTCATTTATTCGGCGTGCCTGAAGTCGTTATTACAGACAACGGTTCTCAATTTAGATCGTCACTTTTTGAAAGTTTTTTAACTAAATACGGCGTACAACATATTTTCACCGCCGTTTATTCACCCCAATCTAACAATTCTGAACGTGTCAACCGATCCATTATAGCTGGAATACGATCATATCTAGGAAAAGACCAGCGTATGTAGGATATGAATTTAAGCCAAATAGGCGTAGCCTTGAGAAGTTCGTATCATAGCTCTGTAGGCTTTTCCCCTTACTATGTTCTTTTTGGACAACAAATGTTCACTCACGGTCAATCCTATGAGGTTTCAAAAAATTTAGATATGTTAGAAGAAGGGTTAGATGTGGTGGAAAATACGGACAAATTACATTTTATTAGGCAGAAGGTTCGCGAAAATTTAGAAAAAGCTTACGAAGTGAACCAAAGAACTATGACTTGAGAACTAGGGCGATAAATTTTTCAGAAGGTGAAGTTGTTTACCGACGAAATTTTTCGCAGAGCAATAAAGCTGCTGCATATAATTCTAAACTTGCCCCTAAATTTGTGAAGGCCAAAATTTTAAAGAAAATTGGTTATTGTAACTATAAATTGGTGGATTTAGCCGGAAAAGACCTTGGCATGTATCACGCGAAAGATTTGCAAAAAGCCAATGCGTAAATACCCTACATATCCGTTTTCAGTTGAGTTTTCCTTTCATGGAAATCAAAACCATCTGTTTTGTGACGGTGATCTGTTTTGCGCTTTACTGTAACAAAAGAATTTCTGTTACAAGCAAAATAAGAAAGCAGAAAAAAAAAATATAACCTTGATCTTGAAATTATTTTCAAGTTCACCTTATATGGTAACATATTAATGGAAAATTTTTTTTGTTATATTTTTGCAAACTGATTAATGGAGCGATTTGTTTGTCTCTTCGTTGTTTATATGAATTCATGATTGTTCATGTATGTATGGGTTAACTACAGCTTGCAATATTTCTCGTTCTCCCACTTGGTTTTCAGCTATTGGTATTAGCTTGCCCCTTCATTCAATAATCTCACTTACTCTCTCTCCTTTTAATATGAGTTGGTATTTTTTTCTTACGAAAAGAGTGAGATTATGAACGAGTGTATGTATATCTATGTGTATCAGGGATAAAGAGATAAAAAGTTACATAATGACATACATAGGCTATTCTATGAGTGGGTGAGCGTAGGTAATACAAAAAAAACAGGTTTATTTTTTTGGTTGTGCTAGTAAGAAAAAAAAAAATAAAAAATGCTTGTATAATTGGTGTTATGAAGATGACGCCAGATTTTAAAATTAATTGAAGTTTTAATCGTGAAAAGGGAAGCATTGTTGCTTGGACGTGGCAGCCATGACGTGATTTTTTATTTGACTTTGAACAAAAACAGAATTAAAAAAATTTTAACATATTAAAAATAAAATTTCCTGAAATTAGGGCATTCCAATAAACTCGAAAACGTGTTGTATAGAATAAAAACAACGAAGATATTTTTTAAAGTTACTCAAAAAAAAAAAAAGTTAAAAGAAATAATTTTAAGATAATATCCTAATGTTAATGAATAAGTGACAAATAAAACTGTAGATTTTAGTGTTTAAGAAAGAGGTGGACAAAAAAAAAACCCTTACATTAAATTAAGAAAAAATTTAATTTGTTAACTTTTGAAAAAAAAAACGTGTTAATACGTGTAAACTAAAGCTGAAAATTGTATAAACTTAAAACCGTTAACTGGCTAAAGCAAGCATTGCAAAATGTTGTAACCAAAAGAAAAATATGAAAGAAAGTGACACCAAGTTAAAACAAAACCCCAGCGTCTGGCGGCAGCAGCTTCATCCTCAACACCTACAACCATATGGCGGTAATTAAAAGACACTAATTAAAATGTTTCTTAAATCTAAATTAAATAAAAAATTTCCTAAGATTTGTCTAACTATAAATTAAAATTATTTTCTAAAGATTTTTCTAATTATAAATCAAAATTTTTTTCTAAATATAAATTTAAACATAAATTTTAACTAAAAATTTTCTAAATTAAGAAATTTGCTAAATATAAAATTAAACTAAAAATTTTCCTAAATAAAAATAAAATTGAGCTAAAATTAAAAAATCATAATAAGAAATATAATTTAGCTAAAAATGAAAATTTTGTAAAAAAAAAAAAAAAAAAATGGTAAAATTTTTCTAAATTTTTCCTAAAACAAAATTTTGCTAAAATGTAAAATTAACCTAAATTTAACACTATAGAAATTTAAGAGAATTTACAAAATGGTACCATATTTAAAAAGAAAAATTTTTTGTTAAAGTTAAAATTAAAACTAAATTTAATTTAAAATATTATTATTATTCTGTAGTGCTAAAATTCAAATTGAGATCAAATTAAAATTTGCTAAACTTAAAATTTTGCTAAAAATAAAAATTGGCTAAAAAAATTAAAATGTTACGAAAAAGAATTTAAAATTAAAACCCTTAAAATGAAGGGTAAATAAAAATTTATAAAACCCAATGTAGAAAACCAAACCAAACCTATTTTTTTCATTGAAGTGGGTTACCTCCAATTGAGATGGAGTCGAGGTAACATGGTAGGGAGGGCAAAAAGGGGCAGAACACCTCGTCCCCAATCCCAAGGTAAGTATGGCCATCCATCCATTTAGCTTCCGTTTGTTTTGACAGTTGTTTGTTTTAAATCGCACGTGAAAATCTGTAGTGTGGTTTCCCTGGGCCTGAGCAAGACCCCACCCATCCGGCGAGCTAGGCCCCTACGCCAGCACGTGCGACCAGCAAAGGCTCAGGGAAACGGAAGCGGATCTTCCACCAACGCCGCACCATTACAGTGGTGGCTGTGGTTTATACCCAAATCGCGTGGAGAGCATAGCTCGATGTGGAGTTGCATTCAACCGGGTGCTGTGACCCTAGAACAGGAGATGTGTGTAAGGTAGGCCTCGACTCCCCACCAAGGAGTGGGCTTTTTTGCCCAAATGCACAAATCTTGAATTGGTACCGGAGTGTAGATTAACTACACAATGGGGCTGAATTCTTGTGGTAAACCATGGTTTATTCTTTGGTGCTATCCTTTTCGTTCTTAATCCCTTGCCTTATAATTTAGTTTAAAAGAAACATGCGTGTGGAGATTATTCAATTTTAATGTTCACCAATTCCATAATTATACTTTCGGTAATCATAACGGTTGTTTTTGAGTATAATAAATTTGCTACTACTACTTTTGAAGCATTTAAATCCGTGTCGGGAATTGCCCTTCAATGTCGAATTGGCACAGAAAATGTTTGCGGGCGACACTCGTCATTTCCACCGTATTATCAAATTGTTTAATAATATCGTCTTGAATTGAAGATAATTGATAATCAACAGAAGGCATCATATAAATGCTGCCCCAATTAATATGAGAGAAATTAAATTGTAGTGTACATTCTTGAAATCCCGATAAGAATAAAATTAATCTACTTCAGCAATCAAAAAAATCATACGCTGCAAATATTAGGTCATGCTTGAAGAAACATGAGGCAGATAATTGATCATACAGTAGCACTTTAGATGTATCACCCACAAAAATAAGGTCAATAAGTGTGCTGTTGGAGATTGTAAAATGTGTTGGGGTGCTAATATTGACTGGAATGAGTACATGTGTCAGCATACTGTCCTTAAAGGATAATATATGGGTATATGTATGTTTTGGATAGTGTTAATTATTTTTGAAAAATCCGTACGACTATTTAGTCTATAAACGCAGCCAACTAGCATATTCCTTCCAAGTGATAAAATTTCAAAAAAAATATAAAAATATATTTGAAAAATCCGTACGACTATTTGGTCTATAAACGCAGCCAACTATCATCTTCCTTCCAAGCGATAAAATTTCAATAAAAATATGCTCTATTTTTTCTTCTTTGTCAGATTTGCAACAAAATATGCAGTTAAGAGTATTTTTTACATATATGGCAACACCGCTCCCACCCTTTAGAAACCCGTCTTCGCCTGTTTTCCGTTCTGACAATATTATATTCATCCAAACTTACGAGACTATTAGGAGTTGAATCAGTGAACCATATCTAGGAGACACAAACTACGTCGATATTGGAATTTTCGAAATTTTTTCTGAACTCATCTATTTTTTTCAACAGGCTTTGGGTATTTATGGGAAAAATTTATACCCAAAATTATAGTGAAAATTAAAAAATCAGAAAAAATTCCAAGATATACAAATTAAAACAAAATTGCTACGAACTCAACATACCAATCAGAGCACAGCTCTCTAAAGACAAACATATCCCCCCATGCCACCTCGAAAATAACAGCATGGATATATATCTACATGCATACACTAAAAACAATCACAACCCACGTCAATTCTACCCCCTTTTCAAAAACATACAAAATCAACCGAAAAATTATAAATTTTTATATACTGAAAACCGCTAACAATGTCGGTTTCAGTGTTACAACAGAAAACAACGCTATCAGCATTGGAAATTTACCACAACACAGCTCTATACTCACAGCAGAATTAATTGCCATCACGAAAGCAATTGAATACACTGAAAAAAGATGCAATTACGCAGTATGCACAGACTCGCTCTCATCAGTTAAATCAATACTAAACACTTCCAACAACAACACTTACGCTAACAAAATTCGAAATACCATAATCAAACGTCACCCGACCATAATACTCATATGGGTCCCCAGCCACTGCAACATCCCGGGTAATGAATATGCTGACAGTGTAGCCAAAGACACTATCAAAGCTCCATTAATCACAACGGAAAATTACAATCCCCAAGATCTAGATACATAAGAACCCAATACAAAGAACCCACTATCAAACGACATCAGATTGGTATAAGAAAGTAAATAACAACAACTGCGGAATCATCAACAACATAAACAAAAATATAGGAACAAATAGAATAGATCGCATCAAAGTCATAAGGTTCCGGCTTGGTCACACAAAAATCACGCATGGCTGCTTTTTACAACTCCCTATTAAATACCCCTGTAATTGTATTATTTCTTACCCAACTAACCCAACACATCTTTCAGAATGCTCTCAATTCTACACCCAAAGGACCCAATATTTCGAAGACAATGATCCAATTCAACTTCTTGCGGATCCAACCGATAAAAATATAACAGTAATAATTAAATATTTAAAATCTACTAAGTTATATAATTCCATTTAAGCAATTAAAATATAAATCAATTAATATGTTAATACATTAATACACTGTAGAGCTGAAGGCCCTTGTTGCTATTGCTCCTTTTGAGTAGCCTATAATTTTAGTTATATGATATTTATGAATAAATAAATAAATAACATATCATTTTCATATAAGATAAGCGTACAAAATTAGAAGACAGCATTATCACGGAGTATATTATATTATTCATCACTGGGTTTATCTTCTTCATTACAACGAAAAAATTGCTGCAAGTGTTCGATGCAGGACGGCTTATCTGTGCTTAGGCGTTTTACGTAAACAGAGCCACGGAAAGAATATGCAGCATGCAGAAGATGTCGCTTTTTCATGCTTACTGCTTCACGAAGAATTTTATAGTTTCCATTGGTCAAGTTTTCATGTATGTAGAAGTATTGTTTTCTTTCATCTTTCGAATGGACTGGAATATCCGTGTGAAAACCAATAAGATTTAGTGTTAGGTTTTTCCTGTTTGCCTTTTTAAATAAATTTTTAAGGAAAAAGTTTTTGTCATATGGTAACATTAATAACGCCATCTGGGTAGTCTTCCTTATTTTTGTTATTTTTATTTTGTAAACGGTGTATGGATTGTATGAGAGGTGGGAAATGTTAATAATTTTACAGTACTGAAAATATTATAAAGTACTGAAAATATTATTAAGATCTTCCCCGCTCACAAAATGTACATTTTTAATACGTAAGTCACACGCAACTATAGAATTTGAATGTTTTAGTGATTGTATCTTTAATTGTTTAATTTGATTATTTAGGTCTAGAATTTCACCCTTCACTGCTTCAAGTCTATTGACATGCTCAATTACATCCTTTAACTCCACTGTTACTTTACAAAATCTCTTATCAATTTCATTTATGACACAAAAACAAAAATAATTTGAATATAACGGTTATTTATCTGAATTGCTGTAGCCTGGTACTTCAACCAATTTTAAATTATATATTTTGGCCAAAATGGAGGCGAAAATGGGAAAGTTATAGTTCCAGGGCAAAATTTGTAAAGGCTAATTTCTTGACCCCAAGGAACCGTTTTCCTAAACGTTATGTTTGGGTGGAATGATACGTTTGAATAGGAAAACTGGTTCGACTCAGAAGATAGAATGATATAGAAAATGTAACGAGTATTGGAAATTAAAGAAAGAAGAGGAAGAATTGGAAAATTTAAGTGTTTGGAGGCAAAACTTATAATCTCGGCAGTCTCATTACTGTCGTTGCTGTTGTGCTGAGTGGTTGTTTTTTTTACGGTAGAAGCAGCGAGACAAATTTGTTTTTGTTTTTTGTATAACCGAATTATAGCCAAACCAGGCTTATAATATATTGAAGGAAGGAGAAAGAGATACGTATTAAGAAGGATCAGTGGATGATCTGTTACGCGCTTCTTAGTTGATCAGCAAGAATAAAAATAAAAATCAAAGTGACATAGAAAATCTCGAAAATTTAAACCTGGCTATCTGGCTCTATCTGTAGTGCGTTTCTGTATTTCTCGAACCGAAAAAAAATAAAACATGCGAATTAGAACAAAATAGATGTGAATTGGTACAGACATAACTTTTCTCACGCTACAGTTTCTGTTTCAGTTGATTTGTGAAAATTATTTGTCGCGTAGGATTTTTTCTCACAACATTGAAAGAAATGTGGCAAAAAGTGTTTCTAAATGGAAAATAGTCGAAACGTATTTCATATTAACTTTCAAAAATACTCACAATTAAGATCGGTGTGAGTTTGTTATTTTTAAGGCAATAATATATAACTTATCTACCAGACATTGTTTAATATGTATATATAAATTTTGGAATAAAAGAAAAGATTTTAAAACAACAAAAAGGAAAATTGGTGGAATATATGACGAATAATCTGGAATTCGCCAGAGGCAATTGTTTTATATTTTATTCAGGAGTAGAAATTTTAATCCATTTTAATCCTTTCTAAAATATCAACAACTTCATGGACACACCGACATACCCCTGATTTGCTTATTGGAGCGGCACAATCTTGTCCTATGTACCTGTAGAACGATCGAGTGGCAAAAAGTGCAAGGTAGAACACATTCGGAGAGGTTGAAGTAGGAACGTTTTTTCACACCATATATATGGAGTTATATCGTTGGGAACAACAATCGCTGCTGTCTTGCTTAAACGATAAAGTTCCCTTAAACGCTACTCTGGTATTTGAAATGGGTCAGGAACATACCTCAACTTCCTACGATAAACTTACAACATGTTTCGCCGATCGTACTGTTCGGCTGTTATTAGTACCGCACTATACATTCTATATATTTAATGATTATTGTATTATTATATTAATTGTTTTATTTATTATTTTGTTCTTTTTTATGTTTATGATTTTTTTTTATGTGTAAACATCTATATGCGCAGGGGGTAAATTTCTATTCCACAATACAATCACAAAAACAGCGTAACATGTGAGCCGTAAGACAAAATCGGTGTGATTTATGATTGTATTGGTGAAAAAATGATATGATATGATATGTTTGCAAATGAAAAATGAAAAACGAAATGAAAAATTAAAAATGAAAACTTAAAAATAAAAAATTAAAAAATAAAAAAAAAAAAATTTATTTAAAAATAAAAAATGAGAAATAAAAAATTAAAAATTAAGAACGAAAAATTAAAAATAAAAAAGGAAAAAAGAAAAATAAAAAATTAAAGCCGAAAAATAAAAAATGAAATATGAAAAATAATAATGAAAAATGAAAAATAAAAAATAAAACATAAAAAATAAAAATGAAAAAAGAAAAATGAAAAACAAAAAATGAAAAATAAAAATTATAAATGAAAAAAGAAAAATAAAAAATGAAAAAAGAAATATAAAAAATTAAAAATTAAAAATAAAAAATTAAAAAAGAAATATGAAAAATGAAAAATGAAAAATTAAATATAAGAAATGAAAAATAAAAAATAAAAAATGAAAAATGAAAAACGGAAAATGAAAAACGAAAAGTGAAAAATGAAAAATAAAAAATGAAAAATCAAAAATAATAAAAATGAAAAATTAACAATAAAAATGAAAATGAAAAATTAAAAAATGGAAATGGAAAAGTAAAAGTAAAAAAAAAATTAAAAATGAAAAATTAAAAACGAAAAAAAAAGCGAAAAATTAAAAATTAACTGGTGAAAATAAATACTAATAAATATTTTTATATTAGCAGAATCCCTGCAGTTGATTGCCATAAGTGATACATAGATGACGCTTTCTGTTTGATTTTAAAAAAGTGCCATAAAAAATCTTTAATTGTTAGATGTTTACACATCTCCCCTGTGATCTGACTCACATGATTTTTTTATTTGTTTATAATTTTAGACACCTTAATTGTAAAATACCAATAAAAACGTAATCAGTAGCTATGCTCTATAACTCTCACATCGGAAAGTTTTTCACATGGAACGTATAAAATGAAACAAAAACGTTGCGAACTGACAAAAAATATTAGTTCTCGCATTCGACTGGTTCTGTAACTGTATTTTGTGAAAAATATCTGTCACGCAACGTTTTTTCTCACATTTATTGGAAAAATGAGAGAGAAGTGTTTCTGTAAAATACGCATGTGAGAAGTTTTGAAATTGAACCGTCAAATTTACTCACAATTGAAATCGATGTGAAATATGTATTTAAGTTCTCCAGCTTAAGATATATATAAAGGGTGATTTTTAAGCTATTATCTTTTTGGCAACACTGGTTTAAACAGCTGACGCACGTTTCGTGTTTTGTTTCATTGTCAAACATCTTCAGTTTGGTCTATAATTTAACCATGAATCGTCTTACAAACGAACAACGCTTGCAAGTTATTGAATTTTATTATCAAAATGCGCACCAAATTTACATTGTTGGACATTAAACCCCCCAACACGCTTACGTAGAGTGCGAACTGAAGAAAATATCGCAGCTGTATCGGCCAGTGTTAATGATGACCACCAATTATCGATTCGTCGCCGTTCGCAGCAATTGGGCCTCTGTTACTCAACAACATGGAAAATTTTGCGGAAGGATTTAGGTGTGAAGCCTTTCAAAATACAGCTGGTGCAAGAATTGAAGCCGAACGACCTACCGCAACGTAGAATTTTTGGTGAATGGGCTCTTGGAAAGTTGGCCGAAGATCCACTTTTTTACCGACGAAGCTCATTTTTGGCTCAATGGGTACGTAAATAAGCAGAATTGTCGATTTTGGAGTGAATATCAGTCAGAAGCATTGGAAGAGCTACCAATGCATCCAGAAAAGTCACAGTTTGGTGCGGTTTATGAGCTGGTGGCATCATTGGACCGTACTTCTTCAAAGATGATGCGAATCGTAACGTAACTGTGAATGGTGAGTGCTACCGAGAGATGATATCCAACTTTTTTTTGCCCAAAATGCAAGAGCTTGACTTGCATGACATGTGGATTCAACAAGACGGTGCCACATGCCACACAGCACGCGCAACAATGGACTTATTGAGAGGCGAGTTCGGTGAACATTTTATTTCACGTTCGGGACCGGTCAATTGGCCGCCTAGATCGTGCGATTTAACGCCTTTAGACTATTTTTTGTGGGGCTATGTTAAATCTAATGTCTATACAGACAATCCCGCTTCAATTGACGCATTGGAAGACAACATTGAAGCATTTATTCGTGAGATACCGGCCGAAATGTTGGGAAGAGTATGCCAAAATTGGACTAAGCGGATGGACCATTTGAGGCGCAGTCACGGTCAACATTTGCATGAAATAATCTTCAAACATTAAATTATATTGACCGTACTATCGATTCAAATAAAGATTTCACGCATTTTTCTGAATTTTATGTGTTTTTTTTTTGAAAAACTTTCCTATAGCTCTTAAGAAATCACCCTTTACATAAAATATATAAATATTGGGGAAATGGTAAGAAATATGTTATTTTTTTATTTATCATTTAAGTATTTACATACATTTTTTTTACAATTATTCAATAAGTATAAAAAATTTCCCAAATTACAAAAAAAAAAACTTAAGCTTAAGTCTAGTTTAGTGGGGACTCTCCAATTTCTTTAATTTTTTGGAGGGGATAGAGCTTTTGGTGTGACTTAGGAGAAATAATTTTTTTGCGATCGAGCCTATTTTCGAATGAAAGGCACTCAAGTAAGCTTTAAAATATATATATTGCTGAAATCCGATAATAAGTAACAAAGTTATGTACAAATCAAGGTCAAAGTTTTGTCGGTCCGTAACTCCGAAAATAGGCACGCTCGCAAAAAAAAATATTTATCCTAAATCACACCAAAAGCCCCTATCCCCTCCAAAAGAAATAAAAAAAATCGGGCTATAGCCACTAAACTAGACTGGTTCCGTTTAATGTAACATAATTCTATATATTGAATGTATGTACATACATATAATTTAATTTATTGTGATGTCTATTGAGGTTTACATAATATATAAAATTTAATTATTTTTGACACAATATTTTTTTTTTTTTTTAATTAGTAAATAAAAATGTTATTGTTAAATTAAACTAAAATTTTTATTGATTTTTTTCATTTTTTTCTGAATAATTTTATGTTTACATTTAATTGCTTTGTCTGTTTTTAATTTTTGATAGCTGTCTTTTCACATTAAAATACAGACACAGTTTTCACTCACAAATCGAGAAACAGTGGGTTTTTTGTTCAATGGTTTTTTAATTATTTATTTTATTTATTTTCCATTTCCTGTACAACAAGATTTAATCTTATATTAAAAGTACAGGAATGTAATATCCGAAAAATACTTTAAGCAAACATACATATCTATATTACAATTATTACAAAAAACTTATAAATTACATTTAAGGTTCAAAAAATTTAAATAAAAACTGCTTAAAACTATTTGCGTTGCTATTAAGTTGTTGGGTATGTGGAAGAATATTTCACAGACGTGAAGCATACAAGTAAATCTGCCATTCAGGTACAAGGCAACGGTGTAATGGAATAATTTTTTTTTCTCTTTGAAATCTTGCAAAGCGAAGTTTTTCGAAAAGGTATCGTGGGGTTTGTGTATAGATAATTTTGTGTAGGTAATGGAGTACACGGATCTTAAGAAGGCTATCAAACGAGACGCCATAAAGGTTTGTAGAAATTTGAGAGACTTGAGAATGCTTTCTCAATCCATACACATATCTAATTATATTGTTGAATCTGACATTAAGTTTTCTTTTGCTAGTAGAATCGCATCTTGCAAAAAGCTCGCATCCATAAATTCGGATTGGAATTAGATATGTCTTAGCGAGTAAAATTTTTATTCGTAAAGGGGTGAAATATTGTGATGACCAAAGCGTCCTTAATTTATTGTAGTTTTGTCCGACGAGTAAGTTTACATGATTTGTCCATGTTAAATTGCTGTTAAAAATGTGAAAGCTGTTTTGGTAGATCATTTGCGTAAATAGAAGCACTCCTCTGATGAATCTTAAAGGATTAGACCATGTATAATTCACATTAACAGATTTCCAACGATTTGTTGGTAAGAAGAAAGGAGCCTCGTTGAGGCATCAGAAACTTTGAAAAAGTGCATAACTTTCATGCAAAGTGTGCTATGGTCAACCGTATGATTTAAACGAAGTCCGGACTGAGTATCGGTTAGCAGGTGCAAAAGTTTTTTGAAAGATACCATGAAAAGACTATAGGCAGGGGCGTAGCAAGGGGGCCGGAACCCACCCCCTCCCCCCCACCCGGAATCATTTGGAAATTTCCAATTTCATGTACACTTTTAAAGTAAGTTAAAAGCAATCAAAAATTAAAGTAAACTCTGTCTATTTTTTTTTTTACAATGAGGACATAAAAACAGAAAGAAAATATCCTAGCAATTTAAATTTATTGTAGTCGATTGTAATCGATGCAATATTTTAGTTTTATAAATAAGTAATAAAGCTATTATTAGCCTTAGGCCCTCACTTTGTATCTTTCGTGTTTGTGTTTCGGTTTAAATTTGCGCACATACAAAAATTCGAATTTATTAAATTCACTTCAAATTCATACAAATTTTAAGCGTATCGTTACGTTTCGTTTTATAAAATATACACATTAATTTAAAAAAAAGTTTTCTGTGTCGAAACTAGAGCTAGCTTTGAAGTTTCAATCAATTAATAAATAATAAGCATCTTGAAAAAAATTTCTTGAATGAATGTTTCTTATGTGTGTGTCATGTTATACTATGTTCAGACGGACAGCAAAATTCGAGGTTCGCTCTCTCATTCAACGGTTCGCGCCCCAATCATGATTGAATCAACATGTTTCGAAATATATTTTGAGAGCAAAACATCTTGGTCCATTGTGAACCTTGCTGCGAACCACGAAAAATTTACTGTCATCTCCAATTTTGATAAAAAATTATAGCTAATTTATCTGAACTAGCTGTCAAAAATATATAAACAAAGAAAAAACAAAAAATTAATGTGTGCAATAAAATAAATAGAAACATTTAACAAATAAAAAGTATATATTTATATATATATATTTAAATAAAAATGGAAAAAAATGAAATAGTGAAACGTAAAGTGTAGAAAGATGTCTTAAAATATTTGCACAAAAAATATATACGTCAAAATGAAACAAGAACAATCGTCTCAACACCAAGGTTCGCAATCGTGATTCAGAGAACGAACGAAGTGGTTCAGTTTGCCCTTTGAACATGCTATTAATGGGAAGTTATACTAACTTTAACATTGTAAGAAATATGTTATTTTTTTATTTATCATTTAAGTATTTACATACATTTTTTACAATTATTCAATAAGTATAAAAAATTTCCCAAATTACAAAAAAAAAACTTAAGCTTAAGTCTAGTTTAGTGGGAACTCTCCAATTTCTTTAATTTTTGGAGGGGATAGAGCTGTTGGTGTGATTTAGGAGAAATAATTTTTTTGCGATCGAGCCTATTTTCGAATGAAAGGCACTCAAGTAAGCTTTAAAATATATATATATTGCTGAAATCCGATAATAAGTAACAAAGTTATGTACAAATCAAGGTCAAAGTTTTGTCGGTCCATAACTCCGAAAATAGGCACGCTCGCAAAAAAAATTATTTATCCTAAATCACACCAAAAGCCCCTATCCCCTCCAAAAAAAAATAAAAAAAATCGGGCTATAGCCACTAAACTATAATTTAATTTATTGTGATGTCTATTGAGGTTTACATAATATTTAAAATTTAATTATTTTTGACACAATATTTTTTTTTTTTTAATTAGTAAATAAAAATGTTATTGTTAAATTAAACTAAAATTTTTATTGATTTTTTTCATTTTTTTCTGAATAATTTTATGTTTACATTTAATTGCTTTGTCTGTTTTTAATTTTTGATAGCTGTCTTGGAATATTCCAATATGAACGTAACCATTGTTGTAACTTTTCACATTAAAATACAGACACAGTTTTCACTCACAAATCGAGAAACAGTGGGTTTTTTGTTCAATGGTTTTTTAATTATTTATTTTATTTATTTTCCATTTCCTGTACAACAAGATTTAATCTTATATTAAAAGTACAGGAATGTAATATCCGAAAAATACTTTAAGCAAACATACATATCTATATTACAATTATTACAAAAAACTTATAAATTACATTTAAGGTTAAAAAAATTTAAATAAAAACTGCTTAAAACTATTTGCGTTGCTATTAAGTTGTTGGGTATGTGGAAGAATATTTCAAAGACGTGAAGCATACAAGTAAAACTGCCATTCAGGTACAAGGCAACGGTGTAATGGAATAATTTTTTTTCTCTTTGAAATCTTGCAAAGCGAAGTTTTTCGAAAAGGTATCGTGGGGTTTGTGTATAGATAATTTTGTGTAGGTAATGGAGTACACGGATCTTAAGAAGGCTATCAAACGAGACGCCATAAAGGTTTGTAGAAATTTGAGAGACTTGAGAATGCTTTCTCAATCCATACACATATCTAATTATATTGTTGAATCTGACATTAAGTTTTCTTTTGCTAGTAGAATCGCATCTTGCAAAAAACTCGCATCCATAAATTAGGGTTGGAATTAGTTATGTCTTAGCGAGTAAAATTTTTATTCGTAAAGGGGTGAAATATTGTGATGACCAAAGCGTCCTTAATTTATTGTAGTTTTGTCCGACGAGTAAGTTTACATGATTTGTCCATGTTAAATTGCTGTTAAAAATGTGAAAGCTGTTTTGGTAGATCATTTGCGTAAATAGAAGCACTCCTCTGATGAATCTTAAAGGATTAGACCATGTATAATTCACATTAACAGATTTCCAACGATTTGTTGGTAAGAAGAAAGGAGCCTCGTTGAGGCATCAGAAACTTTGAAAAAGTGCATAACTTTCATGCAAAGTGTGCTATGGTCAACCGTATGATTTAAACGAAGTCCGGACTGAGTATCGGTTAGCAGGTGCAAAATTTTTTTGAAAGATACCATGAAAAGGATATATGCAGGGGCGTAGCAAGGGGGCCGGAACCCACCCCCTCCCCCCCACCCGGAATCATTTGGAAATTTCCAATTTCATGTACACTTTTAAAGTAAGCAATCAAAAATTAAAGTAAACTCTGTCTATTATTTTTTTTACAATGAGGACATTATTGATCACTAAAATTTATTTCGCTTTATAAAAACAGAAAGAAAATATCCTAGCAATTTAAATTTATTGTAGTCGATTGTAATCGATGCAATATTTTAGTTTTATAAATAAGTAATAAAGCTATCATTAGCCTTAGGCCCTCACTTTGTATCTTTCGTGTTTGTGTTTCGGTTTAAATTTGCGCACATACAAAAATTCGAATTTTTTAAATTCACTTCAAATTCATACAAATTTTAAGCGTATCGTTACGTTTCGTTTTATAAAATATACACATTAATTTAAGAAAAAGTTTTCTGTGTCGAAAAATTTAGCTAGGTTTTAAAAAAATAGTTTATTTCCGAAAATTGATATACAATAATATCCTAAACTAGAGCTAGCTTTGAAGTTTCAATCAATTAATAAATAATAAGCATCTTGAAAAAAATTTCTTGAATGAATGTTTCTTATGTGTGTGTCATGTTATACTATGTTCAGACGGACAGCAAAATTCGAGGTTCGCTCTCTCATTCACGGTTCGCGCCCCAATCATGATTGAATCAACATGTTTCGAAATATATTTTGAGAGCAAACCATCTTGGTCCATTGTGAACCTTGCTGCGACCACGAAAAATTTACTGTCATCTCCAATTTTGATAAAAAATTATAGCTAGTTTATCTAAACTAGCTGTCGAAAATATATAAACAAAGAAAAAACAAAAAATTAATGTGTGCAATAAAATAAATAGAAACATTTAACAAATAAAAAGTATATATTTATATATATGTATATATTTAAATAAAAATGGAAAAAAATGAAATAGTGAAACGTAAAGTGTAGAAAGATGTCTTAAAATATTTGCACAAAAAATATATACGTCAAAATGAAACAAGAACAATCGTCTGAACACCAAGGTTCGCAATCGTGATTCAGAGAACGAACGAAGTGGTTCATTTTGCCGTTTGAACATGCTATTAATGGGAAGATATACTAACTTTAAAAGCAACCGTAGAAAAAAGACATCTGGTGAGTAAAAGTAAAACTTAAATGTGGGTTAAAAGCAGTGGTCACAAGTCAACCAGCTATGACAGCCGTCAAAAACGCAATCTCGAACCGTATGGCTTTTTTTACCTTTTTCACCATTTTGTTTTGGTAAAGAAGTGCGAATGAGATTAACAAATAGAATATGCAAAATATAATGTGTGCAAGTGAACAGCTATACAACATGTTTTCAACCACTGACAGCATTAAGAAATAAAAACAATGGAAAAATAGTGAGTATAAACATTGAAAATAAATTAATAAAATTGTATTTTTGACAACTTACCATTTAATTTAGTAATCTGTGGTATTTTCTTTTCAGAAATAAAAATTATAAAATGTGCATATTAAAATCCAAAGGTTGTGATTGTTATTATGCCAGTATTGTTGGTATAAATGCTGGTAAAATTTGCCAGTTACATTCACCACTACTCAACCCAGCGCCAAAAGGAAGGAACCAAAAATTACTATGGCTGAGCTAACTATTGGTCCAGTTGCTGGTGGCGAGACACGAAACTATTCGCAAGTTGAATTGTGGTTTATTGCTTTGGATTATGACTTGGGTGTGAGTGGTCTTAAATCGTATTTTATCCGGTAATATTCCCATCGCTCTGGGCACTATTGGCTTTATTAATAAAACATTAATTTGGTACTTTTTTTACTCCTATAAGTAGACGGACTTATACGTTTTTGTCATAAACACCTAGCTGAAAAGGAACTAAAATTAGACGCAACAGAAGAAACAAAAAATCTGAAATTTAACAACAGTTATCTACAATTGAGAACGCTTCTAAACAACAACCTCCTGAACAGATTTAATTTTAATTTTATAAAGGTTAGTTGAAACCCTTAAAAAGGATGTGACTTCCAAAAATCAACAATTACGAACAACAAATGCAAAACCACCAAGAACTAAAAAAATTGATTGAGTCTTTGAAAATGGGATTGAAGACTAAAGAAAAACAACTTCAGGACAATGAAAACAAACAAAACAACAAAACGACTTACAAAAATTGGTAGATGGACTACACGCAGAAGCTGCTAAGAAAACCCAACAACTTAAAGTTGAAAAAGTAGCAGAATATTTCAGTGACATAGAAAAGGATTTGTTGTAACAATTGCAAGAACCAAAAGCAGAAAAACAATGTAAGTTAATATATATAAACCTTTTGAAATCACTGATATTCACGTATGCACTGCATTTGTTTTTAAACCTTACAGTGACGGTTAAAGTTTTAAGCCAAAATCTTCCAGTTTCCTTTGCTACAATATATTTTTCTGCATCTTCTGTTATTGTTATATATTTTTTAAATTTGTGTACTTATAGCAACAGGACAAATTGTTGAGTATAGTACCTTTGAATCAGTGGGTAGAACAGGTCCTCACAACCCACATTAAACAGCAATAGCAAATCTGCACAACAGTGCAAATAGCCCTTCCGACCCACGACACACCACACAACAATGCCAATGGCACTCGGAGTATCAGTTCCAGCGGTAGTATCGGCGCTTGAGCAGACAGTTCTGCGAATGTATCAGGCTGTGTAAATTTTATTATGCTCATTGAATCAGTGGCTATATTACTCGCAATACCAAAATCTATTATTTTAAGATGGCCGTTAACCATAAGAAAACTATCTGGTTTTAAATATAAATGTATTTTGATGGATATAGTTTACAGCCTGAAGCATTTGATACACAAAGTTTGTTAGGATATATATAAAGATAAATTTGTTGTGTAACTTTGTAAAGCTAGCAACTTTGTTGTAAATCTACCACCTAATTGCAAAGTTATTAAAACTAACCACTGCATTTTAATAAAAAACACTATATTGACTTTTATAAAAGATGTATATTATTTATTATAAATATGTAAGAAAATAAAGTTTATTATAGTCACAATATAATTGGTAAAATATACATTACTTACGAATATAACATCTTCCAGCGTTTCGTAGTGTAGAATCTGATTTTTTATCGACCTTCTCTGGTCTAGATCCATCATGTTCTGTTAGAAACAGAACAACCTCGAGAAGGATGTGATTCTTCACCACGCATGACGGTCTTGGGTAAGGAGAAGCTAGGTGTTTAAAATGCATAGGTGTATTGTATTTCAATATGTATCGCGCTACACTTACCCCTAGATTGCAGCGAGTGACAATAAATAGTTTAATTTTTGAAAGTGCATAATGTGTAATGTTTTTTGTTTTAAAGAACTAAAAAAAAACGTTGTGTTGTCACTCTCTGAAATTCCAAGGTCCCAAAAAACTTATCGGTCCACCCACAACCAAAATCTAAAAATAAAAATTCATAAAAAGTAAAAAGTATAAAAATAAAAAATTCACAAAAATTAAAAGGTATACAAATAAAAAATGCACCAAAATTATAAAGTATAAAAATAAAAAATGCACAAAAATTAAAAAGTATAAAAATAAAAAATTCACAAAAATTAAAAGTATAAAACTAAAAAATTCACAAAAATTAAGAAGTATAAAAATAAAATATTTTAAAAAATTAAAAAAAAAAATAAAAAACACAATTCAAATACTCTACTAACAAAAAACCAAACAAACTTAAAAATCAGTTAATGTTGAAAATGAAATAATATTGTTATATTGTAAAAAGTAAAAGGATATTAAAATGTTTTCAAACTTCTATTTAATTAAAACACACACTTTTTTAATGTGATTGTTTACTTGTTACAATCCAATGAATAATGAATAATGATTTCTTTATTATGTTTTTATTTCTTTTTATATTAATAATAATATAAAACCAGAATAAACAAAATATACATACATACATACATGTAGGTTTATTTGTTTTCTCTGTGTTATACTCCGAAAGCATAACACAGCAGAAATCACGAAAACAACCAACAACAATTTCGTGGTATGGTGCTAATGTTTATAACTCAAAACATTCGCTGTATCGGCAATTGTATAGTTCAATGCACAGCGTATGGGCATTGAACTTTAATGTAGTTCAGTGTCAGCGAATGTTTTGTAATTGCACATATTTTGGACAACTTTATTTAGTAGTGACTAAATAAAGTTATCGTGCACCTTATGAATGCAATTATGCTACACCTCCCTTTTTAATTTGAATGATCTTGTCATTCATAAAATTAGTTGTCGTGCTTTCTGGATTTCTGTACTTAAGACATTCAGGAGTTAAACATATATAATGATGTGATAATAGAACTAAGTAATTTAATTTAAATCTAGTCTGTAATTATTGACATGTCTGGTTCCTTTTAAAAATTAATATTTTCATTGTTGTGCTTATGAATAATTACATTAGGATTATTAAATTAACATTATTGGGTAAATTTTCAAATTTCTAGGTTATTTGGTTAACATATATTTAAAATAAAATGATTCTAACTACACACAAATGATTAAGTTGTATTATTTATTGTAGTGTATTTTTTTTAGATTATTTAATTAAAGTATTTAAGATTATTCAACTAATATATATCTAAAATGATTATTTATTGTAATATATTTTAAGATTATTTAGTTAAAGTTTTTAAGATTATTCAACTAATACATATTTAATATGATTATTTATATTTTAAGATTATTTAGTTAAAGTTTTTAAGATTATTCAACTAATATATATTTAATATGATGGCTATGCCACCTCCCTTTTTAATTAGAATGATCTTAGCATTCTATTTAATATTTTACATGTATATGATTAATATACATTATTGTTTTAAAAAAAAATTAAGTTAAAGTTTTTAAATTTTTCATATTAATATTTTTTGTCAAATTAAAATTATAGTAATTTAGTAATTAATACATATGGTTTTACTAATTTTAATTAATTATGTTGAGACTTTTATTTAGAAAATAATTTTATATAAGTTGTAATCAAATTGAGAAAAAAATTAAAATTAAGAAATTTTTAAAATTTACATTATTGTTATTTGGAGATTTAAAATATTTCATATAAATTTTGTTAAATATCATTATTATTTCTATATTTTTAAGAATCTTGTATATATAAAAAAAAATTTTATCGGAATAATTTACCAAATAATACGTGTGCATATTATGATTTTATTAATTATTTGGAGATTTTTGAGAAAAAAAAAATTTTTTTCTATTTAGTCAAATTTATTTTGTGAAGAATAACAGATTAAAAATTTTGGGATATTAAGTATTTATTTTTCATGATATGTTTTCAGTCTGTTTTTGTGTACTATTTGTTTTTTATCTTTCTTTGATCTTATTGCTATATTCCCATTGTCCTCTATACTTTCCACAAGATGAGGACCGGTATACTTACTGTCTAATTTATGTCCTGTGTCATTTCTAAGCAATACCTTATCTCCTACCTTTATATCTAATTCATTTATACCTTTGTCACAACTATTCCTATTATATACCTTATTTCTAATAAGTTTATCCCTAGCTTTCTTACGCGCTACTTCTAATCTATATTTTATTTCCTTACTGTAGTCTTCTATGTTATATATTGGATCTATTCTATCTATATTGTTAAGTCTATTGAATCCATATGGGATTCTTCCAAAAACTAACTCAAATGGGCAGTATCCGTGGGCCTCTGAAGGTGTCGTGTTAAAACAGTACGTAAAGTACTTCAGCCATTCATCCCAATCATCCCTTTCAACTGATATGTAGGAACGTACATATTCATTGAAAGTCCTATGGCTTCTTTCTACCGTTCCTAGCGTTTGGTGGTGGTGCGCTGTAGACGTTACCTTATCAATCTTCATATATTTGCATATCTCATTTAAGATACTGTTCTTGTACTCTGTACCCATGTCCGTAATGAGCGTCCTCATCGGGCCATAAGCCAATATAAATGAATCAAATATAGCCTTGGATACCGTTTTCGCGCTTTTATCGCGTATTGGCACTGTTACCAGGTATTTTGTCAGGTCACATATTATGGTGACTGCATATTCAAAACCATCTTCCGTTCTTGGGAGTGGTCCGATTGTATCTACCAAGACCGTATCGAAAGCATCGATCGGAGTGTCCGTTATAGTCATTGGTATTTTCGTATGTTTAGTGGTTTTGGACTCTTGACATTTCCTACAAGATCTTATGTAATCTGATACCGACTTGATCATTTTCGGCCAGTAGAAATATCGTCTTATTTTCCCAATTGTCCTTGTTATACCTGTATGACCTCCTTGTATTGGGTCATCATGATATTGTTGTATTATCTTATTTATTTCATTCTTATTATTCAGCTTGGTCACCTTTGGGAGTAGCGCTACTCTTAATTTATCCAAAAATATATTGCCCTTGGCCTTAAAATCTTGCATTGAGACAAATTCGAAAATTTTCTCATTAGGTGCCATTCGTACTTTATTTATCTTATATTTACCGGTTAGTGATTCTAACCTGGGGAATAACTGTCCGAAGTCAATTTTCCCTTTAGTAAATAAATCATTTATTAATATTTTCTCTATTTTCCTTTTGCCATGTTTCAATAAACAATGGTCTGAAGTCATCTCGAGCTTATGGTATCGCCTGACGTCAGATGGGTTTATGACTTCAAATATATTGCGCTTATTGTACGTAAATGCTGATTATTTTCATTTTCATTGTTATTTCTATTTAAGTCTAATTTTGCCGTAGCTGATCTCGTTGTTACCTTGAGAACTGCTTTATTCACATTTATATTCTTCAGATCATCTATCGTTATACGTGATAGTGCATCTGCTACATAATTATCTTTGCCTCTGAGATACTCGACTGTAAAGTCGTATTCCTCTAAATCTAGTCTAATTCTAGTCAGCTTTGAGCTGGGGTTTTTCATGGAAAATAAGTAAGTTAATGGCCGATGATCTGTTTTTACCAAAAAATGTTTACCGTATATATATGGTCTAAAGTATTGGATTGCCCAATGAATTGCAGTGAGTTCCTGCTCAATTGTCGATTTATTGCTTTCACCTTTGGTAAAAGATTTCGAAGCATATGATATTGGTAGTTGTCTACCATTATACTCCTGTGTCAAAACTGCACCGCATGCATGTTTACTTGCATCCGTTGTGATACAAAATTCCTTAGTGAAGTCCGGATACTGTAGTATCCGTGGGCTGAGTAGAGCGTTTTTCAAATATTCAAAAGATTGTTGGCATTCGGTCGTCCAACAGAATTCTACTCCCTTTTTCGTAAGTCCTGTTATATGACGGGAGTAATCAGCAAAATTGCCAATAAACCTTCTGTAATAGTTACAGAAAGCAATGAATCTTCTGGCCTCATCTGCATTCGATGGTACTGGGTAATTTTTAATTGCCGAATATTTTCCATCATCTGGTAGAATGCCCTCATTGGTGCATTTATGCTATAGGTAAGTCACCTCGTGCATAAAAAATGTGCATTTTTCCGGATGCAACTTTAGATTGTGTTTTCGGCAAAGATCAAAAACATCTGTTAAGTTGTTCAACATATGTTTTGCAGAGCAGCCCAACACAACTAAGTCGTCCATGTATAGGAATGCTTGTGATGGTCTCAAACCAGTGAATGCTAGAGTCATCATACGTTGAAACGAATTTGGAGCTACCTTTAGTCCGTAAGGGAGTCGTTTGAAACGATAGTTGAAAATGACGTGATGTCTCTTGAATCTTCATGTAGCTCAATTTGATGGAAACCTGACATTAAGTCGAGGCACGAAAAGTACTTTGCTCTACCCAATTGATCCAGAATGTCCTCTATTCTTGGAAGTGGGAATTTATCCGCTAATAATTTTTTATTCACTTGTCGGTAGTTCGGGAGTCCTTTCTTCGGTACTATCAATAATGGGCTGTTGTATTCTGAAGTTGATGGTTCTACTATATCATCGTCTATTAACTTTTTAACTTGTCTATTAACTTCTAATTTCTGTGAATGTGGGATTCTATAATTTTTTATATATGTTGGTGTGTTATCACCTAGCCTTAAATGTTGTTTGTAAAAATTGTTCGTGGAAATTGTCTCCGTTTCTAAAGCGAATATGTCAGAATAATTTAAGCACAATGTCGTGAGTTCACTTTTGAATTCTTTAGGGAAATTTTTCGATAATTTTTCCAAGATTTTATCTTTCCTATTGTCCATTTTCTGCTCGTTATTCGGATATATAACATCATATTCGTCCAAATTTTCAGTTCTAATGTCATTAATATCTAGTGTTATAATTTCCTTGTTGGTGTTAAGAATTCTAACATACGCGTTATTGCCTTGAACTAATGTATTTGCAATGTATACGCCTGGTTTTATTTCCTGGTTCAATACCAGTAGTTCCTCATGCTGAGTGTTAAATGGTATTTTACGTATTACCTGCGCTCTTGGTGGTAGAATGACGTAGTCATCAGTGTACGTGTGATGTATCGGAATCGTTAGGGTTCGAAAATCTCTAGGTCTCATAATAAGACATTCTTTGTCTTCTATAAAGTCAATGCCACAATTGAAATTTTTCAAAAAATTTATCCCTATGATTCCGCTGCATGGTATAGGGAAGTCATTGTGTACCACATGAAATTCATAGGTTACCGCAAAATCCTTTCTGCAAATCTCCAGATCTGTTGAACCTATTGACCTAATTACTCCATTGCCTATACCACTAATTGATGTTATGTCCCGTTTGTTGACGAAATTATCTTCCCCAAGATTTTCCTTTTTTATTAGACATATGTCTGCTCCTGTGTCCACAAGTAAAACAAGCATTTGTTTTGTATTATAATTCAAAAATTTTACAAACACACCAAGGTTAAGATTCAATTTATATATATTTATGTCCCTTTTTCCCCCAGAGGCTATTCGAAGTTTTCCGAACACGTATTGTTTGTACTTTCCATTGGTCGGACTTGTCTGTCACGACCTCTATAGTTGTTCGAAATTTGATAATTACGTTCCCTACTGTCACGTTGGTTTTGATTTCTGTTATTCATGTAGTTATTCCTATTTCTACCTTTGGAATTGTTATTTCCTCTATAGGTACCTTGGCGATTTTGGTGCCAATTATTGTCATTAATACGGAAATTTCTATCGTTATTGCCATTATATGATCTGTTCTGTTGTCTGTAGTACAACACAGTATCCTTACTTCCGGAAGCTTCTGTACAGGTTTCAATAAATTTCTGAACAGCTTGGTTCAATGAAGAGAACTGTCCCGCTTTCATGATAAGTTTGACATTATCATTGTTACAGTTTGTTACTATGGCATTTACTGCCGCTTTTGTGGTATATTCTCTGGCTGCTGCCGGTGGTACGCCGTCCGAAATGTAGGCATTATGAATTCTTTTCGCCAAGTCTTCTACTTCGCTGGTGTATGCGTTGGCCGTTTTATTTCTCTGCTGTATGTTCATCAGTTTGGCAATCAGTCCACCAACAGGTTCGCCTTTTATTGAACCTTGTAATTTTTCTTTAATTTGTTTTATAGTTGTTTCATCTGTTATTAGCTGTCGGGCCGTTCCTTTCAGTTTTGTCTTAATTAGTGAAACAGCTATTATTTCGTGAGCTCCTTTCAATTGGTCAATCATTATCTCCATCGTAGTCCGAGATGAATTTGGATGCTGTATCCACGAATTGTTCCACTGTTTGGGCCATATCTATTTCTTCCTTTGCTATTATTTTATCAATTACTTCTCCTATAAAATTTTTAACTTCCGTTTCTGTGTCGCCCTTATCGTTTGAATCTTCTTCCTCAATTGTCTCGGGACCTAGTTTGGCACTTATTATGATTGTTTTGTCAATGTTCAATTTAATTTGTTCCGTGTAATCGTGTGGGATATTTTCTTTTATACCATATTTGGCGTATATCTTCACCAATCTATCTCTAACGTCCCAAAATATGTCAACTACTATTTTCAGATGTTCTCTCGTATAATCTAGTTTATATTTCGAAACTAGTCTTGATATATTGTTGTAATTTTCTATTAATGTTTTTAAGTGTTTCTTTACTGTTTCGTCTTTAATATAGGTATTTTTATTTATACATTTATATGACTTCTTGAAGTCCTCATGAAAAAATTGTATGTTGGCTATAATTAGTTCCCATTTGTCATTCATAATACTCTATTAATGACACTTTATTTGCAACTTCAGTGTCCATATATTCAGTTAATCCTACTTGACGGTATATTAATAATATATATAGTAATGTCAAGTAATTTATCATTTATTATATATTTTTTTTTTTTTTTTTTAATTGTTCCTCATTGACTCTGCCCCTTTGTCTCTATATCTTTCGGGTCTGTATTCCGGGGGTCTAAAGTCTTCTATCCCGTTTGTAAAGTATCCCTCCTGGGCTAATCTTAGTATTTCCTTATCTACTATGTCCAGTATTCTTGACTGATTCTCATGTTCCGCTTCGGTCAATGGTTTGAATTCCGAGTAGGGCCTATTCAGTTTGGCGTCGATATATTTTCTGGTCCGTCTAGGCATCCTTATTATTTAAGTATTAAGTATTAAGTATTTATCCTTTTAATAAAAGTTATATTAAATAGAAAGAACCACTTCTTTAGTTGAATGTCAATTGATCATTCTTTTTTTTTTTATTTCTTTAGTCTTCTTGAGTTCCATATTTAGTTTAAAATGTTCCTCCTGTACCTTAGAGTACTCAGGAGTTCCTACCGCGAGCTGTTCAATCTTCTGTCTTAATTTCTTAGACTCGCTCCTCATACGTTTTATTACTCCTCCTCTATTATTTTTCTTCTTCTTTGTCTTTTCTCCTATAGGGGTATGCTCGTTTTCAGTTTGAGCCCTATAAATTTCAATGGTTGTGCTATTTATGTCGATTTCTGTTAAGTCCCTGTTGATATCCACATTAAATCTATTTTCATTACTGTCTTCCAGTTCTCTATTGTAGCCTATATTTTCTATAATTTTCCTTATTGCTGGAAAGCCTATTTTGGGTATATTTGTCAGTTTCTCCTCTGCCTTTCGTAGTTTCTTGTATTGTGGTTGTCTTTTCCTATATTCTTGTATGGTCAGTTTCTTTGGTCCGACTTTAATCTGATCCATCTTAAATTTTGTCTAAATGGTTTGCTACCGACGCGTCTCTAAAATAATTTTTTCTTAGTGATTTTTTGTGCAATTGATATAAAATTGTAGCTAATTGTGCTGATGTAATTATTATTAGTATTATCAAGTAAGTGTCCGTGTTGGAAGGTGCTTGTGTCATTTCTATTTCATTCACTACGTTAGCATTAGGTCTGTCAATCTTTGAATGTTGTTTTCCCATTTTCACAATAAGACAAAAGAAAAACTAAAACTACCTCACAAAAGAAAAAAAATTCAATAGAAAACTGATAATTGGATTTATAAAAAAAAATCTCCTTTAATTAATAATTTCATATTCAAAATTTATAAACAAAAAAAAATTATTTTGTACACTGTTTTTCTTCAAAAAAAAAATATTGTCAAATAAAATATGAATTGGTTGATTGCAGCACTTGTGGCCGCGATCTTCCGTTTAAAAAAAGTATTATAATATAATAAAACAAAGATTGCAGCGCTTGTGGCCGCGATCTTCCTTTTTTAAAAAAAATATTTTTTAGAGAAAAATTTAGGTTGATTGCAGCGCTTGTGGCCGCGATCTTCCTTGTTTACAAATTACTATTTTTTTTTTAACATTAAAAATAAAATTATAGATACTTATTTATCAGTTGAAAATGATGATTCCATCGGTTGTTGCGGGTGGTTGTGGCTGCTCTTGATTGTGGCTGCTCTTGATGGTTGACCGAACTGTCACCGTTGTTGATAAAACTTGTTCTCCTTTTTTTTTTGGTTGTTGATGTGGACGATGTTGTTGCGGGTGTATTGGCTACACCCGTTTCGTTCTTCTCTGACCAAGGAGTTAAATTAAAAGCTGATGTTCATATAGATTGCTGCTTCATTATATTATTGATTGTTGCCTCAATTATAATCAAATCTTTGAACAAAATAACGCCTTATCGCACTCTGTTTTTTTTTTTTTTAATTATTAAAGGCTACAAAATATTTTGCCGTAAAACTTCATGAATGTTCCTTTTTTGTTTTTACCGATTTAGTGATATATTTTTTTTTTTTTTAAATTTTATTTTGTTTTTACCGATTTAGTGATATATATTTTTTAAATTTTATTTTGTCCTTTGGGAATTTCAATTTCCAAATAAATGTTTTAAAATTTTTTTTTTCACTGGGTTTTGGATTTGGACTTTGTTTTATATATATAAAAAAATTTTGTTTCTTTTTTTTTTTTAGTAGGAGCAAAAGGTCCTTTCTCGAGTCCTGTCACGAACTGCTCCTGGCAGGATCGCCATGTAAAAAGTAAAAGGATATTAAAATGTTTTCAAACTTCTATTTAATTAAAACACACACTTTTTTAATGTGATTGTTTACTTGTTACAATCCAATGAATAATGATTAATGATTCTCTTTATTATGTTTTTATTTCTTTTTATATTAATAATAATATAAAACCAGAATAAACAAAATATACATACATACATACATGTAGGTTTGTTTGTTTTCTCTGTGTTATACTCCGAAAGCATAACACAGCAGAAATCACGAAAACAACCAACAACAATTTCGTGGTATGGTGCTAATGTTTATAACTCAAAACATTCGCTGTATCGGCAATTGTATAGTTCAATGCACAGCGTATGGGCATTGAACTTTAATGTAGTTCCGTGTCAGCGAATGTTTTGTAATTGCACATATTTTGGACAACTTTATTTAGTAGTGACTAAATAAAGTTATCGTGCACCTTATGAATGCAATTATGCTACAATATAAAATACATGCAAATAAAAAAAAAATATTTACAACATTTAGTAATAAAAATATAATGTGCGTGTTTTTCAGATTTGTATAATTAATTGTGATGTAGAGTGGATCAAATAAAAGGTACCGTACGAAAAACGGACTAACTGGGAAAAATAAATATGAAATTGACCGACTTAACTACATCTGCTCAAATTCAATACAAGGGCACCCTTGGTATCAGAATGGACGGACAGTTCAAAATAAAATAACATATTGTTAAAGTCTTCACAAGAATCACTTTTTTGGAATAAATTTACTTGTGTGAAATACATAGAATTTTATCACTATAATTCTTTACTTTATGTTTCGCGTTGAAAGCCCGAAGTGTAAAATAAATATCTTCATGCTTAACATTACCGCAGGAAAGGTAATGTTCTACCTTAGTCTGAATTTTTATGCCAGGACTCTATGAAGCGATATAAAGTCCTTTCAGAAGGTCAAGTTAATGGTATTTTAAGGTGTCTATAAACAATTGGAGCCAGAAAAAAACTAAAAGAGCACAGAGTTTCGTTTTAGCATCATAACGACGAGCCATGGTTTCTTTGGAGTAGTTCTTTAGCGAATTTTTATGAATTACCCCCATTGTATTTGACATTTTGAGTGATGTGTCATTCTCTGCATATAACTCAGATTTCAAATTCTCTGACAACTCCTTATATTTTTCGAACTCCCTATATAATCTAATATTTTCTGCCTTCAATTTACTTTCTTCCCTCTTTTCTTCTATATTTTTCTTCCGGTAATGGTCCAGTGTGTGTTTCAATGCAAGTTTACGCGGCGTACTGCCACTAATGTAACCGTCAGTTTGTACATATCTTCCAGTCAAAATATGGCCACAATCGTCAAAACCTGAAATGTCAATGTTCGTTTCAGATTCTTCATCTAATTTCTCAACGTCCATATCTAAGTATTCAATTTCTTCATAATCATCTAAATCTCCTCTAAAGTTTCCTTCAGTTATTTCTTCAATTTTCGAATTACCCCCAATAAACCTAAACCCTCCGTATTGAAGTTTTCACTAGAAAGCGAAATTTGGTTTATATGCAAATTGTTTGAATATGACGGTGAAGAATGTAATATTTGTAAATTTGAGTTTAAAATTGGTTCAGCATTTACACCATTTTTTGGCGAAGCATATTTAGATAATTTGTTCTCAAAAATATATTCTTGAGAGAAATGCCGACTGCTTATAAAAAGCGGTAATAAAAGTCAGTAACAACAACATAGTAAGCATTTTTTTTTATTATTATTATTATTAATAATATTATTTATTGTTCCATTACTATCACAACAAGAATAAATCTTATAAATTACAGAGATAGCTTAGTATACGTTAGCAGTACATAAAAATTCTTAATATATGAATACAAAAATTTGACAACTTGTTAACAATACAATTATTTAGAGATATATTTAATAAAGTATAATGTTAGTATAAATTTTTTTGTATAATTTTAGTATAATTTAGTATAATTTTAAGAGTTCCTTTTTAAACTTAGAAGTGTTGCTTTCCAATTGAATAGTAGATGGTAGGTCGTTCCAAAGACGGGTAGAATAAATGAAAAATTGCCTTTCAGACAATTGACTAGGTTGTATCAATTTCTTTCCTCTTCTAGATCTAGCAAACTTTATTTTACTAGATAAGTATACTGGCTCCCTAGTATAAATAATTTTATGCATCACTAAAAGGCTTTTGTATTTCATTAAATCATCTAGCTTCATATTGTACATCTGATAAGAAAACGACGAAATACTACTATTTCGGTGACGATGAAAAACATATCTTGCTATGTTGTTATAGACAACTTTTAATTTCCGTCTATCAGAACTGTCACAGTTTGCAAATATTTCACAACCATATGTTAGAACTGGTATTAGGTATGTTTTTGCAAGGAGCATTCTTATCCCAAGGGGTGTTAACGATTGCACAGCCCACAAATTTCGTAACATGCCATGCACTTTTCCTGCCGCTATGTTGATATGAGTTTTCCAGGAAAGTTGCGAGTTGAAGGTTATATCAAGGTTTGTTGAGAACTGAACGAAAGCAATTTTAGAGTTGTTAATTTTTAAAATAATATCACTATCTAAAGTTGTTTTACTCTTAGAAATGAAAATGCATTTGGATTTCGAAGGATTTAGGCAAAGTCCATTATTACCTGCCCATCTCTGGATATTTTCAAGATCCACATTAATATTGTCTATGCAGCAATGTAGGTTGTTAATCTTGGTACTTATATATAACTGCACGACGTCAGCATACATTTGGATACGGCAATGTTTCGGAATATCCGGAAGATCATTTATATACATACAAAATAGTAGGGGCCCGAGGACGGATCCTTGTGGTACTCCTCTATTAACATGGACAAAGTCAGAAGTTTTGCTATTAAAAGTTACAGCCTGTTGGCGGTTTATTAGGTACGATTTAATTAGCTTAGTTGCAGTAATGGAAAAGTTGAAGAGTTTTTCACACTTAGTTAGTAGTACTGCATGATTTACTGCATCAAAAGCTTTGCTGTGATCTAACAATACTAAAAAAGATACCATGTTGTCATCTAGTTTGGACCTCAGATCTTCAACCATATCGAGAAGTGCTGTGATACAACCACTACCTTGTCGAAAACCAGACTGTCTTTCAAATAATATACCTTGTTGCTTCAAATAATCATTTATCTGTGTATGCATTAATTTTTCTAGAGTTTTGGATAAGAAAGGTAGTATTGCGATAGGTCTATTTTCTTTGTTAGTCTTAGGAATTGGCAGAATTTTTACTTGTTTCCATTTTTCAGAGAAGATTGATTTCGTGAGAATCGTATTAAACATGCATGTTATAAGCGGCAAAAGTTTTGGAATCAGAGCTTTCAAAAAACGGGGGTTCATTTCGTCTATGCCAACAGCGTTAGATTTGATAGACAATAGGCTAGTTAATACTTCTGATGGTTCAACACAACGAAAGAGAAAAAGGTATGCAAAGGCACTTTGTGGTAATTTTCATATATATTATTTTTGGGACTTGCAATTTGTATATCCACAAAAGTATTATTTAGGATATTTACGTCAACATCATTGTCAACAGTAGTAATAGTTTGTTTGCCTATACCGATTGCACGAATTTCTCTCCACTTGCTTTTGCTGTCAATCGCAGATGTAAATTTATGTTGATAGTTCATAGATTTTGCTATGATTATACTTTTCTTAACCTCCTTCCTAAAATTATTAAAAACAACTTGTAATTCCGGTGTTTTAAACTTCTTCCATAAGCAGCATCTTTTAAAAACAGAGCCATGGTGGCTGTTTTGCCATGATTACTTTTGTTTTTTCCGGCACTTTATTGTTGTAAATATCCAGAAGATTAGTTTGAAAGAACTCAAGCTGATCGTTTACGTTATCCATGCTGAATATGGAATTCCAATTAATAATATTGAATCGCTGATTCAGCTGCAAAAATTCAATGTTATTAAAATCACGATATGTGTAATGTGTAACTTCGGAAGAGATATAAGATTCGTATGCGACAAAGAGTAGATCGTGTTTTGAAAAAACAGAGGCAGAAAGTTGGTCATAGTGTAAAATTTTACGAGTATGATTTACGAAAATGACGTCGATTAAGCTATTTGATCCGTTGGGAAAATGTGTTGGTGACAGACCGAGAACTTGCATGGGCTCTGATAGCACATTATCACATAGTAGATTACTGTTAAAATCTCCAGCAATTATTATATCTTCATACAATAACGACAAAGGCTCAATTTTTCCAAGGAAGTCATCAATGGGAGTATCTTTATGTGGTCTATATACGCACCCCATAAGTATTTTATTGTGATCTGAAGTGGTTATTTCTAAAAACAAATATTCAATTTTACATATCTTTTCAGAACTGAGTTTTACGATACATTTTATGTCTTTATATAGATAGAGACACCGCCTGCATGTCGTAATCTGTCTGCACGATATATTTTATATCCAGACAAATTAAAAGTGACATCAGTAATGACCGGATCAAACCAGGTTTCTGATACGCAAATAACATCAATACCTGAATTAAGAAAGATGTACCTAAATTCATCCATTTTATTATTGAGACTTTGAGCATTTATGTGTACAATTTTTATACCAGATCTTTGTTTAGCTAAGATTCTTATCATGTTGTAAACGTTGTCTTTGGAACTATAATTATTATCAAGTATCATTTGTCATATTTTGGAAAGCAACACAAGAGAAAGTTAATTTTAGAAAACAATATTTAAGGATAAAATTTTGATTAAAAGAAACGTCGCAAAAGCTGTCAAATACAGTATAATTACAAAAATATTCATTCAATAAATCAAGATTCGATAAAATCAAAATAAAAAAATAAGTTATGTAAGAATAAAAATAAGGACTTATAAAATATGGTTTAATGGATAATATATAAGGAATAACTAGGATAACTACTAAGATTAAGTACAACATTAATTTAGCTGTGGTAATATTCAATAACGATTAAAAGTAAAATTTTCAAACCGCAACAGTTCATAATCTAAACTGGACTTGTTCCTTGCGTTTTACTTAATTATAAACCCATATTTTTTTTTTTTTTTTTTTTGATGCAACGAAATTCGACCATTCACGAACTTGGACTCTCAAAAAAAAAAAAAATTGAATCTAGGTGTGGTTTCATATTAAATTACCACCGCGAGTTGTTCAAAAAAAAAAACTTTCTCTCGAAACACAAATTTAAACTAATTGTAGGTTCTAAATTAACTTGCATTTACATAGGCTTACAATTAGACTGGCCCCACGTTGGGCACCATTTATGTTTATGCATGGCTACTCTCCCAGCTAGCTCTAAGTAATTTGATGAGGTGGTTTCATCTCGGGTATACTTCGCGTGTATGTATATAAAAAAATAATATAAATGTGTATGATGGGTGATGTATGATGGCCAGGTTTCGTGCCATTTGGGGTAAACTTTTTCCCTCCCTGTGGATATAGTATCCGACACCAATGACAGCCTCCTTACCCTTGATTTTTCTAACTGTCCCTTGTTAATTTACTTACGCATTATATCTAACATTTGATGTCACTCCCCAAAATAAATCCAGAAGATTCAATGTTTCATATTTGATTCGAATTTAACATATGGAAATTTATTTATTAACATTAGGTAAAACTAATTTAGCGCTGGGTTACAATTTTAATTCATTTATATGTTTATATTGCAAAATAAAAAGAAGAAAAAAAAAAGAATGAAGAAATACATATATATATTGAAACAAGTAGGAGTGTAAAATTCGGCTATGCCGAATCTTTGATACCCTAGGTGTTCTTGCACTATTTGTAACAAATTTAGATAAAATATTTGAAAATGTAAACAATTTGATCAATTTAGTAATTTATTACAACAAATACTCTGAATTTTCAGCATTTACGTTTAAGTATTCTTTTTCGGAATACTTTACCATGTCTTATATTTTAAAAGCGCTAGCGTTAATCAGTTTTATTTTTTCGATCTTATTATGACATTCCATTTGTAACGCATCGATAAATGGATTTGCGTCTATGTGTTTAATGCAAAAGATTTCTTACTTTTGTCGAATTGTAGGGATTTTTTGAAAAAATTTTTTTAACAACTTAATATTATATACGTTTCAATTTTAAACTTTAAAATTAAAAATATCTATCTTTTTTAAATCTGGTAATAACTCTATAATATGGAGATAGTAAATACGTGGCTTCTTTAATAAGAATGACAAGTAAAAAACACTTTTGTGCAGTTTACTTGTTTTGTGCATTTTTTTTAATACATACATAAGTACGCCATCTTTGTAGATCTCTTCGATTATATTAAAGGTGCTATTACATGATGTGTTTTTTACTGTCAAATTTTCCCACAACAAAAGTTGTACACATCGTGTGATACATATGACACATTGTTTATGTACAATACATGAAGAAAGTCACATGTACATTTTTCAATTAGAACAGGTTCTATTTTTGCATGACAAACATGAAAATACAACACTGCTTGTGGCGAAAGAAAAACAGAGTAAATTTTAAAGATTAATATTGAAAGAAAAATAAATTGTTTAGTATTAACAATTAAAAAATATATAAAATTTTTTTTAACAATAAATTTTTGTAAATTCACAAATTAAATCAGCTGTAGTTTACACTTAGAGGTTATGTCATACGGAAATACATATGCACGTGTGATAGCAAAAATTATGAATCGTATGTAAAAGACAATTTTGACAGACATGAGGAATTTCATATGGATAAAAAAAGTGACAGTACATATGTAAAAAACACTTCGTGTAATAGCACCTTAAGTAAGTTTGTAAATAAAAAGAATATAAAAATATTATAAATGTAAACATAATTGATTTTAGAAAAATGTCCGATTCGTTTTTCGATGATGCTGAAAACACATCAAAGAAATACAGAAAACAAAGGTTTTATTGACTCAAGTTAGTTGAGAGACGAGAAGCTAATGGGATAGAACAGGTCAAAGATGACGACTTTAAATACAGATGCAAGGCTTGTGAAAAAATATTAAATTGCGATAAATCAGATCTAAGTATACATGCTAATAACCAATGTCTTAAAAAAATATCTTTTAAAACCAACAACCAAAATTTTCTTTACGTTATAAGATCCCATTTGCAAGCCATTTTAATTAATTGTGTAAATTTTAAATGCACATCTAGGCATATAAAAGATGAATTATACAGAATAGTAAAAATATTTTTTTTATAATATCTGTTGATTTTTTATATTGTTTTTACGTAATTCTAATGATATTCTTATCTTATTTTTTACGATATTTTTTTCGTTTTTATGTTATTTTTGCATTATTGAAATTGAAAATTAACAAATTAAAAATAATTTTTTTTTTTTGAAAAATTGAAAAAAGTAGTGTAGGGAAAAATGTAGAGAGAAAAAAAGTGGGTGTAGGGAAAAAAAAAGGAATTTTTTTTCATTAGCGTAGAGATTTCTGTAAAAATCTCCTGGCATCACTGGTACCTATTAAAAAACAATGTAAGATTTTACAAAACAATGCGACGTATATCTGCTTTGTTCAAAAGCTTTCATAAGACTAAATGAAATTGTTACTTATGCATGAAACACATAGACGACAGAGGCTACACAAACACACGGATACAAATTCTGCTGGCTACAATTGTAGTCGTGTAGTCAACTACTTAATTTTTTTGAAAACGACAGCAACATATAACAACAATATAAACAGCTGTTTTTATACAAAATCATTTTTATTTCAGTAGTGCCAATTATATTTTTTTTTTAACTTTATTAAAATAGAAAAAAATAATGCATTATTATAACGTAAAAATAAATAAATAAATTTACTTATTAATAGAATTATTATAGCATTTCATTTTGCGATTAATTTTTTCAACAAAATAAAATATTTCATAGCACTAATATCTTTTACATATTTTGTTATATTGTCAACATTATTTTTATTTTGTAGCCAACAAAAACAGAAATTACCCTGAGTTGACTACAGCAGCAAAAGTGGTCATGTAGTCGTGTAACTGTGTTGGTGTCAAAGTAATCGTTTTCATATAAACGTGTGTATTTTATTTTTGACAGGCTGTAGTCGTGTAGCCACTGTCGTCTATGTGTTTCATGAGAGAGTTCGGCTAACTGGTGCCATTATGTATATGTGTGTGTAACCAAAAATATACGATATCCCAGAAATCATTTCGAAGATTGTTTTAACAAAAATCATCTTACTGTGTCTTCTTCGAGCACTTTTGATGATTAAAAACTGATTAATCACATGCGGTATTAGAAAAAGATTAAGAAATGATTTTTTCTTACGCTTAAAAAGTGATTTATAGAAAAATGACATTAAATATGACTCAAAAATAAGTCGAAATTAATCAGAAAATTGGATAAAAAAGGTTCTCAAGATGAGTAAGGTAATATTTCCTCCCAACAAAAGAATATTTTGTGATCAGCAAAAGAGCGCATTTATGACTGTTTTAATAGCACAGAGGAGTCAAAAAAGACTCCACATGATCACTTATTGCATAAAATGTTTACTGGGATTTTATTCACTATCTGTAGAAACAGTTTTTTAAGTAAAACAAATCTGCACACAATTTCAATTCTATTTCGTTTACAATGATACGATCACTTTGTTTACTAGCTAGTAGTAAAATAAGAAAATAGTATTATAATACAGCGTAATGATGAATTGTACTTCTCAATTAGTTTATTTTTAATGTGCCATAAGAAGTTCGGTTTGTGCTAAGAAATGAATGAATATATGCTTCCCAGGGCGAAGCTTAATCATTTCACTTTGATTGAGTTGAGCCCGCGACTATTCCTGATGTGGATAGCTCCTGCCTACAATTTTTGGTAGTTGGGTATGGTGTTTGTGCAAAGGGAAGCATGAACACTTGTTTCCCAGAGCGAGGCTTAATCATGGCACTTTGATTGAGCTGAGCTCCGCGATTATTCCTAATGCGGAATAACTCGTGCATTAAATTCTCGGTAGTCCGGGAATGTCGTTTGCCTGCGCCAAACATTAAATAATAAATTTTAAAAATGTATTATAATTAAATATTATTGACATTATATTATTATCATCTGAGAAAAAAATTTTTTTTCAACACCAATTTTTAACAGGGTAGAATTTTATGGTTTCAATACTACTTTTGAATGCAAGTATGTACTAAAAGTAGAACCCTTAAAATCATACTATTTTTTGCAACCCTAAAAATTGCAATATTTATTATAAATAAAATAATTTATATTTTATTATTTTTAATATGCGCTTATTATCGAAATACACATACAGAATATATGAATGTTATTTATAGTATTTTGATATTTGCAACAGTAGTGTGTATGTATCAATTTTTAATATTTTGTGATCTTATAAAAATCGCAGAATATTGATATTGATTTTATATAGTTTCTTTTGTTAATTAACTAACTTAAATATTACACCATAAAATGTTGATATTGGTGAATTTTTATATTACTACCACAACGACCATAAAAACAACAAGTACAGCTGTGACAAAATACAAAATTTAGAATAACAATATAGGAAAACATCATATTTTTTTACCTTTTCAGTGATTTCTCGGCACCTATGAAACCTATTGTCACGATTTAAAAAACAAAAACCTTCTCGTGACGTTGGTGTATCATTCTCACTAACAACAAGCGCCCTAGCTGTCCTATTGAGAACGTTATCGTGACAAGAACAACATAGTCAAATCATATTTTTTCAAGACTTTTTTTACTCCATCGTTCAATTCTCGGGACCAGATAAACCGATTTGGACGATTTTAAATAGCAAACTTTTCAGGATGTTACTGAATCATTTTTTATACCAACGAGCAACCTAGTTGCCCGATTGAAGCCGTCATCGTGATTTCCACAGACGGACAGTCGGACAGACGGACATCGCTATATCAACTCCGCTTGTTATAAGGACCACAAATATATATATTTTATGGGGTCCATATAAAAAAAAGATTTGGATAAATTTTTTTTGTTTTCTTTAAAAAAAAAAGAACAAAAGAAAAATAGAAAACCGAATCGTAATGGAATTAGTCTGCTCTTATGCAGATGAAATTGACGCGGGCATAGATATTATAATGAATAAAAAAAATTGACTTACAGTTTCCTTTCTTTTAAACTCTCTTTTTTATGTTGTTGTTCCATACCTTCGTTCCACGATGGGCCCAGCATGAAATGAGGATGATGTTAGTGTAATTCTTTCTTATTAAACTCTTACTGTTTGCTGTTAAAAGAAAAAAAAAATCAGAATATTAAGTTTTCATTCATTATATACTCCATGCTCTCGTAAGATACTTTATTAATTACCTACAGTGTAGCGCAAAATTTTAGTCTTTATATATTTCTTTCTCCTTTTTCTTTTTTTTTTTAAGAAATTTATGAACAAAAAAAACTTTTAAATTTTTAATTAATCTAAGTCCTTGGACAATATTGTTTCCAATCTTATTGTAAAAAAAATGTTAAATATAAAATGGTCTTTCTTTTAAGTTTATAATATTTGGTTTTAAATGTAATATATTTGTATAATATTTGGTTTTAAATGTAAAGAAAAATAATGTGCATTAAAAATATAAACACATAATAATTCGTAATGATATGTTCGATACTTATGCCGGTTAATGAATATCGACGAATATTGCTTTAAGTTGTGGCTTCGTTTTGTAGGTTAAGGTTAACTTAAAACGTGTCGCCAGCTGCATCAGAGGTGAACCCTTGTAGATAATGATTCGGCATATAGACAGCTCCACCAGAATGCATTAAGTGGGACTGGTTTACCTCGGTGTCGGTGGTTAGGTATGGCCTGCGAACACTGTGAAGACTTATAAAAATTTTCCTTTTCTTTGCCAATCTTCTTATAAGGCGTGACCACGTTCTAGGAATTTAACCAGTATCGTCCCAGGAATTTGAAACGAAATTTCGTCTGAATTAAATTATTTGTTGAAACACTTTCACTCATTAATTGGGGTACAAAAGCGTTAAGAGTTTTTATTCTTCTTTTTTTTTGCTTCACTATTTTAATATTAATTTAAACTTTACTAATGTGGTTTTCTCCTTTTAAATTTTTTCTGTAACAAAGTACAGTTGAACTTTTATTCTATTTCGGTTATGATCAAAATCGTCAGCTTTTGCTGAGGACCTTTTTAAATCAGTGTTAATTAAGTAATGAATTAGTGGCGTCTTGCACAAAAGTCTTTTAGGTCGAATTGATTGCATTTATTCTCTATACCGGTTTTGTTACTATCACAAAGATCTTTATATACTCTTTATATGTAAAAAAAAAAAAAAGGCGGGAACATCGATCTCGTTCACACAAATTGTCATATATGTAGTCTAGTGAAAAAAAAGAGAATGTACTATTGAGAACGTTATCGTGACAAGAACAACATAGTCAAATCATATTTTTTCAAGACTTTTTTTACTCCATCGTTCAATTCTCGGGACCAGATAAACCGATTTGGACGATTTTAAACAGCAAACTTTTCAGGATGCTACTGAATCATTTTTTATACCAACGAGCAACCTAGTTGCCCGATTGAAGCCGTCATCGTGATTTCCACAGACGGACAGACGGACAGCCGGACAGACGGACAGACGGACATCGCTATATCAACTCCGCTTGTTATAAGGACCACAAATATGTATATATATTTTATGGGGTCCATATAAAAAAAAGATTTGGATAAATTTTTTTTGTTTTTTTTTTTTTTTTAAAAAAGAACAAAAGAAAAATAGAAAACCGAATGGTAATGGAATTAGTCTGCTCTTATGCAGATGAAATTGACGCGGGCATAGATATTATAATGAATAAAAAAAATTGACTTACAGTTTCCTTTCTTTTAAACTCTCTTTTTTATGTTGTTGTTCCATACCTTCGTTCCACGATGGGCCCAGCATGAAATGAGGATGATGTTAGTGTAATTCTTTCTTATTAAACTCTTACTGTTTGCTGTTAAAAGAAAAAAAAAATCAGAATATTAAGTTTTCATTCATTATATACTCCATGCTCTCGTCAGATACTTTATTAATTACCTACAGTGTAGGGCAAAATTTTAGTCTTTATATATTTCTTTCTCCTTTTTCTTTTTTTTTAAGAAATTTATGAACAAAAAAACTTTTAAATTTTTAATTAATCTAAGTCCTTGGACAATATTGTTTCCAATCTTATTGTAACAAAAATGTTAAATATAAAATGGTCTTTCTTTTAAGTTTTAATGTATAATATTTGGTTTTAAATGTAAAGAAAAATAATGTGCATTAAAAATATAAATACATAATAATTCGTAATGATATGTTCGATACTTATGCCGGTTAATGAATATCGACGAATATTGCTTTAAGTTGTGGCTTCGTTTTGTAGGTTAAGGTTAACTTAAAACGTGTCGCCAGCTGCATCAGAGCTGACCCCTTGTAGATAATGATTCGGCATATAGACAGCTCCACCAGAATGCATTAAGTGGGACTGGTTTACTTCGGTGTCGGTGGTTAGGTATGGGCTGCGAACACTGTGAAGACTTATAAAAATTTTCCTTTTCTTTGCCAATCTTCTTATAAGGCGTGACCACGTTTTAGGAATTTAACCAGTATCGTCCCAGGAATTTGAAACGAAATTTCGTCTGAATAAAATTATTTGTTGAAACACTTTCACTCATTAATTGGGGTACCAAAGCGTTAAGAGTTTTTATTCTTCTTTTTTTTTTTTTTTGTTTCACTATTTTAATATTAATTTAAACTTTACTAATGTGGTTTTCTCCTTTTAAATTTTTTCTGTAACAAAGTACAGTTGAACTTTTATTCTATTTCGGTTATGCTCAAAATCGTCAGCTTTTGCTGAGGACCTTTTTAAATCAGTGTTAATTAAGTAATGAATTAGTGGCGTCTTGCACAAAAGTCTTTTAGGTCGAATTGATTGCATTTATTCTCTATACCGGTTTTGTTACTATCACAAAGATCTTTATATACTCTGTATATGTAAAAAAAAAAAAACGCGGGAACATCGATCTGGTTCACACAAATTGTCATATATGTAGTCTAGTGAAAACAAAGAGAATGTACTATTGAGAACGTTATCGTGACAAGAACAACATAGTCAAATCATATTTTTTCAAGACTTTTTTTACTCCATCGTTCAATTCTCGGGACCAGATAAACCGATTTGGACGATTTTAAATAGCAAACTTTTCAGGATGTTACGAATAATTTTTTATACCAACGAGCAACCTAGTTGCCCGATTGAAGCCTTCATCGTGATTTCCACAGACGGACAGACGGACAGACGGACAGCCGGACAGACGGACAGACGGACATCGCTATATCAACTCCGCTTGTTATAAGGACCACAAATATATATATTTTATGGGGTCCATATAAAAAAAAGATTTGGATAAATTTTTTTTGTTTTCTTTAAAAAAAAAAAAGAACAAAAGAAAAATAGAAAACCGAATCGTAATGGAATTAGTCTGCTCGTATGCAGATGAAATTGACGCGGGCATAGATATTATAATGAATAAAAAAATTTGACTTACAGTTTCCTTTCTTTTATACTCTCTTTTTTATGTTGTTGTTCCATACCTTCGTTCCACGATGGGCCCAGCATGAAATGAGGATGATGTTAGTGTAATTCTTTCTTATTAAACTCTTACTGTTTGCTGTTAAAAGAAAACAAAAAATCAGAATATTAAGTTTTCATTCATTATATACTCCATGCTCTCGTAAGATACTTTATTAATTACCTACAGTGTAGGGCAAAATTTTAGTCTTTATATATTTCTTTCTCCTTTTTCTTTTTTTTTAAAGAAATTTATGAACAAAAAAAACTTTTAAATTTTTAATTAATCTAAGTCCTTGGACAATATTGTTTCCAATCTTATTGTAAAAAAAATGTTAAATACAAAATGGTCTTTCTTTTAAGTTTTAATGTATAATATTTGGTTTTAAATGTAAAGAAAAATAATGTGCATTAATAATATAAATACATAATAATTCGTAATGATATGTTCGATACTTATGCCGGTTAATGAATATCGATGAATATTGCTTTAAGTTGTGGCTTCGTTTTGTAGGTTAAGGTTAACTTAAAACGTGTCGCCAGCTGCATCAGAGGTGACCCCTTGTAGATAATGATTCGGCACATAGACAGCTCCACCAGAATGCATTAAGTGGGACTGGTTTACCTCGGTGTCGGTGGTTAGGTATGGCCTGCGAACACTGTGAAGACTTATAAAAATTTTCCTTTTCTTTGCCAATCTTCTTATAAGGTGTGACCACGTTCTAGGAATTTAACCAGTATCGTCCCAGGAATTTTAAACGAAATTTCGTCTGAATTAAATTATTTGTTGAAACACTTTCACTCATTAATTGGGGTACCAAAGCGTTAAGAGTTTTTATTCTTCTTTTTTTTTTTTTTGTTTCACTATTTTAATATTAATTTAAACTTTACTAATGTGGTTTTCTCCTTTTAAATTTTTTCTGTAACAAAGTACAGTTGAACTTTTATTCTATTTCGGTTATGATCAAAATCGTCAGCTTTTGCTGAGGACCTTTTTAAATCAGTGTTAATTAAGTAATGAATTAGTGGCGTCTTGCACAAAAGTCTTTTAGGTCGAATTGATTGCATTTATTCTCTATACCGGTTTTGTTACTATCACAAAGATCTTTATATACTCTGTATATGTAAAAAAAAAAAAAAACGCGGGAACATCGATCTCGTTCACACAAATTGTCATATATATAGTCTAGTGAAAACAAAGAGAATGTACTACGGTAATACAACAAAAAAAAAATTCTACCATGACATATATTCGTAATTAGGGTTTTTGGTACGGTGTTGAAGGTGCAAAAAAAAATTCGTTACAAACCAGCTTCGATCTGAGATATTTCATCGAGTGACGAACAGGCAAGAATTTTTTTCTCTTTCCCGTATATAAATGACAATTTCCCATTAATTCTTCGAAATACGTTTTAAATCATACAATCAGAGTAAAATAATTGCTCTGACATATTATGATACACTATTCCAACTATTATTATTATTGTTGTACGCCCAAGTGTGGCACGACCCACGAAAGCCGGGCAAAGTCAAGGTTTAATATCTGAAGTATGGTATCTGCCAACGTATCTACCTTTTTGATCCTCAAGATCATATAGGTTGTTACCAATTCGATTTAGGATTCGGCACTTAACAAATTTTGGTAAAAACTTTTTATTAATAGACTTTGACATATTACTCAAAACATGGTTTCGCCTGTACACAATTTGACCCTTTTCAAACTTTATTGGTCTACTGCGCAGATTATACGTTTTACTAGCATTCTCATGGGCCATTTGTAGGTTGGTCCTAATCTTTTCTCTTATTCTAGTCAATTTGTCCATATTTTCTGAAACAGTAACATCCTCTCCCTTCATACAACGTAACTTTTCCAAAATGGTATATGTAGAGCCGTGTTGTACCATATTTTGTCCAAATGTAGCATAATATGGTGAGCACTTAATCGATGCATAGAAATCGCTTCTCAGGATGGTCAGAATATGTGGTATGAACTTATCCCACTCTTTGTGGTCCTTATGGTCATCCAAGAACAATCTTATTTTTGTAATAACTTCGCGGTTAACACGCTCAGCCGCATTAGATTGAGGAGCATAAAATCCGGTTTTAATGTGTGTTATCTCATACGACTCAAAAAACTTTTTCATTTCATTCGAAACAAATTGTTTTCCGTTGTCACTATTCACAAACCTTGGCATGCCAAAAGTTGGAAAAATTTCTGATTCAAAAAATAAAATAACGTTGTTTGAGGTTGCTGCTCTTAAGGTTTTCAAAAAGACATATTTGGTAAAGTGATCTAAGCAAATAAATAATATTGAGTTCCTTGCTTTTGAAAAAGGATAAGTACCCAAAAAATCTTTCAAAAGGTCTACTGGTTAAAAATTAATTACCCATAGGTGGTCTTGAAATTGAATTTGGGGACTTAATTTCTTTACAAATATCACACTTGTCAATGTAAGATTTAATATCATTAACCATTTTGGGCCAAAAATATATTTGTCTCACTCTGGCCAAGGCTTTCGCTAAGCCACCATGTCCTGATGATAACGAGTCATGTGCAGATTTTATTACAGTTTCAGATAGCGAACTCGGAATCCACAGCCGCCACAAACTGTCTTCCTCATCTTCAGCTCCTTGTCTGAACTTTATAGACAAAATCGTCCTTAATAAAAATGTCAGGCAAAGTCAATTTATTTTCAGATGCAAAATTTTTCAACTGTTGATATTCTTCACCTTTGAATTCAGGGGAATTTAGGTTAATTTCTACGCCTATATCAGATATCGATAATTCATTACATTCCGCTCGAGACAAACAATCGGGGACCACGTTCAAAGTGCCCTTCCTATGTTCGATTTTGAAATCATAACGTTGTAATTTCAGACTCCATCGAGCCAGGCGTCCACTTAGATCCTTTTGGGACATAAGTCACCTTAATGACGAGTGATCTGTTATAATTCGGAACGGTAGGCCCTCGATATACGGTCTAAATCTATTCACGCAAACGATAGCTGCCAGACATTCGAGTTCGGTCACAGTATAATTCCGCTGTGCCCTATTTAGTTTTTGGGAGACGAATGCAATGGGGCGTTCGCGGTCCTCGTCATCATACTGAAATAGCACGCCTCCTACTCCCACATCTAAGGCGTCACATTGTATTATGAATTCTTGGTTAAAATTCGGCTGTGCTAATACCGGAGCAGATGATAAAGCGGTCTTAAGTTCTTTAAAAGCAATTTTAGCTTTTTCGGTCAGGGAAAATGGATTAGAGGATTTCCTCAAGCAATCAGTCAAAGGGCCGGCAAGGTCAGAAAATTTATTGATAAATGACCTATACCAATTTGCCATGCCAACAAAACGACGGATTTGTTTTGGGCTTTTCGGAAAAGGAAAATTCTTAATGGATTCAACCTTTTCAGGATTTACTTTTAAATACCCGTTCCCCACAATGTATCCCAAATATCGTATTTCCGTCTGGCAAAATTTAATTTTACTGACGTTAATGGTAAGTTTGGCTTTTTTTTTTTGACAAATGGCTACCTCTTTTAATAATTGTGTGTGTGACTCAAAATCGGAGCTGCAAACCAGGAGGTCGTCTAAGTAAATGAAAACATGTTCTCTCACACGGGGAGGTATAACCTTATCCATGAGTCTACTCATGGTTTGGGGACCATTACATAGACCAAATGGCATATATTTGTAATAGTATAAAGGTTTACCGGGTATTGCAAAAGCCGTTTTTCCCTGGAGGATTCTGTCAACCTTATCTGAAGAAATGCGTCTTTAAGATCTATCCCGCTTATAAAATAGGTGTCTTTAAGCCTACTCAATAACCCGTTTATATGGGGCAGCGGATATGAGTCCTTTTTCGTTACTGCGTTTAGCTTACGGGAGTCGATACATAGTCGAACCTTTCCTGGTTTTCTTACCAAGACTGCTGAAGAGCACCAGGGGGAGTTTGACTCCTCTATTACACCCATACTCAATAGCCTGTCGATTTCTTTGTACGCTTCTTCTTGTCTTGGAGTGAATAAAGGATAATGTCTACATTTAATCGGAGATGCATTTCCCGTGTCAACATGGTGTTCTAACAAATCCGTACACCCAAGGCCCAGTCTTTCATAAGAGGGAAACTCTAACAATGTCCTTTCTAAAACCAATTTTTGCTCAGGAGTAAGCTTATCAAAATTCGTGTCAATTTGCGCACTTACCGACGTTTCTGCAACGATGGCAGAAATAGTTGGGACGGAAGGAACTATTTCGGGAGCTAATGCAAACGCACGCCAGAAATCTATGCCAAAATACGCCTCCTGATTAAGCGAGGGAACTAAATAGAATTCAATATCTATTGTAACGTTTTTGAATAGAACTGACAGAGTACAGTTGACAATGAGGATGAATTCATTGGTTTATATGAAATGTTGTTTCTTTCGACAAACGACATACAATTTTTCCCTAACACCGATACGTTGGCTCCCGAATCTAATAAGCCGAGTAGATAATCATTAATTATTTGTACTTTTACAAAAGGTCGATTGTCGGATCGGTGTAAAATGGTAGATTCTAGGAGTTTGCGAATCGATCTACGTTTACTGTAACGGTGTCGACATTTCATGATCTTCATGTGAGTAGTTCGATTTAAAGTATATGCTTTATTAAAATATTCAAGGGGAGACAATTTATCTGTCTTTGAACTAGTGAAATAATCATCAGTTTGCGTCGACACGTCGATTTGTGCTATGCTACTTAATAAATTAATTTTTGGAATAGGGTTAGAAGAAGCGGATATAATCTTATTTGTTTCTAGTCCAGAATTTACTTTGAACTCGGGGTATGGTGGGATGGACGAGTGTCCCCGGTAGCCATTTCTCCCATATTCTCGTTTCCCTGGTGTAAATGTTTATTTTGACATTTTGGTGTTAAAACTCCTTTCTTTCCACATTTAAAACAAAATGGTTGCTTTATTTCCTGTGAACAATAAATATATGAATGTCCATGGGATATGCAGTTCCAACACTGAATCTTGGAATAATCAAATTTATTTCACCTTTTAGAAATTTGTAAGGCTTCAAGCTGAGGGTCTATTGAGTCAAATTCATCACCCTCGTCAAATGAGGTTTCTATCTCACTAACGCTACGACTTTGAAATGCAATTGCTTTACGAGCAGAATCCCGAAAATCATTTAAAGATTTTGGTTCTGAGCTAAAAAGTAAAAATCTCATGTTTGAATTCAAATTTTTCTTGAGTATATCAATTAAGGAAGAATCTGGTAAAGGGTTTTTCAATCGTAGATTCTGGGAAACGATATATGTGTGATAATCATCGTATGATTCTTTATATTGTTGTTTACGAGTAGATATTTTTAATAGAATTTCATATTCGGATTCCAAGTGGCCGAATTCTTTAGTAATAGCATGATGCAAGAGCTCAAATGTAATATTACGATTCTGTTTGGAGAAAAGCCAATGCCACTTTTCTGCTTTTCCATCTCGTTTGAACATTTTGATCGAGTACGTAATGTTTCGACCTTAAAAAGGAAATCTGATACCGAACCAGACCCGTCGAAAGATATCTTCATTTTTCGAGATTGATGTTTGCATCGCCAGTTGATACAAAGGATCGATTTTCATGTTCCGCAGAACGGGTCGCATTTGAATAAGCGTTATTTGACGGCAAATCTAATAATCCTTGGGAATTAGCAGTATTCGAATGTCCCAGTTGTGAAATACTATTTCTAATTTCCGACATCTCTCTCCTAAACTCCTCGCGTGTATTTTGCATTGTCTGCTGCATCATAGTAATTAATGAATCGAAAGGTGATGTAGCATTCGTGCTAATGTAATTAGAACTGGCAGGAGGTACATAAGTGGAACCCAAGGGCAATTCGTCATTAGGATTTAATGAGGTATTTGCACTATTTCCTTGAGTTTGATCTTTAAGAGGGAGTTGCATTTCTGAGTGCGAAGGTATATTAAAGTTATCATCCATTGTGTCGGAATTTTGAATTAATGATCTTGAGTGTACATTAACAGAAGTATGGGCTTGTGGAACTTGTGTCGAAGTTTTAGTGACTGGAGAGTGAACTACGGGGTCTGACTTTTTTGATTTGCTGAAATTTTCCTGTAAGCCTATTGATATATTGTTACTATTACGAGGTGTTGAATAACCACTACCTCTGCGAAAAACAGAAAAACCTTTCCGGAAATGAACCACGATTGTTGCTCCTCATATTCATAACGTGGGAAAAATTAATTTATCAAAACACAAAAAAAAAATTTTCTACTGTGTTCGTTTTGAGGCTCATTCGTGTGATATTATAATAAAATAAAAAAAATTCAATTTTCTTTTTTTTAATTCTAAAACTCCTTGCGAATTATGTTGGTAAGTTGTCAATTTTATGAATGTTGTTTTTGTACTGAGTTTTAGTGTTTAATTTGCGTATGTATCGCTTTATGTTTTTAAATTAAATTATAAAAAATTACATTAACTTATTCGTAAATTCCTTAAATTCAAGAAGATATGTTGTATTAACTTAAATCGTTGTTTTCCTTACTCTTATTTTGAGATACGCATAAAAATACAACTTTTATGCAATATCAAAATGTTTCGCGATTTCAAAAAAAAAAATTTTTTTTTTTTTTATTTTTAATTGTTTCAAGAAAAGACAATACTAAGCACGATATAAAATTATTAAATATTTAGCTTTAATATGAAATGTTTCAATTGATATTATCGCTTGCCTAAATATAAAAAAAGTTTGAAAAAAAAGTTATTTGTTCGATATTTTCTTAAATATTACTCTTTTTTTCCTTTGGGGAATGACAATCCAAAACTAAAACTATGCGCGTAAATAACAGTTATGTTTAAATGAAAATGTGCAGCGTATTCTGCTCTAATGCTAAATTTAGGATCTACATTTCCATTAACGATTAAAAATAAAAACTTTCAAGCCGCAACAGTTTATACTCTAAAACGGACTTGTTCTTTGTTTTCACTTAAATACTAACTCATAATTTGTACTGATGCAACGAATATCGACAATCGAACTTGGACTCTCAAAAAAAAATTATGAATTAAAGTGTGGGTTTTATGAATGGATATACAAAATCCTTGTAATTAAGACTAGATCCAGATTATCTTCTTACAAATGCTAGGACAACTACTAAGATTAAGTACAACATTAATTTAGCTGTGGTAATTTTCAATAACGATTAAAAGTAAAATTTTCAGACCGCAACAGTTCATAATCTAAACTGGACATGTTCCTTGCGTTTTACTTAATTATAAACCCATAATTTTTTTTTTTTTTTTTTGATGGATATACAAAATCCTTGTAATTAAGACTAGATCCAGATTATCTTCTTACAAATGCTAGGACAACTACTAAGATTAAGTACAACATTAATTTAGCTGTGGTAATTTTCAATAACGATTAAAAGTAAAATTTTCAGACCGCAACAGTTCATAATATAAACTGGACATGTTCCTTGCGTTTTACTTAATAATAAACCCATAATTTTTTTTTTTTTTTTTTTGATGCAACGAAATTCGACCATTCACGAACTTGGACTCTCAAAAAAAAAAAATTTGAATCTAGGTGTGGTTTCATATTAAATTACCACCGCGAGTTGTTCAAAAAAAAAACTTTCTCTCGAAACACAAATTTAAACTAATTGTAGGTTCTAAATTAACTTGCATTTACGTTGGCTTACAATTAGACTGGCCCCACGTTGGGCGCCATTTATGTTATGCGCGGCTACTCTCCCAGCTAGCTCTAAGTAATTTGATGAGGTGGTCTCATCTCGGGTATACTTCGCGTGTGTGCATATAAAAAAAATAATATAAATATGTATGATGGGTGATGTATGATGGCCAGGTTTAGTGCCATTTGGGGTAAACTTTTTCCCTCCCTGTGGATATAGTATCCTACACCTATGACAGCCTCCTTACCCTTGATTTTTCTAACTGTCCCTTGTTAATTTACTTACGCATTATATCTAACATTTGATGTCACTCCCCAAAAGAAATCCAGAATATTTAATGTTTCATATTTGATTCGAATTTAACATATGGAAATTTATTTACTAACATTAGGTAAAACTAATTTAGCGCTGGGTTACAATTTTAATTCATTTATATGTTTATATCGGAAAATAAAAAGATAAAAAAAAGAATGAAGAAATACATATATATATTGAAAAAAAAAAGATTTGAATAAATTTTTTTTGTTTTCTTTAAAAAAAAAAAAGAACAAAAGAAAAATAGAAAGCCGAATCGTAATGGAATTAGTCTGCTCTTATGCAGATGAAATTGACGCGGGCATAGATATTATAATGAATAAAAAAAATTGACTTACAGTTTCCTTTCTTTTAAACTCCCTTTTTTATGTTGTTGTTCCATGCCTTCGTTCCACGATGGGCCCAGCATGAAATGAGGATGATGTTAGTGTAATTCTTTCTTATTAAACTCTTACTGTTTGCTGTTAAAAGAAAAAAAAATTAGAATATTAAGTTTTCATTCATTATATACTCCATGCTCTCTTAGGATACTTTACTAATTACTATAATAACAAAGCAAGACTAGTTTCAAAATATAAACTAGATTATACGAAAGAGCATTATATATTGGGACGTAAGAGATAGATTAGTGAAAATATATGACAAATATGGTATAAGAGAGAATATACCGCACGATTATACGGAACAGATTAAATTAAATATAGATAAGATAATCGTAATAAGTACTAAACTAGGTCCCGAAACAATTGAGGAAGAAGATTCAAATGATAAGGGTGACACAGAAACGGAAGGAGAACAAGTTAAAGATTTTATAGAAGAAGTAATCAATAAAGTAATAGCAAAAGAGGAACTAAATATGGCCCAAACAGTGGAACAATTCGTGGATACTGCGTCCAAATTCATTTCGGACTACGATGGAGACGTGAAAAACCTACAGAGCTTCATCGATGGTCTGATAATGATTGACCAACTAAAAGGAGCCCACGAAATGATAGCTATTTCACTTATTAAGACAAAGATAAAGGGAACTGCCCAACAATTGATCACAGATGAAACAACTATAGTACAAATTAAAGTAAAATTACGAAGATCAATAAAAGGCGAACCTGTTGGTGGACTAAATGCCAAGCTTATGAACATACAGCAAAGGAATAAAACGGCCAACGCATACACTAGTGAGGTAGAAGATTTGGCGAAAAGGATTCATAATGCCTACATTTCGGACGGAGTACCACCAGCAGCAGCCAAAGAATATACCACAAAAGCAGCAGTAAATGCTATAGTGGCAAATTGTAACAATGATAATGTCAAACTCATCATGAAAGCGGGTCAGTTTTCTTCATTAGACCAAGCTATTCAAAAATTTATTGAAACATGTACAGAGACTATCGGAAGCAAAGATACTGTGTTGTACTATAGACAACAGAACAGATCATATAATGGCAATGGCAACAAAAATTTCCGAAATAATGACAATAATTGGCACCAAAGTCGCCAAGGTACCTATAAGGGAAATAACGATTCCAGAGGTAGAAATAGACACAACTACATGAACAATGGAAATCGAAGACAACAGGAAAATACAGAACATAACTATCAATTTACGAACCACTATAGGGGTCGGGACCGTCAAGTCCGACCAATAGAGAGTACAATCAGTACGGGTTCGGAAAACCAGGAATAGCCTCTGGGGGAAAAAGAAAAATACATATGTCTAAATTAAACTTTGAAATTAAGCTTTGATGTGTTTGTAAAATTTTACAATTATCATACAAAACAAATTCTTGTTTTACTTATGGATACAGGAGCAGACATATGTCTGATAAAAAAAGAAAATATTGGAGAAAATAATTTTATCAACAAACGGGAAATAACAACGATTAGTGGCATAGGCGAAGGAACCATTAAGTCAATAGGTTCAACCGATCTGGAAATTTGCAGGGAGGATTTCATAATACCTCATGAATTTCATGTGGTACACAATGACTTCGCAATACCATGTAGCGGAATCATAGGGATGGATTATTTGAAAACTTTTAATTGTAGCATTGATTTCATGGAGAACAAAGAGTATCTTGTTATGAGACCTAAAAATTTTCGAACCCTAACAATTCCGATACACCACACATACGATAATGATTACGTCGTTATACCAGCAAGGGCTCAGGTAATACGCAAAATACAATTTAATACACAGCATGAGGAACTACTGGTGTTGAACCAAGAAATAAGACAGGCGTATACAATGCAAATACGTTGGCTCAAGGCAATAACGCATATGTCAGAATTCTTAATACTAACAAAGAAAACGACGATAAATATTAATAACATCCAAACGGAGAATTTAAACGAGTATGATGTTATATATCCTGTCACTGACCAAAAGAGAGACAATAGGACAGATAAAATTTTGGAAAAATTATCGAAAAATTCCCCTAAGGAATTCGAGTGTGAACTGACCACATTATGCTCGGATTATTCTGATATATTTGCTTTAGAAACAGAAATGATAACCACAAACAATTTTTACAAACAACATTTAAGACTGGGTGATAACACACCAACATATATAAAAAATTATAGAATCCCACATTCACAAAAATTAGAAGTAGAAAAACAAGTAGGAAAGTTTATAAACGATGATATTATAGAACCATCAACGTCAGAGTACAACAGCCCATTGCTAATTGTACCAAAAAAGGTACTCCCAAATTCAACGGAGAAAAGGTGGAGATTGGTCGTAGATTACCGCCAGGTAAATAAAAGATTATTAGCTGATAAATTCCCACTCGCAAGAATAGAGGACATTCTTGACCAATTGGGTAGAGCAAAGTACTTTTCGTGCCTTGACTTAATGTCAGGCTTCCATCAAATTGAGTTACATGAGAATTCAAGAGACATTGCATCATTTTCAACTGAAAATGGCTCTTATGCTTCAAACGACTTCCATACGGGCTAAAGATAGCTCCAAATTCGTTTCAGCGTATGATGACTCTAGCATTCACTGGTTTAAGGCCATCCCAGGCGTTTCTATATATGGATGATTTAGTTGTGTTAGGCTGCTCTGCGAAACATATGTTGAACAACTTAACGGACGTTTTCAATCTTTGCCGAAAACACAATCTAAAGTTGCATCCTGAAAAATGTACGTTTTTCATGCACGAGGTTACTTACCTAGGGCATAAGTGCACCAATGAGGGCATTCTACCGGATGATGGAAAGTACTCAGCAATTAAACATTACCCAGTACCATCGAATGCGGATGAAGCTAGAAGATTCATTGCTTTCTGTAACTATTACAGAAGTTTTATTAGCAATTTCGCTGATTACTCCCGTCATATAACAGGACTTACGAGAAAAGGTGTAGAATTCCGTTGGACGGCCGAATGCCAACAAGCTTTTGAATATTTGAAAACCGCTCTACTAAGTCCACAGATATTACAGTATCCAGACTTCACTAAGGAATTTTGTATAACAACGAATGCCAGTAAACATGCATGCGGTGCAGTTTTGACACAAGAGTATAATGGTAGACAGCTACCGATATCATATGCTTCTAAATCTTTTATAAAAGGCGAAAGCAATAAATCGACAATTGAACAGGAACTCTCTGCGATTCATTGGGCAATTCAATATTTTCGACCATATATATATGGTAAGCATTTTTTGGTAACAACAGACCATCGGCCATTAACATACTTGTTTTCTATAAAAAACCCATCTCAAAACTAACTAGAATGAGGCTAGATTTAGAGGAATATAACGATAGATGATCTGAGAAATATAAATGTAAACAAAGCCGTTCTCAAAGTAACAACGAAATCGGCTACAGAAAAAATTAACTTAGACAAAATTAATACTGAAAATGAAAATAATCAGCAATTAACGTACAAGAAGCCCAATATATTTGAAGTCATAAGCCCATCTGACGTCAGGCGATACCATAAGCTCGAGATGACTTCCGACCATTGTTTATTGAAACATGGCAAAATGAAAATAGGAAAAATATTAATAAATGATTTATTTGTTAAAGAGAAAATCGACTTCGGACAATTATTCTCTAGGTTAGAATCACTAACCGGCAAATATAAAGTAAATAAAGTACGAATGGCACCTAATGAGAAAATTTTGCGAATTTGTCTCAATGCAAGATTTTAAGGCCAAGGGCAATATATTTTTGGATAAATTAAGAGTAGCGCTACTCCCAAAGGTGACCAAGCTGAATAATAAAAATGAAATAAATAAGATATTGAAGCAATATCATGATGACCCCATACAAGGAGGTCATTCAGGCATAACAAGGACAATTGGAAAGATTAGACGATATTTCTACTAGCCGAAAATGATCAAGTCGGTTTCTGATTACATAAGATCTTGTAGGAAATGTCAAGAATCTAAAACTATTAGACATACAAAAATACCAATGACTATAACGGATACTCCGATCGATGCTTTCGATACGGTCTTGGTAGATACGATTGGACCACTCCCAAGGACGGAAGATGGTTTTGAATATGTAGTCACCATTATATGTCATATGACAAAATATTTGGTAACAGTGCCAGTACGCGATAAAAGCGCGAAAACAGTATCCAAAGCTATATTTGATTCATTTATCTTGGCTTATGGCCCTATGAGGACGCTCATTACGGACATGGGTACAGAATACAAGAACAGTATTTTGAATGAGATATGCAAATATATGAAAATTAAGAAGGTAACTTCTACGGCACACCACCATCAAACACTAGGAAAGTGGAAAGAAGCCATAGAACTTTCAACCAATATGTACGTTCCTACATATCTGTTGAAAGAGGTGATTGGGATGAATGGCTAAAGTACTTTACGTACTGTTTTAACACAACACCTTCAGAGGCCCACGAATACTGCCCATTTGAATTAGTGTTCGGAAGAATCCCATATGGATTCAATAGACTTAACAACAAAGATAGAATAGATCCTATATATAATATAGAAGACTATAGTAAGTAAATAAAATATAGGTTAGAAGTAGCACGTAAGAGAGCTAGAGATAAAGTCATTAGGAATAAGCAAAACAATAAGAATTATTATGATAAGAATATAAAGGAATTAGATATAACAAGTAAGAGTATTAAATTCGGCTGTGCCGAATCTTTGATACCCTCCACCTCGGTTTGAGTCTTGATAATAAATGTAAATGAAAAAGTAAACAATTTGTTAAACTTAATACCAAATTATTTCAGCAAATTCTTTGGGTTGGTTTTCTTCTTTTCTATTATTTCGGATTTATTTCGGTGTTTGCTTTTTGGTCATCGTGGTTGCTGATCGGCATGCATTTTGGTTATATTTAATTTTTTTATTTATATAAAAAAGTTTTTTAATTAAAGCAAAATATTTTCACTATATCATGATTTTTATTTATGTATGACGACATTTCAACCTAAAAATTTAAGTTTTTATCGATTGGATAAACAACACAAAAATGGTTGTCGTTTAGATAACAACAACAGCTGACTTTAACAATAGCGAATATCGTTTCAAAATTTTACTGATAATTTTTCAATTTTCTTTTTTTTTACAATTCGACTATCGTTAAAAGAAGTTACTGAATCGCGGTACTAAAAAGTTATTAATATCTCCTGAATGGCAATATTTTTTTTAAATGTAAACATTTTTAAATGTAAAGATATTTCTAAATTTAAAATTATTATTTCCGACGTTTTGATATGATTTTCTGAAACTCAATTAATATTTTCTAATTTATAATTGGAAATTTTATTTTCAGTTTTTATTATAATTGATATTTTCTTAAATTTGAATGGAAAATTTAAAAAGTGAAATTTTGTATTTATGTGAATAATAATGCTTTATTAATTATAAACAATTTTTAAAAATTAGATGTAATCGCAATCAGATATTTTATAGGTAAAGCAGAATAATAATTCTATATAACTATGTAGAACTGTTTTGTAAGCAAAAAACTCATTGACGAACTCGGTAACTCTATTTTGTAAAGACAACAAAAAGTTAACCCCCCAATCTCACATCACACTGAAATTGTAAAATCGTTGTGTACGTATTATCAACGAAAAATTGTTCGAATTAGTCGAATCCATCGCCATTAAATTTTATGCTCAAACATCTGACTGCAATCTCATTTTTAAAATGTTGTCGAAGCGTAAACTTGAAAACATTTGTATACTTCTCTCTCTTATTTTATTTTAAGTAGAGTTACCAAGTTTATTATACAGGCACATGTTTGAGGGAAAATGTTTACATTTATTATTATTAGTATTATTTTAATAATAGTTAATAATATTTATGCTCTATAATTAACAAACTTGCGTTTTTGTATGCGCATTTCAAAAAATAAATCATTATAATAGATTTAACAAGTTAAAACTTTAATTACAATTTTACAGAATCCAGTAAATTTGCATTAAATTTATAACAGGGTAACATTAATCATCGTTAGTGTCTGCCACTATTCGCACGAAAAATTTGGTGCCATTAGTGTGACCACTGCGGAAAATGTGTGTGTATTAGTAAAAAAAATGTGAGAGTATTGAGTTTTTCGAACTTGCAGTGTGAGATTGGTGGGTAATATGCCAAACTTATGTTCATATTTGTAAAAGAATAATGAAAAAACGTATGAAATAAAAGACCAACCCGTGTATACTCTTAACATTGTTCTGTATGATATCTGGTTGAAAATATTAACATTCATGTTAAAATAGAAATAACTATTGCAAAGCTAATTAGAACAAACAAAAATTATGGCGGCATCTACTGTGGCATAGTCACGCTGAGCAAAATGAAGTGACACTCTGTTATACAAAAGAAATGTATTTTCCCCACAACAAAATACTGCAGAATTTTATGTAAATAAAATAACCGATTTATTTCTAACATGCAGTTACTATGAATATACATACATACATATATATAATATATGTACATTATTTGTATTATATAATATGTGTATGTATGTATATTTAAATATTACACACAAAAAATACAACATCAAACGTTATTTTTGTGTTTTTCTCTTTAAATAAATTAATACATAAATTTTTTTGCTAAATTTACATTTGGGCAATTCACAACAGGTGTTGTATATTGTATGTTGTATTGAAATACACAATACAATCATTTGTTGTGAACACTCAGTTGTATTTTCATATTGTAAAACGCTTTCTTTAGTAATTTTCGATCCAACGAGGAAAGATCGCTTCGTCGCTTCTGCTATTTTGTATAAGAGAAAACACTTGTCAGTGTTTGCTTTTTGGTCGTGAGATGTACCCTGGAGTTTTAGTTACGTACCTCTTGCATTTTAATTTATAATGAAAAAAAAATGTTAAATGTTTTGGTTGGTACTGAAAGAGAAAATACATACTAAAAATATAAACATTAATTTTTATATAAATAAACTTATCGATGTATTTGCGTTATTTGCCATATTTTATTTTATAATTATTTATGCTGATAATATTGTATGTATTTGTTTTTTCTTTTTCATAAAAACTGGCATTCACTTGGAACTGATATGTTATGATACAATATACAACATTTACTAAACATAGCAAATGAAGTTGGATCGTGTATCAGATTTTTCAGTGAAAATTACCAACAACAATTTTACACTATTGTAAAGTGATACACGATACAAGAGATACAACGATACATTACCCATTGTGAATTGCCCAATTGTTTTTTTTATTAACAACTAGGTATTTTAGCATTATTTGCTTTAGATGTTGGTGAATTTTTACTCCCTTTATATTAACTCGTAGTGTCTGCTTGTCGAAAAAATTTTGGATCGATTTTAACCACTTTCCCGTGACCCAATCGATCTGAAATTTTGCAGGCAGGCTTGTGGCAATGACAGAAATGATCTAACATATTTTTTTAGTGATGCCAAAACAATGGAAACTTTTAAATTTTTCTACCAGAGTTGATAAAAAAATGTACAAAGGGTTTGTTTTTGTTATATTATTACCATAACGACCACAAAAACAACAAGTCCAGCTATGAAAACAATGCAACATTTAGAATAACAACAAGAACAATATAGAAATATCATGTTTTTTTTTATTTTTTTTTACTTTTTCAGAGATTTCCCTGGACCTGTTCCACCGATTTTAATGATTTTTGAAGTAGAAATCTTTCCATGAATTTGGTGAATCATTCTCACTAAAAATGATCACTGTAGCTGCACTATTGAGGGCGTGATCGTGACAAGAACAACATAGAAAATTATTTTTTTTTCAAGACTTTTTTAGTTCTTCATTCAAATCTCGGGCCCTAATCGACCGATTTGGACGATTTTAAATAGCAAATTTCTCAGGATGTTAGTGAATCATTTTTATGTCAACGAGTACCCTAGCTGCCGGATTGATGCCGTCATCGTGATTTCCACAGACGGACAGACGGACATCGCTATATCAACTCCGGTTGTTATAAGGATCACAAATATATAAATTTTATGGGGTCCAAAATTTTTTTTCTAATTATTACAAACGGAATGACAAACTTATATATACCCTCTGCACACTGGAGTGGAGGGTATAACAACTCTACAACAGCAACAATGAGTCATATGTTTTTCAAATAGGAAAAAACTGTTTATGTGTTAGTTTCGGTCATTCCCCAGTATGCATTGAAATATTATTTCGCCAATGTTGGAGAAAAGTTAAGTTCTTAAATTGATGTGAAATGTAATTCTCAACTTGGGTTGAACAATTTTTCTCCTTGTTTGCTTTCAACTTGACATCAAGTTGAGACTTAACATTTTTTCCAATCTTTGGGAAACATTTTTACTCTCAATTGGATATCCAACACTTTTCTCCACTTGAGACCAAACATTTTTTCAACTTGAATACGATTTGTGTTAAGTCTGAGATATTATTTAAATATGTCATAAATAATAAATTAAATTAAAAAATGCCAAAAAAGTACAAATAAATCATTGATATATTTTTAATTATTTCTGCTTTTTGTCAAATTTTTCAAAAAATGTACAACTAATTAATTCATTTATTTTTAATTCTAGATTTTAAAAAATGTACATAATATGTACATTTAATGTTAAATATGTACATAGTAATGTTAAATATATAATGAAATTAAATTGAAAATTGAAACATTAAAAAAAGTAATTGTTTTCATTTCTAAAATTAGTATAATATTTTTTAATATGGCAATTCCGTACCTTCCATTTGATACCGATTGGAAATATTTCTTTGCTATCAAGTTGAGAATCACAAATTTCTCAATTTGATAACTATGAAAATCGCCATATAAAAAATGTGCCTTTTAAGTTGAGAAGACTATATTCGAACTATTGAGGGCATTTGAGAATTAACGTTGGAGATTTGAAAAATGTATTTGATCTCAAATGCACCTCAACTTGATAGCAAACAAAAATGTTTAGTGGAACATTTATTGTAGGGTCGTTTGCACACACACAAAAAATAGAAAATAAATTGTCAATAAGCAAAGCAAGTGGCTTCGAAATTCGATGATGCCAGTTAATCATTTTTTGTTCACGCGGAATTTATAATTGGAGGAATTTTTTTCTCGAGAAATGTATTTTCCGTGAGAAAGAAATTCCTTGAGAATATTCATAATTGGGATGAATAACTTTTAATTGGAACTTTTTAGTCAGAATAAATCATAATTCTAGTTAGATATTAGTTAATATTTAATTAGAAAAAATATTGTGGTGGCATCTACGCAATTATTGAGGCAGTCACGGAAAAATTAAATGCAAGTCTGTTTTTTTTAATATAACAAAAATGGATTTTCCCTTTAACAAAATATGGCAGAATTCTTTATAAATGAAATGCAAAATGGAAAATCAATTTTGTGCTAATTCTTAACAAAATTAATAAAATATATATATGTATTATTATATTTATTAATATTTGTAATTTTATTTGACACAATTTCACACACAGTTTTACAGATCAACTGTTTTAATTAGAAAAAATATTTTGGTGGCATCTACGCAATTATTGAGGCAGTCACGGAAAAATTAAATGCAAGTCTGTTTTTTTTTAATATAACAAAAATGGATTTTCCCTTTAACAAAATATGGCAGAATTCTTTATAAATGAAATGCAAAATGGAAAATCAATTTTGTGCTAATTCTTAACAAAATTAATAATATATATATATATGTATTATTATATTTATTAATATTTGTAATTTTATTTGACACAATTTCACACACAGTTTTACAGATCAACTGTTTTCAACTGATTTAGAAGTTTTCTGTTTTTGAAACAGTAGTGCCAATTTGTAATATTTTGTGATGTAATGAAAATCGCAGAATAATAAGTTAATACACAATAAAAAATATTAAATTTTTAAGTTTTATATACATATTGCAATAAAAAAAACTTTGGTAAATTTACATTGAAGATGGTCAGAAATGAATGAGAAAATATATATAGGCATTTCAGAAAAGCACATTTAATATTAAACTTTATGCACAAAATATATGGGTTTTTGTTGTTTCGAATTTAACTGTGGCTCTAAGTGAAAAGTTTTAGACCGATCGTATATTACATCTTGAGGATCCTCACCTAATATTTTCAAATATATTAAATTCTTTTTAACTCATTTAACCTCATTACGAAAATAGTAAAACAGTAAATATGGAAAATCCACGCACCTCAAAAAATTGTTTTCTATGAAATAAATTAAAGACATTTCATATTATACAATTTTCTTTCAAAAATGTATCAGTTATTGCAAATTTGAAATTTGACATATAGTATTTGTACATATATTTGTATAGATTTCGCAGTATGAAAAGAACTATTATTTCTTTATTTAGAATATATGTAAGTATTGCTCGCAAAAAAATGCAACATCATGAATGAAACACATAGACGACTGCTGGCAGCAGCATTTGTAGTCGTATAGTCAGCTACTTGATTTTTCTGAATACGACAGCAACATATAATACAAATGCTTTTTATTTAAATATACAATTACTTTTACTTATTTAAAATGCATTAGTACAACGTAAAAATAAATAAATTAGTTTAACGCCTTTTGATTATTAATGGAATTATAGCCTTTCATTTTGCGATTTTTTTTTAAACAAAATAAAATATTTCATAGCACTAACTTCTTTTACATATTTTGTTATATTGTCAACACTATTTTTGTTTTGTAGCCAACAAAACACACTTGCAGTTTTTTTTTTCTATTTGAAGAACATATGACTGCCATTGTTGCTGTTGTAGAGTTGTTTTTTTTTTGATTTTGTTTCGTTAACTCTTTTGTATTAAAGCACCTCCAATATATGTATCCATTTTAGTTTGCAAATTCAGTATATTTATAATTTATTACTTACAGCAAAAAATAATAGAAACAATTTTATCAGTTATGCTTACGAAACTATATAAATAGACTTGAAGTTGGCTGCAAAAGCAGTAGCCTGTGTAAAGAACAAGTTAGCGACATGTAACTGTTACGTAACGTGTCAGCCTTTTTTTCACATGAAAAGTATTGGGACGTTCCGGTTACGTTCGGTAACTGTTTTAAATGATTTTCATGTAAAAAAAAACAACTGACTCGTTACGATTACGGGTAGAAAACATTGACCTTTTATATGTATTATAATGCTATGAATGCATTTATCTTTATTTTATTTTATTTATATATTCTTTTTTTTTTGTATTGTATATTATTTTTTTTTATTATTATTACTATTTCATTTAATTATTTTTTTCTTTAAATAAATTAATACATAAAAATTTGTTTTTTAAATTATTGGTGAACTTTTACTCCCTTTACTTACTGCCTTTATATTAACTGGTAGTGTCTGCTTGTCGACAAAATTTTGGATCGATTTTTAGCCCCTTTCCCGTCAGCCAATCGATCTGAAATTTTGCATGCAGGCTCGTGGCAATGACAGAAATGATCTAACAAATTTTTTTAGTGATGCCAAAACAATGGAAACTTTTAAAATTTTCTACCAGAGTTCACAAAAAAATGTACAAAGGGTTTGTTTTTATTATATTATTACCACAACGACCACAAAAACAACAAGTCCAGCTATGACAACAATGCAACATTTAGAATAACAACAGGAACAATATGGAAACATCATGTTTTTCATTTTTTTTTTAATTTTTCATAGATTTACCTGGACCTGTTCCACCGATTTTAATGATTTTTGAAGTAGAAATCTTCCCATGAATTTGGTGAATCATTCTCACTAAAAATTATCACCCTAGCTATCCTATTGAGGGCGTGATCGTGACAAGAACAACATAGAAAATTATATTTTTTCAAGACTTTTTTTAGTTCTTCATTCAAATCTCGGGCCCTAATTGACCGATTTGGACGATTTTAAATAGCAAACTTTTCAGGATGTTAATGAATCATTTTTTATGCCAACGAGCACCATAGCTGCCCGATTGATGCCGTCATCGTGATTTCCACAGACGGACAGACGGACAGACGGACAGACGGACATCGCTATATCAACTCCGGTTGTTATAAGGATCACAAATATATATATTTTATGGGGTCCAAATTTTTTTTTCTAATTATTACAAACGGAATGACAAACTTATATATACCCTCTGCACACTGGAGTGGAGGGTATAAAAATAGGAGATAAGGTATTACTTAGAAAAGAAACAGGACATAAACTAGAAAGTAAATATATAGGACCTTATATAGTAGAAAGTTTAGAAAATAATGGAAATATAATAATAAGATCACAAAAGGACAACAAAAAACAATTAGTACACAAAAACAGATTAAACAAGTAAGAGTATTAAATTCGGCTGTGCCGAATCTTTGATACCCTCCACCTCGGTTTGAGTCTTGATAATAAATGTAAATGAAAAAGTAAACAATTTGTTAAACTTAATACCAAATTATTTCAGCAAATTCTTTGGGTTGGTTTTCTTCTTTTCTATTATTTCGGATTTATTTCGGTGTTTGCTTTTTGGTCATCGTGGTTGCTGATCGGCATGCATTTTGGTTATATTTAATTTTTTTATTTATATAAAAAAGTTTTTTAATTAAAGCAAAATATTTTCACTATATCATGATTTTTATTTATGTATGACGACATTTCAACCTAAAAATTTAAGTTTTTATCGATTGGATAAACAACACAAAAATGGTTGTCGTTTAGATAACAACAACAGCTGACTTTAACAATAGCGAATATCGTTTCAAAATTTTACTGATAATTTTTCAATTTTCTTTTTTTTTACAATTCGACTATCGTTAAAAGAAGTTACTGAATCGCGGTACTGAAAAGTTATTAATATCTCCTGAATGGCAATATTTTTTTTAAATGTAAACATTTTTAAATGTAAACATATTTCTAAATTTAAAATTATTATTTCCGACGTTTTGATATGATTTTCTGAAACTCAATTAATATTTTCTAATTTATAATTGGAAATTTTATTTTCAGTTTTTATTATAATTGATATTTTCTTAAATTTGAATGGAAAATTTAAAAAGTGAAATTTTGTATTTATGTGAATAATAATGCTTTATTAATTATAAACAATTTTTAAAAATTAGATGTAATCGCAATCAGATATTTTATAGGTAAAGCAGAATAATAATTCTATATAACTATGTAGAACTGTTTTGTAAGCAAAAAACTCATTGACGAACTCGGTAACTCTATTTTGTAAAGACAACAAAAAGTTAACCCCCCAATCTCACATCACACTGAAATTGTAAAATCGTTGTGTACGTATTATCAACGAAAAATTGTTCGAATTAGTCGAATCCATCGCCATTAAATTTTATGCTCAAACATCTGACTGCAATCTCATTTTTAAAATGTTGTCGAAGCGTAAACTTGAAAACATTTGTATACTTCTCTCTCTTATTTTATTTTAAGTAGAGTTACCAAGTTTATTATACAGGCACATGTTTGAGGGAAAATGTTTATTTTATTATTAGTATTATTTTAATAATAGTTAATAATATTTATGCTCTATAATTAACAAACTTGCGTTTTTGTATGCGCATTTCAAAAAATAAATCATTATAATAGATTTAACAAGTTAAAACTTTAATTACAATTTTACAGAATCCAGTAAATTTGCATTAAATTTATAACAGGGTAACATTAATCATCGTTAGTGTCTGCCACTATTCGCACGAAAAATTTGGTGCCATTAGTGTGACCACTGCGGAAAATGTGTGTGTATTAGTAAAAAAAATGTGAGAGTATTGAGTTTTTCGAACTTGCAGTGTGATGTGAGATTGGTGGGTAATATGCCAAACTTATGTTCATATTTGTAAAAGAATAATGAAAAAACGTATGAAATAAAAGACCAACCCGTGTATACTCTTAACATTGTTCTGTATGATATCTGGTTGAAAATATTAACATTCATGTTAAAATAGAAATAACTATTGCAAAGCTAATTAGAACAAACAAAAATTATGGCGGCATCTACTGTGGCATAGTCACGCTGAGCAAAATGAAGTGACACTCTGTTATACAAAAGAAATGTATTTTCCCCACAACAAAATACTGCAGAATTTTATGTAAATAAAATAACCGATTTATTTCTAACATGCAGTTACTATGAATATACATACATACATATATATAATATATGTACATTATTTGTATTATATAATATGTGTATGTATGTATATTTAAATATTACACACAAAAAATACAACATCAAACGTTATTTTTGTGTTTTTCTCTTTAAATAAATTAATACATAAATTTTTTTGCTAAATTTACATTTGGGCAATTCACAACAGGTGTTGTATATTGTATGTTGTATTGAAATACACAATACAATCATTTGTTGTGAACACTCAGTTGTATTTTCATATTGTAAAACGCTTTCTTTAGTAATTTTCGATCCAACGAGGAAAGATCGCTTCGTCGCTTCTGCTATTTTGTATAAGAGAAAACACTTGTCAGTGTTTGCTTTTTGGTCGTGAGATGTACCCTGGAGTTTTAGTTACGTACCTCTTGCATTTTAATTTATAATGAAAAAAAAATGTTAAATGTTTTGGTTGGTACTGAAAGAGAAAATACATACTAAAAATATAAACATTAATTTTTATATAAATAAACTTATCGATGTATTTGCGTTATTTGCCATATTTTATTTTATAATTATTTATGCTGATAATATTGTATGTATTTGTTTTTTCTTTTTCATAAAAACTGGCATTCACTTGGAACTGATATGTTATGATACAATATACAACATTTACTAAACATAGCAAATGAAGTTGGATCGTGTATCAGATTTTTCAGTGAAAATTACCAACAACAATTTTACACTATTGTAAAGTGATACACGATACAAGAGATACAACGATACATTACCCATTGTGAATTGCCCAATTGTTTTTTTTATTAACAACTAGGTATTTTAGCATTATTTGCTTTAGATGTTGGTGAATTTTTACTCCCTTTATATTAACTCGTAGTGTCTGCTTGTCGAAAAAATTTTGGATCGATTTTAACCACTTTCCCGTGACCCAATCGATCTGAAATTTTGCAGGCAGGCTTGTGGCAATGACAGAAATGATCTAACATATTTTTTTAGTGATGCCAAAACAATGGAAACTTTTAAATTTTTCTACCAGAGTTGATAAAAAAATGTACAAAGGGTTTGTTTTTGTTATATTATTACCATAACGACCACAAAAACAACAAGTCCAGCTATGAAAACAATGCAACATTTAGAATAACAACAAGAACAATATAGAAATATCATGTTTTTTTTTATTTTTTTTTACTTTTTCAGAGATTTCCCTGGACCTGTTCCACCGATTTTAATGATTTTTGAAGTAGAAATCTTTCCATGAATTTGGTGAATCATTCTCACTAAAAATGATCACTGTAGCTGCACTATTGAGGGCGTGATCGTGACAAGAACAACATAGAAAATTATTTTTTTTTCAAGACTTTTTTAGTTCTTCATTCAAATCTCGGGCCCTAATCGACCGATTTGGACGATTTTAAATAGCAAATTTCTCAGGATGTTAGTGAATCATTTTTATGTCAACGAGTACCCTAGCTGCCGGATTGATGCCGTCATCGTGATTTCCACAGACGGACAGACGGACATCGCTATATCAACTCCGGTTGTTATAAGGATCACAAATATATAAATTTTATGGGGTCCAAAATTTTTTTTCTAATTATTACAAACGGAATGACAAACTTATATATACCCTCTGCACACTGGAGTGGAGGGTATAACAACTCTACAACAGCAACAATGAGTAATATGTTTTTCAAATAGGAAAAAACTGTTTATGTGTTAGTTTCGGTCATTCCCCAGTATGCATTGAAATATTATTTCGCCAATGTTGGAGAAAAGTTAAGTTCTTAAATTGATGTGAAATGTAATTCTCAACTTGGGTTGAACAATTTTTCTCCTTGTTTGCTTTCAACTTGACATCAAGTTGAGACTTAACATTTTTTCCAATCTTTGGGAAACATTTTTACTCTCAATTGGATATCCAACACTTTTCTCCACTTGAGACCAAACATTTTTTCAACTTGAATACGATTTGTGTTAAGTCTGAGATATTATTTAAATATGTCATAAATAATAAATTAAATTAAAAAATGCCAAAAAAGTACAAATAAATCATTGATATATTTTTAATTATTTCTGCTTTTTGTCAAATTTTTCAAAAAATGTACAACTAATTAATTCATTTATTTTTAATTCTAGATTTTAAAAAATGTACATAATATGTACATTTAATGTTAAATATGTACATAGTAATGTTAAATATATAATGAAATTAAATTGAAAATTGAAACATTAAAAAAAGTAATTGTTTTCATTTCTAAAATTAGTATAATATTTTTTAATATGGCAATTCCGTACCTTCCATTTGATACCGATTGGAAATATTTCTTTGCTATCAAGTTGAGAATCACAAATTTCTCAATTTGATAACTATGAAAATCGCCATATAAAAAATGTGCCTTTTAAGTTGAGAAGACTATATTCGAACTATTGAGGGCATTTGAGAATTAACGTTGGAGATTTGAAAAATGTATTTGATCTCAAATGCACCTCAACTTGATAGCAAACAAAAATGTTTAGTGGAACATTTATTGTAGGGTCGTTTGCACACACACAAAAAATAGAAAATAAATTGTCAATAAGCAAAGCAAGTGGCTTCGAAATTCGATGATGCCAGTTAATCATTTTTTGTTCACGCGGAATTTATAATTGGAGGAATTTTTTTCTCGAGAAATGTATTTTCCGTGAGAAAGAAATTCCTTGAGAATATTCATAATTGGGATGAATAACTTTTAATTGGAACTTTTTAGTCAGAATAAATCATAATTCTAGTTAGATATTAGTTAATATTTAATTAGAAAAAATATTGTGGTGGCATCTACGCAATTATTGAGGCAGTCACGGAAAAATTAAATGCAAGTCTGTTTTTTTTAATATAACAAAAATGGATTTTCCCTTTAACAAAATATGGCAGAATTCTTTATAAATGAAATGCAAAATGGAAAATCAATTTTGTGCTAATTCTTAACAAAATTAATAAAATATATATATGTATTATTATATTTATTAATATTTGTAATTTTATTTGACACAATTTCACACACAGTTTTACAGATCAACTGTTTTAATTAGAAAAAATATTTTGGTGGCATCTACGCAATTATTGAGGCAGTCACGGAAAAATTAAATGCAAGTCTGTTTTTTTTAATATAACAAAAATGGATTTTCCCTTTAACAAAATATGGCAGAATTCTTTATAAATGAAATGCAAAATGGAAAATCAATTTTGTGCTAATTCTTAACAAAATTAATAATATATATATATATGTATTATTATATTTATTAATATTTGTAATTTTATTTGACACAATTTCACACACAGTTTTACAGATCAACTGTTTTCAACTGATTTAGAAGTTTTCTGTTTTTGAAACAGTAGTGCCAATTTGTAATATTTTGTGATGTAATGAAAATCGCAGAATAATAAGTTAATACACAATAAAAAATATTAAATTTTTAAGTTTTATATACATATTGCAATAAAAAAAACTTTGGTAAATTTACATTGAAGATGGTCAGAAATGAATGAGAAAATATATATAGGCATTTCAGAAAAGCACATTTAATATTAAACTTTATGCACAAAATATATGGGTTTTTGTTGTTTCGAATTTAACTGTGGCTCTAAGTGAAAAGTTTTAGACCGATCGTATATTACATCTTGAGGATCCTCACCTAATATTTTCAAATATATTAAATTCTTTTTAACTCATTTAACCTCATTACGAAAATAGTAAAACAGTAAATATGGAAAATCCACGCACCTCAAAAAATTGTTTTCTATGAAATAAATTAAAGACATTTCATATTATACAATTTTCTTTCAAAAATGTATCAATTATTGCAAATTTGAAATTTGACATATAGTATTTGTACATATATTTGTATAGATTTCGCAGTATGAAAAGAACTATTATTTCTTTATTTAGAATATATGTAAGTATTGCTCGCAAAAAAATGCAACATCATGAATGAAACACATAGACGACTGCTGGCAGCAGCATTTGTAGTCGTATAGTCAGCTACTTGATTTTTCTGAATACGACAGCAACATATAATACAAATGCTTTTTATTTAAATATACAATTACTTTTACTTATTTAAAATGCATTAGTACAACGTAAAAATAAATAAATTAGTTTAACGCCTTTTGATTATTAATGGAATTATAGCCTTTCATTTTGCGATTTTTTTTTTAAACAAAATAAAATATTTCATAGCACTAACTTCTTTTACATATTTTGTTATATTGTCAACACTATTTTTGTTTTGTAGCCAACAAAACACACTTGCAGTTTTTTTTTTCTATTTGAAGAACATATGACTGCCATTGTTGCTGTTGTAGAGTTGTTTTTTTTTTGATTTTGTTTCGTTAACTCTTTTGTATTAAAGCACCTCCAATATATGTATCCATTTTAGTTTGCAAATTCAGTATATTTATAATTTATTACTTACAGCAAAAAATAATAGAAACAATTTTATCAGTTATGCTTACGAAACTATATAAATAGACTTGAAGTTGGCTGCAAAAGCAGTAGCCTGTGTAAAGAACAAGTTAGCGACATGTAACTGTTACGTAACGTGTCAGCCTTTTTTTCACATGAAAAGTATTGGGACGTTCCGGTTACGTTCGGTAACTGTTTTAAATGATTTTCATGTAAAAAAAAACAACTGACTCGTTACGATTACGGGTAGAAAACATTGACCTTTTATATGTATTATAATGCTATGAATGCATTTATCTTTATTTTATTTTATTTATATATTCTTTTTTTTTTGTATTGTATATTATTTTTTTTTATTATTATTACTATTTCATTTAATTATTTTTTTCTTTAAATAAATTAATACATAAAAATTTGTTTTTTAAATTATTGGTGAACTTTTACTCCCTTTACTTACTGCCTTTATATTAACTGGTAGTGTCTGCTTGTCGACAAAATTTTGGATCGATTTTTAGCCCCTTTCCCGTCAGCCAATCGATCTGAAATTTTGCATGCAGGCTCGTGGCAATGACAGAAATGATCTAACAAATTTTTTTAGTGATGCCAAAACAATGGAAACTTTTAAAATTTTCTACCAGAGTTCACAAAAAAATGTACAAAGGGTTTGTTTTTATTATATTATTACCACAACGACCACAAAAACAACAAGTCCAGCTATGACAACAATGCAACATTTAGAATAACAACAGGAACAATATGGAAACATCATGTTTTTCATTTTTTTTTTAATTTTTCATAGATTTACCTGGACCTGTTCCACCGATTTTAATGATTTTTGAAGTAGAAATCTTCCCATGAATTTGGTGAATCATTCTCACTAAAAATTATCACCCTAGCTATCCTATTGAGGGCGTGATCGTGACAAGAACAACATAGAAAATTATATTTTTTCAAGACTTTTTTTAGTTCTTCATTCAAATCTCGGGCCCTAATTGACCGATTTGGACGATTTTAAACAGCAAACTTTTCAGGATGTTAATGAATCATTTTTTATGCCAACGAGCACCCTAGCTGCCCGATTGATGCCGTCATCGTGATTTCCACAGACGGACAGACGGACAGACGGACAGACGGACATCGCTATATCAACTCCGGTTGTTATAAGGATCACAAATATATATATTTTATGGGGTCCAAATTTTTTTTTCTAATTATTACAAACGGAATGACAAACTTATATATACCCTCTGCACACTGGAGTGGAGGGTATAAATATATTCCTAAAATTAAAAAAAAAAAAAAAAAAAAGGAAAAAGTCATGTAATAGTTAATCATTTCTAACTATCTCCAGAATCTAATTGAACACAAAATAAAATCTCCAAATAATTAATAAAATCACATATATACGTATTATTTAATAAACTATTACAATAACATTTTTTTATATATATGAGAATCTTATAAATATAAATAATAATGACGTTTAACAAAATTTATATAAAATATTTTAAATCTCCAAATAACAATAACGAAAATTTAAAAAAAAAAACAAATTTTTTTATTTTTTTTAATTAATTTTAATTTTTAATTTTTTTTTTATCCAAAGTCAATTTGATTAGAACTAAGATAAAATTATTTTCTAAATAAAATATTTAATTATAATTAATAAACTCAAATATGTACGAGTATATACATATGCATCAATTACTAAATTATTATAATTTTAATTTGACAAAAAAAAAATAATATGAAAAATTTAAAACTGCATAGTTTTAAATAATAGTATCGTAAACTATAACTTTAAACAAAACTAAATTAACTTAAGTTTTTTAAATAATGAATATTAACCATATACATGTAATTTATTAAACAGAATGACAAGATCATTCTAATTGAAAAGGGAAGTGGCATAGCCACCCCATTGAAAAATAATTAAATCATTTATTTGTAATTTTGAAATATAATATACTCAATTATTTACAGTTTAAATAATTTCAAACATATTTTAATTAAATAATCCTGAAATATACAATAACATAAATAATAATTAAAATAATTCAATTTTACTACGTCAATTTAAATTTCAAATATATGTTCACTAAACAATCTTGTTATTCTACTACATAATGTTAAATTTTAATTGAAAACCAATAAAAGGAACCAGATATGCCAAAAATCACCGACTAGATTTAAATTAAATTACTCAGTTCTAATATTAATATCTATTTAATTTTAGTAACAATCAAAAAAAAAATTCACAAGCATGTAAATTTATATATCATTATCAATTTTAAAATATGTGTAACTTCGGAATGTCTTAAGTACAGAAATCCAGAAAACACGACAACTAATCTTATGAATGACAAGATCATTCAAATTGAAAAGGGAGGTGTAGCATAATTGCATTCATAAATTGGACGATAACTTTATTTAATCACTAATAAATGTTATTGTCCAAAATATGTGCAATCACAAACATTCGCTGACACGATAAAAGTACATTTAAGTTCATTGGCCATACGTTATACTATGAACTGTTAATGTATAAACAATTGTCGATACAGCGAAGGTATTGTGCATGCAATTGTTGTTGCGTGCTTTCTTGATTTCTGGTGTGTTATGAATTCGGAGTATAACACACAGAAATCGTATGTATGTATGTATGCCATTTGTGTACGCTCCATTTATACAGGTATTTTTAATATGTAAAATTAATAATAAAAGAAAGAACCAGGAAAATAAAGAATGATTAATGATTGAAACTTAAAAGTAACAAGTCGTGTTTATAATTCATTTTAAAAAAATAAAAATATAATAATCTTCTTATACACCTTTTGTTGATTCTGAACAAGATCGCATGTATGGAGGAAAGCGAAGCAGCCATACAATTGTTAACGAAAACATATAGGAATAAGGCATTAGATACGTTTATAAGGGGCCTTAGGAGCGACTTACCTAGACTTTTGGGAATGAGGGAGCCGACAGACTTGAATGAGGCTTTACATCTATGCATGAAATTGGATAACCAACAATTCAGGACGCAACATGCAAATAACAGTAATAGATTACCTCCTATTCCCCAACGCAAACAGAGTAGTCAGAACCAAAACCGAATTTTTTTCCCACAATTAGCCAACTACACACAAAGGCCAAAGTTTAACTATATGCGCGCACAAATACCATAGTTCGGCCAAAGAATCAATCCACAAACGGAAAATACGAACACCACCAAGTATTTTAATCCTCAGATGCCCCAAAATCAGTCTGCACCTTTAACAAAACATAATTTCCAGCCACCACCTAGACCGACCCAATAGAAACCCCCAGTCCTAATGGACGTAGACTAATCCATGAGATCAAGAATGGTTAATTATATGAATAGACCGAACAACAATAGGTTTTCAGGAATAAGACCTCCACCACAATCGTCACAGGCATACCAACCAGCTAAATTTCAGAGAGTGAATCATATTGAGACTGACCATGAAAGCGAAGAACTACACGACGAGATAGCAAACAACGGTACGGTACCTCAACAAGAAGACGAACCGGATGAAGATTTATCGATATACCTCAGGCAATATCATGGACAGGAAGAAAACTTCAAAGAAAACGAATTTTCAGATATCCATTTTTTAGATTAACAAACTCCACATTGCCTTATTTTCAATGTAAGGCAAATAGTGGACAGATCTTGAAAATTTTAATAGACACCGGCTCAAACCAAAATTACGTACAACCATCATTAGTTGAAAAACCAATACAAAACAAAGAAATATTTAAGTGTTAATCACCCACCATACATTTATAAATATATTCGGTATAAAATCAAAACACCTAAAATTCTTTCTTCTACTTAAACAAAATCATTTAGCGGAATCTTAGGAAATGACAGCCTTAAACAACTTGAAGCCATCATTTATACCTCGAAGAATTTTATGCTCATCAACAATTCGATAAAAATTCCTATAAAACAACAGTCGTCACAATCAGTTAACAATATAGACATTAGGACAGACGACGAACAAACGAATAAATTATACTTATTATGTCATATATATCCAAAACTTTTTTAGACCCAGACGAAAAGCTAACATTTACTACAACTGTTAAAGCAGAGATAAGAACAAGCAAAGACGACCCAATTTATACAATAAACTGCCCATATCCACTATCTATGAAGGACGAAATTGAAAAGCAAATTCGGATTATAAGACCATCGAGGTCCCCGTACAATTCCCCCGTTCTGGTCGTACCAAAAAAATTAGACGCCTCTAACGAGAAAAAATTTAGAATGGTTATAGATTATAGAAAATTAAACACTTTAACTATACCTGACAAATATCCGATTCCGGATATCAATGAGGTTCTTTCACAACTGGGAAGAAATAGATGGTTCTCAGTATTGGACTTAAAAAGTGGGTTCCACCAAATACCACTTAGGGAAAGACATCGAAAAAACAGCGTTTTCTGTCAATAATGGAAAGTATGAATTCATGCGACCACCATTTGGATTGAAAAACGCTCCAGCTACGTTTCAAAAAGCACTAGATGACATGCTAAGGGAATATATTGGGAAAATATGTTACGTTTATATAGACGACATTATCATCTTTGGACAGGACGAGGATTCACATCTTAGAAACGTCGAGATAATTTTTGATACCTTGCAAAGGTTCAATTAGATAAATGTGAATTCTTTAGAAAAGAAGTCGAATATTTGGGATTTATAATATCAACAGAGAGAATTAAAACAAATCCAGCTAAGGTACAGGCCATAAGGAGCATGGCAGCCCCGGGTACAATAAGAGAATTTAGGTCATTTTTGGGACTTTCGGGATTTTACAGGCGCTTCATTAAAGACTACGCGAAAATAGCAGAACCTCTTACCGTCCTTTTAAGGGGGGAGGAGGGACGTATGTCAAAGGTTTCAGAAAAATTGCTACATCCTTAGACAGTAACGCTTTGGAGGCTTTTGAGAAAATATAAAACTCTCTCCTCGAGAGGTGTAATGCTCACGTTTCCTGATTTCGAAAAAGAATTTCAATTGACTACTGACGCATCAAATTATGCTCCCGGTGCAGTGCTAGAACAAGAATCTAAGCCCATTACGCTCATATCAAGAACATTGAGTAAAGCCGAAGAACACTATGCAACTAATGAAAAAGAAATGCTTGCAATAGTGTGGGCCCTTAAGTCTTTAAGAAATTACCTGAATGGTTCGGCCACAGTAAAAATTTTTACTGACCACCAGCCCCTGACATATGCACTGGGAAACAAAAATACCAACAGTAAGTTAAAAAGATGGAAAGCCATTTTAGAAGAATATAATTATGAATTAAAATATAAACCCGGAAGTACTAATATTGTGGCGGATGCTTGATCTAGGCCCTCAGGAAATGCGGAAGTGAATTCTATGACTGCGACCCAGCACAGTCATGAAAATTCGGCTCAAGGCCTAATTTCTTATACTAAAGCAACCTTAAACGTGTTTAAGAACCAGTTAATAATAACAACGGGCGAATTACCTTCATGTCAGTTTGAAATAATATTCCCAACATACCACAGGCATATGATAACAGAAACGTAGTTCACAAAAGAAAAACTCATAAAGATATTAAAAAATTATTTAAATCCATCCACGACAAATGCTATAAAAACAGAAGATCGAATGTAAGGGGAGATACAGGAACTGTATTCAACCCATTTTAGTAAATTTAGAACGAAATACACGAGGACCGTTATAAAGGATTTGATATCGGACACAGAGATCGTGAACGAACATAGAAGAGCTCACCGACATGCAAAACAAAATAAAGCACAACTTCTGAAAAATTTCTACTGTCCTCAAATGCAGGCAAAAATTTCTAAAATACGAAAGGCATCCAAGCAAATCAAATTTGAAACATACCATACCCCATTACCAGAATATCCTGGACATTTTATTCATCTCGTTCTATACCATAGAATAATAAGGTCATTCTGACGGCAATCGACAAATTTTCAAAATACGCTCAGGCAAAAATCGTGAAATCAAGGGCAACCGAGGACATCAAAGCACCCCTGCAGGAACTATTAATTTCTTTCGGAAAATATTGTAAAAGATAATGAGAAATCTCTAAATTCCTCTGCGATTACCTTTATGTTAGAGGACCAATTAGGAATACAAATTTATCGAACTCCTCCGTATACTAGTACAGTAAACGGTCAAGTGGAACGTTCGACGACCTCTTAAATAACGCCCTTAATAAATATAAAAAACCAATAGAAGCTTTTTTTGGTAGATCTTGCATCGACCCTTCCCAACAAAAAAAGACAGATTTTTGATCTCTTAAAAAAAATATTAGAAAAACAGAACAAAGATCTCAAGCCGCACAATAAAAATAGGACGGAAATAACAACTTATATGCCGGGAGACGTTTTTTTTTTCGTAAAAGGAAATAAATTAACTCCAAGATACAAGCAGGAAATAGTCAAAGAGGTCAAGGAAAATTGTTCATAAAAATGTAATAAGGAACTAATTTGTGATATTTACAGGATAATGATCGGCACGGCCAGAACAGAAACACAAATTTTGGATTACTAAAACTCGCAAATTTGTTACGCGCGGTCTAATTACAAATAAAATTTATTAAAATTTTCAATATTCGAAAAAACGAGTCAAAGGCATGTAGGGTTAAATTTGGCTAGCTCTGCCAACAGTGGCGTGGTTCTTGACCCTGATTTTATCGCCGCGTAATCATAGCAAAAAAAAATTCATGCCATTCACATATTTTTGTATAAAGCCACTTAAAAAAAAGAGTAAGGTAAATTTAAGCGCGAGAAAAAACTGAATGGATGAATCAATAAAAAAAAAATGTATATATCAATAGTAGGCTGAATGGTTTTATTGTCACCAGGAGTGCCCTTTTTCCCACCCATAGCCAATATGCTACGCCAATGGTAACCGTCGACACTCATGATTTTTCCTGGATTACCCCTTTATATAGATCACTGCTTATTAATACATAGTTTTGATGTTAACTTTCATTTCCCAACAAAAAAAAAGATTTAGAATTTCATAATTAATATGTTTTCAATTAAGGTAAGTATATTTTTAAAAAAAATGTTTTTTTGTAATATTATACATGTAAGTAAGTCAATGTGTACATTTGGTGGTTATGATAAACCTGAAATACTAATTGTAAAAAGGGTTTATAGATATGTAAGTATAAAATTTGCTTTAAATTAAATTTCATTTGCTCTGATATTTAGCATTATGACTTGAAAAGTTAGACAAAAGTAGGTAAGTGTATTTGTAATGTTAATTTCAATATATATAGGTAAGTATAAGGTAAGTTTATGATTGAAATTGACAGGTAAGTAAATAACATTAAGTTTATAATTGAAATATACCTGGTTGCAAGTATTTATATAAAATTCAGGTTATAATTGAACTTACATGTAGGTAACTGTTTACATACATATAAGGATATTAATAAGGTAAGTATATATATGTAGGTATGTATATATGTAGGTAAGTATATATGTAGGCAAGGATATATGTATGTAAGTAAATATGTAGGTAAGTATATGTATTAATATTAACAATGATAATAATAAGTATAAAGGTAAGTTTATTTAGCAATATTAATAAAGTAAAATGGTAGGTATAGGTATTAATATTAATAATAATATAATTTTTCTTTTATAAATATTTACGCCGTGTCGCTGCAGCTGTGATTGTGGTGTACGCGGTTAATAAAGTTGTCATGGCAGATGTTGGATTGGTTGTTGTTGTTGCTGTTGTTTTTTCATTTTAGCCCGTTATCGGCCAATATTGCAGTTTTATAATTATTGTAGGTAGGTTAATTTTACATAACTGTATATAAGTTTTAAAATGTACCGTTTTACCATTTACAAGCTTTCAGTTCACTTTATTAAAATTTTCTGTTTCGGTACCAAAAAAAAAACACATTTTTTTGTTTGTTTGTTTCTTTACATGTTATAAGAAAAATTTTAGTTTTAAAAAGTTGTAGTTTTCTGTTTCTTGGTTACAAATTTTTTTTTTACAAACTTTAAACATTTTTTTTTTTCTCATTTTGTTCTGTACAGTTTTAACGAAATTTAGTTTTACAATTTACACTCTGTACTTTACATTAACATATGTATATTCTTCAGTTTTATTCAGGATTTGGTTACAAGAATTAGATTTACAAAATTGTTTGCTTTTCATTTTAGAAATTTAAGATTTTTTCATATTAAAACTTTTTAATTTTCTTTTACAAAGTGTTGCATTTTCACTTTCAAAATTCATAGATTGTTCAAACTTTCACACGAGTTTCCTTCGACAGTTTTTTTTCCTTCTTTATAATTTCAAAATTTACACCAGTTAGTTTTTGTTTACTTCTGGGTAATTTTCAACTGTTTTTATGAACGCACGTTTTAAATTGTTAATCGTTCCGTGTTAATATTGTCTCTCAACTAATCCCATTGGTTATCAAACTGCAACTAACTAACTAGACGCCACGTCACGCTTTTTAATATCTACCTATTTTCCTTCTTTCATTTTCTCCTTTTTCTTTATGTGTCTGCTGTCATGATCCTATTGGCCAATTTTGTCCTAACGGTACAATCATGCTATAACCAAAAACGACGCGATGGACAATAAGTAGCTGGTAATTGCTCCCAGAGTTGTATTATGTATATATATAAAAAAAAGAAAACGCTCATACACTTTAAAAAAATTAGGGTTTTCTAAATCCCTAACAAAACTGCTTCGTTATGAGAATCCTAATTGATTAACGAACAGGAAAAAGGATTTAGAGGTAAGTATAAGATATTTGTCAATTTATCAGCTCTTTTTACAATTGTGTCATCCTCTAACATACTGAGTTTTTCTAATAAAGGATATGTCGAACCATGCATACACATGTTCTGACCGAACATTGCGTAGTAGGGTGAACAGTGGATGGCTGTATGACAGTCACTACGTAAAACCGATAAAATATGAGGTATACAGGTATCCCAATTGAGGTGATCGGTTTGATCCTTAAGATAAAATCGAATTTTCGATATAATCTCCCTATTTGCACGCTCGGAAGTATTGGCCTGAGGAGAATATAACCCTGTTTTTATATGGGAGATCCCAAAGATTATAAAGAAATCCTGCATTTCCTTGGAAATGAACTGCTTTCCGTTATCGCTATGAATAAACTGCGGAACGCCAAATGTGTTAAACAAATTATTTTGAAAAAAATCTATTACGTTAATAGATGTAGCAGATCTTAAAGGTTTGAGAAAAAGGAACTTTGTAAAATGATCAATAACAATAAACAGAAAAGTATTTTTAGATTTTGAACATGGGTACGGACCTAGAAAATCACAGTATAGACGTTGAAACGGGCGCACCGTTAAAAATGCATGGTCGAAGAATTTGGGTCGGAGCTTTAATGATTTTACAGTCATCACATTTACTGACATACGTTTTTACATCTCGTGCCATCGAGGGCCAATAGTACTTTTGGCATACTCGCGATAGGGTCTTAAAATATCCTCCATGGCAGCTAGATTCGTGTCCTAATTTAATTACTTTTTCCGTTAAGGATCTAGAGAGCCATAGCCTCCAAAGGCTTTCTTCTTCATTATCAATACCTTGGCGAAATTTTACCCTTTTGTAAATACAATTTTCGGACAAACGTAGGTCGGGTAAGTTATCTTTATTGTTTGAAACAGTTTTTTTCAAATCTTCATATTCTGGACTGTCAAATTCGGGTGCTGTCAAATCAATTTCGGGAAAGCTAGGATCTATTTCCATAGCGTCAACATCAAAGCATGATAAGGTGTCTGGGACTACATTTAAGGAACCTTTTCTGTGTTCCATTTTAAAATCGAACCCCTGTAATTTAAGACTCCAGCGAGCGAGTGTGCCACTCAAATCTTTTTGATGCATCAGCCATTTCAAGCTGGAATGGTCGGTGACTATTTTAAAAGACAATCCCTCTACATAATTTCTGAATCGTTGTACACTAATAACCGCAGCTAAGCATTCTAGCTTTGTTACTGTGTAATTACGCTGTGAGCTATTAAGCTTCTGAGAAACGAATGAAATGGGTCTTTCTCTATTGTCGTCATCTACCTGATATAGGACACCACCTACACCTACGCGTGAAGCATCACATTGGATTATAAATTCTCTCGCAAAGTCAGGTTGTGCCAGGACTGGGGCACTCGAAAGAGCTATTTTTAATTTTTCAAAACTATCAATGGCTTCAGGGGTTAATGAAAAGACACCGCTACGTTTACGTAAACAGCCTGTAAGTGGACCAGCCATATTAGCGAAATTATTTATGAAGGATCTGTACCAATTTGCCATGCCAATAAAACGACGAAACTGGCGAGGAGTTTTTGGTACTGGAAAATTGACAATTGCCGATATTTTGTCGGGGTCAACTTTAAGGCATCTTTTACCAATACGATAACCTAGATATTTAATTTCGGTTTGGCAAAAGTTACTTTTGGCAACATTAATAGTAAGTCCTGCATCCCTAAGATATTTTGCTACTTGCCGTAGTAAATATAGGTGTTCATTAAAAGTAGCACTACAGACCAAAAGGTCATCTAAATAAATGAAGACATTTTCCCTTAGACGAGAAGGAATGACTTTGTCCATTAGGCGGGACATTGCTTGGGGTCCATTACAAACCCCAAAAGGCATGACCTGATACTGATACAGCAGTCTACCAGGAACAGCAAAGGCCGTTTTCTCCTTAGAAGATTCTGTGAGTCGGATTTGGAAAAATGCGTCTTTTAAATCAATACCGCTTATGAACTGTGTGTCCTTTAATCTACTTAGCAAGCCATTGATGTGGGGAAGAGGGTATGAATCCTTTTTTGTAACAAGGTTTAATTTTCGTGAATCTAGGCATAGTCGCACTTTACCTGGTTTTCTTACATTTACGACGGGGAAGCACCACGGTGAGTTGGACTCCTCTATAACACCCATTTTTAGCAAACGGTCAAGTTCTTGGTAGACTTCAGCTTGTCTTGGAGGCGAAAGTGGGTAATGTTTACATTTTATAGGAACAGAATCACCTGTGTCAATATGGTGTTTTAAAAGATTTGTACACCAAAGGCCAAATTTTTCAAAGGATGGAAATTCTAATACAACGGAATTCAGCTTGAACTTGTCTTCAGCTGATAAATCGTGGAAGCAACGACTTTCAGTTTCCATTACGTCAATGTCAAGTGATTCAACAGCGGGAATAATGTTGGGTGCAATAGCAAAAATGCTCCAGAAATCTAAGCCTAAGTAGGCTTCCTGGGTCAAGGAGGGTACAACGTAAAAGTCAATTTGTCTTATAATGCCTTTATATGTTACTGGTAGTTTACAGTGTCCTAAAACTGAATTTTTTTGAACCGTCAGCGGTTGAAATACATGATTTGAAAGGTTTAAGGGCGATATTGTTCCGTTTGATAAAACAAAGACTGTTCTTGCCCAAAACCGAAACATTGGCACCAGAGTCAAGTAAACCGTAAAAGTTGTCATTTAAAATTTGTATTTGCGCGAAAGGTCTTTCGTCTTTACTATTACAGATTGATGATGATTCTATTAATTTGCGAAAAGTTTTTCTTTTCCTAAACCGAGTTCTACAACTTAATATTTTCCGTGAAAGACTTGATGATTTACTTTGATGGGTTGTTTTAAGCATCGAAAATTCTGAAACGTTTTCCGAGACCTGTGACCTCGAATTATCTTCCTGTGGAAGATTTTTCGGTTGGTCAATTATGAACTCGGGGTTTCCCCGGTTGCCATCTCGCTCCGCTTCCGGTTTCCCAGATGCAAATTTTTACATTTCGTGGTAACTACTGTAATGTTTCTGGTCCTAATGAAACATTCGCTCAATCTAAAGGAGCGTTGTTGGATTATGTTTCTATGTTCTTAAAGAAACATACGCTCATCTAGGAGCGTTGTTCGCTATTTTTAAATAAAGCGAAGTGTTTGGTTTGATGTTTTGTCAAACAATCGTTACTTTATTTGGTTTTTCTTTTCTTATAAAGCTACAATGAGATTCTTATAACTAGTCTAGTATTGAGTGACATTTAAAGTCACTCAATGATTTCTGATTATTTTAGGGTTCTTATTCTATATTTAAATCTATCTAAACTATATGGATTTGTATCAATATCCCAGCAATTTAGAAAGCATTTCTCTGTAAAGAATATAGCGCATTGAGTAACTTTCATGATTATTGAATGTTACTCAACACTTCAAAATATTTTCACTGTAATATACTGCTTTGGTATTTACAATGTAACTTTAAACTTTTACTCCAATTGTTTACATTAAATCAAAACAAAAAATGATCGCTTATTAATTTGTAGCTGACCTGGGATATTCATACATGTTTAGTCACACTTGTTATTTTTATGAACACTTGTTATGCGCGCCTCTATGTCTAGAACTCAAACACAATATTGGCTGTATAGTAATGCATGACACATATTTTCATTGTTTATATTTAGTTTGTGTGTGACGTCATGCATACACTACACCCCTACCCTTTCAGTTAAATCACACCATTTGTGTTTACAGAAATTGTGTGATTTCACTTAATTGCTGTTGTTTGGTTGGTTTTGAAATTTGAATACGCTATAAGTTGTGTTCTTTTAAAAAAAAATTTCATTGATATTTGAACATATTGTAAGTAGTGACTAAATACCATAATAATTTCGTTTATGTTACAAATTTCTTGTTGATGTTTGAATTAGTTACTAAGTGACATAATAATTATTTTATTACAAAAAATTTTGTTTTTTCTTTATACATATTATTCTTGTGTTTAAATGACATAATAATTATACAATAAAAAAAAATTTGTTACAAGTGATACTTAAATATTTTTTTTTTTTTTTGGTTTTCTATACATATTATTCTTATTATAAATGTTGATTATATTACAATTTTTTAAATTTTTGTCTTAGTTATCTACTGTATTTTTTCAATAAATTTTTATGTACTGTTTTTTCTTTTCCATTTATTCTTATAGTTACATTTAAATTATTTATATCTATAATTTCATATGGTCCATTATATGGCCTTTGGTTCTTTTTCCTAGTTTCTAATTTTACTAGCACTAAATCTCCTATGTTAAGATCTATCCTATTAATTTTGTTATATGATTCTAAATTTCTATTCTTTTTCGTAATTTAAATTAGTTTGTTAGCATTTTCCAATGAAATTTTTAGCCTCATTTTTAATTCATTAGCATAATTGTCTAAGTTGTATACCCTATCATTATTCATAATTTGTTTACCCGGTAATCTAGGTAATTTACCAAAAATTAACTCAAATGGAGAATAATTGGTATCTACATGTGGTGTTATATTGTAAGCGAAAGAATAATAAGCTATCCAATCACTCCAGTTATCATTATTTACGAATGACAAGAAGTATTCATTCAACACTCTATGATTTCTTTCTATGGCACCCAAAGTCTCATGGTGATATGGTGTAGACAATTTTTTTTCGATTCTTAACAAATTGCATATTTCTTTCATTAGTTCATTCACAAACTCTGTACCTCTATCAGATTTTAGAGTCTTAAAAATGCCATATTTTAATATCAAGTTTTCTACTAGGCTTTTCGCTATACTCTTAGCCTCTTTTGTTTACATAGGGACTGCTATCACATACTTAGTGAGTTCACACTGCATAGTTAAAATGTATCGAAAATTTTCCGAAGGGCGTAATGGTCCAACTGTGTCGATAACTACAGTGCTAAAGCTATTTCCCGGTGTGTCTGTTACACTTAATGGTTCTCTAGTGTGTCTTACTTGTTTGCTCCTTTGGCAAAGATCACACGTTGATACATATTCCTTTACCATCTTGTTCATATTTTTCCATATGTATTTCTGTTTCAGTTTTATTAATGTTTTCCTTATTCCGAAATGTCCTCCGCATGGTGTGTCGTGATACAATTTAATTAATTTCCTTTTTTCTTTTTCTACTATTACTCTTTGAGGTTTACTATATACGAGAATTCTGACGTCATTTCCTTTACTTTTATTTATTATTTCTTTCATTTTCTCTATTTTTATTTTCTTAAAAATTTCGTCACTTTTTTCCAGTGCGAACATAACACAATTCAATCTACTTAAAACAGAAGGTAGTTTCTCCAACATATTACATATATAAACGGGATTATCGCTACATCTGATGGCCATTTGATTTAAAGCAAGATTTTTCTCAATTTTGAATTCTCTAGTCGACTTTTCTATTATAAACTTCAGCTTTACTGCAAGTTTTATATCATTCATAGATGTACACTCCCACATTTTGAGTTGATCAGGCTCGGTAAGATTTGTATCATCATTTACCTCATTTTTATTCTTGTTTCCTCTTTTAGATTTCTTTTCATTTTCTCTTTTAGTTTTGTTCTTATTTTCTTCAGTTTGTATCATTTTCCTTTTCATATTTCTTGTTATCACCAGCGATTTCTTTATATTTTCATCATTCTTTTGAGGTATCATTGTTTTCAATTTATCGGAATCAAATTGTATTCTAGATAGAGCATCTGCATTAGTGTTATTTTTCCCTTTTTTGTAAATTATCTGAAAATCGTAGTCAGACAATTCCAATCGAATTCTAGTCAATTTGGAACTTGGATTTTTATGTGTAAATAGTGCAATGAGTGGACGATGGTCGGTTACTACTATAAACTTTCTACCGAATAAATAAGGTCGGTTTTTTAAAACGCATATCTTTGCAATTTGTGTTATATGTTATGGAAATTATGAATATGAAGCTTATATAAAATTTATTTTTACAATTTTTCTTTATAGAAATCATTCAATTGATTGTGCTTATTACTTAAGAACAAATTCAGCATAAACGCATAATTTTATTGCAAATTTTTATCAAAAATTGCATGTCTAATCAAAAATTACATAAAACTTATAAATTAACGCATAAAAAAAAATTGCTTTGAATTTTGTTTTAATCATATTAATATTGGCGGTTTGGCATATGTTGTCGTTGCGCATTATATTGAGCATTTTGATAAAATACTTGTTTCTGTTGCGTTCTTGAAGCAACTTTTTCAGCGATTTTTAACGCCTCTACAAATGTCGTCACCTGGCTTGCATCTATTGTAACCATTATCTGTGGGTCTGTTATGCCATTTACAAATACATTGAAAGCAATTTTGCTGTTCGCATTTATTATGGCATTTCTATTTGCCTCTCCCTGTTCGGCAATTTGTATTTCGTTCAATTCCGTAACGAGTTTCTCAATTTTTGTTGCAAATCCCAGTAAATTGTTATCTCTTTGGATGGTACGCGTTATCTCACTTAACACAGTATTTGAAGATCTTGATGATTTATATGTCAATTTTAATACCTCTATTAAATCATCAATGTTAGTCGGTACAGAACTTTGTTTTACTCTACTCTGAACTTTTAAATCCAACCTTGATTTAAAAATAAAATTAAAAAACGAATTGGCTTTTTCAGTAGCCACTGTCATCGATACCGTTTCCAAATTTGTTAGAAAATCTTGCAGTTCACCAGATCCTCCCGAAAATTTTGGTACCAATTTGGTAATCAACGATAATTCATTCATATCTAAAGTAGTCATGATTGGATTCGTTACTATTTTTCCCTTAGAATGTTGTTCTAATAATTTTAAAGCTTCTTCTTTAGCTTTTATAAAATTTCTCAAAATTTCCTTACCGTCTAATTCTTCCAAATCTGAATTTTTTATATAATTCTTTAATTTTTCCTCTAATTTTTGTATTTCTATTGTTTTTTCCTTAATTGTCTCTAATGTGTACGGCCTCGTTAACGATTTTTTAGCATTCAAAATAATTTGTTCAAGGATTTTCTGTGCCTCCATTTATTTCATGTAATGTTGCTATGAAATGTGTCTGTTAAAATAATTAAAGTCTCTATTATTCAAATAATGATATGAGCGTGTCCTTGATGGATACTAAATTTTCCATTTGCTCTTGTCCTAAATATGCTAACTTATGTATTTTATACACCACTGTGTTGGTTATATATATCTTAACTAAAATCCCTATTGTAGACAGAATCATTAATAATATTATAACAATAATAGTTATTTTAAGAATCTTCACATTAAATTTTTTTTTTTTTTTTTTTTTTTTTATTACTAAAAGCTTTTAATTGTTATTTGTAAAGAACACACTGTTTGAATTTATATAAAAAATAATATAAAATTTTATGAAATTTATATATAAAAAATTAATATTTATAACATTCTAATTTTCTTTTAATTCTATTTTCTTTATCTTCATATGGGTATCTATCATCTTCTCGATCTCGTCTATCCTGACCCAGTACTTGGCTGTTAAATCCCACGGTGGAGGTGGTGATGAATTGACTATTCTTTTGATGTTTGCCAATTCTCTCCTCTTGTTTACTAAAAACCCACCACGACGCTTCGGTGGTTTTACCTTTGGGATGTTTAAAGGCTTCTCCGCTGGTTTAGGTCTGCTTCTTTTCAAGTAGTCTTCTATTGAAAGTGGTCTCGGACCGACCCGACTCTCATTCATAATTTATTCTTATATTTTCTTTTATTTATTTTATCTATTTTACTGCCTAAATCTTGTGCACGGGCGAAATCGCCTCCGCACCCTAATAGGTTCTCACTTAAGAGCACTCTATTTTTATTGTTTAAAAAAATTTTTCTTTATATACTCGTTCCGCCTGGTGTTGTGTGCATCTTCTTCTGTTTGTTGGTTATCCTGATTGTCCTTTGGCCGGACAATCCTTCTAATCCCCGGCGTGGATTAGGTGCCTTTCCAGCTCAAACTAGGAGCTCTTCTTATAAATATAAGGATATTTGGCAGGATATTAGGCAGGATATCCTGGCAGGATATTAGGCAGGATCGCCATGTAATGTTTCTGGTCCTAATGAAACATTCGCTCAATCTAAAGGAGCGTTGTTGGATTATGTTTCTATGTTCTTAAAGAAACATACGCTCATCTAGGAGCGTTGTTCGCTATTTTTAAATAAAGCGAAGTGTTTGGTTTGATGTTTTGTCAAACAATCGTTACTTTATTGGTTTTTCTTTTCTTATAAAGCTACAATGAGATTCTTATAACTAGTCTAGTATTGAGTGACATTTAAAGTCACTCAATGATTTCTGATTATTTTAGGGTTCTTATTCTATATTTAAATCTATCTAAACTATATGGATTTGTATCAATATCCCAGCAATTTAGAAAGCATTTCTCTGTAAAGAATATAGTGCATTGAGTAACTTTCATGATTATTGAATGTTACTCAACACTTCAAAATATTTTCACTGTAATATACTGCTTTGGTATTTACAATGTAACTTTAAACTTTTACTCCAATTGTTTACATTAAATCAAAACAAAAAATGATCGCTTATTAATTTGTAGCTGACCTGGGATATTCATACATGTTTAGTCACACTTGTTATTTTTATGAACACTTGTTATGCGCGCCTCTATGTCTAGAACTCAAACACAATATTGGCTGTATAGTAATGCATGACACATATTTTCATTGTTTATATTTAGTTTGTGTGTGACGTCATGCATACACTACACTACACCGCGTTCACCACACTTGTAACAGAAGACGGTTCTGGTTTCTTCCGGGCAATAAATATAGGAATGTCCAAAAGATAAACAATTCCAGCATTTGATTTTCGAATAATCAGGTTTTGTCATTCTACGAAAAATCTGTAATGCTTCTGATTGAGGGTCAATCTCAAATTCGTTTTCATCATCCTCCGCTACACCGATTTCCATTTCATTTACCTGACGAGAAAAAGTTGTACTTGGTAAGGAAATTTTACTTTCGCGAAGAAATATTTCTGCATTACGCGCAAAGGCTCTTAATTCATGTAAACTAGTTGGATTTGTATTGAACAACAGGAATCTTATATTGGAGTTTACATTTTTTTTTAGAATATCTATTAATTTTATTTCAACTATTGGTTCTCTCATTCGAGAGTTCAATGAGACAACTGATGAATGGAAATCATCGTAAGTTTCCTTTTGTTGCTGTTTACGCATGTGTAATTTTATTAAAATATCATGGTCTGTCTCTAAATTACCGAATTCCTGAGTAATTGAATATTTAAGAAAAGGATATGAAGGGCCATTGTTCTGTTTAATAAACTCTTAGTACCATTTTTCCGCTTTGCCGGTAAGAAAAATTTTAAAGTTTTCAAGTACGTGGGTTTGTGAGCAACCAGATCTTATCATCAGGGTATCAATTTTAAAAAGGAAATCTGAAATATTACCTTCGCCATCAAATGAAACATTCCGCTTCTCTAATTTAATTTTATTGGACCCAGATGAAGTCTGCGGGGCAGGCCGTGGGGCAACAGAAGGAAGATTTGTGTTCACCGTGTTCACCGAAAGCTCACTAAATTTGTGGTTAGAAGTACTTGGATTTTGAGTCAACTGGCTAATAGTAGCTTTTAAAGCGTTGAGTTCTGATCTATACTCCTCTTGGGCAGACCGGATAGTTTTCTGAACAATAGCTGTTAAGTTATCATTAAAATTGGAAGTTTCAGCAGTGATTCCATCACCTTGCTCATTAATATGTCGATTATTTTCAGCCGAAGCCACATTTAAACACGAATTAAATTTTTCTTGATTATTTACGAAACCTGCTGACTGTACCAAATCTTCTAGTGAAGCTTGACTAAATTGGGAAATATCTAACAAGTTTTCCTGTTGCTGAACAGCAGTAATATTCGGGTTATCAGAAACTTCGGACGGATTTTTAACCGGAACACTTGAGCTACGTGGAGGTGTATGTGTTACTTTCGGTTTTGAAACTGGGTGTATAGCAAGATTTTCTAATGAACCAGTTGGAGTTCCAGGCAGTCTGCCTCTACCTCTTAATGAATTTAAATTATTTGACGAACCTCGCGATGTACTTTCTATGCATAATCGGAAAAGTCAGCCAAAGTAAAAGAAAATTTAAGGTGCTGTACCAGAATTTAAATATTTAATGTAGCCCAGAGAAAGAAAAGATGTAAAAAAAAAATTATTTTCGTTTTTCCTTTTAAATTGAAAAGGAACTAGAAGTTTTATGATTCCAAAAGAAAAGTTTCAATTAGTAAAACCAAAAAAAATTTAAATTAAAATTTTAAATTAACAACCCTATGATTTGTAATTATAACTTTGAAGCTTATAAATAAAATTTTGCAGATCTAAAGGTGTAAATGTTGAACTTGTCAAAAACCTTCAATTTTGCAACTTGAAAATTAAATTTTGTAAAACTGATAAATAAATATGTAAATTATGTAAATTATTATGCAATTTATTTTGAGAAAATCCAGCCAACATTAAAGCAGCTCAAATAAACAGTGATTTTTGTTTTAAACATACAAAGTATAACTATTTGGGGAAAGTTTATACTGGCTTTGTTCAAAATATTCCAACCAATGATCATTTGTTTCATCTTATAATGCTATATGAAACAAAGTCTATGGTGGATAAAAAAAATTTTGTTTGTCCTCTTAATGTGTCTTTCAGCTTAAGGGCCATTTACACTCTAGAGTTATCTTAAATTTTACCGCAATAATAATTTTTATTTATAAATCATGAAAAGTTTAGTCTTCTAAACTTTAAGAAAACTTTTACTCAAAAGAGTGAATCAAAAAGCTATCGCAAAACATTTAAAGAATTTGATCTTCTAAATGTTGACTTATAGCGATCTAAAACAATCAATTGAATAGGATGTTAAAAAAAAAGGAAGAGGTTTTAACAAACTAGTGCGAATGTGGCATAAGAAATTATATCAATTTAATCAAAGACTCATATTCAGAAATAATTGGTTAATAAACACTGATATATGTAATCCTAATATTGACTCATCACAAACAAAAAATTGTAGTTGAAAATTAGTTTAGCTTTGAAATGTGTAAAACAATAAATTTAGCCTTGACTTCAGCCTTTTCTTTCTAAACTAAATTTCTGTACAATATTCTAAAACAATTTTAACAGCCTCACGTTGGTCTGCACTTAATTTAATTGGGCTACCTTGGGGTAGCATTTCGTTGGGCGTCATCTATGTTACGCGCGGTCTAATTACAAATAAAATTTATTAAAATTTTCAATATTCGAAAAAAAACGAGTCAAAGGCATGTAGGATTAAATTTGACTAGCTCTGCCAACTGTGGCGTGGTTCTTGGCCCTGATTTTATCGCCGCGTAATCATAGCAAAAAAAAAATTCATGTCATTCACATATTTTTGTATAAAGCCACTTTAAAAAAAAGAGTAAGGTAAATTTAAGCGCGAGAAAAAAACTGAATGGATGAATCAATAAAAAAAAATTTTATATATCAATAGTAGGGTGACTGGTTTTATTGTCACCAGGAGTGCCCTTTTTCCCACCCATAGCCAATATGCTACGCCAATGGTAACCGTCGACACTCATGATTTTTCCTGGATTACCCCTTTATATAGATCACTGCTTATTAATACATACTTTTGATGTTAACTTTCATTTCCCAACAAAAAAAAAGATTTAGAATTTCATAATTAATATGTTTTCAATTAAGGTAAGTATATTTAAAAAAAAATTTTTTTTTAATATTATACATGTAAGTAAGTCAATGTGTACATTTGATGGTTATGATAAACCTGAAATACTAATTGTAAAAAGGGTTTATAGATATGTAAGTATAAAATTTGATTTAAATTAAATTTCATTTGCTCTGATATTTAGCATTGTGACTTGAAAAGTTTGACAAAAGTAGGTAAGTGTATTTGTAATGTTAATTTCAATATATGTAGGTAAGTATAAGGTAAGTTTATGATTGAAATTGACAGCTAAGTAAATAACATTAAGTTTATAATTGAAATATACCTGGTTGCAAGTATTTATATAAAATTCAGGTTATAATTGAACTTACATGTAGGTAACTGTTTACATATAAGGATATTAATAAGGTAAGTATATATATGTAGGTATGTATATATGTAGGTAAGTATATATGTAGGCAAGGATATAGGTATTTAAGTAAATATGTAGGTAAGTATATGTATTAATATTAACAATGATAATAATAAGTATAAAGGTAAGTTTATTTAGCAATATTAATAAAGTAAGTAAAATGGTAGGTATAGGTATTAATATTAATAATAATATAATTTTTCTTTTATAAATATTTACGCCGTGTCGCTGCAGCTGTGATTGTGGTGTACGCGGTTAATAAAGTTGTCATGGCAGATGTTGGATTGGTTGCTGTTGTTGCTGTTGTTTTTTCAGTTTAGCCCGTTATCGGCCAATATTGCAGTTTTAAAATTATTGTAGGTAGGTTAATTTTACATAACTGTCTATAAGTTTTAAAATGTACCGTTTTACCATTTACAAGCTTTCAGTTCACTTTATTAAAATTTTCTGTTTCGGTACCAAAAAAAAAACACATTTTTTTGTTTGTTTGTTTCTTTACATGTTATAAGAAAAATTTTAGTTTTAAAAAGTTGTAGTTTTCTGTTTCTTGGTTACAAATTTTTTTTTTTTACAAACTTTAAACATTTTTTTTTTTCTCATTTTGTTCTGTACAGTTTTAACGAAATTTAGTTTTACAATTTACACTCTGTACTTTACATTAACATATGTATATTCTTCAGTTTTATTCAGGATTTGGTTACAAGAATTAGATTTACAAAATTGTTTGATTTTCATTTTAGAAATTTAAGATTTTTTCATATTAAAACTTTTTAATTTTCTTTTACAAAGTGTTGCATTTTCACTCTCAAAATTCACAGATTGTTCAAACTTTCACACGAGTTTCCTTCGACAGTTTTTTTTCCCTTCTTTATAATTTCAAAATTTACACCAGTTAGTTTTTGTTTACTTCTGGGTAATTTTCAACTGTTTTTATGAACGCACGTTTTAAATTGTTAATCGTTCCGTGTTAATATTGTCTCTCAACTAATCCCATTGGTTATCAAACTGCAACTAACTAACTAGACGCCACGTCACGCTTTTTAATATCTACCTATTTTCCTTCTTTCATTTTCTCCTTTTTCTTTATGTGTCTGCTGTCATGATCCTATTGGCCAATTTTGTCCTAACGGTACAATCACGCTATAACCAAAAACGACGCGATGGACAATAAGTAGCCAAATGTAGAAACATGGTTGCATTTGACTGATAATCTGGTAATTGCACCCAGAGTTGTATTATGTATATATATAAAAAAAGAAAACTTGTTCTCATAATTGGTAACGCTCATACACTTTAAAAAAATTAGGGTTTTCTAAATCCCTAACAAAACTGCTTCGTTATGAGAATCCTAATTGATTAACGAACAGGAAAAAGGATTTAGAGCGCGCGAAAACCAATTTGCAACGTGTGGCACGACCCACGATAAGCCGGGCAAACCAATTCAACTTCAGTTTAGGTGTGTTTATTTACGGTCTTAAGTCTGAAGCGTGATATCTTCCGACAAATTTTCCCTGAAGATCTTCAACGTCACAAAGGGCATTTCCTATTTGGGATCGTATACGGCACTTAATGTATTTTGGAGTAAATTTGGCATTTACTGCTTTTTGAAAATTGCTGAGATTACGATTTTTCCTAAAAAGTTCTTGTCCAATTCGATAACTAATAGCTTTAGTACGAATGTTATACACTTTGGTGGCTTTCTCATGGGCTTTATCGAGGTTTTTTGCTATTTTATCTCGGATATTTGTCAATTTATCAGCTCTTTTTACAATTGTGTCATCCTCTAACATACTGAGTTTTTCTAATAAAGGATATGTCGAACCATGCATACACATGTTCTGACCGAACATTGCGTAGTAGGGTGAACAGTGGATGGCTGTATGACAGTCACTACGTAAAACCGATAAAATATGAGGTATACAGGTATCCCAATTGAGGTGATCGGTTTGATCCTTAAGATAAAATCGAATTTTCGATATAATCTCCCTATTTGCACGCTCGGAAGTATTGGCCTGAGGAGAATATAACCCTGTTTTTATATGGGAAATCCCAAAGATTATAAAGAAATCCTGCATTTCCTTGGAAATTAACTGCTTTCCGTTATCGCTATGAATAAACTGCGGAACGCCAAATGTGTTAAACAAATTATTTTGAAAAAAATCTATTACGTTAATAGATGTAGCAGATCTTAAAGGTTTGAGAAAAAGGAACTTTGTAAAATGATCAATAACAATAAACAGAAAAGTATTTTTAGATTTTGAACATGGGTACGGACCTAGAAAATCACAGTATAGACGTTGAAACGGGCGCACCGTTAAAAATGCATGGTCGAAGAATTTGGGTCGGAGCTTTAATGATTTTACAGTCATCACATTTACTGACATACGTTTTTACATCTCGTGCCATCGAGGGCCAATAGTACTTTTGGCATACTCGCGATAGGGTCTTAAAATATCCTCCATGGCAGCTAGATTCGTGTCCTAATTTAATTACTTTTTCCGTTAAGGATCTAGAGAGCCATAGCCTCCAAAGGCTTTCTTCTTCATTATCAATACCTTGGCGAAATTTTACCCTTTTGTAAATACAATTTTCGGACAAACGTAGGTCGGGTAAGTTATCTTTATTGTTTGAAACAGTTTTTTTCAAATCTTCATATTCTGGACTGTCAAATTCGGGTGCTGTCAAATCAATTTCGGGAAAGCTAGGATCTATTTCCATAGCGTCAATATCAAAGCATGATAAGGTGTCTGGGACTACATTTAAGGAACCTTTTCTGTGTTCCATTTTAAAATCGAACCCCTGTAATTTAAGACTCCAGCGAGCAAGTGTGCCACTCAAATCTTTTTGATGCATCAGCCATTTCAAGCTGGAATGGTCGGTGACTATTTTAAAAGGCAATCCCTCTACATAATTTCTGAATCGTTGTACACTAATAACCGCAGCTAAGCATTCTAGCTTTGTTACTGTGTAATTACGCTGTGAGCTATTAAGCTTCTGAGAAACGAATGAAATGGGTCTTTCTCTATTGTCGTCATCTACCTGATATAGGACACCACCTACACCTACGCGTGAAGCATCACATTGGATTATAAATTCTCTCGCAAAGTCAGGTTGTGCCAGGACTGAGGCACTCGAAAGATTTACTTTTGGCAACATTAATAGTAAGTCCTGCATCCCTAAGATATTTTGCTACTTGCCGTAGTAAATCTAGGTGTTCATTAAAAGTAGCACTACAGACCAAAAGGTCATCTAAATAAATGAAGACATTTTCCCTTAGACGAGACGGAATGACTTTGTCCATTAGGCGGGACATTGCTTGGGGTCCATTACAAAGCCCAAAAGGCATGACCTGATACTGATACAGCAGTCTACCAGGAACAGCAAAGGCAGTTTTCTCCTTAGAAGATTCTGTGAGTCGGATTTGGAAAAATGCGTCTTTTAAATCAATACCGCTTATGAACTGTGTATCCTTTAATCTACTTAGCAAGCCATTGATGTCGGGAAGAGGGTATGAATCCTTTTTCGTAACAAGGTTTAATTTTCGTGAATCTAGGCATAGTCGCACTTTACCTGGTTTTCTTACATTTACGACGGGGAAGCACCACGGTGAGTTGGACTCCTCTATAACACCAATTTTTAGCAAACGGTCAAGTTCTTGGTAGACTTCAGCTTGTCTTGGAGGCGAAAGTGGGTAATGTTTACATTTTATAGGAACAGAATCACCTGTGTCAATATGGTGTTTTAAAAGATTTGTACACCCAAGGCCAAATTTTTCAAAGGATGGAAATTCTAATACAACGGAATTCAGCTTGAACTTGTCTTCAGCTGATAAATCGTGGAAGCAACGACTTTCAGTTTCCATTACGTCAATGTCAAGTGATTCAACAGCGGGAATAATGTTGGGTGCAATAGCAAAAATGCTCCAGAAATCTAAGCCTAAGTAGGCTTCCTGGGTCAAGGAGGGTACAACGTAAAAGTCAATTTGTCTTATAATGCCTTTATATGTTACTGGTAGTTTACAATGTCCTAAAACTGCATTTTTTGAACCGTCAGCGGTTGAAATACATGACTTGAAAGGTTTAAGGGCGATATTGTTCCATTTGATAAAACAAAGACTGTTCTTGCCCAAAACCGAAACATTGGCACCAGAGTCAAGTAAACCGTAAAAGTTGTCATTTAAAATTTGTATTTGCGCGAAAGGTCTTTCGTCTTTACTATTACAGATTGATGATGATTCTATTAATTTGCGAAAAGTTTTTCTTTTCCTAAACCGAGCTCTACAACTTAATATTTTCCGCGAAAGACTTGATGATTTACTTTGATGGGTTGTTTTAAGCATCGAAAATTCTGAAACGTTTTCCGAGACCTGTGACCTCGAATTATCTTCCTGTGGAAGATTTTTCGGTTGGTCAATTATGAACTCGGGGTTTCCCCGGTTGCCATCTCGCTCCGCTTCCGGTTTCTCAGATGCAAATTTTTACATTTCGTGGTAACTACACCGCGTTCACCACACTTGTAACAGAAGACGGTTCTGGTTTCTTCCGGGCAATAAATATAGGAATGTCCAAAAGATAAACAATTCCATTTGATTTTCGAATAATCAGGTTTTGTCATTCTACGAAAAATCTGTAATGCTTCTGATTGAGGGTCAATCTCAAATTCGTTTTCATCATCCTCCGCTACACCGATTTCCATTTCATTTACCTGACGAGAAAAAGTTGTACTTGGTAAGGAAATTTTACTTTCGCGAAGAAATTTTTCTGCATTACGCGCAAAGGCTCTTAATTCATGTAAACTAGTTGGATTTGTATTGAACAACAGGAATCTTATATTGGAGTTTACATTTTTTTTTAGAATATCTATTAATTTTATTTCAACTATTGGTTCTCTCATTCGAGAGTTCAATGAGACAACTGATGAATGGAAATCATCGTAAGTTTCCTTTTGTTGCTGTTTACGCATGTGTAATTTTATTAAAATATCATGGTCTGTCTCTAAATTACCGAATTCCTGAGTAATTGAATATTTAAGAAAAGGATATGAAGGGCCATTGTTCTGTTTAATAAACTCTTAGTACCATTTTTCCGCTTTGCCGGTAAGAAAAATTTTAAAGTTTTCAAGTACGTGGGTTTGTGAGCAACCAGATCTTATCATCAGGGTATCAATTTTAAAAAGGAAATCTGAAATATTACCTTCGCCATCAAATGAAACATTCCGCTTCTCTAATTTAATTTTATTGGACCCAGATGAAGTCTGCGGGGCAGGCCGTGGGGCAACAGAAGGAAGATTTGTGTTCACCGTGTTCACCGAAAGCTCACTAAATTTGTGGTTAGAAGTACTTGGATTTTGAGTCAACTGGCTAATAGTAGCTTTTAAAGCGTTGAGTTCTGATCTATACTCCTCTTGGGCAGACCGGATAGTTTTCTGAACAATAGCTGTTAAGTTATCATTAAAATTGGAAGTTTCAGCAGTGATTCCATCACCTTGCTCATTAATATGTCGATTATTTTCAGCCGAAGCCACATTTAAACACGAATTAAATTTTTCTTGATTATTTACGAAACCTGCTGACTGTACCAAATCTTCTAGTGAAGCTTGACTAAATTGGGAAATATCTAACAAGTTTTCCTGTTGCTGAACAGCAGTAATATTCGGGTTATCAGAAACTTCGGACGGATTTTTAACCGGAACACTTGAGCTACGTGGAGGTGTATGTGTTACTTTCGGTTTTGAAACTGGGTGTATAGCAAGATTTTCTAATGAACCAGTTGGAGTTCCAGGCAGTCTGCCTCTACCTCTTAATGAATTTAAATTATTTGACGAACCTCGCGATGTACTACGCGTATTTCTATGCATAATCGGAAAAGTCAGCCAAAGTAAAAGAAAATTTAAGGTGCTGTACCAGAATTTAAATATTTAATGTAGCCCAGAGAAAGAAAAGAAACAAAGTCTATGGTGGATAAAAAAAATTTTGTTTGTCCTCTTAATGTGTCTTTCAGCTTAAGGGCCATTTACACTCTAGAGTTATCTTAAATTTTACCGCAATAATAATTTTTATTTATAAATCATGAAAAGTTTAGTCTTCTAAACTTTAAGAAAACTTTTACTCAAAAGAGTGAATCAAAAAGCTATCGCAAAACATTTAAAGAATTTGATCTTCTAAATGTTGACTTATAGCGATCTAAAACAATCAATTGAATAGGATGTTAAAAAAAAAGGAAGAGGTTTTAACAAACTAGTGCGAATGTGGCATAAGAAATTATATCAATTTAATCAAAGACTCATATTCAGAAATAATTGGTTAATAAACACTGATATATGTAATCCTAATATTGACTCATCACAAACAAAAAATTGTAGTTGAAAATTAGTTTAGCTTTGAAATGTGTAAAACAATAAATTTAGCCTTGACTTCAGCCTTTTCTTTCTAAACTAAATTTCTGTACAATATTCTAAAACAATTTTAACAGCCTCACGTTGGTCTGCACTTAATTTAATTGGGCTACCTTGGGGTAGCATTTCGTTGGGCGTCATCTATGTTACGCGCGGTCTAATTACAAATAAAATTTATTAAAATTTTCAATATTCGAAAAAAAACGAGTCAAAGGCATGTAGGATTAAATTTGACTAGCTCTGCCAACTGTGGCGTGGTTCTTGGCCCTGATTTTATCGCCGCGTAATCATAGCAAAAAAAAAATTCATGTCATTCACATATTTTTGTATAAAGCCACTTTAAAAAAAAGAGTAAGGTAAATTTAAGCGCGAGAAAAAAACTGAATGGATGAATCAATAAAAAAAAAATTTATATATCAATAGTAGGGAGACTGGTTTTATTGTCACCAGGAGTGCCCTTTTTCCCACCCATAGCCAATATGCTACGCCAATGGTAACCGTCGACACTCATGATTTTTCCTGGATTACCCCTTTATATAGATCACTGCTTATTAATACATACTTTTGATGTTAACTTTCATTTCCCAACAAAAAAAAAAGATTTAGAATTTCATAATTAATATGTTTTCAATTAAGGTAAGTATATTTAAAAAAAAATGTTTTTTTGTAATATTATACATGTAAGTAAGTCAATGTGTACATTTGATGGTTATGATAAACCTGAAATACTAATTGTAAAAAGGGTTTATAGATATGTAAGTATAAAATTTGATTTAAATTAAATTTCATTTGCTCTGATATTTAGCATTATGACTTGAAAAGTTTGACAAAAGTAGGTTAATTTCAATATATGTAGGTAAGTATAAGGTAAGTTTATGATTGAAATTGACAGCTAAGTAAATAACATTAAGTTTATAATTGAAATATACCTGGTTGCAAGTATTTATATAAAATTCAGGTTATAATTGAACTTACATGAAGGTAACTGTTTGCATATAAGGATATTAATAAGGTAAGTATATATATGTAGGTATGTATATATGTAGGTAAGTATATATGTAGGCAAGGATATAGGTATGTAAGTAAATATGTAGGTAAGTATATGTATTAATATTAACAATGATAATAATAAGTATAAAGGTAAGTTTATTTAGCAATATTAATAAAGTAAGTAAAATGGTAGGTATAGGTATTAATATTAATAATAATATAATTTTTCTTTTATAAATATTTACGCCGTGTCGCTGCAGCTGTGATTGTGGTGTATGCGGTTAATAAAGTTGTCATGGCAGATGTTGGATTGGTTGTTGTTGTTGCTGTTGTTTTTTTTTTTTTTTTAAGATCCAAGTCATTTTAGCCCGTTATCGGACAACATTGCAGTTTTATAATTATTGTAGGTAGGTTAATTTTACATAACTGTCTATAAGTTTTAAAATGTACCGTTTTACCTTTTGCAAGCTTTCAGTTCACTTTATTAAAATTTTCTGTTTCGGTACCAAAAAAAAACAAGTAAGAAAATTATAGTCGGTCTAGACCGACTATACGATACCCTATACCATGCGTTTAGAGACCCTATTATAGTGATTTTATTCTTCCTATTAGTTTAAATTTTAAAGAAAACTCCAGCTAATTTAAGCTAGTTGTTGTTCTGATCACAAAACCAGAACTTGTTTTATTTTCTAAAAATCTCGCTTATAAATACCCTATGAGAAGTTCTAGACTTCTACTCTATGAGTGACTTTCTAAAGTACACTCAATATCTTATAATTCTAAGAGCGATTTTCTAAAATACGCTCGATAATATTAAATGTAACCAATGCATTTTGTGGTAGGGCGGAGCTTCTCTCCATTTCAGTTTTCATTTATGGAGTTTCATAATCCACTTCAAATCATTCAAATATTGTCCAAATAGAAACTGCATGTATAGCAATTACATTTACTCAAAACAAAATTAAAAATAAATATTAATGGGTCAGTAGTATCAATTGCATTAGTCAATAGTACTGGTTGTTTACCCCACAAACTATATGTGTAATAATTATGTTTACTAGAATAGAAAAAGTGGAAAGAAACTCAACCGCAAAACAAAGCATTGTCTTAAGCATGTTGTCAATGTTTACATTATATCACACGCTATAGCATGCATACATCACACCCCTACCCTTAAGAAAATCATATAATTGTTCTTTAGTACACTTGTATGATTTTCAAGTACGTTGTAGTGTGAAGTGCATTCTTATATTGGTAGCAAAAACATTCAATGTTCATTTGTAATGTGATACATTTGTATAATTGTTCTAAAAATAAAAATAAAATTCGTTTACTTTGTAATTGGATTTTTCACTTATAGTATTTTATAGTATTTTAGGTGTGATAAAAAAATATTGTGACGTATTTATAGTACATTTATTTTATGATATAATTATATGTATGCATTTTTTTTTTGTATATATATTTTTTCTTTTTTTATATCTTGCTATGAATGGATTTTTCGGATTATTAATTTTTATGACATAATTAGATTTCGATTTTCTCTTTTGTTTATGTTATACTTGTTAAAAAAAAATGTGTTTACATATATAAAAAAAAATTTGGTGTTTTATTTACAATTTCTTATTATATTTCTTTAGTAAATTCTTATGTACAATTTTTGTTTTATTGTTAGTTTTAATGGTCACATTCAAATCTTCAATACTAATGACCTCGTACGGTCCTTGGTATGGTGACTCATTCTTTTTTCTATTTGTTATTTTGACTAAAACTAAATCTCCTATTTTTAATTCTATACTATTAAAATTTTTATATGAATCTAATTTTCTTTTTAACTTTACTTCTTCTGTCATTCTTTTTGCATTTTGTAATGAATATTTTAGTCTAGTTTTTAATTCGTTAAGGTAATTCTCAAAATCATATACTTTATTGTTGTCTTGAATTATATCATCTCCAGGTAAACTGGGTAATTTACCAAAAATCAATTCAAATGGTGAATAGTCAGTGTCAATATGTGGAGTAGTATTATACGCGAAGGTATAATATGGAATCCAAGCACACCAATTATCATCTTCAACGAAGGATAAGAAATATTCATTTAATACCCTATGATTTCGTTCAACCGTCCCTAGAGTTTCATGATGATAAGGTGTGGAGAATTTTTGCTCCACTTTCAACAATTCACATATTCCTTTTAATAGTTTGTTCGTAAATTCGGTACCATTATCTGATTTTAATGTTTTAAATGTTCCATATTTTAATATTACGTTTTCAACTAGCGCTTTCGCTATTGATTTAGCTTCCTTTGTCTCTAATGGACAAGCTGTTACATATTTGGTGAGCTCGCATTGCATCGTAAGTATGTACCTATATCCTTCCGATGGTCTTAATGGACCCACTGTATCTATTACAATTGTCTCAAAACTTTTACTTGGTGTGTCAGTCTTATTCAATGGTTCTTTAGTGTGTTTTATTTGCTTATTTCTCTGGCAAAGATCACACGTTCCTATAAATTCCTTAACCATTTTGTTCATATTCTTCCAAATATATTTTTGTTTCAATCGGAGTAGTGTCTTCCTTACCCCAAAATGTCCTCCGCATGGTGTATTATGATAACATTCTATTAGTTCCTTTTTTCTATCTTCATTTTCTATTCTTTGAGGATTTCTATATAACTTTATTCTGACGTCAGTTTTCTTTTCTCTATTTATGATTTCTTTAAATCTCTCATGGGTGACTATGTTGAATATGTTATCACTCTTCTCGAGAGCGTAACTTCTATAATTCAATCTCTCTAATGTAGATATTAGTTTCTCCAATATATTATCTAAATAATATGGATTGTCGCTAAATCTTACGGCCGTTACATTGAGACTATTATCGTCCTCAATTTTTATTTCCTTAGTGCACCTCTTATCTAATACAAATTTTAATTTCCTCGCGCGCTTTATATCATTTATCGATGTACAGTCCCAGACTATGAGTTGATCAGACTCACCTTTGGTCGTCCCATCTGTTACTTCATTTACTATCTTGTTGTGAGTTTTCTTCTCACTCATTCCTCTTGTTATCACCAATGCCTTTTTTATTGATTCGTCAATCTTAGGAGGTATCATGTTCTTTAGTATGTCAGAGTCTAAGTTTATTCTCGAAAGTGCATCTGCATTAGTATTGTTAATGCCTTTCTTGTATACAATCTGAAAGTCATAATCAGATAGTTCTAATCGGATCCTTGTTAATTTTGAACTTGGATTTCGGTGAGAAAATAATGCCACTAAAGGTCTATGGTCAGTTACGACAACAAATTTTCTACCATACAAATACGGTCTAAAAAATTGTATACCCCAATATATGCCAAGTAATTCTTTTTCTATTACTGCTTTATTTTTTTCGTGTTTATTTAATGAACGACTAGCATAAGATATCGGTCTGTCCTCACCAATTTCACCTTGTGATAATATAGCTCCTAAAGCAAATTCGGACGCATCGGTCGTCAAGATAAAGGGTTTTTCAAAATTTGGATATTGCAAAATAGGTGGACTTATCAATTTTTGTTTTAATAACTCAAAAGCAGATTGATGTTGTCCTGTCCATTCAAATTTTGCTTTCTTTCTCAATAATCCATTCAGGCAATTTGCTATGTCAGCGAAGTTAGCGATGAACCTTCTGTAATAGTTACAGAATGCCACGAATCTTCTCACTTCATCCGCGTTTTTAGGTATTGGATATCTTTCTATTGTCCCAAATTTTCCCGGATCTGGCTTAATACCGTTCGGAGTTATCAAATGACCAAGATATATTACCTCAGGCCTTAAAAAACAACATTTACTCGCATTAAGTTTCAAATTATACCTTGTCAACCTGTCCAGAACCTTTGTTAAATTCGCGTTATGATGTTTTAAACTACATCCGAAAACGATTATGTCATCAACATATAGAAAAGCTTCGGATTCTAGGCCAGACAAAGCTATCGTCAACATACGTTGAAAGCTGTTTGATGATATTTTCAAACCAAAAGGTAGTCTTGTATATTGATAATGACCGTCAGGTGTTGAGAATGCAGTATATGGACGTGATTGTCGATCAAGTTCTATTTGGTGGAACGAACTCGTCATATCCAAAGTTGAGAAATATTTGGCTCTGCCAAGTTTGTCCAAAACATCGTCTAATCTCGTCAAAGGAAATTTATCGTTCACAATCTTGTCATTTAATTTTCTAAAATCAACTACCAGTCTCCATTTCTTCAAATCAGTCTGTCCCTTTTTTGGAACTAATAACAATGGAGCATTGTATGGACTAATGGATGGTTCTATTATACCCTTTTTTAACAAATCTTGCACCTGAGAATTTATTTCTGCAGTTTGTGCATGTGGTAAACGGTAGTTCTTTATATACACTGGTTTACCATCGTGTAAATCTATCGTCTGCTCATAGAAATTATTGGTCGTCAAATCCTCACCCTCTAGATGGAATACGGACTGATATCTTCTCAAAATATCTTTTAGTTCTTGTGTTTCCCCATCATCCATATTGCTTAATTTTAAATCCTCAAGTAGCCTTGCAAATCTTGCTGAAGCATTTTCATTCTTTCCTTTATAAATCCTGGATGAAAAAATTTCATAGTTTTTCAATGGTGTTGTTTGTACTCTAAGATTTTCTACTATAGTGGTTTTATCCGTCACGTTCAATAGTTTTATATGTTGATTACCTTCCTTTGGCACTATAATGTTAGCTAAATACACACCTTCCATAATCTCTCTATTCAAAATCAAGCTATCCTCATTTAATTTTATCGGAAAAGGTATTATAATTTGACTCCTTGGTGGTATCTCTACATAATTGACGTTAAATGTGTTATCATTGATTGGAATTATAATGTCCTCACCATTCAACTCAAACGTCAATATATATCTATCGTAGTCAATTTTGCACCTTAATTTTGATAGAAAATCTCTACCCAAAATCCCATCCGTGTTTATGGGAAAATTATCCCTAACTAATTGCACTTTATGTCTAATAATATTGTCATTTATTTCAATCCCCATAACAGCTGAACCAAAGGACTTCACCTGTCCGTCTGATATCCCACTCAAATTACATATATCATCCAAATTTATATCATATTGGTCTAATAAATTTTCCTTGCACAGTGATATATCTGCACCTGTGTCTATTAAAAAAGTAAGAATGCGTTCGGTGTTCAGCACATTCAACTTAATGTAATTTCTAAGATTTGATGATATACTATATATTTTCTCGTTATTTATTGGGTTCTCGGAGATACTTGTCGAGTAGTCTCCGGCCCTAGGGAGTTTCCCTGGTCACTAATCTGATTTATATTGTATCTTCTGTTACCATTATAAGAATTTCTATTATTATTATCACGATATCTATTGAAACTGTTGTTGCCTCTATTTCCATTATTATTGTTGTAGTTGTTCCTATTACTGTTGTTGTTTCTATTGGCATTAAAATTTCTATTCCCATTATTATTGTTCATCACGTTAGATCGGCATATTCTCGCAAAGTGACCCAATTTGCCACATTTATTGCATTTCATACCATCAGCAGGACATCTACCATTAAAATGGTTTTGACCACATTTTCCGCATCTTGTCCGTCCTTGTTGATTGTTCGTGAAATTACCTGCAGAATAGAATACTTGGTGCTGTCTCAAATTAGCCTCAGACTCTTCAGCGATTTCCAGTGCCTCGGTGAAAGTCGAAACTCTACTAGCGTTAATGGTTGATAGTACCTGTTGGTCTCTCAAGCCGCTTTTGAATATATTGAACGCTGTTAAATTATTCGTTCGGACTATTGATGCCCTATCATTTTCCCCGATTTGTGAAATCTGGATCTCATTGAGTTCTGCAACTAATTCCTGAACACGGTCTGCAAATTGTCTCACTGATTCACCCTTCTGAGTCAATTTTGATATTTTATTCAGGACAACACTTGTGATCCCAACTGGTCTATATGATTTTTTCAATGCCCTTATTAATTCTGAAATATTGGTTGGAACAGTTTCCTGTCTCACCATATTCTGTACTTTTGTTTCTAAGTAAGTCTTAAATATGTATTCAAAACAATTTTGTTTGGCTTCTGTAATTGTACCATTTGCCAATTCTAATCTTGTTATAAAATTGTCTAATTCTCCTTTTTTGCCTGTAAATACTGGCACAAGTTTGCTAATGCCATTTAGCTCATGTATATCCATCGTTTCCATTATGATACCTTGTCTTTTTACCTTGTTAATTTTCTTTTCTAAATGTAGGTTTAGTATATCTAACGCCTCTTTCTGTAAGTTCTTAAACTCTTGTGTTAGCAAAGTTTTCTCTTCCTTTGATATAATTTTTAATAGATTATCTACAAATTCTTTTTCTATATTTTCTAGCTCTAGCTTTTTCGCTGTAATCGTATCTTCCGAGTACGGACGTCCTAAGCTCTTCCTTGCATTGACTATTAATGTCTTTAAATTTTCCAAGGCATCCATACGAAGTTATTGTATTAAATCTATGTAATTCTATAATTTATGTAAATTATTTTTTTTTGTTTTCATGAAAAAAAATTTGTTTTATTTTATAACATTTTCTTTTCTTATTTCTATTAATTTTTCTTTTTCTTAAAAATATTTTTTAATGAAAATAATCTTTCTACAATATTTAAATTTTCTATTTCATCAGCAACTAATTCTCCCAAATGACTGGTTTCTTCTTTAGCTATGTCTGTTATACAACTTTTTATTATTTTCTTTATCATTAGTATGACTATTATTAAAATAACGATGATTATAATCATTCGTATACTACACATTTTTATAGTGTTTTGTAAAAAAAATTTATTATTTTTATATTTATTATATTTTTTTTTTTGTGTTCCCTATTTTTGCCACGAGCGAGTTATCGCTTACTGGCCCTACGAGTGCGGATTAGACGCACTTCGTTTATAAGCTAAGTTTTTTTTTTTTTTATATATATATATATTTTTTTTTTTTATTTCATTTAATTGTTACGATTTTTTAAATATTCTTCGATAAGGAACTCCGTCTCGTCAATCTGCTTCCATATCCTAGATGACTGGCTCCAAGTTGGTGGTGGATTTGTGTTGATTTGCCTTAATAAAATTGCCTTCTGCCGCTTCAATTTTTGGACATAGCCGCCTCTTCGTTTTTTTTTTTAACACGCTCGGTATAGTTGGTTCATCTGAGGTAGTCTTATTCTTCTGTTGACGTTGCCTGTATTGCTCCAACGTCAAGGGTTGTGGGCCTTCTTTCTTCATCTACGCAGCTGGCGGATTTTTGGCTATCCACGCCAGGACTATTTCAATTTATTTTTTCTAAGTGCAATTAAGCACAGTTAGGTTGCTGCAGAGTCAAACTCTTCAATCAGTGCAGTTAAGCACTATTGTTTCAAGTGCATTTAAGCACAGTCTGGTAGGATTTATTGGTTTTATTATCCTTTCTTTTTCTTTTTGCCAAGTGCACCTAAGCACAGTTTGGCAGGATCGCCATATAGTGATTTTATTCTTCCTATTAGTTTAAATTTTAAAGAAAACTCCAGCTAATTTAAGCTAATTGTTGTTCTGATCACAAAACCAGAACTTGTTTTATTTTCTAAAAATCTCGCTTATAAATACCCTATGAGAAGTTCTAGACTTCTACTCTATGAGTGACTTTCTAAAGTACACTCAATATCTTATAATTCTAAGAGCGATTTTCTAAAATACGCTCGATAATATTAAATGTAACCAATGCATTTTGTGGTAGGGCGGAGCTTCTCTCCATTTCAGTTTTCATTTATGGAGTTTCATAATCCACTTCAAATCATTCAAATATTGTCCAAATAGAAACTGCATGTATAGCAATTACATTTACTCAAAACAAAATTAAAAATAAATATTAATGGGTCAGTAGTATCAATTGCATTAGTCAATAGTACTGGTTGTTTACCCCACAAACTATATGTGTAATAATTATGTTTACTAGAATAGAAAAAGTGGAAAGAAACTCAACCGCAAAACAAAGCATTGTCTTAAGCATGTTGTCAATGTTTACATTATATCACACGCTATAGCATGCATACATCAACTGGACAATAGAAAATAAGCAAAAACCAAATTTGAGTGGGATTTTTATTAATTTTTTTGGCTGAAGATATGAAAAAGTTCATATCGGATGCTATATCTATATAGGGACTTGGTCAAAAAATGGACCAATCCTGATCATGTTTGGTAAAGTTTCTTGTATTTTGCAAAAATATATACAAACAAAATTTGAGAAGAATCAGTGGAATATTTTTGTTTTCTAATAGATTTAAGTGAAGATCGGGAAGCAGCTCTATATGGGGTCGAAGGGATCATTTTTGGACTAGTCATTAATGGATGTAATGAACGCATACAAACCCAATTTGAGTAAGATCTATATGACAATTTGGATCTTATGGCAATTTATGTCGATTTCATATGGGTAATTTGTATGGGGGCTAGGTCTGAACATGGACCGATTCTCACCAATTTCAATACCGTTCATCCCATGGCCGATAGAATCTTATATACCAAATTTCATCAAAATACATTCATAGTTGCGACCTGCAGTTTGATTACAAGCTTTACATGGACACACAGACGGACGGACGGACATTGTTAAATCAACTCAGAAAGTGATTCTGATTCGATCGGTATAATTAAAGATGGGTCTAGGTCAAATATTTTTGGTTGTTACAAACAGCAGCACAAAGTCATTATACCCAAACCACATAGTGGTATAGGGTATAAACACATTTTTTTGTCTGTTTGTTTCTTTACATGTTATAAGAAAAATTTTAGTTTTAAAAAGTTGTAGTTTTCTGTTTCTTGGTTACAAAATTTTTTTTTTACAAACTTTAAAAAAAATTTTTTTTTTCTCATTTTGTTCTGTACAGTTTTAACGAAATTTAGTTTTACAATTTACACTCTGTACTTTACATTAACATATGTATATTCCTCAGTTTTATTCAGGATTTGGTTACAAGAATTAGATTTACAAAATTGTTTGATTTTCATTTTAGAAATTTAAGATTTTTTCATATTAAAACTTTTTAATTTTCTTTTACAAAGTGTTGCATTTTCACTCCCAAAATTCACAGATTGTTCAAACTTTCACATGAGTTTCCTTCGACAGTTTTTTTTTCCTTCTTTATAATTTCAAAATTTACACCAGTTAGTTTTTGTTTACTTCTGGGTAATTTTCAACTGTTTTTATGAACGCACGTTTTAAATTGTTAATCGTTCCGTGTTAATATAGTCTCTCAACTAATCCCATTGGTTATCAAACTGCAACTAACTAACTAGACGCCACGTCACGCTTTTTAATATCTACCTATTTTCCTTCTTTCATTTTCTCCTTTTTCTTTATGTGTCTGCTGTCATGATCCTATTGGCCAATTTTGTCCTAACGGTACAATCATGCTATAACCAAAAACGACGCGATGGACAATAAGTAGCCAAATGTAGAAACATGGTTGCATTTGACTGATAATCTGGTAATTGCACCCAGAGTTGTATTATGTATATATATAAAAAAGAAAACTTGTTCTCATAATTGGTAACTCTCATACGCTTTAAAAAAATTAGGGTTTTCTAAATACCTAACAAATTATAGCAACAGAGACGGGACAAGTAAAACTCGTTATGGGGACTTTTGAAATATTGCACGTCGTCGACCTAGAACAGTACAACAAAAATGAAAATGTTGAAAAAACTACATTTAAATAATTTGGAGCAAATCCGTGATCTGACTCACAAAAGTAAGACTGCGTTTTTTCGAGTCTTACATTTCCAGGGATTATTACTATGGGAATGATTTGGCTGATAGTAAAGAAAATTCTTGCTAAAAGAAATACAATAAAAATAGAAACAATACATGTTCACTCAAGTGACCTTCAAAACCACGACCTGTCCAATATGGACGTTGGAATTTAAAGGGAGAGGAGTTAATGTCAAAAACATCCAATATAAATTTGCGCACACGTGCCATATAATTTGTGGAATGTTCTTTATAAATATTCCAACAGACTTCACAATTCTTTGTACAAGAATCGCACGTTCCCACATAATTCACAATTTCCGTTCTCATACAAATTATGCTTTTAAATATCTCACAATTTCCGCTATCGCTCATACCACAATACAAAGTGTGACACCTGCATTGCATTTTATGCAGACGATTTCCATGGAACTCAGGAAATCGATGCACACGCCAAATAAGCCAATACTGATGTCAACACTTTCGGTAAACTAAAAAAAATTCACAATAAATTTAACTCCGATTATAATTACTACTCATACAATTACTTCTCTTAAATATTTGAAGCTAATTTTAATACAAACCTTTCTCTCATTCTAAGTTACCTTTCATAACATATGCATGTGAATATTCTCTTTACTTTAGTTCTTTTATTATTCTCAAATAATATTTTAATTTGATTATTTTGCAAACATATAAATATAAACCACAAAATAAGGAAAGACAGTTCAATTTAGAATTCAAAAACTAAAACACATAACATGACAAACAGAGATGTGATCTAATTTACATAGGAACAACAAAGAGAGCTCTAGCTACACGAATGGGAGAACATCAAATGGATATCGCCAAAAGAAAAGAGACAACAGCATTAGCACAACACATATTAAAAACCGGCCACACAGCTGATTTCGAAAAAATCAAGATACTAGACAAGGAAAACATTGAAAGAAAAAGGTACACTAAAGAGTGCTTATATATACGAACCATGAAAGAGGACACCAACAATATAAATACGAACTACAGAGTTGCCATTCAGTAACCTATGACATGTTAATGTGTGTTTAAAAGTTCTAATTTTATGTTCATATATGTTTTATGTTAAATGAAATAACTACATTTTAAATGTAAAAATATATTGTAAGTTTTATGAAATATTATTTGTAAAATATTACATTTGTATAATTCTATTTAATAGACGATCCCCAGAAGATTTCAACAAAAAATCGACGAAAAGTCGGGAAAAAATTGTAATCAACATTGTTTTATTGCATTTATAACTTAGGCCATATTAGGTTAATTTAAGGAAAACACAAAAATTCAAATAAAGTGGCCAAACAACAAAAATCAATAACACATAACGCTGTTTTAATTAACTTACATAATAATAGAGACAAGTAAATTTGGGCTTAACTTATAATTCATAAAGGCCGTTCTTAAATATAGTGCTAAATCAGATATTGACTTTAAGGGCCTTTTGACACGAGGAAAGACGAATTGCAACTAGTTGAGTGCCTACATGAATAACTCTTATTTACTCGTATTATTAATATTGGATTCAGCTACTGGACAGCTTAAGAGTTGGGAACAATTTTGAATTAAAAAAAACCACAAGTCAATCAACAATAATTTCGTAAATCTCGAGTTGAACTCGACTTTAAGCAACTGACCGAAGTCAAACGGAAGTTGAATTTAATTAAAACTACAAAATAAAAACCATGGAGGAAAACAAGTCAATGTCTCACCCATTTGAAAACTTCAAATTGAGTTTATAGGTATATGATTACACACAGCAATCGTCACTTATGTTTTGAAATCATCAAAGGTGAAATGAACAATGAATTTAAAAAAAATTTACGTTATGATATATGATTGAGAGTTTTAGGAAAGTAAGTTATCAGATACGATTTGAGTTTCAGAAAAGGTAAGTTAACAAATATGTTATGAGTTCAAAAAAATGTAAGTCATTAAATATGATTTGCGTTCCAGAAAAAGTACATTTTCCAAAATGATTGTGAATTTTCAAAGGGTAAGTAATTAAATCTGATGGCGAATTTTAACAGAAAGGTCAGTTATCGAAAATGACTGTGAATTTAAAAAAATTTCGTTATCAAATGTAAGCTGTCAAATATGATTTGAGTTTTTTTTTTTCAAACAAAAAGGTAATTTATTAAATATGATTGTGAATTTCGGAAAAAAGGAGTTGTCAATACCAAATGAGTTTTGCTGTTTAACAAAAAATTTCAATCCGTTTGTGCGTTAACACAACAAAAACAGAAGTGCTCGAAGAATATTTATTAAATAAAAATTAAAATTAAAATTAAACCTCCTTTTCAGCTACAGTCTGTGTTCCATTGACTTTGCCTACGACGCGAAAGAAACTAGATCCCGTTAGAAGTCTCTTATCATCATGGGCTGATTCGTACACCAATTCCGACAGAATAGAACTACTACCTTAACTTGTGTAGGAGACTTTCCAACCAAGGCCTATTCAATTCCCCGGAGAGTAACCCGCTCCTCGAGTATACCAGCGAAGGTAAATCGCCTCCTCCACGACTCTTTCTCAAGTGGCTCCCCTTTTAAATTTTACTAGAGGCGTGGGTTCAGGCTGTGGACGCCCTGTGCGACCTTGAAAAATTCAAGCTATTTTACGCCCACCCGATGGTTGTCTGTAGACAGAATACCGGTGTGGGCACAATAATCAATAGATTACTGGAAAATGGTACAAAAATGTTGTACGGCCTTTGGTCCGACTACCCCGGTGGTAGTCGGACGAGCCGCTACTGGCGATGGCACATTAATCAACAGATTAATGGGAATTAAAAATGTACGCCCTTTTGAGCTGAGTTCGGCTTATTTATAAAACAAATACGAACTTGTCCGCCAACCTCGGTGGTAGTCGGACGACCCGCTACTGGCGATGGCACATTAATCAACAGATTAATGGGAATTAGAAATGTTGTACGCCCTTTTAAGCTAAATTCGTTTAATAAAAAAATATACGAAATTGTTCGCCAATCGAATAATCAAAACTTTTTAATTTTTTCCCATAAAATTCTATTGAACCGGTTTACAATTTGCCTGGATTTCACGCGAGGTGTTTTCCTCTAAATCTTAAATCATTCAATGTAAAATTGTTTGACTAAAATTCTCTATATTCGGAAATTTTGTTCGATCTGGATGATAGGACAACCTTATGTTTGACTAAAAACCAATTTGAAAAAATTATAGAAAAGCGTTGGTGTTAGATATGACCATCGTTTGTTGCAAGGTAGGTCACTGCTAAATGAATCGAACACTTCGTGTTTCAGGCATAGTTTAAAGTTAAAAGTGTATATATATTTTCATCAAATGTATTTCAAAACGTGTTCAAATGGAGGTGTATTTTCTTCTAAATAATTTTTCACCATATTGACTATCATCGATCACCATAGGAAAATGCACATGATCTTGGTGAAGATGTGATACAAATTATTGACTATTGGAGTTTTCTAACAAGGTTTACGGCTAATTAGAGAGTTTATAAAAAGGGGCATCGTATTACTGGGTAATTCTATGGTATTCATGAGAAGTTCCCTAGCTTTTATGAAACCTTTATTCTCCTTAGTTCGTTATTTTGCAAAGCTTTCTTAATGTCATGAAATTTAAATTTAGTTCATCTAACACAAGTTCCATAATACTAATATGGTCTCTTAATATCAATAAAAAGTCTTGTAGCATTTATTTTTTTTTTCTTCAATTTGGTCAATTGTGACGATTCTACCAGGGATATCTACGGTACTTATCTTATTTGATGTTGTTATAGCTTACGTTGGATCACGGTGCGCACGAAGCGGTCATAGTTTATGATGTCGCTAAAAATGATTTTCGGTTATAGGTGTATTGAGATGATGCTGCTGTGTATAATTTTGCTGTATGTGATGATAGTGCTGATGATGCTGGGGATGACTTTTTTTTGTAGCTAATGATGAAGATGCTGCGGATGATTTTATTGTGTAGCTAATGATGAAGATGCTGCGGATGATTTTATTGTATGTGATGGTGATGAAGCTGCGGATGATTTTATTGTAGGTAATGATGAAGATGCTGCGGATGAAGGTGATATAATGGTGACTTTGTAAAAGGAAAATTTTGCCTGCTTATGTTGTTTTCTTTTTTTTTTTTTTGTTTTTTATGATGAATTCGTAGACGGAAAGTTTGCCTGTGGATATTATGGTGTTTTTGCGGTTGGATGTGTTGAAAGAAAAATGGCAGTACGTGTCTGCAGCTGACTTCAGTTTTATTGCTGCCAAGTTTTGTCCGTGCTGCTATTGTTATTGGAGGCTCTCGTGTTAAATGTTTTCATACAGGTGGATTTCATCGGTGGTTTCTGTTAAAAAATTTGTTCACGTGGTTATTTTAAATTGTTTGTGTTCAGCAAAATAATCAAATATAATCTTTACGTGGATGTTGTTCTTACTCTGGCATCCGTAAACCGATCAACCTGCCTGTTGCTGTTATCAACGGTGTTTTTGCGGGAGGAAAGATCCGTCTGTTGGTGTCCGTGTTTTGCTGCTGCATTGTTTAAAGTAAGATCCATTGCAGGAGTGGCTGTTGGTTGCGGGTTGCTACTGCATATGTTCCAACATTTACGTGAATTTGTGGGAAATGGCTATTGCGATTACCTCCAAATTATATAAAATGGGGGGAAAGGTCTATTGCAGTCGCATTTGTTGGAAAAAATTTAGGATGGCTATGGATTTTTTTGCTATTGCTATTGGGGTGGTTTTTTTACTTTAGGTTATGTCACTTGCAAAATTAAAAGGATTTGTCGGATACCGCCGACGTTTCACAGTTACCTGGATTTTTCCGGGTTTGGAGGAACTCTGGTTGTCTGGAGATTGTGATGGGCGAGATGCCTCCGATGGATGGCGCTTTTAATTGATTGTTTTATTTTTTTGTGTGATGTGAATGTTGCTAACTTACTGTATCCCGCAGCGGCTGACCGGAAAAATAACGAATTATTTCCAGCGTTGCCTTTTATAAGTGCTGCCCATCTTCAAATCGCCATTATCTTTCAGTTGCTGCCAACTTTACTCGCTGCATGTCACAGGGTTGTCTCCACAACAGCTGGTGGTTTTAGTGATGCCACTGCGTCGTCATCATTCAACCAGTGCCTTGGTATAACTGTTGGAACCAGTACACATCTCCTTACCCCTCTTGAAAGTTTATCATATTAGCAAATCATATTTGCGTCGTCATCATTCAACCAGTGCCTTGGTATAACTGTTCAAACCAGTACACACCTCCTTAACTCTTGAAAGTTTATCATATTAGCAAATCATATTTGCTAATATCATAAAATTCAGTTTTGAGCTTCTTTGCTCTAATCCATTTCACAAATATCACAAAACTCGGGCATGCCTTTAAATCTTTGGCGTGGAATACGCCCAGTGGTTTTCCATGTAGGTTCTCCACTTCATATAGGTTACAGCCTACGGTGTTTACAATTCTACATTTGACAAATTTCTTACAGATCTTAGCCGAAATTTGCTTTGCGAAATCAGATATTTGAAAGTTTCACCTGAATACTTCTTGTCCAACCCTAAATTTTGTCTCCCGGCATCTGACGTTATAGCGTTTCGCGTTTCCTTCGTAACTTTTGTGTAGGTGTTGCTTGACGTTGTGCCTAACGATTTCCAGAAATTCGCTCCAGCTCTCGAGACGATGTTCGCCATCTTCAGTTAAGTCTAATTTTCTAGCCAATTTGTACGCTGAAGCATGTGTTATCATGTTTGTTCCAAATAATACGAAATACGAAGTTGCCCCTATCGCTGTGTGTACGGCTGACTGAAGAGCATATTCTATTTCGCAGAGATGTAAGTCCCAATCGCTCTGGTTTTTCCTAGATAAGATCTGATCGCTGCTAACACCGATTGGTTTACTCGTTCTGCTGCGTTTGCTTGAGGCGCGTGATTTGCGGTTCGGATATGTTCGATTCCGAAGCTTTGCATCACTCATGCAAAATCTGTTCTCACGAATTTTTGACCGTTGTCAGAAATTAATGTTTCCGGACACCCGAATTTGTAAAATACCTCCCTAATCACAAAATCAATAACATTTTTAGCGTTGGCTTTCGACATCGCTTTCAGCAACACGTATTTCGAAAAATAATCTAACGTAGGGTCCCAAAAAGTCTATATATATCCGCTGAAATGGCCGACTTACATTTGGTTCCTTTCCCATCGGGGGTTTCAAAACTGTATTTGCCGGTTTACATTCCTTACAAATATCACAACTATTCACGAACTCCCGTACTTGGACGTTTAAATGTGGCCAAAAATACTCCCGAATCCCGAATTCGACGTGAGCCACTTTAGGCGGTTCATGCGCGTCCGCTATAATTTTATTTGTGAGCCCATTTGGAATCCATAACTTCCATATGTGGTCATCATTGTTTGCGTTACCGTCATAAGGCGCTGTTCGTTTATACACTAGATTGTCTATAACTTTGATGTCTGGTAAACTGTTCTTCTCTGCTTCTACTGTTTCCATGAGAAGTTTGTAATCGGCGCTTCCGAATTCCGGTGACGATAGGTCTATTGACGGGAAGGTCCTCACTTCAATCTCCTCCATTGCATATCGAGACAGAGTATCGGGCACCACGTTTTGCGAACCCTTGCGGTGTTTGATCTCAAAGGAAAAAGCTTGAAGTTGAAGGCTCCACCGAGCTAACCGCGCACTCAGGTCACGTTGTGGCATCAGCCATTTAAGGCTTGAATGGTCTATTATTATAACAAAGTTCATGAGCTCTATATAAGGCCGAAACCGCTTTACAGCAGAAACTACGGCGAGACATTTACGCTCTGTTACCGAATAGTTCTTCTGGGCTGGTGTCAATTTTTTCGAAAAATACGCGATTGGGTGTTCGCCCCCTCCATCGTCCTCTTGAAATAATATCGCGCCCGTGCTGACATCTGATGTATCGCATTGAACATAAAAAGTTAGATTAAAATCAGGGTGAGTTAAAACAAGGCTAGCTGGCAAGCATTCTTTGGGTTTGTCAAACGCGTGTTTGGCCTCCTCAGTAAACACAAATCTTTTTCCCTTTTTCAGAGTCTCGCATATGGGTGCTGTAATGGTCGCATAGTCTAGGATGAATTTTCGGTACCATCCTGTCGTTCCCATGAGGCTCCTAACTTGTTTAGGTGTGGTTGGGTAATTAAAATTTACTATTGCTCGTCTTTTTCGTGGGTCTGGCTTCAACAATCCCTCTCCTACCATACACCCTAGGTACTTTAGTTCTCTACAACAAAATTTCGACTTGCTAACGTTTATGGTTAAACCCGCCTTTCTAGACATCGCGCTACGTGTAGTAAAACCCTAATATGCTCCTCGAAAACTGAAAATACTACAAGTAAGCCATCTAAGTATACAAAAACTTTCTCTCTGAGGCCTCCATCAACCTACATAACCTTTGGGCTGCATTGCATAACCCAAAAGGCATGACGGTGAACTAGTACAATGGTCTTCCAGGCACTGTAAAAGCTGTTTTTTCTCGGCTGAGTTCCGCCAGTGGTATTTGCCAGAAGGCATCCTTGAGATCTATACTGGAGATGTAATGAGTATCCCCTAACCTACTTAACAGGCCTTCTATATGGGGAAGTCGATAGGCATCTTTCACAGTTAGTTCATTGAGCCGACGCGCATCCAAACAAATTCTTACTTTTTCCCCTTTCTGCACAAAGGTAACTCTATTATTCCACGGGCTTTCGCTAGAATCAGTGACTCCAGTGATAGCATCCGATCCAGTTCTCCATACATAAGTTTTTGAACCGCAGGAGATACTGGGTAATGTTTTTCTTTAATCGGTACTGAACTGCCGGAGTCTATATGATGAGTCTCTAGTGAGGTCTTACCTAACCCTTTCCGTAGAAAACAAGGGATAAATCTATTACCAATTCTAAGGTCCTCTGTTGCTTGTAGTCTAAGGAGTGCTTCCTAGGAAATGAATCCTCACTCTCCTTTTCTAACGCTATCCCCTGACTGGACAGTCCATTTATGTGAAATCTAAGTAAGTTGAAAACTTTCATGAAATCAAGTCCTAAATAAAGATTAAGCTTAAGCGTAGGGACTAAATAAAAATCTTTTGATCTAATCATGTTATTAAAATTAATTTCCGCCCTAACTCGACCTATTATGTCATTTAAACGCCCATCCGCCGTTCTTATTTTCGACTGAAACGGGTATATCGTCAACTTTGCCTTTCCGATGAAATCCAGGCAATCTTTGCCAAGGCAAGTTACTGTAGCTCCACTATCAATAAACCTTGAATGGGATGACTATTAATCTCTATGGTGCTGTAAATTTTCGAATCTGACCCTTCATAAACACTGGCCGACGAAATTTCAAATCTAACTTGCTTTCTAGCTTTGTACCATTCCCGCGTTTTAAAAATCTTCTCCGATGATCCGCAAATTTTCTCTCTCGCTGCTTCATACTCTCGCATTCGTACATGGAATGGTTTAAATATCCGATTCATGTGACCTTTTTCCAAAATTACTTCCTTCTTTAAAATCACTGGTGGTGTCACCTCCGGTATGTCTTTACTAAAATGGTTTGGTCGGGATGCTGGTAGATTTTTACTAAAAATGTTTAATGTTGATGTTGTTGGTTGGAGTGTTGGTAGATTTTTCCTAAAATTGTTAAGGTTGATGTTGTCCGTTCGGATGTTGGTTCTTTGAACGAGCCTCCATCCCTACACGAGACTCGTTCACCCTCCGGATTCCCTGACACACTGGACATCTGGGCATCACTGTACTTTCTAGACCGCATTTGTAACAAAGCAGCATTCTCTTTTCTTCCGAACAATCTACGAATATGTGGCCCTCCGCCTTACAATTCCACCATGTCAGTTTCCGCACTTGGGATATTTCGTCTATTTCGTGCATGTCTTCACGTACTGGCAAATCACACACGAGCTCGTGTACTGCCCTCATTGGATATCTACCACTAAGCTGCCTTTGGTTGTTTATCAAATTTTCAGCACGTCGACATTCTTTCGCGAAATGAGTTAATCCATTAACCTGTACTGAGAATAATTATTGAGCCATCGAGGATTTGAGGTTCCCACTCATAGTAACTAGATCGCGTTCACCTATAGGACTCTTCAGCAGTTTACGTAGTTTAATTACTGAATTACAAAAGTCGTCAAAAGACTCTTGGCTCTGTTGCCGCCTGTCAAGTATTTTGCTCTGAATATCGAAGTCGCTATCAAAACGATGGAATTGTGTAATGAGTGCTGCTTTAAACTCTGTCCACCTTGACATATTATTGAATCGTCGGTGATTCCAAAACCAATCACGGGCTGGACCGCTTAATAAGTGATGGAAAGATTTTAAAACTTCCTTCCATTTACATCCGAAATCTGCCTGTAGCGTTTCTACCCTAAATACAAAATCTTCTATACTAGTGTTTTATTTGTTTCGTTGAAACTCTAATATATAAACGCCCACCTCTTTTCTGTTAAACTACTAACCAAGTCGACCTTAATCCCTAGATAGATGTTAAACGAAATATATTCTTGTTCTTTATTGAAAATTAATCTAACCTATTTTTACCGAATGTATGAAAGAAAAAAAATTCTATTGACCCCTATTCTGAAATAAAGGGTTAATTAAAATGTTAATTTGGTGATTATAAAATATAGTGAAAAATAATCCCAAATATTAATGAAAATTGTTAATGAATATGTTATTATGGTAGCTGTAAAATAAACAATGTTGTTTAAGTACAATTTAATATTTTCTTTGTACTTTTCCGCCTTTGAGTCAATTAGCCATTTTTGGGTTAATTCTGGGTTAAAATCTATGAAACTCCTTTTTTTATACATCGTTGAAAGGAGTGTTTACATAGATTTTAACTAGTAAAACCGTTAACGGTACTTAGATATTGCTCGCCACCTTCTCTCTTTATTTTTTAACTTATAAAATCAATCGTTTTGGTACCTTCGTACAATTCGTACACATAAACACCATCCGCTGTGCATATTTTTAAAAAAAGGTAATACATCTTGTATACATTTGTATATACAAATAAAATATAGATCTTATTTTCTCTACGTATCAAACCTAAAATTAAATTGTGTTTTATTTCTTTTTTGCTACATACGCAAACATTTGGTCCTGCGAACCGGATCCTGAGGAAAAATTTGGAAAATTTTTAAAAATTATTAATTTCAACATTCCCACAGCCTTCATCTTGTCAACACCAGCAAGAACCTGCAAAAACAACCCTTCGCTGCAACTACAATTTACATCAAATTTAAACTAAAGGTGCGTATAGTTCAGTTTTTTTTTATGTGTGAGCAAATCAAAAAATGTAAAATTTAAAAAGTGTATAATAAAAATTAATTTAAAAATAAAAAAGTCCATTATTAAAATACTATTTTTTTCGTACTTTTCGTTTTACAACCCTACGCGTTACGTTACATAACGTGTATATTCTTTACGTGGACGGTGATATTAATTATATCGTGTTTGTTTTAATCGAAAATAAAAAGAAAAAGCCGTCGGGATTTTTAAAGTGTTTAGTGCAAGTAATAATATAAATAATCATATCGTGTTTGTTTTATTCGAAGGAAAGAGAAAAAGCCGTCGGGATTTTTAAAAAAAGTGTTTAGTGCAAATAATAATAATTTAAACAGATTTACATTTAAACATAACTAAATCGGTTTTTTTTCCTTTGTGTTATACATATACGCTCACGCGAACGTTTTTTTTTTCGTGTTTAAACTGCTTAAGCTGAATAGTTTTTATTTCTCTATACGTTCACGCGTTGGTTTTTTTTTGTGTTTATGCTCAAGAGTGTATTCATTTCTCTTCACACTAATATATACGCACACGCATTGTGTTGGTTTGTTTTTTCTATAACATTGTTAGTCACCCTAATGTCCGTTTTAGTCGCGACATATCCAGTGTGTTTTTTATTAATTTTTTTTTTGCAAATTTTGGTTTTGCTTCTAATTTGTTAAAATAATACCACATATTAAGAAAATAAAATTTTTTTAATATAGTTTTATATTATTAGCTTATAATATATTATTATTTTTTCGGATTTTTTTTAACGAATTTTTATATTGTTATTTAAATTAAATTACTTATTTTAAAATAAATTCGAACCAAAATGCCCGGAACTGCACTTGATATTTTTATTCGCGATTCGGATACGCTCATTAAATTTGAGGCGAAATTCAACGATATTCGTGAGGAATTACATTCGGTATTTAATCTTGAAATTCGTGGAAAAGAATTGGACTTGCTTTGGGAACAAGTAAAATCGACATATCGTACTTGTTTATCATATTTAGAAAATTCGGATGACGCGGAACCAGCGGATTTTGACGCGGCTGAATCGAAATATGAAGCCACTTTTAACGCGTACGTTAATTGTTTATCTAGGATTAATGAACGATTACATCATTTTAAATCCAACGCGACACCGAAAGAGCAGTCTCAGTCTTCTAGCGTAAACCTCCATTCAGCTGACAACTTTTGTCATAATTTAACGCTTCCGCCATGCGATACCGACGTTTTTGAGGGCGATTACATTTCTTGGCCCACTTTCAGGGATCTTTTTACAGTGGTTTATATCAATAACTCTCGACTTAGCAATATTGAGCGGCTATGCCATCTAGTTCGGAAAACTAGTGGCGAAGCTCGGGAAATTGTTTCGAAATGCCCTCTCACTAATCAAGGTTTTGATGTTGCGTGGCGCAACTTGAGGGACGCATATGATAATCCGCGTATGCTGGTTAATAACCAGTTAAAATCGCTATTTAGCCTTCCCTTTCTTGATAAGGAAACCTCGTCGGGATTAAAAACTTTACAACGCGGAATAAACGGTTGCCTTACGGCTATGTCAATTTATAATATTTCGACGCACAGCTGGGATCCTATTATTGTATTTCTTTGCATTCAACGGTTACCTTCGCAAACTGTTAGTCTGTGGGAACAGAGTATAAAGGACAAATCAGCTTTGTCACTCTGGAAGGATTTGGACCTCTTTCTGACAGAAAGAGTTCAAACTTTAGATTGTTTACGTGATCTTAGGGGTTCAGAATCTGCTAAACGGCTTTCTGAACCTAAAATCAAAGCGCATCATACCAATGCTGCTTCAACTTCAAGTGCTTCTTGTGTTCTTTGTAAGAATCAAGTTCACTTTTTACGCTCTTGTCATCGATTCAAAAGTTTATCTGTTGCGGATCGATTTTCTACGGTAAAAAAGTTTCACTGTTGTGTCAATTGTCTTGCAAGGACACATGAAGCTAAAAATTGTAGCAGTTCGTATAATTGCTCCATTTGTAACAAGAGACATCATACTATGTTACACCGTGAATTACCATCTTCTGAAGTTTCTAGGGATACTAATCGGTCGAATTCGGGTGTTAGTTCGGTTTCTGTTTCTCGAGTTTCAAACTCCGTACCTGCAATCGCATCATCTTCGAATGCCAATCATGCCACAGCTCCTACAAATCGTCAAGTATTTCATACAGCACAAAGTAGGACTGTACTTTTAGGGACGGCTATGGTGAATCTTATTCATCAGGGTACTACGTACCCAGCCCGTGCCCTTATTGACCCTGCTTCTGAAGCATCGTTCATTTCTGAACGTTTGCAAAATCGCCTGAAAATTTCGACGCATTCGACGAATGCTCAAATTTCAGGAGTTAATCAGGCAGTTACGGCAATGTCTAGAAAACTTTGTTCATTAAAAATTGGCTCCACCCTCGATTCATCCCTTGTATTGGAAACATTGGCACTTGTTTTGCCAAATATTTCGGGTAATTTACCATCATTTACAGTCCACTCGTATTTAAAGGAAAATTTGCCAAACCTTCGTTTGGCCTATATTAATTTTGATGACAGTCGACCTGTTGATCTTTTGCTTGGCGCGGATTTATATCCAAGAATTCTGTTGGGAGAAATCCGTCGCAATATTTTGGGCTCTTTACTAGCTCAGAACACTATTTTTGGCTGGATTATTACTGGTCCAGTTGTACAACCTCACGTTCAGGTATATTCTACGAATGTCGAATTTTCAGAGGAAGATTGCCTTAACAAAAATCTTTTGAGATTCTGGGAACTTGAGGAAACTCCTAAAAGAAAAATTCTGTCTCCATTTGACAAATTTTGTGAGGAAAATTATAAAGCGACTACTCGTCGCGAATCTGATGGTCGATATGTAGTGACTCTCCCATTTAAGCCTGAATTTCCTAAAAAATTTTCTTTAGGGACTTCAAGACCTGGTGTTATGGGACAATATCTTAGGACCGAATCATCTTTACTGCGTAGACCTGAAATTAAGGAGATGTACGATGACGTCGTTAGGGAGTATTTGGACATAGGACATATGAGACCGGTATTACCAAATTTTTCATCTCCTACCTCTTTTTGTTATTTACCTCATCATCCGGTGGTAAAACTGGAACGTAAGACAACTAAATTGAGAGTTGTTTTCAACGCTTTAAATAAAACTTCTAATGGAATTAGTTTAAACGATTGCCTATACGTAGGACCTACCTTACAAGCAGACTTAGTTCTACTTATTCTTAGATGGCGTCTGTTTAAATTCGTCTTCAATTGTGATATTACTCAAATGTATAGGCAGATTCGGGTTGATCCTTCTCATACCCCTTTTCAACGAATTTTGTTTAGGGATTCTCCGACGGAGACTGTAAGGGACTATGAATTACAGACCGTGACTTTTGGCGTTAACTGCGCTCCATACCTTGCTATTAGGACGTTATTACAACTCGCGGACGATTCTGAGGCTGAGTTTCCTCTCGCAGCACATATTCTACGAAAGTGCATGTACGTTGACGACGTTTTGACAGGGACTCATGACATTTCCACTGCATTAATGGCTCGTGATCAACTCGTCGCTGCTTTGGCCTCTGCTAAGTTTCAGCTAAGAAAATGGACTTCAAACGAACGGAGTATTTTGAAAGACATACCTTTGGACCATTTAGTTGACGCTAAATTATTGACCTTTATAGAATCGAGTACTTCAAAGACTTAAGGAATTCAGTGGAACGCTCAGTTGGACTCGTTTTATTTTAGTGTGACTCCTATTTCATTAAAATCTGGGTATACTAAGAGGAAAGTCTTATCGACTATCGCGAAATTGTTTGATCCTGTAGGTTGGTTAGGTCCTGTAATTGTGGTTGCTAAAATTATCATGCAAAAAATTTGGCTTGATAATATAAATTGGGATGATATGCTTCCAATTTCGACGGAAGTTGAATGGAAAAGATTTGTAACTTCTTATCATGAGGTAAATACTATTCGTATTCCAAGATGGGTTAATTATTCGCCGGGAAATTCTGTTGAGCTTCATGTTTTTTCTGATGCCTCGGAAAAGGCATACGCGGGGGTGATTTATATTCGAATTCAGGCTTCTAACGGCGAAATTCATACTCACCTACTTTCATCGAAAACCAAAGTAGCCCCCATCAAATCAATTTCTCTACCTCGTTTAGAACTGTGCGGGGCGGTGTTAGCCTCTGAACTTTTGAAGACGGTAATAGGTGAAATTGATATTAAAATTGATCAAATTTACTGTTGGACTGATTCGACGATAGTCCTTTCTTGGTTAAGGAAAACGCCGTGTTCCTGGACCACATTTGTAGCGAACAGAGTATGCCGCATTCAAGAAAATGTAGGAAACCATAATTGGTATCATGTTCGTTCTGAGGATAATCCTGCAGATTTAGGTAGTCGTGGTACCTCTCCCACTGAGCTGGAAAATAGTGAGCTTTGGTGGCATGGTCCAAGATGGCTGGGTCAAGATAAAGTGCACTGGAATATAACGGATCTAAGTTATCTTGACTCTGACATTGAGGGTCGGGTTGTCAAAACTCATGCTTCCTTCTTTACGGACGTTAAGGGGGAAGATATATATGTGGATATTTTGAATAATTACTCTCGTCTTGATCGAGCTCTTCGGATAATCTCATATATTTTGAGGTTCTTTTACAATAGTCATCCAGCTCATAGGTCAAATCGTTATATGAATGTGGATAAAATCGTTGCTGGTTATGAAATCAGAAGAACAAAATTGCATTTAGCCATTGTGGCTCAGAAACATCACTATGCAGATGAATATAAGTGCCTGTTAGACGAAAAACCGTTAAGTTCAAAGAGTTGCCTTATTTCTTTGAATCCCTTTCTCGACAAAGACGGTGTGATAAGATTGAATGGTCGCTTGGTTAAATCACCATCCCTTTTATATACGGAGAAATATCCTATTATTTTACCTTATTCGAGCCGATTTACTCAATTGTTAATAGAATTTGTTCATATGATTTCCATTCACGGTGGAAATCAGTTGATGTTGCGAATAGTGCGCATTGAATATTGGGTTCCACGCTTGAAGTCGAAAATTCGTGGGGTCATTGGTCGTTGTAAACGGTGTATTATTGACCGTAAAGTATCTTGTCGTCAAATTATGGCGGCTCTGCCCCCTGAAAGAACTACTCTTACTAGACCATTTATGACAACGGGCGTTGATTTTGCTGGTCCCTTTGACATCAAAAGTTTCACGGGCAGAGCTTGTAGGATAACGAAGGGCTACGTTTGTATTTTTGTTTGCTTTTCTACGAAAGCAATTCATTTAGAGGCAACGTCTGATTTATCGACGCCTACTTTTTTATCTGCCTTTCACAGATTTAATTCTCGACGAGGTTGCCCCTACACTTTATTTTCGGAAAATGGCACAAATTTCGTAGGTGCATCGCGTGAATTAGAGAAGGATTTTAAGATATTTCTTAAGGAAAGTCAGATTGCAGTGGGTTCTATTTATGGTATTCAGGGTTTAACTTGGCGGTTTATACCGGCCGGGGCACCTCATATGGGTGGCCTTTGGGAAGCCGGGGTCAAGAGTTTTAAACACCATTTTCGTAAGGAAGCGCAATCTTTTAAATATACTTTTGAAGAACTTTCTTCAGTTCTCGCAAGAATTGAAGCTTGCCTAAATTCACGTCCTCTTTGTTCTATGGCGGATAACCCTCGGGAACCAGTAGCTCTGACTCCTGGTCATTTTTTAATAGGTGGACCAATACTTGCTCCCCCGGAGCCTGAAATTAATGAATCTCCGATAAGTCTTGTTAATCGATTTCGAAAAATGAAAGCGTTGTCTCAACTTTTTTGTCGCCGATGGAAAGAAAGAAGAAATATCCGGAACGCAATCTACAGGAAAACGACTTAGTCGTTATCAAGCATGAAAATCTACCTCCAACATCGTGGCGTTTAGGCCGGGTCATAAAAGTTTATCCGGGAAGTGACGGTCGCGTAAGGGTCGCGGATATTCGTACTGCTAATGGGGTTGTAAAACGACCAATAACCAAACTGGTCATTTTGACCGAATAATTTACACTTTTTCTTCGATATTTTCTTTAAATTTTTTATTGTTTCATAGAAATATGGAATCTCTCCCTAACCTTTTTGGGATGCTCTGCTCGATTATGAGGATGCTATGGCGCAATACACCGTTTTTGGATGGGTCATATCTGGCCCATCTCCATTGTAGAGTCCTTACTGGCTCATATGTAGAGTCCTTACTGGCTCAAATTGTAGAGTCCCTACTGGCTCATACTTATTTATAATCAATTTTCCATTGGGGTCCCTACTGGCCTATGGAAAATTGTTACGTCGAGGTCCCTACTGGCCAATTTAAGTGTTAAAAAAAAAAAAAAATTGAATTCAAGCTCACATTTTTAAACTGAACTATGCCTTATTTTAAGATACTTAAGTTATTTGTTAAAGTATTATTGTTGCAACACACCTTGATGTTGCAAGGTGGCCGGCAATGTTTAAGTACAATTTAATATTTTCTTTGTACTTTTCCGCCTTTGAGTCAATTAGCCATTTTTGGGTTAATTCTGGGTTAAAATCTATGAAACTCCTTTTTTTATACATCGTTGAAAGGAGTGTTTACATAGATTTTAACTAGTAAAACCGTTAACGGTACTTAGATATTGCTCGCCACCTTCTCTCTTTATTTTTTAACTTATAAAATCAATCGTTTTGGTACCTTCGTACAATTCGTACACATAAACACCATCCGCTGTGCATATTTTTAAAAAAAGGTAATACATCTTGTATACATTTGTATATACAAATAAAATATAGATCTTATTTTCTCTACGTATCAAACCTAAAATTAAATTGTGTTTTATTTCTTCTTTGCTACATACGCAAACAAATGTTCTTGCCAATTATATTCATGAGAAAACTATATAAACTATATTCTATTAATAAAATTCGAACTATGCTGAAATAAAATGATAATGAAAATGTGGTTTTGTTGAAAAAAAAATCAAGTTGACAGTGTCCTTGTCAATTAATAATTATGGCAAGTGATATGAAAAATTTTAAAGCAAAGGTTATTTTGGGTGCATGAAATGTAAAACTGACAATGTTCTTGCCAATTATTGAAACCAACAAAAACTTTCTCCGCATTTTTTTCAAGAATTTAAATTCAATCCGCTGTCTTTGGTAATTAAAATATTAGAAACTAAAAAAAACTAAAAAAACCATAATTCACTCTTTTCAATGTATCATTAAATTGGGCGTTGCTGTCGAGGCATAAGGTTTCGAACACGCAAGAATTCTCTGTATACTTTTTTTTGTTTCCAAAATATTTTTTTTAAATATTATTGAAATCTCTACTTGATTGCAATGCAGAAAGGGTGTGCCTTTAACTTAATCTAATCTACTACCATACAGAAGATCTTTTAAAATTTTTTTTTTAATATCGACGTAATTTTTTCTGTATTTCAACTCTTAATTAATTCATGAATTTCGAAAAAAAAAATTTTTTTTAAGTTTTCCGATATAAAAAATATTGTTTTCTTATATGACGATGATCTTTGGAAAGTATCGAATTGGTGATGATGTAATAAATGAAAGACATGTGACTTCTATAGCGAGCCTGTACATTGTCCGAATCTTCTGAATCAATTTAAAGTGTTTCTTGATTGTTTGATTTATTGGGTTTACTGGTCAGTTTTTATTTTCAGCGCAATTGAAAAACCATCAATTCGCTTTTTCTCCTACGCGTTTCGGATGATATCCATCCATCTTCAGGGAGCCTTTTTTATTTGAAAACACATTTAATATTATAAACAAATTACAATTTTTGTTAAAAACTACTTACAAATAAAATATATTTTTCAACACAAATTTTGTATGAAACAAATTTATAAGTGTTACGTCGTATTTACAACTATTGTTTTTCTTTTGTATGTTTTTTAGTTAATATCAAACTGTAGGCGCTATTTGTTCCGTCTTTGTCTTCTTTAAAATTGACAGCTCTCTCAATATTTTCCTGTATTCTTAAAGTTTCCAATGTCATTCTCTTGTTCCATTTTCTCTCAATGTCTAAAATACGCGTATTGTCAAAATCAGCTGAGTGTCCAGTAGTTGTGATATGATGTGATAAGGCTGTTGAAGTTTTTTTATTTCTTGCGTCTTTGTGTTCGGCTACTCGTACTTGGAGTTGTACCAATGTAAATGTGATCACAGTTGCTGTTTGTGCTTTTGTTTTCGAAAAAACTGATGTCGCTAACAGGAAGCCTAATTATTAATCTTCTACCTGGAATTACATTCTGTTCTATCTCCCATTTCTACCAAAATAAACTTTGTCGCATTTAAGATGTCCCCTATATGGACTCCTAAGACTTACGAAAGGACTTCGGCTAGAAACTCAGTAACCTAATTGCGAGTAAGTTGCAAACGAAGAAATCTTAAGCGACTCTACCGTGACTCTCAAGAACTTGAATTATTACTTTTTTTTAGAATACACTCTTGACTATGTTTTTAATTGATTACTACCGATTGGACTAGTACCAAAATTTTGTGGTAACCCTCAACGAATTTGTTGACTAAGTCGATGCTAAATGCCTAAGTTGACTCGTTTTGTTTCTGACCCCACGTTGGGCGCCATTTTCTGTCATGATTCTGTCTATCTTTGACTAAATTAGAAATATTTGTCTTTTACTGTAAGTTTTCTGTCTTGTAGTGGCAACAGTTTGGTGAAAAATCATCAAACAAATTGCAAACGAAAAAACCCACACATGCATCACTGTCACACAGCCAACTTGCCAATCTGTGCACGGCTAAGGTCGCGGGCTTGGGCGGTGGTTCGTCGCAGTGAGGCATATGTCTTAGTCATGATTAGAAAAGTTTGTACCAGTGCAAAAATATAAAAAATAGTCGTCACTTGTCTTTCTTAGGGTAGAGTTCGGTGTTGTGCGCCTACCTTACCCTCCCCTAAACCATGGTAACTTATGTGTACATCCTGTAAGTCACCCTTCAATGACATCATCACCCTCCGACACTTACCTCCAAATCCTTTATTCTGCCATAGCTAAAAACCAACTGTTTATGCACAGCACTGTTCAATGATTCACCGTCTGCTTTACTCTTTTACTCAAAACTATTGTTTCCAAACATACACCACATTTTACATACATTGCATTTTTATTCATATAATTGTTTGTATTTATTATTGCGTCACATTTGTTTTTACTCCACATTTACTTCCGTATGTTTTGTTGTTACCAAACATAATAATGCTTAATCAGAATAAACAATATAGGTCAGTCAGTGAACTCAGTAAAATTATTTAACCATTTATGACCAACAACACTATTAAGCATTATTATTGGAAACCAAAACACAACAACAAAATACACCTTTAATTTATAATTATTTTTCAGCATTTTTTAGTTGGAAACGAAAAACACAATAACATGCACTATTTAAATCATTTTAGTATTAAGCATTTTTGATCATTCTTGGGTATAAAAACCCCAGAAAAATAAAGAATAAAGCTAGTAATAGAGCATAATCAAAGGAGTAAAGATTAATGTCAGTACGGATTCATGTGTTCGGGCTGATCAACATTAACAACACAAAACATATATTATCATAACATTGGTAATATACACCAACTCTGAATTTTAATTCAAAATAATACATATAATTAAAGTTATTATGGTACACATCCAAAACTTATGCCTACAGTAAAGTTTTACACAATATTTAAACTAATGATCATTAGGTACTTATACATAATAACAGAGACAAGAAAATTTGGGCTTAACTTATAATTCATAAAGGTCGTTCTTAAATATAGTGCTAAATCAGATATTGACCTTAAGGGCATTTTGACATGAGGAAAGACGAATTGCAATTAGTTGAGTGCCTACATGAATAACTCTTAGTTACTCGTATTATTAATATTGAATTCAGCTACTGGACAGCTTAAGAGTTGTGAGCAATTTTGAATTAAAAGAAACCATAAGTCAATCAACAACAATATCGTAAAACTCGAGTTGAACTCGACTTTAAGCAACTGACCGAAGTCAAACGGAAGTTGAATTTAATTAAAACTACAAAATAAAAACCATGGAGGAAAACAAGTCAATGTCTCACCCATTTGAAAACTTCAAACGTGAGTTTATAGGTATATGATCACACACAGCAATCGTCACTTATGTTTTGAATTCATCAAAGGGGAAATGAAATATCCTTGCCACCTTCAAGAATGGAACAATGAATTTAAAAAAATGTACGTTATGAAATATGATTGAGAGTTTTAAGAAAGTAAGTTATCAGATACGATTTGAGTTTCAGAAAAGGTAAGTTAACAAATATGTTATGAGTTGGAACAAAGGTAAGTCATTAAATATGATTTGCGTTTCAGAAAAAGTACATTTTCCAAAATGATTGTGAATTTTCAAAGGGTAAGTTATTAAATCTGATGGTGAATTTTAACAGAAAGGTCAGTTATCGAAAATGATTGTGAATTAAAAAAAATTTCGTTATCAAATATTATTGTGAATTTCAAGAAAAGGTAAGCTGTCAAATATGATTTGATTTTTTTTTTCAAACAAAAAGGTAATTTATTAAATATGATTGTGAATTTCGGAAAAAAAGGAGTTGTCAAATACCAAATGAGTTTTGCTGTTTAACAAAAAATGTCAAATCCGTTTGTGCGTTAACAAAACAAAAACAGAAGTGCTCGAAGAATATTTATTAAATAAAAATTAAAATTAAACCTCCTTTTCAGCTGCAGTCTATGTTCCATTGACTTTGCCTACGACGCGAAAGAAACTAGATCCCGTTAGAAGTCTCTTATCATCATGGGATGATTCGTACACAAATTCCGACGGAATAGAACTACTGCCATAACTTGTGTAGGGGACTCTCCAGCCAAGGCCTATTCAATTCCCCGGAGAGTAACCCGCTCCTCGACTATACCAGCGAAGGTAAATCGCCTCCGTCACAACTCTTTCTCAAGTGAAAGGTTCCGCAAACAATATTGGGCTACCCTTTCAAATTTTACTAGAGGCGTGGGTTCAGGCTGTGGACGCCCTGTGCGACCTTGAAAAATTCAAGCTATTTTACGCCCACCCGGTGGTTGTCTGTAGACAGAATACCGGTGTGGGCACAATAAACAATAGATTACTGGAAAATTGTATAAAAATGTTATACGGCTTTTAGTCTGAGTTCGGCTTATTTATAAAATAAATACGAACTTGTCCGCCAACCCCGGTGGTAGTCGGACGACCCGCCACTGGCGATGGCACATTAATTAACACATTAATGGGAATTAAAAATGTTGTACGCCCTTTTGGGCTGAGTTCGGCTTATTTATAATACAAATACGAACTTGTTCGCCAACCCCGGTGGTAGTCGGACGACCCGCCACTGGCGACGGCACATTAATCAACAGATTAAAGGGAATTAAAAATGTTGTACGCCCTTTTAAGCTAAATTTGGTTAATAAAAAAACATACGAAATTGTTCGCCAATCGAATAATCAAAACTTTTTAATTTTTCCTATAAAATTTTATTGGACTGGTTTTACAAATTGTCTGGATTTCACGCGAGGTGTTTTCCTCCAAATCTTAAATCATTCAATGTAAAATTGTTTGACTAAAATTCTCTATATTCGGAAATTTTGTTCGATCTGGATGATAGGACAACCTTATGTTTGACTAAAACCAATTTGATCTGGCAAAAAATTATATAAAAGCATTGGTGTTAGATATGACCATATTTATCGTTTGTTGCAAGGCAGGTCACTGCTAAATGAATCGAACACTTCGTGTTTCAGGCATAGTTTAAAGTTAAAAGTGTATATATATTTTCATCAAATGTATTTCAAAACGTGTTCAAATGGAGGTGTATTTTCTTCTAAATAACTTTTCACCATATTGACTATCATCGATCACCATAGGAAAATGCACATATTATTGGTGAATATGTGATAGAAATTATTGACTATTGGAGTTTACCGGGTAATTCTATTCATCGTATTACCGGGTAATTCTATGGTACTCATGATAAGTTCCCTAGCTTTTATTAAACCTTTATTTTTCCTTAGTTCTTTATGTTGCAAAGCTTTCTTAATGTCATGAAATTTAAATTTAGTTCATCTAACACAAGTTCCATAATACTAATATGGCCGCTTAATATCAATAACAAGTCTTGTAGCATTTATTTTTTTTTTTCTTCAATTTGGTCAATTGTGACGATTCTACCAGGGATGTCTACGGTACTTATCTTATTTGATGTTGTTATAGCTGACGTTGGACCACGGTGCGCACGATGTGGTCATAGTTTATAATGATGACGTCGCTAAAGATGATTTTGGGTTATTGGTGTATTGAGATGACGCTGCTGTGTATAATTTTGCTGTATGTGATGATAGTGCTGATGATGCTGCAGATGATTTTTTTTTTGTAGCTAATGATGAAGATGCTGCGGATGATTTTATTGTGTAGCTAATGATGAAAATGGGCGGATGATTTTATTGTTGGTGATGGTGGTGAAGCTGCGGACGATTTTATTGTAGGTAATGATGAAGATGCTGCGGATGAAGGTGATATAATGGTGTCTTTGTAAATAGAACGAAAATTTTGACTTCTTATGTTGTTTTCTTTTTTTTTTTTTTTGTTTTTTATGATGAATTCGTAGACGGAAAATTTGCTGTGGATATTATGGTGTTTTTGCGGTTGGATGTGTTGAAAGAAAAATGGCAGTACGTGTATGCAGCTGACTTCAGTTTTGTTGCTGCCAAATTTTGTCCGTGCTGCTATTGTTATTGGAGGCTCTCGTGTTGAATGTTTTCATACAGGTGGATTTTGTCGGTGGTTTCTGTTAAAAAATTTGTTCACGTGCTTATTTTAAATTGTTTATGTTCAGCGAAATAATCAAATATAATCTTTAAGTGGGTGTTGTTCCTACTATTGCGTTCGTAGACCGATCAACCTGCCTGTTGCTGTTATCAACGGTGTTTTTGCGGGAGGAAAGATCCGTCTGTTGGTGTCCGTGTTTTTTTGCTGTATTGGTTGAAGTTAGATCCATTGCAGGAGTGGGATGTTGGTTGCGGGTTGCTACTGCATATGTTCCAAGACTTACGTGAATTTGTGGGGAATCGCTATTGCGATTACCTCCAAATTATATAAAATGGGAAAGGTCTATTGCAGTCCCATTTGTTGGAAAAAATTTAGGATGGCTATGGAGTTGTTTGCTTTTGCTATTGGGGTGGTTATTTTACTTTAGGTTATATCACTTGCAAAATTAAAAGGATTTGCCGGATACCGCCGATGCACAGTGGACCATATTTTGAGAAGGCGGCCAAAAATCATTTTTTTGTTTGTTACCGATTTTAAAGTTACGTTACTCATTTGAAAGTAAATACTAGTAAACCTCGGGAGCCAAAAAATTGCGACTCTATCTCAACTATATCACAGCGAACAGGGTCTTCGAAAATGGGCTTTCTCAGTATTTTGATAAAATTAAAAATTTCTTTGTAAATTTTTATTTTTGAATGACTGTAACTTTTTTGATTTAAAAGATTTTGAAGTGAAATAAATTTTGTATAATTTTGTGGCTTCCATACTATTCATGTTAAAAATGTAAAATCACTGAGTCATTCCGAAATTTAAAAAAAAATTTTTTAAAAAAGGTCAACATTTTCCGAAAATCTCCTACTTAATAGAGCATAACTCCTGCCAGTCAAAAGCAGTCAGAAAAAATCTTGCACTCTTCTATAGTCCGAACCCTCCCTTATACTCCTATACCCCATTATACACCCGCCAGTTTCCGCCGTGTGCACCAGAACAATTTTTCTGACCCAAGGTTAGATATTTTCTGCAAAATTTATGAATACAAAAGTTGTCCACTATGTGGTTAGGATATATTAAGTTTGAGGTGATGTTTGTAACTGCCAAAAATATTGGACCTTTATCCATCTTTTATTATACGGATCGACTCAAAAACACTTTCTGAGTCGATTAAACGATGTCCGTCCGTCCGTCTGAGTGTTATGAATACAAAAGTTGGTCGTACCGGTGCACCGGTTGGTCGTACCGGTGCGAACCAATGAAAAGAATTGTGGGATTTTTCCAGGGTATCGAGACTTAGTTTCTGCCAAAAAAGAATGCTAACCTTCACAATCTGCTATTAGTGTCACTTCAACATCAGCAGAAATAAAATTGCAAGATCTCCTTGAACATACTGCGGAACGATTGCTAAATACGCTTGATACTGATCATTTAAAAAAAATTGGTAATGGCAGCATTACTTTAATTTCTAAATGGGGATGTGATGGATCCTCTGGTCAGAAACAATACAATTTAATGCCGAAAATTCATCAGATGCTAATTTATTTATGGTATCTTTCGTTCCATTGCGCTTAACAAAAAGGTATAGCGTCTTAGAGCCGTCAACTAGTTGAGCAACAGAAATTGATATATGGAAAAATGAAATTCCTTCAACAAAGTATTGCAGATCAATAAAATTTGCATTCAAAAAGGAAACCAAAGATGTCATAACTGAAGAAGTTCAAAAAATAAAAGATCAAATTAAGGAACTTCAACCAGTAATATTTAAATTTGATGACCAAGACATTGAAGTACATTTTAAAATGTGTCTCACAATGATTGATGGAAAAGTTGCACAAGCTTTAACTGGAACAAAGTCAACGTCAAGCTGCATTATATGCCAAAAGACATCAAGTCAATTAAGCCAACCCCCACCAGAAGACGATAGTTTTAAGGAAGCCTACGAATTTGGAATGTCCCCTCTTCATGCTAGAATACGTTTCATGGAGCGTATTCTTAAATTGGATTATGATTTGGAATTTGGTCTATTAGACGAGACAGTGAGAAAAAACAAGGAAAGTGAAGAAAAAAGAAAGCAAAAAAAAACAAATTCAACAAAAATATCTACAGCTAGGCCTCGTAATCGACCAACCAAAACAAGGGGAAGGAAACACAAATGATGGAAATACTGCAAGAAGATTTTTTTCCGATCCGAAAACTGCAGCATCTATCACAGGTGTAGATCATGAATTAATAAGACGATTCAAAATCATATTACAAGTTCTAGCATGCAGCAGAAAGATAAATGCAAAAAAATTTGGAGAGTACGCCAATAAAACAGCTATACTTTATATTGAAAAATACTCTTGGAGATATATGTCATCCACAGTTCATAAAATTTTGTACCATGGGGAACAAATAATTCAAAACAATATGCTACCAATAGGAGATCTACCTGAAGAAGCGCAAGAAAAAAGGAACAAGGACTACAGATTCTTTCGCGAGCACAACACAAGGAAAATGTCCAGATGTTGTACTAATGAAGACATTCCAACATTCGTCAAAAATGGAAAACTACCTCTATTGAATTAGACGAAGAAGCTAAACAACTTCTGGAAGATGAAAATCAAGGCTATTTAGAAGAAATTTATACTAAAATTGGTTGATTTAAAGTACTTTTTCATTACACTAACAATAAGTTACACTTTTTTTATATAGTTAAAAAATTTTCTTGATTTAAAAATTTATATATATAGAAATATTTAAAAAGACAATAAAAAAAATTTAACTAAAGCAAAAACATACGCGTTTTTCATTGAAACTTCTCTATCTTGAACCAATATAAGGTAACTTTTACGTTCGCTGCTTAATAAATTATATTTTAACTCGGGATCTTTCAAAAAAAAAGCAACTTTTGGCCCTTGTGCACATTAGGACTAAAAAGTTTACGGCGGCCAAAGTTTGGCATTTTCTGAAAAAATTAACTCAAAAAATTGTTAAAACGTATTAGTTGTAAAATTAACTGAAAAAATAAGACATTATATTAAAAAAAAACCTTTTTTTACCTTATAACACTTCACTTTTGTACTAAAATTCAACTACAAATGAAAATGTATTTTAAACCCTCCGTAACTTTTTTTTATTTTCAGTCGAGAATTACGTTTTATAGCAAAACTTAAAGGCTAAAGTCTCACATACCAAACAAAAAAAAACCGCATATCAAAATTCCAATCCAATCAAAAGTTATAGATTTTTGACCGCCTTCTCGTCAAATGGTCCACTGTGCGACGTTTCACAGTTACCTGTATTGTTCCGGGTTTAGATGAACTCTGGCTGTCTGGAGCTTGTGATGGAAGAGATGCCTCCGATGGATGGCGCTTTCATTTGATTGTTTTATTTTTTTTTTTTGTGTGGTGTGAATGTTGCTAACTTACTGTATCCTGCAGCGGCTGACCGGAAAAATAACGAATTATTTCCAGCGTTGCTTTTATAAGTGCTGCCCCTCCTCAGATCGCCATTTTCTTTCAGTTGCTGCCAACTTTACTCGCTACATGTCACAGGGTTGTCTCCACAACAGCTGTTGGTTTTAGTGATGCCACTGCGTCTACCAGTGCCTTGGTATAACTGATTGAACCAGTACAAGTACTCTATTACAAAATATTGATCATGTGATAACATTTCGCAAATACAAATTGTAAAGGATATCTCAATACCTTTTAAGACCGGGACCACACCATACTACAGTAAAAGCCCGATTATCCGGCATCTAATTAACCGGAACACTTAGTAAGCCGGAATATTAATGTTTAGAAAATTTTGTTGTTCTTTCTCCTACACAAGAGAATTTTTTTTTTATTCGCTGATTCACAGAAAATGAGGATGTCCATAACAAAACGCAATAATTCCACTTTTTAAGTTTTTAGTTTTTTTGACTAAATCCGTTTCTACATATTGAAATCTATGTGCCCATTGTTATAAAACATACCAAAGGTCAATAATTTTAGTGTAATTCAATACCAAAAATAACGATTTAGACCAAAATGAAACAATTCCAATATATATCCTACTGACTTTAATTAAATTTATTAATTGTTCTGTTTCCTTTACTTTTTTGGTTTTATGCATTGTTCTAATTGAATTGAATGTGTAAAGTATTTTCTGATACATAATTTGAAACTAAATAAACGAGAATCCTAAAAAATATAATAATATCAAGCGGAATTCTCGTAAAATTTCGAGTTTTATTAAAACACTAATTTATCCGGACTATGGGATTATCCGGAATGCTCTCATCCCCAAGCATTCCGGATAACAGGGCTTTTACTTTATGAACAACAAATACCAAACAAGATCAATTTCGTATAGAAAAAATAACAAATTTACAATATACAAAAAATATATAAATATAGACATACCGGTTCGGATCCCTCGGTAACGTATGGAGTCTTGCATCCCCAAGGTCACAACCCATTAAGCACTCACTATATTAATGCATTATAATTTTTAGTAGAAAAATGTATAAATACCCACTTAGAAGCTTATAATTAAACAAGTATGAAGAATATGGTCGGTTTAGACCGACTATACGATACCCTATACCATGCGTTTACGGACCCTTTCTCTAAGCCCAACTAATTGGATATAGAAAATAAGCATAAATCAAATTTGAACATGGACCGATTTTCACCAATTTAAATAGTGTTTATCCTATGGCCGATAGACGCTTATATAAGTTAAAGTACGGAAGTGCAATCATGCCAAATTCCTGGCAAAATTAAAATATTTGCAAAATGAGCGCTACACGCGCAACAAAAAACATTAAAATTAAAATTATAAATTCATAGCAGACGTATCTTGCATTTTGTTTAACATTTCGTTCACATGAAATGTGAACCCCAAAATATTTCTCTAAAAATGAGCGCTGCACGCGCAATAAAAAAATTATAAGTTAAAATATTTAACTTGCCCCAGACGCTACCTTGCATTTTTGCTTTTACCTTTCCGTTCACATGAAATGTGAATCCATTTTGCTGATAAGCAAAATTGTCTTTACTAAAAATTTTCATGAAGTTGTAGACCTCTTTATTTTGTTAATGTTAGTCAGTTCAATTTCGACATCCAACTCGCATAGCGAGGTTTTAACAATAGAATAATTTTGTATAATTAAATTTAAGAGACTATGCAAATAAATACTGAATTAATTAATCTAGCAAATAAAATATAAAAAGATTATTCGTGTCGGAATTGGGTAAGAAATAATTGGCGCCCAACAACAACAAAATACTAACAGTCACCATACAGTGAAAAAATTGCAGTCACCATACAGTGAAATAAATAACAGTCACCATACAGTGAAAAAAATAATAACAGTTACCATACAGTGAAAAAATATCAGTCACCATACAGTGAAATAAATAACAGTCACCATACAATAACCAAATAAAAAATAAAAAAACTAGTCATTAAAGTCAAAGTCATTAAAACAAAACCACAACAAAAACTACAAACTAAAAATTAAGGCAAAACTAAGTTAAACAAAAAATTTTAAAAAAAGAGACAAAAAACCATAACACAGTGCTAAAAAAACTCAAATTAAAATAAAAATTAAACAAAGAAAGTCACAAGACTGTGAAAAAAAACCCAAAAGTTTAAAAAGCAAGCTGAAATAAAGCTGAAATAAAAAGCAAGCTGAAACAAAAAAAAAATAAAAAAAAAAGGGACAAAAGCCATAACACAGTGCCAAAAACTCAAATAAAAATTAAACAAAGAAAGTCACAAGACTGAAAAAACCCAAAAGTTTAAAAAGCAAGCTGAAATAAAGCCGAGGTAAATCCCAACTGCCAAAGGAAGGAGATGGAAATGTAGCGATCTTTGACGCTTATGAAGTTCTGGCCCATGTAACAGACCTATTAAATTTTACAACCATAGCAGATGAGACTAGAAACCTAACAGACCTATTACCAAAGTCACACATGCGGAAACTACTAGAATCAGATGTTGACCAAATGCAAAAAGCAATAGAATCCTTGCGCATACACCACAGACATGCACGTAGCATTAATATTATTGGGACTGCCCTGAAATACGTAGCTGGCACGCCGGATCACGATGATATCGCTGAGGTGTATGACAAACAAAATGAATTAATTACAGCAAGTAACACACAATTAATAATAAACACTGAAATACAATCTAGAATAAATAACTTAACTAACATTGTCAATACACTTGTAAAAACCGTGAAAACCTCGGAAATAGATTCAGGATACCTCTATAGTCTGCTAAGCGAAAGAAATAGGGAAGTGCTTAGGGAACTAGATAATATAGCTCTGTCCATAACTCTGGGAAAGATGCAAATGATTAATCCCGTTTTGCTAGACAGCTCCGAAATAGATTTTATTTTAAAATCCAAAGTAGATTCCAGTATAAGTGTAAGCGAAATAATTGTGAATTCAAAATTAAAAGTCCTACAGAATGAGAGCATTATCATATTTTTAATAAAATTTCCTAAAATTGTAAAATTTTGTAATAAAAAACTAATACTTCCTGTTATTCACCATAACATTACATTATCATTCGAGACAAATGATGTAGCAAAATGTGGCAACAAATACATTATGTTGAAAAATTGTAAAAAGAGATCTATAACTTCATTTTGTGAAATGTTGGGTCACAAGAACAATTCGTGCCTCAACAATTTATTAAACAATAACACAGCCGCTTGCGGCACTAGTTCCGCGCACAATATGCCACCCTTTATGGAAATTGACGATGGAATCGTCATCATAAACAACCAGCCATCCAAAGTTGTTTCCGAAAATCTAACAAAACATCTTCAAAAAGGTACATATCTCATAACTTTTGACAGTAGTTTAACTGTTAATTCTACAGAGTTTAAAAATTTTCGAAAAATCGCTTTTAAAAGCCCTGAAATCCCAATAGCGCATACTGTAAACTTAACTGATCATACCACTATATTATCACTCCAGTACCTTCACGATTTAAATATTAAAAATCTGGACCATATTTTTCACCTTCACTTGAAAGTAAGAGGAACATTGTACGCCTCTGCCTCTCTTTTTCTCCTAATACTTATAATTTGTATTGCATACGTTTTTGCCAAAAGACAACGCAAAGTAAAAATTAACAATAGCCTTCAAAATTATGATCATACGAGGACGTCCGATGCTTAAAGGGGGGAACAGTTAAGGTACGGAAGTGCAATCATGCCAAATTCCTGGCAAAATTAAAATATTTGCAAAATGAGCGCTACACGCGCAACAAAAAACATTAAAATTAAAATTATAAATTCATAACAGACGCTATCTTGCATTTTGTTTAACATTCCGTTCACATGAAATGTGAACCCCAAAATAATTCTCTAAAAATGAGCGCTGCACGCGCAATAGAAAAATTATAAGTTAAAATATTTAACTTGCCCCAGACGCTACCTTGCATTTTTGCTTTTACCTTTCCGTTCACATGAAATGTGAATCCATTTTGCTGATAAGCAAAATTGTCTTTACTAAAAATTTTCATGAAGTTGTAGACCTCTTTATTTTGTTAATGTTAGTCAGTTCAATTTCGACATCCAACTCGCATAGCAAGGTTTTATCAATAGAATAATTTTGTATAATTAAATCTAACAAATAAAATATAAAAAGATTATTCGTGTCGGAATTGGGTAAGAAATAATTTATACTAAATTGCATCAAAATATATTCATATTTGCGATCTGTAGTTTGTTACAAGGTTTGCATGGACACACAGACGGACGGACAGACGGGCGGATATTGCTAAACCGATTCAGAAAGTGATTCTGAGTCGATCGGTATAATTAAAGATGGTTACAAACATCAGCACTAAGTCAACTGTAACTTGTCTTCGGTTAATGCATTTTCTCTAGTTAAAAGATCTTCTCCAACGGAAGCGACCAATACGTTCTTTAATTTAGCATTAACTTGGGTTTTGAATTGGCCATGAAAAAATTTGTGCTGTTCTTTGTTTCTGTAATTCCTCTGATATGTTCTAACTCTGTAGAATCCTTACATCCCTCTATTTTTCATTGAGGACATTTGTCACACCAAGATTTGTTGGGCAAACAACCAGTGGTGTACCTGTTGCTTAACTTTTTTCTGTTCACTATCGCCCGTATTCATAATCAAATTTTAGCAGTTGGCTAACTTTTTTCATCCAAATTTTGAAATTTTCGTATGAAAAAAAGTTAGCCAACTGCTAGAATTTGATTATGAATACGGGCGTAAATTTACACATTTTCTTTTGAAACTATAATGTATATTATGTTACTTACTTTAATGCCATTATTATTTGAATCGTATTTGTCATAATCTGTGCTGTGGAATTTCCAAAGTTTAAAAAAATTTCTTCTCAAATTAGATTTTCTGATTTGATAGTTTAAAAAAAATTCAGTGTTGTATTTTTCTGACAGTCGTCACTGGTTAAATTGTGGCAGTGGTGTTCAAAAATAAAAATGTAATTGGGTTGGTGAGAAAATGAGAATTCCACTGTAAGAAATGGTCAAAGGGTTAATAGCAGTGTTTTTTCTGAAAAAACATTTTACACTTTATAATGTTACATTTTTATAATGTTTGCCTCACACATTAAAGATGTTGCATTTTTAATGGTCAGTATAGAACAAAAAATTACAACTATGAAACACTTTTTTAATGAATAGCTGATTTTGTTGACATTTTTACTCTTGGACACCAAAAAGGAAAAATATACATTAAAAAAAAACATTGATATTTTCCATATTAAAAATTTATTTTGAACAAAACAAAAAAATTACACATTTAAAAACAACAAAAATATCAGCTGTTTTATCGTGTTTTTCTCCCCCTCTGATTTTTTAGAGTGCGAAAAATTCACCCTTTTCATTTATTTATAGTGCGACATTTTTACAAAAGAACACGTTACCCTTTCGCAAGGTTGACATTTTTTAGAAAAGAACACAAAAAGAGAAAAAAGTGCGAATTTGGAAAAACGTGTAACATTTTAGCCAGAAAAGAAATCGCCATTAGTCTCTGTATGAATTTATTTTTTATTGAAAATATGAAACTGTTAATGTTTTGTGTAAAATTGTTTTAAAGAAATAAAAATTAAACAAAAATTCAATTTTTTAAAAGAAAAAATACATACATATATACATTAGGCTTTTTTCATTCTATAAAAAACAAGATGTGGTAGATTTTATCAATAAATATTAATGATTTCATTGTATTTAAAAAATATCTTTAATATGTTAAAAAAATTAAATTTTTGGAAGGAAAAAACATACATTCGATCAGAATGAATGAACGATTTGACTCGAATTTTTAAAAATATTTCAAATTTTATATTAAATAAATGCGTTTTTTAATAATTCTATTAAAGATTTTTATAGATCTTGTATTAAAAATTTTTTAATATATATGTTTTCGTGACAATTGCATATTAGTAAAACATTTTTTAAATTTAAAGAACTTAATGCGTTAGTTGTTTAGTGTGTGTTTACACATGAAAGTTTTCTTGCTGAAAGCTTGAATTTATAGGTGAGACGGGAGAGAAGGATGGCAGGAGTACAGACTTTCATTTACTCTGAAATTCTCTTTTGTTTCTTCGTAATTATCAAAGTGAAGTTATTGTACGTTTTCTTTTATTTTTATGTTCGTTTGTGTTAAGAAAGATAATAAATTGAAATAAAGTTAATTTTAATATTAATGAAATAAAATGATAAAATAAATAGATAAAATGATACTCGTAAAGTAAACATGAACAAATCTTGAATTTCAATACAAAAATTTCAGTGTGTAGACACGGTGTGTCGGCCGTGCTTAAATTGTACCCTTTAGTGTACATCAAGGAAAAAGAACAAACAGAAAAACCTTGAACCTCAAATTTTTCTTTGTTTACTACTTTACCAATTTTTTTTTACATAAGTCTATTTTACTACGTTGATTTTGGCGGGAATTTTTTTTTGCTCAGTCTCTTCAATTTTTTTGAATTAATTCAATCATGAATTCATTTATATATGTAATCTCCCTATGAGTATGGCTTGCCATCTTTCCCGTCAAACCACTTTGTTTACTACCACTCAGCTATTGTTATTAGCGTACCAATTCATTGCCTAGTTAATCTCATGTACTCTCTTGTAGTGCGTTTACATCTAAGCAAAATCTAGTATATACGAGATTTCGAGCGAAATCTAAAATATTAATTATTAACAAAAAAAAAAAATTAATTACGAATCTTAACAAAAAAATATTTAGTAATTGAAAAGTTATAACTTTTTATACTGACATGTGCCCATTCCAATCTGCTAAATAATAATTGTGGAAAGTGAATTGTTTATGTTGTTCAAACAATACATTTAACAAATGCTGATGTTTTTTTTTCGTAAAATTTCTATTTCAGTTTGTGCTTTTTTCATTTTTGATGGATAATATAATTATAAATCTGTTCCTTTTTAGAATTTTCCATATTTCCATTCTCCTACTGTTTTGTTTATTTTTGGTATTTCTAGTTTATATGTTTTATTTTAATCAGCTGTTTATTGTTGTGGAAACAAAATCTCACAAAATGTCAAAAAAGTTAGATGTAAACGGTATAGATTTTAAAATAGATTTCAACTAAAATCTACTAGATTTTCCTCAGATGTAAACGCACTATTAGTGAAATATGAGGGGGCGTGTTTTATGCTGGCTACACACCAGGCAACGGTTGCTTCAATGTTTTGTAGCAACAATGATACACACGTATCAACGGTTGCCTCAACCAACCAGATGTATCAAAACTTTTTGATATTTTTCGTTGGTTGATGCAACCAGTTGAAGCAACCGTTGCCTGGTGTGTAGCCAGCATTAAGGACATAGAAAATGATAAGAATGAATGAGTAGTTGAGTATCTATGTGGGCAATGTGAATTGCTAAATGAGAGGTTACATAATGATCTACATAGATACATAAATTAATAGGTTGTGAGTTTTTTGACAAAACTGGTTTTATTCATTTCGATGAATGGAAAAATTAAATTGGTTTGGTCAATATTAAATAATGATGTAATGGTGCGGCGTTGGTGGAAGATCCGCTTCCGTTTCCCTGAGCCTTTGCTGGTCGCACGTGCTGGCGTAGGGGCCTAGCTCGCCGGATGGGTGGGGTCTTGCTCAGCCCCAGGGAAACCGCACTACAGATTTTCACGTGCGATTTATAAAAAAAAACTGTCAAAAAAAACGGATGCTAAATGGGTGGATGGCCATACTTACCTTGGGATTGGGGACTAGGTGTTCTGCCCCTTTTGCCCTCCCAACCATGTTACCTCGACTCCATCTTACTTGGAGGTAACCCACTTAAATATAAAAGAATTTGGTTTGGTTTGGTTTTCTACATTGGGTTTATAAAAATTTTATTGGACCTTCATTTTAAGGTTATTTTAAATTAAGTTTAGCAAAACTTATTTAATTTTTTTTTTTATATTTTAGCCAAATTTTACTTTTTAGAAAAATTTTCAGTTTAGCAAAATTTTATTTCTTAGCAAAATTTTAATTTTAGGGAAATTTTAATTTTAGGAAAATTTTTAAATATAGCTCAATTTTAATTTTAGAAGAATTTTTAAATTTTAGCAAAATTCTGTTTTAGGAAAATTTTAAATTTAGGGAAATTTTAAATTTAGGAAAATTTTTAATTTTAGCTTAAATTTTATTTTTATTTAGGAAAATTTTTAGATTAATTTTATATTTAACACAGTTCTTAATTTAGAAAATTTTTAGTTAAATTTTAGTTTAAATTTATATTTAGAAAATTCTTATATTTATACAAATTTTATATTTCGAATATTTTATATTTTGCGAATTTTGACATTTTGAAAATTATATATTTATTTAAATTTTATAATTAGAAAACTTTTTTATGTAATTTTAGAAAAATTTTGTATTTAGGTAAATTTTTATATTTAGAATACCTTACACTTAGCTAACTTTTAATGACAAAAATTTAGTTTAATTAGAAAACCTCACATTTAGAAAACTTTTAAATTCTAATTAGAAAAATCTTAAAAAAAATTCTATTTATAATTAGATAAATCTTAGAAAATTTTTGTTTTCCTTTTTTTTCTCTCTTTTTTTTTATTTAATTTTTTTTATACCATAATTAGTAAGATTTAGGAAAAGTTTAATTCTAGGACAATTTTTTTTTACTTTTAGGAAAGTTTTAAATTTTAGGAAAATCTTTAATATTAGAAAAATTTTAATTTTAGCACAATTTTGATTTTTGCACAATTTTAATTTTAGCAAATTTCATATCTAAAAAAAATATTTGATATTTATTTTAAATTTATAATTAGAAAAAATTTCTTAATGTAGTAAATGTTTAGTTTAATTTATATTTAGGAACATTTCTTAATGTAGGAAAAATATTATTTGATTTTTTATTTAAAAACGAACGTTTTATATTTAGCAAATTTAGTACAATTTTTTTTTTTTTTTTTTTTTAGTCTTAGCAAATTATTTATATTTTATAAAATTTTTTTTTTTTTATTTTTAATTTAAATGTAGAAAATTATTTGTATGTAAAAATCAAAATTACCGACTTATTGCTGGTGTTGATGAGGTACCGATGAAGCTGCTGCCGCCGGACGCCGTGGTTGTGTCTCGCAATATGCTTTTCAATTTTGGCATGCAACTTTATTAAAACTCCTTCACATTTCATTAGGGTTTCCATTTTAAGTTTTTTTTTTTAGCTTATTTGTCAGCAAATCATGCAACATTTCCATTTTTTTTTTGTGCATCATTAATTTTTTTGAATTTAGTCTATTCACTGAGTAATTTTTTTTTTTAAGTTCAATAGTTGATTTTTTTATTTTAAACTTATAATTTATTAATAAAACATTATTTATTTTCTTACACTACATTTTTAATTTTCTTAATCTTTAAATTTTTTCTTTCTTTTTAAGTTCTTATATGCAAAACAAATTGTTTTTTCAACAATATGCAATTTTTATTTACTTAACTTTACTTTAAACTTTAGTTAAGACTACATTTTAAATTTTTAAGAGGGTTTTTCCTCAACCGTTCTTCTCAATAAACAAAATTCAACTCCTTGTTTAATTTTAAAATCTTGTTAATCAAGCTACACTTCTTCATTCATTCCTCTGCAGATAAAAGCCTGTTTATTAAACAAACAAAATCACCACCGCATTGAGAACATTCATATGCATTCATAATATTCTCTAGTATTTATAACACTCCCACTCATATATGACTATGAGAGCAAGTGAGATCAATACAAGAAAATACGTGGTTTGACCAGCATGATTGCATATGAATGTGTTCATGATTTCATACAACCAATGAAGAGAAAAAAACACATAAATCAGTTTGCCAAAAAAAAATACCATATAAGGTGTTGTTTATATGTACATACTTGAACTTGAAAATAATTTCAAGATCAAGGTTATTATTTTTTCTTCTTTCTTATTCTGCCTGTACCAGAAATTCTTCTGCTACAGTGCAGAGCAAAAAAGATCACCGTCACAAAACAGATGGTTTTGATTTCCATGAAAGGAAAAATCAACTGAAAACGGTTCGATGGGTTTTTAAGGTTTGCCATTTTTAAAACTTTGCCTTGAGTTTAGGTCTTCTGCATATAAAAAAAAGAAATCAAAACAGCAGTTTACGCTGTTGGGGTTTTTCAAAACATGGTTCGATATCCATCGCTTAACGGAAAAGATTCCAGCACAGAGATTTTTGGTTATTTTTAAAAATTCAGTGTATTGGATTCTTATATCTAACAGAGACCTTAAACCAGCGATTTTTGTTCCTTTCAAAATTCGGTGATTTAAGTTCTCTCATTAAACAATGGACATGGCTCGATATCCATCGTTCAACGGAAAAGATTCCAACACAGAGATTTTTGGTTATTTTAAAAATTCAGTGTATTGGATTCTTATATCTGACAGAGACCTTAAACCAGCGATTTTTGTTCTTTTCAAAATTCGGTGATTTAAGTTCTCTCATTAAACAAGGGACATGGACGCAGAGGTTTTGGGGGGGCCTTACTAAATTAAAACCGGTGTTTTGAACTCTCTCATCATAAACAGAAAGGCTTTAAACAGAGGTGTTGTTGGCAAAGGGCGTAATACATGACTATCTCTAAAATGGTGTTAGGCTATGTTATGAGATAATGAATGAATGAAGACTAGCTTAATGTCAACACTTTCATAATGAATTAAATTTAAATCAATATCAAAAAAAAAAAAAAAGATTTTGGAAAATTAAATCGGATTCTAAAATTTAAATTCGATTCAATACAAAAATTCAATTAGGTTTTAAAATTATATTAGGTTCAAATCGAACCCACGCAAAAGTTTTAAATATGTTACATTTTTTTTTTCAATAAATGTATCCCCAATGTAGTAATCGAAACCAAACCAATTACTTAAAAAAATCCGTAAGTAAGTATGACCATCCATCAAAAAAATAAAAATTTTAAGTTTGAGACTTTAATATTTTTTTCCGAGAGTTTGCTGATATTTCGTGCTATAAAAATTGTTTCGGACAAGTAACCGGTTCATTTAGAACGAAGTTCTTGTATTCCGGGAACAACCTTTAAGTACCATAGCAAATTAGAAAATCCAAAAATAAAATTAAATTGGTGAAGGATGAACTAAAGCTTCAAAGCAAGTTTCGATTTCGGTTAAATGTAAATAGTGATATACACATATTTAATTAAAATTCCAGAAATCGAAACAAGAATGAATTTTAGAACACATATAAAAAATTATGAATTAGGAACAATTGGTGCTTTCCCGGTGCACAGATGTTAAAATTAAAAAAAATTGTAGTTCCTTTTAGAAAAAAATTTAGGTATACAAAACTGGGCTATTGTCGTTCAGGCCCCACGTTGGGCGCCATTTCTGTAATGGTGCGACAACGTGGTTATCGAAAATGATCAACTGTACGGCCCCACGTTGGGCGCCATTTCTGTAATGGTGCGCAACGTGGTTATCGAAATGATCACTTATCGTGCCCCACGTTGGGCGCCATTTCTGTAATGGTGCGGCAACGTGGTTATCGAAAATGATCAACATATCGGCCCCACGTTGGGCGCCATTTCTGTAATGGTGCGGCGTTGGTGGAAGATCCGCTTCCGTTTCCCTGAGCCTTTGCTGGTCGCACGTGCTGGCGTAGGGGCCTAGCTCGCCGGATGGGTGGGGTCTTGCTCAGGCCCAGGGAAACCGCACTACAGATTTTCACGTGCGATTAAAAAAAAACTGTCAATTTAAACGGATGCTAAATGGATGGATGCTAAATGGATGGATGGCCATACTTACCTTGGGATTGGGGACGAGGTGTTCTGCCCCTTTTGCCCTCCCTACCATGTTACCTCGACTCCATCTTAATTGGAGGTAACCCACTGCAATGAAAAGATTAGGTTTGGTTTGGTTTTCTACATTGGGTTATATAATAAAACAGTTTATTTAACATTCATTTAAGGTTTCAAAATTTAAATTATACATATTTAGCAAAACTTATTTAATTTTTTTTTTATATTTTAGCAAAATTTTACCTTTTAGAAAAATTTTCAGTTTAGCAAAATTTTATTTCTTAGCAAAATTTTAATTTTAGGGAAATTTTAATTTTAGGAAAAAATTTTAAATTTAGCTTAATTTTAATTTTAGAAGAATTTTTAAATTTTAGCTAAATTTTGTTTTAGGAAAATTTTAGCAACATTTCTATTTTTAACTTTATGATTAGATAAATTTTATATTTAGTAAAATTTTTTCTTTTAATAATTAGAAAATTCTTATATTTATACAAATTTTATATTTCGAATATTTTATATTTTGCGAATTTTGACATTTCGAAAATTATATATTTATTTAAATTTTATAATTAGAAAACTTTTTTATGTAATTTTAGAAAAATTTTGTATTTAGGTAAATTTTTATATTTAGAATACCTTACACTTAGCTAACTTTTAATGACAAAAATTTAGTTTAATTAGAAAACCTCACATTTAGAAAACTTTTAAATTCTAATTAGAAAAATCTTAAAAAAAATTCTATTTATAATTAGATAAATCTTAGAAAATTTTTGTTTTCCTTTTTTTTCTCTCTTTTTTTTTTTATTTAATTTTTTTTATACCATAATTAGTAAGATTTAGGAAAAGTTTAATCCTAGGACAAATTTTTTTTTACTTTTAGGAAAGTTTTAAATTTTAGGAAAATCTTTAATAGTAGAAAAATTTTAATTTTAGCACAATTTTGATTTTTGCACAATTTTAATTTTAGCAAATTTCATATCTAAAAAAACTATTTGATATTTATTTTAAATTTATAATTAGAAAAAATTTCTTAATGTAGTAAATGTTTAGTTTAATTTATATTTAGGAACATTTCTTAATGTAGGAAAAATATTATTTGATTTTTTATTTAAAAACGAACGTTTTATATTTAGCAAATTTAGTACAATTTTTTTTTTTTTTTTTTTTTTAGTCTTAGCAAATTATTTATATTTTATAAAATTTTTTTTTTTTTATTTTTAATTTAAATGTAGAAAATTATTTGTATGTAAAAATCAAAATTACCGACTTATTGCTGGTGTTGATGAGGTACCGATGAAGCTGCTGCCGCCGGACGCCGTGGTTGTGTCTCGCAATATGCTTTTCAATTTTGGCATGCAACTTTATTAAAACTCCTTCACATTTCATTAGGGTTTCCATTTTAAGTTTTTTTTTTTTTTAGCTTTATTTGTCAGCAAATCATGCAACATTTCCATTTTTTTTTGTGCATCATTCATTTTTTTGACTTTAGTCTATTCACTGAGTAATTTTTTTTTTTTTAAGTTCAATAGTTGATTTTTTTATTTTAAACTTATAATTTATTAATAAAACATTATTTATTTTCTTACACTACATTTTTAATTTTCTTAATCTTTAAATTTTTTCTTTCTTTTTAAGTTCTTATATGCAAAACAAATTGTTTTTTCAACAATATGCAATTTTTATTTACTTAACTTTACTTTAAACTTTAATTAAGACTACATGTTGATAATGCCGATAACTCTCATCCCTGATCAGCTGTTTTGTTCTGTTTGCTTTGTTTATGTATTTTTATGTTTAATTATCATTTCCCCTAATTTCTCCTTTTGAGACAGTAAGGCCAACTTTTAAATTATTAATAATTATATATAGAAGCATTACGGCCATTTTATTATTGAAACTATTTAATGTTGGCGGCAGTTTGTTTAATGTCGTCCAAAAGATAAGATGTCCAACAAAATGTAAGTGGCCCGTAAATACAAAAAAAACCTTTGTTAACCTATATCTTTTTAGAGAATAAATTACTCAAATTACTCAACTTAGTTTTATACGCATATCGACGGAGTTTTTTATTTAATTTGGAGGACGACATCTTTATTCTATTTTGGGCGCAATTATTCTTTATGGAATAAAGAGTAATTTGTATAGAACGGTATGCGATTTCACCATTTTGTTTGGACACTTGTTTGGTTCTGTCTAGTAACATTGTCGGAGTTTGTTGTCCTTGTGTCTCCAGTGTTACAACAATTGTTAAAATTTTGTGTTGTTCGTACAACGTATGGCGGAACAGTCTCCCAGAACAAGTGATCGGTCCAATAAAGGTGTGCCACCAAAACGTTTGGCCGATATGGATGGTAATGTAAAAAAAAATTCAGCAGCCGCGGCGCCGGCGACCGGCCAACAATCGTCCGTCAATTCACCAGTGGTACCGCCCGGTCAGCCGGGAGGTAGTAAAGTACAACCACAGTCATCTCAGCCCGAAATTTTGCGTCTTATGGCGGACATGCAAAATGAAATGATGAAGCAGATTGATGCAGTGAACATGAATTTGCAAAATTTGCTCGTGGCACAAAGAGAGCAGACAGCCGCAAGCATAACGTCACTGCAACAAGAAATGCAATTGGTGTCGCAAAGTGTAGCTCATAGTGGACAGACGGTCGCAGCAAATGTCAACGATATACCAAGAGCAGCCTTGAGGGCCTCAACTTCAAATACAGTTCAGGCAGCATTATTGGATGAAAACGGTGAGTCCTCTACTAATGTTTCTTCCCACAGCCAAGGTTCCACGTCCGTAAGAGCCAAGAAAATTTACCCCCTTCCAAAATTTTACGGTCTGCCAGAGGAGTGGCCGACATTCAAAGAAGAATTTGAACAAACGACAGCCGAATTTGAATACAGTCCCTTACAGAACATAATACGCATTCGTGAAGCACTACATGGTCCGGCAAAAGAAACAGTGGAGTCTTTGTTATCAAGTTCCAGAAATGTAAATGGGATTTTGGATATTTTGTGTGAAACTTACGGTCGTCCTGAACAATTAATAAAAAGCCAAATACACAAAATAAATTCACTTTCATATGTCCCTGAAGGAAGACTTGATTTATTGATACAATTCGCTACAAAGGTCACAAATATGGTACGGTTTCTGCAGACAGCTAGTGGTACGCATCATTTGAACAACCCAACCTTACTCAGCGAATTAGTTTCCAAGCTGCCGCCAACAAAACAGATGCAGTGGGCTGAAAAATGTATTGCCCTGGAAGAGCCTCCCAATTTGAAACGTTTCTCCGAGTGGCTCGATGGTGTCAGAAAAGTCGCCAACATGGTTTCTGATGGTCTTCCCGTGTCGTCGTCATCATCTGTAAAAAAGGCAAGTAAAAATAAATATGCATTAACCACAACTTCTACCAAAAAATGTATGGTCTGCTCTGAAAATTGTAATGCACTTACCGATTGTCCAGTATTTAAGAGCGCTCCTATTGATGAACGTTGGAAGAAGGTACGGGAACTCCGGCTTTGTTTTGCATGCCTAAAAGGACCACATCAAGTTGGAAAGTGTTACAAGAAACAATTATGTGGTATAAGTGGCTGTAAAAAATATCACAATCCATTATTGCACTCACCAGATGATAAAAAATGTAAACAAAACAATAGCGTTGCCACAGTTGCTCGAAATGAAAATCCCAGAGAAGTTGTAAATCTACATGCAGGTACTCAAAAGAGTGAAATCTTATTTCAAATAATCCCAGTGATGATTTATGGTCCCAAAAAACGTATATCCATCTACGCATTTATAGACGACGGCGCTGACGCCACCATGCTAGATTGGGATATTGGAAAACAAATTGGATTGGAAGGAAAAAGGGAAAATTTGAGATTGCAATGGCTTAATGGGCACAGTAGTAGCCAACAAACAGAAATTGTTGACTTGACAATTAGTGGCTCACAAAATGAAAGTGAGAAATATAACATTTCAAAAGTATATTTGGTTAAAAATTTAGAGTTGCCAACACAGTCGTTTTCCATGGGTGGCATAAATTGTAAAAATCATCTTGAAGAGTTGCCCCTCGCCGATTATTACAGAATAAGGCCAAAGATGATAATTAGTTTGTCGCATGCATTTTTGTCAGTTCCCGTGGAAATACCCAGATGTCCAGATGAAAATGGCCCTATAGCTGTAAGGACAAGACTTGGCTGGGTAGTTTATGGTCCAACTGGTAACAATAACAAGGACATGGTCAAAAGTGTGTTTCTGGCAAAGCACCAAGAAAATAACAGTTGTATGGAGCACATGATGAAACAATATTTTGAAATTGAATCGTGTTTGGTAAAACTCGATTCGAAACCTGTCATGCCTAAAAGTGAAGAAAAGGCGCTAAATATTCTAAAGTCCACAACAAAATACTATGATGGCAGGTACGAATGTGGCCTTTTATGGCGAAACGAAAGTAGGTCGTTTCCCGATAGCTATGGTTCAGCTTCAAGACGTCTCCATCTAGTCGAAAACAAATTTAAAATAAACCCAAAATTTGAAATCGAATACAGGCAAAAAATGCAACATATTTTGAAAAATGGTTATGCAAGACGTGTTACTTCAGAAGAAGAAAACATTTGTTGCTCTAATATTTTCATTTTACCTCATTTTGCAGTATTTAATCCTAACAAGGAAAGTCTACGCTTGGTATTTGATGCTGCTGCAAAAGTACAGGGTGTTTCGTTAAATGACTGTCTCTTGCCGGGTCCAGATTTAAATCAACCATTACTTAGTGTTTTATTTAAATTTCGAGAAGAACCAATTGCAGTTTGTGGCGATATAAAGGAAATGTTTTTGCAAGTGGCCATCCGAAAAGAGGATCAGCATTTCCAACGCTTTTTATATCGCGAAAACAACAACGGGCCCATTGAGCAATATGTCATGACAAGGGCAATATTCGGAGCAACATGTTCACCCACAATAGCCCAGTACATTAAAAATTTGAATGCTGAAAAATTTAAACAAAATATGCCCAGAGCAGCAGAAGCTATTGTAAAACGTCACTATGTGGATGATTATGCTGATTGTTTTAGCTCCGTTGATGAAGCTATGAATGTGGTCCAAGATGTTATCAAAATACACCGAGCGGCGGGATTTACGATGCACAAAATTATTTCCAACTCGGATAAAATAAATGAACACTTTGGCAACCCTGCTTTATCAAACATAAACATATCAGCTGATAAGACAGAGAAAATTTTGGGAATGCAGTGGTCCCCAGCAAATGATAAGTTTATCTTCAATTTGCAATTTAATCGTGTCTCTGCGGATATTTTGGAAAACAAACGGACACCGACAAAGCGTGAAGTGCTCAGTTTGATAATGTCGGTATTTGACCCCTACGGTTTCTTATGCGATTTCACTATCGCTGGCAAAATCTTTATGCAGTCGCTTTGGAAGTGTGGCTTGGAATGGGATGAAGTAATACCAGAGGCGTTACGCGGTCGTTGGAGTTCTTGGATCTGTGGGTTGAAAAAGGTAAGGGACTTTTGTATCCCAAGATGTTATTTTTCTAATTTGTCTCATCGAGGTACAACCTTACATATATTTTGCGATGCAAGCGAGGTAGCAATGGCAGCGGTGGCATATTGGAGGCTCGATACTGACGGCGGAACTAAAATATCGTTTGTTACGGGAAAAAGTAATTGTGCCCCCAATAAGTTTATGACGATCCCAAGGCTAGAATTGCAGGCTGCGGTGATGGCTGTGCGGCTTAAAGCTGGCATCATCAAATACCACAATATTCAACCAGAACAAATTTGGTTTTGGACGGACTCCAGTACAGTGATTAAATGGCTCACATCAGATCATCGACGTTATAAACAGTTTGTGGCCAACCGAGTCGCGGAGATTTTGGAGTCTTCACAAGAAGATCAATGGCGTTGGGTTCCAGGTGAAATGAATCCTGCTGATGATGGTACAAGGCCGTGTACCGTATATAATCCTGATAGCCGATGGAAAAATGGACCGGGTTTTTTGAGTCGCCCTTCAAATTTGTGGCCCTCTAGCGGTAATTCAACTGAAGAAACACACAGTGAAGAAGAACTACGCCAGGGACGTTTTGTGCTGTCCACTAAAACTATAAACATTTCGATTTTTGATGCGAAACGATTTTCGAAGTACCGGCGACTTAAAAGGTGTATGGCATGGGTATTTAGATACATAAAGAACTTGAAGTCGAAATGCAAACAACTGCCAGATTCAAAGGGGGATCTGTCTGTGGACGAAGAGGAATATGCTGAACGATTTATAATAAGGTCAGTGCAGAGAACTGCATTTAATAATGAATATTCCTGTCTTTTAGAGAAGATAAATGTGCCTCCAGACAGTCCCATAAAATCTCTTAACCCGTATATTGACGCATTTGAAAATCTACGCTGCGGTGGCAGGATCGATAACGCACCACTTATAACGTTTGGTACCAAAAGACCGTACATTTTGCCCAAAAGTGATCCATTGACCCACCTTATAGTTAAATGGTATCACGAAGGTCAACACCATATCAATGATGAGTCTGTGATCTGTCAAATACGCCTTAAATTTTGGATTCCATCAATACGTGTCGTGCTGAGAAGTGTCAAAGCTGCATGCTGTGGATGCAAACTAAGGAAATGTAAGCCCTTGCAACCTATAATGGGGCCCCTTCCAGAAGATCGTTTAAGTGCCTTTGTTCGTCCATTTTCTTATACTGGCTTGGACTATTTCGGCCCTGTCTTGGTGGCCGTACGCCGCAGTCATGAAAAGCGTTGGGTTGCACTATTTACGTGTTTGACAACTCGAGCTGTACATTTGGAGCTGTCCGTGGATCTGTCTAGCGATTCGTGTTTGCTGTGTATTCGCAATTTTATAAATCGTCGTGGTGTCCCCGTCCAGATGAGAAGCGACAACGGTACAAATTTTGTTGGTATTAATAAAGAGCTGGGCGAAGAAGAGAACTTTATTGATTTTGATAAAATTGATGCTGGTTTGAAACCTCTAGGCATAAAGTGGAAATTCAACACCCCTTCTGATCCCAGTGCTGGTGGCTCATGGGAACGTCTCGTCCAATCAATAAAGAGGGCTTTGTATGCAACACTAAAAGAGAAAACACCTCGGCCAGAAACATTGTATAGTCTATTAGTGGAGTGTGAAAATATTGTAAATTCGAGGCCTCTCACACATTTGCCTGTTACTCCGGATGAGCCAGAGCCGCTGTCGCCCAATCATTTTTTATTAGGCTGCCACAACTCTACACAGACTCCAGCTCCATTTAACCCAAGATTTTGCTCTTTAAGAAAGCAGTGGAGAATTCTACAAAACCTAAAAAATTGTTTATGGAAAAGATGGACGCTGGAATATTTGCCCGAGCTTACTCGAAGGACAAAATGGTGTCTCCCTGCTAAACCGTTGTCCACAGGAGCCTTAGTTTTGATCTGCGAAACTGACCAGCCGAGATCTAAATGGAAAAGAGGACGTATCGTACATTTGTTTGTGGGCAAAGATGGTGTTGCAAGATCAGCAGAGGTGAACACGAATACCGGGTGCCTGCGACGTCCTGTTTCAAAACTTGCAGTATTAGATGTTCAAGATGTTGGTGAAGTGGTCCACATGGAGACCATTCACGGAGGCGGGGATGTTGATAATGCCGATAACTCTCATCCCTGATCAGCTGTTTTGTTCTGTTTGCTTTGTTTATGTATTTTTATGTTTAATTATCATTTCCCCTAATTTCTCCTTTTGAGACAGTAAGGCCAACTTTTAAATTATTAATAATTATATATAGAAGCATTACGGCCATTTTATTATTGAAACTATTTAATGTTGGCGGCAGTTTGTTTAATGTCGTCCAAAAGATAAGATGTCCAACAAAATGTAAGTGGCCCGTAAATACAAAAAAACCTTTGTTAACCTATATCTTTTTAGAGAATAAATTACTCAAATTACTCAACTTAGTTTTATACGCATATCGACGGAGTTTTTTATTTAATTTGGAGGACGACACTACATTTTAAATTTTTAAGAGGGTTTTTCCTCAACCGTTCTTCTCAATAAACAAAATTCAACTCCTTGTTTAATTTTAAAATCTTGTTAATCAAGCTACACTTCTTCATTCATTCCTCTGCAGATAAAAGCCTGTTTATTAAACAAACAAAATCACCACCGCATTGAGAACATTCATATGCATTCATAATATTCTCTAGTATTTATAACACTCCCACTCATATATGACTATGAGAGCAAGTGAGATCAATACAAGAAAATACGTGGTTTGACCAGCATGATTGCATATGAATGTGTTCATGATTTCATACAACCAATGAAGAGAAAAAAACACATAAATCAGTTTGCCAAAAAAATACCATATAAGGTGTTGTTTATATGTACATACTTGAACTTGAAAATAATTTCAAGATCAAGGTTATTATTTTTTCTTCTTTCTTATTCTGCCTGTACCAGAAATTCTTCTGCTACAGTGCAGAGCAAAAAAGATCACCGTCACAATGACGCAATTTAATTTCGGGAGGATTGATGTTCTGGTTGTTGAGGAGGAAACAAGCTAATTAATTGAAATCGGTCGAACCAGGTAATATTGTATTAGCTGTACTTAGAATGAAAAATTAAAAAAGTGAAAATGGTCGACAGTGAAAATCAATGGCATTCTTAAATAACACAGTTAACAGAAAAAACAAAAATGTACAGAAAACCTAAAGACATTAAAAAAGACTAAAGTTGTGAGTTTCAATCGGTCCCATGAACCTCCGGGACAAAATTAAAGACTGCCTTATTAGTGACTCCCTATGGAAAGAAATGTTATAAATTCGAGGCCTAATATTTTAAAGTGTAGTGGCGGAAAGTTTATTAAATTTAATAAATTAACATTTATTACCAATTGAAGTTGTGGTGATTGGAAAAGTGGGTTCCTAAAAATCTGAATTTGAAATTTGAAGTACAGTCGGAAAATATTAAAAAACAAGCAAGAGTGTTAAATTCAGCTGTGCCGAATTTTTTGATACCCTACACCTGAGTCTTAAACTCTATATTACACCCAATGTTGAGTACGGCTACCACTGTTAAGCCTTTGCCGATACTGAAACATTAATTTCGAATACCAAAACTCAAATGATTCTTGGCTAAAAAGTATTATTAAAAATAAGCTAATTTTAAAATATTTTTATTTGAATTATTTTTTATTTTTATCTGCATTACATTTAATACAAAAAAAAATACATAATAAACAGGTAAGAAACTAAATATTTAAACTTTTAATATTTAATCTTCAGTTTTTGATATATAATTTTTAATTTTTAATTTTTAATTTTTAATTTTTAATTTTCAATTTTTAATTTTTAATTTTTAATTCTTAATTCTTAATTTTTAATTTTAAATTTTTAATTTTTAATTTTTAATTTTTAATTTTTAATTTTTAGTTTTTAATTTTTAATTTTTAATTTTTAAAATTTCATTTTTAATTTTTAATTTGTAATTTGTAATTTTTAATTTTTAATTTTCAATTTTTAATTCTTAATTTTTAATTTTTAATATTTAATTTTTAATTTTCAATTTTTAATTTTTAATTTAATTTTTAATTAATTTTTAATTTTTCAGTTATCGTTTTCCATTTTCCATTTTTCATTTTCCGTTTTTCATTTTTCAATTTCCATTGTCCATTTTCCATTTTTCATTTTTTAATTTTCATTTTTCAATTTTCATTTTCCATTTTTTATATTTCATTTTCCTTTTTTAATTTTTAATTCTTAACTTTTCATTTTTCAATTCTCATGTTTCAATTTTCATTTTCCATTTGCCATTTTTCATTTTTCAATTTTCATTTTCCATTTTCCATTTTTATATTTTCATTTTCCATTTTCTATTTTTCAATTCTCATTTTCCATTTTTCAATTTTCGTTTTCCATTTTCCAATTTTCATTTTCCATTTAACATTTTAATTTTTCATATTTCAATTTTCATTTTCCATTTTCAATTTTTCATATTTCAATTTCCATTTTCTCTTTTCATTTTCCATTTTACATTTTTAATTTTTCAATTTTCATTTTTAATTCTCCATTTTTCAATTTACATTTTCCATTTTGCATTTTCCATTTTTCGATTTCCATTTTTCATTTTCCATTTTCCATTTTTTATTTTTCAATTTTCAATTTTCAATTTTCATTTTCCATTTTTCAATTTTCATTTTCCATTTTTCATTTTTCATTTTTTAATATTCATTTTTCAATTTTCATTTTCCATTTTTCATTTTCCATTTTCATTTTTAATTTTTCAATTTTTAATTTCTATTTTCCATTAGTCATTTTTCATTCTTCAATTTTCATTTTCCATTTTTCATTTTCCATTTTTCATTTTCCATTTTGCAATTTTCATTTTCCATTTTGCATTTTCCATTTTTCATTTTTCAATTTTCTTTTCATTTTCCATTTTTCATATTTCAGTTTTCGTTTTCCATTCTCCATTTTTCATTTTCTATTTTACATTTTTCATTTTCCATTTTCCGTTTTTCATTTTCCATTTTCCATTTTTCATTTTCCATTCTCCATTTTCATTTTCCATTCGAAAATTTCCGTTTTTCGTTTTAGTTTTTTTTTCGTTCATATGATTTTTTTTATTATAACGTGATAACGATAAAAAAAAAATATATGGCAATACTACTAACATGAGCTATGTTATTGTGTTCTTGGTATTGTTAATATATATATGCATACATATTATTTTTGTGGCATTTTTTTATGTTGTTGTACATTTATTATGTTCAACCACTAAACTGTTACAAGAAACACATTGGGTTTTATGTTTTTTTTAGAGATATCTACATATTTTTGCTCGTATCTAATCACAATGATGCTCGATGTAGCCCATTTTCAATGCCAACCTGCTGGGAATTATGGCAAATGATATTTTTGTAACCTTAGATGGCTTTTTTGTGAATGAGCGTGATTTCAAGAGACAGACGGAGAAGCGGACAGACGGACATCGCTATATCGACTCGAGCTGTGATAAGGATCAAGAATATACATATATACTTTATGGGGTCGGAAATTAGTTTTTCGATGCGTTACAAACGGAATGACAAACCTATATATACCCTCTGCCACTGACGTTTGGAGGGTATAAAAAAATAAAAATAATTTTAACAATGAAATAAGCAAGTTATCCAGAAAATTTTAAATATAGTGTAAGACATTTAAAATTAAACGGACTTGAAATTTGTAAAATTTAAAGAAAAAAATCCCAATCAATAAATGGGAAAAATATGACATTAAATACTTTGGAATTTTGAGAAAACATTAAAATCAATAAAGGAGCAAAATTAGAATTAAATGTCCTGAAAAACAAAAAGGTAAAACTAAAGTGTATATAAAGAATTTTGTGTAAAATAAAAGAACAGAAATTTAGCCAATTTATATACCGTTAACGGTACAAAGCCATAGAAACGTTGAAACTGTAAATAATAATTGGTACGAATGTAACTGTACCTTGTACAAAGCTATAAAAAAAATGGAAAAAAAATTTGATGATTTGTAAGCCTGGTAGAAAAGAACCAGAATTAAAACTCTTTTAAGAAAAGAAATTTTGTGACTCTTATAAACCTCCTGCCCCACATAAAGATTATCAACATCATTGTACCACAAGAAAACAACAGCAGCGATTGGAGACACAACCACCGCGACAGGCGACGGCTGCATAAGGCGGTAACGAACAATTTCTTTTTATTAATTTTTCGACATATTTCATTAATACTATAATAAAGGAACCTTATTATTATCTAGAATTTAAATTAAATTAAAAATTTTCTAAATTTAACTGGCATTCAAAATTTGCTAAATTCAACTTGAACTAGAATTTTCCTAAATTTAAATTGATTAACCATTATATAAATGTAAATTAATTGAATGTTCTAAACGAAACTAAAATCTTTTTACGTTAAATTAATTAAAGATTTTCGAAATTAAAATTTTTCTATATGAAACGTTACATTAAATTAAATGTTTGCTAAATTGGAAAAAAGACATAATTTCCTTAGATTATGTTTTGCTAAATGAAACAAATAATTACCTAAAAGTTAAGATTTTTCTAAACATAAAATTTTAATGTATTTTTAAGGTAATTTTATTCTAAACTTAAGATTTTCTAAAATTATAAAAAAAAATTTTTGTTTGTTGCTAAACTAATATTTCCTACAGAAACATGTTTCTAAACATAAATATATTTCTTAATTATAAAATTTTTAAATACGAATTTCAGCTAGAATTTTCCACCTTTTTGTTTAACATATAATGAAACCAAAAGTTTCCTACATTAAAAAAAACGAATATTTTTTTTAACATAACTTTTGTTTCCAACCCAATTAAAAGAGGTTCTAAAATTTAAATTTTTCAAAAGTACACAATATTCTACAATTAAAAATTTTTCTTTCTAAATTTAAAATGTTTTCTATGAAAAAAAATATAATTTTCTGAACATAAGCGCCAACTAGAAGCAAACACAATAAAAACACAACTACATATATATAAACTAATTAATACCCGGTTATAATTTACCGTTATATACATAAGAAAAAATTAAACCTATATATAATTGTTTCAACAAGACTGTTGTAGTATAAGCTGTGGTTGTAGTCATCGTTCATAAGGTCTGAAAGTAGTCATGTCAAAATGACTTTTAATAAAATTTAAACCTTTTATAACCCAATGTAGAATACCCTAATCAAACTAATCTTTTTATTTTAAGTGGGTTACCATCCAATTTAGATGGAATCTTGGTAACATGGTAGGGAAGGGCAAAAAGGGGCACACCAACTAGTCCCCAAACCAACCGTAAGTATGATCATCCATCCATCCTTTCAGTAAGTAGGTACAATAGCTTTTTTTGGTTTTTCTGTAATGCGGTTTCCTCGTGTCATAGCAAGATCCCCCCATCCGGCGAGCTAGGCCCCATCGCCAGCACGTGCGAAAGTTGTGGCTCAGGGAAATAGAAGCGGAAATTCAAACTATCACCGAAATTTTGAGAGCACGAAAAGTTTTATTCGACAACAATAGTCCGGTTTTATTTTACAACTTCCAAAACCTTTGTATAGCCTAAATAGGAACAAATAATTTCAAAAATTTACTTTTAACATTTGTGCACTGGAAAATACCAATTGTTGCTAGTTCATTTAATTGTTTTGTATACGTGTTCTCAAATTCATTCTTGTTTCGATTTCTGGAATTTTAATTAAATATGTGTAAATCACTAAATTTAACCGAAATCGAAACATGCTTCGAAACTTTAGTCCACACTTCAAGAATTTAATTTAATTTTTGTGATTTTTTTAATTTGCTTTGGTCACTAAAGGTTATTTCCGGAATATAAGAATTTCTTTCTAAATGAACCGGTTACTTATTCGAAATAATTTTTATAGTATGAAATTGTAGCAAATACTCGGAAACAATTTAGTCTCAATTTTTAAAATTTTCATTTTTTACGATGGATGGATATATTTACGGTTACGGGTTTTTATATAATTGGTTTGGTTTTGGTTACTACATTGGGTTAAATTATATTGAAAATTATATTGAAACTTTATTGAAATTTTTGAAGATTATATACTGAAAATTTACTGAATTTTATTTGGATTATATATGGAAAATTATATTGAAAACTATGTTCAAATTTATTGAAAATTTAAAATTTTGTGTAACTTTTGCGTGAGTTCGATTGGAGCTCAAAATTTTATCAATTTATACTAACTTAATGCATAACACTCTTTATGTCACTGCATAACATTTTGTTCAATTGCAACTAACTTTTGATAAACTTGAACTGACTTCACTATAACATTTCATTTACCTGTCTTACATTTTTTCGATTAGAACCAAAAAAAATTTTAATCAATTTGGACTAACGTAATAAAACTTTGCATTAACTGCATAACATTTGATTTGAATTAAAATTTAATAAATTTTATACTAAATTTAGAACACTTTTCATTTCACTGCCTTACATTTTTTCAAAGGGAACTTGAAGTTTTACTCAAAGAGAACTGATTTCATTTCATAACTCTTTTCATGTAATTGCATTGCATTCGTTCGATTTTTATCGGTTCAAATTAGCTTCAGTTATATTTTAATTTTGTTCACCGTAAAACCTTTTCTTCACTTGAAACTAGAAAATTTTTTAATCAATTAAAACTGAATTCATGTTATAACCCTCTCCATTTAACTTCATTTCATTGTTCGACTGGAACTCAAATTTTTAATTCATGGGAATTCACGTAAGTAGATAATACTTGTCTCTTCATTCTATTGCATTTTGTTCAATTAGAACTCAAAGATTAATCGATTTGAACTCATTCCATTTCGTAATACTTTCATTTAACTGCATTGAGTTTGTTCGAATTTTAATCGACTCAATCTAACTCAACTATAACCTTTACTGCATTAAATTTGTTATATTGAACCTGAATTTAATTTGATTTATATTTACTTAAATTGTGTAACATCTCTTTACCTTGCAATTATTATATTTAGACCAACACTCATTCATTCATTCCTTCATTCATATTGTCCGTATATACTCGTATCTCCGTTTAAACATTTTATAATTAGTCCGAAATCATGGCGGTAAAGTACAGTCCGGGAAGTCTAGCCTGGCCACAGCCTAACACAGTCGTGACAACTTGACAGCTGTCAAAAAAGTAAACACGAACCGTATGGCTTTGTTTACCTTTTTTTTTCTTAGAATTGCTCTAACAAATTTGAGAAAGAGATTAAAAAATAAAATATACAAAATATAATGTGTGCAAGTGAACAGCTACACATGTTTGTAACAAGCATAAAAAACAATAATAATGGAAAAATAGTGAGTATTTGCTATTGATAAACATTTAAAAAACATTAATAATATCGTATTATCTGTTTTGATATAAAAATATGTATAAAAGGTGTATATTAAAACACATAGCTTGTGATTTGTTTTACGTAAGACAATTACATTCAAGACTACTCAAGTCAGGGCCGAAGGAAGAAAGCAAAAATTACTATTGCTGGCACAAAAAAAGGCGGCCAAGAAGGAAGAAGCAAAACAACGATGATGAACAATATGAAGATGCTGGATAATGTAGCCGACATGCTGGATGGTGAAGATTCGAAATTTTTGCAATCGAAAAGAGGCAAAAACAACGAAACGTAAACATGCTGCTGGTGATGATGAAAGTAAACATGATATTAAGAATTGTTTCCGTTTTGTGTTTGCCAATGATAAAAAGCTTCACATGACTCTTTTCACAATATGTACGTCGCGTAAATCATTTAATCAACGCCAAAAACAACAATTTCAACTTGGAATGTATAACTTGTTTGTGGGCTTTGAAGATAAAAAATGTTTATGTAGATGCAGAGAAAGAAAATAAATTGAAACAAAAGAAGTTGGAGGCTCATCGTCAACGTTTGTTGAGTTATCGAAAAAGGAACGCAAACAACATAAAAAGTTGGATGAGTAAAAATAGGAGCTGGATGAGACAAAAGCCAATTCTAAGGTTTTGAGTGACATTTTGGAGGGTTTTGCTGATGCTTGTAAAAATTTGTTTTAAGACAATTGCATACAATACTACTCAACCCAGGGCCGAAAGGAAGTAATCACAAATTACTATAGCTAAGCTAACCATTGGTGCAGTTGCTGGTGACGAAACTTTTCGCAAGTTGAATTGTGGTATTGTATTATTGTTTTTGATTATGACTTGCATGTAGAGTTCGTGTAATGCTTCTCATCGTAATTTGTCTGGTAATATTCCCATCACATTGGGTACTATACCGTTAGCTTCATACATAAAGCATTAATTTTCTACTTTTTTATTCCTGTAAGTAGACGGACTTGTACACCTTGGAATGAAGTTAATGGAGGATTTAATTTTGATAAAAGTAAACAATAACAAAATCAATACGAATAGAAAAAATGTAAGTTGGTGCAATTGGTGTATGGTCAGAGTGGAATTATGTTGTTAATTTAATAAAATATGTGAATTATATTTTCAACAGCTCGAAAGCAAATAAATCTTAGTAGGAGAGAACGACCAACCATTAGCAGAAATGGTAGCGCAACCTACATATTATACAAAAGCCCATCAATCCTTAAACAAATTTTAATATATAAGATAAGGATGAAATAAAAAATGTATTTGTAGATTTCCAACGTTTTTAAACATGATGTCCCCAAAATGATGACAATGTATGCTCAATTTATGAAAAGTAATATATAGATCGCTTAAAACGCGTAAAAAAGTCGAAAGTAAAGCCAAAACTACAAATGGCTAAAGTTAAACCTCTAACTACAACATTAGTTCCTTTTGATTGCTTTAATTTAAAACTAGAATTTAATGTAAATTTTTAATTATCTCTGCATCTATGCAAAAATAAAACGAAACTACGGGCATTTATTTCAAAACTAAAACAAAAGAATGGTTTATTATTTGAAAAACTTTTTTGATACTTTAACATAATGAAATGTATATATTTTTTTGAATTTTTCGATCTAACTACACAACATAGATTAAAATATAAAAAAAATTCTTCAACTGACGTAAAGCACATTTATCAGCAGTACATTTGGCAATCCGATATTTTCTACCGAAAAACTTGTACGGTAACACGAACACGTCGGCCATCAGTTAATTTTTCGGGTTTGCTGAAAATTAAAAATTTGATCCCATGTACAATTTAAATGTTAAAGCATAAAAAATAACATAAATTTGGCAGTTCTTATCCAAGTAGTCCCCTTATTTGTAATTTTGGCACCGAATTGCTAAATTGTTCAATTTCAGGACGCATCATATTATTGTAAACCAACTACACAGCATCTAGACATATTCGAGTCTAAAAATATCGCACCTGCAACAGACTCGAAAACATCACCTAATTAATGCCTTTGGTATTTCAACGTCTTCATAATATTAACCTCTTCGTTTATACTATAACCATTTTTCGTATGAATACGCACAAAACGATCAATAGCTTCGTTACGACCTGAGACATGTGTCTAAAATATTTGGGGTTTTCATGCCTTACAGCTAATTACACAAATACGGTATTGTTAACTAAAGCAGATCTCAAATCGGTTAAGGCTCCAGGTGAATGTTGCCTAGGGTCTTCATACAAAAGCCTTATCAAATAATCCAATACAGCATCACCCAGAATTCTAAACACAATCTATTGGGAGTATGAGGCATAAATAATGGCTTGCAACAAGTACGATCTGCCGCGGAATTTATATTTCAAAGCTTGTTCAAATTTCGTATAACCCGGCGCTTCTTCACCATTGGGTGTAGTGTAGCAGTGGAGATTTGGACGAAGTCTAAGAGCCATAAACAGTAACAACAGTCAGGAAAAGTACTACTAGGTTCACTAGCTTCTTTAGCATCATATGCTATACTCCAAATAAGGTTTCAACGCAATCGGCAACAGATTTATCTAAACGAGAAATAAAAATTAGTTTTATTTATTTCCAATATATTTTATTTATATTTCGAGTTTTAATGAAATTACCTGGAATACTATATTTTTTCTGTAAATTTATTTACTGTAACGCGTTATGTTAAACACACTCACTTTAATTACATTATTATTTTGTCAGCAAATATCAGTTATAATGTAAATCTTATTTTACACACTTATTTCAATTTATAATACAATTAACTGCAATAAGAACGCGTTAATTTGCCAACATAAATTTCAATTTGTGACAATGAATAAGCAGAAATAAATAATAAAAAAAATATACAACGTGTATAAGGGTGACAGCATATTATATTAATATAGTTGTTTCCTCTGAAAGTGGTTGTAAAAATATTATGAAAATTTCTGTAATTCACAAAGAAAAATGTAGATGTCGCTAGTGTGTGTCTGGACTGGTTGGACGGTGAGCCTGGCTTTAGCAGAGAACGTTTTTTTAATTTGCCAGAAAAGTTATGACAACTCTAGTAATTTAGTTTCAACCAGGTGTAGACACATCTTTCATCGCGAATGCATTTTTAATTTCCTTAAAGTGCTATTACATGATGTGTTTTTTACATATGTACTGTCAAATTTTCCCACAACAAAAGTTGTACACATCTTGTGATACATATGAAACATTGTTTATATACAATACATGAGGACATTGTACATTTTTCAATTAAGCTGCATTCACACTACGTGTTTTGCTTGTGTTTCTCTTAGTTTTTTAGCACGTGTAATTTGTACACATAGTGTGAACCCTTTTGTTTATGTACAACACATTTTGCAAGCCATATGTAAATTTTTCAATTAGAGCAGGTTCTATTTTGGCAAGGCAAACATGTGAAAATACAACACTGCTTGTGGCGAAAGAAAAACAGAGTAAATTATAAAGATTAATATTGAAAGAAAAGTAAATTGTTTAATATTAATTAACAATTAAAAAATATATAAAATATATAACATTACTTTTAACAATAAATTTTTGTAAATTCACATATTAAATCAGCTGTTGTTTACATTTAGAGGTTATGTCATACGGAAATACATATGTACGTTTGAACGCAAAAATTATGAATCGTATGTAAAACGCTAATTTTGACACACACACGGAATTACGTATGGATCGTAAAACAGAATTTACATATGGAAAATACACATATAAACACACCTTTAGAGCAGGTTCTATTTTTGTATGACAAACATATGAAAATACAACACTGCTTGTGGCGAAAGAAAAACAGAGTAAACTATAAAAGAAAAATAAATTGTTTAATATTAATTAACAATTAAAAAATATATAACTTTTTTTTAACAATAAATTTTTGTAAATTCACAAATTAAATCAGCTGTTGTTTACACTTAGAGGTTATGTCATACGGAAATACATACGCACGTGTGATAGCAAAAATTATGAATCGTATGTAAAAGACAATTTTGACAGACATGAGGAATTTCATATCGATAAAAAAAGTGACAGTACATATGTAAAAAACACATCGTGTAATAGCACCTTTAAAGGCAAAATGCTGGACGTCAGATTCGTGTGTGTGCATGAAGCTTTTCTCTTACACGATACTGCATAGCTCTTCAATCATTCATTTGGTATTTGATTTTGTGCTATAAACACAATGTCTTCTATAAATTCTAACACGTTTTTCTTTTCTTCCAACATTTTTACATCCATTCGCTTCGAAGTCACATCAAAACTGAGACCATGCAGGACGATCAACGATATACACACATCAAAATTGCGCGTCAAGCGAGCAAAATATCTAAAATTTTTGATTTTGCTTCAATCATCATCGGTGTGACACATACAAACACATTTTCACTAATGCCACTACAATGCTTGTCGCTTAACGTATCAACTTGTCCGAAATGTAATAATCCGGTAACAAAAAACAGTGTAATACATACATACATGTCGTAGCGTACAAATAATACATACATGTCGTGTAATACATACATGTCGTAGCATACCAGAGAGTGAACAAATTTGCATACAGTCTTTTGTAACCAAGTCACTCCCTTATACAAAATAATGAGTTGTAGAATTTAGAATCAACGAGAGCATGTTAAGACATCTCTCTTGGCTTAGACAATTATTGAATGAACAAACGAACTTTTTAAACTAAGCCACTCCCATATTATATTGTAAACTAAAGTTATTGAGAGTATGCTAGAACATCTCTCTTAGTATTAAGAGTTATAGAAGTTCTCTTCTAGTAAAGAAGTCTAAAACTTCTGATAAGTTATTTATAAGTAGGGACTTTGGAAAAATAAAGTTAATTGTTAATATAGACTCAACAAATAAAGTCTTTGATTTGAAGTGTATCCATTATACGACGATCCATCTATTATATGGCGAATCCTGACAACATGCACATCCATTATATGGCGATCCTTGAACCAAACCTGGAATAATTCATCAAGATCCTTGAACGCTCATACATATTTTAATATATCTTCTACTGATCCAGCAGATGACCACAATATCCGTTACATGTTTATAGTGAAAAAAAAATACTTTTTCTAATCCTACCAATTGCTGCTAGTTAAAAAGCAACAAAAATTTAAATAAACAGCAGAATAAATTTTGCTAAATTTAATTTTTGCTTAAACTATAAAGCAAGTGGTTAAAAAGAACAAGTCTGAAAGGATAAAACAAAAGAAAATTAAAAAAATTAATTTTTTTTTTTTTGACAACAACAAAAAAATATAATAAACATATGGATGAAGATTTAAAACAACTTTGGAAGAAGGTGCAAGAAGCTTAAATCAGATGAGTGAAAATCATAGAGATGAAATATCAGAAATGCTTAACTTCGACCAGAATTCATCAAAAACTTTTACCAAAATTCATCAAAAATTAACCATATTTATCTAGAATTTTAAAACCAACAGTACCAGAAAGTAAAATTCATGAAAATTGATTAATTAAGGACATTGAAAATTGATAGTAATCATAAAACGAAATAAAATTAAATTGTTATAATGAATGGTAAATTATAAGTAAAATAAAAAAAAGAACATATTTGAATAAGGACAAACTTTACACACACAGACAAAGATTAAGGAAGTAGTAACAGCTACGGTGAACGCTCCAACAGCGATTAGCGTTAGTTTTGAAGTCAAGTTGCTAAAGGTAAATTTACACCATCACACTTTGTAATATGGCCTGTCAAAAATTCAAGTATTATGATAAAGTCGTATCATGTAAAAAGCTTATGATATGAAATTTACAGTCTGTAGGATTTTTTTTTTCGAAGTAAGATGGTTTTAGAAATATTTCTAAAAATTTGTCATTTTCATCGGAACAGAGTTGTGTTTTTGATTATATTTAAAAAAAGGTAAACAAAAAGCGAAGTGCAATTAAAATATAAATTTAAAAATTAAAACTAAATTAAAAATACAAAAGAAAAGAATAAAAATGAGTATGTCCCCAGCTTCAAAGGTATGTATTTAAGTTTCAAAAGATGTTTTGTGTAACCGGCCAACAGTTTTTTTTTTTGTCTTAATCTAAAGAAAATACCCTTGGCCAGTGGACATGAGCGTAATGTGTTGTGAATATTTTATTTATTTAGATTGATTGGAACAGAGAGGTGGTAATGGAGGTGATAGGCTTATTCAAAGAAAAAGAATGCCTTTACAATACTAAAAGTCTTCTGTACCACAATAAGCACGCCCGGGCAGAGGCTTTGGAAGAAATAGCAAAAAAAAAAATAAGTGTAACTGTGCCAAATATAACGACAACTGATGTAAAGGTAATTGTTTAAACTAGATTTTGTTACTAAATGCACATGTTTTCAGATAAAACTTAATTATCTGCGTTCTCAATACGGAAGGGAGCTGTTGCGAGTGACTGAAAGCGCAAAGAAAAGTGGCTGTGGAACCGATGAAGTTTACGTCCCTTCAGGTTATTGGTACGAGCACCTATTTTTTTGAAAGATTTTATGCAGGCTCGGGAAGGGAAGTCGAACCTTTCATATGTAAGAAACCATAAGTACAAATTAAACAAATTTCAATATATGTATGTTAATTTCTTTTTTCAGATTTTAGATGAATATTCAGTATCGGAACTTGACGAAGAACCCTCGACGTCACGTTCACAGGTAACATTTTTTAATGGTATATATTTGATTTGATAGAATGACTTTATGTAGTATTTTACTATGTATATCTTTTTTTTATCATTATATCATAGTATTTTATTTTAAATTTCTTATAAATTAATATTCAATGAAATAAGTTATTTTTAATTTTTGTAAAATTTATTTTTATTAGGTATCTCGCATTTCTTTACCGGAGGCCTGTGAATCTACTTCTGCGAAGAAAAGAAACAAAGGAACGATGATTCGGAGCCGTTTTGAAATCTGCGGCAGGATTTTTAATGAAATTATCGGATGATGAGCCGGAAGATGAGTATGCCGAAAGATGAGTTTTCATCTGAAGTGATGAACTTAATATTAATCTACAAAAAAAAAAACAACGTGAAATAAATTCAATGAATTGTTAATCTCATTTTTTAAATCCTTTTTTTAGTAATATACATACATATTTGAATTGAACAAAAAAAAATAAAATTTTTGTAAAAGTTATTTTATGAAAGTTATTTTGTGAGTTTAGCAAATAAACCCCATCTAAAACAGTTATTTTTCAACGTAAAAATAAAATGTCGGATGGAACTCTTAAAAAGAGTGTTTTATTTTGCCGTCATAAAATAAAACTCTTTTGAGGAGCTTTATTTTTTTTATGACGGCAAAATAAAACTCTCTTTTTAAGAGATTCATTCTATGTTTTATTTTTTCGTTGAAAAATAACTCTTATCTGTGGAGTTGAGATAATAGATTCATAATAGATCACCATAGATTCTAAAAAGGCTATGTCGACTCTAACATGGAGAGCTGTTGAGTTTAAATTTTCTGGATAACTGATATTTACGGTCCCTGCATTATTCTTGTTTTAAAAATTAAATTTATTTATAGCTTCATTCTGCCATGGCAAAATATTGATGTAATTAAAAAAATGCCTGTAAATATTTCTTATTTCGGAAGCTTCGTTGGAGTATCTATTTCCTGGACTTCTTTCAATTACTGTTGTACTTCCATTGTCGGAAGTATACTCCTCATCACCTTCTTTCACAAGAAGATTATGAAGTGCGCAACATGCTAACGTGAAGAGCTCAACTGTTTCAACCGGTAAAGAGAAATCTCTTTGAAATATTTGGAATCTTGCAGAAAGTATTCCGAAGGCGTTTTCCACGACTCTTCGAGCTCTTGACAACCGGTAGTTGAATATTTTGTTTTCAACTCTTTGCCTTTGACTGAACGGTTTTATAATTCTGGGCGTCAAACGAAAAGCATCGTCTGAAACAAAAACGTAAGGTACCTAAAACATAAAAGCCTAAGGATATGTACAAAATGGTTATGCAAAGAAATAAAACACTTTAATATTTGTTCCCGGGAGCTCTTCATCTTCTGGAAAATCAAGTAGATTTTGTTTTACGGAGTCCCCAATATCCGATACAGCATCGTTGGCTCTACCGTTAACTCCTACATCCACCATAATAAACTTATAGTTTGCACCAACCAATGCCATTAAAATTACACTGTTGAAACACTTGTAATTATAATAATAGGAACCATCTTTAGACTTCGGTCTGAAAGCAATATGTTTCCCATATATAAATAAATAAGTAAATGTAAGTTTTTTAAAAGTTAATTAATTCAAGTATTTTAACAATAGCACCAAGACACATGGGAAAATTCCATTTGCTATAAAAGTCATCAGCCACTTTTTTCCACTCACTAGCTGTTGCACAACCCTAAATTGAAACAATAATCGTAAAATATAACATTGCAAACATAAGAGAAACCTGCTCTCGCAAATGTTATTACTTTTAAAAATTTTAAACGAAGCGCCTTGTAAATAGCCTTTAGTGTTTCGGAAACCAATTTGCATATTGCCGGTGTAGACACTCGGAACCCATACGAAAGGTCAGTATACGAGTTTCCGGTTGCCAAAAAGCGTAGGGTAATCAACAGACTGAAATATAACAAGACAAATTAAGTTAACAATCTTTAATTTTTAAAACTCAATTACCGTGTGGTAGGTGAAATGGACTCCCTCATTACAGTGTTTTGTTTCCTTATAACAGGCCCAACAATAATTAACAAATTTTCAAAGGCTTCTTTAGATAGCCTACAAAAATTGATGAAGCCCTTCGGGTCCTCCAATTGAAGCGTTTGGAATTTTGTAGACTATCATACTTCCCTACTTTTTTTATTTATACTTCGTGATGATAGCTATTGCCATAATAACTCCAACGGCTTTAAGTTTTTTCTTATTTTGCATTTTATAAATGTGCTTATAGTTGTTTATAACAACGCGCCTAAATTGAAATTTTTTTTGTTTTGTTTGCTATTCTAAACAGCTGTTTTCATACGACTTAAGTGTGATGGTGTAAATGGCCTAAGTCCGATGAATTTCATCAGATTTTTATTTCGAAAAATCATACGACTGAGTGGTATCGTGTAAATGGGCCTTAATTTGCGTTATAACAACTATGACAGTATTAATTAAATACCTAAAGAAATATGTGAAGAGGCAAATACGTATACAAGTAATACTAATTAATTATCAAAAAAAAAAATTTTTACATATTATAAATGAAACTAAAGGAAATAAAATAACGAAAAGTATAATAAACAAAGTATGTATTTGTTAAACAAAAATAAGAATATAAAAAAAAGAGGAAATATAAAAAAATTTTTAAATATATAATAATATAATCACGAAAGGATAGAAATAAGAATTTTAAGAGACAAAAAAAATATATCTATATACATTTATTAGAATAAAAGTATAAACGTCTAGAGATTAAAATTAAAGAACAAAATCAAATAAAAATATATAGATAAGGAAATTTTTTTTTTTAACGAAAATATATAAAAAAAACAAAATGTCAGATAATGATACTATTCCAATTGTAGTAGAAGAAGGGACAGACATGTTAGACAGACTGGATGAAGAAATTCGTACTTTGGACTATGACACATATTTTCATAATTTCGATAAATATTTTAATAATTCCGATGGACAAAGGAAAGGGAAGGAAAAAAAATAGATAAAGCTAAATTAAAAAAGAAAGTAGAATGGTTAGCTAGATTGTGGAAGGACATTTTGAAACCCTCAACTACAGAATTGGAAACTATATTAATGATAAGAAAATATGCAAACTAGTAAAAAATTTTTTTAGAAAAATTTAAAAACATCATAAGGAAATTTATAAAATAATTTACAATTTAATTAAATAAAATATTTACGATAATATTTCAATTGTAATCTTCAATTAATTAAAATGTAACCACTTATATTTAATCACTTATACTTAAGTTAAAAACAAAAATTTTTTTTTATTAAATTGTTAAACATAAAATTTAATATCAAAAGCACACTAGAGACATCATAAGAAAAATATTAAGATACAAGATGCAATGAATTTTAAAATTATTATTATAATTTATATCGCAAATAAAACTATGGAAATAAAATTTTGAATGGAAAGATTAATTAATAACGTAAATTTTAAATGGATGAATAAAACAATAAAATAAATTTCGAATGGAGAATATTGAACTTTATATTTTTTTAAAGGAAGATTAGCTTCAATAGTGGAGAAGATGATGAAAGTTTGAACAGATTTACCTAACAGTACCAAATAGAGAAGGAAATGAAGAAAATAGAACAGATTCAAATACGCCTGATAAAATTGACGAACTAAGTAAACGAACACTGATGAGCAATATGATACGAAATAAGTTAAATAAACACGAGAAAAATAAACCGGTTATAGAAAAATAACTACTGGGCATATACTGGGGAATACAATTTTTCCGCCCATACCTCTACGGAAGAAAATTTACAGTTGTTACAGACCATAGACCATTAGTTGCATTATTTTCCCCCAAGAATCCAAATTCAAAATTAACTGGAATCCGATTGGAGTTATCGGACTATGATTTTCAAATAATATAAAAAAAAGGTATAAGTAACACAAATGCAGACCATTGTCGAGAATATAACTAGACTCAGATATATTGAAAACAACGATACGTCATGATACTGATGAATCAATAAAAAAGACGGTGGTGATGACGAGAAGAATGAATAAGAACATGATACAAAATGAAGAAAACAAAAATAGAATAGAAGAGGAAGAAAAAGCTATAAACGTGGAAAAGGATAAAACATCTCCTATTGAGTCTAATAAACTCAAGATGTGGGAATGTACATCCATTAAAGATATAAAACTCGCGAGAAAATTAAAATTTATATTAGACAAATCGACAAAAGAATTCAAAACTGAAGATAATCATTCTGTGAACGAGACGCGCATGAGATGCAGTGATAATCCCATTTACTTAGGTAGAATGTTGGAGAGACTTCCATCTAAGTTAAGCAGATTGAGATATGATAAATTCGCACTTGAAAAAGATGACGAAATAGTTAAGATAATAACCCATGGGATAATGAAAAAAGAAATTAATGATAATAATGAAGTCAGAATTCTTTTATATAACAATCCACAGAGAATAACTAATAATGAAGAGAAGGAAAAATTAATTGAAATGTGTCACGACACACCATGCTGACGTCATTTCGGAATAAGAAAGACTTTATTAAGATTTAAAAAAATATATATATGGAAGAACATGAATAGAATGATTAAGAAATATGTTTTAACGTGTGATCTTTGTCAAAGGAATAAATGAGTGAGACACACAAGAGAGCCGCTGTGTATAACGGACACACCAGAGGATAGTTTTAGCACGATAGTCATTGATGCAGTGGGACCACTACGTCCTTCCGGATTTTATAGGTATATATTGACTATGCAATGTGAACTAACGAAATATATAATAGCGGTTCCAATGGAAACGAAAGAAGCGAAGTCTGGCCACAGACTTTGGTTGAAGGTTTAATACTAAAATATGGGACATTTAATACTTTAAAATCTGACAATGGTATAGAATTCACGAACGAACTGTTGAGGGAGGTATGCAATTTGTTGAGGATAGAGCAGAAATTTTCAACACCGTATCATCACGAGACTTTAGGCACAGTAGAGAGAAATCATAGAACTTTAAATGAATATTTTTTGTCTTTTATTAGTGAGGATGACTGGAGTGAATGGATTTCATACTACCCATTTGCATATAACATAACACCACACGTTGATACAGAATACTCCCCATTCGAATTGATTTTTGGAAAATTAAAAAATTTACCGCGTGAAGATTTTACAAGTAATAACAGAATATACAATCTAGATAACTACGCAAATGAATTAAAAATAAGACTAAGAAAATCATTAGATAACGCTAAAGAAATAATAGAGAATGTAAAGAAAAAACGTAGATCTGATTCATTTGATAAAGAAAACAGTATAAAATTAAATATATGAGATTTAGTATTAGTAAAAATAGAAAATAGAAAAAAATATGAAGCTCCATATAAAAGGCCATATGAAATAATCAATATTGATAATACAAATGTAACCATAAAGATTAAAGATAAAGAGAAAATATTACATAAAAATTTATTAAAGAAATATAATAAAAAAATTTGACAAATAAACAGAAAAAAAATATATACAAGAAAATTTACGTTAATAAATTTGTTTATGTAGAAATGAAAATTGTAACACTATATAGAATAAGAATTTAGTTCAATAGGTTTAATCGTTTTTTTTTTTCATTTTATTTTTACTGTATAAATTCAAATTTCAATCGACACAATATGTACATTTCTATCCATGACTCAATTAAACAAAACTTCAAAACCATACTTAGTAATATGAAGATAAACAAAATATATTAAAATAAATCAGATTACCAAACATTTTTTTTCAAATGTCCAAAATCCGAAACAATTAAACGAAATTTTTTATTAAACACTTAACTACTTTTGTAAACAAAAAAAAATGATTCATATTGTACTTGAAGGAAATACCCATTCCAATGAAATACACCACACAATGCTTTAAAAATCCCATAGCTCATATTACACACAGCTTACGATTTTTTTGGAGTTCGGGTGTAATACATACATGTCGTAGCGTACAAATAATACATACATGTCGTGTAATACATACATATCGTAGCATACCAGAGATTGAACAAATGTGCATACAATCTTCTGTAACCAAGTCACTCCCTTATACAAAATAATGAGTTTTAAAATTTAGAATCAACGGCAGCATGTTAAGACATCTCTTTTGGCTTAGACAATTATTGAATGAACAAACGAACTTTTTAAACTAAGCCACTCCCATATTATATTGTAAACTAAAGTTATTGAGAGTATGCTAGAACATCTCTTTTAGTTATAGAAGTTCTCTTCTAGTGAAGAAGTCTAAAACTTCTGATAAGTTATTTATAAGTAGGGACTTTGGAAAAATAAAGTTAATTGTTAATATAGACTCAACAAATAAAGTCTTTGATTTGAAGTGTATCCATTATACGACGATCCATCTATTATATGGCGAATCCTGACAACATGCACATCCATTATACCAGTTTATTAAAATATTTTGTCACAAATAGCCAGGGAAGTTTACAAGTTAATACCGGGGCGATTCCGAAATCCGCGCAAAGAATTTTATCAGGTAGAAGGCAACGAAACGAGGAATTCATTGCCAACCGAAATATTTCCCCAGGTCAGACTAGTGGCGATGGAAGAGATAGTTTAGAGGACCGTATTAGATTTAAAATTGAAACTAGTTTCCAAGCCGAAATAAATAAGCTTCACGATGTGGTAGAAAGATTATCTCAACAGTTCACGACGGTAAACCGTAGCGCGAACAGAGAGCATATATGGCTAAGAAAGATTTTTCCAACCACGTCGGTCCCCCGAAATTCTACAGCCCCTTCCTATCATCATGCTACACAAGAACCCAATGTTGTCCCTCCGCGTAATCTCAACACACCCCTCCGTACAAGAGAGTCGTGAGAGAGCATCACTGTCGTCCGTGTCCCATAACAATAGCGGAAAGATTGCAAGCTTAATCAACAGCTGGAACATCAATTTTAATGGGTTACTAGTAGACAAATTTATTTATATGGTAAATACCTTGACTAATGACAGTTTAGCGGGAGATTTTAGATTGCTAAGTGACCATTGTCACATTTTGTTCACTGCAAAGGCTAAAGAATGGTATTGGCGATATCGCAGCACAGTCAATAGAATAGAATGGGAAGAATTGTGCAGAGCTCTGAAAAACCATTTTAGCGAGCATTTATCTGATTTAGATATCAGAGAAATTATCGGAGACAGAAAGCAAAATGGTATCGAGAGCTTTGACGATATTCACCATGCAATTTCACAACTGTGCGATCGTCTAAGATATCCGCTAAGCGAACCTGAATTGACAGTAATTGTACGGAGAAATTTAAGACCGCATTTAAGAAGGGAATTTTTCTACCTCCAAATTAATAATGTCTCTCATCTACGTCATTTAGTTCTGAGAAGAGAAGCTTTGAGTTTCGAACTCGACAGAACTCAGAAAACGTTTAGACGACAGATAAATGAAATAGAGGTGGAGGATGAATTTTTCGATGAAGACCCACCGGAAGAAGTTTGCGAAGTCAGCAAACCGAAAGAAGACACTGCAAGACGCCAAAACAATATCTGCTGGAACTGCAGAAAAGCTCACAGATATATGGACTGTCTCGAAGAGAGGACCATATTCTTTTACGGATATGGGTCCGTGGGTATGTATGGACAATAATGCGAAACGTGCCAGGGAAGCTTCAAAGCGAGCGCCAGCTACAACACCAGCTTCCGCTCGAGGACAAAGTAAATTTAGCTCCAGGCGAAAAACTATTTGAAAATGTTGTCAACCCCACAGAAATTCTTAAACCCAGCTCTGAATGTAGCACCCAACCCTATTTTACCAATTTTACCCTTTTGAAGAACGACAAGGAAAAGTCTAAACCAGTTTTATTGCCCCTGAAACCATATCATGAGTGAGTTCGGTTATATGAACAAGTTAGAAAGCGCATTTTCTGCGAATCGATTAACACCCCAGCGAAATTCAGCACCCAAACTCGTAGTCAAAAGAAATATTCTACGAATTAGAACCTTTTATAAAATTTTAAAGTTGAACAAATTTAAAGTCAGAAGTTGCATAGAATCTATTGAGTAGTCACAATCTGACATAAGACCCTATATCCAAATTGATATTTTTGGAATTAAATTATTGGGACTATTGGATTCAGTAGCCTGTTTATCTTGTATAAGTGGTTCTGCAGTAAAAACTTTTCTTAGTAAAAATTTACCTTTAAGAAAATTTTCTAATTTCGTTGAAGCAGCTGGCGGTCAGCAATATAGAATTTTAGATTTAGTAGAAACAAATATTACTTACAAAAACATCACCAAATTAGATCGTTTATATATAATACCCGATTTAACCCATGATGTATACTTAGGTATCGATTTTTGGCATTCGTTCGGACTTATGTCTATGATTTATGGGAACAGCCCGTCAAGAATAGAAGAGCTTAATCAAGTGTGCGAAGAAAATATTCCGACCAACGAACAGAGGAAAGGGCTAGATCAAGTTATATCAATGTTTCCAGACTTTGATAAAGAAGGTTTAAGTAAAACATCTATTATAGAACATTCCATAGAAATAGAACCAGGAGTTAAACCCGTAAAACAAAGGTACTTTTCTGTCTCTCGCATGTTAGAGCTCGGAATGATAGAAAAGGCCCCTCCTACTTGTTCTTGGAGCAGTCCGGTAGCTTGCGTACAGAGAGAAGGAAAATTCAGGCTATGTTTAGACTCTCGGAAACTCAACCATAGTTTGAGGGAGTTTTATCTAGATTACCTAAAGCCGAATTTATTTCCTCTTTGTCAAGTTGGGTAAGAAGAAAAATCTCACGACATGACTGCCTTCAGCATTCCGAATAGACCGCTCTATAGATTTAAGGTAATGCCTTTTGGTTTGACCAACGCACCACAGACCCTTTGCCGTTTGATGGATGTTATTATATCACCTCATCTAAGAAACCGAGTTTTTGTCTATTTAGATGACTTACTCTTGGTGAGTGATGGGTTCGAAGAACATATTTCTTTATTGTTTGAAGTGGCCCAGTTAATTCGCAAAGCAGGTCTGACTCTGAATATTGCAAAATACAAATGGTGCATGAAAGAAGTCTGTTACCTAGGATACATAATTGGTTCTGGGTGTATTAAACCTGACCCAAGTAAAGTACGTCAATTTGTAGGTCTCGTAGGTTGGTACGGACGGTTTCTGGAAAATTTTGCGTCGTTAACTAGTCCGTTGACTGACCTTACAAAAAAATGTAAAACCTTTTGTTGGAACTCTGAAGCTCAGAAGTCATTTGATCTGATCAAAGAAAAATTGACCTCTACTCCGTTATTAGTGACACCCAATTTCGAACGACCTTTCATAATTTGTTGCGATGCGTGCAAAACTGGAGTCGGTGGAGTTCTTGCTCATGAAGATGAAAATGGTGTCAAAAGGCCCATTGCATTCTTCTCGCACAAATTAAATAGAGCACAACAAAATTACTATATCACCAAACTTGAGTGTCTTGCTGCTGTTCTAAGCATAGAAAAATTTTGAGAGTACGTCGAAGGTCACGAATTTTGTGTCATTACGGATCATGCTTCTTTAAAATGGTTAATGCGTCAACCTGACCTAAATGGCCAACCAGCTCGTTGGTCCACGGAACCTCAAGGTTTTAATTTTTGAATTTTTCACAGAAAGGGAAGCGATCACATTGTACCCGATGCGTTATCGAGGTTACCGTCCGAAAATGAGAACCACCTAAATTTTACCAACATTGACAGCTTAGATTCTTTAGAACCCGAGATAGATTTATCTTCTCCATATTCTTCGTCAGAATTTTCTACCTTTTTGTTTAACATAAAATGATACCAAAAGTTTTCTGCATTAAAGAAAAACAAATATTTTTTTAACATAACTTTTGTTTCTAAACCAATTAAAAGAGGTTCTAAAACTTAATTTTTTCAAAAGTACTAAATATTCTACAATTAAAAATTTTTCTTTCTAAACTTAAAATGTTTTCAACGAAAAAAAATAATTTTCTGAATATAAGCGCCAACTAAAAACAAACAGAATATAACCAATAACTACATATATATAAACTAATTAGTACCCGGTTATAACTTACCGTTATATATATAAGAAAAAATTAAACCTATATATAACTATTTTCAACAAGACTGTGGTAGCCATAGTTCATAAGGTCTGAAAAGTACAGTCATGTCAAAATGACTTTTAATAAAATTTAAACCTTTTATAACCCAATGCAGAATACCCTAATCAAACAAATCTTTTTATTTTAAGTGGCCTACCATCCAATTTAGATGGAGTCTTGGTAACATGGAAGGGAAGGGCAAAAAGAGGCACACCAACTAGTCCCCAAACCAACCGTAAGTATGACCATCCATCCATCCATTCAGTAAGTACAATAGCTTTTTTGACAGATAATCGCACGTGATTTTTCTGTAGTGCGGCTTCCTCGTGTCATAGCAAGATCCCCCCATCCGGCGAGCTAGGCCCCATCGCAAGCATGTGCGAAAGTTATGGCCCAGGGAAATAGAAGCGGAAATTCAAACTACCACCGTACCATTACAACGGATTAAAAGAGATTTTCAAACAGTTTCAGAAAGGAAAATTTCATATGTAAACCGGGATTTGGAACAAATAAATTTTAATTCTGAAAAAAAATTTCAACAAAAATTTGATTTTTGAATCAAACAGCTTTTCTTTTTCATTTAATTTATTAACATCGTTATGAAAATAATGAAAATGAAGCTTACAAACCTTTAATTTATTTTCCTTAAGTATTTTATAACAAATGAGGTACTGGGGATTACCAAACACATATGTAATCATAAAATATTTATCGTATATTGCTATTAATTTTTTTTAGTGCATTAAAAAAATCAGCATACATCCACTACTGTTCATTCGTCGCTGTTTCAATGACGTAGTGGTCTGAAACTATCGATGGTACTATCGTGACTATCGAAATAAATGAAGAAGCTGCATGTGGTAGTGCTGATTCGGAGGAATGTGTTTTGGTAGCAAACGCCAAGCCTGGTAGCAATAATCGCAAAAAAGATTTTTCTAAGGTAATGAAACAATTTATTTGTAAAATAATTATTTTGTAAGTAGGTGTGGAAGTATTTCACAAAGTCGCAAGACAAAAAGCTTGCTAAATGCAACAAATGTGCAAGGAATATAAAACTAGTGGCAATACGAGTAATTTACTGGACCATTTAGCAAGATTCCACCCAAGTTGTGGTAATGATAATGATGACGCTAATGATAACGCTTCTGAATTAACTGCTTCCACTTCCAGCACTAAAAATAGTAGTATACAATCCAACATAAGATCGGTCTCCTGATACTTTAGACGTGTCGTAGAGTACGACAACAACTCACAGAGGAAAAAAGATGTGGATTTGGCATTGGCACGATTGATAAGTGGTGGGTTTTATCCTCTAAACATAGTGTGCGAAGGGCATTTAAAACTTTGTGCAAGTGCTATATATGTATGTATATATATATGTATGTGTGTGTAAAATTATCTTTATACATATTAAAATTCAATCTAAAATCAGTTTTTAAAGATTATTTAAAATCAACAAAATTATAAAATATTTCGTCCGTCCTTTTCACTTGTTTAAACTATCGATTGTTATCGATGGTTCACTAAAAACTATCGCATACTATCGATGGTGCCGACTATCGATAGTTTCAGACCTCTACTGTGACGACTAAAAGCAAGAGCGTAATAGCATGTTCAGACGGCAATATGAACCACTTGGTTTGGTCTCTGAATCATGATTGTGAACCTTGGTGTTCAGACGAGCGTTCTTCTTTCATATTGACGTTTATATTTTTTGTACAAATATTTTAAGACATCCTTCTACACCAGTGGTGGCCATCGAGAGAATTGAGTTAGTAATAATGTTTATGAGCATGTGTTAGTTGTACTAAACTGATCGAAATCCATGGACGTAACACAATGCCGATATTAAATGGGTTTGTGTAGATTTTGTATTAATGTTTATATGAATGAATAAAAGGGAAAATAGTTGAGTTCACGAAGAATATGGTAAAATTTTAAATATATTTTGTTGTTTTACAATTTTAAATCTTACATTTTGAAAATGTAAAACAAAATGTGAAGAACATTTAATCTCTTTTATCCATAAGTTTGGAGTTTATTAAATCAAATAAGTAATAATAAGTAATTCATTTCTTTAGAAAACAAAAAAAACAGCAAAACTTAAAAAGATAAGAAATTTCAAAGGTTAATAAGTGGTATGTTACCAAAAACTAAAAAATCAGAAATTAAAAAAAAAATGTATAAAAGACAGCAATAATGTTTTCAAATGGAGGCGACATATGTTCTTTATAGAAAATGTTTAATTTAATTTATAGCAGATTTAACTGCTTTGGGTAATTTAGTTTATCAATTCTTCGAAATTTTCTCAACATTTTTGGTTCCTTTTGAGCAAATATTCTCTGTGTGTCGCCGACCCATAGCAACACCGCTGCCACAAAACTGCTACTATGACGACACCTTTATTATTCCCTTTTTATTATATTTTCTTTGTACTTTTATACAAATTTGTACTTTTATACAACTGTGAAATGTCAAATTTAAACTTAACGCATATCATTAACAAGAAAATTTTTGCTTGGATAAGTCTTTTTTTATAGTATTCTTGGAAAAAAATGAAATGTAAGAATTAATATATATTTATTCCTTTCTGTACTTATATTAATTCATTATTAATTTTAGTGAAATAAACTCTAGCAATCTCATACAATTGGTCTTTGTATTTTTTGGAGTGTTTATTTCTTTCGCCGTCAAACCTCTGTTGTATCAATACACAACAGAATTTTATTTCAATTTCAAGAATTGTGCCTGGTATCCAACGAAGCCGTTTTCTTTGTTAATTTGTTGAAGTCTTTTCGTACACAGGGGTACGTGTCACCAATTTTCAATTGGTTTCTTAAATTTGAGCCACGCCGCCGACAAACCGAAGCTCGTAAGAATTTATCAAATTGTTTCAAATTTAAGACTACATATTAAAAAGACGCCATTTTGAAAAATTCATAAGAATTTTGCTTATGTTATGCAAAATAGAACCCAACGTTCCACAAAAGGTAAGGTTCCACAATGTTTTGAAGATTTTGTCCTCACCATGTCTGGTACATCGACGCCACCTATGGACAATGCCGATAGTGATACCGGCAATGACGATACAGTTGTCGAGCAACAGTCTGATGAAATGATCAGCAAGCTAATGGAACGATTAAAAGTTTTAGAAACCAACAATCAACGGGTAATTCAACAACTGGTGGAAAGTGAAATCAAGAGGGCGCAACTACAGCCTGTTGTAGTTGTGCCTCAAAGTGGTCAGCAGCCAGCAGTAGTAAATACTGCTCTACAAACTACAACAAACAACAACATAGGCCAAACTCACCACCCAATAGTTTCTTTAGTGTCATCTACTGGTGATCCGTCAACAATGCCGACGGTAAATTGGAATAGTAACATGCCACCTTCCAGTATATCAATTAGTAACGTACCACTGATAAGTAGTTTTACAACAATGCCTTATGTGTCCACACCATATATTTCATATACACCAACGCAACGAACGGGTACGTACTCAAATGTAGGGTTGCCACATGCAACGGATAATATTACGCCACAGGGATCGTTTATGCCCACATATCCGAATGTGTATACACCGTCTGTGGGTGGTGGTAATTACGGAGCGACACGGAAGTTGTATGACCTTCCGGAATTTAATGGTCAACCCGAGCAATGGCCTGTTTTTATAACAGCGTTCAGGGAATCATCTTTGGCATATGGGTACACTCAATTGGAGAATACGTTTAGACTTCAAAAGTGTTTAAAAGGTGCAGCAAGAGAGGAAGTAGATTGCTTGCTCATATATCGACGGAACGTTTTACAAATAATCGAACAGCTCGAATTTAAATATGGTCACCCTGAGCTTTTGATTAAAAGCCAATTACAAAAGGTCCGGGATATAGTACCCATACGGGAGGACCATTTAGAGAAATTTCTGCCATTTGCAACTAAAGTGCAAAACTGGACTACCTTTTTGAAAAGCGCTAAAGCCATACAACATTTAAGTAACCCCATATTGATGGAGGAGCTTATATCGAAAGTGCCAATGACAAAACGTATAGAGTGGGTGTCGTAGTCGTCGCCGATTAAACCATTTCCTACACTGGAACACTTTAACGCCTGGATTAGTCAAATAGCTAAGATTATTGCCCAAGTCACACCAATTATGCCAACGCCGCCGGCTACGGGTGTGAAATATCAATCTCATCAAACAACATCCACTGTAAGTAAAAGTCATGTGGGTCAAAATCGTGCCAATGTAAAAACAGTACTTTCAATGGATAAAGTCATCAGTGAAAATGCTAAAAGGAAAATTATTTGTGTCAAATGTAATGATTCACAGTTTTTGTCAAAATGTGAACAATTTATGAAAATGAAAGTAGACGAACGATGGAAATTCGTAAAAAGCAATCGCCTTTGCTTTTCATGCTTGGGTAAAGGACACAGTTTGATACAATGTAATCGTAAAAGAAATTGCCAAGTTGACGGATGCAAAATGGTACACAAAACAACGTTGCATCAAGAATTTAGTAGTGAACATGAAGTGAACAATATTCAGATCAGACCGTTTAATCCAAAGACAACAAAATTACTCTTCAAAGTGATACCTATTGAGTTGCGTGGTCCAAACAATTGTATTATGAAAACTTATGCCTTTTTAGATGAAGCGTCATCGTCAACTTTAATACATGAGTCGTTTACACAACAAATTGGTTTTGAGCTGAAGAAGGATCCGATTATAGTTCGTTGGTTGGAAGGAGGGCCCAAGAAAGTACAATCAATGCAGGTGCAAGTACAAATAAAGGGAGCCGGAAATAATAAAAAATGGCATAAACTGATAGCTCATAGTGTGCCAGAAATGGACTTGCCATCACAAACGGTCAACTTAGAGGAGCTTCATCATAAATTTCATAAGCTAAAGAGCTTTCCAATTGCGGAATACGATGATGCTTCTCCTAAAGTATTAATCGGGTTGGATAATAGTCATCTGACGCCCAATGTGAAAACTATTTTACTAGACGAATATTTTATTGCCACCAACACGCCATTGGGTTGGGTAGTCTATGGTCATCCACAAGCAGGGGATATGACAACGTCGCTTCAGGGCTCAGTCATAATGTTAAATGCAATGGTACCACAACAAAATATTGAAGAAATTGTGGCAGACTATTTTACCACCGAAAATTTCGGTGTTGCAGTGCCAAGGCAGCCACTTGAATCAAAGGATGTAGTTCGTGCGCGTCAAATTTTAAAGGACACTACTAAAAAGATTGGTGACCGATACGAAACCGGTCTACTGTGGAAAAGCGACGAAGTGAAAATGCCAAACAGTTACAATATGGCATTAAATCGACTACATTCAATGGAAAAGAAAATGGACAATGACGATGTTTTTGCCAACGCATACAAAGCTGCCATGACAAATTATGTATCAAGTGGATATGCAAGAAAATTGTCGCCACCTGAAGTTGGAAAAATAACTTCACACACTTGGTACTTGCAACATTTTGTGGCGCCGTAAATGGAAAGTCCTTGAACTCTGTACTCCTCAAGGGCCCTGACGACAATCAAGCGTTATTGAAAATACTCTTTCAATTTCGCGAGGGTACAGTTGGTGTATGTGCTGATATTAAGGAAATGTTTCTTCAAGTGCAAATACGTGAAGCCGATCAAGACGCTCAACGGTTTCTGTGGCGATTCAATCGGAATGAGCCAGGAGTAACATATACAATGTCAACTATGATATTTGGTGCCACATGCTCACTATGTATTGAAGAACATGTATGTGAAGAACATGAGAATACTAGTGACCAGCATGAGGTAATCGATACGATAGTAAGCAGCCACTACGTTGACGATATGGTATGTAGTTTTAAAAGCGAAAAAGATGCTTTGCGAATTTCTTTAGCTTATAATGATTTACAGGATTCGACATATAATGATAGTCTTATTATGATGTTGTTACCGTAGGATAAAATAAAAGAAACATCAGTTTTGGTGTTGACGCTCCAAGAGCGAAGTTAGAACTTAATTTTATTTTCAATTTTAATCTGCTTATATATTTACAAATGGGTATGAAATTGTATTGTGTAAGTGAGTGACTTTCTGAAAGTAACTCCATAAGTATTTTACATGTTTATATTTCATATTCTCTCTCTTAAATTAGTTTTGCTTACTACTAATATATATTATTGTACCAGGCGATCATGGATATTTGGGTGTGGTTCCTAGCTCTATAATTTGTCATTACTCATACATAAAGTACAACTCCAAACAACGAGTGGAATTTGTACTTGGTTAAAGTGCAGACCAATACGGTACACCAACAAGTGTATTGTATTCGGTTTGCATATGAAATCAAATCTAGTTGCTCTACATGTCAACCAACTCTATTCGATTTCAACGCTCTGTAAATTAACCCGCTCAGTCAAACAAACAAACGAACAAACTGAGTCATTTGCTATACGCGCTTGACCTATCCCAAATACCAATTGGATATGTTTTACTTTACCCAATTCAGTCGCTAGTCGATATACGTGTATGCATATGTAGGTCTGTTTGTTTACATGCTTTTGTTATTGGCACTTTATTCGTGCTGCTTACGTATGTGAATACGCCACATATGCAACACCCTTATCCTCAAGAAAAATCTTATAATTTTTGTTTACATAAAATATTGGATTTTTCTAACTAAATGTAAATATTCTGTAATTTGATTTTTTTTTTTTTGTAATACATTGTATTATATTTTTTTTTGTATTTTAAACATATTTTTATTTATGATATTTTAATATATTTTTGTTTGTTACACTTTAAGATATTTATGTTTACTTATTCATATTTCTTATGATATTAGTGGTTGCGTTGTTTACATTTATATACATATTTTGTTCTATAAGTTTTCTTATTGTATATTCTTATGAGTTTACAAAGTATTTTATGTTCTTGTATAATATTTCTTTAATAAATTTTTATGTACAGTTTTTATTTTACCATTGATTTTTATGTCTACATTTAAATTTTTTATAGCCACTACTTCATAGGGTCCATCGTAGGGTGGTTCACTCTTTTTTCTGCTTCCTACTTTTATTAATACTAAGTCCCCTACTTCTAACATTATGCTATTCTTATTGATCTTTGAATCTTCTGTTCTTTTTGTCTTGATTTTTTCTATAATTCTTCTAGCATTGTCCAAAGAATATTTTAACCTAATTCTTAATTCGTTTGCGTAATTTTCAAGATTGTATATTTTATTATTGTTTAGTATATTGTCACCGGGTAAATTCGGCAATTTGCCGAAAATTAGTTCAAAAGGTGAGGAATCGTTGTCAACATGTGGAGTAGTATTGTATGCGAATGTATAGTATGGTATCCATGAATTCCAATCATCATCATCAACAAAGGATAGAAAATATTCATTTAAAACTCTGTGATTTCTCTCAACAGTTCCAAGTGTTTCATGATGATAAGGGGTTGAAAATCTTTGTTTCACCTTCAACAATTCACATATCTCCTTCATTAGTTGATTTGTAAATTCAGTCCCCTTGTCCGATTTCAATGCTTTAAATAATCCGTATTTCAGGATAACATTCTCAATCAGTGCCTTACCAACAGATTTTGCCTCCTTAGTTTCCATCGGGCAAGCTATTACATATTTCGTCAACTCACATTGCATGGTAAGTATGTATCTGAAATTTTCTGATGGTCGCAGTGGACCCACTGTATCGATTACTATGGTCTCAAAACTTTGGCATGGTGTGTCAGTCTTTTCGAATGGTTCTTTCGTGTGTCTTACCTGTTTGTTCCTTTGGCAAAGATCACACGTTCTTATAAATTGTTTTACCATTTTATACATATTCTTCCATATGTATCTTTGTTTTAAACGGAGTACCGTTTTCCTAACTCCAAAATGTCCTCCGCATGGTGTATTGTGATAAGCTTCCATTAACTGTTTTCTTCTGTCTTCATTTTCTATGTATTGGGGATTTCTGTATAGTAATATTTTGACGTCAGTTCCTTTGCTTCTGTTTATGATTGCTTTGAATCTTTCTTGTGTCACTATGTTGAATATGTCATCACCCTGCTCGAGAGCGTAACCTTTGTAATTCAACTTCTCTAATACCGATGGTAGTTTCTCCAATATACTTTCTAAATAGTATGGATTATCGCTACATCTTATGGCCATTTCATTGAGACTGTTATCGTCCTCAATTTTCATCTGTGTTGTGCACCTTGTGTCTAATTTAAACTTTATCCTCTTCGCGCGCTTTATGTCATTCATTGATGTACAGTCCCATATCACGAGTTGATCAGACTCCGTGTCGGCTGTCACATTTATCTTTTCCTCATCTTTAGCTGTATCACTTTTCTTTGTAGCCTTAACTCTATTCTTGCTAGCTTTTTCATTAATTTCCTTGTTTTTCATTCTTCTTGTAATCACCAATGCTTTTCTTACGGATTCGTCGATCCCTGGAGGTATCATTGTCTTTAGTATATCTGAGTCCAGATTAATTCTGGAAAGTGCGTCTGCATTAGTATTGTTCATTCCCTTTTTATAAACTATGTCAAAATCATAATCTGATAACTCTAAACGTATTCTTGTCAATTTTGTGCTCGGGTTCTTATGCGAAAATAAAGCGACTAGTGGCCTGTGGTCAGTTACCACTATAAACTTTCTACCATACAAATAGGGTCTGAAGAATTGTATGCCCCAATGTAGGTTTGTCGAAATTTGGATATTGTAGGACTGGTGGACTTATCAGTTTCTGCTTTAATGTATCAAAAGCAGATTGACGTTTCTCTGTCCATTCAAACTTTGTTCCCTTTTTCAGTAATTCGTTTAAACAACTTGCTATATTCGCAAAATTTTTAATAAATCTTCTGTAGTAGTAACAAAACGCAACGAATCTTCTCACATCATCGGCGTTTTTAGGTATTGGATACTTATGTATCGCGTTAAATTTACCAGGATCTGGTTTTATACCCTCTGAAGTTATTAAGTGACCAAGATATACAACTTCAGGTTTCAGAAAACAGCATTTATTTGCGTTTAATTTTAAATTGTATTTGGTCAATCTATCAAGAACTTTTACCAGGTTTGCATTATGATGCTTCAAACTGCATCCGAAAATAATTATATCATCAACGTAGAGAAATGCTTCAGAATCCAAGCCTGATAAAGCTATTGTCAACATTCGTTGAAAACTGTTAGATGATATTTTCAAACCAAATGGTAGTCTCGTATACTGGTAATGACCATTTGTCGTTGAAAAAGCAGTATAAGGACGTGATTTTCCATCTAGTTCTATTTGATGGAATGAGCTTGTCATATCCAACGTTGAAAAATATTTTGCTCTGCCTAGTTTGTCTAAGACATCGTCCAATCTTGTCAATGGGAATTTATCATTGACGACTCTGTCATTTAATTTTCTGAAATCTACTACTAGTCTCCATTTTCTTAAATCGATGTGTTCCCCTTTTGGAACTAATAATAAAGGAGCATTATAAGGGCTTATTGATGGTTCTATTATTCCATCATCTAATAACGTTTGTACTTGGGAATTTATTTCATTTGTTTGAGCATGAGGTAAACGATAATTTTTTATATACACCGGTTTATTATCGAGTAAAGTAATTGACTGTTTGTAGAAATTATTTGTAGTCAACTTTTCGCCATCCAAATGGAATACATATTGATACTTTCTTATAATTTGTTCCAGCTCATATTGACACTCTTTGTCCGCATTATTCAAATCCAAACTTTTCAATAATTTCATAAATCTATTTTCTGGATACGAACTACAATCTTCTTGTCTTTCAACCCTGATAATTTCATAGTTCTCTAGCGGCATCGTTTCCACTCTAAGATTTCTGATAGTTATTTGATCATTTGTCACATTAAGAATTTTCACGTGCTTTTTACCCTCTTTTGGTATTATTGTGTTTGCCAAATACACACCTTCAATGATCTCTTTTTTCTTGATAACTTTGTCTTCTTCTATATCTATATTAAAAGGTACTATAATTTCGCTTCTTGGCGGTATTATTATGTGATTTATGTCAACTATATCGTCATGTATAGGAATGACTATATTTTCATTATTTGTGATAAATGTTAGTATACATTTATCATAATCTATGCTACATTTGAATCTTGACAGGAAATCTCTACCTAAGATTCCGTCAGTATTTATTGGAAAATCATTTTCCACCAATTGCACTTTATGTTTTATTGTCATGTCATTTATATTTATTTTCATTTCAGTGGAACCAATAGATCTAACTTGTTCTCCTGATATCCCTGTTAAACAACAGTCATCATTCGAATCTACATCATAACGGTAAAAAAAATTTTGTTTGCACAAAGAGACATCTGCTCCTGTGTCTATTAAAAATGTCAGTGCATGATTTGTGTCAATTATGTTCAACTCGATGTAGTTCCTAAGATTTGATGATATTCTAAATATTCTTTTTGTGTCTAATTCATGCCCCTTGGAGATTCTCTCTGCGTAATCTCCGGCATCTGGAAGTTTCCCTGAGTCTCAGCTCTATGTACGTTGAAACTTCTATTGTTGTTTCCTGTGTTGTTGCGATAATTATTATTACCTCTGATATGATTTCTGTTACCATTATTACGGTAATTACTGTTATTATTATTATTTCTATTGACACTTCTATTGTTGTTAACATTCCGTCTGTTATTCCCGACGTAGTTCTGATTACCTGAACGACATACTTTTGCATAATGGTTAAACTTTCCGCATTTATTGCACTTCACTCCGCTGGCTGGACACCTGTTGCCATGTGTTGAATCACAGTTAGTACACTTTGAATGTTGCTGTCTATTTGCAGAATGGTTATCGGCAGCATACAACACTTGTCTTTGTGTTGAACTAATTTCTGCTTCTTCCGCAATGTTCAATGCGTCGACGAAATTTATAACCCTACTGGCATTTAAAGTTGACAAGATTTGCTGATCTCGCAGACCATTTTTAAACGTATTGAATGCCATCATGCTATTAGTTCTTACTATCGAAGCTCTGTCCGTTTCTCCGACCTCTGATATTTGGATTTCGTTTAGTTCCGAAACTAACTCTTGTATCCTATTTGCAAATTCTCTTACCGATTCGCCCTTCTGAGTCAATCTTGAAACTTTATTCAAAACATTGTTGGAGTTTCCTTTCGGTCTGTAAGCTTTGCTCAATGCCGTAATCAAATCTGTTATAGTTGTTGGAACAGTCTCCTGTTTAACTATATTTTGAACTTTTGTGTCCAAACGTGATTTAAACACGAAATTGAAAAATGCATTCTGTTTTTCTACTGGTATGGTCCCACTCACCAATTCCACATTTGCAACAAAATTACTAAATTCGGATTTTTTTCCCGTAAAAACATTAATAAGCTTCATTATAGCGGATATTTCGTTTATGTCCTGGCAGGATCGCCATATAATGATTTACAGGATTCGACATATAATGATAGTCTTATTATGATGTTGTTACCGTAGGATAAAATAAAAGAAACATCAGTTTTGGTGTTGACGCTCCAAGAGCGAAGTTAGAACTTAATTTTATTTTCAATTTTAATCTGCTTATATATTTACAAATGGGTATGAAATTGTATTGTGTAAGTGAGTGACTTTCTGAAAGTCACTCCATAAGTATTTTACATGTTTATATTTCATATTCTCTCTCTTAAATTAGTTTTGCTTACTACTAATATATATTATTGTACCAGGCGATCATGGATATTTGGGTGTGGTTCCTAGCTCTATAATTTGTCATTACTCATACATAAAGTACAACTCCAAACAACGAGTGGAATTTGTACTTGGTTAAAGTGCAGACCAATACGGTACACCAACAAGTGTATTGTATTCGGTTTGCATATGAAATCAAATCTAGTTGCTCTACATGTCAACCAACTCTATTCGATTTCAACGCTCTGTAAATTAACCCGCTCAGTCAAACAAACAAACGAACAAACTGAGTCATTTGCTATACGCGCTTGACCTATCCCAAATACCAATTGGATATGTTTTACTTTACCCAATTCAGTCGCTAGTCGATATACGTGTATGCATATGTAGGTCTGTTTGTTTACATGCTTTTGTTATTGGCACTTTATTCGTGCTGCTTACGTATGTGAATACGCCACATATGCAACAAGCTGTTAGGACAACACACGCCAAAGCCGGATTTGAAATCCGTGGCTTCATATCAAATTCAGCCAATGTACAAAAACATTTGAACAAGGATGTTGAAAGTCAGCACCCAAACGTTAACATGAACACCGCCGATGAAGTGGAGAAAGTATTGGGAATGTTCTGGAACAATAATACGGATGAGTTTGTTTTCAAACTGCATATGAATCGAGTCGATCCCGAGATAATGGCCAATATGAAGTGTCCTACCAAGCGGGAATTGTTATGTTTAGTTATGTCCTTGTACGACCCGTTCGGAATGCTTGCCAATTTATTAATCTATGGCAAAATATTGTTGCAGGAACTGTGGCGTACCGGAACAAATTGGGACTATGTTATACCTAAACATATTTATAAACGTTTTACATAGTGGGTTCAAAGTTTGCAGTTGGCGAAACAATTTCATCTGCCTAGGTGCTACTACCATCAACTATTTCAACCTGAAGCCATAGTCGAACTTCATATTTTCAATGATGCCAGTGAAACTGCCTTTGCGTCTGTCGCCTACTGGCGCATTGTTTTGCCAGATAAAATTCAAGTATGTTTTATCGCCGGGAAGACTAAGTGTGCTCCCCTAAAGGTTTTGTCAGTACCCAGTCTAGAACTGCAGGCCGCAGTGTTGGGTACGCGACTGAAGAGCGCAATCATTGAGAGTCACCGGATTAAGCCAAAAAGGATAATTTTATGGAGCGACTCAAGAACGGTAATTAGCTGGATAAAATTTGATCACAAACAGTATAAAGCATTTGTTATGCATAGAGTCGGAGAAATTCTCGAAACCACGCACGAAAACGATTGGCGCTGGTTGCCTACAAAATTAAATGCAGCCGACGCCGCAACCAGAACAACATATCCAGTGACTTACAGCCCTGACTACATGTGGATACAAGGACCCGCCTTTTTATCAAACGCTGAAGAAACTTGGCCTCGGCAACTTAACTTGGATCCTGAAATCAACACAAACGAGGAAAAACGAAATTTTGTCATAATTATTAATACAACATTGATTGACTTTAATAGATTTTCAAATTATCTACGACTAGAGAGAACTATTGGTTGGGTATTGCGATTTCGTAAAATATGCCGCAGAAAACATGACAGCCGTAGTATTCATGAGTTAACAACGTCTGAACTTCAAAAAGCTGAAGTTGTAATATGCAAGCTAGTACAACGAGAAGTATACAGCAACGAAATCAACGAATTAAATTTGGATCGTGTGGTATCAAAAAATAATACAATTTCATCACTTACTCCAGGCCTTAATGCCGATGGTGTCTTATGTGTATATGGACGCATTGATTACGCTTTGGCCTTGCCAGAATCAACTAGACACCCTATAATCCTGCCATATCGTCATGTCGTGACTGAACTAATCGTAATGTGGTATCATCGCAAACTATTCCATCAAAACGAAGAACTCATAGTCAACGAGATAAGAAGAAAATTTTGGATTCCACATTTGCGGGCCGCAGTCAAACGCGCAAGATCAAAATGTCAACAGTGCAAAAACAATAGCGCAAAACCAACGCCGCCAATGATGGGTCAACTGCCAATTGACCGCTTACAACCATATGTTAGACCTTTTACATACACAGGCTTGGACTATTTCGGTCCAATATATGTAACTATTGGACGTAGACGGGAAAAACGGTGGGCAGCTCTTTTCACATGCCTAACAATTCGAGCAGTTCATATTGAATTAGCAGCCGATCTGTCCACCAACGCTTGTATCATCTGTATACGCAACTTTGTAAACCGTAGAGGTGTTCCAGTAAAAATACGATCGGACATGGGAACAAAACGGGTGGGTGATTTATTTGACTACAATTATATTCAAACCGAATTGGCGACGAAGAACATTACTTGGGAATTCAACTGTCCTGGCAATCCAAGTAGTGAAGGATGCTGGGAACGACTTGTCCAGTCGATGAAAAGGTACTTGCCGTGACTTTAAAAGGCGTAGATCCTCAAGTCGAAACTTTACGTAGCCTACTCATAGAAGCCGAAAACGTGGTTAACAGTCGCCCACTTACTCATCTATCCGTCACACCTGAAAACCCGGACCCGTTAACGCCAAACCATTTTCTGTTGGGCACCACCAATTCTACACAAACGCCTGGTGATGGCGGCCCAATATGCTCATGGAAGCCGCACAGAATAGGTCAACAATTGAAGAATCAATTCTGGAGACGGTGGATACGTGAATATCTACCTACATTAACCAAACGTACCAAGTGGTTCACACCACAAAAATCTATTGAACAAGATGATATGGTCATTATATACGACGAGAATCTTCCGCGAAGCCAATGGAGAAGAGGTATTGTAACTTCAAAACTGACGCCAAAGATGGACAAACCCGAATTGTCGAAGTACGTACTTCTAATGGAACCTTGCGCAGACCAGTATCTAAGTTAGCGGTGCTGGATATTAGTGGTAAAGCCTCGGAGGAACTTTACGGGGGAACTTACAACTTTGTGCTTTTATACAACTGTGAAATGTCAAATTTAAACTTAACGCATATCATTAAAAAGAAAAATTTTGCTTGGATAAGTCGTTTTTTGTAGTATTCATGGAAAAATACGAAATGTAAGAATTAATATATATTTATTCCTTTCTGTACTTATATTAATTCATTATTAATTTTAGTGAAATTAACTCTAGCAATCTCATACAATTGGTCTTTGTATTTTTTGGAGTGTTTATTTTTTTCGTCGTCAAACCTCTGTTGTATCAATACACAACACTGTGTATTTATTAAAAAAATTTATATATGAATTTCAAAAATCAATGCGATATAGACCTGCTTTGTTCAAAAGCTTTCATAAGACTGAATGAAATTGTTGTTTATTTTTACTCTTTGGTGAGTATTTCTGTTTTCGTTCGGCTGTATACATATAAGAAGCCGAGCACCAGCGTGCTTGGTACGGCCTTCACTGTTCTACACTTTACGTTTCACTATTAAATTTTTTCCATTTTTATTTGAATATATATATATGTAAATATATACTTTTATTTGTTAAATGTTTCTATTTATTTTTTTCAAACATTAATTTTTTGTCTTTTCTTTGTGTATATATTTTTTACAGCTAGTTCAGATAAACTAGCGATAATTTTTTATCAAAATTGGAGATGACAGTCAATTTTTCTAGGTTCACAACTAAGTTCAAAATGAACCAAGCAGGTTCGCTCTCAAAATTTTGCATGGCAAGTCATGAGAATGAGGCAGCATGATGTTTTCTATATGTGGAAGCGAGATCGATAATAAAGCTTTTTTGTGTGGCCTTGCCAACTTAGGTTGTGAAAACATTCGCAAGGGAAATATAATTGATTCTATTTTCTGAGAAAAATCAGATGACAGGACAATCAGCTGATAGGCATTAAACGCGATGCCTACTATAGTAATTACTTTATTTAACCCGTTAATAATTTCGATTTTATACATTTTGTTATATTTATTGCTTGTTATATGAACAGCTTTGTATACAATTGACAATTGAATTATGTTTGACAGTAGGACAATCAGCTGCTCGAAAGCATTTTGATAATTTTGTAAAAGCACAAAAACACAAATTCTCGCATGCAAAACGCTTAGTTTTTACTCGCGCTCGCAACCCGTCGTTATGTGTTTAGGGCTTGAAACACATAGACGACAGCGGCTACAAGACTACAGCATGTCAAAAATAAATACACACGTTTATATGAAAACGATTATTTTGACCCCAACACAGCTGCACGGCTACACTACTGCTTTTGTCGCTGTAGTCAACTTAGGATAATTTCTATTTTTGTTGGCTACAAAACAAAAATAGTGTTGACAATAAAACAAAAATATGTAAAAGAAATTAGTGCTATGAAATATTATATATATATAATATAACTACGTTAAAATTTAACAAAAATATATATAAAAAAAAGAATTAATGCAGTGATTTTTTTCATTTTGAGATCATAAAATTTTACATCTGAAGCTCTTCCAATTGATGTAAGAGATAATTTTTTAAAGAAATTTTAAATGTTGAAATTCTATTTATACTTTTCAAACTTAGAGGCAATTTGTTAAACTCACTACTACCCATATCTTCTATTCGTTGCTTGGTTGTTTCCAACCTACACCAGGATACTGCTAAATTTCAATGTATGGTGTCCAATATTATTAAGGCACTTAAAGACGTACAATAAAAGCTGAAATTTGTATAGCACATGAATTGGTAAAACTGATTTGAATACATTATAAAATAGAGATATTGTGGGATATGTTGTAGGAAGGTTTGCCACTATCTTCAGTGCTTTATTTTGAGTCCGTTGAAGAGATTTAAATGCAACTGTCTTTCTACTGTCATACACAATGGCTAAGTAATTGAAATGACTTTGAATTAAGCCATTATAAATTAAAATTCTTGTTTGATGTTCAAATTTGTTTTTAAATTTATACAAAAACCCGACAGCTTGTGATGTTTTTGTTTTAAGGTACTGGATATGTTGATTCCAAGCTAGATTGCTTTGCAGATGTACACCTAAATATTTAACTGACTTAACTTCCGTAATTTCACTCCCATCAATAATTATACTAAAGTTATCGCTATGAGTAGTATAAGGTTTAAATTTTATCAAACTCGTTTTACTAGCATTTAAGATTAGTTTATTTATTCTAGCAAATTCAGATATAAGAGCAGCATCCCGTTCCATATATACTTTGACAGCTGTTTCGTGCTTATATGGGTAAAACATTATCTGCATAAATAAAAAGTTTTCCTGATAAATCAAGATTTTTTATATCATTAAGAAAAATTCTAAAAAAATAAGGGTACCAGCACACTGCCTTGTGGTACACCATGCTCAACAAGACCAATAGAACTTTTCTCTGTATTAATTTGTACAAATTGTTTCCGATCAGTGAGATAACTTTTGAAAAGTCAATTCTCTGCCAAAAATGCCATAATATCGTAGTTTTTTCAAAAGAATATTGTGCTCTATAAGATCAAAAGCTTTTGAGAAGGCGTAAAATATTCTAGCTACGCCACTGTGCCCTTTATCTAATCCTCCGCAAATAAAATTTAGAACTTTTTTTTTTGTGTTTTCCTTAAATTAAGCTAATATGGCCTAAAGGTGCTATTACATGATGTGTTTTTTACATATGTACTGTCAAATTTCGCCATAACAAAAGTTGTACACATCGTGTGATACATATCAAACATTGTTTATGTATAATACATGAGGAAAGCCACATGTACATTTTTCAATTAGAATAGGTTCTATTTTTGCATGACAAACATATGAAAATACAACACTGCTTGTGGCGAAAGAGAAACAGAGTAAATTATAAAGATTAATATTGAAAGAAATTCGAGTGCAATTTCTAGGCAGCTTTTTTTCAACTTAGCCAATTCACAAACCAACACTTTTATGGTTAATTATTATTATTATGGGGATAATTTTTGCAGTGAAGAGTCGGTCGTGTTTTAAATGAGATCTGGTTTATTGCATATTTAAAATAAAAATTGTGTTTAAAAATATACTAAATATACACCAAAATCGTTTGAATTAAATTCTCCGTATTAAACTATATTTAAAAAATAAAAATAATTAAAAGAAGAAAGCTTAAAACAATAAAAAACTTTATTTTGTTTTAAAGTAAAATTTTTGAAAATCGGCATAAACATAAATAAACGAAAGAAACCGCCAAATAAATAAAACCAAACAAATAATAAAGAGCGAAACGAAAAATAAGAAAAACAACACTATAAAAAATCAAAACAAAATATACTCTAAACCACTCTTCAGAAATTATAAATAAAAACTACCAAGCAATAGCTTAAATAACAAAAGAAAACGCAATAAAAAAGTGCATCGATATTTAAAATAAAAAACAACAACAAAACTAATGTATAGACCACGGAGAAAACTTTTAAACAAAAAACTAAATAACAAATCCAACGATAATACAATCGAAGAAATAAACAATATGCAAGAGTTAAACGAAAACACAACAGAAACAACAACACCACCTAAAAATACTCCCGCACATAAACATCTAAGAGAAGTATTGCAAAGCTCTCTTATAGGTAAAACACCTCGTCTAACAAATACAGAGTCACCTCTTAAGATCATTACGATGATGGATAGACGGTTTGATAAACTAACAGAGCAAATACAAGATATGATACAAAATAAATTTAAAGAATACAAAGAAGAACTTTTAAGTGAAATTGACAAGAGACTTAATTTAATACAAAGTGATTTACATGCAATAAGTAACAGAGTAACATTATTAGAAACAACTACAATTAATGCAATTAAAGAGAGTGTAACCAAACTAGAGTCAGAAACTTCTGAGTTTAAGAATATGAAAAATGAAATAATCGAACTAAAACGAAGATTTTTAAAACAAGATAATTCAATAGTCGCCGGTGGTATACGAATACGTGGTGTACCGTACTATGATAAAGAAAATTTGTTTGACATTTTTAGTCATATTTGTAATTCTTTAAATATTGCAACGCCTCAAGTTGATAACATATATAGACTTCAAAAAATATACAAAGCTAACAAACAATATTCACCAAAAGATGAAGTTATTGTCGTAAAAATGCATTCGCCATATGAAAAAAATTTTCTTTTAAAAACAATTGCGAAATATAGACGTGATAATAAGACTGCGTTATGTCTCAAACACGCTGGTTTTGAAAGTGCCGAACCAATTTACGTCAAAGAAAATTTAACGCCTCACAACCATAAAATATTTCAATCTGCATTAAAATTGAAGACAGACAAAATAATAAAAAGTGCATTCACTTTGCGTGGTCTTGTGTATATAAAAAAGCAAGACTCTGAAGATCCAATACAAATCGAATTTCTTGATGAACTACCACAGCTTTTTCGAGACTAAAATATGAACAGTACATGAACTTTACTTTTATTACTTATATTAATGAACTTTTTATTAGTACCTTCTTAAATGTCAATATAAATAAATTTATCACAATTCTTTTCTTATATGTAATTAAACCAATAATTTTTACTGTTAATGCTGTCGTTGCCGTTAGGGTATTTATTTTCTTTTATCTAGTATATGACCTCAATAGGTGTTAATAGATTACATTCCAAGGACGTTACTGCCTCCATGGTTAAAATTCTTGGAAAACAGAGTAAAGAACTTAAAAATGCCATATAAATGCTCAAAGTCTTTTTAGTAATGATGAATTCAGACATATCTTTGAAAACTCTGACTTAAATATCATATGTGTATCTGAAACATGGTTTTGTGATTCGATAACAGATGCTGTGGTCTCTATGAAAGGTTATAAATTATATAGAAATGACAGAGAAGATGGATATGGCGGCGTGGCGATCTATGTCAAACGTGGACTGGCTTGTAAAGTTAGAACCAGAAGTGGTGAAAACTCCAACGATAAAGTTGAATACATTTTTCTTGAAGCATGTAGTGACGGAAGAAAGTTACTGATTGGTAGTGTGTATCGGCCCAATAATAGAATTGATCTTACTAACTTTTACAAAATATTGGAAGATATAACTCCACTTTATAATGATGTAGTAATTGGAGGAGATTTTAATTCAAATCTACTAGCTGACACAAGTTTAATCATAAATATGAAATCTTTTGGTCTTAACCCAACGAATATAAATACTCCTACTCATTTCTCATCAACCACTAGCACACTAATTGATCTGTTTTTTGTGTCCAATGAATCAAACATTCTACTATATGATCAATTATCAGCATCGTGTTTTTCCAGACACGATCTTATTTTCTTGGCATACAACTTTCCACTCCAAATTCCTACTAACGAAATACATTTTCGTAATTTCAAACGCGCTAACCAATATATTTTAAGGGAAGAATATAACAAAATAGACTGGAGTTGTATATATAATATGTTATCGGTTCATGATCAATTAGCATTTTTGGAATATAACGTTTCAGATCTATACAACATAATTGTGCCAATACAAACAAAGACAATAAGCAGCAAACAAAAACCTTGGTTTACTACACAGATTAAACGTCTTATAGAAGATCGCGATTATGCATACTCTCGTTGGAAGCGCTACAAAACAGTTGACTTGAATAACAGCTATCGAGCAGCCAGAAAGACCGTAACTAAAGCCATTAGACAAGCTAAGTCAACATATTACGCCGATAAGTTTGCGAATTCATCAACACACGTAAAACTTGGAGAACAATAAGAGAAATTGGAATAGTGAAACCAAAAACCAATGAAGAAACCTCAATTTCAGATACAAATGCCATCAATGAAAATTTTATTAATATACCGATGCAACAGGCGAATCACTCTTACTACAGTAACTTGCAGGATGAACTCCTACCAGTATGATGTACTCATGAGCTGCTCATCCATCAAATCTAACGCAACAGGTGTTGACGGTATTCATCCCACTTTTTTAAAAATGCTCCTGCCATATATCTTACCGGTGATAACCCACATATTCAATAAAATAATCATGACGAGCACCTACCCCTACAGATGGAAACAGGCAAAAGTTCTTCCAATACCAAAATCGTCCTCCGAGTATCGACCAATTGCCATATTACCGTACCTGTCAAAGGCATTTGAAAAACTGCTACATAAGCAAATAACTAATTATATCAATGATAATAATCTTCTTACTTGTAAACAATCCGGTTTTCGTGCCAAGCATAGTTGTATTACAGCTCTTACTGATGTAGCTGAAGATCTTAGAAAAGAACTAGATGATGGCTGTATGGCAATGCTAGTCTTATTAGACCACTCAAAGGCTTTTGACACAGTTGATCACACTATTCTGACTCAAAAACTAGAGAAGATCATGCACTTTTCCCCAACATCTTCCAAATTGATTTATTCATATATTCATGGTCGAGTACAGTACGTAGAAATCAACTCATCAATAACTTCAAATTTCCTTCCCATCTCTAGAGGTGTACCGCAAGGTTCCATTCTTGGACCTCTTCTCTTTTCCATTTATGCAACTGATTTGCCAGACCAGCTGATGCACTGCAATATTAGAATGTATGCTGACAATGTTCAATTGTACATAAGCAGTAAAAAGGAGCAATTTGAAGAATGTACGCGAAAATTAAATGATTTAGAACGTGTTTCTTTTTGGGCATCTGTAAATGGCCTAAGTCTAAATCCAAAAAAAAACAAAATGCATTTTACTACGTAAGCGAACGCAGAAAGTTGTCGAAATACCCAACATTTATATTAATAACCAAAAAATAGAAATAGTCAATAAAGCCAAAAATCTAGGAGTAATTTTTAATAATACATTAACCTGGTCAGATCATGTTACAAACGTGTGTGGAAAAACCTTCTCGATGCTACGAACTCTATGGCCAACTCAACATTGCACCCCCTTTAAAATCAGATTGCTGCTCGCGAAAACGTATTTAATACCTATTTTAATGTACGCCTGTGAAATTTTTTCAAGTTGTGATGCAAATAGCAAATCGAGACTAAATATAACGTATAATAATATTACAAGGTACATTTTTGGCCTTAAGTTTTATGGTAACTATGAGCATATTACCCCCTATGCAAAGAAAATTTTTGGTGTCCAGCTTGATGACCTGATGAAGATTAGAACTCTAATTTTTTTACATAAAATTATAAACACTCGTGAGCCTCATCATCTGTATAATCGAATCACTTTCAGCCGACACAGTAGAAATAATACCATAATTCAAATAAGACATCATACGCTAATATCAAATTGGCAATTTTACATTAACGCAATTCGTCTTTGGAATATTATCCCACCAATTATTAGGGCAACCAGCAACGCGTTACACTTTAAGAAAAGAATTTTTGAGTATTACTCTTAATATTTTTACTTCAAAATTAAATCACACATTAATAAATTTTTTATTTTTTGTTTTTATTAATTGTTATTTAATAACTTTCCAATGTTTAATAACTGTTACATTGTATGACTCTATCTATCATGATATTTATAACATATGTTTAAAATTATCTTATAGCATTATTTTATTTTTATTTTTCTCTATGTTTTTATTTTTATACTTCAAAAAAACTTACATTTAACAATGTCTGTACTTCTACTACTTTAAGACTCATGTTTTGCTGTAGATGTTACCAAAACGAAATAAATAAATAAATAAATAAATATTTTGATGGCGTTATGCTCCTCTGGACCAGCCAAGTAATCCTCCTATCCTTTTGATAAAAGGGAGATGGAGTAATCCCAAATCAACAAAAAAAAAAAAAATAAATAAATAAAAAAAAATAAATTGTTTAATATTAATTAACAATTAAAAAATATATAACTTTTTTTTTAATAATAAATTTTTGAAAATTCACAAATTAAATCAGCTGTTGTTTACATTTAGAGGTTATGTCATACGGAAATACATATGCACGTGTGATAGCAAAAATTATGAATCATATGTAAAAGACAATTTTGACAGACAGGAGGAATTTCATATGGATAAAAAAAGTGACAGTACATATGTAAAAAACACATCATGTGATAGCACCTTAAGTTATAAATGTAATAAAACAATGTTGATTACAGTTTTTCCCGACGTTTCGTGGATTTTTTGTCGACATCTTCTGGGGATCGTCTATTAATTAAAATTATACAAATATAATATTTTACAAATAATATTTCATGAAACTTACAATATATTTTTACATTTAAAATGTAGTTATTACATTTAAAATAAAACATATATGAACATAAAACAAGTAAGAAAATTATAGTCGGTCGAGACCGACTATATGATACCCTATACCATACGTTTAGAGACCCTATCTCTTAGGCCCAACTAACTGGATATAGAAAATAAGCATAAACCAAATTTGTGTGGGATTTTTATTTTTTTTGGCTGTAGATATGAAAAAGTTCATATCGGATGCTATATTTATATGGGGACTAGGCCCAATAATGGAACGATCTTGACTATGTTTGGTTAAGTCTCTTGTATTTTGCAAAAATATATACAAACCAAATTTGAGAAAAATCTGTGCATTATTTTTGTTTTTTTTTTTTTTTAATAGATTTAACTGAAGATCCGGAAGCAGCTCTATATGGGGCCTATGACTAAGACTTATCCAATAGGGATCATTTTTGGACTACTGATTAATGGAAGTAATATATACATACAAACCCAATTTGATAACATTTTTATATTGATTTGGATCCTATGGCAATATATGTTGATTTCATAAGGGTCATCTGTATGGGGGCTAGGTCTGAACATGGACCGATTCACACCAATTTCAATAGCGTTCATCCCATGGCCGATAGAAGATCAAATACCAAATTTCATCAAAATATATTCATATTTGCGACCTGCAGTTTGATTACAAGCTTTACATGGACACACAGACGGACGGACGGACGGACGGACATCGTTAAATCAAATCAGAAAGTGATTCTGATTCGATCGGTATAATTAAAGATGGGTGTAGGTCAAATATTTTTGGTTGTTACAAACAGCAGCACAAAGTCATTATACCCAAACCACATAGTGGTATAGGGTATAATTAGAACTTATAAACACACATTAACATGTCATAGGTTACTGAGTGGCAACTCTGTAGTTCGTATTTATATTGTTGGTGTCCTCTTTCAAATTCATGGTTCGTTAAATATCTTGCTGAATATATAAGCATTCTTAACTGTACCTTTTTCTTTCAATGTTTTCCTTGTCTAGTATCTTGATTTTTCGTAATCAGCTGTGTGGCCGGTTTTTAATATGTGTTGTGCTAATGCTGTTGTCTCTTTTCTTTTGGCGATATCCATTTGATGTTCGGCGATATCCATTCGTGTAGCTAGAGCTCTCTTTGTTGTTCCTATGTAAATTAGATCACATCTATGTTTGTCATTTACCTCAAATCCTATTTCATACACGACGTTGTTCTTTTGTTGCTTTTCTATTGACGCCTTGACGTTTGTATATATTGCACTCAGAGTTCGGTTGGGTTTGTATGCAAAGTTAACGTTGTTGTTATTTTTAATTGTATTTATTATGTTTCTATTATCTGTTAGACCAGGGATATATTGTACACTGTAAAATTTTTAATTTTTCTTTTCTTCCGTGTTACCACGTTGGATATTGTTTTTTAATCGCTGTTTTATTTCTTCTATTAATGAATTTATGACTTGTTCTCTGTTAGTATTTTGTAAATTTTTTGTGTGTTTTTTATGTGGAACTGTTTGTCACTAATATTCAGAACTCTTTCAATGAAGTTTTTGCCGTGTTTATTATCTGGTTTTTTGGTTGGGTTGCGTTGTAATTCATAAGTCTCCCCGAAGCAGTTTCTTTGAATGACAATCAAAAACGATACCTCCTGATGATCTATGTAATTTCGTGTCTAGGTACGTTATTTCATTATTTTCCTCCACTTCGATAGTAGATTTAATTTTAGGATGATGATTATTCACGTTTTCATAATTTCATCCTGGTCGTCTATGTTGATAACTGCTAGAATGTCATCTACATATTTATATATGTATTTTATGGTGATGTTTTTGTCCTTGAGTTCCATTATAGCGTCGTCAAGTAGATTGTCAAGAACAACTTCGGCTATTGTGGGCGACAGTGGATTACCCATTGACATACCAAATATTTGGTTATAGACTTTGTCATCATAAACAAAATAGTTGTTGTTGTCAGTTAAGCAAAATTTAAGAATCTCCAGGAATTTGGAATTAGAAATATTTGTGAAATTTTTAATAACAGGCCATTTTTTCATAATATTCTTGATGGCAGTGTGGACCGGAATATTTGTAAATAGCGAAACTACATTAAGTGATACCAATATCTCCCTGTCGTTGAGTTTTACATTTTTTAATTGATTTTTTAATTCTATTGAGTTTTTTATGTTATATTCTTTGGATATGATATGTCTAATAATTTGCCCAATATATTTGGAAGGATGGTAACATGGTACCTGTATCGATGAGATACAGTTTTATGAATTTTGGGCAATCCGTAAATTCGAGGGGCTGTGGCTGCAGAACATGTTAATTTACGTTTTTGCCAAAGATCAATGATTTCTTTTTTGAACAGTTCCGATACAATGTTGTTGTTAGTTTTTTGTAGTTGGATCCGATCTCAGAGTTCTGTATGTGTTGCTATCTGCCAGTAGGTTTTTCATTTTCTGGTTATATTCACTTTTGTACATTGCTACCGTCTTGTTTCCCTTATCAGCTTGAATAATTGTGATGTCTTTGTGTTCTCTTAAAAGCTTTTTTGTTTTTTCAAAAATAGTGAGTATGAATTTTTCTGGTCCTAGCTATATCTTTCTCCCCAACAACATTACAACATTGATGACCGCTTCCTCGGTGCCACATCCTTTCCTAAAACCATACTGGAAATTAAGTAAGTTTTGGCTAAGCATATAATTTGAAAGCTGTGTATGTAAAACTCTTTCGAAAATATTACTTATTTCAGGCAATACAGCTATTGGCCTAAACATAACAATGGAATAATCATTCTTCCCTTTAGGAACTGCAAGAATTTTATGTATTTTCAAAACGTCAGTATATATTTTCTTATCATATTGTTGAAAATTTTAACCAAATAAGGGGTGAAGTCATGAACACATTTTATAATAATTTTGGGCTATATACTATCATGACCTGGACTTTTGCTCATCGTTAACTTTGTAATAATATTACGAATTTCGTCATTATTGGTGTATACTATTTGAAACCTATTGTTATGCTGAATCTATGTCCTAAGGGAATTACACGAATCGTAGGTTCAAGTTTAAATTGTGACCTCAAAGCCTTTACCGATTCAATGAAATGTTTATTTAGTAGTTCTGCTTTATGACAGTCGTCCAAAATTAAATCACCATTTTTATCTTTCACATTTAAAGATTTTTTATTGGTTCTTCCGAGTGCATCATTTAGAAATTTCCAACACTTTTTTGGATTTTGCTTCAATTCATTTCAATTATCCTTATAAAAGCTATTCATTGATTCTCTACATGATTTTTAATCACTCTGCTGATTCCTTTTCGACTCTTCTTATATCGTCATTGCGCGGTTTTTTGCTTCTCATCCTTAAAAAGCTTTTTTGTACATTATTAGTTTTTGTAAATTCACATTAATCCGCGGTGTAATGTCTTTATTTAGATTTCTTCTGACTTTGCTTTCTGCAGTAGAGTTTTCAATAGCATTACTAATACAAAAAATTAATGAAGATGTATCAATCGACGGATCACCAGTTTCACAAATTCTGGGTAAATGTTCATGTATATAATCTTTCACTTGCTCAAAGTCACAGATGAACCGGGATTCCTCCATATAAAACTGGTTCCGCGTTTCTGCTTCAATTCTACAAGAAATTAAATTATGATCTGACAACTCACATTCCACACTGCTAACAAACACAGGACTACAAATGTTGCTGTATACATGATCAATGGAAGTTCCACTTTGCGGTCGTGTTATTAATGTATGACAGTTTCTAACATCATAATTGGCAAGTAATTCCAAGAGGTCTTCTTAAGAATTTGTACCTAAGCAATCAATATTGAAATCACCAACAAAAATACATGGATTCCGACCATACATACCAAGGCGCTTATCCAAAATTGTTAAAAAAATTTCTAAAACACACTTAGGTGATCTGCAAAATGACACGAGCTTCAAACTCATTGCTTTTAATTTGTGATTATTCAGCGTTAAAACAATTGTATCAAAATAATCTTTACTAGCACACATTTCAACATTGCACTCCAAATCTTTTCGAACAAAAACTGTAGTACCGCCATAACCATCTGATCGACAACAATGAACAATTATATCCAACAGGGCGTTTTGTAACATATACCTATAATAATTAAATTTTGTATTTTTCTAAAACTTGACTTTAATTTTTCTTTTATTATGTTCTTTATTTACATGACTATTCTTATCTGTCTTTACTCCAAAACTTATTAAATTCTTTATCTTTTCTTTTTCCCAAAAACAAATTCCCAAATTTTTATATAATTCAGATATCTTAACAGTATTTATCTTATGTATTTTTCTATTTATATTCTCATTTATATTTATTATTGTAGCAGTATTAGATGATTACCCTGTATTTTATTGTATAATTTATTATTATTATTATTAACCCTGTATTATAACTGTACATTAACAGTCATTGTATTTTGCTTTAAATTATGTATTTGTCATATCTACTTTGTTCATAATATATTGTCTCTTTTTATCCTACTGCTTTTATAATCTCATTACTTTATATATATATTCTTTGAGGATCATTAATTTGAAATAAAGAGTCAAGAGTCAGTTTGTTATTTGCCCTCAAACAAGAAGGTTGTATACATATTTCATTTGATGTTGCTAAAAATCTTCAGAAGTGGAATACACCAAAATTAAAAAGAAAGAAAACGAGTGCAAACAAAATGAAAAATTACAGAAACAATAAGAAAATTTGTTAGAAAACTTTATGTCAAAAAGATAGAACAGGCAAAAATAAAAATTAAATAAAAAGAGAGATAAAACAGTGTGTGGAAAAAATATTTCAAGCACATAAGAAAACGAAGAAGAAAACATAGAAAAATTATTGGAAAAGAAAAATTTTAAGAACAATATTTGAAGGAGAAAATGAGTGTGCAAACGAAAAAATTTACAGAAACAATAAGAAAAAATTTTAACAAAGCTTTGTGGTAAAAAATAAAGAAATTGAAAAAGAAAAAACGAGCAAGAAAAATTTGTGTGGTAGAATTTTGTGCAGAAAAAGAGTATAAAAAAAAATCTTAATTAGTCTGCAAATATAAAGCAATAAATAAAATGGAAAGTTCCGTAGGTGCGAGCGAATACACAGCCATTCAGTTAACAGAGTGGCTTATCAAACTTGGGCTGCCAACGAGTGGCACGAAGAACGCGCTAGTCTCACGATTAAATGCAGTACCTGCAGATGAAAGAGGTGAATGTCCTAGTGTTTTTAACGACGACGACAACAATGAAACGGATAACACCGAAGCCGAAAATGAAAAAGAATTTATGCGCAGAGAAATTGAAGTCTTAAAGCGAGAACGAGAACTGTTGGCAAGAGAAAACTTTTTATTAAAACGAACGGCAGATTTGGAAAAAGAAAATGTAGCTGCTCGCACAGCGGAGTCCGTTTCAAGTGAACAACCACCAAATATTAACAGTTCGTCATTCAACGTCATAAGGGAATTTCTACCGGAGTACGATGGTGGCAGTAATTTTGACTTGTGGGCTGTTCAGCTTAAAAGTGTTGCCGATGCGTACAACGTTGAGGACAACATGCTGCGAGCTATGATGATAAGCTAGCTAAAGGGAAAGGCACTATCTTGGTCACAGTCAAATCCGTTTTACGCAATAGAAGCTGCCGATAGTCTGTTGGAGCAGATGAGGGTGTTATTTGGCAGTAAGGAAGGAAAACTTTGTTTACGCCGTAATTTTGAGTGCCGTACATGGAAGAACGGAGAAAGTTTCCTTCAATACTATAACGACAAAATAATATTGGCAAACCAAATTAAAATTGATGATGATGAGTTAATAGAGTTTTTGATAGAGGGAATACCTGATCCACAGTTACGCACACAAGCTTTGATGCAAAATTTTGACAACAAGCTACAATTACAACAAGCATTCGCGAAAGTCGAATTAATGCGTCGTACAGTTCCTATGGCGAATCTATTAAACAAAGACAACAATGACAACATTAGATGCTACAATTGTAGCTCCTTTGGACATTTTGCGGCTGAGTGTAATAAGCCAAGTCGTGAGCCGGGTACTTGTTATGGCTGCGGTACATTTTGTAGAAGCCAACGAATATGTAAGATTATTTAATTTATATATAGATAATGATGGTAAAAATTTTCCTTTATTTTTAGAATGCCTCATAGATTCGGGGAGCCCTGTTAGTTTTATAAAACGGTCATGTATACCTGTAAATTTAAAATTAAATAAATATTTTAGTTGTTCTTACTATGGTTTAAATAAAAGCAAACTAAATGTTCTTGGGACAATTTTGTGTTACGGTGTAATAAACAAGAGAAAGATTTCGTTTGATTTGTATGTGGTGCCCGATAAATCTATGAGCATTCAGGCAGTGTTAGGTAGAAATTTTATGAACGTAAGTAAATTTAAGTTAGTTTGCGAACTTGAGGAAGATAAGACACGAGATACTGAAGCTGCTATTGTTGAGTATAGGGAAGATTTTGATATCGGTGAATATATTATGACAATGGAGTGTGTATCTAATATTGATAGGTTGATTTATAATGTCGGTAATGAAATATCTTATAGGGATAAGAGTACGTTTGAAGAAATTTTTAAAAATAATTATGTAAAGCCGGAGCGACCGAACGAACCAGAGGTTAGAAGCGAGATGCGTTTAATTTTGGAGGATTTGAAGCCCTTCAACTGTCCTCCAAGACGATTATCTTATTCTGAAAAGATGGAATTACAGACACTATTGGATGAATATTTGGCCACTGGATACGTACGTGCCAGCGAATCGGAATTTACATCACCTATAGTTTTAGTTAGAAAAAAACAGGGGATTTGAGAATGTGTGTAGATTATCGTAGATTAAATAAAGTTACAGCTAGAGACAACTATCCGATACCTTTAATAGATGACTTATTGGATAGGTTAGCCGGTAGAACACTTTTTACGAAACTCGATTTGAAGAACGGATTTTCCACGTATAAATGCATGAGGATTCGGTAAAGTACACTTCTTTCATTACATCATTGGGTCAGTACGAGTTTCTGAGAATGCCTTTCGGTCTGAGAAATACGATCAGTATTCCAGTGATTTCTTAATATAATTTTTGCAGATATGGTACGAGATAAGCTTATAATTTACCTGGATGATAAAATGATACTGTTGAGAAATGCCCCAGACCCAAATGAATGCCCCAACACCATTTAAATGTGCCATCACTATTCACTTACGTTTTTTAAAGCAAATAAGTCTCTCTTTTTTCTTGGTAGCTTATTAACCATTGTAAAGATTTTTTTTAACGCACTCTAGTTTCAACCTTTGTGGAGAGCAAAATATTTTTGAACAGTGAACAGAAATACTATAAAAAACCATTGAAAAAAAACAATTGTGAAAATAAAATAGAAACTGTGAGTTTGAATTAAATTAAAAAACTGAAAATAAAGAATTAAAAATTTAGACTTTACAAAACTAAAAAGTGAACCGTGTTTTTATTTAAGAGTGCCAGTTCGACCCTTAAACATTTTGGTCCCATCGAACCAGATCTATTTTTTTTTGTAAATTTAGTTTAAATAAAATAAAAGTGTGACCCTCAAAATTATTTCAAGGTGAAACTAAATAACCTTGAAACTAAAAATCGGGACAAACAAAAAATTTAAAATACACAAATTAAAACGGAAAACTTCAACAACAAAAATTTAACAGCAGCATCTTCATCATTTACATCATCATCATCTTCAACAAATCCAACAGCAGCAGCAGCATCTTCATCATCATCAAAAACAGCAAACCAGTTACAGCAGACTAACATCAACGTCACTACAAAAAACACATAAGTAAGAAACCACACAAACAAGTAAGTAAACGTGAAACATTAGCAGAGAAAACTCTCACTTTAAAGAACACATTAACAACACGCACAACATACATAACAAGACGTCAACGTAAAAGCAGAGACCTCACTCTCTATACTTGTTTGTGTGTATAGCTGGTGACAAACGTAACCAACTATAAAATCTGGTTGTATAATTTACACATCAAAAGACCCCACAAACTAATAGTTATTTTTTGCTGTTTTTGCAACTTAAAATCAACAACAATTTTTTTGAAAATTATTACGAATTTGGACTCAATATTTACGACTCTAATTTTTTATCGCTAGCAGGCAATTTTAACCCAGTTATTTTTTTGAAATTTAATTTACCCGCATCAATTAAAAATTTTTTTTTGAAATTTAATTAAATAAAATTAAATAAAAATTTTTTACAAAATGTCCATAAACAAATTCGTCAATTGTACAAATGATTTATTCGATTTTGAAAGCTCACAAGCTGAAGCTCAAATTGAAAACAATTGCCATGCGTTGGAAATTCTTCGTGTGGAATTGGAATCGCTTTGGACCCAAGTCAAGCGATCATATGAGGAGTGTAGGGACTCTGAGGAGCAAACAGATAAACCCGTTGATAAAACAAAATTACGGGACCGATATCGTAAGACCCTATCTGTATATAAAAATTGTCTGTCCTCAATAAACGCTGAAATTCTTGCATATTCAACACCCACCTTTGAAAAACCAGAACGCCAATCCAGTTCAACCCTTGGAAATGAGGCTTCATTTTTAAGGTTGCAACCCTGCGATACAGACACCTTTTTTGGGGATTATAAATTATGGCCCAGTTTCCGGGATCTGTTCACAGCTATCTATATAAATAATTCCAGGGTTAGCAATGTTGAAAAATTATTCTATTTAAAACAAAAAACGAGTGGCGAAGCGAGGGATATAATTTCTCACGTCCCTTTAACCAACGATGGTTTTATTCTCGCATGGAAAAATTTGGTGGACCGCTACGAAAATAAATGGATGCAGGTAAATGAACAGTACAAAATTATTTTAGATTTACCACACGCCTCTATTGACTCTGGTGCTTCAATTAAAAAATTACAAAGGACAATTAATGATTCACGGCAATCCCTAGACACATTAGGCATTGACACAACAACGTGGGAATCATTTCTTATTTTTATTTGTTCTCAAAAGCTTCCCAGATCACTCGTGCAAGAGTTTGAAAATTCCCGAGAAGATTGCGCAGAAGTTCCAAGGTGGAATGAATTTGACAAATTTTTGACCCATAAATTCAAAACTTTAGAATCTGTCGGAAATATAAAATCTTCAAAGGATAAATTTAGTCAGCCCAAACCCGATAATTTTAAATATGCTCCTAAAGAAAAACGTGTCCACTCATTTCAAACAAATTTGTCACCATCTGAAGACCGACCCAAAATTAATTTTGCCTCGAAGCCAAATAATAATTTTAAAAATAAAGTCACCATATGTCAACATTGTAAAGAGTCACATTACCTTCGATCTTGCCCCAAATTTTTAGAAAAAAATGTTAATGACCGAATTCACATACTAAAAGTCACAAATTCATGTTATAATTGTCTGTCTGTCGATCACAGTGTCAAGGAATGTCCCAGCAAATATAGCTGCCGGTTGTGTAAACAAAGACATAACACATTGTTGCACAAGGCAACTGAGTCCCAGTCTTTTAATTTGCATCAGAATCAACAAGATGAACGACCCAGTACAAGCGCCGCAGTACGAGCATCCAATATACAGTCCACTCCTAGATCAAATGTTCCTAGTCTCACATCCTTGACCCTACAGAAAGACAAACGATCCTTATCAAGCCCACTGGATCGAGAAACTTTGCTGTTCACTGCCATCGTCCAAATTGAAACAAAAGGACAGAGATTCGAGGCAAGAGCTATCATCGACCCTGGATCTCAATCAACCTTCATATCGGACAAACTAAAAAATCGCTTAAAGCTGACAACTAAACCACATTTAGTTCACGTCACAGGTTTAAATCAGAACGTATCCGAAACTTCTACCAAAGCCTGTTTATTCAACCTTTGCTCTCGGGCGGACCCCAGTTTTAAATTAGAAGTGTTTGCGCCAGTCCTCAAGACCCTTCCTTCTAATTTACCGCCACAAACGCTGGACTTACATCACTTAAGTGAAACTGCTAAATTAGTACTTGCAGACCCTCATTTTTTCGTAAGTCGTCCTGTCGACCTTCTAATTGGCCTCGACTTAGGACCCTCTATTTATTGTATGGAGACAGCTATGAAATCAATTGGATCCCTTTTGGCACAAAAAACAGTATTTGGCTGGATTGTGGGGGGACCAATCAAAAAAACGACTCAAAATTCAACCACTATTTCACTATATAATGGACCGTCCCTTGACCAAATCCTCACATGCTTTTGGGAGGTGGAGGAAACCCCAAAACAAATTTTGAGGTCAGATGAGGACACATATTGTGAAAACAATTTCAAATCTACAACGCGTAGAAACGACATGGGAAGGTATATTGTTACCCTGCCCCTTAAAAAAGGAGAAGAAATCGGCTTTTCTCGCAACATAGCCATGGCCCAGTATTTGAGAATGGAGCGCATGCTAAAACAAAAACCCGACCTCAAAGAACAATACAATCAGGTCATATTAGAATACCTTGAGTTGGGACATATGAGAAAAATCTCTCCCTCGGATATAAATAAGGCTCCAAATTATTACCTGCCGCATCACGCAGTAATAAAACCAGACAGTTTGACCACAAAACTTAGAGTGGTTTTTAATGCCTCCAGCCCGACGTCAAACAAGAATAGTCTTAATGACATTTTATATCCAGGACCCATTCTTCAGCAAGACCTTGTTCTACTGATATCAAAGTGGAGATTTTTCCGTTACGTATTTAACGCCGACATCACAAAAATGTACCGGCAAATACTAATAGACCCGACCCAAACCAATTATCAGCGCATCCTGTTCCGAAAATCTAAAAATGACCCTATCGAAGATTTTGAACTACTCACCGTTACCTTCGGAGTCAATTGTGCCCCATTCCTGGCCATCAGAACCCTTCTACAACTCGCTGAAGATATAAAATCGACACACCCTCTAGCTTCAAAAATTTTACAACAAAACATGTATGTGGATGACGTTCTAGCCGGCGGTCACACCTTGTCAGATGCCATCGGATCCAGAAAAGAGCTAACCACCGTTTTAAAATCAGCAGGTTTTGATCTAATGAAATGGACTTCGAACGACCCACGAGTTATCCAGGATTTGCCAACCCAAACACTTTTACCAGTAGATTGGCTCAACTTATCTGAAAATTCTGGAACAAAAACGCTCGGGATAAAATGGAATATCTCATCAGACTCATTCGGCTTTACAGCTCCAGATGTCGATTTAAAACAAACTTTTACAAAACGCGAAGTATTATCTACAATAGCTAAATTCTTTGACCCTTGCGGATGGCTAGCCCCAATTATTGTAGATGCCATTTTAAAACCCCTTGCCCATATAAAGTGGCAAAAATTCATCAAAAATTGTCCTTCCATTAATATTATCAAAATACCCCGTTGGATTAATTATAGCCCCTCCTGTGAAATAGAAATTCACGGATTTAGCGACGCCTCAGAAAAGGCTTACGCAGCAACGCTGTACATCCGAATTCAACTTGATGACAACAATGTACACTCATTTCTTTTAGCCTCAAAGACTCGAGTTGCCCCTCTCAAAAAAGTATCTCTTCCAAGGTTAGAACTGTGTGGATCTGTCCTATTAGCAAATTTGGCTGTTGCAATTCTACCGAATCTACAGACCCCCAATTTGAACACATACTTCTGGACAGACTCTACAATTGTGTTATCCTGGCTAAAGAAACCACCATGCACCTGGAATACCTTTGTGGGAAATCGAGTTTCAGAAATTGGACAAAAAATTGGAACTCAAAATTGGCAACATGTCAACTCCAAAGAAAATCCTGCAGACGTCGCAAGCAGAGGTTGTACACCAGAGGAACTTCACACCAATAACTTGTGGGGGGTTGGACCCTCTTGGCTAAAATTACCAAAAAATCAATGGCCAATACCAATATCTCCGCATGACACAAATATCGAAGCGAAACCCATTAAAGTCTTTACAACTACAACATATGAAGACCCTTTAAATCGCTTTTCGTCTTTATCTCGCGCATATCGAGTTATCGCATATTTTTTACGATTCTGGAGAAATACTGGAACATCAAGGACCCATCTCAGAATCTCATCAACCGAAATAACAAGAGATGAAATAAATTCGGTCAAAAATCGCCTCATCAGATTGACCCAACAACAAAGCTTTCCTGATGAATACCGAAATTTAAAACTCAAAGCTAAAATCCCCAACACTAGCAAACTTTTGACGTTAAATCCATTCATGGATCGAATGGGTATAATTCGAGCTAATGGTCGTCTCGTTCAATCACCAGCATTAACATATAATGAGCGACATCCAATATTGCTACCGTACGATTCAAAGTTGACCCGATTGATTACCGAATTTATACATAAAATTACTTTACATGGCGGAAATCAACTCATGATTCGAATTCTTAGAACAGAATATTGGATATTTAGATTGCGACCCCTAGTCAAAAATGTCATCAATAATTGCAAAACTTGTGTTTTATATAAAAAACAGACACAAAATCAAATTATGGCATCTTTACCACCCGAACGAACTACCCTTTCAAGACCATTTGAAACAGTGGGCGTAGATTATGCTGGACCCTTCGACATTCGAAATTTTACTGGCCGAGCATGTCTCATCACCATAGGGTATGTTTGCATTTTTGTATGCTTCACAACTAAAGCTGTTCATCTAGAAGCAGCCAGTGACTTGTCGACCCACGCCTTTCTAGCCGCATTTTCCCGCTTTATTGGCAGACGTGGTTGTCCAGCCAATATTTATTCCGATAATGGAACAAATTTCGTTGGAGCTGCAGAACTCATCAAAAAGGATAGAATTGAATTCATCAAGACCCTTCAAAATCAATTGATTCATCACTACAGTCATCAAAACATCAATTGGAATTTCATACCTCCTGGTGCCCCACATATGGGCGGACTCTGGGAGGCCGGCGTAAAATCATTCAAAACCCATTTACGAAAAATAATCCCAAATATGAAATTCACATTTGAAGAGCTGTCTACTATTTTGACCCGAATCGAATCTTGCCTCAATTCTAGACCCTTAATTCCTGCTAGCGATGACCCTAACGATTTGACCCCATTGACCCCAGGACACTTTCTTATTGGCACCCCGCTCATGGCTCCAGCTGAACCGGATTCGTCAAATGAAAATCTGACCCTTGCAAACCGCTGGAAGCGCCTTCGAATAATCTACCATTCATTTTGCCAAAGATGGAAATCTGAATATCTCGCAGAGCTACATCGCAGATATAAATGGAAATATCCAAAAGAAAATGTCAAAGTCAACGATCTCGTAGTCATCAAAGACAACAACTTGCCACCCAATCAATGGAAATTGGGTCGAATAATTAAAATCTACCCAGGGTCTGATCACAATATTAGAGTTGTTGATATACGAACTGCAAACGGAACTTGTACACGACCAATCACAAAAATCGTAGTGTTATTCTAAATTGATTCATTCATTAACTCACAATATCAATTACACCAATATTTAATCCGTATACTTCCAGATATGACCACCCCAAATTACAATAGACGTCCAGAGTGGCATTTTTCATGCGGTATCTGCGATTTAGACCATGCCATAAAATCCTGTCAAAAATTTTTATCCAGCAATCATTTTCAACGATACGACACCATTGTAAAAAAGGGTTATTGTGTAAACTGCTTGGCAAGATCTCATCGCCTAAAAGATTGTAAAAATGAATATGGCTGTCGAGTTTGCACAAAACGCCATCACACCCTACTCCATGATGCCCCACAACTCCAAACCCATAAGCAGTCGTCTTTAAATGCTCAAAAAATAGAGACAAAAGATAATATGACCCAGACACCAGTCACTAATACAGTCAATAATATAAGCGTTTTTCTTCCCACTGCCACCGTTGATATCAAGAGGGAAGGCGATCAGAATGGATGCGCAAGTACTCGAGCACTCGTTAACCAAACGCTCCCTGTTTCTAAAATTGCCTGGTCCACTGTCAAAAAATTGGGACTTACCATACAAAACAGGAATAACTTAAAGGTAACCACCTTTCGATTGAGCTCCCGCACTACCCGAATGAGATGGTCTACAACCCTGACAGCCATGGTGACTAAGGATTTACCACGTAAATTGTATGCAGCCCCAATGCGTATCGACCCCGCCGAAGATTTTCCCGAGCCAACTATCGCTGATGTCGAGCCACGATCTAACACGCCTATTGAGGTTGAGTTAGGCTCCGATATCTTCCCCGAAATAAGAAGAGATGGCACCATTGAATTGGAGATAGGCAAGGTAATCGCCCAAAAAACCGCTTTGGGATATACTTTTTCGGGACCCGTTACACCAAGATGGTAATCATCACACCACCTCAAGGGGGGGGAGAATGTTGAGAAATGCCCCAAACCCAAATGAATGCCCCAACACCATTTAAATGTGCCATCACTGTTCACTTACGTTTTTTAAAGCAAATAAGTCTCTCTTTTTTCTTGGTAGCTTATTAACCATTGTAAAGATTTTTTTTAACGCACTCTAGTTTCAACCTTTGTGGAGAGCAAAATATTTTTGAACAGTGAACAGAAATACTATAAAAAACCATTGAAAAAAAACAATTGTGAAAATAAAATAGAAACTGTGAGTTTGAATTAAATTAAAAAACTGAAAATAAAGAATTAAAAATTTAGACTTTACAAAACTAAAAAGTGAACCGTGTTTTTATTTAAGAGTGCCAGTTCGACCCTTAAACAGATACCAATGAATAATATGGAAGAACATTTGGAGATATTCGAAGAAATTTTCAAACGTTTAGTGAACAATAAGCTCGAATTAACATTGGATAAGATTCCTGCAGTCAAGTGTGAAATATTTAGGATATACAATCAATGGAAATGGGATAAGGGCGGACGAGAAGGGCCTACGGGTAATTGAGAATTTTCTGGTCCCAGACGGACCACATTCGGTGCAAAGTTTCCTGGGACTCTGCTCATACTTCCGTAGGTTTTTAAGGATTTTTCCATATTGACTAGGAAGGCTGGTAAGTTTGAATTTGGTGCCAAGCAGTTACAATCATTTGATTTACTCAAGCGAAAACTTTTGGAAGCACCAATTTTAGCTTTATATGACCCACGAGATATCACTGAACTCCATTGCGATGCCAGTTCAATCAGGTTTGGGGCAATTCTTATGCAAAAGAAACAGGATGGAAAAAAATGCACCCGATATTTTATTTTTCAAAAAGGACAACAGAAGCTGAGTCGAAGTATCATATTTTCGAGCTGGAGACTTTAGCTATAGTGAATAAATTGAAAAGCTTCCGAGTTTACCTTCAAGGGAAACAATTTAAAATAGTGACGGATTGCAACTAGTTAACTATGACTTTAAACAAAAAGGAGTTGAACCCTAGAATTGCCAGATGGGCTTTAGAATTGCAAAATTATGATTACACCCTGGAACATCGATCTGGTACTCGAATGCAACACGTTGACGCACTCAGTCGTTGCAATAATATAATGATTCTAGAAACAAATCTAGTGATATGCCAAGCGAAGGATGAAAAATTGTCGAAATTAAAAGAGTTGTTGCAAAAATCTGAAGATAAGTTCTACGAAATGCAAAATGGTGTCTTACACAGAAAAAAAAAGTGATGATACAGTATTGTTTTGTGTCCCTAGAGACATGGAGAGTCATGTAATGTACAAGTACCACGATGAGATGGGTCATATTGGGGTGGATAGGATGTCAGATTTTATGTGATTGTGGTATTATCCAAACGTTTAGCTCAGTATACAAGCTGATGCAAATATTATGTTATTAGAATGATGTGTTTGTTAATTGTAGAAATAAATTCTAGATTTGCGGCCAAATATAAAATGATTATGATTTGAGGACTGACTCAGTCAAGTTAAAAAAATACTTTACCAAAGAAAGTGGTGCAATTGGCGGTATTAATCCTTGTTGATAACTATCAAAGTATGTCGTATGAAAGCTTAAATAAATGTTCGGAAGACTGAATTCTGTAGGAATAATTAAGGTTCAATCTGGTTTATTTAATATGGTATTCCTAACCAATGAAAACAATTTGTTGCATATACCACAATTCAGATTTTAAATAGCTAAAATATTAACATTTTTACTTTTCGTTTACCTTCGTTATTAATAATTTGTAAAAATTTTATTTAAGGAAAGTTTAACTTTAATTTATATAAATTTTGTTTAATATATTAAGAACTTTTTAAGTTTATTCTCTAAAAAGCACGAGGCAAATAGACACAAAATATGTGAAGTCGACTTTTTTAAGGTCAGAAAAAGCATTCAGTTTATTGCTGAATAATTTTGGCGCGTAAAATATCAATAAAAGTTCGAGTGTCTAGAAACCATATCACACAAATTTATCGAATTTGTAGCGAGTGGTGAGATTAATTTATTCGTATATTTCAGTGTTGTATTTGTAGCAACGAGAAAACAAATTTTAAATGGGCAAAAAAAAATTTACTACAAAATATGTGATACTTATCATGAATTAAGATCAGATTTTTTTAGATCAGATTTTAGGGCTTAAATTCTTAAAATACGATCCAGCTGGCAGCAATTTAAGTATTTAACCTTGCTTAATATCTTTTGCATGATACTTGTCTACGAAATTTCCTTGCAAATATTCGAATTCATAGTTGCAATTGCCAATTTTCTTTCTAATGCGGCCCTTTACGAAAACATGGTCGAGTCTTGAGCTATAACTCTTCTCAAAATTGGACTGTTTAAAGTTTCTACGAAAAACTTCTTGTCCTTCTTTGAAGGAACACTCCTTGGATCTTAAGTTGTACGCCCTCTGCGTTGAAATTGTTTCTCCATTAATAAAGTAACTCTTTTTCTTATTATTTCCATAGAATCTTCCCTTGAAAAACTTACTTCCCTATCTTCTAAAATACCTAATTTTCTTAACTGTGTGTACGTTTGAACGTTTGTCACCAAATGTTATATAATGTAATGTATGCTTGACCTTAGAGCACAACCTATACTGTTTAATACTTCGTCCCAGTTCCCTTGGTAGTTGTTAATATAAGCCCTAATTACTGCAATAACAGAACGATTTATTCGTTCTGAGGCATTTGCCTGAGGAGAGTGAACGGCAGTGAGCGTAGGAAGAATTAAATACTTTTCTAGAAGCTGCTTAAATAATTTTGATTTAAAATGGACTCCGATGTCAGAAACAACTGTCTCCGGCACCCCAAATGAAAAATTTCTTCTTCTAAATATTTACATATAACATCAGCAGTTAATTTTTTATAGGTTTTAGAATTGGATACTTTGACAAGTTGTCGAGAACCACAAAAATATCAAGGAAATCAACATAAAGCTTCTAAAATAAGCGTTTAGTCATAGCTGGATGTCCCATGGCCTCAGTACAAAATTAGGGTGTTTTTTCCCTTCCACACATCACAGATATTAATATGTTCTTTCGCGGTATTAACTAAACCTGACCAAAAATAATGCCTTCGAATTCTCTCCAGCGTTTTGTTGATTCTAAAATGTGTTAATAATATATCGTCATGTGCCTTTACTAATATACCTGGTATTAACTCTTGTGGGAGCCATAACAACAGAGGTCGTCATGAAGCTGTCCACCGGATGCATGTTCCGTCCGTCTATAGACACAGTTATCGGGAAATTTATTATTATTCTCTATTCTCTAAAACCCTTTTCATTAGTCCGTTATACTCATCGGTGTTGAAAAAGGGTGAATTTAAGTCAACAAAAACCCAGTCTCTTCGGACAAGCTACTTGTCATCAAATTTGACTAACTTTCACACAAACATAAGACAGAATAATCTGGAGTGGTACGGGAAAGTGCATCTGGAACTATATTGTGATTGCCTTTACTATGTTTAATTTTAAAAACGTACCCCTGAAGTTTAAATGCCCATCTTGCCAATCTTGGGCTTAAATCTTGTTGGCGTATGAGCCGTTTTAGTGACGGTCACAATCATAAACTCATGCCCTTCAAAACATAGGGCCGAAATTTTTTGATACTCAGCACAGTCGCCAAGCACTCTTGTTCGGTCACGGAGTAATTTCGTTGGGCTTTGTTGATTTTTTTTGACATAAATGCCACAGGAACTTCATCACCCTCCGCATTTACCTGGACCAGTACACTTCCTATACCTATCTTGCTCGCAGGGTTTGCGAAATCTGGATTATGCAAGACAGGCGCAGAGCTCAATAGACACTTTTGTTCCTCCAGGGACGTTTGGGCATCATCGTTCCAAACAAATTTCTTCTTATTCTTCAACAGATCAGTTAGAGGAGTCGCTAAAGATGCGTAGTTAACAATGAATTTCCTATACCACCCAGACATCCCAAGAAAACGTCAGACATATTTTATTGTCTCATTTAGTTGTTTTCAGCAAATGTATGTGAATTTAACTTTTTACCAAACAAACTATCTACTGCTTTGCTTTTGGTTACTGATGAGGGTTGGTGACTCTTCTCGAAACAGCTGTATAACATGTCATGCAGAATATAGATCAACTTTTGAAACAAATGTGCTAATGCTTTTGCTTTATATATCAAAATGTTTAACTGAAAACTTAGTTCGTTATTGAAAAAAGAAGTAAGCTATAAAGTTTTCATAAAAAAATTTATATTAAGCAAAAATTTAAATTGGCATATTTTGTGAGTAACAAAATAAGCAAAAAAAATTAGGTTTTGTAAATTCATGTATTTAAAAAGAAACCTTAAAAAGGCTATAAAGAAACAAAATAATTTTAATTTTATAATTGTATAGTACTAAATTTTAATACTAATAACCCTAAATTATTATTAATAAATCCACTATATTTTCGAGTGTATACTGAGAAATCATATATTGTTCTGAGTTTGACTAAATGATATTCAAGAACTACTCAGAACAGGTAAAAAGGAAACTATTACAGAAACGACTTGAATTGATGAAAATATATAATGTGGCCTTAGAATCAACTTTAAAATTAATATTCTAATATTCCAAACTGTTCACGGAAAATAAAGAAAGGACAAAGAGAAAATTTATAGTTTTTTTATTGGTATAGAATAGATAAATCAGATAATCCATTACTATAGTTCCAAATAAATGAAGTTTTTATATGAGAAAATGTATAGCTATCATTTAAAAAAAAACTAGCAGAAACAAAAAAAAATTAACACAAAAACAGGAAAACCCAAAAGTTTCTTGCTTGTCACGATTCAGTTCGAAACAAAACAACATTATTTCTGGTCACTATTCAGCGCGATAAGCCGAACCATTAAATTTCAAATATAATTTGTATATTTTAAAGGACAATTTTACAATATTTTCTAATATATGTTAGTAAAAATATTTTACTATCAAAAGACCAACAAAGAAAATGGGGAAGAAAATATGTAACATAAAATTTATTAAGTTCTGAGATATTTTAATAAAAAAAAATTAAATACTAATGCCAGATAATGGGAGGCCCACAGAGCAAATTTTTTTGAGTTTTAGCTTAAGAGGTTTTAAAGCATCGGGCCCCACGTTGGCTGCCAAAAATAATAAAAATGTAGCATATAACCAAAAAAAATGCATATATTCCGGCTCTGGCTCTTCTGCTATCGGGCGGGGTCATGAACTAAACTAAGATGTTAACAAAAACCAAATAGTATTAAATATTTTAATTGTATGCACAAAAAAATACATAAAAAGAAAACGTCTTACAACAATGTTGTATAAACGCGACCCAAAAGTATGAAGTAAAAATAAAAAAAATTAAAAGACTGAATGTAATGGCAACTGAATTTGTTTGAAAGGAACTGTTTGAAAACTTTTCAGAAGCAAGTTCCTGGATATCATGAATATTTTCATGCAGTTCGGAAACCCTTTTCGGGTAGACTGGAGGTCTTGAACTTACTGTTCTTTTCCCGATATCTTGTAGAAAGAGCTCCCGTCATCTACAAATATCTCGTAATTCAGCGACTGAATAAACTTTCAGATTCAAAATTTCGTGATGAATCTAAGGAAGAAGATTTCTTCTTAAAATTTCCACGATCACGGATTCAGGTATTGGAGTTTTAAGATGATCAATTAGCTATAAAATTGAACCATGAAATTGATTGAAACTTTCACCAGGCTTTTGCTTTCTGTCCCATATAAGTTCCCTGTAATCCGTGTCAGTTCTAGTGTCCCTAAACTCCTTGCGAAGAGCTACACAAAGGTCTGGCCACTTAATTGTCCTAATGGATTTATGGTTTCGCCAAAACCAAATGTCGGCCTTTCCTTCGAAGAGAGTACCTGCATAGGCACAAAGGTCAAAATTTCCGTCTAGGGCTTGTCATGTGAGAGCTTGAATTCTGCACAAGAAAGCATCTACTGACATACTAGACCTATTGCCTGAAAATTTTAATCTCAAATTTTTAATGATTTGACTAACTTTATCTGGCCGGATGGAGAACTCTACAGAAGTTCTAGAATTTTATCACATTGTTATTATAATTATCAACGTTTGATGGTGGTGGAAGTTCTAAGAGTTGTTCAGTATTCTGATTTTCAATGTCATTAATGGATGGTTCATTATGACCAACATGAATTTGACTTGTACCTGAAACATCTTTATTTGGTGAGTTATCACTATTAAGTTAAAGTCTGCTAAAACCTGCTTCAAGATTTGTTTGTATTATGAGTAAATTGCTCATTCAAAGATGATAACATCTTAGCCTGTTGAGCGCCAACAGCTGCCTGATTTCTATGCTTTTAGATGGTGACTGAAGAAATCGAAGTATTTGGGGTCGGCTGATTTTCCTGAGACAACGCATTGTTTGAAGAACGATACTCATCAGGATTTTGTTTTCGGGCTTGATGACGTGTTGTCATCGAACTTGGTAGAGACAAGGGTGTTTTAGTTTGGTTGGGAGGTTTAGGAACAGCAACCTGAGTGCCACATGTTGGACAACTAGGTTTGTTAAAAATGGATTTTGTAAAGCAAGATTTGTGAAAAAATGATTACATGAAGTCCTCATAGAATTATTCTTAATGGAGATATTGTTTTTGCAAATACCTCATGCCATAGAAGAAAACGAGTAAGAAAATTATAGTCGGTCTAGACCGACTATAAGATACCCTATACCATGCGTTTAGAGAACCTATCTCATAGGCCCAACTAACTGGACATAGAAAATAAGCATGAACCAAATTTGAGTGGGGTTTTTATTAATTTTTTTGGCTGCAGATATGAAAAACTTCATATCGGATTCTATATCTATATGGGGACTAGGCCCAAAAATGGACCGATCCTGACTATGTTTGGTAAAGTCTCTTGTATTTTTCAAAAATATATACAAACAAAATTTGAGAAGAATCAGTGCAATATTTTTGTTTTTTGATAGATTTAAGTGAAGATCGGGAAGCAGCTCTATATGGGGCCTATGACTAAGAGTTGTCCCATAGCGATCATTTTTGGACTACTCATTAATGGATGTAATAAACGCATACAAGCCCAATTTGAGTAAGATCTATATGACAATTTGGATCTTATGGCAATTTATGTCGATTTCATAGGGGTCATTTGTATGGGGCTAGGTCTGAACATAGACCGATTCTCTCCAATTTCAATAGCGTTCATCCTATGGCTGGTAAAAGCTAATGTACCAAATTTCATATATTCATATTTGCGACCTGCAGTTTGATTACTAGGTTTACATGGACACACAGACGGACGGACGGACATCTTTAAATCGAATCAGTTAGTGATTCTGATTCGATCGGTATAATAAAAGGTGGGTTTAGGTCAAATATTTTTGGTAGTTATAAACAACAGCACAAAGTCATTATACCCAAACCACATAGTGGTATAGGGTATAAAGACCCTACTGGTGGTAATACTGGTGGAAGGGATGGAGGTGCACTAGGTGGAGCTGTATGCGTTATTGCTGCCACATTCTCATTACTGTGCTTAACAGGCATTTTTATTTTTTTAAAAAAGGTATAGCAATTCAAGGGAATAAAAGGAAGTTCATATAAACTTTATATTAATAAAAAAAATTCCTTAAAATGTTTACAAAAAAAATATTGAACCTTCAAGTAATTGATTTAAAAAAAACAATAAAAATATATACTAAAATTTTATTATTTTCTATAAAAATAAAAAATCTTATTTTTTCGATCTTTATCAATTTAATGATTGAGTTTGAAATTGTTCAGGCTCAATATCAAATGCTTTTACTTTAAATAAAGCAAAAGCATTAGAACATTTGTTTCAAAAATTGATCTATGTTCTGCATGGCAGGTTATACAGCTGTTTCGGGAAGAGTCACCACCAACCCTCATCAGAAACCAAAAGCAATAGATAGTTTGTTTGGTAAAAAGTTAAATTCATATACATTTGCTGAAAACAACTAAATGAGAATTCAAGCCTCCTCCAATATAACAAACTAAAATATAAAACAACTTTGACTGATAAAGATCGAAAAAAAGATTTTTTATTTTTTTAGAAAATAATAAAATTTAAAATACGGAGGGCACGCCGTTAACGCGAAATGTAAGCTTAGCAAAAACAAATTGTTTTTCTTGTTGTTTCGAGACAAAAACAAACATGTATATTGTAGTACGCAATTTGTACTCATATACAAACATATTTGTTTCAAAGTTGTGTTATATTTTAGTTTGTTATATTGGAGAAGGATTAAATAGTATAACTCTTTGCTTGAATTCTCATTCAGTTGTTTTCAAACATTAACATTTTTACTTTTCGTTTACCTTCGTTATTAATAATTTGTAGAAATTTTATTTAAGGAAAGTTTAACTTTAATTTATATAAATTTTGTTTAATATATTAAGAACTTTTTAAGTTTATTCTTTAAAAAGCACGAGGCAAATAGACACAAAATATGTGAAGTCGACTTTTTTAAGGTCAGAAAAAGCATTCAGTTTATTGCTGAATAATTTTGGCGCGTAAAATATCAATAAAAGTTCGAGTGTCTAGAAACCATATCACACAAATTTATCGAATTTGTAGCGAGTGGTGAGATTAATTTATATGTATATTTCAGTGTTGTATTTATAGCAACGAGAAAACAAATTTTAAATGGGCAAAAAAAATTTACTACAAAATATGTGATACTTATCATGAATTAAGATCAGATTTTTTTAGATCAGATTTTATAGCTTAAATTCTTAAAATACGATCCAGCTGGCAGCAATTTAAGTATTTAACCTTGCTTAATATCTTTTGCATGATACTTGACTACGAAATTTCCTCGCAAATATTCGAATTCATAGTTGCAATTGCCAATTTTCTTTCTAATGCGGCCCTTTACGAAAACATGGTCGAGTCTTGAGCTATAACTCTTCTCAAAATTGGACTGTTTAAAATTTCTACGAAAAACTTCTTGTCCTTCTTTGAAGGAACACTCCTTGGATCTTAAGTTGTACGCCCTCTGCGTTGAAATTGTTTCTCCATTAATAAAGTAGCTCTTTTTCTTATTATTTCCATAGAATCTTCCCTTGAAAAACTTACTTCCCTATCTCCTAAAATACCTAATTTTCTTAACTGTGTGTACGTTTGAACGTTTGTCACCAAAAGTTATATAATGTAATGTATGCTTGACCTTAGAGCACAACCTATACTGTTTAATACTTCGTCCCAGTTCCCTTGGTAGTTGTTAATATAAGCCCTAATTGCTGCAATAACAGAACGATTTATTCGTTCTGAGGCATTTGCCTGAGGAGAGTGAACGGCAGTGAGCGCAGCAAGAATTTAATACTTTTCTAGAAGCTGCTTAAATAATTTTGATTTAAAATGGACTCCGATGTCAAAAACAACTGTCTCCGGCACCCCAAATGAAAAATTTCTTCTTCTAAATATTTACATATAACATCAGCAGTTAATTTTTTATAGGTTTTAGAATTGGATACTTTGACAAGTGGTCGAGAACTACAAAAATATCAAGGAAATCAGCATAAATCTTCTAAAATAAGCGTTTAGTCATAGCTGGATGTCCCATGGCCTCAGTACAAAATTAGGGTGTTTTTCCCCACACATCACAGATATTAATATATTCTTTCACGGTATTAACTAAACCTGACCAAAAATAATACCTTCGAATTCTCTCCAGCGTTTTGTTGATTCCAAAATGTGCTTATAATATATCGTCATGTGCCTTTACTAATATACCTGGTATTAACTCTTGTGGGAGCCATAACAACAGAGGTCGTCATGCATGTTCCGTCCGTCTATAGACACAGTTATCGGGAAATTTATTATTATTCTCTATTCTCTAAAACTCTTTTCATTAGTCCGTTATACTCAACGGTGTTGAAAAAGGGTGACTTTAAGTCAACAAAACCCCAGTCTCTTCGGACAAGCTACTTATCACCAAATTTGACTAACTTTCACACAAACAAAAGACAGAATAATCTGGAGTGATAAGGGAAAGTGCATCTGGAACTATATTCTGATTGCCTTTACTATGTTTAATTTTAAAAACGTACCCCTGAAGTTTAGATGCCCATCTTGCCAATCTTGGGCTTAAATCTTGTTGGCGCATGAGCCGTTTTAGTGACGGTCACAATCATAAACTCATGCCCTTCAAAACATAGGGCCGAAATTTTTTGATACTCAGCACAGTCGCCAAGCACTCTTGTTCGGTCACGGAGTAATTTCGTTGGGCTTTGTTGATTTTTTTTGACATAAATGCCACAGGAACTTCATCACCCTCCGCATTTACCTGGATCAGTACTCTTCCTATACCTATCTTGCTCGCAGGTTTTGCGAAATCTGGATTATGCAAGACAGGCGCAGAGCTCAATAGACACTTTTGTTCCTCAAAGGACGTTTGGGCATCATCGTTCCAAACAAATTTCTTCTTATTTTTCAACTGAGCAGTTAGAGGAGTCGCTAAAGATGCGTAGTTAACAATGAATTTCCTATACCACCCAGACATCCCAAGAAAACGTCAGACATATTTTATTGTCTCATTTAGTTGTTTTCAGCAAATGTATGTGAATTTAACTTTTTACCAAACAAACTATCTACTGCTTTTGGTTACTGATGAGGGTTGGTGACTCTTCCCGAAACAGCTGTATAACCTGTCATGCAGAATATAGATCAATTTTTGAAACAAATGTGCTAATGCTTTTGCTTTATATATCAAAATGTTTAACTGAAAACTTATTTCGTTATTGAAAAAAGAAGTAAGCTATAAAGTTTTCATAAAAAAATTTATATTAAGCAAAAATTTAAATTGGTATATTTTGTGAGTAACAAAATAAGCAAAAAAAATTAGGTTTTGTAAATTCATGTATTTAAAAAGAAACCTTAAAAAGGCTATAAAGAAACAAAATAATTTTAATTTTATAATTGTATAGTACTAAATTTTAATACTAATAACCCTAAATTATTATTAAATTTCAAATATAATTTGTATATTTTAAAGGACAATTTTACAATATTTTCTAAAATGTAACATAAAATTTATAAAGTTCTGAGATATTTTAATAAAAAAAAATTAAATACTAATGCCAGATAATGGGAGGCCCACAGAGTAAAAATATTTTACTATCAAAAGACCAACAAAGAAAATGGGGAAGAAAATATGTAACATAAAATTTATTAAGTTCTGAGATATTTTAATAAAAAAAAATTAAATACTAATGCCAGATAATGGGAGGCCCACAGAGCAAATTTTTTTGAGTTTTAGCTTAAGAGGTTTTAAAGCATCGGGCCCCACGTTGGCTGCCAAAAATAATAAAAATGTAGCATATAACCAAAAAAAATTTTTTAATTGTATGTTTGGGGCTAAGTCAGGCCCTTGTATGCATATATTCCGGCTCTGGCTCTTCTGCTATCGGGCGGGGTCATGAACTAAACTAAGATGTTAACAAAAACCAAATAGTATTAAATATTTTAATTGTATGCACAAAAAAATACATAAAAAGAAAACGTCTTACAACAATGTTGTATAAACGCGACCCAAAAGTATGAAGTAAAAATAAAAAAAATTAAAAGACTGAATGTAATGGCAACTGAATTAGTTTGAAAGGAACTGTTTGAAAACTTTTCAGAATCAAGTTCCTGGATATCATGAATATTTTCATGCAGTTCGGAAACCCTTTTCGGGTAGACTGGAGGTCTTGAACTTACTGTTCTTTCCCGATATCTTGTAGAAAGAACTCCCGTCATCTACAAATATCTCGTAATTCAGCGACTGAATAAACTTTCAGATTCAAAATTTCGTGATGAATCTAAGGAAGAAGATTTCTTCTTAAAATTTCCACGATCACGGATTCAGGTATTGGAGTTTTAAGATGATCAATTAGCTATAAAATTGAACCATGAAATTGATTGAAACTTTCACCAGGCTTTTGCTTTCTGTCCCATATAAGTTCCCTGTAATCCGTGTCAGTTCTAGTGTCCCTAAACTCCTTGCGAAGAGCTACACAAAGGTCTGGCCACTTAATTGTCCTAATGGATTTATGGTTTCGCCAAAACCAAATGTCGGCCTTTCCTTCGAAGAGAGTACCTGCATAGGCACAAAGGTCAAAATTTCCGTCTAGGGCTTGTCATGTGAGAGCTTGAATTCTGCACAAGAAAGCATCTACTGACATACTAGACCTATTGCCTGAAAATTTTAATCTCAAATTTTTAATGATTTGACTAACTTTATCTGGCCGGATGGGGAACTCTACAGAAGTTCTAGAATTTTATCACATTGTTATTATAATTATCAACGTTTGATGGTGGTGGAAGTCCTAAGAGTTGTTCAGTATTCTGATTTTCAATGTCATTAATGGATGGTTCATTATGACCAACATGAATTTGACTTGTACCTGAAACATCTTTATTTGGTGAGTTATCACTATTAAGTTAAAGTCTGCTAAAACCTGCTTCAAGATTTGTTTGTATTATGAGTAAATTGCTCATTCAAAGATGATAACATCTTAGCCTGTTGAGCGCCAACAGCTGCCTGATTTCTATGCTTTTAGATGGTGACTGAAGAAATCGAAGTATTTGGGGTCGGCTGATTTTCCTGAGACAACGCATTGTTTGAAGAACGATACTCATCAGGATTTTGTTTTCGGGCTTGATGACGTGTTGTCATCGAACTTGGTAGAGACAAGGGTGTTTTAGTTTGGTTGGGAGGTTTAGGAACAGCAACCTGAGTGCCACATGTTGGACAACTAGGTTTGTTAAAAGTGGATTTTGTAAAGCAAGACTTGTGAAAAAATGATTACATGAAGTCCTCATAGAATTATTCTTAATGGAGATATTGTTTTTGCAAATACCTCATGTCATAGAAGAAAACGAGTAAGAAAATTATAGTCGGTCTAGACCGACTATAAGATACCCTATACCATGCGTTTAGAGAACCTATCTCATAGGCCCAACTAACTGGACATAGAAAATAAGCATGAACCAAATTTGAGTGGGGTTTTTATTAATTTTTTTGGCTGCAGATATGAAAAACTTCATATCGGATTCTATATCTATATGGGGACTAGGCCCAAAAATGGACCGATCCTGACTATGTTTGGTAAAGTCTCTTGTATTTTTCAAAAATATATACAAACAAAATTTGAGAAGAATCAGTGCAATATTTTTGTTTTTTGATAGATTTAAGTGAAGATCGGGAAGCAGCTCTATATGGGGCCTATGACTAAAAGTTGTCCCATAGCGATCATTTTTGGACTACTCATTAATGGATGTAATAAACGCATACAAGCCCAATTTGAGTAAGATCTATATGACAATTTGGATCTTATGGCAATTTATGTCGATTTCATAGGGGTCATTTGTATGGAGGCTAGGTCTGAACATAGACCGATTCTCTCCAATTTCAACAGCGTTCATCCTATGGCTGATGAAAGCTAATGTACCAAATTTCATCAAAATATATTCATATTTGCGACCTGCAGTTTGATTACTAGGTTTACATGGACACACAGACGGACGGACGGACATCTTTAAATCGAATCAGTTAGTGATTCTGATTCGATCGGTATAATAAAAGGTGGGTTTAGGTCAAATATTTTTGGTAGTTATAAACAACAGCACAAAGTCATTATACCCAAACCACATAGTGGTATAGGGTATAAAGACCCTACTGATGGTAATACTGGTGGAAGGGATGGAGGTGCACTAGGTGGAGCTGTATGCGTTATTGCTGCCACATTCTCATTACTGTGCTTAACAGGCATTTTTTTTTTTGTAAAATGGTATAGCAATTCAAGGGAATAAAAAGAAGTTCATATAAGCTTTATATTAATAAAAAAAATTCCTTAAAATGTTTACAAAAAAAATATTGAACCTTCAAGTAATTGATTAAAAAAAAACAATAAAAACATATACCAAAATTTTATTATTTTCTATAAAAATAAAAAATCTTATTTTTTCGATCTTTATCAATTTAATGATTGAGTTTGAAATTGTTCAGGCTCAATATCAAATGTTTTTACTTTAAATAAAGCAAAAGCATTCGCACATTTGTGTCAAAAATTGATCTATATTCTGCATGGCAGGTTATACAGCTGTTTCGGGAAGAGTCACCACCAACCCTCATCAGAAACCAAAAGCAATAGATAGTTTGTTTGGTAAAAAGTTAAATTCATATACATTTGCTGAAAACAACTAAATGAGAATTCAAGCCTCCTCCAATATAACAAACTAAAATATAAAACAACTTTGACTGATAAAGATCGAAAAAAAGATTTTTAATTTTTTTAGAAAATAATAAAATTTAAAATACGAAGGGCACGCCGTTAACGCTAAATGTAAGTTTAGCAAAAACAAATTGTTTTTCTTGTTTTTTCGAGACAAAAACAAACATGTATATTGTAGTACGCAATGTGTCTCATATACAAACATATTTGTTTCAAAGTTGTGTTATATTTTAGTTTGTTATATTGGAGGAGGATTAAATAGTATAACTCTTTGCTTGAATTCTCATTTAGTTGTTTTCAAACATTAACATTTTTACTTTTCGTTTACCTTCGTTATTAATAATTTGTAGAAATGTTATTTAAGGAAAGTTTAACTTTAATTTATATAAATTTTGTTTAATATATTAAGAACTTTTTAAGTTTATTCTATAAAAAGCACGAGGCAAATAGACACAAAATATGTGAAGTCGATTTTTTTAAGGTCAGAAAAAGCATTCAGTTTATTGCTGAATAATTTTGGCGCGTAAAATATCAATAAAAGTTCGAGTGTCTAGAAACCATATCACACAAATTTATCGAATTTGTAGCGAGTGGTGAGATTAATTTATATGTATATTTCAGTGTTGTATTTATAGCAACGAGAAAACAAATTTTAAATGGGCAAAAAAAAATTTACTACAAAATATGTGATACTTATCATGAATTAAGATCAGATTTTTTTAGATCAGATTTTAGGGCTTAAATTCTTAAAATACGATCCAGCTGGCAGCAATTTAAGTATTTAACCTTGCTTAATATCTTTTGCACGATACTTACCTATGAAATTTCCTCGCAAATATTCGAATTCATAGTTGCAATTGCCAATTTTCTTTCTAATGCGGCCCTTTACGAAAATATGGTCGAGTCTTGAGCTATAACTCTTCTCAAAATTGGACTGTTTAAAGTTTCTACGAAAAACTTCTTGTCCTTCTTTGAAGGAACACTCCTTGGATCTTAAGTTGTACGCCCTCTGCGTTGAAATTGTTTCTCCATTAATAAAGCAGCTCTTTTTCTTATTATTTCCATAGAATCTTCCCTTGAAAAACTTACTTCCCTATCTTCTAAAATACCTAATTTTCTTAACTGTGTGTACGTTTGAACGTTTGTCACCAAAAGTTATATAATGTAATGTATGCTTGACCTTAGAGCACGACCTATACTGTTTAATACTACGTCCCAGTTCCCTTGGTAGTTTTTAATATAAGCCCTAATTGCTGGAATAACAGAACGATTTATTCGTTCTGAGGCATTTGCCTGAGGAGAGTGAACGGCAGTGAGCGTAGGAAGAATTAAATACTTTACTAGAAGCTGCTTAAATAATTTTGATTTAAAATGGACTCCGATGTCAGAAACAACTGTCTCCGGCACCCCAAATGAAAAATTTCTTCTTCTAAATATTTACATATAACATCAGCAGTTAATTTTTTATAGGTTTTAGAATTGGATACTTTGACAAGTTGTCGAGAACCACAAAAATATCAAGGAAATCAGCATAAAGCTTCTAAAATAAGCGTTTAGTCATAGCTGGATGTCCCATGGCCTCAGTACAAAATTAGGGTGTTTTTCCCCACACATCACAGATATTAATATATTCTTTCACGGTATTAACTAAACCTGACCAAAAATAATACCTTCGAATTCTCTCCAGCGTTTTGTTGATTCCAAAATGTGTTAATAATATATCGTCATGTGCCTTTACTAATATACCTGGTATTAACTCTTGTGGGAGCCATAACAACAGAGGTCGTCATGAAGCTGTTCACCGGATGCATGTTCCGTCCGTCTATAGACACAGTTATCGGGAAATTTATTATTATTCTCTATTCTCTGAAACTCTTTTCATTAGTCCGTTATACTCATCGGTGTTGAAAAAGGGTGACTTTAAGTCAACAAAACCCCAGTCTCTTCGGACAAGCTACTTGTCACCAAATTTGACTAACTTTCACACAAACAAAAGACAGAATAATCTGGAGTGGTACGGGAAAGTGCATCTGGAACTATATTCTGATTGCCTTTACTATGTTTAATTTTAAAAACGTACCCCTGAAGTTTAAATGCCCCTCTTGCCAATCTTGGGCTTAAATCTTTTTGGCGCATGAGCCGTTTTAGTGACGGTCACAATCATAAACTCATGCCCTTCAAAACATAGGGCCGAAATTTTTTGATAATCAGCACAGTCGCCAAGCACTCTTGTTCGGTCGCGGAGTAATTTCGTTGGGCTTTGTTGATTTTTTTTTTGACATAAATGCCACAGGAACTTCATCACCCTCCGCATTTACCTGGACCAGTACACTTCCTATACCTATCTTGCTCGCAAGGGTTTGCGAAATCTGGATTATGCAAGACAGGCGCAGAGCTCAATAGACACTTTTGTTCCTCCAAGGACGTTTGGGCATCATCGTTCCAAACAAATTTCTTCTTATTCTTCAACAGATCAGTTAGAGGAGTCGCTAAAGATGCGTAGTTAACAATGAATTTCCTATACCACCCAGACATCCCAAGAAAACGTCAGACATATTTTATTGTCTCATTTAGTTGTTTTCAGCAAATGTGTGTGAATTTAACTTTTTACCAAACAAACTATCTACTGCTTTGCTTTTGGTTACTGATGAGGGTTGGTGTCTCTTCTCGAAACAGCTATATAACCTGTCATGCAGAATATAGATCAATTTTTGAAACAAATGTGCTAATGCTTTTGCTTTATATATCAAAATGTTTAACTGAAAACTTATTTCGTTATTGAAAATAGAAGTAAGCTATAAAGTTTTCATAAAAAAATTTATATTAAGCAAAAATTTAAATTGGTATATTTTGTGAGTAACAAAATAAGCAAAAAAAATTAGGTTTTGTAAATTCATGTATTTAAAAAGAAACCTTAAAAAGGCTATAAAGAAACAAAATAATTTTAATTTTATAATTGTATAGTACTAAATTTTAATACTAATAACCCTAAATTATTATTAATAAATCCACTATATTTTCGAGTGTATACTGAGAAATAATATATTGTTTTGAGTTTGACTAAATGATATTCAAGAACTACTCAGAACAGGTAAAAAGGAAACTATTACAGAAACGACTTGAATTGATGAAAATATATAATGTGGCCTTAGAATCAACTTTAAAATTAATATTCTAATATTCCAAACTGTTCACGGAAAATAAAGAAAGGATAAAGAGAAAATTTTTAGTTTTTTTATTGGTATAGAATAGATAAATCAGATAATCCATTACTATAGTTCCAAATAAATGAAGTTTTTATATGAGAAAATGTATAGCTATCATTTAAAAAAAAACTAGCAGAAACAAAAAAAAATTAACACAAAAACAGGAAAACCCAAAAGTTTCTTGCTCGTCCCGATTCAGTTCGAAACAAAACAACATTATTTCTGGTCACTATTCAGCGCGATAAGCCGAACCATTAAATTTCAAATATAATTTGTATATTTTAAAGGACAATTTTTATTAAGTTCTGAGATATTTTGATAAAAAAAATTAAATACTAATGCCAGATAATGGGAGGCCCACAGAGCAAATTTTTTTGAGTTTTAGCTTAAGAGGTTTTAAAGCATCAGGCCCCACGTTGGCTGCCAAAAATAATAAAAATGTAGCATATAACCAAAAAAAATTGTTAAATTGTATGTTTGGGACTAAGTCAGGCCCTTGTATACATATATTCCGGCTCTGGCTCGTCTGCTATCGAGTGGAGTCATGAAAAAAACTAAGATGTTGACAACAACCACATAGTATTAAATATTTTAATTGTATGCACAAAAAAAGGACATAAAAAGAAAACGTCTTACAACAATGTTGCATAAACGCGACCCAAAAGTATAAAGTAAAAATAAAAAAGATTAAATGACTGGATGTAATGGCAACTGAATTTATTTGAAAGGAACTTTTTGAAAACTTTGCATCTACTAAGGTGGTTGCTCAAAGGTGAAAATAAAGCAACAATATGCCCAACCCAACCTTGATCATCCAAACATTAATATTCAGCCACAATGCACATAGTTTATTTGATGATCCCTAGCCACACCCTCTCACTACTTACATTAACCCTATCACATGAAATCAAAAACTGAGTAATTTACGAATTCATTGTAAATATTGTTTATTTACATAAAAAACTATAAAATTCTTTATTTAAAATATGCATTCAGCGAATTTTTGATAATGCATTAGATAAAGTTCGAAATATTAACAAATTCATTATATTAGTCAAAAGGTATTACTTAAGACTACTATTTGTTTTTAATTAACAAAAAAAAAATACATTATGCATATTAAAAATTTTAAGAATTTAAAAGTATTATTGGAAGCGAAACCCCTATAAAGTATTATTGGAAGCGAAATGATAAATGAAATAATGTAGGTCAATGAGCTTTAAAAACAAAATATAAACGAAATAAGAAACTAAGCGTAATAAGAAACTAAAGAGTAAAATAAGTAAATAAGAGTAAAAAAAGGAGTTGCCAGATGGTAAAAAAAAATCATGTGAGTCCGTTCACAGGGGAGATGTGTAGACATCTAGTAATTAAACATTTTTTAATGTCATTTTTTAAAATCAAACAGAAAGCGTCATCTATGTATCACTTATAGCAAAAACTGTTTCAGTTAATTCAACAGCCCTTTGCTGTAAAACTCAGAGCCTCTGCAGTTGGTTGTTATAAGTGATACATAGATGGCACTTGCGTATGAAATTTACAAAATTGCAATTGGAATATTTTATTATTCCAGTCATTTTCTGAGCGATATTAGAAAAGAAATGTAAACAATTGTGTGTTTACGTGAAAATGTCAGAATAAAATAAATTGTAAACATTGAAATTTAAATTTTGAAAAAAGTTGTTTGCAAACATTAGAAAAATTAAGTGATGTTTTTTATTGAATATAACTACGAAATATTTGCGACATTAAATGAAGAAAATTTCTCAAAGGCCATGCAGAATTTTTTAATTTGTTTTTTAAGAGGAATGTTGTTGAAGGGATGGATCAGGAAAAAAACATAGTCCCCCAGAAATAAAGTGTATGTGTTATTGCTGCCACATTCTCATTACTGTGCTTAACAGACATTTTTTTTTTTGTAAAATGGTATAGCAATTCAAGGGAATAAAAGGAAGTTCATATAAGCTTTATATTAATAAAAAAAATTCCTTAAAATGTTTACAAAAAAAATATTGATCCTTCAAGTAATTGATTAAAAAAAAAACAATAAAAATATATACCAAAATTTTATTATTTTCTATAAAAATAAAAAATCTTATTTTTTCGATCTTTATCAATTTAATGATTGAATTTGAAATTGTTCAGGCTCAATATCAAATGTTTTTACTTTAAATAAAGCAAAAGCATTCGCACATTTGTTTCAAAAATTGATCTATATTCTGCATGGCAGGTTATACAGCTATTTCGGGAAGAGTCACCACCAACCCTCATCAGAAACCAAAAGTAGTAGATAGTTTGTTTGGTAAAAAGTTAAATTCATATACATTTGCTGAAAACAACTAATATAACAACCTAAAATATAAAACAACTTTGACTGATAAAGATCGAAAAAAAATTTTTAATTTTTTTAGAAAATAATAAAATTTAAAATACGAAGGGCACGCCGTTAACGCTAAATATAAGTTTAGCAAAAACAAATTGTTTTTCTTGTCTTTTCGAGACAAAAAAAAACATGTATATTGTAGTACGCAATGTGTGTCATATACAAACATATTTGTTTCAAAGTTGTGTTATATTTTAGTTTGTTATATTGGAGGAGGATTAAATAGTATAACTCTTTGCTTGAATTCTCATTTAGTTGTTTTCAAACATTAACATTTTTACTTTTCGTTTACCTTCGTTATTAATAATTTGTAGAAATTTTATTTAAGGAAAGTTTAACTTTAATTTATATAAATTTTGTTTAATATATTAAGAACTTTTTAAGTTTATTCTATAAAAAGCACGAGGCAAATAGACACAAAATATGTGAAGTCGATTTTTTTAAGGTCAGAAAAAGCATTCAGTTTATTGCTGAATAATTTTGGCGCGTAAAATATCAATAAAAGTTCGAGTGTCTAGAAACCATATCACACAAATTTATCGAATTTGTAGCGAGTGGTGAGATTAATTTATATGTATATTTCAGTGTTGTATTTATAGCAACGAGAAAACAAATTTTAAATGGGCAAAAAAAATTTACTACAAAATATGTGATACTTATCATGAATTAAGATCAGATTTTTTTAGATCAGATTTTAGGGCTTAAATTCTTAAAATACGATCCAGCTGGCAGCAATTTAAGTATTTAACCTTGCTTAATATCTTTTGCATGATACTTGCCTACGAAATTTCCTCGCAAATATTCGAATTCATAGTTGCAATTGCCAATTTTCTTTCTAATGCGGCCCTTTACGAAAATATGGTCGAGTCTTGAGCTATAACTCTTCTCAAAATTGGACTGTTCAAAGTTTCTACGAAAAACTTCTTGTCCTTCTTTGAAGGAACACTCATTGGATCTTAAGTTGTACGCCCTCTGCGTTGAAATTGTTTCTCCATTAATAAATTAGCTCTTTTTCTTATTATTTCCATAGAATCTTCCCTTGAAAAACTTACTTCCCTATCTTCTAAAATACCTAATTTTCTTAACTGTGTGTACGTTTGAACGTTTGTCACCAAAAGTTATATAATGTAATGTATGCTTGACCTTAGAGCACAACCTATACTGTTTAATACTACGTCCCAGTTCCCTTGGTAGTTTTTAATATAAGCCCTAATTGCTGCAATAACAGAACGATTTATTCGTTCTGGGGCATTTGCCTGAGGAGAGTGAACGGCAGTGAGCGTAGGAAGAATTAAATACTTTACTAGAAGCTGCTTCAATAATTTTGATTTAAAATTGACTCCGATGTCAGAAACAACTGTCTCCGGCACCCCAAATGAAAAATTTCTTCTTCTAAATATTTACATATAACATCAGCAGTTAATTTTTTATAGGTTTTAGAATTGGATACTTTGACAAGTTGTCGAGAACCACAAAAATATCAAGGAAATCAGCATAAAGCTTCTAAAATAAGCGTTTAGTCATAGCTGGATGTCCCATGGCCTCAGTACAAAATTAGGGTGTTTTTTCCCTTCCACACATCACAGATATTAATATATTCTTTCACGGTATTAACTAAACCTGACCAAAAATAATACCTTCGAATTCTCTCCAGCGTTTTGTTGATTCCAAAATGTGTTAATAATATATCGTCATGTGCCTTTACTAATATACCTGGTATTAACTCTTGTGGGAGCCATAACAACAGAGGTCGTCATGAAGCTGTTCACCGGATGCATGTTCCGTCCGTCTATAGACACAGTTATCGGGAAATTTATTATTATTCTCTATTCTCTAAAACTCTTTTCATTAGTCCGTTATACTCATCGGTGTTGAAAAAGGATGACTTTAAGTCAACAAAACCCCAGTCTCTTCGGACAAGCTACTTGTCACTAAATTTGACTAACTTTCACACAAACAAAAGACAGAATAATCTGGAGTGGTACGGGAAAGTGCATCTGGAACTATATTCTGATTGCCTTTACTATGTTTAATTTTAAAAACGTACCCCTGAAGTTTAAATGCCCATCTTGCCAATCTTGGGCTTAAATCTTGTTGGCGCATGAGCCGTTTTAATGACGGTCACAATCATAAACTCATGCCCTTCAAAACATAGGGCCGAAATTTTTTGATACTCAGCACAGTCGCCAAGCACTCTTGTTCGGTCACGGAGTAATTTCGTTGGGCTTTGTTGTTTTTTTTTGACATAAATGCCACAGGAACTTCATCACCCTCCGCATTTACCTGGACCAGTACACTTCCTATACCTATCTTGCTCGCAGGGTTTGCGAAATCTGGATTATGCAAGACAGGCGCAGAGCTCAATAGACACTTTTGTTCCTCCAAGGACGTTTGGGCATCATCGTTCCAAACAAATTTCTTCTTATTCTTCAACAGATCAGTTAGAGGAGTCGCTAAAGATGCGTAGTTAACAATGAATTTCCTATACCACCCAGACATCCCAAGAAAACGTCAGACATATTTTATTGTCTCATTTAGTTGTTTTCAGCAAATGTATGTGAATTTAACTTTTTACCAAACAAACTATCTACTGCTTTTGGTTACTGATGAGGGTTGGTGACTCTTCCCGAAACAGCTGTATAACCTGTCATGCAGAATATAGATCAATTTTTGAAACAAATGTGCTAATGCTTTTGCTTTATATATCAAAATGTTTAACTGAAAACTTATTTCGTTATTGAAAATAGAAGTAAGCTATAAAGTTTTCATAAAAAAATTTATATTAAGCAAAAATTTAAATTGGTATATTTTGTGAGTAACAAAATAAGCAAAAAAAATTAGGTTTTGTAAATTCATGTATTTAAAAAGAAACCTTAAAAAGGCTATAAAGAAACAAAATAATTTTAATTTTATAATTGTATAGTACTAAATTTTAATACTAATAACCCTAAATTATTATTAATAAATCCACTATATTTTCGAGTGTATACTGAGAAATAATATATTGTTTTGAGTTTGACTAAATGATATTCAAGAACTACTCAGAACAGGTAAAAAGGAAACTATTACAGAAACGACTTGAATTGATGAAAATATATAATGTGGCCTTAGAATCAACTTTAAAATTAATATTCTAATATTCCAAACTGTTCACGGAAAATAAAGAAAGGATAAAGAGAAAATTTTTAGTTTTTTTATTGGTATAGAATAGATAAATCAGATAATCCATTACTATAGTTCCAAATAAATGAAGTTTTTATATGAGAAAATGTATAGCTATCATTTAAAAAAAAACTAGCAGAAACAAAAAAAAATTAACACAAAAACAGGAAAACCCAAAAGTTTCTTGCTCGTCCCGATTCAGTTCGAAACAAAACAACATTATTTCTGGTCACTATTCAGCGCGATAAGCCGAACCATTAAATTTCATATATAATTTGTATATTTTAAAGGACAATTTTTATTAAGGTCTGAGATATTTTGATAAAAAAAAATTAAATACTAATGCCAGATAATGGGAGGCCCACAGGTCAAATTTTTTTGAGTTTTAGCTTAAGAGGTTTTAAAGCATCAGGCCCCACGTTGGCTGCCAAAAATAATAAAAATGTAGCATATAACCAAAAAAAATTGTTAAATTGTATGTTTGGGACTAAGTCAGGCCCTTGTGTGCATATATTCCGGCTCTGGCTCGTCTGCTATCGAGTGGAGTCATGAAAAAAACTAAGATGTTGACAACAACCACATAGTATTAAATATTTTAATTGTATGCACAAAAAAAGGACATAAAAAGAAAACGTCTTACAACAATGTTGCATAAACGCGACCCAAAAGTTTAAAGTAAAAATAAAAAAGATTAAATGACTGGATGTAATGGCAACTGAATTTATTTGAAAGGAACTTTTTGAAAACTTTGCATCTACTAAGGTGGTTGCTCAAAGGTGAAAATAAAGCAACAATATGCCCAACCCAACCTTGATCATCCAAACATTAATATTCAGCCACAATGCACATAGTTTATTTGATGATCCCTAGCCACACCCTCTCACTACTTACATTAACCCTATCACATGAAATCAAAAACTGAGTAATTTACGAATTCATTGTAAATATTGTTTATTTACATAAAAAATTATAAAATTCTTTATTTAAAATATGCATTCAGCGAATTTTTGATAATGCATTAGATAAAGTTCGAAATATTAACAAATTCATTATATTAGTCAAAAGGTATTACTTAAGACTACTATTTGTTTTTAATTAACAAAAAAAAAATACATTATGCATATTAAAAATTTTAAGAATTTAAAAGTATTATTGGAAGCGAAACCCCTATAAAGTATTATTGGAAGCGAAATGATAAATGAAATAATGTAGGTCAATGAGCTTTAAAAACAAAATATAAACGAAATAAGAAACTAAGCGTAATAAGAAACTAAAGAGTAAAATAAGTAAATAAGAGTAAAAAAAGGAGTTGCCAGATTGTAAAAAAAATCATGTGAGTCCGTTCACAGGGGAGATGTGTAGACATCTAGTAATTAAACATTTTTTAATGTCATTTTTTAAAATCAAACAGAAAGCGTCATCTATGTATCACTTATAGCAAAAACTGTTTCAGTTAATTCAACAGCCCTTTGCTGTAAAACTCAGAGCCTCTGCAGTTGGTTGTTATAAGTGATACATAGATGGCACTTGCGTATGAAATTTACAAAATTGCAATTGGAATATTTTATTATTCCAGTCATTTTCTGAGCGATATTAGAAAAGAAATGTAAACAATTGTGTGTTTACGTGAAAATGTCAGAATAAAATAAATTGTAAACATTGAAATTTAAATTTTGAAAAAAGTTGTTTGCAAACATTAGAAAAATTAAGTGATGTTTTTTATTGAATATAACTACGAAATATTTGCGACATTAAATGAAGAAAATTTCTCAAAGGCCATGCAGAATTTTTTAATTTGTTTTTTAAGAGGAATGTTGTTGAAGGGGTGGATCAGGAAAAATACATAGTCCCCCAGAAATAAAGTGAACGAAGCTAAAAAAAAACTACAAAATGAACAACCCCAAAACCTGCAACCCATTTTCCTATTTAAAGTTATCACATTTTCATTCATTATAAATAAATTTTTAATAAAAATAAACAAAAATAAACATAGAGACAATTACAGTGCCTCAAACAAATAATCGGACACCCTTATACAGTTTTTTAACAGTACAATACAAATCTCACTTAAAGTTTAGATTTTTATAATATATTTCTGATAAAAAAAAATATTCTTTATTAAATAATACAAGAAATAATAATAATTTCTATAGAATATTAGAAACAAAAAAAAAGGTATTGCATCTTGAATTAATTTTTGTAAATTCTTTGTTTGGTTTACGCCGATAAGATGAATATTTTTACCTAACAAAAGAAATAAACTATACAGAGGACCAACTCAACTGATAGTGTGGGCCTAAATCGATTACATACATGAACAATGTATTTTATACGTAAAGATATACGTATTGTTTCATTTATGGACTTAAAATCTTTTTTCTTATTGTCAGTGGATGCATGTGGGTTACTAGAAAACTCGTTTTTCACATTACATGTGATCATTTAATATTTTTTCTTTGTCCATCTGTGCTTTTATTTTCCACCTTTTCTCTAAACATATACATCGATATAGATAATAATAACCAAAAATGAGAATTGGAAAATAAATCAAATTATTGATTATATAATTTATTTTGAAGAAAAAATATTTGTCCGATTGTTAGTTGGAGGCACTGTATATAAATTATGTTTTCAAAAATATTGTTAAATGTCAGATTTTTTTCGAATTTGTTTGATTAATGACCATGATTTTTTAAGAGAGCAATTTCGAATATTTATAAATATTACAGAGAATATTTCCAATATTAAAAAAATATTCCTTATATTGCAGCTCGTTGAACTAAAACCGTTATGCATCTTGCAATATCTTTATATTATATGTCTTTGGTAAAACGTTAAAAATATCCCAATATAAACGTATATAAGTGATACATAGATGACGCTTTTAAAAAAGTGGCATAAAAACAATTTTATATCATAATTTTGTGTTACAGCTCTCACCGTTTTGTGTTACGCTGTTTTTGTGATTGTACTGTGAAATAGAAATTTACCCCCCTGCGCGTATAGATGTTTACACATCAAAAATATATTACATTGGCAAATTTATTTTAACAAAAAAATTGTAACGACGCACAGTGTTGTGAGCTCCTATAACGAGTAGCCATTAATAGGAGTTGTCGTAGGTAAATGAAATTCCGTACACTAATATATTTATATGGCTTTTACTAGCTCGTATCGAAATTTTCATCAATATCGGTGCAAGGACACGACCAGCTCCCATATATCCTTTAACTTAAAAATGGTATGAATTAGAATTGGTCGACAAATGGTATATATTTTATATATATGACAATACGTGCGACAATTTTTAGTCCCTTATGTGCAAGGACATGTCCACCTCTCATATATCCTTTAACTTAAAAATGGTATAAAGGTACAAAAATTATTAGAATTTGTCGAAAAATGGTACATATTTATTATATTTGACAATAAATACGTGCGACAACCTTAAGTTCCTTATTTGCAAGGACATGTCCTCCTCTCATATATCCTTAAACTTAAAAATGGTATAAAAGGCATAAAAATTTATTTTTCTTCGTAGCAATAACACACCTATCTAAAACTGGTCTAAAATTATGAAATATTTACATATAACTCACTTACAGTGTAGGGTATTTTCATCTGAATAAAATACTACAATGAAACAATAAATTTAAAACTTTCGAAAAAATTCATAAATTTTTATTATATAACAATATTTAAAAATAACTAACAATTTGATTATACCTTTACTAATCGCTGAAGCTATACATATCTTCCCTAAGCATTGATGTTTTTTCAAACAATATATCTTCTATATTGTCATCATCAACATTTTGATATTCATGTTTTTCTTCAGTTATATAATTTTCTATGTCCTTCAACGAATTTCTCTCAGTTTTCTAAATTTGGCTATATAATGAAACTGCCGGTTCCGATTGTAGCATCAAATATACAAATAAATCCATGTTTGTCTTTTGTCTACTATTTTTTCGCGTGTGGTCTAATCTACCTTTTCTAATGACTTTATGGGTACATTCTAAAGCTTCCTCGGATAACATCCCTATTGGCAATTTAGAATATTTAATTAACTCAATACCATGTACTAAGATCTTGTGTACTGTTGGTGGCATACAGTACCAAGGATATAATGATATATATAAAGAAATTGTCTCTCTTAACAATTTTTCAAAATTTATAACCTTTATATTCTTCCCACCGGATAAGGTTCTTAAAATGATTGAAAAGTTTTTGATTAAATTTACATCTACTCCTGTTATTTTTGATGATATATTGGCATCTGAAAAAAATCGACGTGCAGTATTACCATCATTGGTAGTACCATATCCAGTTTTTACCTTATCAATAATTAAGCCCATTACTTTTTTAAACTCATTCTGAATACGAGCTTTGCATTCAAACACAATTTGTTTCTTCTCTTCTCCAAAAACTCTATACATCTTTACCGCGAGTTTATACCCAATGTGAAGTACGCACTCAAAAGTCTTTATCCAAGCATGAAGGGTAGACAAACCATACTTGTTAAATTCTTCATTTACAGGACTTTCATAAACTTTCTGATGGCTTAGCTTTACATAAAAAACAGGAAGCAGAACTTTTATTTTCCGTTAAAACGTTCAATACTGCACCATCTATTATTGTTAATTTCATTCTAAAATGAACAGTATTTTTTTTCCCTTCCGACTCATAACAATAAGTTGTCAGTTTCTGTATTTCCGTGTCAATACTTTTCTGTGCATTTGTGATAACGTCTGGATTTTCTTTCTTAAAATATCGGCTTACAGAATCGTGTTGACGAATGTCTATTGTTTTCCCATAGAACTTCTTCATTTTCCCAATCTAAAAATCTTATTGGTACAAATGATACAACAAATAAAAATTCGTCCCTTAGATTTTCATCACCGCTTTTTTGTTTGTATATACTGTGACCTGAACTACCATCAAATCCCCATTTACACTCTAATATTATATCATTTTTTAATTCAAATTGATTTAAATCTAAAAAATTTTTTGTAGTTACATTTAAAATGCTTTGGAGAGGAACTTCTGCGGAGGTTTCTGTTGCAACAATATCATCGGGTATAAAATTTTTCTTTACGGTAGAAATAGAGTAATATGAAGGAAAACAATTCTTATGAACTGAATTTACAACAGACCTCATCATATTGTATTGACGACATGAAAGATTCATATCTATGCATAAAGCCAAAGCTTTTTCTGCAGAAATAGTTTCTTCTGTAGATGGGTGAACCTCTACTGCTGCCTTCTTAATTGCCTCGGCAGAGTTGACTGAAATTAACTGTTGCACCTTTCTTCTTTTTGTCCTATTCGAACATTCTTCAAAAGCTACAAAAGGTCTACAACGAGCATGGCTAGTAGTTGGCTCCTACAATGCATAAACGGAGAAAGTTATAAAAATAATTAAAAACATACACAACACTGAAATTAGCTATTAAAAAACGAGTAAGAAAATTATAGTCGGTCTAGACCGGCTATACGATACCCTATACCATGCGTTTAGAGACCCTATCTCTCAGGCCCAACTAACTGGATATAAAAAATAAGCATAAACCAAATTTGAGTGGGATTTTTATTAATTTTTTTTGGCTGCAGATATGAAAAAGTTCATATCGGATGTTATATCTATATGGGGACTAGGCCCAAAAATGGACCGATCCTCACCATGTTTGGTAAGGTCTCCTGTATTTTGCAAAAATATATACAAACAAAAGTTGAGAAGAATGAGTGCAATATTTTTGTTTTTTGATAGATTTAAGTGCAGATCGGGAAGCAACTCCATATGGGGCCTATGACTAAGAGTTGCCCCATAGGGATAATTTTTGGACTACTGATTAATGGATGTAATAAACACATACAAACCCAATTTGACTAAGATTTATATGATAATTTGGATCTTATGGTAATTTAAGTCGATTTCATAGGGGTCATTTGTATGGGGCTAGGTCTGAACACGGGCCGATTCTCACCAATTTCAATAGCGTTCATTCTATGACCGATAAAAGCTTATGTACCAAATTTCATCAAAATATATTCATATTTGCGACCTGCAGTTTGATTACAAACTTTACATGGACACACAGACGGACGGACGGACGGACGGACATCGTTAAATCGAATCAGATAGTGATTCTGATTCGATCGGTACAATTAAAGATGGGTCTAAGTCAAATATTTTTGGTAATTACAAACAGCAGCACAAAGTCATTATACCCAAACCACATAGTGGTATAGGGTATAAATACAAACATCACACAAATTTGTTCCATATATTGGCAAATCGGTATTTAGCCAGTCACAAAACTTATATTTAAAACGGTCCCTTTTTCGGTTGCTATCGGACCACATCCGTTTTAATTTTGAATTAAAATTATATATTTTCTGGATGTCTTTGGCTTCCAAAGATTTCCCTATTCGAGCTCCCACAATTGCAGATAATTTTTTAACATCTGTGGATTTTTTTAACTCAAGCCAAGAATTAAAAAAATCTCGAATTTTCATATGGGCTGACACTAAAAAATAACAATAATTAAAAATGGCGCAAGTAAGCGCAGCTAGATTTTTATTTTTATAAATCTACATACTTTTCGCTATAAAATGAAAAAAAAATTACACGGGTAATAGTTGAAAATTTTTTTCCTTCACTATTAAATTTCTACTTATCACAACAATTCTTGTTTTGTTTTGTTCCTCTCATTCTTATAATGACAGTTATCGTGTTGTTAACATATGTAATTAAAAATAGCATTGCTATACTTAAAACATAGTACAATAACTAATCTAGTTCAACTTTTGTTTATTTATCAACCAAATTCAATTACCATTTCAATTTTAACATTTTTCTAAAAATAATTGTAGTTATTACAAACTACAAGTTTGAAGAGCCATATCTTGAAAAATAATTGTTATTTTTAAAAATTTTTTTTGTTTCTTGTTGGTTTAGGTATCTATTACTCCCACATAGGAGTCTTAGATTGGATCTGTTCAATATTAGGGCATCCGCGCTCCTTTTTCGCTGCGATGCAAGAATTTTTTCGAGTGTTGAAGTAGTACTTGTCCATTCAAATACTCCACTGATTCTTCTTTAATCCATCTGTCGATTTTCTCGGTTATGTATTTTCATCGGTCCAAACCCTCAAGGACCAATGAATGGTCTTTCCGCTCCTCGTCTTGCCTGTTCATCGGCTTTGTCATTTCCTTCATACGCTTTGTGACCTGGTACCCATATAAGCTTCACTTTATTACGTTCAGCTAGTTAATTTAGGGCTCTATGGATTTCGAGCACGGATTTATGATGGTATACCAATTTGTCCAATGCTTTTAGAACAGCCTGGCTATCTGACATAAGATTTATCTTCGTCCTTGTCAGGTTTCTTTTTATTAGCTTAGCAGTAGCAGCATTTAGTGCATATAGTTCCGCTGTATATATTGTGGATTCATTAAGGGGGATGTGGGGATTGATCCGTAAACCCCCGCACCTACTCTTCTTTTGTTTTGGATCCATCAGTGTACCACTTCTGGGCATCTTCATGCAGCCATGTAGGTTTAGATTCCCAATCGAATCTGCTCGGGATATGAACAGTGTAGTTCTTTTTAAGTTCCAAAACAGGATCTATCTGATCACTACATAAGGTCATATCTTTGATACTTTTGGCTTTATCAAGGATCTTCAGGTGTCCTATATGATCACCTTCCTTAAATTTGTATAGTCTGTGAAGGTAAGCAGCTTGTTTAAAAGCTTCTCCTTGGATTTATAAGTGCAGCGAAGTGAGATTTAGGATAACCTCCATAGCTGCCGTAGGAGCTATTCTCATTGTTCCCGTGATGTTCAAACATGCTAATCTCTGTATTTTAGATAATTTTAAACGGGCTTCAGTCTGGTTTGTCTTCTGCCACCATACAACTGAGGCATATAAAATATCGGAAGGATCATTTGTTTACGTATCCACAATGACATTTTAGGGTTTAGACCTCACGATCTGCCTAGAAGTTGTTTGCTAGCCCATTTGTTATCACTCTATTGTTATCGACTCTAGATGAGGGTTCCAGGTGATTGTTCTATCAAGTAATACACCCAGATATTTTACCTCCTCCTTGAGTTGAACCTCCGTGTTCCTTATATGAAGTGATGGAATATAAAGATTCCTTCTTCCAGTGAACGGGATAATTGTGGTTTTATTGGGATTTATGGAAAGTCCCTCGTCTTCGCACCATTCCCATGTAAGCCTTAGTGCTTCTTGCACCTACAAACACTGGGATGTCATTTACATAACCCACAGTGGTAAAACCATTATTGTTTAGTTTTACAATGAGGTCATCCACCAAGATTGACCATAGTAATGGGAAAAGTACGCCTCCCTACAGGCATCCTTTTATAATGCTAATCCTTCTCTCTTCATCTCCAAGATTAGCCACTATTCGTCTCCTAGAGAGCAACTTTTTTATCCACCCTATCACAATTGGATCCGAGTCCAATCTGATCAGCGCTCCTTCCATAAAGGAGCATAAGGCTACTCCCTTCAACTCCAGTGTTTTTTCAATCATTGAAATTAATATGTGGACAGCTGTGATCGTTTATTTTACTTTTTGGTAGGCAAATTGAAGATTATATAGCGGTCTACTTTTCAGAAGTTCATTGCGAATATATAGATCGATCATCTTCTCCACAGTCTTCAGAATGATGAAAGACTGATTGGTCTATATGATTTCGGATATTCAACAGGTTTATTTCCTCCCTTAGGAAGGAATACAACCTTCACCTTTGTCCACTTAGTTGGAATATAACTAAGTGCAAGTCTGGCCCTGAAGATATGAACCAATTTGCTTTTAAGCGAATCCGGACCATGTATTAGTAGTGCTGGAAAAATCCCATCTGGTCCAGGTGATTTGTATGCTCTAAATGAGTTTATATGCCATTTTACACTTTCATATGTTATGATTCATTTAACTAAAGAACTGATATTGTTGTTTTCATTTTTAATCTCGATATCTCCCGTTGATTCCTCCATTACAAAACTACATCTTGGGAAGTGAGTTCTAAGTAGAAGCCCCAGAGATTCCCCAAAGGATGTAGCTCGGTGTGAGTCATCTATTTTGAAAGTACCTATATTTTGGTCCTTGTTTGAAGATAAGGCCCTTTGAATCCTTGCAATTTTCGGCACATCCTTCAATTCATCGCAGAAGGTTTTCCAGGATAATCTTTTCGATTTCCTTATTTCCCTGTTATACTTAGTAAGGTCAGTTCTGTAGCATATCCAGTCACCACTACTATTAGCCCTGTTAAATTCCTGCCTAGCTACCTTACCAAGTTCTTCAAGTGTTTTATTCCACCATCTGAGCTTCCTGTCGGTGCTCTTGCTTTTCAGTGGACAGTTGTCCTCATAGGTATCTAGAATGTCAGTTGTCAAATTATTAACAGCTTCGTCCAGATCTATGTTTGTGCTTATTGGTAACCTAGATCCTAACTTTGCGTCAAGTTCAGATTTATACCTGTCCCAGTCTGTGGCCTTCGGGGATCTATACCAAATTTTTTGTACTAAGCTAGACTCTATCTCAAAGAGAATACGTTTATGGTCCGAAAACGAGGTTTCTTTTAAACTCTCCAGTGTAAAAAGGTAATACTGATTACATTTTTATTAGAATTTTCTAACTAATGTGTCTAAAAATTTAACAAATACAAAAAAAGATTGTAAACAAATAAGAAGAACAAAAATAATGAATAAAACAATTAATATAATAATAATGAAATAATCATTAAAAACATTTAGGGCCGTATGCAAAAAAAAAAATAAAGTGTACTTCAAATAGACTTTATCAACAATTTTGTATGAAAAACATAAATAAAGTCTGCTTGAAGTACACTTTTATTTTTTTGCATACGGCCCTTAATGTATAGTGCGGTACTAATAACAGCAGAACAGTACGATAAGTGAAACATGTTGCGAATTCATTGAAGGAAGTTGAGGGGTGCAACTAACCAATTTCAAATACCGGAGCACCGTTTCAGGGAATTTTTATTGTTTAAGCAGCGATTGTTTTGCTAAACGATATAACTCCATATATGTATAATGGTGTGAAAAAAAATAATAGTGTAAATTTTTATTAATTAATAATATAAATAATAAACAATTAGTAGTCTCTTGAGTAGCTAAAACTAATTAAAGAATTTAAAAAAAAATAATTAACTCAACATTAACATGAAAAAAAAAACATTATTTGACCAATTATAACAAAAAAAATAGTATTTAGAGATTCTAATTGGATTTTGAAATTAAAATGGCCTCTATTTTCGAAATTTTGTTAAAAATAATTTGGTTTTGACTTGTAAGCTCCTCCGTTTTATTTAGTATAGTCATCTGCATTCCCCTTTGCTTCTTCCAAAGCTTCCGCATATTTAGATGCAGTTATTGTTTTTGGCGTTATTATTTTCTTCTTCATATGTTGGGCTTGTTTGGGTGAAGAAGATGTTGACGGTGTTGCTGTGATTTTTTTTTTTTTTTTTTGGGTCGGTGTATTTCTTCACCATCTAATATTTCATAAGAGTAATCTCATTATTTTTTAAAATGTTGTTGCGAGAAAATGCTATGTTCCTCTACCCTAATGTGGAAGTATTAAAATATTTATCTCAGATAATTCGTCCAACTTCAGTCCGTGAAGTTGGAATCACCATCAACTGTCATAACTTGGATAAAAAAAGTGACAGTACATATGTACGTATAATAGCACCTTTACACGATGTGTTTTTTACATATGTACTGTCACTTTTTTTATCCACATGAAATTCCTCATGTCTGTCAAAATTGTCTTTTACATACGATTCATAATTTTTGCTATCACACGTTCATATGTATTTGCGTATGACATAACCTCTAAATGTAAACAGCTGATTTAATTTGTGAATTTAAAAAAATTTATTGTTAAAAAAAAGTTATATATTTTTTAATTTTTAATTAATATTAAACAATTTAATTTTCTTTCAATATTAATCTTTATAATTTACTCTGTTTTTCTTTCGCCACAAGCAGTGTTGTATTTTCATATGTTTGTCGTGCCAAAATAGAACCTGTTCTAATTGAAAAATGTACATGTGACTTTCCTCATGTATTGTACATAAACAATGTTTCATATGTATCACACGATGTGTACAACTTTTGTTCTGGGAAAATTTGACAGTACATATGTAAAAAACACATCGTGTAATAGCACCTTTAGTAGCAACTTTAAGTGCAATTTACTCAAAATAAATAAAAAAATTTTAAAATCTGTAAATCTGGTGAACAGCTAAAAACATATACGTTTCAAATAATATACATTATTTCTTACCCAATTCCGACACGATTAATCTTTTTATATTTTATTTGTTAGATTAATTAATTCAGTATTTATTTGCGTAGTCTCTTAAATTTAATTATACAAAATTATTCTATTGATAAAACCTCGCTATGCGAGTTGGATGCCGAAATTGAACTGACTAACATTAACAAAATAAAGAGGTCTACAACTTCATGAAAATTTTTAGTAAAGACAATTTTGCTTATCAGCAAAATGGATTCACATTTCATGTGAACGGAAAAGGTAAAAGCAAAAATGCAAGGTAGCGTCTGGGGCAAGTTAAATATTTTAACTTATAATTTTTTATTGCGCGTGCAGCGCTCAGTTTTAGAGAAATATTCTGGGGTTCACATTTCATGTGAACGGAATGTTAAAAAAAATGCAAGATAGCTCTGCTATGAATTTATAATTTTAATTTTAATGTTTTTTGTTGCGCGTGTAGCGCTCATTTTGCAAATATTTTAATTTTGCCAGGAATTTGGCATGAATGCACTTCCGTACCTTAACTGTTCCCCCCTTTAAGCATCGGACGTCCTCGTCTGATCGTAATTTTGAAGGACATTGTTAATTTTTACTTTGCGTTGTCTTTTGGCAAAAACGTATGCAATACAAATTATAAGGATTAGGAGAAAAAGAGAGGCAGAGGCGTACAATGTTCCTCTTACTTTCAAGTGAAGGTGAGAAATATGGTCCAGATTTTTAATATTTAAATCTGAAGGTACTGGAGTGATAATATAGTGGTATGATCAGTTAAGTTTACAGTATGCGCTATTGGGATTTCAGGGCTTTTAAAAGCAATTTTTTTAAAAATTTTTAAACTCTAGAATTAACAGTTAAAGTACTGTCAAAAGTTATGAGATATGTACATTTTTGAAGATGTTTTGTTCGATTTTCGGAAACAACTTTGGATGACTGGTTATTAGCTATGGAATAGTGCGCGAATTCTCGATTTTTATACGGCGGAACCTCTTATTTTGTGAGGTTCGGTAAAAAAATGCTGGAGCCAAAAAATGGTGGTGGTGGGGTCAGGTTTAACCGTCCCGCATTGAGGTCAAAGTTCAGGCAAATTTTGGAAAAAATGTACAACAGTCCTCCTAACTACCAAGGGGTTGTTGTTAGGGGTTTGGGATGTATGGCAGACCTTCATGAATTTCTTTTGCCAACATTTTCTCCGAACATACTTACCCCCTTTCTCCACTCCTTCGGGGGGCTCCCGTACAAATTTTTAATTACCCCCTTATTACTCCGTATAATGTTCCCGAAGCCCTAACTTCACCAGGGTCACCCCTAGGGGATTAGAATGTATGACGGATCTCCAGGAAAATCCTTTCCGAACATTTTCTTCGAACATACTTACCCCCTATTTTCTCTCCTTAGGGGGGGGCTCCCATACAAACTGCACCAAAACCCCCCCTCAATATGAGAAAAACCGCCCTACCTATCAAGGAGTTGTCCCTAGGGGATTATGATGTATGGCGGACCTTCATGATTTTTTTTCCCCAATATTTTCTCCAAACATACTTACCCCCTACCTCCCCTCCTTATACCGGCTCCCATACAACATGCACCAAATATTGGGATGAATCAAATCAATTTATTTTTATCGTGCGACGGATATTTCTTGCGATTGGCATCAACGACCTGAAGCAAGAATTGTTTCTCATTTTCGTTTCGACATAAAACATTGTTGTAATCCTGCATTAATTTGACAACTCTCTCTGCAGTGTCGTTAACAACATGCAAGGTGCTTACGATCTGCTTCGCTTTGTTGTAGTCTTCCCGGTTTTCCCAGGTTTTTGGATAGGTTGAAATGAACTCATTTGGTAATCCAAAGCGATCGAATAATTTAACTGTGTCTCTCGTCACGAAATGGCTCAAATCTTTTGCAATGAATTCTTTCACTTGTTTCGAATGCAATCTAATTTTTTTCACGCCTTTGGAGCCGACAACAATAGCTGAACGTGAACAAGCAGATTAACGCCTTGATTTTCATCCTAATCCTCGCTCTCTTCCTCCTCAGTGCCTTCTCCCTCGTTTTCCTCGTCATCAGATTGAGATTCTACGTTTTCGTCGTCTTCTTGGAATGAAAGAATTACATTCGCCATTTTTTGCTTGATATTATGGGAAACGTTTTTATCGAATAGTGCAAGAGCCACAGCTTCAGCACTGATGTACCAAAGGTGATTGCACAATTTATCCACCACTTTCTGTGACACATTTCCATCAATTGATGCATATGCGACTGCCGCTTTTAAAAAATTGAAGTCTTGATTGGGTGCCTCGACAGCCGTGGTGCTGCCAAACCAAGCTTTCACATAAAGTGTCACGATAAATATGCAAATACCGCGAAGCTTATCTAATTCAATTTCAGTTAAATTGAAATGTTTTCGAAATAGAAACATTTTTATGCAGTATATGGCCTTGGCAATCAATCGCTGGTAGGTGCTGGAGCGCGGAAATGGTAACTGGGAATGTTTTCTCCAAGAAATAATAAAACGATCTGCAGGAATTCTCTGTAGTCTGCTCTGGGATGTTTTTCTTGTAGCTGAGCCGAACAAAATGATTTGATTTCAATCAGAACATTAACAGGTATTTTCATAGCGACTTTATCGTCTGTTATGAGCAAACAAAGGCACACCTGGAGCTGACGTTTTACCGAATTTGGCATCGAATACCTCTTTCAATACCAGTTCGTAAATATGATGTCTGCACGGTAAGTATAAAAGATCTCGTTCCAATAACTGTTCAAGAATGAGTGACGCACCTTGGAACGAGCCAGTGTTTGTTGAAGTTGTATCGCGGTCAGATATTTCCCAATGTAACAAAAGGCCATACACCGACTCCGCGGTACGTTTTCCTTTTCCTTTTCCTGCCGAAACAATCGGGATGCCCAATAGCTGCTCTTTTCCGTCATATGTGGCAATAACGGGAAGTCGATCAATTTTGTCTTTGCCTTGCAAGTCGGGTAATAATTTCCCATCCCAATGAACTGTTGCAAATTTTGCTTCAGTCAGCTGAAAAACATTAAATAAGGAATATATGTACATAAAAATTTGATACTCATTTCCGGTCGGGCAACAATTACCTGTGGATTTGCTTTCATGAATTCAACAATCTGTTCTCGATTTTGCGAACGGCATTCCCGAATGGACGCACGATTATTAATGTAGTTCCTTGGATCGCACCCAAACGCACGAGCCGCCGCAATCAAAATACGAACTGCTGCTACGTCACTTACTTTACATCTGTCCAGAGTAGATACCAGTTCGCTAGTAATGCATTTGATTTTTCCACGTGTTCCTTTTTTTTTCTTGGACGCAAAGACATTTCAGTATGCTCGTTATCAATTGCGTTTGGATCACTGTCTATTTCAGTCGAATCGGTAGATGAGAGTCTCTCAACTAAAATTACACCAACATAAGAGGTTGCTTTACTCTCAATGTAACAAAAACTCACCCGCAGTTGCGATCTGCGCACCATGTTTAGCGCGTTTTATTCGCAATTCGTTTTGCGTTTCACGTTCCTGACGTCTTTTTTGCTGACGGAATAAACTTGCGTCAACACCGAGCATACATCCCGGCCGGCCTTTCAACATTTGCTGACGCAAGAATTCGGCGTCTTCCTCGTTCACAATCATTTGCAATGCGTCCTCATGTTGAATGTCAAACAAATTATCCAAATCCTCAACAAAATCCTTTTCTTTCTTTTGTTGTGTTTGGGACTTTTTTCTATGTGTACTCTTTTGCAGGACTTCCCATTCGACGTGCAAAGATAACACTTTCTTTTTGACATTGTGTTTGTACTTCGTTGGGATAAACTCTTGACGCCAAAATATCATTACCGTATCGGTCACTAAGTCTGCGCTGTCTTCATTCTTCAATCCGCGGATACGAGTGCCATAGAAAAACATTTTTAATACTTGTTTTTTAGACGGCAATTTCGTTCCCAATATGTTCGCACATGGTTGGCCGACCAAATTAATTTCGGTTTTGGATCTCAAATTGCTCGTACTCGACTTTTTCGATGCCATTTTGAATATGATTAAGAATTCTTAATTTTCACTCACACAAAAAACCGGTTATGTTGTTTTCACCAAAGTAGGATTCACACTGAAAATAAGAAAGAAAAAACGATAAAAATAAACACCGCAGAGAGAGGTGTCAAATTAATGCATGATTACAACAATGTTTTATGTCGAAACGAAAATGAGAAACAATTCTTGCTTCAGATCGTCGATGCCAATCGCAAGAAATATCCATCGCACGATAAAAATAAATTGATTTGATTTATCCCAATATTTGGTGCATTTTGTATGGGAGCCGGTATAAGGAGGGGAGGTAGGGGTAAGTATGTTTGGAGAAAATATTGGGGGAAAAAATCATGAAGGTCCGCCATACATCATAATCCCCTAGGGACAACTCCTTGATAGGTAGGGCGGTTTTTCTCATATTGAGGGAGGGTTTTGGTGCAGTTTGTATGGGAGCCCCCCTAAGGAGAGGAAATAGGGGGTAAGTATGTTCGAAGAAAATGTTCGGAAAAGATTTTCCTGGAGATCCGTCATAAATTCTAACCACCTAGGGGTGACCCTGGTGAAGTTAGGGCTTCGGGAACATTATACGGAGTAATAAGGGGGTAATTAAAAATTTGTACGGGAGCCCCCGAAGGAGTGGAGAAAGGGGGTAAGTAAGTTCGGAGAAAATGTTGGCAAAAGAAATTCATGAAGGTCTGCCATACATCCCAACCCCCTAACGACAACCCCTAGGTAGTTAGGAGGACTGTTGTACATTTTTTCCAAATTTTCCTGAACTTTGACCCCAATGCGGGACAGTGAAACCTGACCCCACCACCACCATTTTTTGGCTCCAGCATTTTTTTTACTGAACCTCACAAAATAAGAGGTTCCGCGATGTAAAAAAAAGTCGATACTAAGAATTTCCATATAACACTATTCCATAGCTACTGGTTATTTATGATGACGATTCCATCGTCAATTTCCATAAAGGGTGGCATATTGTGCGCGGAACTAGTGCCGCAAGCGGCTGTGTTATTGTTTAATAAATTGTTGAGGCACGAATTGTTTTTGTGACCCAACATTTCACAAAATGAAGTTATAGATCTCTTTTTACAATTTTTCATCATCACCATTTGTCTCGAATGATAATGTAATGTTATGGTGAACAACAGGAAGTATTAGTTTTTTATTACAAAATTTTACAATTTTAGGAAATTTTATTAAAAATGTGATAATGTTCTCATTCTGTAGGACTTTTAATTTTGAATTCACTATTATTTCGCTTACACTTATACTGGAATCTACTTTGGATTTTAAAATAAAATCTATTTCGGAGCTGTCTAGCAAAACGGGATTAATCATTTGCATCTTTCCCAGAGTTATGGACAGAGCTATATTATCTAGTTCCCTAAGCACTTCCCTATTTCTTTCGCTTAGCAGACTATAGAGGTATCCTGAATCTATTTCCGAGGTTTTCACGGTTTTTACAAGTGTATTGACAATGTTAGTTAAGTTATTTACTCTAGATTGTATTTCAGTGTTTATAATTAATTGTGTGTTACTTGCTGTAATTAATTCATTTTGTTTGTCACACACCTCAGCGATATCATCGTGATCCGGCGTGCCAGCTACTATTTCATGGCAGTCCCAATAATATTAATGCTACGTGCATGTCTGTGGTGTATGCGCAAGGATTCTATTGCTTTTTGCATTTGGTCAACATCTGATTCTAGTAGTCTCCGCATGTGTGACTTTGGTAATAGGTCTGTTAGGTTTCTAGTCTCATCTGCTATGGTTGTAAAATTTAATAGGTCTGTTACATGGGCCAGAACTTCATAAGCATCAAAGATCGCTACATTTCCATCTGCTATCGGGATATAGCGTGAGGTGGAATAATCCAGGATGGCAGCATAGTTGGTGGATATAATTGTTGTAAGTATTAGGGTGCTGTAATAAGGAAGCGAATGTTATCCTTGTGCACTATTTTATTATCAATCTTTACGGTTGTCCCTAGATCCTGCTGTACTATTTTTTCGACAAACGTTTTACTAAATTTATTCCCGACATGTTTATTTACTTTAACATAAACACTCTGTCCGGGGCTGCATGTTTTAACTATGGTTTTTTTATTGTGATAACAAAGACCAGCCTTTTGCTTTGCAAGTATTTTGCGTTGAATTTTTTCTCTTAACTGATCCGATATGGATTGGAATATATCGATTGGTATAAGTTCGGTGGTCAATATCGAAGTAATTTTTGACTAATGATTTTATGGTTTGTGAGTTCAGGGATTTTTCGTTATCACAAATTATGGTTTTTGTACCTTTAAAAAATTCAAAATTTCTATGAGTGCTGGTTTAACATCAATTATTGCTCTCGAGGCTATGGGTTTTACTATGGCAAATTTTGAAAATTTGTCTAAACAAGTCAAGAAAAATTTTTTGTCGCTGTTATAAATGTCAATGTGAAGTATCTCACCCGGAAGGGAAGGTATGGTTTATGTCTTTGGGGATGTCTTTGATATTTTGCATCATGACAAACCTTGCAATATTTCGCAATTTCTCTAAGCTTTTTTTTTTATATCAGGGAAATAGTACCCTTGAAGGACTTGCTTTGTGTTTTCTGACACTGAACGATGTGCCCTATTGTGCTCGTTTGTTAAAATTTCGATTTGATCATCGGGATTGAAGATGTCGGTCACAAATTTATTCGTGTACCGGAATTTCACAGATGGGTAGTTTGTTATGAGGAGATGTTGAACTTGGGCTACCGTATGCTGCGTTACTGGGGGCTATGACGCGGTCGACATTATTTTTCCCCTGCACTCGTGGGAACCAAAATGAATTCTTGTAAAACAAACAAAAACAAAAACAAAAATCGAGGCTCTGCCTCACAGTCCGCTGCTAGTTCATCTAGCAGTTGTCCGAAGGCTAAGACCCAGGAGTCTGGCCATTTAGAAAACGCTGCGACCTCTGGTCAAAGCTCTAGCGGGTTGGGGTCCGTTGTCAGTCCGACTACAATCTCCATCACTGGCAGCAAACCCATGAAGGCTATGGACAAATCCGGTCATCTTGGGAATGCAGCTAAGGAGGGGTCCAAGTCTGGTAAGACTGGGGTCAATCACGTCCGTCCGCCAAAGGCGAAATATAATCAGAGGAGACTATGCCTTAAGATTATCGATAGGCTAGGCAAACTCGACCAAGCGAAGCTGTCTGATAGACAGAGAGAGTCGCTCACATGGGCTAAGAAGGTCACTGAAGAACAGGACCTCTCAGCTAAGACTAGTGTACCTGATAAACAGGTTGCTAGTACCTCGAAGGCGGGTAAAAGGCTGCACTCGCCAGATGAGAAACCATTACCTAAACGTACTAAAGTGGCCGGCAACGCTGTGCCGAAGTCATTTAGTCAGGTTGTCAAAGACAACCTTGTAATGGCTATCATTAACAGGGGATATGAAGATGGCACTATCCCCAAGGACAAGTGGAGTTATGTGGAGGCTAAATTAGCCGAAGTATTCTTCACTGTCCTTGAGGATATGCCAGGTCCACCTCCAACCTGCCGCGACGCAGGCTGGCACCAAGGCCGTGTTAAGCAGGTAACACTGTTACTTAATGCCGAATCCCTCCCGCGTTTAACCGAGACAAACAGCATCATTTCCTACGGATTTGGGCAGATTATGATCAAGGTCTATAAAAGCGATCAGGGACCAATCCCAGAGATCGTCAAACCAGTAGAGAAGTCTGCTGGGGAGGGGACCTCTGGTGAAGCTCAAGCTGAGGTGGGTTCCCACACAGCTATGGAGGAAGATGGGTACATCTGATTCTGAGCTGTTAGGGGATGCTACTGGCTTATTCTACGAAGACCTCCTTGAAAGCACGGACGACGAAGCCGAAATCACGGTGGTGAAGATGGATGTGCAGGCAGTTGCAAATGATGCGGCTCCTACAGATAAATCTTCACCACTGTAAAGCAGCAACGGCTGCATTGCTGGTTCGCCTGACGACAGGCGGAGTAGACATAGTATTCATCCAAGAGCCCTGGGTTTGTGGTGGCAGGGTTTGCGGATTGAAGACTCCTAATTATAAGCTGCTCGTCGCTAAGGATGAAGGTACACCAAGGACCTGCATTTTGGCGAGGAACAGTTTAAATATTTTCTTGTTATCTAATTTCAGTGACAGAGATGTAACAGCGGCTAGCCTGGAGTTAGATGGTAAAACAATCTGGCTCGCCTCCGCCTATTTTTGCGATCCTGGGCCTATTCCCCCGGATAGCGTGGCAAATCTGATCCGGAAGGCCGAAGGGACTGCACACCAACTGGTGCTGTGCTGTGACGTCAATGCGCATCATCCGATCTGGGGAAGTACGGACATAAACGAAAGAGGTGAGTTGCTTTTTGAGTTTTTACTTAGTACTAACCTGTATATATGTAACAAGGGAAATGAACCGACCTATGTGACTAGTATTAGAAGGGAGGTTCTTGACGCTACCTTTGTATCAGATACACTATTTGATAAAATTGATGGTTGGAGGGTGTTGGATGACCACTCCTTTTCTGACCATCGCTATATCGAATTCTTACTTAGAGAAAAGGACCCAACGGAGAGTGTCCCCAGGAATCTGAAGAGGACAGATTGGGTTAAGTATAGGAAAACCTTTGCTGGGTTATTGGAAACAATACCCTTAACCGAACCGCGCAACTCTGCGGACATTGATTGTCTTGTAGATCATATTACGACGGTTTTTAACAAGTCTTTAGATTCTTCTTGCCCAGTGGCAAGGCCTAAGGGCAAGAAGAAACCACCATGGTGGTCTAGCGAGCTGCAGCAGGGTAGAGACTCCTGCAGAAAACTCTTTAACAAGGCAAAGTCTTCAAGAGCGGACGAGGATTGGTCGGCATACAAGCTGCAGCTTAGGACCTATAAGAAGAAGATTAGAACGGCAAAATGCGATTCTTGGAAAAAATTCTGTGATAACATAGAAGACGTTTCCGAGGCATCCAGGCTGCGAAAGGTTCTGGCTATTAGGCTATTTGAAGGATCCAGTGGGGGTGTGGACCACCTCCAGTGGAGAATCACTTAGCTTGCTACTGGACACCCATTTTCCGGGCAATTCTCATACGTCACTGCAGGCGTTGGAATACGCTGACGCTAGCACGGCGGACATTGCTTCGGAGATAGTTAATGTACCAACATTGACCTGGGCGATTAAAAGCTTCAAACCTTACAAATCTCCGGGACCTGACGGTATCATTCCAGCTGAATTGCAGCATGTGTCGGAATACATTTCCCCTTGGCTATGCAGTCTTTTCACTTGCTGCATAAACACAGCGTATATTCCTTTGAAATGGAGAGAGACAAGAGTGGTGTTCATTCCAAAAGCTGGAAAGAGCTCAGACACTGTCCCAAAGGATTTCAGACCAATAAGCCTATCATCGCTCCTATTGAAGACAATGGAGCGTATGATAGACTCTTATTTACGTAGAATTATTGACCCTAAACTGCTATCAACGAGGCAACATGCCTACAGCAAGGGAAGGTCAACTGAAACAGCTCTACATGAGCTTGTAGGTACCATCGAGAAATCGCTCTCGGCAGGAGAATACACTATGACAGCCTTTTTGGATATAGAAGGGGCTTTTAACAACATCGCACCGGACTCGATAATAGCGGCACTATCTAGTTTAGGAGTGAATTCTGTGATCATCTCATTGATTGGAAATCTGCTTGTCAACAGGCGGATAACGTCTAAACTGGGAACGTCGGAAATATCCCGATTTGTGAACAGGGGAACGGCACAAGGTGGCGTTCTATCACCACTTCTCTGGAACTTGGCGCTAAACCCAGTGCTAGTATCGTTGGAGGGACAAGGCTGCAGCGTATTCGCATCAGAGAACGAAGCCGATTAAAAAATTTCGGCGGCGGCGCAAGGGTAAAAAAATTTCGGCGGCGGCGGCGCGCCGACCCATTAAACGGCTGGAAAAAAATATATATAAAAAAAATTTCATTTTTATTTAAATTAAAATTCGTTTCCAAAAAACAATTATTTTTCATTAAAAAATGCCTTGGATTTTTATAAAAAATATTTTTATTAAAATAAATAATATTTTTATTAAAAAAAAATATTTTAAAAATTCATTTAAATAAAATCTTTTTAGATTTTAAGTTACATTAGGAACTAAAGAGATCATAAGAGATAACAAAAAAAAAAACAAATTCAATTTCTTTGATAAAAAAGGTACTTAAATTAACATTTTATATAATGTTTGTACTATATCAACCGAAACCTGTTCGGCTTATTGCAATTTAAGCACTGGTTCAACCAAATGCTTGTTGTCGTGCACAAATAACTGTCTCTTGACAGTAAATGTGTTAAGGCGGCTTCTTTTTGAAGTAATGCATGCACCAGCAACCGAAAACGCTTCCTCTGATGATGCAGATGTAGCAGGTATCCCAAAGCAAAATTCAGCTAATTTAGCTACTCTTGGAAATATCTTAAATAATAAATAAATGAATAAACCAGCGAAAGAGTTAGTTATTAATGAAAAATACCTCTTTTTTTGTGTGCCACCATTCCAAACATTCTGACTCTTCTTGAGGAGCATCAAAGTATGCCCTAATCTCCTTAAGGAGGTTGTTATCACTGCGATCTTGAGAACTTGTTGATGCAACAAACTCTAGCATACACTTTCGAGTTGTAGATATTTTCTAGAAATTTAAGATATTATTAATATAATTATTAATATAACAAAAACTTAAATTTTAAGTACCATTTTTTTTGTAGAAAGTCCAGGTTCTTCTACTAACGGTTCAACATTGATTTCTTCAGATGAATGATTCAGTAATTTATTTATTTCTTTATAGAGTAGTTCTTTTTTTGATATCGAATTTTCTTCTTCAAATTCATAGTCCAGAACATCATTTAGATCCATGTCAGTGTTTTTTGGAATTTTCCTTAACCATTGCTGCAAAACTGTCCAGTTTCGTTGGCACGGATCCATTAATGCAGAAATCACATGTATTTCCGAAATCTGATTTTGAAATTTGTTTTTGCGAAATCATATAGGTGGATTGAGGACCCAAATGCTACCTGAGTTTCATTTTTTGCTATGCTGCTCATTATATTTTCATAAAAAAATATGATGCTACAAATTGTTGGGTAGTTGCGCCCTTGAAGGTATATAGTAGCTTTTTCAAATATTTCTAAAAATTCGGTCAACTCCTTAATTAATTGTTGTTCCATATCAGAGAAACATAAAATCTCCTTTTTAGCTTTAATTAAGGTTATGTTAATGGCTTCAAAGTTTTTGGAAAAGCTTCTAAACATCAAAAGAAGCGTGTTCCAACGAGTATCGTTCGAGTTTTTTTATTGATATCGGATTTCTTGCTTGCATCGCCTCTAAAAGAATGGATTCACCATCGTTGGGTATGGAAATGCCAAATTCGTCTTCTAATTGTAGAGACTCTGCTATTTCATTTGTTTCAATTAGCATTTGTACTAGCTTATCCTCTTTATACACGTTTTGGGTATTCGTCAACTCCTCTGTAGCGTACGACAACTTTTTGTATGTGGATTTTAACTTCTTAACCAAATTTTTTATAGAATTAAAATCTGGGTTATCTAAAACATCGTGTACTAAAAAGCGATGTAAAGCATGTGCCATACATTCATATCTTACAATTTTTGCCAACCGCAAACCAAGTACAATATTGCTCCCAGCATCGCTAACAGCATGAATTGTTCTGTCTTCTAAATTAAAACTTTTTAGCGTCGACACAATGGTTTCGGCAATACGAACCCCAGTATGTGGGTGCGAAAAATATTCGGTTTTGAGTGATGCAGAAATTATTTCAAAATTTGTACAATAATGTACTTTTATATTAATATAGGATAACTTTTTATAGTTATCCGTCCACAAATCCAAAACTAACGCTATATTACTTGGTGCGGTCATCAGCTTGTCTTTGACAATTTTTTCGTATAGCACATACATGTCTTGTAGGGCAGTTGTAGCAACCGTACGGCTTGTGGGGAATTTAATATCTGGTTTTTGTTGCATTACGTATTTTTGGAAGCCTTTCCTTTCCACCATATTGAATGACTGTAGGTCAGTACAGCACATCTCTGCTAATCTCCTCCCATTTGCAAATTTTGCATCTCCTTTATTTTTAAAGATATTTGCTGACGATCCGCATAATGCTTCATTTGTTTTTTTAAGAGTGGATGCAAAAGTTTGGGATTTCATATTTATTCCGTTTGCGGTCATTATATGGGTTCTATGATTGGTAGTGGATGTTCCCACGCTGTACCTGTATGTAAAAAATATAATATATATGATTATGGTTTTATACCCAAGAAAAAATGTAGCTCCATCTGATTTAAAAATAGCTTCATTTGACTTACCCTTTTAAAGTTAAAAATTCCATTTCGAAACACAATTTACAAAACCGATGCGTTGTAAGTTTGGCCTTTCCGCGAACAATAAGCGTTCCAAAGTAATCCCATACTTTTGATCCTGTTCCTTTTTGTTCAGTTAAAGCTATGTTTGCTACTGTTTTTAGATTTTTGTTTCTGCGAAGAACTTCCTCGAAATCACGGATCTGAAGATCTGAGGGATTTCTTATTTGCGGTTCTTCGTCCAAATCCGAAGACACAACAATATCATCATCTAACCACTGGTTTTCGACATTTTCAGCCCGGTCTTCAACAATTTCACCAACGCTGGAGTCAGATGGCTTAAAATAGCCAGATATTGTCTTTTTCATGATTTATAATTTTAGTTTTTTTCATTGAAACAAATACTAAACTTAACTTTTCGTTTTTTTCTCAACAATTGAAGTGAAGCAACACTTTTTCAATAACAAATGATGTAAAAGTACAGAGTATTTTGGTATTGAATACTTGATTTTTTTAGTACTCAAAATAAAACGGCGCGAGTTTGAGCAGCCGATAGTTTCGGCGGCGGCGCGATTGGTATAAAAAAAATCGGCGCGCCAGTCACGCCGACGCGACTTCGTACTCTGATTCGCATATGCTGACGACATGGCCATGGCCGTAAATGGGAAGTTTCTATCTACAATTAGAGATATCCTGCAACGGGCTATCACAGAGCTATCTATCTGGGCAAGGGGTTGCGGTCTGGGGGTTAATCCGACCAAAACGGAACTTGTTCTTTTCACTAGAAAGTATAAGATCCCTACCTTCGATCCCATTTCTCTCAACGGCACTGAAGTCGTCTTCTCTGATGGAGCCAAGTATCTTGGCGTATTCCTGGACAGGAAGCTGAACTTCAGACGGAATTTGGAGGAGCGGGTGAAGAAGGCGACTATAGCTTTATACTCCTGTAAGAAGGCCATTGGTAAGCGATGGGGCTTTAGTCCGAAAATTGCTCACTGGATCTATACAGCGGTGGTCCGTCCAATACTCCTGTACGGAGTCATCGTCTGGTGGCCTGCTTTGGAGAAGGCCACCAACAACAACCTTCTCGCAAGGGTACAGAGAATGGCTTCCATGTGCATCACTGGAGCCCTTCGTACTACACCTTCAGATGCGTTGAACATCCTATTACACCTAATACCACTGGACATATTAGGGAAGCAGTCGGCGGCCTCATCGGCCATTCGATTAAGAAGCACACTACAATTACGGGGTGATCCTGAATGACAGGAACTTGCCATTGAACGTGGATTACACTACTCCAAAGAGCGTTTTTGAACGTCACTACTGTACACTAATACCGACCAGGAAATCTTGGTCTGGGAGGACACCAGGCAGTAGGCGTTCCGTAAATTTCTATACTGACGGATCGAAATTGTGCGGTGAGGTTGGTTTTGGAGTCCATTCAGGGGAGCTTGGACTAAATCTGGCTCGAAGGTTACCAGACCACTGCAGTGTATATCAGGCAGAGGTACTGGCAATAAAGGAGGTTGCTGACTGGTTGGGTCGGAATATTCTGTCTACGACCGCAGTCAACATCTATTCTGATAGTCAAGCCGCGGTAAAATCCATGCGATCAATGTTCCTGAAAACGAGAACCGCCCTTAGCTGCCGCACGTCCTTAAATGAGATGGCCAAGCAGTTCGACATCAGGCTCATATGGGTCCCAGGGCACAGGAACATACCGGGAAACTGCAAAGCGGATGAGCTGGCAAGACAGGGTACTACCTTACAGGTTCCAGCGGATTTGGAATGTGTTGGTACACCCCTGGAATCATGCAAGCTTGAACTTCGGCTTCGCACCGCTGGCATAACGAATAACAGATGGGCTAATGGATTAACGTGTAGGATCACAAGACAAATCTGGCCTGCTCTGAATCGAAAGCGTACAAATGCGCTATTATCACTCTCTCGTGGGGAGATCTCAACGGTAGTTGCTGTTGTTACTGGGCACTGCCTTATAGGGAGACACGCTGAGCGCCTTAAGGTCTCGTCAAATGATTTCTGTCGTAGCTGCTTGGATGTGGAGGAGGTAGAGAGCGTAGAACACTTCCTCTGCCACTGCCCGGCGCTATCCAGAACAAGATTAAGGACATTGGGATCGCCGTTTCTTCACGATCTCTCTGACCTCTCAAACGTGGAAATTTCACATCTTAGGGGCTTCATTAGAAGCTCGAACTGGTTCTTCGGTGGGGACTGAGGGGAACACCCATTCGTCCCGTGGTATCACAACGGACCCCAGAGTCTAAGTGTGCTGGTCCTTGGATCAGCAGCCACTTCCAACCTAACCTAACCTAACCTAACCGTATGCAGGTCGCAATGAATTACGTTAACCACCTGCGGATTCACACAATATATTACCGTGGCTAAAAGATTTTCAATTTCGTTGAATGTAACATGGTGTCGAACACGGTCTTTGAAAATAATCTTCGTTTCTTTTCTACATTCAGCACCTTCGGTTAAAATAATTTGGTTTCTGAAACAGTTAATCGGATTTTCAACAGCGGGTATAATTTCAGTAAGCGAAATTTCGCTTCCGCATGCTTCGAGTGAAGTTGTAGATGTAGAATCTTCCATAACATGGACAAAATGCCTGGACAGAGCGTCGGCGACTACATTGTCCTTGCCAGGTTTATAAAAAAAAGGTTGGAGAATGCTCCTCGATGAAGGCTCTCCACCGTTTCAATTTTGAGTTTGGATTTCTGTCAGAGATTCAAAATGTGAGGGGTTTGTTGGCCCCATATAGATAATGCCTAAGACTTTTTAAAGCCCACACAGTAGCGAGAAGTTCACGCTCATTTGTGGCATAGTTATCATCGGTAGTGGACAATGTTCGATATATCATTGTGATAGGACGTCCATTCTGTGAAAGAACCGCTCCGATAGTATGGGACGAAGCGTCCGTTGTGAGGTCAAAGGGTTTTTCGAAGTTTGGATACAAAAGAAGGCATCCTCAGAGGATAGGATTTTCTTTAATTTTTCGAAAGAATTTATGGCTTCCTCATCTAAGTCTATCTTGATGTGCTTTGAATGTTTAGTACCTCGCCTCGTAGATAGTTAGTAAGCGGTTTCGTGATCGCTGCATAGTCTTTGACAAATCTCCTGTAATACCCTGACAAACCTAAAAAGGACCTTAGGCTTCTCAGCGTATTAGGGACTTCATATTTTACGATAGCTTCGACTTTTTTTGGACAGGTCTTTATTCCTTCGGTGGATACAATGAACCCTAAGAACTCTACAGATGTTTTGAAAAACTTTGATTTTTCTAACGACACCCTCATATTAGCGTGGTAGAGTTTCTTGAGTATTCTATCGATATCATCATAAACGTGACAGGATTTCCCTATTTCTTCACGCAAAACATCGTCAATAGCTCTCTGGAAAATACTGGGCGCATTTTTAGCCCGAATGGCAAACGGCAGAACTCATATTTCCCATTATTTACGCTAAAAGCGGTTTTTTCGCGATCACGCTCAACTAAATTAATTTGGTGAAACCCACTTTTTAAATCTAAAGTTGTGAAAAACTTAGACTTTCCGAGATTTGAAAGGATAATAGACGGGTCAGGTATCGGGTACTTGTCTGGAATAGCTTTAGAGTTAAGCTGCGTAAAGTCAAATACTAGACGTCTATTGGGTTTGCCATGTTCGTCCAAACCTTTTCATCAACAACCCAAACTGGGCTATTGTAGGGTGATCGAGATAGCCTTATTATGCCGTTCTTTAAAAGTTCTTTCACCTCCTTATTCACAAACTCTATCATTGAGATGGGGTAGGATTGATACCTGGAATATATTGGCTCCTGGTCTATAGTCCTAATTGAAGCTGAAATTTTAGTGTTGTACGGTATAGCTTCATTTGGGTTTGCAAAAACGACCGAGTTTTCATTGATTTTTTTGCAAAAGACCTGTTCAACGCTTTTTGGAATGCCAACGTAACTTATTAAGACATTAACCATATCTAGCGCGAGGTAATTTAACCTTTCTTGACCACCGTCAAAGTGGATAATGTCGTTTTTAGTGTCGATAACCCCTTTCATACATTTTATGAGACTAAATCCAATGATGCCATCAAAAAGAGATAAATTCGGAAGAATAAAAATGGTTTCTGTTTTATTAAAGACGTTTACTCTTGTTTTTGGGTAATTATGTCGGCTCCGTGAATAGATTTTACAAGGAAAAGATTCTCTAATTTTACTATGTTTTTCAGTCCGGGTAAGTTTTTGATATAGCTTTTCGAAGCGCCAGTGTCAATTAGCAGTTTTATGTTTTTGCCACCTATCATTCTTCCGATATAGGGGAGTACTGATCAACCCCTAAAAAATTAACTTCATCTTCAAAGACTGGGTCAGTATGTGACTGATTTTCTGCCAAATCCTGATAAGATTGGACATCTGGGTTTCCTTGATAATTGGAAGCTTCTTCGAAAAATTCATTTTGTGGGACTTCATGTCCGAGATGGTTAATTCTTCGAATTTTTCTAGGTATTTATTTATCTGACGCAATGTCCCTTTTCTGAGTTTGAAATCCTCGAAAATTGTTGCTTTGCACCGTTCGCATGCTTACATCGGTATCGATTGGTTGCGAAATTTGCGTAGGGTTAAAACCCTGTTGGATTGTGTCTTGGGCTGAACTTTGTCCGAAACTGCGAAAGTTTGGATGAAATTGGAAATTAGAATGACGTTGCGACTGTTTGAAAGGTTGCCGAGTACAATTTTGGAAATTTGGCACATTTTGTTGCCCAAAGTAGCCTAGAGTGGCTTGTGAGTTGGCCGGTTGCTGATTGAAAAAATTTTGCCTAGCATTTTGTCTTGGGGGTGGTTGGGCCAGAGGGTTTTGTAGAGTCTTATTAAGCCCATGATTATAAATGGCTGCGAAGTGGTACCGGTTTTGATTAGTTTCCAGCTCTTGGGCTAGAGCCAACGCAGTCGGTAAGTCAGAAGGCTTACATGAGAAAAGTGTGTCGCATAACGGTTTCCTAAGTCCAGAGACAAACACTCGTAGTGCGTCGTCTTTGTATTTTTGATTAAAAGACCTAATTAAAGCACTTTCGCCTTCATTGGACATTATAACTTTATTAATAATAGCTGTTAGTTTCCTTTCTACTTCATCGTAGAATTGAATAATTGTTTTCTAACCCTGCCTGAGTGTAGAGAGCTCTTGCTCTAACGTAAATATGGACTTCTTGTCCATATAAGTGAAATCTAGTCTAGCTATAATGGCCCTAAAATTAAGAACCGTATTATAGGCGCTTGGTGCAGCGTCTGCGCTCCCTATGACTTTATTTCTAAGGATTCCTATCGCCTAATAATACTTAGAGCTTCCCTGGTAAGGCTCGAACAACTTGTGCGCTGTGATAGCGGCTTGGCGCCATGAAACATATCTTTGTGATTCACCCCTAAACTTAGGGACCGACTTTACTATATCTAGAGTTTCATCACAGTGCACACCTCGTCTGATTTCTATCTCTCTGTATTCTTCGACAACAGACAGTGGTTGTAAACTACTAACCCTAGCAGTCAGATCATTGATAGTGGTTTGAAATTCTTCTTTGGTTCTTTGAACAGCCTGCTGAATGGCAGTATCTAAAAGTACTCTTAAATTTGGGTCCATACTATCTGTATTTCTTACTGTGTTTTTCACTTGCCTGTCAGAAGTTACTAACGCTCTTATCCTAGCTGAAAGTTCCTCTGTTCTTCTGACCACTTCTTCACTGTCCATAAACTTTTGAGAAATTATCAAAGATCACACAAAAAAAAATCTTTAGTTCTGAAAACTATTACCTGTTAATTTATAAAATTAAATTTTTTTTTTTAAATCCAAACTATGTAGGCCAATTTTTTATAAATTTTAATTTTAATTTTTTTTAAAAAAAAAATTTTAAACAAAATGGTAGGAAATATAATGATAAAATAACACAAGTTTTTAATCCTAATGCTTACAAATAATTCCTCATGTTGTTCCTCAGCTGCAGTAATATATTGTAGGATAAAAGTAAATTAGGCTCCTTCCTTTGGCAGTTGGGATTTACCTCGGCTTTATTTCAGCTTGCTTTTTAAACTTTTGAGTTTTTTCACAGTCTTGTTACTTTCTTTGTTGAATTTTTATTTGAGTTTTTAGCACTGTGTTATGGCTTTTGTCTCTTTTTTTTATTTTTTTTTTTGTTTCAGCTTGCTTTTTATTTCAGCTTTATTTCAGCTTGCTTTTTAAACTTTTGGGTTTTTTCACAGTCTTGTGACTTTCTTTGTTTAATTTTTATTTTAATTTTAGTTTTTTTAGCACTGTGTTATGGCTTTTGTCTCTTTTTTTTAAATTTTTTGTTTAACTTAGTTTTGCCTTAATTTTTAGTTTGTAGCTTTTGTTATGGTTTTGTTTTAATGACTTGGACTTTAATGACTAGTTTTTTATTTATTTTTTATTTGGTCATTGTATGGTGACTGTTATTTATTTCACTGTATGGTGACTGCTATTTTTTCACTGTATGGTGACTGTTATTATTTTGTTGTTGTTGGGCGCCAATTATTTCTTACCCAATTCCGACACGATTAATCTTTTTATATTTTATTTGTTAGATTAATTAATTCAGTATTTATTTGCATAGTCTCTTAAATTTAATTATACAAAATTATTCTATTGATAAAACCTCGCTATGCGAGTTGGATGCCGAAATTGAACTGACTAACATTAACAAAATAAAGAGGTCTACAACTTCATGAAAATTTTTAGTAAAGACAATTTTGCTTATCAGCAAAATGGATTCACATTTCATGTGAACGGAAAAGGTAAAAGCAAAAATGCAAGGTAGCGTCTGGGGCAAGTTAAATATTTTAACTTATAATTTTTTATTGCGCGTGCAGCGCTCAGTTTTAGAGAAATATTCTGGGGTTCACATTTCATGTGAACGGAATGTTAAACAAAATGCAAGATAGCGTCTGCTATGAATTTATAATTTTAATTTTAATGTTTTTTGTTGCGCGTGTAGCGCTCATTTTGCAAATATTTTAATTTTGCCAGGAATTTGGCATGAATGCACTTCCGTACCTTAACTTATACGTTCGTTCAAAATCGGAATTAAACGGTAGAACAAAACATCGGTAACAAGAAATCGCCTAGCGTATTAATATTATAGAAGATATATTTTTTAGTGCTGCATTTATAGCAACGGGAAAAAAATGAAAATAAACAGCACCAATCAGAAGACACAATTAATGTTCTATCAAGTATTATATATATACTTTATTAGATGTTTAATATCTGATGTATAAATAAGTAATACAATTACTTTAACAAAATAAAACTTATAAAAACGTGTTTTAGGTTTAATAATTCAAAGGCAAGAGAGTTTTTTTTTTTAGAACAAAGAATAAAAGAAAGAAATGTAAAAGAAATACAGTGTTGTCACAATTAATGTTCTATCAAGTATTATATATATACTTTATTAGATGTTTAATATCTGATGTATAAATAAGTAATACAATTACTTTAACAAAATAAAACTTATAAAAACGTGTTTTAGGTTTAACAATTCAAAGGCAAGAGAGTTTTTTTTTTAGAACAAAGAATAAAAGAAAGAAATGTAAAAGAAATACAGTGTTGTCAATTCAACGTTATTAAAATAAGATTACCATATCTCAACACTCCTCCATAATCTTATTACTATAATTTTACATTTCAATACTAAGTAAATTTTTAAAGAAACAGTATTTAACCTTAGCAAGTGGCTTCGTAAAAATGTCCGCTATTTGATCATCAGATTGTATATACTGCAGTTGTATCTTCCCATCTTGAATTTGTTGCCTGATGTAATGGTACTTTAATTCAATGTGTTTAGATCTTTTGGTTTCCATCTGCTCAGCAATGCATTTTGCTCCTTGCTTATCAACATTTATAACGAACGATTCATTACCACAAGTAACTTCAAATTCATCTAATAGCCTTTTCAGCCAAACACCTTCTTGGGCAGCAGTACTTAATGCAACATATTCGGCTTCCGTGGATGATAAGCTTATAGTTTTCTGTTTTGTAGTTTTCCAAGATAATAAATTTTCATGTGATTTAAGGCAATAGCCTGTCGTACTTTTTCTGTCTTCAGCTTCACCCCAACTAGCATCTGAATAACCACGTAAAGGCAAGCCTTGTTTCGATTTTCTGTATATCAATCCATCATCTTTGGTTGAATTTAGATAACGAAATATTCTCTTAATAGCATTTATATGAACGCCGCCGAAACTCTCCTGATATCTACTTAATGTATTAACCGCGTAAGTAATATCGGGTCTGGTCCAAATGCTTAAATACAGTAAACTACCAATAGCCTGACGATACTTATGTAGATCCCATTCGGAACTGTCGCAATTTTCCTCTCCACTATTCCAATTCTTTTCAATAGGAGTATCCTTGAATTTTGAATTTTCAAAACCAAAACGCTTCAATAAACTGATAATGTTCACAGTTTGTGTCAATTTCAAATCTCCATTATCTAACTTCATTATCTGCATTCCAAGGAATTCTCTCAGTTCACCCAAATTTTTTATTTCAAATTGTTCCTTCAAAAATAATATGATATTTGCAATCTCACATTCATCATCCCCACATAAAAGAATATCATCGACGTATAGAAGTAAAAATAAATTTCTTTTTTTGTACAAACAATAATCATTTTCCGATCTCACAAAGCCATATTTTAAAATCTTTGAATTAAATTCCTTATTCCAACACAAAGCACTTTGTTTTAAGCCATAAATCGATCTATTTAGTTTACAAAGATTACCTTCAAACGGTGGCGGTACTGTCATGAAAATATCCTCCTTTAGCTCCCCATTTAAAAAGGCACATTTAACATCCAATTGATGTATTTTCAAATTGTTTTGCAATGCTATTGATATAAAAGTACGTACCGTGACACTATTGGCAACTGGTGCATATACATCATTGAAAGAATCTGATTTCTGTCTACAACCGCGTGCAACCAACCTTGCCTTTTTACGCGTACTACCGTTTCCACAATTTTTGATGTTGAAAACCCATATCGCATCAATTCTATCTTGGCCTTCATCTTCAACAATCGTCCATGTCTGTTTTTTGTTAATTACTGCTACTTCTTCTTCTATTGATTTCTTCCATTCTTCATTCTGATAGGCTTTTTTGAACGTATTCGGTACATCTAACATTGTTGTATAAGCACACGTCGCAGCGTCATAAACCTCATAGTCATTTAAATGTTTTGGTGTTGTTTTTAATCTAATAGTTCTTTGCTGATCATTATCTTTAAGGACGTTCTTATCTGCATCATTTTTCTTTCCTTCACTCTCATCTTCGAAATCATCTGTAGCTTCTTCTTTTTCATTAACCTCGTTTCTATTTTCTTCAATCATCTCTTCTTCAACGAATCGAATTTTAACTGTATCATAATTCATAAATCTTACGTCACGACTATTTACTACCTTTTGATTTTTATTATCATAAAATCTGAAACCATTAACTGTATAACCAACCAACTTCATTTTCTCTGATCGAGCACCAAATTTACCATTCTGAATTTGTTTTGGAATATTCACATAAGCATCACATCCGAAAGGATGTAATTTGTTAAAATCCGGCTTTTCGCCATACCACAACTCTGCCGGCGTGCTTCCTTTCTCAATCGCCGTCGTTGGGCATCGATTCATAACATATGCCGCATGTTGCACTGCCTCACTCCATAAATGCTTCGGTAATTTGGAATCTAGTAATGCACACCTGGCATTATTGACAACAGTTCTATTGAACCTTTCGGCGACGCCGTTAAGCTGTGATGAATAACGTATGGTTGTTTCTATTAATATACCATTTTTAGAACAATAACTGGAAAATTCATTGCTTTTATATTCGGTTCCACCATCTATTTTTAAAACTTCAATTCTCCGATCAAATTTATTAAAAAGCTTTTCGGCATAATCTCTAAAAACTTCAAAAACTTCAGCCTTATTACGCAATGTATAGACAACTGAAAAATGTGAATAGTCGTCGATGAATGTGACAAAATATTTTTTGCCATCATGACTTAAATAATTTATGGGTCCAACCAAATCACTGTGTACCTTTTGCCCACAACGTGTTGATCTTTTTCTTGTACCTTTAAATGGAGATTTTGTCATTTTGCCCATTAAACAAATTTCACAATCGACATCGTTCTTATAATGACAACTGTGACCAAATTTTCTATGCAGTTCGGATTTGCCCGGAGTTGCTTCAATTTCAAACGTATTAAAAACCTGGATTTTAAAAATATTTCCATTTTCATCATTTTTTATTTCAACTGCATCACCGCAAAAATTTACATTGTATTTCTTCTTGGTTATCTCTTTAACTGAAATTAAATTTTTTTCCAAACCTGGTACCATCAAAACATCCGTCAAATACATAGGACCACCTTTAGTATTTAATAATAAATTTCCTTGACTTTTACAAATCAAATATTGACCCTTTTTAGCAATATTAATTTTAGCTTGCCGTTCCAACTGGCGTACATTGTTCATGTAACTAAACCATTTTTCATTCACCATATGATTTGATGCACCAGAATCTAAAATAAATTTACCCGATAGATCGACGTTGGCCGCATTACATTCATCATCTGCAACTTCGCAATTGAAAATAATTGGATCAATGTCAGCACAATTTGCATTACCACCTCCACCTTTTTGGCGACCACCACCATAGTTATTTTGTTGTTGTCTATTACCCTTGAATTTACTTTTACAATATCTACTTGTGTGACCAAACTTATTGCAACTGAAACATTTCACACTCTTCATCTCTGGACAATCTTTAATCTTATGCTCACCTCTGCATTTGAAGCATTGTAAACCTGATCGAAAAGCACCATTACTAACCACAGCTGTAGAAATTTTCTCTTCTAATTTTATTTCCTCTTTAAGAAGCCGACTTGTCAAATTGTTCAAATTTCTTTCAGCTGCCGCTGTACTTTCCCAAGCCGTACTAAAAGTAGAATATGATGCTGGTATAGTCGAAATTATTTTATTGATGACCATCGTTTCATTTATTTCTTCACCTTGTGCTTTTATTTGCGCTAAAAGAGATTCAACATCTGCCAAAAAATCTTTCACGTGGCATGAAAAATCTAACCTAAAAAATTTCTGCATCAAAAATTGCAACTGCGTTTCATCTTTCTGCTGATACAATGAACATCTTTTTAGGCGTATCGCAATCTAAAATGTTTCTCAATTCTGAGGGCTCCAGCGAAGAAACCAAGATTCTCTTCGCCTTGCCGCTTCTCAAATCATAATCCTTCTGACCGCCACCTGCATCATCTGCTGGCCTGTTTTCGGTACCAATGACTATATTCCACGCATTTATGCTTTCCAAGAGCACCTTTACCTGGAAGCACCAAACCTCGAAACCATACTTATTTATACTAATCACTTTAACGTTCATCTCCTCCATTATTTGCGTTCCGATTGAGCTGGGCCCATAACCTGATAAAATATACGTAGGTAATTGAATAGCAGACACAAACCAACAATGAAAATAAACAGCACCAATCAGAAGACACAATTAATGTTCTATCAAGTATTATATATATACTTTATTAGATGTTTAATATCTGATGTATAAATAAGTAATACAATTACTTTAACAAAATAAAACTTATAAAAACGTGTTTTAGGTTTAACAATTCAAAGGCAAGAGAGTTTGTTTTTTAGAACAAAGAATAAAAGAAAGAAATGTAAAAGAAATACAGTGTTGTCAATTCAACGTTATTAAAATAAGATTACCATATCTCAACAAGTCACCGTGTATATGTATGGTACTACCACAGCTTATACCAGTTGTGACAGCTTGACAGCTGTCAAAAAAGCAATCTCGAACCGTATGGCTTTGTTTACCTTTTTCTCCATTTTGTTTTGGTAAAGAAGTGCGAAAGAGATTAAAAAAATAGAATATACAAAATATAATGTGTGCAAGTGAACAGCTATAGAACATGTTTTCAACCACTGACAGCATAAAAAATAAAAACAATGGAAATTTAGTGAGTATAAACATTGAAAAAAATTCATAAAATTGTATTTTTGACAAATTAACATTAAATTTAGTAATCTGTGGTATTTCCTTTTCAGAAATAAAAGGTATAATAGGTGCATATTAAAACCTAAAGCTTGTGATTGTGATAATACCAGTAATGTTGGTATAAATGCTGGTAAATTTGCCAGTTACATTCACCACTGCTCAACCCAGGGCCGAAAGGAAGGAATCAAAAATTACTATAGTTGAGCTAACTATTGGTCCAGTTGCTGGTGGCGAGTCACGAAACTTTTCGCAAGTTGAATTGTGGTATTAATGCTTTGGATTATGACTTGCGCGTGAGTGGTCCTAAATCGAAATTTGTCCGGTATTATTCAATGCTTTGGGCACTACACCATTGGCTTTATAAATAAAACATTAATTGGCACTTTTTTTACTCCTATTAATAGACATCCAGCTGAAAAGGAATAAAAATTAGCCGCAACTGAAGACAAAATCTCAAATATAACAACAGATATCTACAATTGAGAACGTTTCTAAACAACAGCCTGTTGAACAGATTTAATTTTATAAAGGCTAGTAAACCCTTAAAAATGTGAGTTCCAAAAATTAACAATTACGAACAACAAATACAAAACCACCAAGAACTACAAAAATTGATTGAGTATTTGGAAATGGGATTGAAGTATAAAGGCCTGTACGCAGCTTGCTAAGGAATCAAAAACTTCATATAAAAAAACGCTTCAGAAATGCTTAAGGAATTTTTCTGTCAAAAAATTTCTGTTGATAGTCCGCAGCTTTTTAAAAAAGTAGTATTGTTTTTACTACTTTTTTTTGACGTAAGTGAAGTTAGGCAACCCAGGCTTTGAGCAGGAATATCAAATTTTTCGTTCTTTCTGAAAGGAATTTTGACAGGAGAGGTAAGCATAAACAAAATGTAATATGCTAAAAAAAAATAAAAGTTATTTTTCAGTTGCAAACCTGGGAAAAAACGAACAAAATTCGGCAAAAAAACAAGAAGCGGATGGGTAATTTTGATACTGAGCTTAAAAAGCGTTTAGCAGGCCAAATAAAGCAGAACCGAAGAATTGATTTGTTTTCAATTTCACAATTCTTAATAATTGACAGAAAACAGCTGATTTCTAGCGTTGCACTGAAAGGTAATTTTGTGCTTTTTTTTTCTTTAAGAAATATATGAAAATTTTCTGTTAAGATTCCTTAACAAGCTGCGTACAGCTCTTAAAGAAAAACAACTTCAGTAAAATGTAAAACATACAAAACAACAAATGACTTACAAAAATTAGTAGATGGACTACAAGCAGAAGTAGCTAAGAAAGCCCAACTTAAAGTTGAAAAGGAAAGCAGAAAATTTCAGTGGCATAGAAAAGGATTTGTTGTAACAATTGCAAGAACCAAAAGCAGAAAAACAATGTAAGTTAATAATATATATAAACATTTTGAAATCACTGATATTCATATATGCACTGCATTTGTTTTTAAACCTTACAGTGACGATTATATAATTAAAGTTTTAAGCCAAACTCTTCTGCCTCTTCTGTGCATGATATGATAATCATTGTTTATTAAGATATTTAGTATTGATTGTTATTTATTTTTTAAATTTGTGTACTTATAGCAACAGGAAAAATTGTTGAGTTCAATAAGCAAAGCTGCTGTTGGAGGCAGTTTTTCGGATAAAGGAATAGATCAAAAAGACTTGCGGGATGTGCCTAAACGTTTGTGTCCAGAGGCAGTAAAAGCTTGTGCTGGCACAGCTCTATCAGTATCTCTGAATCAGTGGGTAGAACAGGTCTTAACAACCCACATAGAACAGCAACAGCAAATTAGTAGTAGTCACAAATCTACACAATCTAACAGCTCACATAGCCCTTCCGACCCACAACACACACACATCAATATTAATAAAGCCAATGGCACTCGGAGTAGCAGTTGCAGCAGTAATATCGGCGGTGGAGGAGATAGTTCTGCGAGTAATATTGGTGATAACACTGAATTGCTTAAAGAAAATTCAATCCTGCGCATTCGTATTGACGAGTTGACCAACCTCGCCAAAAAAACTGTAAGTCTCTCAGAAACATGAAAAATGTTTAATACCAGAAATTATACACTATCATCATGTACCATCTTTAGGAAAACACATTATCTGACCTGATGCAGAAAGCTGAAGAACAAGATGAACATTGGCGGAATATTATGCATTCAAAGGACGAACAAATTAGAGTGTTACAAAAACACTCTAATGGCCAGGAAGTAAGTTAGTTTATTATAATTTTATTAGTGTTATAAACAGTTTTTTTAATTTTTTTTAAGGATATTTAATGTCAGTCGCAGTTTCACCATGCTGACCACATCGTATAAAGGTTAAGCGCTAAAGTAGTATGCAATAATGATACATAAATAATGCAATTATGATTATATTAAAATAAAAATTAAACATAACCAAAATAAATATTATTCTGACTAAAAACTAATTATGATTAGGCGTTATTTCGCATTTTTCAATAATTGCTCTGAAATTTAACAGTTTTTAATTAATATTTAAAGACGATGATTTTCCTAAAACGCGTTTTTCAAGAAACGGAACCAAATTTCTAAAGAACTACGTGTAATTTGGGTCAGGTTGAAGTTGAAGACTTGCTATCAGATATTAAAATTCCATATTTGGTAAATAATTTAATAAAGACGGACAATCATCAGATCATATTTCATTTTTATTTTCAATCTGGCGTCAAATAACTATACGAGATAGGCAACCTTTGTTTAAGATTTGTTTTTCGATATCTTAAATAATATTATTTGTCAATTCAATTTCCGAATGGAGATTTCTTTTGTTAGCTTTAAATTTCTAGTTGATAAAATATATGAGATTTATTTTAAATACTACTTCATAATGATACTTTATGGCATTTTATTTGTAACTTATGACAAAAAGATATTATTTAGTAGGCAATGTAAGATTCTGAATTGGTATTATCATATTAAAGGGATATTTAAGTAATTCGGTAATTCTTCTTATAAAGCAGCAAATACAAAATGCAACCTAGGGACCAGACATCAGATTTTGTGGAAATCTAGTTTTTTAAAATTTCAATCAGCAAAATGATTTTAGTAACTTTTTGCAAACAAACCTTAATTTTTGGTTGATTATTGTGTCTTGGACTACTGCCCGTGGAAGTGTCTGTTAGTGCTTCAGGACTTATATAATTGAATTAAACCAGCCTGTGAAAATTTTATTATGCTTGTTGAATCAGTGGCTATATTACTAGCAATACCAAAATCTATTAGTTTAAGACGGCCATTAACCATAAGAAAATTAGCTGGCTTTAAATCTGAATGTATCACTCCGTTCTGATGGATATAATTTACAGCCTGAAGCATTTGGTACACAAAGTTAGTTAGGACATATAAACTGATAAACTGTGCTGTGGAATTTTCAAAAAATTTCTTCCCAAATTAGAATTTTTGACAGTAATAATCACAAATAAATAAAAACAATGTATACAACGTGCATAAAGGTGATAGCATATACTTTTTAATATAGCTGTTGCTTCCGATTTCTTTACAAAACGCAACCCTGATTTGATTGTTAAAACAAAAATACAGTGTTGTATTTTTCGAGCTGTCGCCACTGTTTACGCTGTGGGTACTACCATGAATTAAGTGAGGTTTTCAATAATAAATTGCATTGATGCAATTGAAGTTTTCAAAAAAAATTTGCGCTGCAATACACGATTACGCACGCTTTCCATTTATTTTTTGCTTAACTAAGATGTTACTGAGTTGTTGCCTAAAAATTCTATCTTTGTTGGTTGATTTCCCACCAGCGCCACAGTATTTTTTTTAATATGCTGTTTTCTTACAGAACAAGAAAAATTTTACATATTAATAATTTTCGAAATTTCGGTTTGCAACAATATTTGTTGATGTTAGAAACAAAACTCTTGTTTAATCGTACCAATTTCTGTATTTGCTTATATGCATGCTTCTGGTCACACATATGTAACAATATGCAAAAACAGTAATATAACAAAGCATTAAATAGAATAGATAACGATACTACATTAAAATTATAATTGAAAAACGAGCTGTTGTGGATTATATGACTTGTTGTGTACATAACAAATCAGGCTAACAAATTTCAGTAACACCCTCAAAATTTCGAGTTATTCTCATAAAACCGGTTTTTGGTGTGTTCGAATTCTTAGAGCCAATTTTTAATTTTAAGCGGTTTACGAATGAAGAGTGGAAATTTTCAAACGTATACATGTTATATCTGTGGTTTTCTGGAATAACAGCGTATGTCCATTTTTGTCAGTTTTGAGTTAACGATGCCAAATATATTAATTTTTAACGCTCTTTACATGTGTTAAATTTTTCTTTAAAAAGTATTGACCAATTCTGAGTTTTTTCTTTAAATAACGACGTAACTTAAATGTTTATTAAATTAATTTGCAGCACTATCGACGTATGTCAACCTACGTTTGATCGCTGACAAATTATTTTCTCAGAAAACGACACATAGCGACATACGTTGTTATTAATGAAAAAAATGCAAAATAACTTTGGATTATTTTTCAGTTTATAACCACTTATAAAAACTTGTGTATTTATTTCTGTTATTTTTTGTCACTATTATTCTTGATACGTTGTTATATTCTCATCCTAAGCCCCGTTAACTTTTTGTTGACGAACAAAAAAATCCATTTTTCAAGCCACAACTTATGTCTACATGGGTGGTTGCATTGGTAGTTTTCTTTTTCAAAGAAAACGACGTTTGTCGACATAAAGGTGCTATTACATGATGTGTTTTTTATATGTATCGTGTGATACATATGAAACATTGTTTATGTACAATACATGAGGAAAATCACATGTACATTTTTCAATTAGAACAGGTTCTATTTTTGCATGACAAACATATGAAAATACAACACTGCTTGTGTCGAAAAAAAAAACAGAGTAAATTTTAAAGATTAATATTGAAAGAAAAATAAATTGTTTAGTATTAATTAACAATTAAAAAATATATAACCTTTTTTTAACAATAAATTTTTGTAAATTCAATTTTTGTAATTTTAACAATAAATTTTTGTAATGCACACACTAAAGGTGCTATTACATGATGTGTTTTTTACATATGTACTGTCAAATTTTCCCACAACAAAAGTTGTACACATCGTGTGATACATATGAAACATTGTTTATGTACAATACATGAGGAAAGTCACGTGTACATTTTTCAATATGAAAATATGAAAATATGAAAATACAACACTGCTTGTGGCGAAAGAAAAACAGAGTAAATTTTAAAGATTAATATTGAAAGAAAAATAAATTGTTTAAGGTGCTTTTACACGATGTGTTTTTTACATATGTACTGTCACTTTTTTTATCCATATGAAATTCCTCATGTCTGTCAAAATTGTCTTTTACATACGATTCATAATTTTTGCTATCACACGTGCATATGTATTTCCGTATGACATAACCTCTAAATGTAAACAACAGCTGATTTAATTTGTGAATTTACAAAAATTTATTGTTAAAAAAAAGTTATATATTTTTTAATTGTTAATTAATATTAAACAATTTATTTTTCTTTCAATATTAATCTTTATAATTTACTCTGTTTTTCTTTCGCCACAAGCAGTGTTGTATTTTCATATGTTTGTCATACAAAAATAGAACCTGCTCTAATTGAAAAATGTACATGTGACTTTCCTCATGTATTGTACATAAACAATGTTTCATATGTATCACACGATGTGTACAACTTTTGTTGTGGGAAAATTTGACAGTACATATGTAAAAAACACATCATGTAATAGCACCTTTAGTATTAATTAATAATTACAAAATATATAACCTTTTGTTAAACAATAAATTTTTGTAAATTCTCAAATTAAATCAGCTATTGTTTACATATAGAGGTTATGTCATACGGAAATACATATGCACGTCTGATAGCAAAAATTATGAATCGTATGTAAAAGACAATTTTGACAGACATGAGGAATTTCATATGGATAAAAAAAGTGATAGTACATATGTAAGAAACACTTCGTGTAATAGCACCTTAAGTGTTATTTACATAATTGTTTTTTCGTCCTTCTCTATGATCTATTCCTCTGAAGATTTTTAACTCAAAATTTTATATAAAGTATTTATTGCCCAAATAAAAAGTCTAAAAACTTTATATCGGGCCCATAATTTCAAATATAACGTGTTTTGGCTCCCCTGAACATTTTGATTTTATGACATGCGGTTATTCTAGAAAACCACATATAATGTGCATCAAAATGGAAGAATTTTCTAATATTCTTTTTTTATAAAATCATATATATTTTTAAACTTCTTTTTAAAGGCAATTTTATTGTGAATTAAACAAGCATTCATTTTGCCTAATCGGATGCTGTTGTAAGTTATTTTAATTTCAAGTTATGCATTTACTTGAGCTGTCAATAGCACTTGATACCCTTTCTAAAAAACTATATCTAATTAAAAGTCTATACAAATTTACTTTGTTTCCGTATTTTTATATATATTAAATTTATTAAAGTTGATTTCTTACAATATGAATTTACATACGTATGTATGTTTAGCAATATTGAAAATGTTTTTCTATAAATACTATTGGGAAAACGGCAAAAATTTTTCCAACTATAAATTTATTTTTCTTTAATACCAACAATGTCCTTTTGAATCATTAAGCCATGTAAATGCAGAGGTTGTGAAATGGAAAAACTATCATTTGTTTTTGTGTACGTTTTTATAAATGATTAAAAAAAAACTATGGTTATTCTCCATCACTCAAAATAGATATGTGGGAATGGGAGTTGTTTCTTATATGGAGATAACATAACTTATTCAAATTTATTGTCTCGATTTCCAATCGAGTGTTTTTAGTTTTTCTATCCAATACAAATTTAAATTATCGCCATTAGCATCTGAGAAAATTGATAGCTATGTTGGATTCATACAATGGTAAAAGGAACAAATATTTAGGCCGGCAACTTCAATAATTTGCCTTTAAGCACTTTGGTAACATACAAGTAGAAAAAGTCACAATAAAGAATTGTTTGAACAATTCCTGCAAATATCGCAATTAGGTCATAGTGTGATTCAACGATGTAGCGGTATACCCAATTGAGCAAATAAAGAGCACGATAAGAACCCAAAGCAAACAAGTAATGACTGGTAATAGATTCAGCTTCTCCTGTCTTGCTGACCATAAACAATTGGGGCAGGATAGCAACAGATTCCAAGTAAATTGAAAATGTCCAAAGCACCTCCATGACCGTAAGATCGTGATTGATTAGAAGCGATAGCAGTACACACGGCACCAACAAAAACTCCAAACGGAACGAATCGTGATTATGGTCATATGTAGCTTTGAATTTAACATACATTAAATACACCGTTGCCCCGGACGATGCCAGAAAGAGGACTTTCATTACAGAATTGTATAAACTCACATAAGTGGTAAACAAATCCAGATACCTGGTCAAGTAAACGAGGGAAAAAAGTATTTGCGACTTGCCCGAAATGCCAGCGCAAGATCTAGTCTTCCAAATTTTCAAAAGTAAAATAATAATGGCAAAGACGTGAGCCAAATCACCGAGCAGACGAAAAATATTCATTTTCTTTAGAATTGACGTGACGTATTAGAATGTATGTTATCCTCAGACACTTGAGATGATGAAAATTACAATATTTATGTTGCGTGAGTACAACTTCTTCACAATTTTCCATTCATTGATTGAGATCTGGAATTAAAGAAAAATAATTTATATAAAACTGTTGTAACTTTTTCAATAAATTTACAATTGCCAACCGAATGAATAATTTTTCTTTCACGTCGACGATATCTTCAATTATATGTATGTGAATGTCATCATAAAGAAAAGAACAAGAAACACAAGCGAAATTTAAATAAACAACGCAGAGTCGAAGAAAGTGACGTGGCTGCTGCTACATTACAAAGGAAAAAGCAACCCTGTACCAGTGATGCCAGGCGATTTTTCAGAAATCCCTTTTTTTCCTACAAACACTTTATTTCTCCCTACATTTTTCCCTATACTGATTTTTTTTTTCAATAAATTTAATTTGTTAATTTTCAATTCAGGTACATAAATTCAGGATTATTTTAAAATTATGCAAAAATAACATAAAAATGAATAAATATTACATAAATGTAATATAAGAATATCATAAGAATAACATAAAAACAACTATATATTATATATGTGACCTTCTCCGAGAGAAGGGACCTAGTGTGTCAAAAAACGGGTTATGTCAAAACCGGAGGATTCTTGTATCTAAAAGGGTGTAGAAAATTTAAATGCTTTTTTTCTCAAAACTTAATTTTCCCTTTTCTCGGAGAAGGTCACATATTCTTCCTTTATTTACATATGAGTTCTTATCTTTACATATAGATATTGCAACAAATAGATGATATGGATTTAAAGATGTTAAATAGTTTTTAACATAACCAAGTATGTAGATGACATATTGGCTATTGTGAATACTGACGACAAGGATGAAACACTGAGGACTTTTAACAAACATCACCCGAAAATACAATTCACGATGGAAATTGAAAACGAAAAGGCAATCCCATTCCTGGACACAAAATTATATAGACAAGATTACCGAATAATATTTGATTGGTACACGAAAGACACTGCATCTGGTAGATTTATGAATTTTAATTCAACACAACCTAGAAGCCAAATAATAAATACAGCAGTTTTAATCATCAGCGACCAACAATTTCACAATACAAACATCTACAAAATCACAAAAACATTAACGGAAAACAGTTTTCCTAAACAACTAATTTATTCAATGATAAATGAAATCCAAAAACAAAATAAAAAACAATAATATTGAAAATAAAAACTCTAACGACACACAAGATAAACATTTTTACAGTGTACGGCATGTTCCTGGCTTGACAGGCTCAACGAATATAAGAAACACAATAGAAAACAAAAACATCAACTACGCATACAAACCAAACGCAACACTTAGTACAATTTTCTCAAACACTAAAGCACCCATCGACAAACAACAACAAAATAACATAGTGTACGAAATCAGATGTAAAGGGGATACCGACCACAGCTGTGATTTAATTTATATTGGTACAACCAAACGCACACTAGAGACGAGAATGGGAGAACACAAAAACGACATTGCCAAACAAAAACTCGCAACAGCTTTGGCGCAACACGTATTGGAGACAGGTCACACAGCTGACTTTGAAAAAGTAAAAATATTAGATAGAGAACCCATTGAAAAGAAAAGGTACACCATAGAAAGTTTACGAATCCAACAGAAAAAAGGAATATACGATCAATTTAAAAGAGGATGCTGAGAAAATTAATGCTAGTTGCAATACAATAACTTTACTGTGATATTATTTTAAGCTGAGTACTTGTTATTAATATATGTTCAATGTAATTTTTGTTTTTTTATGTCGGATGTAAATTAAATTCATTTTTAAATGTGATAAATAATACTCATGTTACTGTAAGTTATTCTTATATACATAGTGTATTTTAAAATTGTTTTAACGTGATGTTTTTTATAATTAAATAGAATTTCCTTTAAAAAGTCGATAAAGAATTGACGAAACGTCGGAAAGAAATGTAATTCAAATGCAGTTTTATTTACATTACAAATCTTAGGCCGTATTAGCTTATTTTAAAATAAAAGAAACAAAAGGATATTAGCCAAATAACACAATAATAGTTTTAATTTTATTTTTTAATGATTTTTAAAGGAAAATAGGAGGAAAAACCTTTATATGATTTAATAGATTCAAATACTATCTGAAAATATTTATGTGCTTATGGGAGGTTTATTAGAAATAATAGACCTCTATAAGCATATAATTTTCAATTTGGTGTTTTCTTTTTAATGTTACGTTTTTCTCTACATTCTCTTATCAGTGGGTAAGAGGAATTTTCAATTTTGGCAAAGTAATTGTTATTAATCCTTGTTATGGAATCTATAATTTTTTCATAACCTGTTTCTTCATGAAGAAGATATGTAGGATAATTTTGTTTTGGATAATTTGGAAGCGTTTTAGGTGACAGTTGGAAGCGTCACTCCAAATAGGACACGCGTATGTTAATATTGGCCTTATAACACTTTTGAAGAGTAGATTTTTGTTTTTGGAGCTTAGAAATTACCTTCTATTTAGTAGGGCCATAATGCTTTAAATGATTTTATAGCTTTTTGGCACGTAGCCATAATATATTGTTTAAATGTAAGTTTTTTGTCCAAGACAACTCCGAGATATTTGACATCGTTAAGTACTTTTATGGTATTATTTCTAATAAGATGACGTCTTCGCAGTCTTTCGGGAGATCTGTTGAATGGAAAAATTATTGCTTGGGTCTTGTTTTGAATAATTTTGATTTTCCATTTGTGAAAATATTTACTGCAATTTAAAAGACCCTTTTCCATTCTCTTCAGGAGTGCACTTGTAAGTTTGTTTGAAGAAATTAACGCAGTATCATCTGCGTAATAAGCAATTTTCATATATTTTGGGACTTGTATATATCTAGTAAAGCAATGGCGACAAGAATGATCCTTGAGGTAACCCTATGGTAATGGTTTTTGGAGATGATGTTTCATTATTAATCGCAACTTTAAAGCTTCTGCCGTGAAGGAAATTTAAAATAAGTTTGCATAGATATATTGGTATATTTGCATCAAGAAGTTTAAATAAGAGGCCATTATGTAATGGTGCGGCGTTGATGGAAGATCCGCTTCCGTTTCCCTGAGCCTTTGCTGGTCGCACGTGCTTGCGAAGGGGCCTAGCTCGCCGGATGGGTGGGGTCTTGCTCAGGCCCAGGGAAACCGCACTACAGATTTTCACGTGCGATTAAAAAAAAACAACTGTCAAAAATCGGATGCTAAATGGGACGGATGGCCATACTTACTTTGGGATTGGGGACTAGGTGTTCTGCCCCTTTTGCCCTCCCTACCATGTTACCTCGACTCCATCTTACTTGGAGGTAACCCACTTCAATGACAAGATTAGGTTTGGTTTGGTTTTCTACATTGGTTTAAAAAAACAAATTTTTTATTTACCCTTCATTTTAAGGGTTTTAATTTTAACTTGATTTTTTTTCTTTTTTGCTACATGTCACTTTTAGAAAATTATTTAATTTTAGGAAAAATTAAAATTTTAGCAAAATTTGATTTTAGGAAAAATTTTACATTTAGGAAATTTTAAAATTGTAGCAAAATTTTGTTTTAGGAAAATTTTAGAAAAATTTTATTTTTAGCTAAATTATATTTCTTATTATAATTTTTAATTTTAGCTCAATTTTATTTTTATTTAGGAAAATTTTTTGATTAATTTTATATTTAGCAAAGTTCTTAATTTAGAAAATTTTTAGTTAAATTTTCGTATAAATTTATATTTAGAAAAAATTTTTATATTTAGAAAATTTTTATATTTCGAATATTTTATATTTTGCGAATTTTGACATTTCGAAAATTATATATTTATTTAAATTTTATAATTAGAAAACTTTTTTATGTAATTTTAGAAAAATTTTGTATTTATGTAAATTTTTATATTTAGAATACCTTACACTTAGCAAATTTTAATGACAAAAATTTGGTTTAATTAGAAAACCTCACATTTAGAAAACTTTTAAATTCTAATTAGAAAAATCTTAAAAAAAAATTTCTTAAATTTCTATAATTTTAAATTTAGGTTAATTTTAAATTTTTATTCCTAGCAAAATTTTAAGTTTAGCAAAATTTAATTTTAGGGAAATTTTAAATTTAGGAAAATGTTAATTTTAGAAAAATTTTAAAGTATAGCATAATTTTAATTTTAGGAGAATTTTTAAATTTAGCTTAATTTTATCCATATTTAGGAAAATTATTTTCATTTATGAAATTTTTAGTTTTAACAAAAGTTGACTTTTAGCACTATTTAATTTTAGGACAATTTTTAATTTTTAGGAAAATTTTTAAATTTTAATAAAAAATTTGAATAGTAGAAAAAATTTTTAATAGTAGAACAATTTTAAAATTAGCTCACTTTTAATTTTTGCACAATTTTCATATCGCCATATCGCTGGTGTTGCATTCCGATGAGGTACCGATGAAGCTGCTGCCGCCGGACGCCGTGGTTGTGTCTCGCAATATGTTTTTCTATTTTGGCATGTAACTTTACTAAAACTCCTTCACATTTCACTCTTTGTCGGAGTATAACAGCATTTAATTGTTGTATTAAATTATGATGACTGCGATCAATTAAGTTGTAGTAGATTTAGTTTTGTTTTTAATGTTTTATTATTATATATTTCCATTAGAAACTGTATTTTAATTATTGTTGTTGTTATTTGTATGTTTTCATTAAAAATGTTTGTACAACTGTCACTAAAATCTAAAGTTACTTTTTTTTTTCTTCAAGTTTATTTAATTTTTTTTTATTGGTTTTATTTCTCAAATTTTACACTTTCTTTTTTTCTTAAACTTATCTTTTTTTTTTCTAAACTTAATTTTTCTTTAATTTTCTGAACTTAAATATATTTCTTTAATTCTTAAACTAAAACTACATTTTTTTTTTTTTTTAATTTTACGGAGGATTTTTTTTTCAACCTTATTTTCCAACAAACAAAATTCAACCCCCTGATTCAAATTTAACTTTATTATATTCAACCTTCTTCTTCGTTCATTCATTATCTCTAGATAAAAACCTGTTTATTAAACAAACAAAATCACCACCAATTCAATGAGAACATTCATATGCATTCATAATATTCTCTAGTATTTATAACACTCACACTCATATATGACTATGAGAGCAAGTGAGATCAATACAAGAAAATACGTGGTTTGACCAGCATGATTGCATATGAATGTGTTCATGATTTACTTCAACACAATGAAGAGAAAACATACGCCATAAAAAAAAACGCCATCAACCTATTACCATATAAGTTGTTGTTTATATGTACATACTTGAACTTGAAAATAATTTCAAGATCAAGGTTATTATTTTTTCTTCTTTCTTATTCTGTTTGTAACAGAAATTCTTTTGTTACAGTGCAGAGCAAAAAAAGATCACCGTCACAATTATGATTCTGAAATTTGGCATGATATCATCAGCTGCTCGGCGACTACATACTTAGTACAATCCCTTGGGGGCTTAGATGGCGAACTTGATAGGGGTGGCATTAATTTGTCGGCGGGATGATGAAGATTCCGAAGTTGCTATGCATCAACCATTACGTTCTTCTTTTAAATGATCTACGGTTATATTTATAGCTCTTCTTCTGAAGGGTTTACAGATTATGGATCGTATTATCGCTATGGATCAGTGTGAAATAATAGAACACGAACAAGAACTAGTGGCAAATACTGACTCTCTGCTTTAAAAACAAGTTTAGACTTTAAATAATGTTTAACGTTTTAATTAAATATAACGTTTTTATTAAATATTGATAATTGATTGTTTTTAATTTTAGATTTTAGTCTAATATCATGTCTAGTCTAGCACAATTTTTTAAATGTGTATAAATTTTAAAAGTCCTAATTTCCATTAAAAATTCTCATTTGAGTCTAAAGGCCCAAATAGACTACACAAAATGCTTGCGCAACATCGTGTTTGCGCAACAGCTTTTTTGAATATACACTACACAAAATTCATAAGCACAAGAAGAGAATTCTAATTTGGTTTTTTATGTATTTATTTTAATCTTATTAATTTTAATTTTTGATGTGTAAACATCTATACGCGTGGTGGTAAATTTCAAAAACAGCGTAACGTGTGAGTCGTAAGACAAAATGTGATTGTATTGGTGAAAAAATTATGATATTATGATAACCTGTTTGAAAATCAAAAATGGAAAATAAAAAATAAAAAAAAAAAATGAAAAATAAAAAATGAAAAATAAAAAATTAAAAATGAAAATTGAAAAATGAAAAATAAAAAATGAAAAACGAAAAATGAAAATTCAAAAATGAAAAAATAAGAAATTAAGAATAAAAATGAAAAATAAAAAATGAAAAATGAAAAATAAAAAATAAAAAATGTAAAATAAAAAATGAATAATAAAAATTAAAAATAAAAAATGAAAAATAAAAAATGAAACATGAAAAATAATAAATGAAAAATGAAAAACTCAAATTATAAATGAAAAATAAAAAATGAAAAACGAAAAATGAAAAATAAAAAATTAAAAATAAAAAATTAACTTAAAAAATTAAAAATAAAAAATGAAAATTGAAAAATAAAAAAGAAAAATAAAAACTGAAAAGAGAAAAATAAAAATTGGAAAATGAGAAATGAAGAAAAAAATTAAAAATTAAAAGTAAAAAATGAAAAAATGAAAAATAAAAAATGAAAAATAAAAAATTAAAAAAAAAATTAAAAATGAAAAATGAAAAACGAATAATGAAAAGCTAAAAATTAAAAATAAAAAATAAAAATCGAAAAATTAAAAATTAACCGGTTAAAATAATAAATAATAATAAATATTTTTATATTAACAGAGCCCCTGCATTTGATGGCTATAAGTGATACGCTTTTTGTTTGGTTTTAAGAAAGTACTATAAAAAAATCATTAATTAATAGATGTTTACACATCTCCCCTGTGATCGGACTCACATGATTTTTTTTTTCTTTCTTCAGACATTTTAATTTAAATTTTTCCTTCAAACATTTTGCTAAACGTTGTTTATAATGGTTGTTATCGATAATGGGATAAATCGGGCGTTCACACTACGTGTTTTGCTTGTATTTTTCTTAATTTTTTAACACATGTAATTTGTACACATAGTGTGAACCCTTTCAAACATTGTTTATGTACAACACATTTTGCAAAACATATGTAAATTTTTCAATTAGAGCAGGTTCTATTTTGGCAAGACAAACATATGAAAATACAACACTGCTTGTGGCGAAAGAAAAACAGAGTAAATTATAAAGATTAATATTGAACGAAAAACAAATTGTTTAATATTAATTAACAATTAAAAAATATATAAAATATATAACTTTATTTTTAACAATAATTTTTTGTAAATTCACAAATTAAGTCAGCTGTAGTTTACATTTAGAGGTTATGTCATACGGAAATACATATGTACGTTTGAGCGCAAAAATTATGAGTCATATGTAAAACGCCAATTTTGACACACACACGGAATTACGTATGGATCGTAAAACTGAATTTACATATGGAAAATACACATAGTGTAAACACACCTTAAGACACAGTTTATACCAGTTGTGACAGCTTGACAGCTGTCAAAAACGCAATCTCGAACCGTATGGCTTTGTTTACCTTTTCTCCATTTTGTTTTGGTAAAGAAGTGCGAAAGAGATTAAAAAATAGAATATACAAAATAAATTTTTTGTGCAAGCGAACAGCTATACACCATGTTTTCAGCCAGTGACAGCAAAAAAAAAAATAATAACAATGGAAAAAAGTGAGTACAGTGATAAACATTAAAACATTAAGAATTAATAAAATCGTATTTTCTTTTCAGAAATAAAAGGTATAATAGGTGCATATTAAAACCTAAAGCTTGTGATTGTGATAATACCAGTAATGTTGAATAAATGCTGGTAAATTTGCCAGTTACATTCACCACTGCTCAACCCAGGGCCGAAATGAAGGAATCAAAAATTACTATAGTTGAGCTAACTATTGGTCCAGTTGCTGGTGGCGAGTCACGAAATTTTTCGCAAGTTGAATTGTGGTATTAATGCTTTGGATTATGACTTGCACGTGAGTGGTCCTAAATCGAAATTTGTCCGGTATTATTCAATGCTTTGGGCACTATACCATTGGCTTTATAAATAAAACATTAATTGGCACTTTTTTTACTCCTATAAGTAGACATCTAGCTGACAAGGAACAAAAATTAGCCGCAACTGAAGAAACGAAATCTCAAATATAACAACAGATATCTACAATTGAGAACGCTTCTGAACAACAGCCTGTTGAACAGATTTCATTTTAAAAAGGCTAGTAAACCCTTAAAAATGTGAGTTCCAAAAATAAACAATTACGAACAACACATACAAAACCACCAAGATCTATTAAAATTGATTGAGTATTTGGAAATGGGATTGAAGTATAAAGAAAAGCAACTTCAGTAAATTGTAAAACAGACAAAACAACAAATGACTTACAAAAATTAGTAGATGGATTACAAGCAGAAGTAGCTAAGAAAGCCCAACTTAAAGTTGAAAAGGTAGCAGAAAATTTCAGTGGCATAGAAAAGGATTTGTTGTAACAATTGCAAGAACCTAAAGCAGAAAAACAATGTAAGTTAATAATATATATAAACATTTTGAAATCACTGATATTCATATATGCACTGCATTTGTTTTTAAACCTTACAGTGACGATTATATAATTAAAGTTTTAAGCCAAACTCTTCCAGTTTTCTTTGCTACAATATATTTTTCTGCCTCTTCTGTGCATGATCTGATAATCATTGTTTATTAAGATATTTAGTATTGATTGTTATTTATTTTTTAAATTTGTGTACTTATAGCAACAGGAAAAATTGTACAATAAGCAAAGCTGCTGTTGGAGGCGGTTTTTCGGATAAAGGAATAGATCAAAAAGACTTGCGGGATGTGCCTAAACGTTTGTGTCCAGAGGCAGTAAAAGCTATCAGTACATTTAAATCAGTGGATAGAACTGGTCTTCACAACCCAGATTAGACAGCAACCGCAAATTTGTAGTAGTCACAAATCTGGACAATCTAACAGCACATATAGCCCCTTCCGACCCACAACACACCACACAACAACGCCAATGGCACTCGGAGCAGTTCCAGCAGTAGCATCGGCGCTTGAGGAGACATTTCTGCGAGTGTATACTCGTTGAATCAGTGGCTATATTACTCGCAATACCAAAATATATTATTTTAAGACGGCCGTTAACCATAAAGGTGCTATTACACGAAGTTTTTTTTACATATGTACTGTCACTTTTTTTATCCATATGAAATTCTTCATGTCTGTCAAAATTGTCTTTTACATACGATTCATAATTTTTGCTATCACACGTGCATATGTATTTCCGTATGACATAACCTCTAAATGTAAACAACAGCTGATTTAATTTGTGAATTTACAAAAATTTATTGTTAAAAAAAGTTATATATTTTTTAATTGTTAATTAATATTAAACAATTTATTTTTCTTTCAATATTAATCTTTATAATTTACTCTGTTTTTCTTTCACCACAAGCAGTGTTGTATTTTCATACGTTTGTCATGCCAAAATAGAACCTGTTCTAATTGAAAAATGTACATGTGAGTTTCCTCATGTATTGTACATAAACAATGTTTCATATGTACCACACGATGTGTACAACTTTTGTTGTGGAAAAATTTGACAGTACATATGTAAAAAACACATCATGTAATAGCACCTTAAGAAAACTATCTAGTTTTAAATCTGAATGTATTTTGCTGGATTTGATGCACAAAGTTTGTTAGGATATATAAAGGTAAATTTGTTGTGTAACTTTGTAAAGCTAGCAACTTTGTTGTAAATCGACCAGCTAATTGTAAAAGTTATTAAAAAAAAACCATTGGATTTTAATAAAAAACACTATATTGACTTTTGTAAAAGATGTTTATTATTTGTTATAAATATGTAAGAAAAAGTTTATTATAGTTACAATATAATTGGTAAAATAAACATTATTTATGAAAATAACATCTTCCAGCGTTTCGTGGTGTAGAAATTGATTTTTTTTCGACCTTCTCTGGTCTAGATCCATCATGTTCTGTTAGAAACAGTACCACCTCGCGAAAATGAAACAATTCCAATATATCCTACTGACTTTAATTAAATTTATTTATTTTTCCAAAAAATTGCTCTGGTCGAATTATTGCGGTTTGTTATGGACCTCTTCAAATATACTTTCCTTTATTTTTTTGGTTTTATGCAGCATTGTTCTATTTGAATGGAATGTGTAAAGTATTTTCTGGTACATGATTTGAGACTAAATAAACGAGAATCCTAAAAAAATTATAAAATCAAGCGAAATTCTCGTAAAAACTCGAGTTTGAATGAAACATTAATTTATCCGGAATTGGTGATTATCCGGAATGCTCTCATCATCAAGCATTCCGAATAACAGTGCTTTTACTTTATGAACAACAAATACTAAACAAGATCTGAATATCAATTTAATATAGAAAAAATAACAAATTTAGAATATACAAAAAATATATAAATATAGACATACCGGTTCGGATCCCTCGGTAACGTATGGAGTCTTGCCTCCCCAATATCACAACCCATTAAACACACTCTATATTAAAAAAAAATATATATATAAATAACATTGTTTAATTTTTTACTAATTCAAGTTCGTATCTACTTATATGCATTATAATTTTTAGGAGAAAAATGTATAAATACCCACTTAGAAGCTTATAGTTAAACATGTATGAAAATTATAGTCGGTTTAGACCGACTATACGATACCATATACCATGCGTTCACAGGCTCTAACTCTAAGGCCCAACTAATTGGATATAGAAAATAAGCACAAATCAAATTTGAACATTGACAGATTTTCACCAATTTAAATAGCGTTCATCCTATGGCCGATAGACGCTTATATACTAGATTGCATCAAAATATATTCATATTTGCGAGCTGTAGTTTGATTACAAGGTTTACATGGACACAGAGACGGACGGACAGACGGGCGGACATTGCTAAATCAACTCACAAAGTGTTTGAGCCAATCGGTATAATTAAAGATGGTTACAAACATCACCACTAAGTCATTATACCCTAACCACAAAGCGAATACATTAAAATTGTAGTGGGTGTCAACTGTAACTTGTCTTCAGTTAATATATTTTCTCTTGTTAAAAGATCTTCTCCAACCGTATCGACCAATACATTCTTTAATTCAGCATTAACTTGCCTGAAATTTGAATTGGCCATGAAAATTGGTGCGCTCTTCTTTGTTTCTGTAATTCCTCTGATATGTTCTAACTCTGCAGAATCCTTACATCCCTCTATTTGTCCGCCTCAGGAGGTTCCTCTAACACTTAAGTTTTCATGGTGGACATATGTCACACCTAGATTTGTTGGGCAAACAACCATTGGTGTACCTGTTGCTTATCTTTTTTCTGTACACTAGTATTTACACATTTTCTTTTGAAACTTTAATGCCATTATTATTTGACTTTTAAATAAATTTTATTTGTGATAAACTGTGCTGTGGAATTTTCAAAGTTTAAAAAAAATTTCTTCCCAAATTAGAATTTTTGACAGTAATAATCACAAATAAATAAAAACAATGTGTACAACGTGTATAAAGGTGATAGCATATACTTCCCTATAAGAAATGAATGACTGAAACTAACACATTAACAATTTTTGTACTAACACACTTGCAATTTTTTTTTGTATTTAAAAACATATGACTGTCATGTTGCTGTTGTAGAGTTGTTTTTGTTAAGGTTTAGGAAAGGTAAGTAATTAATTAAATTAAAAGTTCAAGTTAATTTTGGTTGTTTCTTTAGGATTCTTCAAAATATGTCAGTGAATTCGTTAGTGCTATTCTCAACTGTGGTGACACGTCCCTCCATTATACCCTTCCACAATTTATTTTTTGCTCGCTTGTGGCCTATTCCTGTTGGATCGTTAACTATTGCTGTAGAATCTTCACAAACTTTCAATCTAGAACTTTTATACCTCTTAGGAAACGCATTTGTGTAAAGAATTATATTGTGCCACAATATGTTATATCCTGGATTTCGATTGTGAATGCTGTACCAGAAAATAATATGGTTATCAATTTGATATTATTGATGGACTTTTTATCATGTTGGAAGATAATACACAAGAAATATAATTGTGTGAAACAACGCTGACACAGTTTATTAAATCGATTCGTAATGATTCCAGTTAAGTGCGCATGGAAGACACTATAAATATATTGTTAATACATGCGCAATCACCAAATGAACTTAAGGTAATGTACTGACATATTATTAAAAATTCTAGCTAGAAACAAAGTAAATCTTCCGTGCAGAATTTTACATTAATCCTTATATCTATCTTTCAGTCTGCTGCCATAACATGGATATGGTTTTTTTAATATTTGGCTTCAATGTTTTAATTTATGCCATTCTGGAATAAAGTGTCTGGAATATAATGATAATATGAAGAATATTAAGGAATGTGCAGTATCCGTAAATTCGTCCATAATGAAATTAGTTTTCAAAAGAATAAAGATCTCAAAATATTGAACAAATTGATTTATGGAGGTATTATCACAATATCTCACACCGTTCTGTACAAACAATTTTCCAAATGGAGTTTATCAGTTTTGGCCGAAATTGTTAATTCATAACACTCAAAAGGTGAGCTTTAATATAAATTGTTGAAATATATGTGTTATAATATATTGTTTTCTTTAAGAAGCTACTGATTGCATTAAGGCCCATTACCGGAAATTTCTATTGAGTTTTGTCAATTTATTCAGTGCTAAGTTACGAACCGCTTTGATGGATGTTTCGAGTGAAAAGTCAGCAAACATTCAACATTGTCTCGAAGTTATCGACACGTTTCGGAATTGGTGATATTGTTGTGTTTTTAATATTTTAATGTTTAATGTTTATTTCTATTTTTGAATTTTTGATTTTTAATACAATAAATAAATAAATAAAAAATAATAAGTCGTGTTTCATTATAATCGAGCGTGACCGGTCAATGATGATGTATATATCCATCAAGTATGACCGGTCAGCGATGATGGATATATCTATCATCGTTGACTACTAAACAGCGGTAGAGTGAGCAGTTCAGATATATATTATATGGTTTACATATTTTCATAGGTTAGAGTAAGATGCAAAATCACATGTACACAAAAGTTTCGGTCAGCTTTGGCATATTTGCCTTAATAAAATGATAGAAACTTTGTTCTACGCGATGACCGCCACTTCAGTCAGCAGCGACGGTCATATCACCAGTCAAATGACCGTCACTGTTCTTGTAGGGTTTTTAATATAGCTGTTGCTTCCGATTTCTTTACAAAATACAACCCTGATTTGATAGTTAAAACAAAAATACAGTGTTGTATTTTTCGAGCTGTCGTCACTGATTACATTGTGCCTTATAGCATGTTCAGACGGCAAAATGAACCACTTGATTCGCTCTCTGAATCATGATTGTGAACCTAGGTGTTCAGACGAGTGTTCTTGTTTCATTTTGACGTTTATTTATATATTTTTTTGAAACATATGGCGCGGCTTTTTGTTTTGTTTTTATTTACATTAAAATTTCTCGTTAAATATTTAGGGTTTTTCTGTTTGGAGACATCCTTCTGCACTTCAAAATATGTTTCACTATTTCTTTTTTTACATTTTTTAAATTATTTATATGCTTTATGTAATATATTGGTTTTATTTGTTTCTATTTATTTATGTTTCTATTTATTTTTTTGTACACGTTAATTTCTTGTTTTTTTTTTGTTTGTATTGTTTTGTACACGTTAATTTATTGTTTTTTCTTTGTTTATATTGTTTTTTACACATTAATTTCTTGTTTTTTCTTTGTTTATGTTCTTTGTACACATTAATTTCTTGTTTTTTCTTTGTTTATATTTCGTATTTGACAGCTAGTTTATATAAACTAGCGATAATTTGTTATCAAACTTGGAGATGACACTGAATGTTTCTAGGTTCACAACTAGGTTCAAAATGAACCAAGTAGATTCGCTCTCAAAATTTTGTATGGCGAATCATGTAGATTCAATCGTGATTCGCTCGCCAACCGAGAATAAGAGAGCGAACCGCGAATATTGCTGTCCGTGTGAACATAGTATTAAGATATGTCCAGAAATATGAAGACACCTCAAAAAATGTTAAAAATTCAGTGTGTTTGTTGTAATAACTTAGTATTATGTTTATCAAATGGTTTATTTTTAAATATATGTTTACTTTTGTTTCAAGTAATGCAATAAGTAAAGATATTAATGTAAACGTAAAACCCATGTGGAGGGTATCAAAGATGCGGCACTGCCGAAATTAACACTCTCACTTGTTTTTATTGAATTATTTACATTTTGGTGTTTCTTTAGCGTGTTTTTTTTTTGCTTTTATTTGCACTTTTTTCGAAAAGCGCATTTTTTTTATATATTCTCAATCGAAAGGTCTCTCGTGCTTTTCAATTGAAAGAAATTACAATTAAATTTTTATTTGTTGGTTTATTAGCGATGCATTCACATTTTTTTCTTGTTGTTGATCTCCAATTTGGTACTGGAGGTCTTTATGAATTTGTGCCGGAGTAATGTTTATAATTTTGAATATCCAAAAGAAATGGTTTTGCCATATTTACCAGCAAATTTTTCATCTATGCACTATAGTTAAATAACAAAAATGAATGATTGAATTAAAACTAATCGATGTAGTTAACTAATTTAATCCACCAAGTTTTAAATAGAATATAAGGAATATTAACACACTTTTTTCTTTCTTTTGGGTTTTCTTTGGTCGAGGTACCTTAAAAACGGTGTTGAAAAGACAAATTAGCAGATAGTAACCAACCTGTAATAAGTGCATTTTTTAGTTTTTTTAAACCTAAATAATTTTTCTTAACAATTAAGAATAATAACGAAGAATAATAACAATGAAGAATAATAACAATGAAGAATAATAACAACGAAGAACAATAACAATAATAAAAAGATCGTGGAAATTACATATACAAATATTCGGATTGGAAAGCCTCATTGTCGGGACTGCGACATGCGTATTTGTAGATTGCATACTCCACTTCAATTCTGCATAGCATTTTGCGATCAATATCCGTAATAATAGCCATAGAAGGTATCAAAAAGCCACAAAATTCTGCGTCATCATTGCGCTCCTCTTATGTGCTCGACTTTATATCAAGCAGCAAGTTCATAATTCTTTGTTCCGTTACCAACATTTTGTCAATATTACGCTCCTTCTTTTTTGTATCATTTCAAGCAATTTCAATTTTCTTTCTTCAATCGCCACCATTTTATCAGCTGCTTTCATTTTCTTTTTTTTTTATTTTTCATTGACTCTTCCGACTCTTGTGAAAAGTCACTAAACGAGCCATCAATGTTCTCATTATGGGAGATTTTTGGGAGATTTTGTGGGTTTCCTATGTCCAAAAGTTCCTGTCAATTTTCGTGGGCTCATTAAGTCTTTAAAGGGCACTATACACTTGTCAAATTGACATGGTGATATTAGTGAACATTTGTTTCTATGTGTGATACCGACAAAATCTAAATTTTTTTGATTTTCCATCAAGAATCGTCGGTGTCTCACTAAAGGTGCTATTACACGATGTGTTTTTTACATATGTACTGTCACTTTTTTTATCCATATGAAATTCCGCATGTCTGTCAAAATTGTCTTTTACATACGATTCATAATTTTCGCTATCACACGTGCAAAGGTTTTTTGTATGACATAACCTCTAAATGTAAACAACAGCTGATTTAATTTGTGAATTTACAAAAATTTACTGTTAAAAAAAAGTTATATATTTTTTAATTGTTAATTAATATTAAACAATTTATTTTTCTTTCAATATTAATATTTATAATTTACTCTGTTTTTCTTTCACCACAAGCAGTGTTGTATTTTCATACGTTTGTCATGCCAAAATAGAACCTGTTCTAATTGAAATATGTACATGTGACTTTTCTCACGTATTGTACATAAACAATGTTTCATATATGTCACATGATGTGTACAACTTTTGTTGTGGAAAAATTTGACAGTACATATGTAAAAAACACATCGTGTAATAGCACCTTAATATCACCATAATGCTTGATGGTGAATTTGACAAGAAAAAGTAGTGAAGTACGGCCATGTTGTATATTCATTACACTATTCCTCTGAAAAAAATGCCAAGATCTCCTGATTTAGGAATTGGAAGTTTTTCAGTTCTATTCGGAATCGATCGCCTAGTGCTTTCCATTTCTTCTTTAGTTGTTCAGCTTAAAATAAAAATAAAAATTATTTGTAGAAATATAAAGCAATATATATATTATTTCAGATTCTCGCCACTGGTCTACACCTTTTAAATCATTGAGATATTCATTCAGAATATGGGGACGGACCAGTACTATTTCACTTATTGAAAAACAATTATAAATAAAAAAATATAGTAATACTTGTTTTTTTTTTGCAATAAAAAATTAAATAGAAAAAAGAAAATCCATGAACAAAAAGCGCCATATAAAATAAGAAAATAAATAAAGTTTTTTCTGGAAACATCCGTGTATAGACACGGATGAAAGTTTAAAAGAGAATTAAATACAGTCTCAGAAAGAAAAATTTCACTTCAGCGCCCTAGCCATGTACAACAAAACTCATACATCACAAGGTTGTGTGCGCGACTTAAGTAAAACAACCTTGTTGTTTTGTTGGTTTTTTTAAAACTAATTTTTATTTTACTTAAAAAATAACTTAAAGCTATGAATTGCAGCTATTCTGCAATTCAGCATAATCTTATTGTCTACATTTATGAGAAAAAACTCACAGTCGTGATATTGTGGTGGATTGCCACAATAACAATACTATCGAGTTGCTGTGACATACAAACAAACGACAAAGTATATGATTGTGTATACAATCATATAATCTGTATGTTTGGTTGTATGTAACTCCTCCAACCTTAGTAAAAAGAATTCTCATGAATTCGAATACATGATAGATAAATATTTGCATTTTACTATTAATTTTCTTCATATTTCTGTATAACCTCCCTTATTTGAGGAGGGGCTTCATTAATTTGAATTTGATTTTTTCTTATTACAAATATAAGTACTAACAATATTATTACAATTAGAATTATTATAGATATATTGATGCCATAGGAAATATTTTTGTGCATTTTTAATTCTTTTATTTCGTTTATGTTATGGAAGCTGTTATTTTTCAGTTTTCTAAAGTTTAAAAATGTATCTTCAGTAAAATTGTATGTATTGTTATTATCGTAAACAAACTTATCAAATAAAATTTCATTTTTGTTTATGAAGACATTATAATCTATTTTAATTTCACAATCATAGAAAAACAGTATATAATTACCATTGAACAAGATATTTCTGTCATCACAATTTTATATAATTTGTTTATTTTTTGCAATTTTTACAACAACTGTTTCTTCATCAATCGTTATTATGTTAAATACATCATTATGTTTTAGTTTACAATTTGAATGCAAAGTACAGCTTGAGCTTTCTAGATATTTAAATGATTTATTTTCTTCATATTTATACAGACTATTATTTACAGTTATAAAATACTCCCTATCTGAATCGACCTCCAGAAATTCAGAGTTGGGCATTGGTAGCATTAGTCTTAAATCAGTGTTATGGACCGTTTTCCTTGGACCGATGAGGCTCGCGACTAGCTCAATCTAGACTCATCCAGGAGGTTCCAACCCTCTCACCGGCAGTACGTCCACACACAAAAAAATATTTATCTAAAACACAAATAAAACAAAACTGACTTTACCTTACTAACACACCACCACACAACACATAGGAAAGAGATATTCGCTCCTTTCCGCCCACCCTACCGTAGTCGTATAATTACCACATCACTATTTTCATACGACTCCTAAAATCCGTTCGACCTTCCCTCCTTCTACTTACCCATTATTGCCATTATCCTTTCCAAAATTAAGCCAACATTTTCACAACAATTATTTTTTTCATTTGAATTTTACAATTTTTATTACTCTAAATCCTAAACCTAAACAATTCATTATTTTCTTGCACTTAATATTTACCTTAGTTATTATAACTATTCATATTCACTAAAATAACAAAAAAAAAATATTTAGCTAACTTCATAATATAATTTTTTTAACTAACAATTTTTAATTAATTTTACTTCTATTACATTAATACGTTTTTATTTTCCTCTTCTTCAACTATTATCCATACCAGAAATTTCTCTATAATCGGAAATCTACCTTTATATATACATATATGTGTATCAATTACAACTGAAATTTTTTTTTTCTTTTGTTTTTTAAACACCACTCTTTTTCTTTTACAGGGCTCAAATCTCAGTATTCTTAACCTATGTAGGCTTAACCTATATCATCACCGCGCGCCGAAGATGTGCCCCCTAAACAAAAATATATATTCTTTTTAATATCCTTTTTTTCTACATATAAAAGAACATTTTCCTTCTTTTCAGGATTTCACTCTTTCATAGGTCTGGCTTTATACTCTCATCAAAAACCACAATCTTCTCTATTCTACTTTAAATTAATCTTAAATCAATTTTAACCTATCTTATTTCTAATAATATTTAAACTCTTTTTTTTTCCATTTTTTTAATACTTAATCAGTTAGTGGGTATACATTTATCATCAAGACCAACAAAATTTATAAATTATTTTTTTTTTTAACCACATATTTTATCTAATTCATTTAATAGAAATTTTCAATACTCGATTTACATCAACGGTAATATGTTGTTACTTTAAGTTTTCTTTTTTTTTTCTTCGGTACATGGGTAAGTAAACGAAACTACAATACAACACAGAGTACCTTGCTATCCCACTGCTTATACCGTCTACGTTTGATCCGGAACACTGAAACACTTGACGCCGCCTCCGTCCGTTGCAGGCCTTATTTTTCTTTCCTCCCGCTCACGACTTGATTACCTGCACCTTTAGTTGGATTTTTTTCCTTTGGTCGTTACTTTTAAAGTTTCTTCCTTCCTTCGAGTAGGCGTTCCATGGTCTAGCCAGGACTGTATCTACATATATATTTTCCCTATATACTCTTTATAATATGTATAACTTCTAACTTCACTTACTTCTTTTTTTTTTCTAATTGTCCGTCCTTCCTTAACCCACGAGTATTTCCGGTCGCAACACTTCACCGTGCCTTATGCAAATTTTCCTGTACTTTGCTTTCACACTTATAATATTTAAATTTTAATATCTTCGACTTTCACTGCACTTCTGCTTTTCCGTACTGACTTTTTCCGTCAACCTGTGGCTCGCGACTGAATTTGTACTTCTGCCCTACCATACCTTCAACTGCTCTAAGAATTCCCGTTTTTCCAGTATTCCAAATATCTGTATACTAAACGTTAATTTTTTTTACATTACCTATTGGTATTCTCCAGCCAAAACTCCATCTTTTTTTTTTATTTGTATTTTATAATATATTAAATTTGCCCAAATCCCGCCAATACTCTATCTCTTTCTTTATATTAATTCGTGACAAATGTCTATCTTTTTCAATAATTTATTTAAATACACTCCCCGACCTTTATTTAACCTTTCCCCCTTTTTTTCCTCCGTCCCACCAAAAACCGCCCCAAACTATCTCCAATCTACCAGGCTATCATGCGTTGCAGTAGGGTTATATCGTTTTACGTTTTCAAAACAAAAATCAATTTACTTTATTTCAAATATTGCGTTTTTCAATGTAAAATCCAACGCTTCGTTTTTACTATTTTACAAATATTTTCTGCATTGCCAACTTTTTACTATCTTCCTATGTTAACCAACACACACATAACATATGTCCGTGTTCTTCCCATTAAAGGTGCTATTACAGGATGTGTTTTTTACATATGTACTGTCACTTTTTTTATCCATATGAAATTCCTCATGTCTGTCAAAATTGTCTTTTACATACGATTCATAATTTTTGCTATCACACGTGCATATGTATTTCCGTATGACATAACCTCTAAATGTAAACAACAGCTGATTTAATTTGTGAATTTACAAAAATTTATTGTTAAAAAAAAGTTTTATATTTTTTAATTGTTAATTAATATTAAACAATTTATTATTCTTTCAATATTAATCTTTATAATTTACTCTGTTTTTCTTTCGCCACAAGCAGTGTTGTATTTTCACATGTTTGTCATACAAAAATAGAACCTGCTCTAATTGAAAAATGTACATGTGACTTTCCTCATGTATTGTACATAAACAATGTTTCATATGTATCACACGATGTGTACAACTTTTGTTGTGGGAAAATTTGACAGTACATATGTAAAAAACACATCATGTAATAGCACCTTTACTTAATTTTCACACCATTAGTAGTTTGCTCTTCAACGAATAAACATCGTTTTCATCGTGTCAATCCTCCGCGTAAAGGGAAAAACGTTTCCGGTTTTTTGTTTCGTGAGCCTCATGGTTGCTGCTTGGCATGAAGTTGGGTTATGTACCTAAGTTCATGCTTTCTCCAGTAATTCATGTTTCATCGAATAAATGTCGTCTTCGTCGTTTCTTTTATTTCCGGTTGAGGGATAACACGTTTCGGTGGTTTTTTGTTGATCCGAACTGTTGCTGATCAGCATGCATTTAGGTTATGTACCGAAATGCATGCTTTTTGGTTATGTTACATAACCGTTCGCTTTGATAGTTTTAAGGATTGAAATCAAATGGCTCTCCCTAACCTCACTTGCGAAGGCATGGGTTGTGTAGGAATCCATATGTCGTATAACCTGGCATTATGACTAGCTGAAGCTAGCGCCAACCTAACTATATTACAAAAAAAAATAAATAATTTTCACACACAAGTAAGTATGAATGTTATTAATTATATTTTAACTTTTTATTTTCAGGTTCTTGGCGCATTACTTGGACAGGAATAGGAGTAATATAATTCAGGTGAGTGTCCTCCTTCAGTGAAACTAACTTTTGCTGTACAATACCTGTTATTAATGTTTAATTTGCATTTATATTTTCAGCCCCTCACTACATCTTGGCCATATGTACAGTTGTATATAAACTAATCAATTCACTACATTTTCTATTTCAGATTTCGTTATTTTCTGGACCAAACAAGAGGACAAACGCTACAGGTAAGTATTTAATAAAAATGCAAGTGCAAAATCGTCCAACAAAATATTCTGTACACTTTTTCTATAATTTTTCCACTTTCCTCTATTTTCAGGTTTAACACCACATGAGCTAGCTAGGGTAAATTTACCCAACATAACCTAGTTTTTAAGAACCAGGACATGGGGCAGGAGTCGGTTCGCTCCACACAATTTTTAGGAGCCCCCTCCTTGAATAGTTAGGGAAACAGAAAAAACTAAGTAACCAACAAAAAAAACAACAAACTAACCATAACCAAAAAAACGAAACACGAAAAAATGCATTTGGGACTGGATCCGCCCGATCCATGGGTGGAACATTCACGCTGTTGAATTTTAATCAAACCGGGACTCGGTATTTTTAGGTCCGATCCTTGGACGGTCAAAACACCCTCCCAAACTGTCTTCCCAAAACTTCCGCCACGCAGAATTTTTCTTGGTCGTTGACTTAGAAAAATTTTGTGTGGCTTACCCGACCCGCAACAAAACTCCGATTTCTACAAGTCTACGATGTAGGGAACGGTGTGCTGGAAGGCATTTTCGATCCTTGGATCACTTGCCCAACGTGGGGAACACTCACACCCCGAAATGGGTCTCATCGTATTGGTTCTCAACAAGCCGGGTATGTACGCACTATGAATATTATATACTGACATTAAGTGGGGAAGTCCCACACCTTGAACAAGCGTCTCGCCGGGCGCATTATACTCCTAACATCTATATTTTTTTCTTCCAGGAAACTTTCGAGAGTGGATTTTGGTCTACATCTATAGAAATCCTACCTTGGGGATCTGCCTCCTATTCCGTCCCTGATCAACAGCCGACTTCTGCATTTTTTCAGGTAAGAAAAACATAGCGACAACCCCTGTTTGTTTTTAAAGATTTTTATTTTTCGTGGAATTGGTCATTGACCAATTGGGCAATATACGTGCTAAATAAAACTGAATGCCTACAAAAAAAATTATTTTGAGGCTAAATTAATTATCTCTTCATCGGGTTCTATTAACCTGCTTTAAATTTTCCTTTGGCATTTTTACATCATTTAACTTAAGTGAACTCTTGTTCCTCTTGTAAAGTCTCAAGATTTGATTTAAAACGTAGTTCTGGGCTTGCCAAAGTTTACTTGTTTAAAATTCAAAAACTTTTATTTAATTATTTTTTTTTATCTTTCTACATTTTTGGGTAACGCCTCTACTCTCCTCTTCCTTAGGAATCCCGTTGATCGAAATGGAACGGATTGTCTCTGGGATACTTTTTTTATATAAAAAAACTCAGAGACTTATCAGACTATTCCTATATGTAATCATCCGGTTTGGACTTATTTGACCTCCTACAACTCTCTTTAATACGGGAAGTATATCTATAACTCATACATGATATAAGATTTGTACTTTGTTAATCTTTTTTGTTTTATTCGCAGGTTTTATCCATTACTTTCGCAAAAACCCTCATCACAAAAAAAATCACCGAGGATTCTTCTTTTATCTATAAAACTATAAAAAGGACATTACACAAGCAGTACAAACATGGATATCATATATTAAATCACAGGTATTCCATAAACTAATATTGCTGTTTCCTAAAATCTAATATTGCACGTAGTTGGTTTTGGCTCGACCTATCCTTTGGTGTGTAAAAGTTGTTGTATAATTCAAAATTCTAAATATTATTCTAATCAGGTACCAAAAAAAAAAAATATCACAGATATAATAATAAATGGTATAATTTTATAGACACATTAGAACAAACACTTGTAAAAATATGCTGAGTGTAAAGTCTCAAATAATCGAATTCTTATATCCTAATATTGCACTATTTTTTTATTTTGAGAAATCGCAAAAAAAAATTTCTCAGTGTTATTTAAACTTTTATATCTTTTAGGTGAAAGATGCCTATAGATTTTCCCTGTAATGTTTCTAACCCGTACATGTTGTTACCACAGGTCTGACCACTCTACACTTTAAGAATTTCTTGAAAAATTTTGCATTGATATTTTTTTTTCGAAATTACTTAATAGCGTGTTCCGACGGTACACCTCTTGACCTGGGATGAATTTAACCTTACGTGCTCTCTTATTATAACTCTCGGCGCTCTTATCGTATGATTTCTGCATGTTTTCTTTTATCTTTTCACGAATAATCTCAAATTTTTCATTTCGCTGAATATCTTGTATGTGGTGGTCCGTCAACGATAATAATATTCTGCTCAGCTTATAACCAGCACCGCTCGTATACATGTGTTATCCGAATAGGGCAAATAATGATGTTACACCAGTTGCTGTCTGTATTGTATTCTCAATGCACATTCTATTTCCGACAAGTACAGATCCCAATCTCTGTGATCTTTTTCTAAATATGCTCTTATAGCTGATAAAACGGACTGATTGACGCGCTCCGAAGCATTGGATTGTGGTGAATATACTGCGGTTCTTATATGCGTTGTCGCTATGTATAATTTCGGGTACACCGAATTTATGAAAAATTTCGTGAACTAAGAATTGTATAACATTATTTGTGGTCGCCTCTTTCATCGCTTTCAAAAATGTGAACTTTGTAAAGTGATCCACTACAATGAAGATATAACAATTTCCTTTTTTAGATCGTGGCTATTTACCCAAAAAGTCAATATATAGTTTTTGAAATGGGCGGTCCGTAATCACCTGATTTCCAATTTCCGGTCTAAGGTTCTGATTACAAGATTTGGTTTCTGTGCATATTCGGCAGTTTTCGACATATAGTTTTACTTGGGCTGTCATCTTTGGCCAATAAAAAAAACGCTTTAATCTTTCCAAAATTTTTGGCTACACCACCATGACCTGTTGTTAGCGTGATATTTGGATGAACCCATAATTTCCATTGGCATCCGTTGCCCTCACTTAGATCACAATGCATTTTTTTGAAGATCATCCCATTATCTATTTTGAGATCTGGCAGCATTTCTTTATTTTTTTCTATGTGGTTTTTGAGATCGACGTATTCTTCACTTTCAAATTCGGTTGTTTCAAAATCGAATAGTTCTTCGGTCGAAATTTCTTCAACTATATTTTCTATACCCTATACACTATATTTTCAGACCCTTTCCGATGCTCTATATCAAAATCAAAAGCTTGTACCTGCAGTGACCATCTGGCTAATCTCCCACTAATATAATATGTTTCATCAATCCTACTGAGTATGCCGTCAAAATTCTGTAGGGGATAAGCGTCTTTAATTGTCACCTTATTAAGTTTTCGGGCATCTAAACAAAATCTGCTTTTCCCTAGCTTTCTCACTACAGTTGTGCGGTTACTCCAAGGACTATTGCTTTCTTCAATCACATTCAGTTCTAACATTTTGTCAATCTCTTTATAGGTTATCTCTTAGACGGCAGGTGAAATGGGATAATATCTATCTTTTACGGGCATTGTACCCTCTACTAGCTGTATGGAATGTTTTTCCAAAGATGTGCAGCCTAAACCAAGGGCCTCAAACGCTGGAAATGATTTCACTGCTTCATTAAGTTGTTGTTGCTGTATTGTTGTTAATGTATGTGGGTTGGATTTGTGGTTTTCACCCTATACTCCTCTTGGATCTTCTGAATATCTAATTCGCTCACGCTTACTCTGTTCGGAGCCAGTTTGAACGCCTTCCAAAAATCAATGCCCAAATAAAGACATTGTTCAAGCTCAGAACAAAGGTAAAATTCAGTATTTTCAACTTGATTATTATATTTAACTTCTACAAATATTTTCCCTAATAGCCTATGTTGCTGCCCACTAGCTGTGGATACAACAGAAAATATTGGGACTATTGGTATGCCTAGCTGATTCACAAATTCCCTACATCCTTTACCTAGCAAACTTACTGAAGCTCCAGTATCCAGAACTTAAGTATCAGTATCCAGAACTTAACTTGTATATCACCAATCTCAACGTCTGCAAAAACTCGAGGGTCTATTTTTTTTCATCTTCTTATGGTTTCTACAACAAGCTTCTTTTAAGTTTTCTGGCCGAAAATTTTTGCCTTAATTTTCGGATTCTATTGGTTACTTATTAATCTTTTGTATTTCATTGTTAAATATTTTGTCCCTTACGCACTCGTAATTGATTTTTCTCTCTTCAAGCGTGTATTCATGCCGTAACTGTGGGATGATTTTATTCTGTTGTTTTGCCTTTTTTACTAAATTTATTATTTTTAACTTTCCAGGATTTATTGCAGATGTATCGGCGGGTTCTCGGATGAACATCGCCCCTCTGAAAAGATTTCCTTTACAGTTGGGACATTTTGGAGAGATGACGTCGGGTTTTCCACACCTATAGCAAAACAGGGTCCTTTCGGTGGCTGGACAGTCCATAAATACATGCCCTTCTTGTTTACAATTCCAGCATACCACTGGATTACGTCTGGGTTGTAGATCGCTGTTGTTTAACCTCATCGCAGCCAATTCTCCATAATTATCTTCCGGATGTACATGTGGATCATCAGGCTTCTCCATGATTTCGCTTACCTGTTTCGGGAATCTGCTCATCGGCATTTGAGAAAAAGTCCGGACCTCTTTTCTCAGAAATGTATTTTCTGCCTCAACGCACTCAATCCTCAGCTGTTCTACGGACGAAATTGCCATTGGGTAGACTATTTTTCCTATACTCTCCCTTAAATTTCTTTTAACCATCTTAATCATTTCAAACTCAGGCATAGGCATACTGAGTCGTGACCTCAACATGTTCATCGTATGAAAAAATCGTCGATGGATTCGCCGGGTAATTGCTTTCTTTCGACCATATCCCTCATGAGCTCAAAGCTGGATCTCGTGGATTGGTACTACTGCATCAGAGCCATTCTCAAAGTGGGCCATTTTTCTGCAGACGTTACATCATTTGCCTGAGCCAAAAGCCAGTACCACCTTTTCGCCTGCCCCATTACCAAGAGGTGAAAATCGCGCAATACTTCCGTCCACGGGATACCATATTGTTTTTGGAGCGTTTCCAGGCGGAAAATAAAGTCTTCCACCGCAAGATGGCTGGTATTTCCGTCGAATTGTAAGCCCCACTTGTCAACGCGAATTTTTATCTGATCGGGGTTTACAGTCCCATCCCCGCAAATTGATGAACACCTGGATGACTGGTTAGGTCGTATATTTACACCGGACATATCCATTGGTGCTGTTCCTTGGCAAGATGTTCTCGAACCACTCGGTAAGCTCATACTAGGTAATCGGACATTCTCATGTTGAGTACGTTGTACCACCAAACTCAACCGACTAACCGTATCTGTTATTTCCGACATTCCCCTTCTAACCTCAGACAATTGAGGACCTACCCCTTGCTCTATCATTCTAATTACCGAAATTTGCATTGTTCCTAAATCATCACTAGCTACCCTCTGTTGACCACTAAGCGAGCTGCCCTGAGCTGACCTATCGCTTGGCAATGTTCCCTGCGGATTCTGGTGGTTCCCACGCATTATCGTCACAGACCTATCTTGAATTTATGGTTCTATGTTTTCTTCCTGGGACATTTCTATATTTCTAGTGACACTTGATAATGACGGCATTGGCGTGTTAGGTTTCTGAACCTTTTCCGCAATCTGAGGTGTTGATCAATTTAAATCAAATTTAACTTTGCGGTTTCTTTTCCTCGACCTAGTTTCGCGGGGCTTATCATTCATATCCCACTATAATAATTATGAAAACAAAACTATAGACCTAATTAAAGCTGATCAAAAAAACAAAAGTACGGCCCCAAAATTACCGCACAATTCAGTATCAAGCTCGTAAACAAAAAATTTAAAAAAAATCAAATATATTATAAATATGATATACTTAACTACTATTAGCATTAATAATATATAATATTCAATAATATAATAATTTTATATATATAATTATATAATTATATAATTTTCAATTTGGTGTTTTCTTTTTAATGTTACGTTTTTCTCTACATTCTCTTATCAGTGGGTAAGAGGAATTTTCAATTTTGGCAAAGTAATTGTTATTAATCCTTGTTATGGAATCTATAATTTTTTCATAACCTGTTTCTTCATGAAGAAGATATGTAGGATAATTTTGTTTTGGGTAATTTGTAAGCGTTTTAGGTAACAGTTGGAAGCGTCACTACAAATAGGACACGCGTATGTTAATATTGGCCTTATAACACTTTTGAAGAGTAGATTTTTGTTTTTGGGGCTTAGCAATTACCTTCTATTTAGTAGGGCCATAATGCTTTAAATGATTTTATAGCTTTTTGGCACGTAGCCATAATATATTGTTTAAATGTAAGTTTTTTGTCCAAGACAACTCCGAGATATTTGACATCGTTAAGTACTTTTATGGTATTATTTCTAATAAGATGACGTCTTCGCAGTCTTTCGGGAGATCTGTTGAATGGAAAAATTATTGCTTGGGTCTTGTTTTGAATAATTTTGATTTTCCATTTTATTTACTGCAATTTAAAAGACCCTTTTCCATTTTCTTCAGGAGTGCACTTGTAAGTTTGTTTGAAGAAATTAACGCAGTATCATCTGCGTAATAAGCAATTTTCATATATTTTGGGACTTGTATATATCTAGTAAAGCAATGGCGACAAGAATGATCCTTGAGGTAACCCTATGGTAATGGTTTTTGGAGATGATGTTTCATTATTAATCGCAACTTTAAAGCTTCTGCCGGGAACGAAATTTAAAATAAGTTTACATAGATATTTTGGTATATTTGCATCAAGAAGTTTAAATAAGAGGCCATTATGATTCTGAAATTTGGCATGATATCATCAGCTGCTCGGCGACTACATATTTAGTACAATCCCTCGGGGGCTTAGATGGCGAACTTCATAGGGGTGGCATTAATTTGTCGGCGGGATGATGAAGATTCTGAAGTTGCTATGCATCAACCATTGCGTTCTTCTTTTAAATGATCTACGGTTATATTTATAGCTCTTCTTCTGAAGGGTTTACAGATTATGGATCGTATTATCGCTATGGATCAGTGTGAAATAAAAGAACACGAACAAGAACTAGTGGCAAATACTGACTCTCTACTTTAAAAACAAGTTTAGACTTTAAATAATGTTTAACGTTTTAATTAAATATAACGTTTTTATTAAATATTGATAATTGATTGTTTTTAATTTTAGATTTTAGTCTGATATCATGTCTAGTCTAGCACAATTTTTTAAATGTGTATAAATTTTAAAAGTCCTAATTTCCATTAAAAATTCTCATTTGAGTCTAAAGGCCCAAATAGACTACACAAAATGCTTGCGCAACATCGTGTTTGCGCAACAGCTTTTTTGAATATACACTACACAAAATTCATAAGCACAAGCAGAGAATACTAATTTGGTTTTTTATGTATTTATTTTAATCTTATTAATTTTAATTTTTTATGTGTAAACATCTATACGCGTGGTGGTAAATTTCAAAAACAGCGTAACGTGTGAGTCGTAAGACAAAATTTGATTGTATTGGTGAAAAAATTATGATATTATGATAACCTGTTTGAAAATCAAAAATGAAAAATAAAAAATAAAAAAAAAATGAAAAATAAAAAATGAAAATTGACAAATGAAAAATAAAAATGAAAAATAAAAAATGAAAAATGAAAAATTAATCAAAAATGAAAAATAAAAAATGAAAAATAAAAAATGAAAAATAAAAAATGTAAAATTAAAAATGAAAATTGAAAAATGAAAAATAAAAAATGAAAAACGAAAAATGAAAATTCAAAAATGAAAAAATAAGAAATTAAGAATAAAAATGAAAAATAAAAAATGAAAAATGAAAAATAAAAAATAAAAAATGAAAAATAAAAAATTAATAATAAAAATTAAAAATAAAAAATGAAAAATAAAAAATGAAACATGAAAAATAATAAATGAAAAATGAAAAACTCAAATTATAAATGAATAATGAAAAATAAAAAATGAAAAACGAAAAATGAAAAATAAAAAATGAAAAATAAAAAATTAACTTAAAAAATGAGAAATGAAAATTGAAAAATAAAAAAGAAAAATTAAAAATAAAAAATGAAAAATCAAAAATGAAACATGAAAAATTATAAATGAAAAATGAAAAACTCAAATTATAAATGAATAATGAAAAATAAAAAATGAAAAACGAAAAATGAAAAATAAAAAATGAAAAATAAAAAATTAACTTAAAAAATTAAAAATAAAAAATGAAAATTGAAAAATAAAAAAGAAAAATAAAAAATGAAAAGAGAAAAATAAAAATTGGAAAATGAGAAATGAAGAAAAAAATTAAAAATTAAAAGTAAAAAATGAAAAAATGAAAAATAAAAGATGAAAAATAAAAAATTAAAAATCGTATTATCGCTATGGATCAGTGTGATATAAAAGAACACGAACAAGAACTAGTGGCAAATACTGACTCTCTACTTTAAAAACAAGTTTAGACTTTAAATAATGTTTAACGTTTTAATTAAATATAACGTTTTTATTAAATATTGATAATTGATTGTTTTTAATTTTAGATTTTAGTCTAATGTCTAGTCTAGCACAATTTTTTAAATGTGTATAAATTTTAAAAGTCCTAATTTCCATTAAAAATTCTCATTTGAGTCTAAAGGCCCAAATAGACTACACAAAATGCTTGCGCAACATCGTGTTTGCGCAACAGCTTTTTTGAATATACACTACACAAAATTCATAAGCACAAGCAGAGAATTCTAATTTGGTTTTTTATGTATTTATTTTAATCTTATTAATTTTAATTTTTGATGTGTAAACATCTATACGCGTGGTGGTAAATTTCAAAAACAGCGTAACGTGTGAGTCGTAAGACAAAATGTGATTGTATTAGTGAAAAAATTATGATATTATGATAACCTGTTTGAAAATCAAAAATGAAAAATAAAAAATAAAAAAAAAATGAAAAATAAAAAATGAAAAATAAAAAATGAAAATTGACAAATGAAAAATAAAAATGAAAAATAAAAAATGAAAAATGAAAAATAAATCAAAAATGAAAAATAAAAAATGAAAAATAAAAAATGTAAAATTAAAAATGAAAATTGAAAAATGAAAAATAAAAAATTAAAAACGAAAAATGAAAATTCAAAAATGAAAAAATAAGAAATTAAGAATAAAAATGAAAAATAAAAAATGAAAAATGAAAAATGAAAAATGAAAAATGAAAAATGAAAAATGAAAAATGAAAAATAAAAAATAAAAAATGAAAAATAAAAAATGAATAATAAAAATTAAAAATAAAAAATGAAAAATAAAAAATGAAACATGAAAAATAATAAATGAAAAATTAAAAACTCAAATTATAAATGAATAATGAAAAATAAAAAATGAAAAACGAAAAATGAAAAATAAAAAATGAAAAATAAAAAATTAACTTAAAAAAATGAAAAATGAAAATTGAAAAATAAAAAAGAAAAATTAAAAATAAAAAATGAAAAATAAAAAATGAAACATGAAAAATAATAAATGAAAAATGAAAAACTCAAATTATAAATGAATAATGAAAAATAAAAAATGAAAAACGAAAAATGAAAAATAAAAAATTAAAAATAAAAAATTAACTTAAAAAATGAAAAATAAAAAATGAAAATTGAAAAATAAAAAAGAAAAATAAAAAATGAAAAGAGAAAAATAAAAATTGGAAAATGAGAAATGAAGAAAAAAATTAAAAATTAAAAGTAAAAAATGAAAAAATGAAAAATAAAAAATGAAAAATAAAAAATTAAAAAAAAAATTAAAAATGAAAAATGAAAAACGAATAATGAAAAGCTAAAAATTAAAAATAAAAAATAAAAATCGTATTATCGCTATGGATCAGTGTGAAATAAAAGAACACGAACAAGAACTAGTGGCAAATACTGACTCTCTACTTTAAAAACAAGTTTAGACTTTAAATAATGCTTAACGTTTTAATTAAATATAACGTTTTTATTAAATATTGATAATTGATTGTTTTTAATTTTAGATTTTAGTCTAATATCATGTCTAGTCTAGCACAATTTTTTAAATGTGTATAAATTTTAAAAGTCCTAATTTCCATTAAAAATTCTCATTTGAGTCTAAAGGCCCAAATAGAACACAAAATGCTTGCGCAACATCGTGTTTGCGCAACAGCTTTTTTGAATATACATTACACAAAATTCATAAGCACAAGCAGAGAATTCTAGTTTGGTTTTTTATGTATTTATTTTAATCTTATTAATTCTAATTTTTGATGTGTAAACATATGTACGCGTGGGGGTAAGACAAAATGTGATTGTATTGGTGAAAAAATTATGATATTATGATAACCTGTTTGAAAATCAAAAATGAAAAATAAAAAATAAAAAAAAATGAAAAATTAAAAATGAAAAATAAAAAATGAAAAATAAAAAATGAAAATTGAAAAATGAAAAATAAAAATAAAAAATGAAAAATGAAAAATAAATCAAAAATGAAAAATAAAAAATGAAAAATAAAAAATGTAAAATTAAAAATGAAAATTGAAAAATGAAAAATAAAAAATTAAAAACGAAAAATGAAAATTCAAAAATGAAAAAATAAGAAATTAAGAATAAAAATGAAAACTAAAAAATGAAAAATGAAAAATAAGAAATAAAAAATGAAAAATAAAAAAGGAATAATAAAAATTAAAAATAAGAAATGAAAAATAAAAAATGAAACATGAAAAATAATAAATGAAAAATGAAAAACTCAAATTATAAATGAATAATGAAAAATAAAAAATGAAAAACGAAAAATGAAAAATAAAAAATAAAAAATTAACTTAAAAAATTAAAAATGAAAATTGAAAAATAAAAAAGAAAAATAAAAAATTAAAAGAGAAAAATAAAAATTGGAAAATGAGAAAGGAAGAAAAAAATTAAAAATTAAAAGTAAAAAATTAAAAAACGAAAAATAAAAATTAAAAATAAAAAATTAAAAAAAAAATTAAAAATGAAAAATGAAAAACGAATAATGAAAAGCTAAAAATTAAAAATAAAAAATAAAAATCGAAAAATTAAAAATTAACCGGTTAAAATAATAAATAATAATAAATATTTTTATATTAACAGAGCCCCTGCAGTTGATTGCTATAAGTGATACGCTTTTTGTTTGATTTTGAGAAAGTGCTATAAAAAATTATTAATTAATAGATGTTTACACATCTCCCCTGTGATCGGACTCACATGATTTTTTTTTTCTTCAGACATTTTAATTTAAATTTTTCCTTTAAACATTTTGCTAAACGTTGTTGATAATGGTTGTTATCGATAATGGGATTAATCGGGCGTTCTCACTACGTGTTTTGCTTGTGTTTTTCTTAATTTTTTAACACATGTAATTTGTACACATAGTGTGAACCCTTTCAAACATTGATTATGTACAACACATTTTGCAAAACATATGTAAATTTTTCAATTAGAGCAGGTTCTATTTTGGCAAGACAAACATATGAAAATACAACACTGCTTGTGGCGAAAGAAAAACAGAGTAAATTATAAAGATTAATATTGAACGAAAAACAAATTGTTTAATATTAATTAACAATTAAAAAATATATAAAATATATAACTTTATTTTTAACAATAATTTTTTGTAAATTCACAAATTAAGTCAGCTGTAGTTTACATTTAGAGGTTATGTCATACGGAAATACATATGTACGTTTGAGCGCAAATATTATGAGTCATATGTAAAACGCCAATTTTGACACACACACGGAATTACGTATGGATCGTAAAACTGAATTTACATATGGAAATACACATAGTGTAAACAAACCTTAAGACACAGTTTATACCAGTTGTGACAGCTTGACAGCTGTTAAAAACGCAATCTCGAACCGTATGGCTTTGTTTACCTTTTCTCCATTTTGTTTTGGTAAAGAAGTGCGAAAGAGATTAAAAAATAGAATATACAAAATAAATTTTTTGTGCAAGCGAACAGCTATACACCATGTTTTCAGCCAGTGACAGCAAAAAAAAAAAAATAATAATGGAAAAAAGTGAGTACAGTGATAAACATTAAAACATTAAGAATTAATAAAATCGTATTTTCTTTTCAGAAATAAAAGGTATAATAGGTGCATATTAAAACCTAAAGCTTGTGATTGTGATAATACCAGTAATGTTGGTATAAATGCTGGTAAATTTGCCAGTTACATTCACCACTGCTCAACCCAGGGCCGAAATGAAGGAATCAAAAATTACTATAGTTGAGCTAACTATTGGTCCAGTTGCTGGTGGCGAGTCACGAAATTTTTCGCAAGTTGAATTGTGGTATTAATGCTTTGGATTATGACTTGCGCGTGAGTGGTCCTAAATCGAAATTTGTCCGGTATTATTCAATGCTTTGGGCACTATACCATTGGCTTTATAAATAAAACATTAATTGGCACTTTTTTTACTCCTATAAGTAGACATCTAGCTGAAAAGGAACAAAAATTAGCCGCAACTGAAGAAACAAAATCTCAAATATAACAACAGATATCTACAATTGAGAACACTTCTGAACAACAGCCTGTTGAACAGATTTAATTTTATAAAGGCTAGTAAACCCTTAAAAATGTGAGTTCCAAAAATAAACAATTACGAACAACATATACAAAACCATCAAGAACTATAAAAATTGATTGAGTATTTGGAAATGGGATTGAAGTATATAGAAAAGCAACTTCAGTAAAATGTAAAACAGACAAAACAACGAATGACTTACAAAAATTAGTAGATGGATTACAAGCAGAAGTAGCTAAGAAAGCCCAACTTAAAGTTGAAAAGGTAGCAGAAAATTTCAGTGGCATAGAAAAGGATTTGTTGTAACAATTGCAAGAACCAAAAGCAGAAAAACAATGTGAGTTAATAATATATATAAACATTTTGAAATCACTGATATTCATATATGCACTGCATTTGTTGTTAAACCTTACAGTGACGATTATATTTATTTTTTAAATTTGTGTACTTATAGCAACAGGAAAAATTGTTGAGTACAATAAGCATAGCTGCTGTTGGAGGCAGTTTTTCGGATAAAGGAATAGATCAAAAAGACTTGCGTGATGTGCCTAAACGTTTGTGTCCAGAGGCAGTAAAAGCTATCAGTACCTTTAAATGAGTGGGTAGAACCGGTCTTCACAACCCAGATTAGACAGCAATCGCAAATTTGTAGTAGTCACAAATCTGGACAATCTAACAGCACATATAGCCCTTCCGACCCACAACACCCCACACAACAATGCCAATGGCACTCGGAGCAGTTCCAGCAGCAGCATCGGCGCTTGAGGAGAAATTTCTGCGAGTGTATACTCGTGGAATCAGTGGCTATATTACTCGCAATCAGAGTTGCCACTGACAAATTTTTTTTCTACCAAATTTTTCTCCAAATCCGACCAAAACCGTTTGCAACCTACCAAAAAAATTTTCATATTACAGGAAGTTTTTTTTAAATTCATGTATTTACATTAAATGTTTGAAATATGTATACAATGTTTGCATATACGTTGTACATTTTTAAGGCATAAATAAAAAACGTAACAAAAAATTAAGGATATGTAAAACGTACAATCTGACACTGAGATTAATTTAATTAGGTACATATTATGTACTATTTAGTTCAATTCTTTTAAATTATGTGCATTCATATTCATTCATATGACTTAAATCTTTATTTGCGGACCACACATAGTGAGGGTCATTCTTGTTTACAAGTTCCTTGCATTGCATACTGCTATTAATATAGTCTATTTTCAGTTTATTTCTTTAGTTTTTATTAGAGAACGTGCCGAAAATTTGCGTTCAGCTGCTGCAGAGCTATGCGGTAATGAAATAAAATTAAAAGTAATATTACCGAGATCGCTTAAACTATTTTGTTTTATTCTATTTTTAATTGGGAGTACTTTTTCCTAAAATATGTTAATATCCTGTGGATAAAAAACTATGAATATTGCGGAACAGTGTCTGTTTTTCGGCAAATTTTTACAAGCGTAGCTTGAGCCAAGATAAAGTGAATGGTATGTGCATTTTACGTAAAATAAATCTATTTCTGCACTTAGTAAGACTTTGAGCCCGCCTAAATCTTCGCCCGCCATAACATTGGCTCCATCGGTGGCCAAACCAATTAAGTTTTTTAGCGGCATCTCATGCGTAGGAAAAAACCTTTATTTCATTAAAAATAGAACTTGTGCGTCCGCTTTGGTGAGATCCCACGAGACAATAAAACTATTTTGTACAACACGAATACTATCGACATATCGAGCAACTAATACCAAGCTTTTTACAATCAAAACATCCGTCATTTTGATAACAATTGAAGAGAATTTCTTCTTGTTTTGCAGCTATAAGCAAATGCAAATGCGCGCGTTTTGAGAAAGCTTGTATTTTTGACATTTGCTTTTCAGTTTTCTTCAATAGTACAAAAGCTGATGACTAAAAATCAAAAAGCAATCATAGATGAAAGCTGATTATTAAAAATCATGCATGGATGAAAGCTGATTAGCGTGAAAAATAATTAAAAATGAAATTGAAAAAAACTGCCAAATTCACGACACAACCTACCAACTCATTTCAAAACTACCAAATTTGGTAGGAAACTACCAAAAACGGCAACTCTGCTCGCAATACCAAAATATATTATTTTAAGACGGCCGTTAACCATAAGAAAACTATCTGGTTTTAAATCTGAATGTATTTTGCTGGATTTGATGCACAAAGTTTGTTAGGATATATAAAGGTAAATTTGTTGTGTATGTTATGTGTGTGTTGGTTAACATAAGAAGATAGTAAAAAGTTGGCAATGCAGAAAATATTTGTAAAATAGTACAAACGCAGCGTTGGATTTTACATTGAAAAACGCAATATTTGAAATAAAGTAAATTGATTTTTGTTTTGAAAACTTAAAATGATATAACCCTATTGCAACGCATGATAGCCTCGTAGATTGGAGATAGTTTGGGGCGGTTTTTGGTGGGACGGAGGAAAAAAGGGGGGAAAGGTTAAATAAAGGTCGGGGAGTGTATTTAAATAAATTATTGAAAAAGATAGATATTTGTCACGAATTAATATAAAGAAAAAGATAGAGTATTGGCGGGATTTGGGCAAATTTAATATATTATAAAATAAAACAAAAGATGGAGTTTTGGCTGGAGAATACCAATAGGTAATGTAAAAAAAAATTAACGTTTAGTATACAGATATTTGGAATACTGGAAAAACGGGAATTCTTAGAGCAGTTGAAGGTATGGTAGGGCAGAAGTACAAATTCAGTCGCAAGCCACAGGTTGACGGAAAAAGTTTGTACGGAAAAGCAGAAGTGCAGTGAGAGTCGAAGATATTAAAATTTAAATATTATATTTAAATAAGGTGAAGTGTTGCAACCGGAAATACTCGTGGGTTAAGGAAGGACGGACAATTAGAAAAAAAAGAAGTGAAGTTAGAAGTTATACATATTATAAAGAGTATATAGGGAAAATATAAATATGTAGATACAGTCCTGGCTATACCATTGAACGCCTACTCGAAGGAAGGAAGGAACTTTAAGAGTAACGACCAAAGGAAAAAAATCCAACTATAGGGGCAGGTAATCAAGTCGTGAGCGAGAGGAAAGAAAAATAAGGCCTGCAACGGACGGAGTCGGCGTCAAGTGTTTCAGTTTCCGGATCAAACGTAGACGGTATAAGCAGTGGGATAACAAGGTACTCTGTGTTGTATTGTAGTTTCGTTTACTTACCCATGTACCAAAGAAAAAAAAAGAAAACTTAAAGTAACAACATATTATCGTTGATGTAAATTGAGTATTGAAAATTTTTATTAAATGAATTAGATAAAATATGTGGTAAAATAAAAAAAAATTAATAATTTATAAATTTTGTTGGTCGTGATATATATATATGTCCATACCGTGGTGAAACGAACATTTGAAGAGAAAAAGAAAGAAGTTGTGTTATGAATTGATGAACTGATTAAGTATAAAAAAAAAGGAAAAAAAGAGTTTAAATATTATTAGAAATAAGATAGGTTAAAATTGATTTAAGATTAATTTAGAGTAATATAGAGAAGATTGTGGTTTTTGATGAGAGTATAAAGCCAGACCTATGAAGGAGTGAAATCCTGAAAAGAAGGAAAATGTACTTTTATATATAGAAAAAAAAAATTAAAAAGAATATATATTTTTGTTCAGGGGGCACATCTTCGGCGCGCGGAGATGATATAGGTGAAGCCTGAGTGGCAGGAAAAATTAACCTCAGGGAGCTCCTTTAGGCGAATGATAGTGTAAACCGGCGTAAAAAAAAGATATGGAATAAAGAATACTGAGACTTGAACCCTATTAAAGAAAAAGAGTGGTGTTTAAAAAACAAAAGAAAAAAATTTGAGTTCTAATTGATACACATATATGTATATATAAAGGTAGATTTCCGATTATAGAGAAATTTGTTGTATAGATAATAGTTGAAGAGGAAAATAAAAACGTATTAATGTAATAGAAGTAAAATTAAGTAAAAATTGTTAGTTAAAAAAATTATATTATGAAGTTAGCTAAATATTTTTTTTTGTTATTTTAGCGAATATGAATAATTATAATAAATAAGGTAAATATTAAGTGCAAGAAAATAATGAATTGTTTAGGTTTAGGATTTAGAGTAATAAAAATTGTAAAATTCAAATGAAAAAAATAATTTTTGTGAAAATGTTGGCTTAATTTTGGAGAGGATAATGGCAATAATGGGTAAGTAAAAGGAGGGAAGGTCGAACGGATTTTAGGGGTCGTATGAAAATAGTGATGTGGTAATTATACGACTACGGTAGGGTGGGCGGAAAGGAGCGAATATCTGTCTCCTATGTGTTGTAGATTGAGCTAGTCGCGAGCCCCATCGATCCAAGGAAACGGTCCATAACACAAATGGCGCCCAATTTAATTTCAGAATTATAAATTGAAATAGCATGTAAAATCACCTATACATGTTAACGATAGCCCAATAGATAGAACCAAAAATAGCCTAAAGAAAAATACGTGGATCTGAATTTCAATGTTGCAGCTTTTTATAGCCACCAAGGTTGGAAGTCTTAGGGTGTAGTAAAAAGGCGAAAATGAGGGATTTTTGGGAAACGAATATTCTACAGATTCAAAGGGAGATCAATAAGAATAGCTTAGAAGATAAATTAAGTGTCGCTAATTGTATTTTTATTGGTTTTCGATTTCGTTTGATCATAAACTTATAATATTGTTGAATGTTAGTGTTGAATGTTAAGTAATACTAGATAGCCTCTCGGGATAATAGATATCGCGATGTTAGATGTATCAAGTATTATTTAATTCTGTTTCTTAATCTCGCTTCAAGAGTTGATTAGAAAGTGGAAGTACAAAAAGTCACAATAATAAGAAAAATTTTAATTTTGAGAAGTAAATTATCTTAAGCCACGCAACGAAGCAAAAAAAAAATTATATCCGCTAGACCTCCGGTACGAACCATTATTGCCAAACCCAAGTATATAAAAAAATTTTAAGAAATTAGTTTATCACAAAAACTTTTTTTTTTGTTAAAGTTTTGTTAACTTAAAAAAAAGAGAAACTTGAGAAATTAAAATTATCATAAAATTATGTTATAAAATACTCTTATAACAAAATTATTAAAGTGAAGTAGGGATTTGTGTGTTAATAAATTTACATTATTAAGAAAGATGCGAATTATTATTAAGGTTAAGATCGATATATATATATAACATTAAGTATTTTAGTTTTTTTGGATTATTGAATATTATATATTATTAATGCTAATAGTAGTTAAGTATATCATATTTATAATATATTTGATTTTTTTTAAATTTTTTGTTTACGAGCTTGATACTGAATTGTGCGGTAATTTTGGGGCCGTACTTTTGTTTTTTTGATCAGCTTTAATTAGGTCTATAGTTTTGTTTTCATAATTATTATAGTGGGATATGAATGATAAGCCCCGCGAAACTAGGTCGAGGAAAAGAAACCGCAAAGTTAAATTTGATTTAAATTGATCAACACCTCAGATTGCGGAAAAGGTTCAGAAACCTAACACGCCAATGCCGTCATTATCAAGTGTCACTAGAAATATAGAAATGTCCCAGGAAGAAAACATAGAACCATAAATTCAAGATAGGTCTGTGACGATAATGCGTGGGAACCACCAGAATCCGCAGGGAACATTGCCAAGCGATAGGTCAGCTCAGGGCAGCTCGCTTAGTGGTCAACAGAGGGTAGCTAGTGATGATTTAGGAACAATGCAAATTTCGGTAATTAGAATGATAGAGCAAGGGGTAGGTCCTCAATTGTCTGAGGTTAGAAGGGGAATGTCGGAAATAACAGATACGGTTAGTCGGTTGAGTTTGGTGGTACAACGTACTCAACATGAGAATGTCCGATTACCTAGTATGAGCTTACCGAGTGGTTCGAGAACATCTTGCCAAGGAACAGCACCAATGGATATGTCCGGTGTAAATATACGACCTAACCAGTCATCCAGGTGTTCATCAATTTGCGGGGATGGGACTGTAAACCCCGATCAGATAAAAATTCGCGTTGACAAGTGGGGCTTACAATTCGACGGAAATACCAGCCATCTTGCGGTGGAAGACTTTATTTTCCGCCTGGAAACGCTCCAAAAACAATATGGTATCCCGTGGACGGAAGTATTGCGCGATTTTCACCTCTTGGTAGTAGGGCATGCGAAAAGGTGGTACTGGCTTTTGGCTCAGGCAAATGATGTAACGTCTGCAGAAAAATGGCCCACTTTGAGAATGGCTCTGATGCAGTAGTACCAATCCACGAGCTCCAGCTTTGAGCTCATGAGGGATATGGTCGAAAGAAAGCAATTACCCGGCGAATCCATCGACGATTTTTTCATACGATGAACATGTTGAGGTCACGACTCAGTATGCCTATGCCTGAGTTTGAAATGATTAAGATGGTTAAAAGAAATTTAAGGAAAAATGGTTTACCCAATGGCAATTTCTTCCGTAGAACAGCTGAGGATTGAGTGTGTTGAGGCAGAAAATACATTTCTGAGAAAAGAGGTCCGGACTTTTTCTCAAATGCCGATGAGCAGATTCCCGAAACAGGTAAGCGAAATCGTGGAGAAGCCTGATGATCCACATGTACATCCGGAAGATAATTATGGAGAATTGGCTGCGATGAGGTTCAACAACAGCGATCTACAACCCAGACGTAATCCAGTGGTATGCTGGAATTGTAAACAAGAAGGCCATGTATTTATGAACTGTCCAGCCACCGAAAGGACCCTGTTTTGCTATAGGTGTGGAAAACCCGACGTCATCTCTCCAAAATGTCCCAACTGTAAAGGGAAATGTTTTCAGAGGGGCGATGTAGCAGCGGGGGACCATCGTTCATCCGAGAACCCGCCGATACATCTGCAATAAATCCTGGAAAGGTAAAAATAATAAATTTAGTAAAAAAGGCAAAACAACAGAATAAAATCATCCCACAGTTACGGCATGAATACACGCTTGAAGAGAGAAAAATCAATTACGAGTGCGTAAGGGACAAAATATTTAACAATGAAATACAAAAGATTAATAAAGTATCCAATAGAATCCGAAAATTAAGGCAGAAATTTTCGGCCAGAAAACTTAAAAGAAGCTTGTTGTAGAAACCATAAGATGAAAAAAATAGACCCTCGAGATTTGCAGACGTTGAGATTGGTGATATACAAGTTAAAGGTTTTCTGGATACTGGAGCTTCAGTAAGTTTGCTAGGTAAAGGATGTAGGGAATTTGTGAACCAGCTAGGCATACCAATAGTCCCCATATTTTCTGTTGTATCCACAGCTAGTGGGCAGCAACATAGGCTATTAGGGAAAATATTTGTAGAAGTTAAATGTAATAATCAAGTTGAAAATATTGAATTTTACCTTTGTCCTGAGCTTGAACAATGTCTTTATTTGGGCATTGATTTTTGGAAGGCGTTCCAACTGGCTCCGAACATAGTAAGCGTGAGCGAATTAGATATTCAGAAGATCCAAGAGGAGTATAGGGTAGAAAACCACATATCCAACCTACATACATTAACAACAATACAGCAACAACAACTTAATGAAGCGGTGAAATCATTTCCAGCATTTGAGACCCTTGGTTTAGGCTGCACATCTTTGGAAAAACATTCTATACAGCTAGTAGAGGGTACAATGCCCGTAAAAGATAGATATTATCCCATTTCATCTGCCGTCCAAGAGAAAACCTATAAAGAGATTGACAAAATGTTAAAACTGAATGTGATTGAAGAAAGCAATAGTCCTTGGAGTAACCGCACAACTGTAGTGAGAAAGCTAGGGAAAAGCAGATTTTGTTTAGATGCCCCCTACAGAATTTTGACGGCATACTCAGTAGGATTGATGAAACATATTATATTAGTGGGAGATTGTCAGATGGTCACTGCAGGTACAAGCTTTTGATTTTGATATAGAGCATCGGAAAGGGTCTGAAAATATAGTGTATAGGGTATAGAAAATATAGTTGAAGAAATTTCGACCGAAGAACTATTCGATTTTGAAACAACCGAATTTGAAAGTGAAGAATATGTCGATCTCAAGAACCACATAGAAAAAAATAAAGAAGTGCTGCCAGATCTCAAAATAGATAATGGGATGATCTTCAAAAAAATGCATTGTGCATTGATTAAAGTTTTTTTTTATTGGCCAAAGATGACAGCCCAAGTAAAACTATATGTCAAAAACTGCCGAATATGCAAAGAAACCAAATCTTGTAATCAGAACCTTAGACCGGAAATTGGAAATCAGGTGATTACGGACCGCCCATTTCAAAAACTATATATTGACTTTTTGGGTAAATATCCACGATCTAAATAAGGAAATTGTTATATCTTCATCGTAGTGGATCACTTTACAAAGTTCACATTTTTGAAAGCGATGAAAGAGGCGACCACAAATAATGTTATACAATTCTTAGTTCACGAAATTTTTCATAAATTCGGTGTACCCGAAATTATACATAGCGACAACGCATATAAGAACCGCAGTATATTCACCACAATCCAATGCTTCGGAGCGCGTTAATCAGTCCGTTTTATCAGCTATAAGAGCATATTTAGAAAAAGATCACAGAGATTGGGATCTGTACTTGTCGGAAATAGAATGTGCATTGAGAATACAATACACACAGCAACTGGTGTAACATCATTATTTGCCCTATTCGGATACCACATGTATACGAGCGGTGCTGGTTATAAGCTGAGCAGAATATTATTATCGTTGACGGACCACCACATACAAGATATTCAGCGAAATGAAAAATTTGAGATTATTCGTGAAAAGATAAAAGAAAACATGCAGAAAGCATACGATAAGAGCGCCGAGAGTTATAATAAGAGAGCACGTAAGGTTAAATTCATCCCAGGTCAAGAGGTGTACCGTCGGAACACGCTATTAAGTAATTTCGAAAAAAAATATCAATGCAAAATTTTTCAAGAAATTCTTAAAGTGTAGAGTGGTCAGACCTGTGGTAACAACATGTACGGGTTAGATACATTACAGGGAAAATCTATAGGTATCTTTCACCTAAAAGATATAAAAGTTTAAATAACACTGAGAAATTTTTTTTTGCGATTTCTCAAAATAAAAAAATAGTGCAATATTAGGACATAAGAATTCGATTATTTGAGACTTTACACTCAGCATATTTTTACAAGTGTTTGTCCTAATGTGTCTATAAAATTATACCATTTATTTTTATATCTGTGTTTTTTTTTTTTTTTTGGTACCTGATTAGAATAATATTTAGAATTTTGAATTATACAAAAACTTTTACATACCAAAGGATAGGTCGAGCCAAAACCAACTACGTGCAATATTATATTTTAGGAAACAGCAATATTAGTTTATGGAATACCTGTGATTTAATATATGATATCCATGTTTGTACTGCTTGTGTAATGTCCTTTTTATAGTTTTATAGATAAAAGAAGAATCCTCGGTGATTTTTTTTGTGATGAGGGTTTTTGCGAAAGTAATGGATAAAACCTGCGAACCTGTGTGAGTTATAGATATACTTCCCGTATTAAAGAGAGTTGTAGGTGGTCAAATAAGTCCAAACCGGATGATTACATATAGGAATAGTCTGATAAGTCTCTGAGTTTATTTTATATAAAAAAAGTATCCCAGAGACAATCCGTTCCATTTCGATCAACGGGATTCATAAGGAAGAGGAAAGTAGAGGCGTTACCCAAAAATGTAGAAAGATAAAAAAAATAATTAAATAAAAGTTTTTGAATTTTAAACAAGTAAACTTTGGCAAGCCCGGAACTACGTTTTAAATCAAATCTTGAGACTTTACAAGAGGGACAAGAGTTCACTTAAGTTAAATGATGTAAAAATGCTAAAGGAAAATTTAAAGCAGGGTAATAGAACCCGTTGAAGAGATAATTAATTTAGCCTCAAAACAATTTTTTTTGTAGGCATTCAGTTTTATTTAGCACGTATAGTGCCCAATTGGTCAATGACCAATTCCACGAAAAATAAAAATCTTTAAAAACAAACAGGGGTTGCCGCTATGTTTTTCTTACCTGAAAAAATGCAGAAGTCGGCTGTTGATCAGAGACGGAATAGGAGGCAGATCCCCAATGTAGGATTTCTATAGATGTAGACCAAAATCCACTCTCGAAAGTTTCCTGGAAGAAAAAAATATAGATGTTAGTATAATGCGCCCGGCGAGACGCTTGTTCAAGGTGTGGGACTTCCCCACTTAATGTCAGTATATAATATTCATAGTGCGTACATACCCGGCTTGTTGAAAACCAATACGATGAGACCCATTTCGGGGTGTGAGTGTTCCCCACGTTGGACAAGTGATCCAAGGATCGAAAATGCCTTCCAGCACACCGTTCCCTACATCGTAGACTTGTAGAAATCGGAGTTTTGTTGCGGGTCGGGTAAGCCACACAAAATTTTTCTGTCAACGACCAAGAAAAATTCTGCGTGGCGGAAGTTTTGGGAAGACAGGTTGGGAGGGTGTTTTGACCGTCCAAGGATCGGACCTAGAAATATCGAATCCCGGTTTGATTAAAATTCAAGAGCGTGAATGTTCCATCCATGGATCGGGCGAAACCTCCAGTCCCAAATACATTTTTTCGTGTTTCGTTTTTTTGGTGCTGGTTAGTTTGTTGTTTTTTTTGTTGGCTAGTTAGTTTCTTTCTGTTTCCCTAACTATTCAAGGAGGGGGCTCCTAAAAATTGTGTGGAGCGAACCGACTCCTGCCCCATGTCCTGGTTCCTAAAAACTAGGTTATGTTGGGTAAATTTACCCTAGCTAGCTCATGTGGTGTTAAACCTGAAAATAGAGGAAAGGGGAAAAATTATAGAAAAAGTGTACAGAATATTTTGTTGGACGATTTTGCACTTGCATTTTTATTAAATACTTACCTGTAGCGTTTGTCCTCTTGTTTGGTCCAGAAAATAACGAAATCTGAAATAGAAAATGTTGTGAATTGATTAGTTTATATATACAACTGTACATATGGCCAAGATGTAGTGAGGGGCTGAAAATATAAATGCAAATTAAACATTAATGACAGGTATTGTACAGCAAAAGTTAGTTTCACTGAAGGAGGATACTTACCTGAATTATATTACCCCTATTCCTGTCCAAGTGATGCGCCAAGAACCTGAAAATAAAAAGTTAAAATATAATTAATAACATTCATACTTACTTGTGTGTGAAAATTGTTTATTTTTTTGTAATATAGTTAGGTTGGCGCTAGCTTCAGCTAGTCATAATGCCAGGTTATACTACATATGGATCCCTACACAACCCATGCCTTCGCAAGTGAGGTTAGGGAGAGCCATTTGATTTCAATCCTTAAAACTATCAAAGCGAACGGTTATGTAACATAACCAAAAAGCATGCATTTCGGTACATAACCTATATGCATGTTGATCGGCAACAGCTCGGATCAACAAAAAACCACCGAAACGTGTTATCCCTCAACCGGAAATAAAAGAAACGACGAAGACGACATTTATTCGATGAAACATGAATTACTGGAGAAAGCATGAACTTAGGTACATAACCCAACTTCATGCCAAGCAGCAACCATGAGGCTCACGAAACAAAAAACCGGAAACGTTTTTCCCTTTACGCGGAGGATTGACACGATGAAAACGATGTTTATTCGTTGAAGAGCAAACTACTAATGGTGTGAAAATTAAGTAAATGGGAAGAACACGGACATATGTTATGTGTGTGTTGGTTAACATAGAAAGATAGTAAAAAGTTGGCAATGCAGAAAATATTTGTAAAATAGTAAAAACGAAGCGTTGGATTTTACATTGAAAAACGCAATATTTGAAATAAAGTAAATTGATTTTTGTTTTGAAAACGTAAAACGATATAACCCTACTGCAACGCATGATAGCCTGGTAGATTGGAGATAGTTTGGGGCGGTTTTTGGTGGGACGGAGGAAAAAAAGGGGGGAAAGGTTAAATAAAGGTCGGGGAGTGTATTTAAATAAATTATTGAAAAAGATAGACATTTGTCACGAATTAATATAAAGAAAGAGATAGAGTATTGGCGGGATTTGGGCAAATTTAATATATTATAAAATAAAAATAAAAAAAAGATGGAGTTTTGGCTGGAGAATACCAATAGGTAATGTAAAAAAAAAATTAACGTTTAGTATACAGATATTTGGAATACTGGAAAAACGGGAATTCTTAGAGCAGTTGAAGGTATGGAAGGGCAGAAGGGCAAATTCACTCGCGAGCCACAGGTTGACGGAAAAAGTCAGTACGGAAAAGCAGAAGTGCAGTGAAAGTCGAAGATATTAAAATTTAAATATTATAAGTGTGAAAGCAAAGTACAGGAAAATTTGCATAAGGCACGGTGAAGTGTTGCGACCGGAAATACTCGTGGGTTAAGGAAGGACGGACAATTAGAAAAAAAAAAGAAGTAAGTGAAGTTAGAAGTTATACATATTATAAAGAGTATATAGGGAAAATATATATGTAGATACAGTCCTGGCTAGACCATGGAACGCCTACTCGAAGGAAGGAAGAAACTTTAAAAGTAACGACCAAAGGAAAAAAATCCAACTAAAGGTGCAGGTAATCAAGTCGTGAGCGGGAGGAAAGAAAAATAAGGCCTGCAACGGACGGAGGCGGCGTCAAGTGTTTCAGTGTTCCGGATCAAACGTAGACGGTATAAGCAGTGGGATAGCAAGGTACTCTGTGTTGTATTGTAGTTTCGTTTACTTACCCATGTACCGAAGAAGAAAAAAAGAAAACTTAAAGTAACAACATATTACCGTTGATGTAAATCGAGTATTGAAAATTTCTATTAAATGAATTAGATAAAATATGTGGTTAAAAAAAAAAATAATTTATAAATTTTGTTGGTCTTGATGATAAATGTATACCCACTAACTGATTAAGTATTAAAAAAATGGAAAAAAAAGAGTTTAAATATTATTAGAAATAAGATAGGTTAAAATTGATTTAAGATTAATTTAAAGTAGTATAGAGAAGATTGTGGTTTTTGATGAGAGTATAAAGCCAGACCTATGAAGGAGTGAAATCCTGAAAAGAAGGAAAATGTTCTTTTATATATAGAAAAAAAGGATATTAAAAAGAATATATATTTTTGTTTAGGGGGCACATCTTCGGCGCGCGGTGATGATATAGCTTAAGCCTACATAGGTTAAGAATACTGAGATTTGAACCCTGTAAAAGAAAAAGATTGGTGTTTAAAAAACAAAAGAAAAAAAAATTTCAGTTGTAATTGATACCAGAAATTTCTGGTATAGATAATAGTTGAAGAAGAGGAAAATAAAAACGTATTAATGTAATAGAAATAAAATTAATTAAAAATTGTTAGTTAAAAAAATTATATTATGAAGTTAGCTAAATATTTTTTTTTTTTTTTTTGTTATTTTAGTGAATATGAATAGTTATAATAACTAAGGTAAATATTAAGTGCAAGAAAATAATGAATTGTTTAGGTTTTAGAGTAATAAAAATTGTAAAATTCAAATGAAAAAAATAATTGTTGTGAAAATGTTGGCTTAAGTAAAAGGAGGGAAGGTCGAACGGATTTTAGGGGTCGTATGAAAATAGTGATGTGGTAGTTATACGACTACGGTAGGGTGGGCGGAAAGGAGCGAATATCTCTCTCCTATGTGTTGTGTGGTGGTGTGTTAGTAAGGTAAAATCAGTTTTGTTTTATTTGTGTTTTAGATAAATATCTTGTTTGTGTGTGGACGTACTGCCGGTGATAGGGTTGGGACCTCCTGGGTGAGTCTAGATTGAGCTAGTCGCGAGCCTCATCGGTCCAAGGAAAACGGTCCATAACACTGATTTAAGACTAATGCTACCAATGCCCAACTCTGAATTTCTGGAGGTCGATTCAGATAGGGAGTATTTTATAACTGTAAATAATAGTCTGTATAAATATGAAGAAAATAAATCATTTAAATATCTAGAAAGCTCAAGCTGTACTTTGCATTCAAATTGTAAACTAAAACATAATGATGTATTTAACATAATAACGATTGATGAAGAAACAGTTGTTGTAAAAATTGCAAAAAATAAACAAATTATATAAAATTGTGATGACAGAAATATCTTGTTAAATGGTAATTATATACTGTCTTTTTATGATTGTGAAATTAAAATAGATTATAATGTCATCATAAACAAAAATGAAATTTTATTTGATAAGTATGTTTACGGTAATAACAATACATACAATTTTACTGAAGATACATTTTTAAACTTTAGAAAACTGAAAAATAACAGCTTCCATAACATAAACGAAATAAAAGAATTAAAAATGCACAAAAATATTTCCTATGGCATCAATATATCTATAATAATTCTAATTGTAATATTGTTAGTACTTATATTTGTAATAAGAAAAAATCAAATTCAAATTAAAATTAATGAAGCCCCTCCTCAAATAAGGGAGGTTATACAGAAATATAACATGCAAATATTTATCTATCATGTATTCGAATTCATGAGAATTCTTTTAACTAAGGTTGGAGGAGTTACATACAACCAAACATACAGATTATATGATTGTATACACAATCATATACTTTGTCGTTTGTTTGTATGTCACAGCAACTCGATAGTATTGTTATTGTGGCAATCCACCACAATATCACGACTGTGAGTTTTTTCTCATAAATGTAGACGATAAGATTATGCTGAATTGCAGAATAGCTTGTTGTACTTATATTTGTAATAAGAAAAAATCAAATTCAAATTAAAATTAATGAAGCCCCTCCTCAAATAAGGGAGGTTATACAGAAATATAACATGCAAATATTTATCTATCATGTATTCGAATTCATGAGAATTCTTTTAACTAAGGTTGGAGGAGTTACATACAACCAAACATACAGATTATATGATTGTATACACAATCATATACTTTGTCGTTTGTTTGTATGTCACAGCAACTCGATAGTATTGTTATTGTGGCAATCCACCACAATATCACGACTGTGAGTTTTTTCTCATAAATGTAGACGATAAGATTATGCTGAATTGCAGAATAGCTGCAATTCATAGCTTTAAGTTATTTTTTAAGTAAAATAAAAATTTGTTTTAAAAAATCCAACAAAACAATAAGGTTGTTTTACTTAAGTCGCGCACACAACCTTGTGATGGATGAGTTTTGTTGTACATGGCTAGGGCGCTTAAGTCCCGGTTCATACAATGAAATTTTTCTTTCTGAGACTGTATTTAATTCTCTTTTAAACTTTCATCCGTGTCTATATACGGATATTTCCAGAAAAAACTTTATTAATTTTTTTATTTTATATGGCGCTTTTTGTTCATGGATTTTCTTTTTTCTATTTAATTTTTTATTGCAAAAAAAAAACAAGTATTACTATATTTTTTTATTTATAATTGTTTTTCAATAAGTGAAATAGTACTGGTCCGTCCCCATATTCTGAATGAATATCTCAATGATTTAAAAGGTGTAGACCAGTGGCGAGAATCTGAAATAATATATATATTGCTTTATATTTCTACAAATAATTTTTATTTTTATTTTAAGCTGAACAACTAAAGAAGGAATGGAAAGCACTAGGCGATCGATTCCGAATAGAACTGAAAAACTTCCAATTCCTAAATCAGGAGATCCTGGCATTTTTTTCAGAGGAATAGTGTAATGAATATACAACATGGCCATACTTCACTACTTTTTCTTGTCAAATTCACCATAAAGCATTATGGTGATATTAAGGTGCTACTACACGATGTGTTTTTTACATATGTACTGTCAAATTTTCCCACAACAAAAGTTGTACACATCATGTGACATATATGAAACATTGTTTATGTACAATACGTGAGAAAAGTCACATGTACATATTTCAATTAGAACAGGTTCTATTTTGGCATGACAAAAGTATGAAAATACAACACTGCTTGTGGTCAAAGAATAACAGAGTAAATTATAAATATTAATATTGAAAGAAAAATAAATTGTTTAATATTAATTAACAATTAAAAAATATATAACTTTTTTTTAACAATAAATTTTTGTAAATTCACAAATTAAATCAGCTGTTGTTTACATTTAGAGGTTATGTCATACAAAAAACCTTTGCACGTGTGATAGCGAAAATTATGAATCGTATGTAAAAGACAATTTTGACAGACATGCGGAATTTCATATGGATAAAAAAAAGTGACAGTACATATGTAAAAAACACATCGTGTAATAGCACCTTTAGTGAGACACCGACGATTCTTGATGGAAAATCAAAAAAATTTAGATTTTGTCGGTATCACACATAGAAACAAATGTTCACTAATATCACCATGTCAATTTGACAAGTGTATAGTGCCCTTTAAAGACTTAATGAGCCCACGAAAATTGACAGGAACTTTTGGACATAGGAAACCCACAAAATCTCCCAAAAATCTCCCATAATGAGAACATTGATGGCTCGTTTAGTGACTTTACACAAGAGTCGGAAGAGTCAATGAAAAATAAAAAAAAAAGAAAATGAAAGCAGCTGATAAAATGGTGGCGATTGAAGAAAGAAAATTGAAATTGCTTGAAATGATACAAAAAAGAAGGAGCGTAATATTGACAAAATGTTGGTAACGGAACAAAGAATTATGAACTTGCTGCTTGATATAAAGTCGAGCACATAAGAGGAGCGCAATGATGACGCAGAATTTTGTGGCTTTTTGATACCTTCTATGGCTATTATTACGGATATTGATCGCAAAATGCTATGCAGAATTGAAGTGGAGTATGCAATCTACAAATACGCATGTCGCAGTCCCGACAATGAGGCTTTCCAATCCGAATATTTGTATATGTAATTTCCACGATCTTTTTATTATTGTTATTGTTCTTCGTTGTTATTATTCTTCATTGTTATTATTCTTCGTTATTATTCTTAATTGTTAAGAAAAATTATTTAGGTTTAAAAAAACTATTAAAAAAATATTTCTGAAATTAAAAAATGCACTTATTACAGGTTGGTTACTATCTGCTAATTTGTCTTTTCAACACCGTTTTTAAGGTGCCTCGACCAAAGAAAACCCGAAAGAAAGAAAAAAGTGTGTTAATATTCCTTATATTCTATTTAAAACTTGGTGGATTAAATTAGTTAACTTCATCGATTAGTTTTAATTCAATCATTCATTTTTGTTATTTAACTATAGTGCATAGATGAAAAATTTGCTGGTAAATATGGCAAAACCATTTCTTTTGGATATTCAAAATTATAAACATTACTCCGGCACAAATTCATACAGACCTCCAGTACCAAATTGAAGATCAACAACAAGAAAAAAATGTGAATGCATCGCTAATAAACCAACAAATAAAAATTTAATTGTAATTTCTTTCAATTGAAAAGCACGAGAGACCTTTCGATTGAGAATATATAAAAAAAATGCGCTTTTCGAAAAAAGTGCAAATAAAAGCAAAAAAAAACACGCTAAAGAAACACCAAAATGTAAATAATTCAATAAAAACAAGTGAGAGTGTTAATTTCGGCAGTGCCGCATCTTTGATACCCTCCACATGGGTTTTACGTTTACATTAATATCTTTACTTATTGCATTACTTGAAACAAAAGTAAACATATATTTAAAAATAAACCATTTGATAAACATAATACTAAGTTATTACAACAAACACACTGAATTTTTAACATTTTTTGAGGTGTCTTCATATTTTTGAACATATCTTAAGGCACAATGTAATCAGTGACGACAGCTCGAAAAATACAACACTGTATTTTTGTTTTAACTATCAAATCAGGGTTGTATTTTGTAAAGAAATCGGAAGCAACAGCTATATTAAAAAGTATATGCTATCACCTTTATACACGTTGTACACATTGTTTTTATTTATTTGTGATTATTACTGTCAAAAATTCTAATTTGGGAAGAATTTTTTTTTAAACTTTGAAAATTCCACAGCACAGTTTATCACAAATAAAATTTATTTAAAAGTCAAATAATAATGGCATTAAAGTAAGTAACATAATATACATTATAGTTCCAAAAGAAAATGTGTAAATACTAGTGTACAGAAAAAAGATAAGCAACAGGTACATCAATGGTTGTTTGCCCAACAAATCTAGGTGTGACAAATGTCCACCATGAAAACTTAAGTGTTAGAGGAACCTCCTGAGGCGGACAAATAGAGGGATGTAAGGCTTCTGCAGAGTTAGAACATATCATAGGAATTACAGAAACAAAGAAGAGCGCACCAATTTTCATGGCCAATTCAAATTTCAGGCAAGTTAATGCTGAATTAAAGAATGTATTGGTCGATACGGTTGGAGAAGATCTTTTAAAAAGAGAAAATGTATTAACTGAAGACAAGTTACAGTTGACACCCACTACAATTTTAATGTATTCGCTTTGTGGTTAGGTATAATGACTTAGTGGTGATGTTTGTAACCATCTTTAATTATACCGATTGGCTCAATCACTTTGTGAGTTGATTTAGCAATGTCCGCCCGTCCGTCCGTCCGTCTCTGTGTCCATGTAAACCTTGTAATCAAACTACAGCTCGCAAATATGAATATATTTTGACGAAATTAAACAATGTTATTTATATATATTTTTTTTTAGTATAGTGTGTGTTTAATGGGTTGTGATATTGGGGAGGCAAGACTCCATACGTTACCGAGGGATCCGAACCGGTATATCTATATTTATATATTTTTTGTATATTCTAAATTTGTTATTTTTTCTATATTAAATTGATATTCAGATCTTGTTTAGTATTTGTTGTTATAATTCTCGTTTATTTAGTTTCAAATTATGTACCAGAAAATACTTTACACATTCAATTCAAAAAGAACAATGCTGCATAAAACCAAAAAATAAAGGAAAGTATATTTGAAGAGGTCCATAACAAACCGCAATAATTCCACCAGAGCAATTTTTTGGAAAAATTAATAAATTTAATTAAAGTCAGTAGGATATATTGGAATTGTTTCATTTTCGCGAGGTGGTACTGTTTCTAACAGAACATGATGGATCTAGACCAGAGAAGGTCGAAAAAAATCAATTTCTACACCACGAAACGCTGGAAGATGTTATTTTCATAAATAATGTTTATTTTACCAATTATATTGTAACTATAATAAACTTTTTCTTACATATTTATAACAAATAATAAACATCTTTTACAAAAGTCAATATAGTGTTTTTTATTAAAATCCAATGGTTTTTTTTAATAACTTTTACAATTAGGTGGTCGATTTACAACAAAGTTGCTAGCTTTACAAAGTTACACAACAAATTTACCTTTATATATCCTAACAAACTTTGTGCATCAAATCCAGCAAAATACATTCAGATTTAAAACCAGATAGTTTTCTTATGGTTAACGGCCGTCTTAAAATATTTTGGTATTGCGAGTAATATAGCCACTGATTCAACGAGTATACACTCGCAGAAATGTCTCCTCAAGCGCCGATGCTGCTGCTGGAACTGCTCCGAGTGCCATTGGCGTTGTTGTGTGGTGTGTTGTGGGTCGGAAGGGCTATATGTGCTGTTAGATTGTCCAGATTTGTGACTACTACAAATTTGCGGTTGCTGTCTAATCTGGGTTGAGAAGACCGGTTCTACCCACTCATTTAAGGGTACTGATAGCTTTTACTGCCTCTGGACACAAACGTTTAGGCACATCACGCAAGTCTTTTTGATCTATTCCTTTATCCGAAAAACTGCCTCCAACAGCAGCTTTGCTTATTGTACTCAACAATTTTTCCTGTTGCTATAAGTACACAAATTTAAAAAATAAATAACAATCAATACTAAATATCTTAATAAACAATGATTATCACATCATGCACAGAAGAGGCAGAAAAATATATTGTAGCAAAGAAAACTGGAAGAGTTTGGCTTAAAACTTTAATTATATTTAAATTGATGTGTACAAAATAACACTATTCATTTTTATTGTATTTTGAACCAAATTCTAATAACAACAAAAATTCAATTGCATTTCCATGCAAGAAAAAACAAAAACAAAATTAACTCCATATATTATTGTTCGAAACCTAACGAACTATTTTGTTGTATTTTTTTTTTTTCAACAAATAAACAACAACTTTGAAACAGTTATTTAAGTCCCTTTTAGTTTGACAAAGAAACTTGAAATTTTGTTTGTTTCTGCTCATTAGTATCAATTATTTACAAATATAGCTATGACGCGTACACGTTACGGAATCGATTTTAAGCTCAAAATTGTTGAACTTTTTAATAAGGGCCAATCCCAAGCTTCTATAGCTAACAATTTAAGCACTAATAAATCAATAGTTTCGGAACTTATTAAAAAGTATAAAGCTAATGGAGAAGTTGAGGAAGCTAATACCGGAGGGCGTCCTCGAAAAACTTCACACCGAACAGATATGAAAATTATCCGATTAATTAAGAAAAAAACCATTTATTTCTTCCAAAGGTGTTGTCAGTGATTTTAATCTCAATATTAGTTCAAGCACTGTGAGAAATCGATTATTCGAAAATAATTTTAGAAGCGTCATGCCATCTAAGAAACCCATAAGCCCTAAACACATAGCGGCGAGTTGCGAATGCGAATAAAAACTAAGCTTTTTGCATGCGAGAATTTGTGATTTTGTGCTTTTACAAAATCATCAAAATGCTTTGGAGCAGCTGATTGTCCTACTGTCAAACATAATTCAATTGTCAATTGTATACAAAGCTGTTCATATAACAAAAATAAATGTAACAAAATTGTTAAAATCGAAAAAAAAAATTTAAATACAAACAATTTTACAAATCTACAAGCAAAACAACTTACCATTTCGCAAGTCACAATGCAATAAATGCACAATACAATAAATACACATCTGATTTTCTTGTCATATGTTCATAAATACAGCTGATTCTCCTGTCATCTGATTTTTCTCGCACAGAAAATGGAATCAGTTCTATTTCCCTTGCGAGTGTTTTTACAACCTAAGTTGGCAACGCCACACAAAAAAGCTTAACTATCGATCTAGCTTCCACATATAGAAAAAATCATGTTGCCTCATTCTCGTTTTTCTCGCACTCGCAACTCGCAGTTATGTGTTTAGGGCAGTGAAGGCCGTACCAAGCATGCTGGTGCTCGGCTTCTTATATATATACAGCCGAACGAAAACAAAAATACTCACCAAAGAGTAAAAGTAAACAGCAATTTCATTTAGTCTTATGAAAGCTTTTGAACAAAGCAGGTCTATGTCGCATTGCTTTTTGAAATTCATATATAAATTTTTTTAATAGGTACACAGATAATATTTGTTTAAAAGGAACCAAAAATATTGAGAAAATTTTGAAGACTTGATATACTAAATTACGCAATAAATTAAACATTTTCTATAAATAACATACGTCGCCTCCATTTGACAACATTACAGCTGTCTTTTATACATTTTTTTTTTTTAATTTTTGGTTTTTTAATTTTTGGTAACATACCACTTATTAACCTTTGAAATCTTTTTAAGTTTTTGCTATTTTTGTTTTTTTTTTTTTTTGTTTTTTAAAGAAATGAATTACTTATTACTGCTTATTTGATTTAATAAACTCCAAACTTATGGATAAAAGAAATTAAATGATCTTCACATATTTTTTACATTTTCAGAATGTAAGATTTAAAATTGTAAAACAACAAAATATATTTAAAATTTTACCATATTCTTCGTGAACTCAACTAGTTTCCCTTTGAGTCATTCATATAAACATTAATACAAAATCTACACAAACCCATTTAATTCAGCGACGAGTCTAGATTTAACCTATTAAATTCAGATGGAGTGTGCCACGTTCGAAGACTGAAAGGAAAACGATTACATCCGCGTTATTTTAAAGGAACAATGAAGAATGACGGCGGAAATGTAATGAAATGTACCGCTTTGTTTATAAGGACATTTTAGCCAATATGCTTCAATATGCTGAATGGGAAATGCCACTTCGATGGGTGTTTTAACATGACACACGTCGAAGTTGGTGAAAAATTGCTTGTCTGCTAATGGGATTCAAGTCTTGGATTGGCAAGCTCAATCTCCAGACTTGAATTGGCAAGCTCAATCTCCAGACTTGAATCCCATAGAGAATCTATTCGACATATTAAAGCGCAGGGGCGGAACTCGCCATTTCAGTAATAAGCAGGTGCTGATGAATTGCTCAAAACCAGAGTGGGAATCAATACCAACCACGATACTATCAAATCTAATAGAGTCTATGGCAAAACGATGTGCGGAGGTCATAAAAACATAGGGCATCACACGAGGTATTGAAAGTTGCTTATAGTCCGTTTACATCTAAGCAAAATCTATTATATACGAGATTTCGAGCGAAATCTTACTCAATTTTACTAGATTTCCCATACAAAACAAAATCTAGCTAGTTACTAGATTTGTACAAAATCTCACAAAATCTTATCAAACTTGGGCACTACCAATTGATACTAATATGTTTTTTTTTTATTGTAGTACAAAATTACAACGCAGTGACTGAAAAATTGACATTTAAAAACAAAAGCAAACAAGTTGAATTAAAAGGAAATAAAATATTAATTATTAACAAAAAAAAAATAAAAATGACGAATCTGTAATAACAAAATATTTAGTAATTGAAAAGTTATAACTTTTTACACTGACTTGTGCCCATTACAATCTGTTAAATATCAATTGTGGAAAATGAATTTGTTTTTGCTGTTCAAACAATACATTTAAAAAATGCTGGTTTTTTTGTCGCAAATTTCTATTTCAGTTTGTGCTTTTTTCATTTTTGATGCATAACATAATTATAAAATCTGTTCCTTTTTAGAATTTTCGATATTTCCATTTTCTTATTGTTTTGTTTATTTTTGGTATTTCTAGTTTATATGTTTTATTTTAATCAGCTGTTTATTTTTGTGAAAACAAAATCTCACAAAAAGTTAGATGTAAACGGTATAGATTTTGAAATAGATATCAACTAAAATCTACCAGATTTTCCTCAGATGTAAACGCACTATAAGGTTTCGAACAATAATATATGGAGTTAATTTTGTTTTTGTTTTTTTTTCTTGCAAGGACATGCAATTATATTTTTGTTGTTATTACTAGAATTTAAAATAACATTTTTAATTTTTAGTATATTATCTACGTAACTTCTAATAACAACAAAAATATAAATATATATATGGGGGTATTTCATATCAAGTGACCCAACTTTTGAAACCGATGTCTTCCGATCGGGATGAAATTTGCACCAAGATTAGTCCTATGGATAGTAGCTTAGACACAATTTTTCAACAAGTTCGGTCAAGAATTCTTTGGCCAAACAGGTATTTATTCTCATCCATGTAACTTATTACCTATTGTTCATAGCAAAATTTGTCCCATATAGTTTAGATAGCTATTACTTCAATATTTCGGAAAAAATGTAAAAAAAAATTTGACTTTTTTTGAAACATCAAAATTTTTTTGACTTTTTTTCAAAAAAGAAAGCTTAGGTTCTTTCCTTTAAGAGCTTTTTGGTCGCTTAGTGGGATGCGAGTGGGAAATCTATCAAAATAAATGCTTTGTAACTCAAGACAATGGTTTTTCAACTTTTGAGCATATGCACTATTTTGAATTTTCTTCCTATTTGTGTGTAAGTGTTTTTAAAACCTTACAAATAAATCATATACTGAGAAACTAAACATATTAACCTTTCCGACGGTATGTAACATACCTAACTAAACTTTCATATCCTCGATACTGTAATACCCACAGTATGTTAACCTCAGGAAAAAATTAAATGTTAAATTTTTTTTGTTATGTATTTGTAATAATAATTAAATTAATATATAATAATATAAATAAAAAAATAAATAATTTAATAAAATTTAATCTTAATCACATTAGATCCATTTATATCATAACTATTTTTATACTTAATTTATTGTAGCTGATGAAGTATTTAAGTTTTGCAAATTTTTAAATACCTAGTCTTTCATCCAGCTTATGTATCGCGCATTTGCTGGTTCAATGCAGGAAGGAGCTCGAAAAGTTGGAAGAATTACCGAATTTGAATAGTAATGAGCCTTACGTTGAAGATGGTAATTCTGAGAATGATGACAGAACTGTTCATGATGATGGTGATTTCAACTTTTCAGTAGAAGGTATAAGTTCAAAGAATGAGTGTAAAGGTCACAGAGCAGAGCTGAACGAATTCAACATCTTACGCTTGCTCCATCGACATGGAGTTGTGCAAAAATAATGACTGAGTTTGGATCGTCTGAAAGTACGATCGGAAGTTGGGTCACTTGACATGAAACCCACCATATATTTAATTATTTAATTTTTTATTATTTTTAATTGTTATTATACACAATGTTAAATTTCCTTACTACTATGTACCTAGTACTAATCCTGTACTTTAATTATAAGATTTTATGTCATGTTGTATGGGAATTCGAAATAAATAAATAAAAATAAATAAATAAAATAAAAATAAAAAAATTATTATTACAACAAGGAATTAGTGAGAAATTGTCAAAACTTATCATTATAAAGTTAATAAATTAACATATAAATGTACTTATTTTATATTTTTAAATATATTATATTTTTAATGTTGATGAAAATTATAAAATTTTTAATTATAAAATTTATAGATAATTAAAATTTCATCTTAAAAATACCATAAAAAATCAACTAAATCAAATTTTTAAAATTACGATAACAATAAATCATCATGATCACGATTTGTGTGTGTTTACAATGAAAGTTTTCTTGCTGAAAGTCTTGAGTTTATAGGTGAGAAAAGAATGGCAGGCGGTACATACGTTCATGTACTCCGAAATTCACTTTTGTTTCGTGCTTCGTAATTTTCAAATTGAAGTTATTTTACGTTTTCTTTTATTTTTATGTTCGTTTGTGTTAAGAAAGGCAATAATTTGAAATAAAGTTAATTTTAATTAAATAAAATAATAAAAACAAGATAAAATGAATAAGTAAACATGAACAAATCTTGAATTTCAATATAAAAGTTTCAGTGTGTAGACACGGATGAAACTTTAAAAGAGAATTTCAAAAAGTTTCAGAAAGAAAAATTTCATGTGTAAACCGGGACTTTAAATACATTTTCAAAACCTTAAAAAAAAAAATTAAATAAAACGGACTAAAAAGTCATCGTATAAATTGGGACTTATTACACAGCTTTGTATTTTGTTTGTACTTTACGGAATGTTCCATCCATGGCTTAAATGTTTTTTTTTTATACGCATATTTTGTTATATATTTGCACGTGGTTTTGGTTATTTAAAAATAGCTTATATTTAAAATGGTAAAAGTACAAAAAAGTAAACCTAAATCTTTTGAGTATAATTCTGTGCAAGCAAACTCGAACAACCCAATCATAAAATCTAAGATAAAGCAATGCAAAAAATCGTCACTGAAAAGGTCGCCCATTGCAATACACAAAGAAAAAAAACTGTATGATGATTCGAAAAAATCATTCGTGCTCCAGAAAAATAACGTAAAAGAAAAAAAGGTCCTAAATAAACAAGTTGTTTCAGCTCAACCCGAAATTGTAGCCGTCATTGAAGAAAAACGGAATCAGAAAAAGAATATAGTTGAAAACAAAAGTAAACATCACAATACTGTGGCTTCAATCGAAACTCAAGTTGTCGATTCGCTAGTTGATAAGAATCAAAAAAGGAGAATCGCAGTTAAAAGTGGTCTAAAGAATAAGAAAAAAGATACAATACAATTTGAAACAGTTCCTTTCGATGAGCAAAAATTGAATGCAATACTGACTTTGAAAAATATTGAGAAGATTGTAAATGCACTAAAGTTACTTGTGGAAAAAGAGGTTGCCGAAAAGAAAACATCAATATTTAGTGACTACAGATATTTTTTAAATATATCTTGTTATAAGATACCAAATTGTCCTAAGCGTATAGTAAAATTGTAAGTTTAAAATTCTCATTAAATGGCCATATAATCTTATTATATATCTTCATAGAAACCTTAAGCACTCTTTGGTCGATACTAATACAGATAATGTTGTTATCATTGTACCGGACTTACAGAGGGGAGCTAAAATGGATTACGAACCCACCATTCAGCGCTATGAAGATCTATTCCGGGAGATCGGAATTACTAATATTAAAATCGTTCCGTTCAATCAGTTACGCAATGAGTGCACCACATTTGAAACAAAGCGAAAATTTGCCAACACTTACGATTATTTCTTATGCGATGGTCGTATTGTAAGTCATGTAGTTGGATTCTGTGGTAAAAATTTCCAAAAGCCACGTACGACAATTCATGCTGTCCGTTTGGATAATCCTAAGACGTATAAAAGCGATATTGCACATGCCCTAAATCGCACTTCATACAAGCAAATAGAAAAGGGAGATCTTATCTCGATTCCAGTGGGAAATCATCGATTTACAGATAATCTGTTGACTGAAAATATTAAATTGGTTGTCGAACAACTAAAAAATTGCTTTCCAGGTGGTTATGCCAATATACGTAATATCCATATTAAAATCGACATCAAAGGAACGTCTTCCATTCCTCTGTATGTTAATTTAGCTGGTGCACCATTAGAGACACCTCACGTAATTGGTTTACGCGAGCAGCGTATGCTTGAACTTAAGAAGGAAGCCAATGATATACTATTTGAATTTAGTATAAGCAAAACAGGAGATATTGTAAAACTTAACAAGGCGCAAATGAATCGCAAACGAGAAATACGAAGAGCTCGTGAGTCGCTGTTATCTGAAGAAAATCTTGATTCGAATGACAAAAACAAGGCTATCACCGCTTCTAAGAAAGGCAGGAAGGAAATTAAAAAAGAATTGACCAAACAGATAAAAAATTATGATCATGAAGAAAGTGAGGATGGTTATGGTAAAGACTATGATATTAGTGATATTGCTGAAGATAAGGATGATAATGATTCCAGTGATTGCTGATAATTAAATATTTCAACAATTGAAGTTTTTATAAAAAAAAGTATGATATCCAGTATACCATCAAACTTTTTGAGAATAATTAAAAATAGTTTTATTTTCTAATGACATTTAAATTAATACAAATATTGTTAATTGAAATTCCAAATAAATGGCGCATCAAAAATTAAATATATATATATGTATGTGACCTTCTTTGAGAAAAAACGCATTTAAAGTTTCTACATCCTTTTAGGTACCAGAATCCACGTTTTTGACACAACCCGTTTTTGACACACTAGGTCCCTTTTCTCGGAGAGTTACATATAAAAATATTTGTGTTATATATATATATAAGAAATTTGCTAAACTAAGAAAAAATATTTTTGTAAACAAAAAGGGGCACATTGTATAAAAAGAGACGTAACGAAAAGATTTTTTTTTTTATTTATTTCAAACAAAAGAGTACTATCTTACAATAATAGTCTCAGCGCCTGTTGCAGACTTTAATCATAAATTTTAATATATAAATATATTGTAAGGAAACTAACTGAAATCAGTGTATTTTTTTATTATACATATATGAATTATGAACTATTAAGGTGCTATTACACGATGTGTTTTTTACATATGTACTGTCACTTTTTTTATCCATATGAAATTCCTCATGTCTGTCAAAATTGTCTTTTACATACGATTCATAATTTTTGCTATCACACGTGCATATGTATTTCCGTATGACATAACCTCTAAATGTAAACAACAGCTGATTTAATTTGTGAATTTACAAAAATTTATTGTTAAAAAAAAGTTTTATATTTTTTAATTGTTAATTAATATTAAACAATTTATTATTCTTTCAATATTAATCTTTATAATTTACTCTGTTCTTCTTTCGCCACAAGCAGTGTTGTATTTTCACATGTTTGTCATACAAAAATAGAACCTGCTTTAATTGAAAAATGTACATGTGACTTTCCTCATGTATTGTACATAAACAATGTTTCATATGTATCACACGATGTGTACAACTTTTGTTGTGGGAAAATTTGACAGTACATATGTAAAAAACACATCATGTAATAGCACCTTTAATAGTAACTGAGAGTGTACCCCTCTCATTATCATTTTACCATATTACATGTGCACGTATGTACAAATTTCATGCATAATCTGTCATGTGTACGTATTATCAACGAAAAATTGTTCGAATTAGTCGAATCCATCGCCATTAAAGGTGCTATTACACGAAGTGTTTTTTACATATGTACTGTCACTTTTTTTATCCATATGAAATTCCTCATGTCTGTCAAAATTGTCTTTTACATACGATTCATAATTTTTGCTATCACACGTGCATATGTATTTCCGTATGACATAACCTCTAAATGTAAACAACAGCTGATTTAATTTGTGAATTTACAAAAATTTATTGTTAAAAAAAAGTTATATATTTTTGAATTGTTAATTAATATTAAACAATTTATTTTTCTTTCAATATTATTCTTTATAATTTACTCTGTTTTTCTTTCGCCACAAGCAGTGTTGTATTTTCATACGTTTGTCATGCAAAAATAGAACCTGTTCTAATTGAAAAATGTACTTGTGACTTTCCTCATGTATTGTACATAAACAATGTTTCATATGTATCACACGATGTGTACAACTTTTGCTGTGGGAAACTTTGACAGTACATATGTAAAAAACACATCATGTAATAGCACCTTTACATGATGTCTTTTTTACATATGTACTGTCAAATTTTCCCACAACAAAAGTTGTACGCATTGTGTGATACATATGAAACATTGTTTATGTACAATACATGAGGAAAGTCACATGTACATATTTCAATTAGTACAGGTTCTATTTTTGCATGACCAACATATGAAAATACAACATTGCTTGTGGCGAAAAAAAACAGAGTAAATTATAAAGATTAATATTGAAAGAAAAATAAATTGTTTAATATTAATTAACAATTAAAAAATATATAACTTTTTTTAACAAAAAATTTTTGTAAATTCACAAATTAAATCAGCTGTTGTTTACATTTAGAGGTTATGTCATACGGAAATACATATGCACGTGTGATAGCAAAAATTATGAATCGTATGTAAAAGACAATTTTGACAGACATGCGGAATTTCATATGGATAAAAAAAGTGACAGTACATATGTAAAAACACTTCGTGTAATAGCACCTTAACTTTTGTGCACACACATCTGACTGCCATCTCATTTTTAAAATGTCGAAGCGTAAACTTGAAAAAATTTGTTTACTTCTCTCTCTTATTTTTTTTAAATAGAGTTACCGAGTTTATTATACAGGGACATGTTTGATGGAAAATGTTTACATTTATTATTATTAGTTTTATTTTAATAATAGTTAATAATATGTATGCTCTATAATTAACAAACTTGCGTTTTTATATGCGCATTTCGAGAAATAAATCATAATAATAGATTTAACAAGTTAAAACTTTAATTACAATTTTGCAGAATTCAGTAAATTTGTATTAAATTTATAACAGGGTAACATTAATTATCGTTAATGGCAGCCACTACTCGCACGAAAAATTTGGTGGCATTAGTCGGGGGGTCACACAAGGCAATTTTTATTGCGCAACATTTTGGCAATTCTCTTTTGAAATTGCTTTTATGCCCACACATGACAATTTCTTCGGCAATTTTACTGTTTTGTTTTGTTTTTATTTTCTTATAATTTGACATTTGTGCTCTAGTCGTAAAGAACAATAATAAAATTAAATTCATACATACATAAATTAATTTAATTGGTTTTGTTGAAAAATGAATTCAAAAGAAAAAAATTCCATTTAAAGGCCATTTTAATAAAGTAAACAATAATTACGAATTATTCACACCAAGAAGCGAAACACCGAATGAAAATAAATGTCAAATATTCAACAAAAAAAAAAAGCGAATGAGAGAATTGCTTGAAATAGCCGAGAACCGGCAATTATTTTTCCCTTTTTATTCCCCTCACCGCAAACATCTAGAAACTCAAGAATTGCGCAACAAAAATTGCCTTGTGTGAACTCGGACTTAGTGCAGTCACAATGTAATCAGTGACGACAGCTCGAAAATACAACACTGTTTTTTGTTTTAACTATCAAATCAGGGTTGTATTTTGTAAAGAAATCGGAAGCAACAGCTATATTAAAAAGTATATGCTATCACCTTTATACACGTATATACGTTCTTTTTATTTATTTGTGATTATTACTGTAAAAATTCTAATTTGGGAAGAAATTTTTTTTAAAGCACAGTTTATCACAAATAAAATTTATTTAAAAGTCAAATAATAATGGCATTAAAGTAAGTAACATAATATACATAGTTTCAAAAGAAAATGTGTAAATACTAGTGTACAGAAAAAAGCTAAGCAACAGGTACACTAATGGTTGTTTGCCCAACAAATCTAGGTGTGACAAATGTCCACCATGAAAACTTAAGTGTTAGAGGAACCTCCTGAGGCGGACAAATAGAGGGATGTAAGGATTCTGCAGAGTTAGAACATATCAGAGGAATTACAGAAACAAAGAAGAGCGCACCAATTTTCATGGCCAATTCAAATTTCAGACAAGTTAATGCTGAATTAAAGAATGTATTTCCGATTACATCGTGGCTTGTCAAAGCGTAAAGTCGTTTAGCGGAAAATAGAAAACTTTTCAACCTTTTTCGACTGTGTAGCGGGGCCTTTCGTTTGTTCGAGGAATTTTCCAGAAATTCTTTCTGGCATCAGCCAATAATTTTTGCAGCATCATCGTTTTGCAAGAAGCTAGAACAATCCGAAGAGCTAGAAAGCGGCAAATTCATCGGACTATAAATAAAATTTTAATCATTGTGTTTATTGGATTTAATTAAACAAATTTTGTTAATTTAAATACAAGGCTTAATTTTTTGGTGTGGTTTATATTTTCATTGGTTTTTTTTTATCCTTCAAGGTTACACGTATTTAAAAGAAAGTTTTTGCAACATTTGTATACTGATTATTGAGTGCCTAGTTGGGGATGGAGGTCCCAGGTGACACTGGGACCATCGGGGGAAGGCCTGAAAAAAGGCATCCTGAAGGCAGGAAATTAAGGGATTCTTCCCGGACAAAACAACAAAAGATAGTGGGAGTTGAAACTATACCGGCGGCAGCGAGTGATAATACTGAAAAAACGTAGCAGCGGCTAAAGTGATTATTAAAGCATGTGAGCAGAAAGACAGCGAAATAGGCGAAAAAAGTGTTGCTGATCAACAAATGACCTACAGGTATGAAAACGAACATAAGGGACCCTTCATGGTGTACATTGACACGATTGGAAATACAGGTGAGCGCAAACCTATAAACCCCTTAACTGTAGGTCGTATTTTAAAAAAACTAAATATAGAAAACGTCAACGAAATAACCAAGATAGGTTATGGTCGGTGCAAAATTATTTTTAATAATCGCTTTGCGGCCAACAACCTTGCCAATGATAAGAGATTAGAGGAAGAAGGTTTAGCGGTTAAAATATTCGCTCATTTTGTCTCTAAAATGGGCATAATTTTTGACATACCTACGGACATAACGATGGAGGAGTTTAAAGAGTCAGTAGCTTCGGCAGTGCCAATTATTAAATGTTTCAGAATGGAGCGTAGGGAAAACAATGAGGAGAGAACTAGAATTCCAACCAAAAGAGTAAAGATTATCTTTCAGGGATTAGAAATTCCCAGGGAAATATATTTTGATTATACGAAGATTCCTGTCAAACATTTCATTTCTTTTGCGCAATGCTACATGTGCTATAGATTTAATCACTTTGCCCAACACTGCAAACAAAAAAACACGCCATGCCCAAAATGCTATCAGTTCCATGATAGCAAAGACCCATGCCTTGATACCAAATGCACAAATTGCAAAGCACCCCATGCCCCAACTGCCAAAGAATGCCCAGCTAGGGAAAAGGCATATACCATTAAAAGAACTATGACTATAGAAAACTTGTCCTTTAGAGAAGCTAGTGTTAAATACAAAACCATTCTCGGTAACAGATTTGAGATTTTATCGGATAATGAAGATGTTTCTTTCCCAACCCTTAAGCCAAGAACTAAACACGCTGAAACCATTAATAACAGCCAAGAGGCGGCAAGTTATTTGCATTCACGCTTTTCGTATGCACGGGCAGCGAAAGTGAATGCTAACCGCGAAAGGGAAGCCATTAGAGACAGGGAAAATATGCAAGAGTATCTTGAAACCGTCAAAGATTTTAATACAAGGGACGACACACCCAGGAAATGGTCACGAACCCTTTCAAAACCACAGCAGCTGAAAGGCTAAATAGCGAAAGGTCTAGAGTAAAAACCAATGAGCAAAACACCTTCTTTAAATTAAAAGCCTCACAAGCAGAAAATGCTTTAGTTGAAATGAAAATGAAATTGAATGAATTCATGAACCAGGGCAACCTAGTTGCATTACAAAGAGAAACGTTAAACAAAATAAAAAACGATATAGATCGGAATTAATTAATCTGGACACCTTGGAACTGTCTCAAGACAACCCAAGGATTCGTATCCAGACTTCCATCTAACAAAATGGCATGAGAATTTTACAATATAATATACAGAGTCTTAAGAAATCTGGCAATAAAGAACTACTGGAAATCTTCCTAGATCTAAACAATATAGATATAGCCCTTCTAAGCGAGACTTGGCTTAAGGATAACACCTTAACCAGTCTACTTAACTATAATTTTATTGGTAATTTTCGTGAAGATGGCTACGGAGGCGTCAGATTTTACGTAAGCAAAGATATTAAATTCAAATTACTTAACCCTATGTGTTCACTTGAGGTCACTGCAATTGAGACTCTGAATTAACAGAAAAACCTTGTCTTGATAAGTTTATATGCAAAACCAAATGCGGATAACAATATTTTTATCAGGGAGCTGGAAAAACTACTACTTTTTTGAAACGGACTGAACAAAACAACCTTTATAGGTGGCGATTTCAATGCTAAGTCTCCCGCTTGGGGAAGGCAAGCAGCAGATGCTAGGGGAATTTTATTAGAGGACCTTTTACAAGATCAGGGTTTTTATGTTTTGAACAAAGGCGAACATACCTACGCCACGGGAAACACGGCCTCGGCAATTGATTTGTCATTATGTAACGACTCGAATATTGTCGCGAACTGGAGAGTATCGGGTAACAAAATCACGAATAGCAACCATTTGCCCATATTAATCGATGTGGAAACGAGCACGAAGACAAAACAAAACACTTTTAGATTAAATCATAGACAATTGGAAGTCGATTTGAGGACCTTCAGGGTGGGGGAAAGTCTCCAGGATCTTTACGTCAACCTTAGGAATGTTATTGAGAAAAATAAAATAAAATACAACGAGAGGTGTAAAAGAACGGCCAAAGGTTGGTGGACCTCGGAGTCAACTAGGCTTTTTCGTTTGAGAAATGCGGCTAGGCAAAAGTACAACCGCAGTAGATCAAATATGGACCTGTCAACATTGCTCAGAGCGGACATGAAACTGAAAGATCATATCAAAGCGCTAAAAAAGAAAAACTTTACGGAAACTTTAGAGAAGATCTCCCAACCCTTGTCCATCAAAGAGATAAGGGCGACTATTAATAACCTAAAGAAATACAAGTGTACCAAAGAAGTCCGTAACACGTGGGATGATCAACAAAAGGGCGAATTTTTAGATCTAATTAAAGGTGCAAGTGAGTCGGCTGATACCGAGGTGGTTGCTACTGCGCAGGCCCCTTATATTAGCGTGGATAAACCGATTTTTTGTTTTTACGATTTCCTGGACGTGCTTAATTCCAGGAACCCTAAGTCGGCTAGAGGCGTTGATGGCACATCTTACAAATTGTTACAACAATTACCCCCAGTGGGGAAAAAAGAAGTGTTTAATATCATATGTGAATTGTGGAACAAAAACAGTATCCCCGATGAGTGGAGAAGAGTTCGCATTAAACCTATTCCAAAAAGGAACAAGGACTTAAGTTTAGTACAGAATTATCGCCCAATATGTTTACTTTCCACACTTTTAAAACTCACAGAAGGTCTAGTTAAAGAATATTTTAACAAAGTCTTAGATGAACGACAAATTGTTCCCCACAGATCCTATGCTTTTAGGAGAAAACACTCCACGGGCCAATGCATTAACGATCTGATAAACACGGTGTACCATTACAGGAACAAGGGATACATTGTCATGGGAGCGTGCATAGATTTGGAAAGGGCGTATGATCTTGTGGACATTCCGATACTGAAAAGGCATCTCTACCAGCTGGAGTTTAATTCACACGTTATAGAGTGGATCGACAACGTTTTACGAAACAGGACACTTATTTTGGGTAACCAATCAACGGTGACATCGGGTGGCCTTATGCGGGGCAGTGGCCTAAGCCCCCTTCTTTTTAATATCTACACTGCAGAGTTTCATACCATAACTCGTAACAACTCGATACTTTTTCAGTTTGCTGATGATTGCTTCATAATAGTTTATGAATGGGAGCATAGCATGGCTAATTTTTCACTTCAGGAGAACTTAAATAAATTTGCAGAAATTGCTAAAAGGCTAAAGATGAAAATCAATGCGGAAAAAACTAGCATTATTAACTTCCAACGTTCCAAATATAAGATGAGCATCAATTTAAGTGGCACGACCATCGCTCAAGCCCACAAGATTAAATACTTGGGCAGAATTATCGACATTAACAACTCACCAAAAAAACAGGTACAAACGATTATCGACAAAGTGAACAGAACGTGTGGTTTTCGGAAAATCATAAGCGGTTGTAAATATGGGGCCCATTCGGCAAGAGCTTTACATTTTTACAGAGCCTTTACGAGGGCCAAATTAGAATATGCTTCATCATCTTTCGCCAACATGGGGAGCACAGCTCTAAAGAAACTTAGTACTTGCATAAACACGAATTTGAGAGGTGCCTTGGGTTTGATAAGATCGACACCGACCCACATCTTATATCACATGGCGGGGGAACTACCACCGGAACATAGGTTTGAACTAGCAACTGCCAGAGAGTTGGCCAAATGTTTAGCATACGGTTTGCCAATTGCAGATCTACTCTCAGAGGAGGACTTTAACCTCAGAACTAGTTATGCTAAGGTGTTCAATAAACACAAAAATGTGTTATCCAAGATTGGCAAGTTGAGTGGTAACGAGCGGACCCAGTCGAGTGTGTTGACTGATTAAAATTTTTTTAAAGATTGCTGCAAAGGGAAGGGACAGGCTAACAACGAGATGATTGACTGCTTAATGTATCAGAAGATTTATGGTCTAGGTAATTGCGAGTTAATTTATACTGATGGTTCAGTGGGTGTCAATGGTTCGGGATATGCCTTCTGGCACCCGGAGTCCAAAGTGTAGCATAATTGCATTCATAAGGTGCACGATAACTTTATTTAGTCACTACTAAATAAAGTTGTCCAAAATATGTGCAATTACAAAACATTCGCTGACACGGAACTACATTAAAGTTCAATGCCCATACGCTGTGCATTGAACTATACAATTGCCGATACAGCGAATGTTTTGAGTTATAAACATTAGCACCATACCACGTAATTGTTGTTGGTTGTTTTCGTGATTTCTGCTGTGTTATGCTTTCGGAGTATAACACAGAGAAAACAAATAAACCTACATGTATGTATGTATGTATATTTTGTTTATTCTGGTTTTATATTATTACTAATATAAAAAGAAATAAAAACATAATAAAGAGAATCATTAATCATTATTCATTGGATTGTAACAAGTAAACAATCACATTAAAAAAGTGTGTGTTTTAATTAAATAGAAGTTTGAAAACATTTTAATATCCTTTTACTTTTTACATGGCGATCGTGACAGGACTCGAGAAAGGACCTTTTGCTCCTACTAAAAAAAAAGAAACAAAATTTTTTTTTATATATATAAAACAAAGTCCAAATCCAAAACCCAGTGAAAAAAAAAATTTTAAAACATTTATTTGGAAATTGAAATTCCCAAAGGACAAAATAAAATTTAAAAAATATATATCACTAAATCGGTAAAAACAAAATAAAATTAAAAAAAAAAAAAAATATATCACTAAATCGGTAAAAACAAAAAAGGAACATTCATGAAGTTTTACGGCAAAATATTTTGTAGCCTTTAATAATTAAAAAAAAAAACAGAGTGCGATAAGGCGTTATTTTGTTCAAAGATTTGATTATAATTGAGGCAACAATCAATAATATAATGAAGCAGCAATCTATATGAACATCAGCTTTTAATTTAACTCCTTGGTCAGAGAAGAACGAAACGGGTGTGGCCAATACACCCGCAACAACATCGTCCACATCAACAACCAAAAAAAAAGGAGAACAAGTTTTATCAACAACGGTGACAGTTCGGTCAACCATCAAGAGCAGCCACAATCAAGAGCAGCCACAAGCACCCGCAACAACCAATGGAATCATCATTTTCAACTGATAAATAAGTATCTATAATTTTATTTTTAATGTTAAAAAAAAATAGTAATTTGTAAACAAGGAAGATCGCGGCCACAAGCGCTGCAATCAACCTAAATTTTTCTCTAAAAAAAAATATTTTTTTTAAAAAAGGAAGATCGCGGCCACAAGCGCTGCAATCTTTGTTTTATTATATTATAATACTTTTTTAAACGGAAGATCGCGGCCACAAGTGCTGCAATCAACCAATTCATATTTTATTTGACAATATTTTTTTTTTTAAGAAAAACAGTGTACAAAATAATTTTTTTTTGTTTATAAATTTTGAATATGAAATTATTAATTAAAGGAGATTTTTTTTTATAAATCCAATTATCAGTTTTCTATTGAATTTTTTTCTTTTGTGAGGTAGTTTTAGTTTTTCTTTTGTCTTATTGTGAAAATGGGAAAACAACATTCAAAGATTGACAGACCTAATGCTAACGTAGTGAATGAAATAGAAATGACACAAGCACCTTCCAACACGGACACTTACTTGATAATACTAATAATAATTACATCAGCACAATTAGCTACAATTTTATATCAATTGCACAAGAAATCACTAAGAAAAAATTATTTTAGAGACGCGTCGGTAGCAAACCATTTAGACAAAATTTAAAATGGATCAGACTAAAGTCGGACCAAAGAAACTGACCATACAAGAATATAGGAAAAGACAACCACAATACAAGAAACTACGAAAGGCAGAGGAGAAACTGACAAACATACCCAAAATAGGCTTTCCAGCAATAAGGAAAATTATAGAAAATATAGGCTACAATAGAGAACTGGAAGACAGTAATGAAAATAGATTTAATGTGGATATCAACAGGGACTTAACAGAAATCGACATAAATAGCACAACCATTGAAATTTATAGGGCTCAAACTGAAAACGAGCATACCCCTATAGGAGAAAAGACAAAGAAGAAGAAAAATAATAGAGGAGGAGTAATAAAACGTATGAGGAGCGAGTCTAAGAAATTAAGACAGAAGATTGAACAGCTCGCGGTAGGAACTCCTGAGTACTCTAAGGTACAGGAGGAACATTTTAAACTAAATATGGAACTCAAGAAGACTAAAGAAATAAAGAAAGAAAAGAATGATCAATTGACATTCAACTAAAGAAGTGGTTCTTTCTATTTAATATAACTTTTATTAAAAGGATAAATACTTAATACTTAATACTTAAATAATTAGGATGCCTAGGCGGACCAGAAAATATATCGACGCCAAACTGAATAGGCCCTACTCGGAATTCAAACCATTGACCGAAGCGGAACATGAGAATCAGTCAAGAATACTGGACATAGTAGATAAGGAAATACTAAGATTAGCCCAGGAGGGATACTTTACAAACGGGATAGAAGACTTTAGACTCCCGGAATACAGACCCGATATAGAGACAAAGGGGCAGAGTCAATGAGGAACAATTAAAAAAAAAAAATATATAATAAATGATAAATTACTTGACATTACTATATATATTATTAATATACCGTCAAGTAGGATTAACTGAATATATGGACACTGAAGTTGCAAATAAAGTGTCATTAATAGAGTATTATGAATGACAAATGGGAACTAATTATAGCCAACATACAATTTTTTCATGAGGACTTCAAGAAGTCATATAAATGTATAAATAAAAATACCTATATTAAAGACGAAACAGTAAAGAAACACTTAAAAACATTAATAGAAAATTACAACAATATATCAAGACTAGTTTCGAAATATAAACTAGATTATACGAGAGAACATCTGAAAATAGTAGTTGACATATTTTGGGACGTTAGAGATAGATTGGTGAAGATATACGCCAAATATGGTATAAAAGAAAATATCCCACACGATTACACGGAACAAATTAAATTGAACATTGACAAAACAATCATAATAAGTGCCAAACTAGGTCCCGAGACAATTGAGGAAGAAGATTCAAACGATAAGGGCGACACAGAAACGGAAGTTAAAAATTTTATAGGAGAAGTAATTGATAAAATAATAGCAAAGGAAGAAATAAATATGGCCCAAACAGTGGAACAATTCGTGGATACAGCATCCAAATTCATCTCGGACTGCGATGGAGACGTGAAGAACTTGCAAAGCTTCATCGATGGTCTGATAATGATTGACCAATTGAAAGGAGCTCACGAAATAATAGCTGTTTCACTAATTAAGACAAAACTGAAAGGAACGGCCCGACAGCTAATAACAGATGAAACAACTATAAAACAAATTAAAGAAAAATTACAAGGTTCAATAAAAGGCGAACCTGTTGGTGGACTGATTGCCAAACTGATGAACATACAGCAGAGAAATAAAACGGCCAACGCATACACCAGCGAAGTAGAAGACTTGGCGAAGAGAATTCATAATGCCTACATTTCGGACGGCGTACCACCGGCAGCAGCCAGAGAATATACCACAAAAGCGGCAGTAAATGCCATAGTAACAAACTGTAACAATGATAATGTCAAACTTATCATGAAAGCGGGACAGTTCTCTTCATTGAACCAAGCTGTTCAGAAATTTATTGAAACCTGTACAGAAGCTTCCGGAAGTAAAGATACTGTGTTGTACTACAGACAACAGAACAGATCATATAATGGCAATAACGATAGAAATTTCCGTATTAATGACAATAATTGGCACCAAAATCGCCAAGGTACCTATAGAGGAAATAACAATTCCAAAGGTAGAAATAGGAATAACTACATGAATAACAGAAATCAAAACCAACGTGACAATAAGGAACGTAATTATCAAATTTCGAACAACTATAGAGGTCGTGACAGACAAGTCCGACCAATGGAAAGTACGAACAATACGTGTTCGGAAAACTTCGAATAGCCTCTGGGGGAAAAAGGGACATAAATATATGTAAATTGAATCTTAACCTTGGTGTGTTTGTAAAATTTTTGAATTATAATACAAAACAAATGCTTGTTTTACTTGTGGACACAGGAGCAGACATATGTCTAATAAAAAAGGAAAATCTTGGGGAAGATAATTTCGTCAACAAACGGAACATAACATCAATTAGTGGTATAGGCAATGGAGTAATTAAGTCAATAGGTTCAACAGATCTGGAGATTTGCAGAAAGGATTTTGCGGTAACCTATGAATTTCATGTGGTACACAATGACTTCCCTATACCATGCAGCGGAATCATAGGGATAAATTTTTTGAAAAATTTCAATTGTAGCATTGACTTTATAGAAGACAAAGAATGTCTTATTATGAGACCTAGAGATTTTCGAACCCTAACGATTCCGATACATCACACGTACACTGATGACTACGTCATTCTACCACCAAGAGCGCAGGTAATACGTAAAATACCATTTAACACTCAGCATGAGGAACTACTGGTATTGAACCAGGAAATAAAACCAGGCGTATACATTGCAAATACATTAGTTCAAGGCAATAACGCGTATGTTAGAATTCTTAACACCAACAAGGAAATTATAACACTAGATATTAATGACATTAGAACTGAAAATTTGGACGAATATGATGTTATATATCCGAATAATGAGCAGAAAATGGACAATAGGAAAGATAAAATCTTGGAAAAATTATCGAAAAATTTCCCTAAAGAATTCAAAAGTGAACTCACGACATTGTGCTTAAATTATTCTGACATATTCGCTTTAGAAACGGAGACAATTTCCACGAACAATTTTTACAAACAACATTTAAGGCTAGGTGATAACACACCAACATACATAAAAAATTATAGAATCCCACATTCACAGAAATTAGAAGTTAATAGACAAGTTAAAAAGTTAATAGACGATGATATAGTAGAACCATCAACTTCAGAATACAACAGCCCATTATTGATAGTACCGAAGAAAGGACTCCCGAACTCAAATGAGAAAAGATGGCGATTGGTTGTAGACTACCGACAAGTGAATAAAAAATTATTAGCGGATAAATTCCCACTTCCAAGAATAGAGGACATTCTGGATCAATTGGGTAGAGCAAAGTACTTTTCGTGCCTCGACTTAATGTCAGGTTTCCATCAAATTGAGCTACATGAAGATTCAAGAGACATCACGTCATTTTCAACTGAAAATGGCTCTTATCGTTTCAAACGACTCCCTTACGGACTAAAGGTAGCTCCAAATTCGTTTCAACGTATGATGACTCTAGCATTCACTGGTTTGAGACCATCACAAGCATTCCTATACATGGACGACTTAGTTGTGTTGGGCTGCTCTGCAAAACATATGTTGAACAACTTAACAGATGTTTTTGATCTTTGCCGAAAACACAATCTAAAGTTGCATCCGGAAAAATGCACATTTTTTATGCACGAGGTGACTTACCTAGGGCATAAATGCACCAATGAGGGCATTCTAGCAGATGATGGAAAATATTCGGCAAATAAAAATTACCCAGTACCATCGAATGCAGATGAGGCCAGAAGATTCATTGCTTTCTGTAACTATTACAGAAGGTTTATTGGCAATTTTGCTGATTACTCCCGTCATATAACAGGACTTACGAAAAAGGGAGTAGAATTCTGTTGGACGACCGAATGCCAACAATCTTTTGAATATTTGAAAAACGCTCTACTCAGCCCACGGATACTACAGTATCCGGACTTCACTAAGGAATTTTGTATCACAACGGATGCAAGTAAACATGCATGCGGTGCAGTTTTGACACAGGAGTATAATGGCAGACAACTACCAATATCATATGCTTCGAAATCTTTTACCAAAGGTGAAAGCAATAAATCGACAATTGAGCAGGAACTCACTGCAATTCATTGGGCAATCCAATACTTTGGACCATATATATACGGTAGACATTTTTTGGTAAAAACAGATCATCGGCCATTAACTTACTTATTTTCCATGAAAAACCCCAGCTCAAAGCTGACTAGAATTAGACTAGATTTAGAGGAATACGACTTTACAGTCGAGTATCTCAGAGGCAAAGATAATTATGTAGCAGATGCACTATCACGTATAACGATAGATGATCTGAAGAATATAAATGTGAATAAAGCAGTTCTCAAGGTAACAACGAGATCAGCTACGGCAAAATTAGACTTAAATAGAAATAACAATGAAAATGAAAATAATCAGCATTTAACGTACAATAAGCCCAATATATTTGAAGTCATAAACCCATCTGACGTCAGGCGATACCATAAGCTCGAGATGACTTCAGACCATTGTTTATTGAAACATGGCAAAAGGAAAATAGAGAAAATATTAATAAATGATTTATTTACTAAAGGGAAAATTGACTTCGGACAGTTATTCCCCAGGTTAGAATCACTAACCGGTAAATATAAGATAAATAAAGTACGAATGGCACCTAATGAGAAAATTTTCGAATTTGTCTCAATGCAAGATTTTAAGGCCAAGGGCAATATATTTTTGGATAAATTAAGAGTAGCGCTACTCCCAAAGGTGACCAAGCTGAATAATAAGAATGAAATAAATAAGATAATACAACAATATCATGATGACCCAATACAAGGAGGTCATACAGGTATAACAAGGACAATTGGGAAAATAAGACGATATTTCTACTGGCCGAAAATGATCAAGTCGGTATCAGATTACATAAGATCTTGTAGGAAATGTCAAGAGTCCAAAAGCACTAAACATACGAAAATACCAATGACTATAACGGACACTCCGATCGATGCTTTCGATACGGTCTTGGTAGATACAATCGGACCACTCCCAAGAACGGAAGATGGTTTTGAATATGCAGTCACCATAATATGTGACCTGACAAAATACCTGGTAACAGTGCCAATACGCGATAAAAGCGCGAAAACGGTATCCAAGGCTATATTTGATTCATTTATATTGGCTTATGGCCCGATGAGGACGCTCATTACGGACATGGGTACAGAGTACAAGAACAGTATCTTAAATGAGATATGCAAATATATGAAGATTGATAAGGTAACGTCTACAGCGCACCACCACCAAACGCTAGGATCGGTAGAACGAAGCCATAGGACTTTCAATGAATATGTACGTTCCTACATATCAGTTGAAAGGGATGATTGGGATGAATGGCTGAAGTACTTTACGTACTGTTTTAACACGACACCTTCAGAGGCCCACGGATACTGCCCATTTGAGTTAGTTTTTGGAAGAATCCCATATGGATTCAATAGACTTAACAATATAGATAGAATAGATCCAATATATAACATAGAAGACTACAGTAAGGAAATAAAATATAGATTAGAAGTAGCGTGTAAGAAAGCTAGGGATAAACTTATTAGAAATAAGGTATATAATAAGAATAGTTATGACAAAGGTATAAATGAATTAGATATAAAGGTAGGAGATAAGGTATTGCTTAGAAATGACACAGGACATAAATTAGACAGTAAGTATACCGGTCCTCATCTTGTGGAAAGTATAGAGGACAATGGGAATATAGCAATAAGATCAAAGAAAGATAAAAAACAAATAGTACACAAAAACAGACTGAAAACATATCATGAAAAATAAATACTTAATATCCCAAAAATTTTAATCTGTTATTCTTCACAAAATAAATAGAAAATTTTTTTTTTTCTCAAAAATCTGCAAATAATTAATAAAATCATAATATGTACACGTATTATTTGGTAAATTATTCCGATAAATTTTTTTTTATATATACAAGATTCTTAAAAATATAGAAATAATAATGATATTTAACAAAATTTATATGAAATATTTTAAATCTCCAAATAACAATAATGTAAATTTTAAAAATTTCTTAATTTTAATTTTTTTTTCTCAATTTGATTACAACTTATATAAAATTATTTTCTAAATAAAAGTCTCAACATAATTAATTAAAATTAGTAAAACCATATGTATTAATTACTAAATCACTATAATTTTAATTTGACAAAAAATATTAATATGAAAAATTTAAAAACTTTAACTTAATTTTTTTTTAAAACAATAATGTATATTAATCATATACATGTAAAATATTAAATAGAATGCTAAGATCATTCTAATTAAAAAGGGAGGTGGCATAGCCATCATATTAAATATATATTAGTTGAATAATCTTAAAAACTTTAACTAAATAATCTTAAAATATAAATAATCATATTAAATATGTATTAGTTGAATAATCTTAAAAACTTTAACTAAATAATCTTAAAATATATTACAATAAATAATCATTTTAGATATATATTAGTTGAATAATCTTAAATACTTTAATTAAATAATCTAAAAAAAATACACTACAATAAATAATACAACTTAATCATTTGTGTGTAGTTAGAATCATTTTATTTTTAAATATATGTTAACCAAATAACCTAGAAATTTGAAAATTTACCCAATAATGTTAATTTAATAATCCTAATGTAATTATTCATAAGCACAACAATGAAAATATTAATTTTTAAAAGGAACCAGACATGTCAATAATTACAGACTAGATTTAAATTAAATTACTTAGTTCTATTATCACATCATTATATATGTTTAACTCCTGAATGTCTTAAGTACAGAAATCCAGAAAGCACGACAACTAATTTTATGAATGACAAGATCATTCAAATTAAAAAGGGAGGTGTAGCATAATTCATAAGGTGCACGATAACTTTATTTAGTCACTACTAAATAAAGTTGTCCAAAATATGTGCAATTTCAAAACATTCGCTGACACGGAACTACATTAAAGTTCAATGCCCATACGCTGTGCATTGAACTATACAATTGCCGATACAGCGAATGTTTTGAGTTATAAACATTAGCACCATACCACGAAATTGTTGTTGGTTGTTTTCGTGATTTCTGCTGTGTTATGCTTTCGGAGTATAACACGGAGAAAACAAATAAACCTACATGTATGTATGTATGTATATTTTGTTTATTCTGGTTTTATATTATTACTAATATAAAAAGAAATAAAAACATAATAAAGAGAATCATTAATCATTATTCATTGGATTGTAACAAGTAAACAATCACATTAAAAAAGTGTGTGTTTTAATTAAATAGAAGTTTGAAAACATTTTAATATCCTTTTACTTTTTACAAAAGGTCTCTTTAGGTTGGTGGAAAGAGTGTCCTCGATGTCGGCGGAACTGGCGGCCATGGAAGCGGCAATACTTTTTGCGATGGAGAAAACTTTCAACAAAGTGGCTATTTTTACGGATAGCAAATAGCAAATCGGGTTGTCTAGCTTTGGTGAACAGGAGAAGTGATAACCCCAGAGTGAGGAAAATTCATGACCTTGTTAACTTGAGGACCTTTGAAGAGATAAGCATTCATTAAGTGCCGGGTCACTCGAACATCATGGGCAATGTAGAGGTGGATAAAGCTGCCAAAGAGGCCCTCCCCCCAGGTGTCACCGATGTTGACACCTAAACTGTCCGAGACGACACCGATGCATGACAACCCGTCATCATCGTCGTCATCGTCACCCTCCGACTCATCATCCTCGGAATCGGAAATGGAAGGAGAGCCCAGAGCAAGGAAAGCACGACGTAGGGTGAATGTCAGACTAGTAAGCACCCGGAGTGGCACACCCGAATTCTCACTACCGTACCGTCCTCTGTCACCGCACACGCCACCACAGCCGCCCACCAGGGTAATGAAACCGTTCTGCTACCCCATAACCACACGGAACGACCTCAGTACCCCCTTATTACAAGAACTGCAACCTCTTATCAAACGGATGCTGAGGGTATACAAGTCGGGAACTTGAGCCAAACGGGTGGTGCCAATACTCGGAAGCCGATACCGGATCCAGATCAGCCGACAACGGGAAATAATCGTCGACCAGCTTAGTTTCCCAAGGGGGGATCAGGTGTGATGACCGAAGTCTGTGCCATCGTTTCGGCCCACACAATCCAATAGGATTATTTGAATCATTTTATTTTTATTATTTTGATTGAATTGTACTTTATATTTTATGTTTAATTGCACAATAAAATGAATTACTGAGTAGACTTCTAAATTCGTTTTTGGGATCACCCTGTGATCCCGTACGTGGCGATCATATGATACTGGTAACAATCAGCTGTCACCAGCCGTCAGGCACAAGTATAAAAAGGCGGTCATGAGGACAATCGGGACAGTCGTGCAGTAGCCGTGGCAGCAGTAACAAGGTAAGCAAACTAATAACCCTTTCGCTGAACGAACTGTGCCGTCCTAGGTCACTTCATTATCCTTAGTAGGTCCTGCGAGTCCTGCGAATCCTTCGTGTCCTTCGAGTCCTGCGAATCCTTCGAGTACTGCGAGTCATGCGGATCCTTCGGGTCCAGCGAGTCCTTCGAGTCCTTCGAGTCCTGCGAGCCCGTCGAGTCCTGCGAATCCTTCGAGTCCTGCGAATCCTTCCAGTCCTGCGAATCCTTCGAGTCCTGCGAGTCCTGCGAGTCCTTCGAGTCCTGTGAATCCTTCGAGTCCTGCGAATACTTCGAGTCCTGCGAATCCTTCGAGTCCTGCAAATCCTTCGAGTCCTGCGAGTCCTGCGAATACTTCGAGTCCTGGGAATCCTTCGAGTCCTGCGAATACTTCGAGTCCTGCGAATCCTTCGAGTCCTTCGAGTCCTGCGAATCCATCGAGTCCTGCGAGTCCTGCGAATCCTTCGAGTCATGTGAGTCCTGCGAATCCTTCGAGTCCTGCGAGTCTTACGAATTCTTCGAGTCCGGAGAAGCCCAACGAGTACTGCGGAGAGTGTGCCGATATAGGTAACTCTCACCGTGTAATTACCTTGCACAGCCAAGAGGTTAGGTAAGTAACTAAACATTCGTTCCACAGGTGGAGTGTGCCGATTTAGGTCACTCTTGAATCAGCACCCGACGAGTCCTGCGGAGAGTGTGCCGACTTAGGTCGCTCTCACTACACCCATCATCCTGCGAGGTCCAGAGGACAGGTAAGGGACTAATCCTTTTTCATAGGTGGAGTGTGCCGACCTAGGTCACTCTTGACTCACTATATCAAGAATCCTGCAAGCCCAACGAGTCCTGTGGGGAGTGTGCCGACATAGGTCACTCTCACCGCATAATTACCTTGCACAGCCCAGAGGTTAGGTAAGTAACTAATCATTCGTTCCACAGGTGGAGTGTGCCGACTTAGGTCACTCTTGAATCAACAACCAACGAATCCTGCAAGCCCAACGAGCCCTGCGGAGAGTGTGCCGACTTAGGTCACTCTTACTCCGGTCCGACGCGCCCGCCGGAGAGTTAACCACCCTCGAACAATCCGACACCAGAGATACCGAGTCTCCACAGTCTGGCGAAGACTGTCGTCCGAGGTCCCGGACCGATCTCACGGAACCACCCCGGCATATTTAAGTGTATTTTGTAGTTTTAAGATCTCAATAAACGAATAACTGTACCTTAAAACCGTATCCAACGTTTTTCACTCTCTGTCTCGGTAGAAAACAAATTTCTGCAACGACCCCGGCCACCGCGAGCTATACCCTAGCAACCGGAGGAAAACTCGTCGTTACAATAAAAAAAAACAAAAAAACAGCTGATTCATTAGTTTACAATACACAACACAAAATACGTTCACGCTTTCTAGTATAAAACCGTTGTAAATATAACAGGATTGTAAATTTAACACCAAGAGTGAATACTCCTAATATAAACATTAATAGCTAACGGCAATATTGCACTTTTGTCACTAAAAATCTCAGGGATCCCTCAATTTTACAATACCATAAAAACTAAATAAAAAGAAAGTACGGAATAAACCTATCAGTATAAAACAGAAAAAAAGGAAACATGTTATAAGAAAATTTGTTTAAAATAGTTAAATAATAATTATATGAAAAGAATACCTCACAGGGGCTAAACAACTTGTTGCTATGATTATAACGTAACATTTGCCAGTAACAGTGTCCCCAATTTGCCTTTAGCTGTTTACAGAATAAACTCTCCGAGAACATGTTTTCACGCAACAATTTATAAACAACAGCACTTCTATGAAAGATCTTTCATCGTTGGCGCAATACAACCATTTATTAACGTAAGTCAATTAAAGTCATATATATTTTTTTTCATTCAAATGAGAGGAACCAACAAAAGAATACGACATTTTTTTTTAGATTAAATCAAGGCTCTTTTAATATAAAATAAGAAAGAAAAATTAGATAATGGGAAAAATTCAAAATGTCGAAAAATAGCAACAAAGTTTTCAGAAATTATTAATTTTTTTTCGCTAATTTTGTTTCTAACTTTAAATGTATTAATTTTTCTTGCCTACGCTGTATTTTTTTCCTCTTCCTTAAGTAAATATGTACAAATTTTATTTTTATTTTGTATGTTTTGTGTTCTTAATTGCGAGGTTTCAATTATTTTCGTCAATGTTTTTTCATTTGCGTATGTTGATATATTTGTTTTACTTACTGCGAAGGATAATTGTGAAGGAAAAGATAAGTCTGTTCATAGTCAATTTTCTTTATTTGCTACGGTTTGTTTTATAAAATTACTTAATTTATTACACTTGAATGATTCATGGCTCAATTTTTTCTTAGATTTATTCACGGTTAGGTTTTAATTATATTTGTATAATTATTATTCCAATTTATTCACGGATAAGTTTTAATTAAATTTGAATAATTATTATTATCACCTGTAAAAAGCACAATAGTTAGTTTTATTTATTTCACTATTCTATAAGAATGGTTTACGCTTTCTCTACTATGTAGGTCTGAGTTCTAGATTTAGACTAACTAAATTTTTCTTAACAATAACTTAATATAGGCAAAAATACTACCCTCAGCAACAGAGAAACACAAGAAAATGCCTAGGCAAATAAACACTGAAAAGGCCACCGAGAAATGTTAAAACAAGCAAAACATATGGCTGACATAAATAACAATCAAGTGCATCGCCTTTATTTCAAAATCATAAATTGTGAAATTTTCAAGTGCAGTGGCTTATGGATTGCCTACGCTGCAGAACTAGGGGAATTGGGCAATCAATTGAAATGCACCGTTTATAGGGAATGTTTACGTGCGTCGAATTTGACACCGAGAACAATAAATAAAAAATATCAATGAATGCAAAGGGGATTGGGACAGAAACAAAAAATAAAAGAAGTGTAAATGGGTGCAATACGAAATAGCGACAGAATAAAATGTGAACAAGTTCAATGTGAGATTGCGACAGAATAAGAGATATAAAACAATGCAATATGAGATTGCGACATACTCGTGCCCGTTGTGAGTAATTTGATGAGGGCAAAAACATTTATAAAAATAAATGACAAACTGAGTTGGGTGGCAAAATATTTATTTCACAAGAATGAATGACGAACTGAATTGTTCGTCGTATTGGGTGACATGTTCTTCACAATAACTGTGTGACATGCCTAAACTTGCAATGAATTATTCAAACAATCAGCTGTTTGACTTAAGGTGAATGTAAATTGGCCATGTGCGTAAATTATTTCCCAACTGCCCTAAAAAGTTTTTTATTGAGATTTAAAAACTTTTACGTTTATTACCTCACTCACTTATTATATTATATTATTAATTTAATCGTATTTTTTTATATAATTTTCTTTCTAAATGAACAAAATACTATATACTATATAAATACTATGATAAAAGCTATGCATAAATTTGTTTCTTGTTATTTATTGAATGATTGTTTCGCCTAAGAGCAAAAAATTAAACAATAATAGATACTTGAAGTAAATTTTTTTATATGGATTTCTTAACTTGTAATAAAAATGTATCTATCATGATGGCCTAAATCATTAGTACTCCGTTTGACTTTAATTTAATCGGCTAGAGCTGCGGTTGATTACTAATGGGATCATGATAACATAGTAATTGGATTTTATATTGTATTATGGTCGTGTTTGAGAGGGCTAGACGGTTATGTAACATCGAAACAATTTCACCTTGCTTTCGTCTACGACAAAATATATTTACTTTATCTTCTAGTTTCTAATTGACTTTCTCGCACGCTACTATCATTCTTTCAAATTATATTATCCTGGAACAAGCCTGACTGATTGTAGACCGATGCACAAAGTGTTATAAGGCTAATATTAACATACGCGTGTCCTATTTGGAGTAACGCTGCCAACTGTCACCTGAAACGCTTACAAGTTATACAAAACAGATGTCTTAAAATTATAAATAAAAAGCCCTGGAGATATCCTACAAATCTTCTTCATGAAGAAAGAGGTTATGAAAAAATTATCGATTTCATAACAAGGATTAATAACATGTACTTTGCCAAGATTGGAAATTCCTCTTACCCACTGATAAGAGAATGTAGAGTAATTAAATAGAAATCACCAAATTGAAAATTATATGTTTTTGGAGGACCATAATTCTAGTAAACCTCCTATAAGCACATATATATTTTCAGATAGTATTTGAATATATGATATCATATAAACACTTTTCTCCTCCCATTTCCATTTAAAAAGCATTTAAAAAAATAAAAACATTATAATATCTTTAGATCCTATATGATATTTGTTGCAATATCTACAATCACAGCTTAATTCGTTTGACAAGACAAAAACAATATTTGAAAAATGTTTCAAAAAAAGAAAAATATAACAAAAACAAAAATTCATACAAAATCAAAGCCACAGCTTATTTCGTGCAAATACTAAACCTCTGCACAAATGCATTTAAATGCCGCTTCAAGGCATTCCTTTTTTTGAAAACTGATTGTCGATTACTAACGAATCAAATACTGTATAGTGAAAAACACATATAGCACAAAAAAAAAATACATATATACACACAAATTCAAATGGATTGTGTGTAGTATGTTATAAGCGACTAAATACGAAGTTTAAAGAGTACAGAATATACTCCACACAACAACGAATCACATCAAATCTCACTAACTGCACCAAAACACACCAAATACATCAAAATGTTAAAATCTTGAACATACATTGCAATTCGTTAGATACTGCATCAGTCTGCGGTAAAAAATCCGAATATAATTCACTGGTATGGATAGAAATTTCTGTTGCACCTTCGAATTGATTTTCTGATTCATATTGCTCTGGAAAATAGTTTCTCATAATATGTATGCATTGGTCTTTAATTAGAAATATTTCTTCTTCATTAAATTGAACTAATTTGTTTAATGGAGGGAAAAGGAAAAGTGCAATTTTATGGTACATATTTAGATTACCAATTACTATGGAGTTTATAAAAATTGTTAATTTTTGTTTAAACTCTTTTGTAAATATAAACAAGGTGTATTGTTGAATGCATTTCCCCTTCTAACTTTTTTAAAGTTTCTTCAAAGAATTCCAAAACTTTAATTAAAGCTGTAATATAGTTCAAATTAATATTATTGATTCTATTTAGCTAATTTTTTTGTTGCAAAATTTTAACTATTTCGGCCCAATGTTTTTCAACAGAAACAAATAAATGGTAAATTGAGTTCCAGCGAGTTAGTGAAAAGCTTTTTAGTATTGTTTGTAGATTTACGTTAAGACCAGAAATTTTAAAATATTTTACAAGTTTATTCTGAAACAGCAGATACTCCTTTTATTGCGTTTTGAATAGTATTGTGCAGTAAAAGGTCGATACAAAATATGTGATTATTGTTCCGAAAGGCAGCGACCATGTTTGAACCTCGATCTGTTACAATAATGGCTTTGTCATCTAGATATAAATCGAACTCATAAGTATATTTTTTACCTTCCGTCTAAAATTATCATCTAAAAATTAAAAAATAGATATTATTATATATTTATTATATATTAATTATATATTAATACATATTATATATCTATAATATTAATAGGCTAGGCGATTTCTTGTCACCGATGTTTTGTTCTACCGTTTTATACCGATTTTGACCAAACGTATATTATTTGAAAGGTATTTCTTTTTAGCCGTTTTTCAGATTTACAGATTTTTAAAATTTTTTATTTATTTTGAGTAAATTGCATATAAATTTGCTACTAACGCATACATAAAATTATACATATGCTATGTGTGTTTTATTAAATTTGTTAATGTGTTTGTTATCTTCATTTGGTTTGTGAATTGGCTAAGTTAAAAAATAAAGCTGCCCAGAAATTGCACTCGAATTTCGAGCGCTGGAATCTGCTAGTATATATACACATATATATATTATCAAATAAATATACATTACTTGTGCATTTTTCACCACCCATGTAATTCATACCAAGGAGTCTACTAAATACGTTTCATTCTTTTATATAGTGAATGGTCACAGTTATATATGATCTTCGAATAAAATTATCAGTCCAAAGGTCTGATGTAGGACCAAAACCAACAGTCTTCACTGTAGTTATTTCAGTTATTATGTTTTCAAAATATTTATTGTAGACATTCTCTCTATTTCGGGATATTGTTGTTGGATATCGTAAAATACTTCGAACATCTACATTTCTGCCGAAAGTTGCCCCGACCGTTAGAAGAAACCTTGTAACTTTTTGAAAGCCAGTATCTTCTACTAGTTGAAATGGTCTGCAGTTCTCCACAGTCCATTCCGTAAGTATTAGAGCTCTTTTTTTTTGTTTCTGCATCTACTTCTAATTTTTCGATATTTTGAACTTTAGTATTTAAATAACATTTATGTCTTACTAAATAAGATGTACTTGTTCCATTGTATTTATAAATATTGAAACATTTTCTGCAAGCAACAATATCCTTTATCTCTTCCTCTGACATGTTTAAAAGTTTTCCGAACACCTCCCACACTTTACTTCTTCCTCTCTTGGAGCTTATTTTTAACTCGCCACTTAGAATTAAATTTCTCATTAGAGGCGTGCGCAATGTGTTCGCTACACCAATGGAAGGATTTGAATTAACGGAATCGTTAGCAGACATCTATTTTAAATATATGTACATAAAGATAAAAAAAAAATATGTACAAAATAATAATATATAAATTTGGACAAAAATCTGTTTAGCTTTTCCAAAAAATTAAGTTAAAATAAGCCCAAATTTTTTAAATTGTGAACGTCAATAATTTTATGTATATTTTATTTCATTGAGTTTGTTTTATTTTAAAACAAATATATGAAATAAAAAATAAATTTTTTTATTTTCACCACTTTCATAAATTTGGGCACAATTTATAAAAAAAATACATATTCGTTTTTGTAGATTAAATTTCTTTTCTGACTTAAAAACTCTTGCTTAAGGTGCTACTACATGATGTGTTTTTTACATATGTACTGTCAAATTTTCCTACAACAAAAGTTGTACACATCGTGTGATACATATGAAACATTGTTTATGTACAATACATGAGGAAAGTCACATGTACATTTTTCAATTAGAACAGGTTCTATTTCTGCATGACAAACATATGAAAATACAACACTGCTTGTGGCGAAAGAAAAACAGAGTATATTTTAAAGATTACTATTGAAAGAAAAATAAATTGTTTAGTGTTAATTAACAATTAAAAAATATATAACTTTTTTTTTAACAATAAATTTTTGTAAATTCACAAATTAAATCAGCTGTTGTTTACATTTAGAGGTTATGTCATACGGAAATACATATGCACGTGTGATAGCAAAAATTATGAATCGTATGTAAAAGACAATTTTGACAGACATGAGGAGTTTCATATGGATAAAAAAAGTGACAGTACATATGTAAAAATTACTTCGTGTAATAGCACCTTTACGCGTCTATCACACACTGTGTATTATAACACTACTTTTGTGCTAGAAGAATATTCTAACTTAATAAATTAACAGTTTACCGTACATAACTGTGTTATAGACTCACAATTGTTGTTGGCTGTGTTTTTGGACACATCAAATTATGCATTGCGTTGATTTGTTTGAATCAAAGTACTGTGTAACATTGATTCGTTTGAATCAAACTAGCGCTTGACATTGATTCGTTTGAAACTGACTACTGCTTTAACCCTTTCACGACCATCAGGAAACAATTTTATATTAGTATCTAGCGGTTTGTTTTAGTCGATTTGGATATAAAATGAGCTAATATAACAACAAAATCCAAAACATTTATTCAGATTTTATGGAATTTTATGTGATGGTAAAAACAATACTAATGTTTATGGATGAAAAGTAAGAATTTATTGCATTTTTATGAATGAATTTTCAACAAATTAATGTAAGTATAATAAAAAACTGAACAATATTGAATCTTAATTAATTGTGTTACTCAGCAAAACAATTTCTTTTACTTGTGAAGCAGAGATGGACGTTGCACATAGCGCAAATGTTATGCGTTCTGTTCTCTATACTTTGTTTGGCACAACTTACACACCTTTTCATTTTATCGGCCTTTTGCATGTTGTGTGCTGGTAAATTACGCTTGATACCAATTTTTGCTTTAGCTCCTTGCTTTACAGTTGGCTGTGCTCTAAGTCTCGAAGTAAAATTATTTATTAATACGTAAAATACCATTTAACACTCAGCATGAGGAACTACTGGTATTGAACCAGGAAATAAAACCAGGCGTATACATTGCAAATACATTAGTTCAAGGCAATAACGCGTATGTTAGAATTCTTAACACCAACAAGGAAATTATAACACTAGATATTAATGACATTAGAACTGAAAATTTGGACGAATATGATGTTATATATCCGAATAACGAGCAGAAAATGGACAATAGGAAAGATAAAATCTTGGAAAAATTATCGAAAAATTTCCCTAAAGAATTCAAAAGTGAACTCACGACATTGTGCTTAAATTATTCTGACATATTCGCTTTAGAAACGGAGACAATTTCCACGAACAATTTTTACAAACAACATTTAAGGCTAGGTGATAACACACCAACATACATAAAAAATTATAGAATCCCACATTCACAGAAATTAGAAGTTAATAGACAAGTTAAAAAGTTAATAGACGATGATATAGTAGAACCATCAACTTCAGAATACAACAGCCCATTATTGATAGTACCGAAGAAAGGACTCCCGAACTCAAATGAGAAAAGATGGCGATTGGTTGTAGACTACCGACAAGTGAATAAAAAATTATTAGCGGATAAATTCCCACTTCCAAGAATAGAGGACATTCTGGATCAATTGGGTAGAGCAAAGTACTTTTCGTGCCTCGACTTAATGTCAGGTTTCCATCAAATTGAGCTACATGAAGATTCAAGAGACATCACGTCATTTTCAACTGAAAATGGCTCTTATCGTTTCAAACGACTCCCTTACGGACTAAAGGTAGCTCCAAATTCGTTTCAACGTATGATGACTCTAGCATTCACTGGTTTGAGACCATCACAAGCATTCCTATACATGGACGACTTAGTTGTGTTGGGCTGCTCTGCAAAACATATGTTGAACAACTTAACAGATGTTTTTGATCTTTGCCGAAAACACAATCTAAAGTTGCATCCGGAAAAATGCACATTTTTTATGCACGAGGTGACTTACCTAGGGCATAAATGCACCAATGAGGGCATTCTAGCAGATGATGGAAAATATTCGGCAAATAAAAATTACCCAGTACCATCGAATGCAGATGAGGCCAGAAGATTCATTGCTTTCTGTAACTATTACAGAAGGTTTATTGGCAATTTTGCTGATTACTCCCGTCATATAACAGGACTTACGAAAAAGGGAGTAGAATTCTGTTGGACGACCGAGTGCCAACAATCTTTTGAATATTTGAAAAACGCTCTACTCAGCCCACGGATACTACAGTATCCGGACTTCACTAAGGAATTTTGTATCACAACGGATGCAAGTAAACATGCATGCGGTGCAGTTTTGACACAGGAGTATAATGGCAGACAACTACCAATATCATATGCTTCGAAATCTTTTACCAAAGGTGAAAGCAATAAATCGACAATTGAGCAGGAACTCACTGCAATTCATTGGGCAATCCAATACTTTGGACCATATATATACGGTAGACATTTTTTGGTAAAAACAGATCATCGGCCATTAACTTACTTATTTTCCATGAAAAACCCCAGCTCAAAGCTGACTAGAATTAGACTAGATTTAGAGGAATACGACTTTACAGTCGAGTATCTCAGAGGCAAAGATAATTATGTAGCAGATGCACTATCACGTATAACGATAGATGATCTGAAGAATATAAATGTGAATAAAGCAGTTATCAAGGTAACAACGAGATCAGCTACGGCAAAATTAGACTTAAATAGAAATAACAATGAAAATGAAAATAATCAGCATTTAACGTACAATAAGCCCAATATATTTGAAGTCATAAACCCATCTGACGTCAGGCGATACCATAAGCTCGAGATGACTTCAGACCATTGTTTATTGAAACATGGCAAAAGGAAAATAGAGAAAATATTAATAAATGATTTATTTACTAAAGGGAAAATTGACTTCGGACAGTTATTCCCCAGGTTAGAATCACTAACCGGTAAATATAAGATAAATAAAGTACGAATGGCACCTAATGAGAAAATTTTCGAATTTGTCTCAATGCAAGATTTTAAGGCCAAGGGCAATATATTTTTGGATAAATTAAGAGTAGCGCTACTCCCAAAGGTGACCAAGCTGAATAATAAGAATGAAATAAATAAGATAATACAACAATATCATGATGACCCAATACAAGGAGGTCATACAGGTATAACAAGGACAATTGGGAAAATAAGACGATATTTCTACTGGCCGAAAATGATCAAGTCGGTATCAGATTACATAAGATCTTGTAGGAAATGTCAAGAGTCCAAAAGCACTAAACATACGAAAATACCAATGACTATAACGGACACTCCGATCGATGCTTTCGATACGGTCTTGGTAGATACAATCGGACCACTCCCAAGAACGGAAGATGGTTTTGAATATGCAGTCACCATAATATGTGACCTGACAAAATACCTGGTAACAGTGCCAATACGCGATAAAAGCGCGAAAACGGTATCCAAGGCTATATTTGATTCATTTATATTGGCTTATGGCCCGATGAGGACGCTCATTACGGACATGGGTACAGAGTACAAGAACAGTATCTTAAATGAGATATGCAAATATATGAAGATTGATAAGGTAACGTCTACAGCGCACCACCACCAAACGCTAGGATCGGTAGAACGAAGCCATAGGACTTTCAATGAATATGTACGTTCCTACATATCAGTTGAAAGGGATGATTGGGATGAATGGCTGAAGTACTTTACGTACTGTTTTAACACGACACCTTCAGAGGCCCACGGATACTGCCCATTTGAGTTAGTTTTTGGAAGAATCCCATATGGATTCAATAGACTTAACAATATAGATAGAATAGATCCAATATATAACATAGAAGACTACAGTAAGGAAATAAAATATAGATTAGAAGTAGCGTGTAAGAAAGCTAGGGATAAACTTATTAGAAATAAGGTATATAATAAGAATAGTTATGACAAAGGTATAAATGAATTAGATATAAAGGTAGGAGATAAGGTATTGCTTAGAAATGACACAGGACATAAATTAGACAGTAAGTATACCGGTCCTCATCTTGTGGAAAGTATAGAGGACAATGGGAATATAGCAATAAGATCAAAGAAAGATAAAAAACAAATAGTACACAAAAACAGACTGAAAACATATCATGAAAAATAAATACTTAATATCCCAAAAATTTTAATCTGTTATTCTTCACAAAATAAATAGAAATTTTTTTTTTTTTCTCAAAAATCTGCAAATAATTAATAAAATCATAATATGTACACGTATTATTTGGTAAATTATTCCGATAAATTTTTTTTTATATATACAAGATTCTTAAAAATATAGAAATAATAATGATATTTAACAAAATTTATATGAAATATTTTAAATCTCCAAATAACAATAATGTAAATTTTAAAAATTTCTTAATTTTAATTTTTTTTTTCTCAATTTGATTACAACTTATATAAAATTATTTTCTAAATAAAAGTCTCAACATAATTAATTAAAATTAGTAAAACCATATGTATTAATTACTAAATCACTATAATTTTAATTTGACAAAAAATATTAATATGAAAAATTTAAAAACTTTAACTTAATTTTTTTTTAAAACAATAATGTATATTAATCATATACATGTAAAATATTAAATAGAATGCTAAGATCATTCTAATTAAAAAGGGAGGTGGCATAGCCATCATATTAAATATATATTAGTTGAATAATCTTAAAAACTTTAACTAAATAATCTTAAAATATAAATAATCATATTAAATATGTATTAGTTGAATAATCTTAAAAACTTTAACTAAATAATCTTAAAATATATTACAATAAATAATCATTTTAGATATATATTAGTTGAATAATCTTAAATACTTTAATTAAATAATCTAAAAAAAATACACTACAATAAATAATACAACTTAATCATTTGTGTGTAGTTAGAATCATTTTATTTTTAAATATATGTTAACCAAATAACCTAGAAATTTGAAAATTTACCCAATAATGTTAATTTAATAATCCTAATGTAATTATTCATAAGCACAACAATGAAAATATTAATTTTTAAAAGGAACCAGACATGTCAATAATTACAGACTAGATTTAAATTAAATTACTTAGTTCTATTATCACATCATTATATATGTTTAACTCCTGAATGTCTTAAGTACAGAAATCCAGAAAGCACGACAACTAATTTTATGAATGACAAGATCATTCAAATTAAAAAGGGAGGTGTAGCATAATTCATAAGGTGCACGATAACTTTATTTAGTCACTACTAAATAAAGTTGTCCAAAATATGTGCAATTTCAAAACATTCGCTGACACGGAACTACATTAAAGTTCAATGCCCATACGCTGTGCATTGAACTATACAATTGCCGATACAGCGAATGTTTTGAGTTATAAACATTAGCACCATACCACGAAATTGTTGTTGGTTGTTTTCGTGATTTCTGCTGTGTTATGCTTTCGGAGTATAACACAGAGAAAACAAATAAACCTACATGTATGTATGTATGTATATTTTGTTTATTCTGGTTTTATATTATTACTAATATAAAAAGAAATAAAAACATAATAAAGAGAATCATTAATCATTATTCATTGGATTGTAACAAGTAAACAATCACATTAAAAAAGTGTGTGTTTTAATTAAATAGAAGTTTGAAAACATTTTAATATCCTTTTACTTTTTACAAAAGGTCTCTTTAGGTTGGTGGAAAGAGTGTCCTCGATGTCGGCGGAACTGGCGGCCATGGAAGCGGCAATACTTTTTGCGATGGAGAAAACTTTCAACAAAGTGGCTATTTTTACGGATAGCAAATAGCAAATCGGGTTGTCTAGCTTTGGTGAACAGGAGAAGTGATAACCCCAGAGTGAGGAAAATTCATGATCTTGTTAACTTGAGGACCTTTGAAGAGATAAGCATTCATTAAGTGCCGGGTCACTCGAACATCATGGGCAATGTAGAGGTGGATAAAGCTGCCAAAGAGGCCCTCCCCCCAGGTGTCACCGATGTTGACACCTAAACTGTCCGAGACGACACCGATGCATGACAACCCGTCATCATCGTCGTCATCGTCACCCTCCGACTCATCATCCTCGGAATCGGAAATGGAAGGAGAGCCCAGAGCAAGGAAAGCACGACGTAGGGTGAATGTCAGACTAGTAAGCACCCGGAGTGGCACACCCGAATTCTCACTACCGTACCGTCCTCTGTCACCGCACACGCCACCACAGCCGCCCACCAGGGTAATGAAACCGTTCTGCTACCCCATAACCACACGGAACGACCTCAGTACCCCCTTATTACAAGAACTGCAACCTCTTATCAAACGGATGCTGAGGGTATACAAGTCGGGAACTTGAGCCAAACGGGTGGTGCCAATACTCGGAAGCCGATACCGGATCCAGATCAGCCGACAACGGGAAATAATCGTCGACCAGCTTAGTTTCCCAAGGGGGGATCAGGTGTGATGACCGAAGTCTGTGCCATCGTTTCGGCCCACACAATCCAATAGGATTATTTGAATCATTTTATTTTTATTATTTTGATTGAATTGTACTTTATATTTTATGTTTAATTGCACAATAAAATGAATTACTGAGTAGACTTCTAAATTCGTTTTTGGGATCACCCTGTGATCCCGTACGTGGCGATCATATGATACTGGTAACAATCAGCTGTCACCAGCCGTCAGGCACAAGTATAAAAAGGCGGTCATGAGGACAATCGGGACAGTCGTGCAGTAGCCGTGGCAGCAGTAACAAGGTAAGCAAACTAATAACCCTTTCGCTGAACGAACTGTGCCGTCCTAGGTCACTTCATTATCCTTAGTAGGTCCTGCGAGTCCTGCGAATCCTTCGTGTCCTTCGAGTCCTGCGAATCCTTCGAGTACTGCGAGTCATGCGGATCCTTCGGGTCCAGCGAGTCCTTCGAGTCCTTCGAGTCCTGCGAGCCCGTCGAGTCCTGCGAATCCTTCGAGTCCTGCGAATCCTTCCAGTCCTGCGAATCCTTCGAGTCCTGCGAGTCCTGCGAGTCCTTCGAGTCCTGTGAATCCTTCGAGTCCTGCGAATACTTCGAGTCCTGCGAATCCTTCGAGTCCTGCAAATCCTTCGAGTCCTGCGAGTCCTGCGAATACTTCGAGTCCTGGGAATCCTTCGAGTCCTGCGAATACTTCGAGTCCTGCGAATCCTTCGAGTCCTTCGAGTCCTGCGAATCCATCGAGTCCTGCGAGTCCTGCGAATCCTTCGAGTCATGTGAGTCCTGCGAATCCTTCGAGTCCTGCGAGTCTTACGAATTCTTCGAGTCCGGAGAAGCCCAACGAGTACTGCGGAGAGTGTGCCGATATAGGTAACTCTCACCGTGTAATTACCTTGCACAGCCAAGAGGTTAGGTAAGTAACTAAACATTCGTTCCACAGGTGGAGTGTGCCGATTTAGGTCACTCTTGAATCAGCACCCGACGAGTCCTGCGGAGAGTGTGCCGACTTAGGTCGCTCTCACTACACCCATCATCCTGCGAGGTCCAGAGGACAGGTAAGGGACTAATCCTTTTTCATAGGTGGAGTGTGCCGACCTAGGTCACTCTTGACTCACTATATCAAGAATCCTGCAAGCCCAACGAGTCCTGTGGGGAGTGTGCCGACATAGGTCACTCTCACCGCATAATTACCTTGCACAGCCCAGAGGTTAGGTAAGTAACTAATCATTCGTTCCACAGGTGGAGTGTGCCGACTTAGGTCACTCTTGAATCAACAACCAACGAATCCTGCAAGCCCAACGAGCCCTGCGGAGAGTGTGCCGACTTAGGTCACTCTTACTCCGGTCCGACGCGCCCGCCGGAGAGTTAACCACCCTCGAACAATCCGACACCAGAGATACCGAGTCTCCACAGTCTGGCGAAGACTGTCGTCCGAGGTCCCGGACCGATCTCACGGAACCACCCCGGCATATTTAAGTGTATTTTGTAGTTTTAAGATCTCAATAAACGAATAACTGTACCTTAAAACCGTATCCAACGTTTTTCACTCTCTGTCTCGGTAGAAAACAAATTTCTGCAACGACCCCGGCCACCGCGAGCTATACCCTAGCAACCGGAGGAAAACTCGTCGTTACAATAAAAAAACAAAAAAACAGCTGATTCATTAGTTTACAATACACAACACAAAATACGTTCACGCTTTCTAGTATAAAACCGTTGTAAATATAACAGGATTGTAAATTTAACACCAAGAGTGAATACTCCTAATATAAACATTAATAGCTAACGGTAATATTGCACTTTTGTCACTAAAAATCTCAGGGATCCCTCAATTTTACAATACCATAAAAACTAAATAAAAAGAAAGTACGGAATAAACCTATCAGTATAAAACAGAAAAAAAGGAAACATGTTATAAGAAAATTTGTTTAAAATAGTTAAATAATAATTATATGAAAAGAATACCTCTCAGGGGCTAAACAACTTGTTGCTATGATTATAACGTAACATTTGCCAGTAACAGTGTCCCCAATTTGCCTTTAGCTGTTTACAGAATAAACTCTCCGAGAACATGTTTTCACGCAACAATTTATAAACAACAGCACTTCTATGAAAGATCTTTCATCGTTGGCGCAATACAACCATTTATTAACGTAAGTCAATTAAAGTCATATATATTTTTTTTCATTCAAATGAGAGGAACCAACAAAAGAATACGACATTTTTTTTTAGATTAAATCAAGGCTCTTTTAATATAAAATAAGAAAGAAAAATTAGATAATGGGAAAAATTCAAAATGTCGAAAAATAGCAACAAAGTTTTCAGAAATTATTAATTTTTTTTCGCTAATTTTGTTTCTAACTTTAAATGTATTAATTTTTCTTGCCTACGCTGTATTTTTTTCCTCTTCCTTAAGTAAATATGTACAAATTTTATTTTTATTTTGTATGTTTTGTGTTCTTAATTGCGAGGTTTCAATTATTTTCGTCAATGTTTTTTCATTTGCGTATGTTGATATATTTGTTTTACTTACTGCGAAGGATAATTGTGAAGGAAAAGATAAGTCTGTTCATAGTCAATTTTCTTTATTTGCTACGGTTTGTTTTATAAAATTACTTAATTTATTACACTTGAATGATTCATGGCTCAATTTTTTCTTAGATTTATTCACGGTTAGGTTTTAATTATATTTGTATAATTATTATTCCAATTTATTCACGGATAAGTTTTAATTAAATTTGAATAATTATTATTATCACCTGTAAAAAGCACAATAGTTAGTTTTATTTATTTCACTATTCTATAAGAATGGTTTACGCTTTCTCTACTATGTAGGTCTGAGTTCTAGATTTAGACTAACTAAATTTTTCTTAACAATAACTTAATATAGGCAAAAATACTACCCTCAGCAACAGAGAAACACAAGAAAATGCCTAGGCAAATAAACACTGAAAAGGCCACCGAGAAATGTTAAAACAAGCAAAACATATGGCTGACATAAATAACAATCAAGTGCATCGCCTTTATTTCAAAATCATAAATTGTGAAATTTTCAAGTGCAGTGGCTTATGGATTGCCTACGCTGCAGAACTAGGGGAATTGGGCAATCAATTGAAATGCACCGTTTATAGGGAATGTTTACGTGCGTCGAATTTGACACCGAGAACAATAAATAAAAAATATCAATGAATGCAAAGGGGATTGGGACAGAAACAAAAAATAAAAGAAGTGTAAATGGGTGCAATACGAAATAGCGACAGAATAAAATGTGAACAAGTTCAATGTGAGATTGCGACAGAATAAGAGATATAAAACAATGCAATATGAGATTGCGACATACTCGTGCCCGTTGTGAGTAATTTGATGAGGGCAAAAACATTTATAAAAATAAATGACAAACTGAGTTGGGTGGCAAAATATTTATTTCACAAGAATGAATGACGAACTGAATTGTTCGTCGTATTGGGTGACATGTTCTTCACAATAACTGTGTGACATGCCTAAACTTGCAATGAATTATTCAAACAATCAGCTGTTTGACTTAAGGTGAATGTAAATTGGCCATGTGCGTAAATTATTTCCCAACTGCCCTAAAAAGTTTTTTATTGAGATTTAAAAACTTTTACGTTTATTACCTCACTCACTTATTATATTATATTATTAATTTAATCGTATTTTTTTATATAATTTTCTTTCTAAATGAACAAAATACTATATACTATATAAATACTATGATAAAAGCTATGCATAAATTTGTTTCTTGTTATTTATTGAATGATTGTTTCGCCTAAGAGCAAAAAATTAAACAATAATAGATACTTGAAGTAAATTTTTTTATATGGATTTCTTAACTTGTAATAAAAATGTATCTATCATGATGGCCTAAATCATTAGTACTCCGTTTGACTTTAATTTAATCGGCTAGAGCTGCGGTTGATTACTAATGGGATCATGATAACATAGTAATTGGATTTTATATTGTATTATGGTCGTGTTTGAGAGGGCTAGACGGTTATGTAACATCGAAACAATTTCACCTTGCTTTCGTCTACGACAAAATATATTTACTTTATCTTCTAGTTTCTAATTGACTTTCTCGCACGCTACTATCATTCTTTCAAATTATATTATCCTGGAACAAGCCTGACTGATTGTAGACCGATGCACAAAGTGTTATAAGGCTAATATTAACATACGCGTGTCCTATTTGGAGTAACGCTGCCAACTGTCACCTGAAACGCTTACAAGTTATACAAAACAGATGTCTTAAAATTATAAATAAAAAGCCCTGGAGATATCCTACAAATCTTCTTCATGAAGAAAGAGGTTATGAAAAAATTATCGATTTCATAACAAGGATTAATAACATGTACTTTGCCAAGATTGGAAATTCCTCTTACCCACTGATAAGAGAATGTAGAGTAATTAAATAGAAATCACCACATTGAAAATTATATGTTTTTGGAGGACCATAATTCTAGTAAACCTCCTATAAGCACATATATATTTTCAGATAGTATTTGAATATATGATATCATATAAACACTTTTCTCCTCCCATTTCCATTTAAAAAGCATTTAAAAAAATAAAAACATTATAATATCTTTAGATCCTATATGATATTTGTTGCAATATCTACAATCACAGCTTAATTCGTTTGACAAGACAAAAACAATATTTGAAAAATGTTTCAAAAAAAGAAAAATATAACAAAAACAAAAATTCATACAAAATCAAAGCCACAGCTTATTTCGTGCAAATACTAAACCTCTGCACAAATGCATTTAAATGCCGCTTCAAGGCATTCCTTTTTTTGAAAACTGATTGTCGATTACTAACGAATCAAATACTGTATAGTGAAAAACACATATAGCACAAAAAAAAAATACATATATACACACAAATTCAAATGGATTGTGTGTAGTATGTTATAAGCGACTAAATACGAAGTTTAAAGAGTACAGAATATACTCCACACAACAACGAATCACATCAAATCTCACTAACTGCACCAAAACACACCAAATACATCAAAATGTTAAAATCTTGAACATACATTGCAATTCGTTAGATACTGCATCAGTCTGCGGTAAAAAATCCGAATATAATTCACTGGTATGGATAGAAATTTCTGTTGCACCTTCGAATTGATTTTCTGATTCATATTGCTCTGGAAAATAGTTTCTCATAATATGTATGCATTGGTCTTTAATTAGAAATATTTCTTCTTCATTAAATTGAACTAATTTGTTTAATGGAGGGAAAAGGAAAAGTGCAATTTTATGGTACATATTTAGATTACCAATTACTATGGAGTTTATAAAAATTGTTAATTTTTGTTTAAACTCTTTTGTAAATATAAACAAGGTGTATTGTTGAATGCATTTCCCCTTCTAACTTTTTTAAAGTTTCTTCAAAGAATTCCAAAACTTTAATTAAAGCTGTAATATAGTTCAAATTAATATTATTGATTCTATTTAGCTAATTTTTTTGTTGCAAAATTTTAACTATTTCGGCCCAATGTTTTTCAACAGAAACAAATAAATGGTAAATTGAGTTCCAGCGAGTTAGTGAAAAGCTTTTTAGTATTGTTTGTAGATTTACGTTAAGACCAGAAATTTTAAAATATTTTACAAGTTTATTCTGAAACAGCAGATACTCCTTTTATTGCGTTTTGAATAGTATTGTGCAGTAAAAGGTCGATACAAAATATGTGATTATTGTTCCGAAAGGCAGCGACCATGTTTGAACCTCGATCTGTTACAATAATGGCTTTGTCATCTAGATATAAATCGAACTCATAAGTATATTTTTTACCTTCCGTCTAAAATTATCATCTAAAAATTAAAAAATAGATATTATTATATATTTATTATATATTAATTATATATTAATACATATTATATATCTATAATATTAATAGGCTAGGCGATTTCTTGTCACCGATGTTTTGTTCTACCGTTTTATACCGATTTTGACCAAACGTATATTATTTGAAAGGTATTTCTTTTTAGCCGTTTTTCAGATTTACAGATTTTTAAAATTTTTTATTTATTTTGAGTAAATTGCATATAAATTTGCTACTAACGCATACATAAAATTATACATATGCTATGTGTGTTTTATTAAATTTGTTAATGTGTTTGTTATCTTCATTTGGTTTGTGAATTGGCTAAGTTAAAAAATAAAGCTGCCCAGAAATTGCACTCGAATTTCGAGCGCTGGAATCTGCTAGTATATATACACATATATATATTATCAAATAAATATACATTACTTGTGCATTTTTCACCACCCATGTAATTCATACCAAGGAGTCTACTAAATACGTTTCATTCTTTTATATAGTGAATGGTCACAGTTATATATGATCTTCGAATAAAATTATCAGTCCAAAGGTCTGATGTAGGACCAAAACCAACAGTCTTCACTGTAGTTATTTCAGTTATTATGTTTTCAAAATATTTATTGTAGACATTCTCTCTATTTCGGGATATTGTTGTTGGATATCGTAAAATACTTCGAACATCTACATTTCTGCCGAAAGTTGCCCCGACCGTTAGAAGAAACCTTGTAACTTTTTGAAAGCCAGTATCTTCTACTAGTTGAAATGGTCTGCAGTTCTCCACAGTCCATTCCGTAAGTATTAGAGCTCTTTTTTTTTGTTTCTGCATCTACTTCTAATTTTTCGATATTTTGAACTTTAGTATTTAAATAACATTTATGTCTTACTAAATAAGATGTACTTGTTCCATTGTATTTATAAATATTGAAACATTTTCTGCAAGCAACAATATCCTTTATTTCTTCCTCTGACATGTTTAAAAGTTTTCCGAACACCTCCCACACTTTACTTCTTCCTCTCTTGGAGCTTATTTTTAACTCGCCACTTAGAATTAAATTTCTCATTAGAGGCGTGCGCAATGTGTTCGCTACACCAATGGAAGGATTTGAATTAACGGAATCGTTAGCAGACATCTATTTTAAATATATGTACATAAAGATAAAAAAAAAATATGTACAAAATAATAATATATAAATTTGGACAAAAATCTGTTTAGCTTTTCCAAAAAATTAAGTTAAAATAAGCCCAAATTTTTTAAATTGTGAACGTCAATAATTTTATGTATATTTTATTTCATTGAGTTTGTTTTATTTTAAAACAAATATATGAAATAAAAAATAAATTTTTTTATTTTCACCACTTTCATAAATTTGGGCACAATTTATAAAAAAAATACATATTCGTTTTTGTAGATTAAATTTCTTTTCTGACTTAAAAACTCTTGCTTAAGGTGCTACTACATGATGTGTTTTTTACATATGTACTGTCAAATTTTCCTACAACAAAAGTTGTACACATCGTGTGATACATATGAAACATTGTTTATGTACAATACATGAGGAAAGTCACATGTACATTTTTCAATTAGAACAGGTTCTATTTCTGCATGACAAACATATGAAAATACAACACTGCTTGTGGCGAAAGAAAAACAGAGTATATTTTAAAGATTACTATTGAAAGAAAAATAAATTGTTTAGTGTTAATTAACAATTAAAAAATATATAACTTTTTTTTTAACAATAAATTTTTGTAAATTCACAAATTAAATCAGCTGTTGTTTACATTTAGAGGTTATGTCATACGGAAATACATATGCACGTGTGATAGCAAAAATTATGAATCGTATGTAAAAGACAATTTTGACAGACATGAGGAGTTTCATATGGATAAAAAAAGTGACAGTACATATGTAAAAATTACTTCGTGTAATAGCACCTTTACGCGTCTATCACACACTGTGTATTATAACACTACTTTTGTGCTAGAAGAATATTCTAACTTAATAAATTAACAGTTTACCGTACATAACTGTGTTATAGACTCACAATTGTTGTTGGCTGTGTTTTTGGACACATCAAATTATGCATTGCGTTGATTTGTTTGAATCAAAGTACTGTGTAACATTGATTCGTTTGAATCAAACTAGCGCTTGACATTGATTCGTTTGAAACTGACTACTGCTTTAACCCTTTCACGACCATCAGGAAACAATTTTATATTAGTATCTAGCGGTTTGTTTTAGTCGATTTGGATATAAAATGAGCTAATATAACAACAAAATCCAAAACATTTATTCAGATTTTATGGAATTTTATGTGATGGTAAAAACAATACTAATGTTTATGGATGAAAAGTAAGAATTTATTGCATTTTTATGAATGAATTTTCAACAAATTAATGTAAGTATAATAAAAAACTGAACAATATTGAATCTTAATTAATTGTGTTACTCAGCAAAACAATTTCTTTTACTTGTGAAGCAGAGATGGACGTTGCACATAGCGCAAATGTTATGCGTTCTGTTCTCTATACTTTGTTTGGCACAACTTACACACCTTTTCATTTTATCGGCCTTTTGCATGTTGTGTGCTGGTAAATTACGCTTGATACCAATTTTTGCTTTAGCTCCTTGCTTTACAGTTGGCTGTGCTCTAAGTCTCGAAGTAAAATTATTTATTAGATTTCTTCCTACAATTTGCCTATATTAGAGACTGGTTAAAAGTGATCCCTCTACGCGCTGTTTAGTGCTATGTCCATCATATCAAAGAATAAACGTAAATAATATTTAATTTTTGCTTTGCGGTCGACCTCATAACATACTTTACGCTGGTCCATGAGGTCGACACCACACATATATTTATTATAGCTCGTGACCACTTCAGGACAAATAACGTTTATTTTTTGAGCTGATCCTGACTGCCTTCTCTTTACAAAAGCCGTAGGTACCGGAGATATAAATTTGGTTAGCATGTAAACCACTATAGATATATGTAACACAGTAATTGAGATGGTAAGTTTATGTTGACGAAAACTTCAAATGGCTGACACATATACAAAATCTCCGCAAAAAATTACGGAAATCAGCGTATAGTCTTTCCACCTAAGTAATTGTGCCAATTTCAATGTTTTGAAACAGGCATATTTTTCATTAGCTGAGTCCTACCTCAGACATGGCATTACGGCATGGGGAAGCGCTACATATTGCAAATCCCTACAGCAAACGCAAAACCAGATTTTAAAAATACTTCTAAAAAGCCACAAACACAGTAATATGATAAATTACTCTTTGATCTAAAATGACACACCCAGCAACAACAACTACAACATTTCGCAAAACAGCAATTCCTCAAGCAACCCGTCACAAAATTATAACAATATAAACAACAACACCAATACAACCAACAATAACAATAATATAACCAACAGACATAATAACGTTACGCCAAACAACATATCTTACAACAACACCCATGCACAAAACACGCCAAACAACAAAAACATCGCCACTGAATTACGAATATTGATCGTAAACAGTCTTTATTGGTTAACCCTTATCAACGAATTCTTCAATGATTCTCGCTTCTTACATGTTATCGATCATGGACATAACACCAGACTTCAAGCTGAAGGAAGGTTTAAGGTGGAACGTCATCGCAATAATTATGGCAAAAACACTCTATCCGTCGTATTTCCCAACGTTTTCAACAAATTGCCCTTAGAACTGTTAAATACAACAAATCTTAATACAAGAAAAATGAAACTTAACTTTTATTATTTTCAAATCTATTAAAAAATCATTTTGAGATAATTTTTTACATCATACAGATAAGCCGAATGGCTTCGTAGGATCAGAATTATTATTTAAAATGTAAACTGAATGTTTATTAATAAAGAATTACAAAAAAAAAAAAAAATCGTGTCCATCCATTTGATGAAAGAGATTCCTTGAAAACTTTCGGAATAAAATTCACCTCTCTGCATGTTTTTATCCAGCGGCAAGGTCTTGGGTACATTTTTTCTATTTGTGCGAACAGTACCGCAGGCCTTTATATTTTGCATCATTAATTTGTATTGCAATCTAGGAGAATTAAAAAAGTTATCGAAATAAAGTTCACAGCCAAGCCCTCTTAGCTTCTGAGTCAAGTTAAGCACAACGGATTCACCCAAACCGATTTCGGTATTAGTTTTTTTCCCCGTGTATAGGTCAAATTCAAAAAGATAACCTGTCGATGACTCAGCCCTGCACCACATTTTGAATCCCCATTTTATAGGCTTGCTTTTGATATATTGCTTCATCACGTTGTGGTCCTTGAATTTGATCATGTGCTCGTCATTAGATTGCCTCTTTCAATTGTTCATAGCATTTTGAAAACAATAATTGAAATGCTCAACGACTGGTCTTATTTTGTATGCTCTATCGCTTACTGGTGATTTACAATCATTATTATAGAAGTGCAAATTTTGCCTGTATTTGTTCAAATCTTGTCCTAGGCATAACGTTAGCAATAAAAGCGACACCCATATCTTCATCCGTAGACTAGTAATTTCGTAAAGTTGGCAAAATGTGGTAATTTATTACAAAATTCATTCCTAAGAACGCTAACATTTCATCTTGTTCAATACTAAACGATTTTCCGTTTTGTTCCGCATATCTTACGCTTTCCGGCATGATGATGGTAGATACTAGTGTATCCAGTTTGGTGACAGCCAGAAAAATCTCCATTGGAGTCAACATATCATGTCTGCCAGAAAAAATGTTTATGCGACCGAATTCATAATCACTTTCATGTTATATATTAGGTATAAAAGAATTAGTTGTGCATATAAAAGTAGGTTCCATCTCGATAGGAGGAACTGAACCGATATCCAAAGCTATATTTTCATTATCTTGAACTGCATTTTCGATTTCAACAACACCTGCATCATTTTCAACATCTTCTAAAAAATTTAGATCTTCTTCATCCAGAAGAAGTTCATCTTCTCCATCACTATTATCCGCCATGAGCAATTGTAAGATCTCATTTTCACGTAAATGGAATTCTCTAAGCTCTAGCCATAACTCTAATTAAAAACTAATATCGTGAAGATGTATAGCAAGATAAATATAATAGTAACACGATAAATATAATAGTAAGACTCCACTTGTGGTCCATAGGGAAAGATTTTTCCCATGGAACAGAAATACAAAATTGAAGCACTTTGTCTCACATATTAATTTTTTTTAATTTTTTATCCTTCTATATTCACCAGGTAGTACTTATCAGTAATAAAACTCAGTAACAAAGCTTTACCAGCGATAAAACTAACCAAATCAAAAAAGCACGCAGTGGGAAAAAATGTTGGGATTCCCCGTCAATGATTTGAACATCTATTTTTTCAATGTTGTCAACTCTTAGCTTTTATAGAATATTAATCAACATTGATGTATGCCATCTAATTGTCAAATTGAATATAAAGTAAAAATAAGTTACTTTTATTATCAATTTAAGGTTTGAGAAAAATGTTTCCCATTGACGCGAAAGGGTTAACATGATTTGGTTTTTCATAATGTATCATTCGAACTGATTTAAACACAAGTAAGAGTGTTAGATTCGGCTGTGCTGAATCTTTGATACCCTCCACCTCGGTTTGAGTATTGATAATAAATGTAAACAATATATTTGAAAAAGTAAACAATTTGTTAAACTTAATACCAAATTATTTCAGCAAATTCTTTGGGTTGATCCGCTTAACAGATGATTTTTATTTATTTCAAGAGTTGATCTATAAAGCTTTCTCACATTAGTAATTCGCGCTCCAACGAGGAAAGATCTTTTTCGTCTTTTCTATTATTTCGGATTAAAGAAAACACGTTTCGGTGTTTGCCTGTTGGTCATCGCGGTTGCTGATCGGCATACATTTTGGTTATATACATATATGCATGCGTTTCCGGTTATATGATATAACCTCTCGTTTAATTTAAAGTTTTTGCAAATTAAATAGCTCGCCCTAACCTTCATTGCGAAAAAGCTCTCTCAATTTTTTTTTGTTAAAATATTGCCATATTTGGAAAATAAATTTTTTTACAATCAAAAGGGAATTTTCTCTATTAGATTTTGTGGCAACACAAAATAACACAATACAATACAAAATCTAACCCAGTGATGCCAACTTTCGATTTTGAATTAAATTATGTTAATAAAAAACGTTGAAAGAAGCCGATAAAAACAGACGTTTTTCAACTTCACAATTATAATATATAAAATAAAGTATCCCGGAAGATGATTAGCGAAGCTAATCGAAATATCGGAAGTAATAAAGAGAAATATTTATTTAAAAACCACATCAAATATTTAATTTTAGTGAGTTTTTGTTTGTTTTTAAATACATACATGACCTAAAGCCAGACAAAATAATCACACAATAAAATATATTTTTATTTATTGAGTCCAAATACTACTACCTGGGAATTATTATCGAACTCAAATTTTTTTGGGTTTTACTTTGCCTACCATGAAGTCAAATTTTGAAGTCATCATGAACGCTGGTTCCAATAAGGGATGACAAACGCAAAAAACCAGATGTCCCAAAAATTTAAAATAAGATAATATGTTTTTATTTTCTGAAAAACTTCAAACTTTCATCCACAAAAATTGTGAAAAATAATATACAAATAACATTCCCATCAAATTGCGGTTTATTTATGTAACAATTTTTATGTTCGCAATTTTTAAATATCATTTGAAGTTTTCTAAACTTCATTGAATTTAAATTAATGTTTTCTTATCCTGAAATGCTATTAATGTCTCCTGAACGACAATATTTTTTTAAATGCAAACATTTTTAAATGTGTTTTTTGAATTTCAATTTGTGTTTAAAGAATAAAATTTTTATTTTTAAAATTTAATTGATGTCTTCTAAATTTCAAGTTATTATTTCCGACGTTTTAATACGATTTGCTGAAATTGAATTGATATATTCTAATTTATAATTGGAAATCTGAATTCCAGTTTTTAGAATTGATATTTTCTTAAATTAGAATGGAAAATTTAAAAGGTGCAATTTTGAATTTATGTGAAAAACAAGTAAGAGTGTTAAATTCGGCTGTGCCGAACCTTTGATACCCTCCACCTCGGTTTGAGTCTTGATAATAAATGTAAATGAAAAAGTAAACAATTTGTTAAACTTAATACCAAATTATTTCAGCAAATTCTTTGGGTTGGTTTTCTTCTTTTCTATTATTTCGGATTTATTTCGGTGTTTGCTTTTTGGTCATCGTGGTTGCTGATCGGCATGCATTTTGGTTATATTTAATTTTTTTATTTATATAAAAAAGTTTTTTAATTAAAGCAAAATATTTTCACTATATCATGATTTTTATTTATGTATGACGACATTTCAACCTAAAAATTTAAGTTTTTATCGATTGGATAAACAACACAAAAATGGTTGTCGTTTAGATAACAACAACAGCTGACTTTAACAATAGCGAATATCGTTTCAAAATTTTACTGATAATTTTTCAATTTTCTTTTTTTTTACAATTCGACTATCGTTAAAAGAAGTTACTGAATCGCGGTACTGAAAAGTTATTAATATCTCCTGAATGGCAATATTTTTTTTAAATGTAAACATTTTTAAATGTAAAGATATTTCTAAATTTAAAATTATTATTTCCGACGTTTTGATATGATTTTCTGAAACTCAATTAATATTTTCTAATTTATAATTGGAAATTTTATTTTCAGTTTTTATTATAATTGATATTTTCTTAAATTTGAATGGAAAATTTAAAAAGTGAAATTTTGTATTTATGTGAATAATAATGCTTTATTAATTATAAACAATTTTTAAAAATTAGATGTAATCGCAATCAGATATTTTATAGGTAAAGCAGAATAATAATTCTATATAACTATGTAGAACTGTTTTGTAAGCAAAAAACTCATTGACGAACTCGGTAACTCTATTTTGTAAAGACAACAAAAAGTTAACCCCCCAATCTCACATCACACTGAAATTGTAAAATCGTTGTGTACGTATTATCAACGAAAAATTGTTCGAATTAGTCGAATCCATCGCCATTAAATTTTATGCTCAAACATCTGACTGCAATCTCATTTTTAAAATGTTGTCGAAGCGTAAACTTGAAAACATTTGTATACTTCTCTCTCTTATTTTATTTTAAGTAGAGTTACCAAGTTTATTATACAGGCACATGTTTGAGGGAAAATGTTTACATTTATTATTATTAGTATTATTTTAATAATAGTTAATAATATTTATGCTCTATAATTAACAAACTTGCGTTTTTGTATGCGCATTTCAAAAAATAAATCATTATAATAGATTTAACAAGTTAAAACTTTAATTACAATTTTACAGAATCCAGTAAATTTGCATTAAATTTATAACAGGGTAACATTAATCATCGTTAGTGTCTGCCACTATTCGCACGAAAAATTTGGTGCCATTAGTGTGACCACTGCGGAAAATGTGTGTGTATTAGTAAAAAAAATGTGAGTGTATTGAGTTTTTCGAACTTGCAGTGTGATGTGAGATTGGTGGGTAATATGCCAAACTTATGTTCATATTTGTAAAAGAATAATGAAAAAACGTATGAAATAAAAGACCAACCCGTGTATACTCTTAACATTGTTCTGTATGATATCTGGTTGAAAATATTAACATTCATGTTAAAATAGAAATAACTATTGCAAAGCTAATTAGAACAAACAAAAATTATGGCGGCATCTACTGTGGCATAGTCACGCTGAGCAAAATGAAGTGACACTCTGTTATACAAAAGAAATGTATTTTCCCCACAACAAAATACTGCAGAATTTTATGTAAATAAAATAACCGATTTATTTCTAACATGCAGTTACTATGAATATACATACATACATATATATAATATATGTACATTATTTGTATTATATAATATGTGTATGTATGTATATTTAAATATTACACACAAAAAATACAACATCAAACGTTATTTTTGTGTTTTTCTCTTTAAATAAATTAATACATAAATTTTTTTGCTAAATTTACATTTGGGCAATTCACAACAGGTGTTGTATATTGTATGTTGTATTGAAATACACAATACAATCATTTGTTGTGAACACTCAGTTGTATTTTCATATTGTAAAACGCTTTCTTTAGTAATTTTCGATCCAACGAGGAAAGATCGCTTCGTCGCTTCTGCTATTTTGTATAAGAGAAAACACTTGTCAGTGTTTGCTTTTTGGTCGTGAGATGTACCCTGGAGTTTTAGTTACGTACCTCTTGCATTTTAATTTATAATGAAAAAAAAATGTTAAATGTTTTGGTTGGTACTGAAAGAGAAAATACATACTAAAAATATAAACATTAATTTTTATATAAATAAACTTATCGATGTATTTGCGTTATTTGCCATATTTTATTTTATAATTATTTATGCTGATAATATTGTATGTATTTGTTTTTTCTCTTTCATAAAAACTGGCATTCACTTGGAACTGATATGTTATGATACAATATACAACATTTACTAAACATAGCAAATGAAGTTGGATCGTGTATCAGATTTTTCAGTGAAAATTACCAACAACAATTTTACACTATTGTAAAGTGATACACGATACAAGAGATACAACGATACATTACCCATTGTGAATTGCCCAATTGTTTTTTTTATTAACAACTAGGTATTTTAGCATTATTTGCTTTAGATGTTGGTGAATTTTTACTCCCTTTATATTAACTCGTAGTGTCTGCTTGTCGAAAAAATTTTGGATCGATTTTAACCACTTTCCCGTGACCCAATCGATCTGAAATTTTGCAGGCAGGCTTGTGGCAATGACAGAAATGATCTAACATATTTTTTTAGTGATGCCAAAACAATGGAAACTTTTAAATTTTTCTACCAGAGTTGATAAAAAAATGTACAAAGGGTTTGTTTTTGTTATATTATTACCATAACGACCACAAAAACAACAAGTCCAGCTATGAAAACAATGCAACATTTAGAATAACAACAAGAACAATATAGAAATATCATGTTTTTTTTTATTTTTTTTTACTTTTTCAGAGATTTCCCTGGACCTGTTCCACCGATTTTAATGATTTTTGAAGTAGAAATCTTTCCATGAATTTGGTGAATCATTCTCACTAAAAATGATCACTGTAGCTGCACTATTGAGGGCGTGATCGTGACAAGAACAACATAGAAAATTATTTTTTTTTCAAGACTTTTTAGTTCTTCATTCAAATCTCGGGCCCTAATCGACCGATTTGGACGATTTTAAATAGCAAATTTCTCAGGATGTTAGTGAATCATTTTTATGTCAACGAGTACCCTAGCTGCCGGATTGATGCCGTCATCGTGATTTCCACAGACGGACAGACGGACATCGCTATATCAACTCCGGTTGTTATAAGGATCACAAATATATAAATTTTATGGGGTCCAAAATTTTTTTTCTAATTATTACAAACGGAATGACAAACTTATATATACCCTCTGCACACTGGAGTGGAGGGTATAACAACTCTACAACAGCAACAATGAGTCATATGTTTTTCAAATAGGAAAAAACTGTTTATGTGTTAGTTTCGGTCATTCCCCAGTATGCATTGAAATATTATTTCGCCAATGTTGGAGAAAAGTTAAGTTCTTAAATTGATGTGAAATGTAATTCTCAACTTGGGTTGAACAATTTTTCTCCTTGTTTGCTTTCAACTTGACATCAAGTTGAGACTTAACATTTTTTCCGATCTTTGGGAAACATTTTTACTCTCAATTGGATATCCAACACTTTTCTCCACTTGAGACCAAACATTTTTTCAACTTGAATACGATTTGTGTTAAGTCTGAGATATTATTTAAATATGTCATAAATAATAAATTAAATTAAAAATTGCCAAAAAAGTACAAATAAATCATTGATATATTTTTAATTATTTCTGCTTTTTGTCAAATTTTTCAAAAAATGTACAACTAATTAATTCATTTATTTTTAATTCTAGATTTTAAAAAATGTACATAATATGTACATTTAATGTTAAATATGTACGTAGTAATGTTAAATATATAATGAAATTAAATTGAAAATTGAAACATTAAAAAAAGTAATTGTTTTCATTTCTAAAATTAGTATAATATTTTTTAATATGGCAATTCCGTACCTTCCATTTGATACCGATTGGAAATATTTCTTTGCTATCAAGTTGAGAATCACAAATTTCTCAATTTGATAACTATGAAAATCGCCATATAAAAAATGTGCCTTTTAAGTTGAGAAGACTATATTCGAACTATTGAGGGCATTTGAGAATTAACGTTGGAGATTTGAAAAATGTATTTGATCTCAAATGCACCTCAACTTGATAGCAAACAAAAATGTTTAGTGGGACATTTATTGTAGGGTCGTTTGCACACACACAAAAAATAGAAAATAAATTGTCAATAAGCAAAGCAAGTGGCTTCGAAATTCGATGATGCCAGTTAATCATTTTTTGTTCACGCGGAATTTATAATTGGAGGAATTTTTTTCTCGAGAAATGTATTTTCCGTGAGAAAGAAATTCCTTGAGAATATTCATAATTGGGATGAATAACTTTTAATTGGAACTTTTTAGTCAGAATAAATCATAATTCTAGTTAGATATTAGTTAATATTTAATTAGAAAAAATATTGTGGTGGCATCTACGCAATTATTGAGGCAGTCACGGAAAAATTAAATGCAAGTCTGTTTTTTTTAATATAACAAAAATGGATTTTCCCTTTAACAAAATATGGCAGAATTCTTTATAAATGAAATGCAAAATGGAAAATCAATTTTGTGCTAATTCTTAACAAAATTAATAAAATATATATATGTATTATTATATTTATTAATATTTGTAATTTTATTTGACACAATTTCACACACAGTTTTACAGATCAACTGTTTTAATTAGAAAAAATATTTTGGTGGCATCTACGCAATTATTGAGGCAGTCACGGAAAAATTAAATGCAAGTCTGTTTTTTTTAATATAACAAAAATGGATTTTCCCTTTAACAAAATATGGCAGAATTCTTTATAAATGAAATGCAAAATGGAAAATCAATTTTGTGCTAATTCTTAACAAAATTAATAATATATATATATATGTATTATTATATTTATTAATATTTGTAATTTTATTTGACACAATTTCACACACAGTTTTACAGATCAACTGTTTTCAACTGATTTAGAAGTTTTCTGTTTTTGAAACAGTAGTGCCAATTTGTAATATTTTGTGATGTAATGAAAATCGCAGAATAATAAGTTAATACACAATAAAAAATATTAAATTTTTAAGTTTTATATACATATTGCAATAAAAAAAACTTTGGTAAATTTACATTGAAGATGGTCAGAAATGAATGAGAAAAAATATATAGGCATTTCAGAAAAGCACATTTAATATTAAACTTTATGCACAAAATATATGGGTTTTTGTTGTTTCGAATTTAACTGTGGCTCTAAGTGAAAAGTTTTAGACCGATCGTATATTACATCTTGAGGATCCTCACCTAATATTTTCAAATATATTAAATTCTTTTTAACTCATTTAACCTCATTACGAAAATAGTAAAACAGTAAATATGGAAAATCCACGCACCTCAAAAAATTGTTTTCTATGAAATAAATTAAAGACATTTCATATTATACAATTTTCTTTCAAAAATGTATCAATTATTGCAAATTTGAAATTTGACATATAGTATTTGTACATATATTTGTATAGATTTCGCAGTATGAAAAGAACTATTATTTCTTTATTTAGAATATATGTAAGTATTGCTCGCAAAAAAATGCAACATCATGAATGAAACACATAGACGACTGCTGGCAGCAGCATTTGTAGTCGTATAGTCAGCTACTTGATTTTTCTGAATACGACAGCAACATATAATACAAATGCTTTTTATTTAAATATACAATTACTTTTACTTATTTAAAATGCATTAGTACAACGTAAAAATAAATAAATTAGTTTAACGCCTTTTGATTATTAATGGAATTATAGCCTTTCATTTTGCGATTTTTTTTTTAAACAAAATAAAATATTTCATAGCACTAACTTCTTTTACATATTTTGTTATATTGTCAACAATATTTTTGTTTTGTAGCCAACAAAACACACTTGCAGTTTTTTTTTTCTATTTGAAGAACATATGACTGCCATTGTTGCTGTTGTAGAGTTGTTTTTTTTTTTGATTTTGTTTCGTTAACTCTTTTGTATTAAAGCACCTCCAATATATGTATCCATTTTAGTTTGCAAATTCAGTATATTTATAATTTATTACTTACAGCAAAAAATAATAGAAACAATTTTATCAGTTATGCTTACGAAACTATATAAATAGACTTGAAGTTGGCTGCAAAAGCAGTAGCCTGTGTAAAGAACAAGTTAGCGACATGTAACTGTTACGTAACGTGTCAGCCTTTTTTTCACATGAAAAGTATTGGGACGTTCCGGTTACGTTCGGTAACTGTTTTAAATGATTTTCATGTAAAAAAAAACAACTGACTCGTTACGATTACGGGTAGAAAACATTGACCTTTTATATGTATTATAATGCTATGAATGCATTTATCTTTATTTTATTTTATTTATATATTCTTTTTTTTTTGTATTGTATATTATTTTTTTTTTATTATTATTACTATTTCATTTAATTATTTTTTTCTTTAAATAAATTAATACATAAAAATTTGTTTTTTAAATTATTGGTGAACTTTTACTCCCTTTACTTACTGCCTTTATATTAACTGGTAGTGTCTGCTTGTCGACAAAATTTTGGATCGATTTTTAGCCCCTTTCCCGTCAGCCAATCGATCTGAAATTTTGCATGCAGGCTCGTGGCAATGACAGAAATGATCTAACAAATTTTTTTAGTGATGCCAAAACAATGGAAACTTTTAAAATTTTCTACCAGAGTTCACAAAAAAATGTACAAAGGGTTTGTTTTTATTATATTATTACCACAACGACCACAAAAACAACAAGTCCAGCTATGACAACAATGCAACATTTAGAATAATAACAGGAACAATATGGAAACATCATGTTTTTCATTTTTTTTTTAATTTTTCATAGATTTACCTGGACCTGTTCCACCGATTTTAATGATTTTTGAAGTAGAAATCTTCCCATGAATTTGGTGAATCATTCTCACTAAAAATTATCACCCTAGCTATCCTATTGAGGGCGTGATCGTGACAAGAACAACATAGAAAATTATATTTTTTCAAGACTTTTTTTAGTTCTTCATTCAAATCTCGGGCCCTAATTGACCGATTTGGACGATTTTAAATAGCAAACTTTTCAGGATGTTAATGAATCATTTTTTATGCCAACGAGCACCCTAGCTGCCCGATTGATGCCGTCATCGTGATTTCCACAGACGGACAGACGGACAGACGGACAGACGGACAGACGGACAGACGGACATCGCTATATCAACTCCGGTTGTTATAAGGATCACAAATATATATATTTTATGGGGTCCAAATTTTTTTTTCTAATTATTACAAACGGAATGACAAACTTATATATACCCTCTGCACACTGGAGTGGAGGGTATAATAATGCTTTAGTAATTATAAACAATTTTTAAAAATTACATATAATCGCAATCAGATATTTTGTAGGTAACCCCCCTATCTCACATCACACTGCAAGTTCGAAAAACTCAATACACTCACATTTTTTTACTAATGCACACACATTTTCCGCAGTGGTCACACTAATGGCACCAAATTTTTCGTCCGAGTAGTGGCTGCAATTAACGATGATTAATGTTACCCTGTTATAAATTTAATGCAAATTTACTGGATTCTGCAAAATTGTACTTGAAGTTTTAACTTGTTAAATCTATTATTATGATTTATTTCTTGAAATGCGCATATAAAAACGCAAGTTTGTTAATTATAGAACATAAATATTATTAAGTATTATTAAAATAAAACTAATAATAATATATATAAACATTTTCCCTCAAACATGTGCCTGTATAATAAACTCGGTAACTCTATTTAAAAAAAATAAGAGAGTGAAGTAAACAAATTTTTTCAAGTTAACGCCCCAATCTGACATCACACTGAAATTGTAAAATCGTTGTGTACGTATTATCAACGAAAAATTGTTCGAATCAGTTTAATCCATCGCCATTAAATTTTATGCTCACACATCTGACTGCAATCTCATTTTTAAAATGTTGTCGAAGCGTAAACTTGAAAAAATTTGTATACTTCTCTCTTTAAAGTTACCGAGTTTATTATACAGGCACATGTTTGAGGGAAAATATTTACATTTATTATTATTAGTATTTTAATAATAGTTAATAATATTTATGCTCTATAATTAACAAACTTGCGTTTTTGTATGCGCATTTCAAAAAATAAATCATTATAATAGATTTAACAAGTTAAAACTTTAATTACAATTTTACAGAATCCAGTAAATTTGCATTAAATTTATAACGGTAACATTAATCATCGTTAGTGTCTGCCACTACTCGCACGAAAAATTTGGTGCCATTAGTGTGACCACTGCGGAAAATGTGTGTGTATTAGTAAAAGAAAATGTGAGTGTATTGAGTTTTTCGAACTTGCAGTGTGATGTGAGATGGCTGGGTTACGCTTCGACAACATTTTAAAAATCAGATTGCAGTCAGATGTGTGAGCACAAAAGTTAATGGCGATGGATTCGAACAATTTTTCGTTGATAATACGTACACAACGATTTCACAGTTGCAGTGTGATGTGAGATTACCCCCTATCAGAATAATAATTTTATATAACTATGTAGAACTATTGACATTCATTTTAAAATAGAAATAACCACAGTTTATACCAGTTGTGACAGCTTGACAGCTGTCAAAAAAGCAATCTCGAACCGTATGGCTTTGTTTACCTTTTTCTCCATTTTGTTTTGGTAAAGAAGTGCGAAAGAGATTAAAAAAATAGAATATACAAAATATAATGTGTGCAAGTGAACAGCTGTAGAACATGTTTTCAACCACTGACAGCATAAAAAATAAAAACAATGGAAATTTAGTGAGTATAAACATTGAAAAAAAAATTCATAAAATTGTATTTTTGACAAATTAACATTTAATTTAGTAATCTGTGGTATTTCCTTTTCAGAAATAAAAGGTATAATAGGTGCATATTAAAACCTAAAGCTTGTGATTGTGATAATACCAGTAATGTTGGTATAAATGCTGGTAAATTTGCCAGTTACATTCACCACTGCTCAACCCAGGGCCGAAGGGAAGGAATCAAAAATCACTATAGTTGAGCTAACTATTGGTCCAGTTGCTGGTGGCGAGTCACGAAACTTTTCGCAAATTGAATTGTGGTATTAATGCTTTGGATTATGACTTGCGCGTGAGTGGTCCTTAATCGAAATTTGTCCGGTATTATTCAATGCTTTGGGCACTACACCATTGGCTTTATAAATAAAACATTAATTGGCACTTTTTTTACTCCTATAAGTAGACATCCAGCTGAAAAGGAATAAAAATTAGCCGCAACTGAAGACAAAATCTCAAATATAACAACAGATATGTATCTACAATTGAGAACGCTTCTAAACAACAGCCTGTTGAACAGATTTAATTTTATAAAGGCTAGTAAACCCTTAAAAATGTGAGTTCCAAAAATTAACAATTACGAACAACAAATACAAAACCACCAAGAACTACAAAAATTGATTGAGTATTTGGAAATGGGATTGAAGTATAAAGAAAAACAACTTAAGTAAAATGTAAAACAGACAAAACAACAAATGACTTACAAAAATTAGTAGATGGACTACAAGCAGAAGTAGCTAAGAAAGCCCAACTTAAAGTTGAAAAGGTAGCAGAAAATTTCAGTGGCATAGAAAAGGATTTGTTGTAACAATTGCAAGAACCAAAAGCAGAAAAACAATGTAAGTTAATAATATATATAAACATTTTGAAATCACTGATATTCATATATGCACTGCATTTGTTTTTAAACCTTACAGTGACGATTATATAATTAAAGTTTTAAGCCAAACTCTTCCAGTTTTCTTTGCTACAAAATATTTTTCTGCCCCTTCTGTGCATGATATGATAATCATTGTTTATTAAGATATTTAGTATTGATTGTTATTTATTTTTTAAATTTGTGTACTTATAGCAACAGGAAAAATTGTTGAGTACAATAAGCAAAGCTGCTGTTGGAGGCAGTTTTTCGGATAAAGGAATATATCAAAAAGACTTTCGGGATGTGCCTAAACGTTTGTGTCCAGAGGCAGTAAAAGCTTGTGCTGGCACAGCCCTATCAGTACCTTTAAATCAGTGGGTAGAACCGGTCTTCACAACCCAAATTACACAGCAAGCGCAAATTTGTAGTAGTCACAAATCTGCACAATCTAACAGCGCATATAGCCCATCCGACCCACAACACACCACACAACAACGCCAATGGCACTCCAGCAGTAGCATCGGCGCTTGAGGAGACATTTCGACCACCTAATTGTAAAAGTTATTAAAAAAAAATCATTGAATTTTAATAAAAAACAGTATATTGACTTTTATAAAAGATGTTTATTTGTTATAAATATGTAAGAAAAATTTTATAGTTACAATATTATTGGTAAAATAAACATTATTATCTTGTTAAAAGAGCTTCTCCAACCGTACCGACCAATACATTCTTTAATTCAGCATTAACTTGTCTGAAATTTGAATTGGCCATGAAAGTTGGTGCGCTCTTCTTTGTTTCTCTAATTCCTCTATGTTCTAACTCTGCAGAATCCTTAATCCCTCTATTTGTCCGCCTCAGGAGGTTCTTCTAACACTTAAGTTTTCACGGTGGACATTTGTCACACCTAGATTTGTTGGGCAAACAACCATTGGTGTACCTGTTGCTTAGCTTTTTTCTGTACACTAGCATTTACACATTTTCTTTTTAAACTATAATGCATATTCTGTTACTTTAATGCCATTATTATTTATTTTTTATATTTATTTCAAAAATTTTATTTGTGATAAACTGTGCTGTGGAATTTTCAAAAAATTTCTTCCCAAATTAGAATTTTTGACAGTAATAATCACAAATAAATAAAAATGTATACAACGTGTATAAAGGTGATAGCATATACTTTTAATATAGCTGTTGCTTCCGATTTCTTTACAAAATACAACCCTGATTTGATTGTTAAAACAAAAATACAGTGTTGTATTTTTCGAGCTGTCGCCACTGTTTACGCTGTGGAAATAACTATTGCAAAGCATAGTCACACTGCGCAAAATGAAGTGACACTATTTGTTAATGCAAAAGAAATATATTTTCCCTTAAAATATTGCAGAATTTTATATAATTAAATAATATACCAATTTATTTTGTGGTTATTATGGATATACATACATATATAGAATATATGTATATTATTTGCGGTTATTATGGATATACATATATAGAATACTTTTATATTATTTTATTATTTAATACATATATATATATATATATGTATGTATACGCAAATATTACACACAAAAAATACAACACCAAAATACTACAAAATCAACAACGCATTTTATATAACTTTCTTAGCTAATAAATAAATATTACTTTTTTAATAATAAACAAAAACCATACGTTTTTCAATAATTCTTTTACATATATGACCATAAAGCCCTAAACACCACACCAGTTGTGTCAGCTATGACAGCTGTCAAAAACGAAATCTTGAACCGTATGGTTTTGTTTACATTTATCGCCATTTTAAATTTTGCAAACGTCCGAAAGAGAAATAAAAACAATGGAAAAATTGTAAGTATAAACATTGAGAAAAAATTAATAAAATCATATTAAAACACAAAGCTTGTGATTGTTATAATACCAGTATTGTTGGTATAAATGCTGGTAAAATTTGCCAGTTACATTCACCATTACTCAACCCAGGGCCGAAAGGAAGCAATCAAAAATTACTATGGCTGAGCAAACTATTGGTCCTTGCTGGTGGCGAGACACGAAAATTTTTGTGGTATTATTGCTTTGGATTATGACTTGCGTGTCAGTGGTCCTCATAGTAATTTGTCCGGTAATATTGCCTTCACTTTGAGCACTGTACCATTGGCTTCATAAATACAACATTAATTTGCTACTTTTTTTACACGCTTTTTGTTATAGACACCTAGCTGAAAAAGAACAAAAATTTGCCGCAACTGAAGCAACAAAATCTCAAATTGAACAACAATTATCTACAATTCAGAACGCTTCTAAGCGACAGGCTGCTAAACAGATTTAATTACAAAGCCTAGATGAAACCCTTAAGAAGGATATGACAAGCAGAACTTGCTAAGAAAACCCAACAACTTAAAGTTGAAAAGGTGACAGAAAATTTCAGTAGTATAGAAAAAGATTTGTTGCAACAATTGCAAGAGCAAAAGGAGAAAAACCATTAAGTTAATACCATATACTTATAAACCTTTTCAATTTAGTGATATTCATGTATGCACTGCATTTGTTTTTCAACCTTTCGGTGACGATTATAAATTAAAGATATAAGCCAAAATATTCCAGATTTCTTTGCTGCAACATATTTTTCTGCCTCTCCTGTTGTTTTATTTATTTATTTTTCAATTTGAGTACTTACAGCAACAGGAAAAATTGTTGAGTAGAACAAGCAAAGCAGCTGTTGGTGGTAGTTTTTCGGATAAGGGGAAAAGATCAAAAAGACTTGCTGGCCTTAAATCTGAATGTATCACTCCGTTTTGATGGATATAATTTACAGTCTGAAGCATTTGATTTACAAAGTTTGTTAGGACATATAGAGGTAAATAAACAACATTGCCTTGAAGTTTAGCTCATTGTAAAAGTTATTAAAAATGATTGTAAATGTTATTAAAAATTAATATCACTCTCATTGAAATCCATAGCGATGTCTGTCTGTTTGTTGAAATCACGCTCATTCACAAAATAAAACTGGGTAAACTTAGGATAATATTGTTTGTCATTATTTCGAGCAGGTTGCTATTGAAAATGGGTAAATTGGGTATCATTGTACCAAGATGTGGACTCAAATATGGATATACCTTTAAAGCTGTTAAAAATTCAGTGTGTTTATTGTAATAATTTAGTACTAGCAGATTCCAGCACTCGAAATCCATAGCGATGTCTGTCTGTTAAAAATTCAGTGTGTTTATTGTAATAATTTAGTACTAGCAGATTCCAGCACTCGAAATCCATATCGATGTCTGTCTGTTTGTTGAAATCACGTTCATTCACAAAATAAAACTGGGTAAACTTAGGATAATATTGTTTGTCATTATTTCGAGCAGGTTGCTATTGAAAATAGGTAAATTGGGTATCATTCTACCAAGATGTGGACTAAAATATGGTGATACGTTTAAACCTGTTAAAAATTCAGTGTGTTTATTGTAATAATTTAGTACTAGCAGATTCCAGCATTCGAAATTCGAGTGCAAATTCTGGGAAATTTTATTTTTTCATTTAATAAAAAGTTATGCTTCACAATTTTAACTCATTTTAAATGAAGAAAACGAACTTAACACATTAACACAAACACATTAACAAATTTAATAAACACGCACATAGCATTATATAATTTTATGTATGTGTTAGTAGCAACTTTAAACGATCACAGATTCGGCATTGCCCAATTTATTTTTGATTACCTCTATTGTTACTTATCATAGAACCATTGCATTTTAATAAGAAAACTCTATATTGACTTTTAAAAATGATGTCTTTTATTATAAATATATAACAAATTAAAAAGTTTTATATAGTTACAATATAATAGGCAAAATAAACATTTATCAAAATAACATCCTCCAGCGTTGCGTAGCATAGAAATTGATTTTCTATCGACCTTCTCTGGTCTAGATCTGTTATGTTAGAAACAGTACCACCTCGTGAAGGATGTGGTTCTTCACCACGTATGACGGTCTTGGGTAAGGAGAAGTTCAATGTTTCAAATGCATAGGTGCATTGTATTACACTATGTATGGCGCTTCTCGTAAAATGTCGAGTTTTAATGAAACTTTTATTTATTCGGAATAATAGGGCTTTTACTGTATAACCAAGAAATACCAAATAAGATCTCAATGTCAATTTAATATAGAAAAATAACAAATTTATGATATACAAAACATATTTAAATGTATGTACATACCGGTTCGGATCTCTCGGAAATACATGGAGTCTTGCCTGCCCAAGATGGCAACCCATTAAACACTTTCTATGTATAAAAAAAATATATTAATAAGATTTTTAGTGTTTTAGTAATTTAAGTTCGTATCTATATACATAATAATTTCGAGTAGAAAATGTATAAGTACCCACTTAGAAGCTTATAATTAGAAAATAACATTTTATATAAAGCGGAGACATTAAAATTGCAGTGGGTTATAATTTTTCGAATTGCATAGTGGTGACGTTGTTGATGAATATATAGTCAAATTGCCTTTTGGAATATCGACAACAGTTGTGATATATTCAAATTCTCTGACGATAAAGTTCTAACATAGGTAGCCGGCAAATTAAAATATCGTATGGAATTTTAAATTTTTAAGATGTCCAATTGCATTTCGCGCAGTTGATGAGTTGGTTTTTGGTTTTTTTGGGTTAGATCTGCTTTCGAACGTGGCAAAATATGGGTTGATAATTTATTGGCTTATATGCTCTAATTCTGTAGAATCCTCACATCCCACCATTTTCCCTTTAAATTTTCTTTAGTCCGCCTCAGGATGTTCTTGCCACTCTTCAGTTTTCATTGAGGAAATTTGAGACACCAAGACTAGTTGGGCAAACAACCATTGGTGTCTGTTGCTTAGCTTTTTTTCAGTAAACAAGTATTTACACATTTTCCTTCAAAACTATAATGTATATTATGTTACTTTAATACCATTATTATTTTATTGACACTTTTCAACAAATTAGACTGTGCACTTTTCAATTAATCCTATTTGTAGTATTTCCAAAGCTAAATTAATTTTCTAATAAACTTGGAATTTTGACAATAAGAACCACCAATAAATAAAAACAATATATACAAGTGTATAAGCGCGATAGCATTATATTTTTATCACCGTGTAACATTTTTAATATATGTAGCTGTTGCTTGCGATTTTCTCAAAATAATGCAACCCTGATATTGTAGTTCACCAAAAAAAATTTAGATGTCACTAGCGACTGTCTCCACTGGTTGCACGGTGCCTAAACACATTCACTGCGAGTTGTGTGTGCGAGAAAAACGAGAATGGGACAGTATGATTTTTTCTAATGTGGAAGCGAGATCAAGAGTAAAGCTTTTTTGTGTGGCATTGCCAATTTAGGTTGTAAACCCTACAAGAAATGAATGACTGAAACTAAAATATAAACAATTTTTGTACTAACACACTTGCAGTTTTTTTCTATTTAAAAACATATGACTGTCATTGTTGCTGTTGTAGAGTTGTCTTTGTTAAGGTTTAGGAAAGGTAAGTAATTAATTAAATTAAAAGTTCAAGTTAATTTTTGTTGTTTCTTTAGGATTCTTCAAAATATGTCAGTGAATTCGTTAGTGACATTCTCAATTGTGGTGGCACGTCCCTCCATTGTACCCTTCCACAATTTATTTTTTGCTCGCTTGTGGCCTATTCCTGTTGGATCGTTAACTTAAAGATATTGCTGTAGAATCTTCACAAACTTTCAATCTAGAACTTTTATACCTCTTAGGAAACGCATTTGTGTAAATAATTATATTGTGCGACAATATGTTATATCCTGGATTTCGATTGTGAGTGCTGTACCAAAAAATAATATGGTTATCTATTTGATATTATTGATGGACTTTTTATGATGTTGGAAGATAATACACAAGAAATATAATTGTGTGAAACAACGCTGACACAGTTTATTAAATCGATTCGTAATGATTTCAGTTAAGTGCGCATGGAAGACACTATAAATATGTTGTTAATACATGCGCAATCACCAAATGAACTTATTAAGGTAATGCACTGACATTTTATTAAAAATTGTAGCTAGAAACAAAGTAAATCTTCCTTGCAGCATTTTACACTAATCCTTATATCTATCTTTCAGTCTGCTGCCATAACATGGATATGGGAGTTTGTTTAAATATTTGAATGTTTTCATTTATGCCATTCTGGAATATAGTGTCTGGAATATGATGTTGATAATATGAAATGAAATTAGTTTCTTCAAAAGAACAATGATCTCAGAATATTGAACAAATTGATTTATGGAGGTATTATCACAATATCTCACACACCGTTCTGTACAAACAAAGGTAGCAGTATTTGAATGGATACATCATTTACTCATCAATTTTCCAAATGAATTGTATCAGGTTTGGCCGAAATTGTTAATTCAACACAAGCTTAATATAAATTGTGGATATACATATATGTAAGTGTTATAATAAATTGTTGTCTTTAAGAAACTACTGATTGCACTAAGGCCCATTACCGGAAATTTCGATTGAGTTTAGTCAATTTATTCAGTGCTAAGTTATGTACCACTTTGAGAGATGTTTCGAGTGAAAAGTCAGCAAAGTTGTTTAAATATCTGTATTAAGTTAAGCCCATTGTCCTGTTTCAACATTGTCTCAAGGTTATCAACACGTTTCGGAATTGGTGATATTGTTGTGTTTTTAATATTTTAATGTTTAATATTTATTTCTAATTTTGAATTTTTTGATTTTTAATACAATACATAAATAAAAAACAAGTAAGAAAATTATAGTCGGTCTAGACCGACTATACGATACCCTATACCATGCGTTTAGAGACCCTATCTCTTAGGCCCAACTAACTGGACATAGAAAATAAGCAAAAACCAAATTTGAGTGGGATTTTTATTAATTTTTTTGGCTGCAGATATGAAAAAGTTCATATCGGATGCTATATCTATATAGGGACTTAGTCCAAAAATGGACCGATCCTGATCATGTTTGGTAAAGTCTCCTGTATTTAGCAAAAATATATACAAACAAAATTTGAGAAGAATCAGTGCAATATTTTTGTTTTTTAATAGATTTAAGTGAAGATCGGGAAGCAGCTCTATATGGGGTCAAAGGGATCATTTTTGGACTACTCATTAATGGATGTAATGAACGCATACAAACCCAATTTGAGTAAGATCTATACGACAATTTGGATCTTATGGCAATTTATGTCGATTTCATATGGGAAATTTGTATGGGGGCTAGGTCTGAACATGGACCGATTCTCACCAATTTCAATAGCGTTCATCCCATGGCCGATAGAAGCTTATATACCAAATTTCATCAAAATATATTCATATTTGCGACCTGCAGTTTGATTACAAGGTTTACATGGACACACGGACGGACGGACATTGTTAAATCAACTCAGAAAGTGATTCTGATTCGATCGGTATAATTAAAGATGGGTCTAGGTCAAATATTTTTGGTTGTTACAAACAGCAGCACAAAGTCATTATACCCAAACCACATAGTGGTATAGGGTATAATAATAAGTTGTGTTTCATTATAATCAAGCGTTACCGGTGAATGATGATGTATATATCCATCAAGTGTGACCGGTCAACAATGATGCATGTGTCCATCATCGTTGACTACTAAACAGCGGTAGAGTGAGCAGTTGAGATATATATTCTATGGTCTACATACTTTCATAGGTTAGAGTAAGATGCAAAATCACATGTACACAAAAGTTTCCGTCATTTTTGTAATATTGGCCTTAATAAAATGATAGAAACTTTGTTCTACGCGATGACCGAAACTTCAGTCAGTAGTGACCGTCATATCACCGGTCAAATGACCGTCACTGTTCTTGTAGGGAAGACGCTCGCAAGGGAAATATAATTGATTCTATTTTCTGTGCGAGAAAAATCAGATGACAGGAGAATTAGCTGTATTTATGAACATATGACAGGATAATCAGTGTGTATTTATTGTATTGTGCATTGTGACTTGCGAAATGATAAGTTGTTTTGCTTGTAGATGTGTAAAATTGTAAAATTTGTAAAATGCATTTTGATGATTTTGCAAAATTCTCGCATGCAAAAAGCTTATTTTTACTCGCTCTCGCAACTCGCAGCGAATGTGTTTAGGGCTTAAGTTTGCCATATTAACTTCTTGTTGTTTTTACAAAATAGAGTTACCGAGTTCGTCATATATGCACATTTGTGTGGAAACGGTTAACATTTATTATCATTAGTATTATTTTAATAATACTTATGCTCTATAATTAAAAAACTTCCATTTTTATATGCACATTTCAAAAAATAAATCATAATAATACATTTAACAAGTTAAAACCTTAATTGCAATTTTATAGTAATGCAATAATTTTGAATTACGTTTTTAACAGGGTAACATTATTCATCATTAGTGGCAGCAAGCAATGATAACTTAAGGCCTAGTTAACCATACGTAACAGTAACGTAACGTGTCAGCTGTTCTTTAGTTCCATGAAAAGCGTTGGGACGTTCCGGTTACGTTCAGTAATGTTCTAAATGCTTTTCATGTATATTATATTATGTATATATTATTTAGAGTATTTTGATATTTGCAAAACTTGCGATGTGTCTCGACTAGCTATAATTCATGGCTCATTAGTAGTTTGCTCTTCAACGAATAAACATCGTTTTCGTCAATCCTCCGCGTAAAGGGAAAAACGTTTCCGGTTTTTTGTTTTGTGAGCCTCATGGTTGCTGCTTGGCATGAAGTTGGGTTATGTACCTAAGTTCATGCTTTCTCCAGTAATTCATGTTTCATCGAATAAATGCCGTCTTCGTCGTTTCTTTTATTTCCGGTTGAGGGATAACACGTTTCGGTGGTTGTTTGTTGATCTGGTTATGTTACATAACCGTTCGCTTTGATAGTTTTAAGGATTGAAATCAAATGGCTCTCCCTAACCTCACTTGCGAAGGCATAGGTTGTGTAGGGATCCATATGTCGTATAACTTGGCATTATGACTAGCTGGAGCTAGTGCCAACCTAACTATATTACAAAAAAAAATAATTCATGGCAATGAACAAGTCAATGGCTAGTGGAGACCGCTGATGTTGAAATGACAACAATTCTGCATTAAACCCTGCCATTAATTTGAAGTTTCATTCGATTTTGACGTTGAAGTATTTTAAAATGGCGCAACTTAAATCAAATAAAAGCCAGATTAATAATTTCATTAATATGTATCGCGAATATGATTGTTTATGGAACTACAAAAGTGAAAACTATAAAAAACGGATTGAAAAAGAAAAGCGTGGAAGGAAATTGGACACAAATTTAAGTGTTTACAGTTCAAAGACATTTTGGAAATGAAATGTCCAGACATAATTTGCCCACTTCGCGTTTTGACGTTATTATAATTCTCTGACTTGAACAAGAACATTGCCATGAATTTCAGCTAGTCAAGACACCGTGTTATAAAAATCCCAGAATATTGATATTTATTATATATATTTTTTATTTAATATATTATGTATATGTAAATATTACACACAAAAACTACAACATCAAAAGTTATTGTTGTGTTTTTCTTTAAATAAATTAATACATATTTTTTTTTTTTTTTTGTAAATATACATTGTTTTTTATTAACAACTAGGTAGTTAAGCATTATTTGCTTTGGTGAATTTTTACTCCCTTTATATTGACCCGTAGTGTCTGCTTGTCGATAAAATTTTGGATCGATTTGTAACCCCTTTCTCGTGACCCAATTGATCTTAAACTTTGCAAGGCTCGTGGCGATGGAAGAAATGATCTAACAAATTTTTTTAGTGATGCCAAAACAATGGAAACTCTTAAAATTTTCTACCAGAGTTGATAAAAAAAATTTACAAAGGGTTAGTTTTTATTATATTATTACCACAATGACCACAAAAACAACAAGTCCAGCTATGACAACAATACAACATTTAGAATAACAACAAGAGCAATATAGAAACATCATATATTTCATTTTTTTTACTGTTTCAGAGATTTCCCTTGACCTGTTACACCGATTTTAATGAATTTTGAAACAGAAATCTTCCCATGATCTTGGTAAATCATTCTCACTAAAAATAATCACCCTAGCTGTCCTATTGAGGGCGTGACCGTGCCAAGAACATAGAAAATCATATTTTTTCAAGACTTTTTTAGTTCTTCATTCAAATCTCGGGCCCTAATCAACCGATTTGGGCGATTTTAAATAGCAAACTTCTCAGAATGTTAGTGAATCAACGAGCACCCTAGCTGCCCGATTGAAGTTGTCATCGTGATTTACACAGACGGACAGACGGACATCTCTATATCAACTCCGCTTGTTATAAAGATCACAAATATATATATTTTTTGGGGTTCAGAATTTTATTTCTAATTATTAAAAACGGAATGACAAACATATATACCCTCTACACACTGGGGTGGAGGGTATAATATTACAGTTGATCACACAACAAAAACTTGGTTGGAGAACTGTGTACTTCTTAAACGAGAATTCATCGAAGAAACCAATTTGTTCGTGTAATCCGGGGAAATCTTATACCATTCAGTTTTTAATGCCGCTTTTAGGTCTTTTACGTTGGATATGTTACAGTCTGATTTTCGTTTCAAGCAGATGCCATAAATTTTCAAGTAAATTAATGTCTGGTGATTGGGGTGGCGTTTGGAGCATATGTGGACAATTCCAAATCAACCTTGTTTGGACTACACCCGAGTTGTGCTTTGGGTCGTTGTCTTGATAGAAGCTGAAATTCTCTCTTATGCCCAATTTTTCCGCACTCTGAAGTAAATTTGCCTTCAAAATATTTAGGTATTGATTTTGTCCATAATCCGTTCAATAAAGTACAAACTTCCAACTCCGGACGCCGACATGTACCCCCAAACAATCACATGACCACCGCCATCCTTTACAGTACCACGTAAATTTTGAGGTTGGAGCTCCGTATTTGGTTTCCTCCACAGGCAAACCTCTCCGTTAGACCCAAATACACTATATTTACTCTCATCAGAGAAAATACCGGTACCCCAGAACGAATCTGGCTTTCCAAGGTACTCCGTTGTATTCCTAACTGTATTCTAACCTTTTTATTCTTTGCGCTTATAGAAGGCTTATTTCGAGCCGTTCGACCGTGAAAATCGTTTTTCCGACGAATTCTGCGGATGGTTTCAGGTTTGCTCTTTTTTCCAATGCACTTTTCTGCTTCCGCAGCTAAATAGGGTGCACTTATTTTTGGATCCTGCTTTACTTTTTCATTAAATATCTTATTAGGAGCATTTCTGCCCTTATCTGCAATGCGTTTCTCGCGTACGAAGCGCTGTATAATATATTGGACTGTTGAAGGGCTCAAATCAACAATTTAAGAGATTTCCTTTTGGGTTTTTGCATCTTTAAAGTGTTTAATCACGATTTCACGCCTTTCAATTGAAGTGCGTCGACCCATCGTGATAGCCACCAAAATAATAACTGATATAATTTCTAATAGCACATTAACCAGGTACAAAACATATTATGAGTCAATTGAAGCCATATATTACTCTCAAATAACGGTTAATTCAATCACACGAAATGAGCTGTGACGTCGATTTTGCAAGTGGTTTTGTTGTTGCTATATTTTTTCTTCTGTGATAATATTTTTGAATTTTGTTTTTCTTGTTACACGAAGAGGAGAACAAAGAATAAAATCCAAAAAAAATTTTTTGTTAAATTGCATTGTTGTTTTTTTCAATAAGAAGTAAAAATATTCCCTCCCACGAAATAATAAAGATAAGATCTCATATGTAAATATCGAATTTGTTAAAATATGTAAATAAAGGAAGAATATGTATATAATTGAAATATGTATAATAACCATTAAAGCAAGAGGTGGTCTTTTGGATATAAATCCAAGAACATTCCGAAGCACTTCGGTCGATCTATGTAATCTAGATGCTACAGAAAACACTCCACGTCATCGGCATCTGTCCTATTTATATTGAATTTAGACACAATTATAAAAAGTTCCCTTAACTTAATCGAGTTGTTTAACATAGGGCCAATTCAGACGACGATTTTGGACGACGCGCTTTTTCTTAATTCTCTTTTGAAGCTGCTACCAAAAACCTATTGCATTCATACGATGATTTTTAGTTTCATGTCTTTTTTCTTGAATCTACCTTAGTTTATTTTTCGCATAAAGAAAAATGTATGAATTAATGTAAATTGAAATTATCTTTTTTATTTTTCAATTCAATTTATTTATTTGTTAAATATTATTTACATTATTTCATTATAAGATTTAATCTTTTTACACATAATAATGTATAACAATTTTTTACACTATATACAAAAATCTATTTTATATTTTAATTGTTAAGAGTAGAGTCTTTAGAATATCTAATCAAATAGCAGAACGTATTAATATTTAAAAGTTTTATGTTAAAACTTATTCAATTTAAAGAGATTATGCATAAATATTAAATTAAATAAATAAAAATGTAAGCGATTCTTGATCTCACTGAAGTGGCCACTTCAAAGTACGAAATAGAATAAAACGTAACAAGAAAAAAAGAAATGAGTGTAAAGAGAAATATGAAAAAATCTTGAAACAGAAATCGTGTCTTTTTGTTTACCCCTCTTGCTTCTCTACACCGTTCTCCTACAAACAAAAAAAGACGTCGAAAAACAACGTCGTCAAAAGTCGCCGTCTAAACACAGCCATACTTAATGATCAGTCATTTATTTATAGTATTCTTGTTCATTATTTGGAAGCTTGCTTGAAATTAAGAAAACTAGTAATAAATGAATTTATATAATAAAAAAGTATTATTGAATATTATTTTTGTACCATACCTATCTATTAAATATTACATACCTCTATTCCTTTTTTTTATTTTAAGTATATGTATATCGTGATGATAATGTAAATGAATATCTTGGAGAATATCTCTTTTTGGTACCAACACATATACACACATACATACACCAATATAACTATATCATTTAATCTTTACTAAGCAAAAACATATAAAGAAGTGGGCAGGGCTTAAGTCGTCATAGGTATGGTCTTATTGGCCCCGGACAAGATGTCCATTATATATTTAGAAGGTCTTTGTACGGACAACGGCAAAAGATAAGAACACCAATATTAGGCGACTGAAAGTCAGACGAACAACTCCATACAAAAAATAATAAAATATAAAAAGTGGTGGCAAGGTGTAATTAAAGGTGAGTGCACATAATAGGGGTAACCAAACTTAATTATTTGTTACCATGGTAGAATTTTTCTTAGTTAAATTCTAAGAGGGAGGGTATTAGAGCAGGAATAACATATAGCCTCTCCATGAACTTATATAGGTACATATATATATATATATATATATATATGTTTCGGTAGATAATATATATTTGTACGTATGTGGCTATATAGGTTCCATTTTTTTGCGCTTATAAAACAAATTTAACAGTCAGTGGAGTTTTCCTTTTTCGTATGTTTTACTTCGGGTCCCTATAATCGATATTCTTTTTATTAAATTTTTGGACTGGTATGATTTTTTTGTGTATGCCTATCGGGAACTGCCAGGGTAGATTAGCAAGAACCATCCGGCGAGCGTAGCCGCGCTTAAACGCCAGCATACCAGCACAGCTAATAAACTGGCTAAACATTTTTCTTTTTTTTCATTTCCAGACACTACGATACGTCACATTACAACTGAATGGTTAAAATATGTCTCGTACGCGTATATACTCTTCAGTGAGAGAACAGTGTTTCGACATTTGTGGTGTGAAATGACCATAAACGTAACAAAAATTGTTTATGTTACAAACCATTTTATATACGTTATTAAATTAAAACAAAATATTTTTTTTTCTAAATTAAACTAATTTAAAAATTTCTTTTCACTTTATTTATTTAAATATTAATAAATATTGATATAATAAAACATGTCAATGCTTTGTTTTACAATGCTCCAAAAATTGCAAGTAGAGTATTCACTAACGGTTATTCTTGGTTTTGTTGGTTTTAAATTAGATAGGAAAATTAACACTATTAAGAGATTTCAATTTCTCTTAATATTGTAATTGTTTCTCTTTATAGGGCGTTTACATCTGAGGAAAATCTAGTAGATTTTATTGAAATCTATTACAAAATCTATACATTTTACATCTAACTTTTTTGACATTTTGTGAGATTTTGTTTTCACAACAAAAACAGCTGATTAAAATAAAACATAAACTAGAAATACCAAAAAGAAACAAAACAATACGAAAATGAAAATATGGTAAATTTTAATAAGATTTTATTATTATATTATGCATCAAGAATGAAAAAAGCACAAGCTGAAATAGAAATTTTGCGAAAAAAAACATCAGCATTTGTTAATATATTGTTTGAACAACAAGAACAAATGCATTTGCACAATTATTACATATATAGCAGATGGTGTCGTCCTCCAAATTAAATAAAAAACTCCGTCGATATGCGTATAAAACTAAGTTGAGTAATTTGAGTAATTTATTCTCTAAAAAGATATAGGTTAACAAAGGTTTTTGTATTTACGGGCCACTTACATTTTGTTGGACATCTTATCTTTTGGACGACATTAAACAAACTGCCGCCAACATTAAATAGTTTCAATAATAAAATGGCCGTAATGCTTCTATATATAATTATTAATAATTTAAAAGTTGGCCTTACTGTCTCAAAAGGAGAAATTAGGGGAAATGATAATTAAACATAAAAATACATAAACAAAGCAAACAGAACAAAACAGCTGATCAGGGATGAGAGTTATCGGCATTATCAACATCCCCGCCTCCGTGAATGGTCTCCATGTGGACCACTTCACCAACATCTTGAACATCTAATACTGCAAGTTTTGAAACAGGACGTCGCAGGCACCCGGTATTCGTGTTCACCTCTGCTGATCTTGCAACACCATCTTTGCCCACAAACAAATGTACGATACGTCCTCTTTTCCATTTAGATCTCGGCTGGTCAGTTTCGCAGATCAAAACTAAGGCTCCTGTGGACAACGGTTTAGCAGGGAGACACCATTTTGTCCTTCGAGTAAGCTCGGGCAAATATTCCAGCGTCCATCTTTTCCATAAACAATTTTTTAGGTTTTGTAGAATTCTCCACTGCTTTCTTAAAGAGCAAAATCTTGGGTTAAATGGAGCTGGAGTCTGTGTAGAGTTGTGGCAGCCTAATAAAAAATGATTGGGCGACAGCGGCTCTGGCTCATCCGGAGTAACAGGCAAATGTGTGAGAGGCCTCGAATTTACAATATTTTCACACTCCACTAATAGACTATACAATGTTTCCGGCCGAGGTGTTTTCTCTTTTAGTGTTGCATACAAAGCCCTCTTTATTGATTGGACGAGACGTTCCCATGAGCCACCAGCACTGGGATCAGAAGGGGTGTTGAATTTCCACTTTATGCCTAGAGGTTTCAAACCAGCATCAATTTTATCAAAATCAATAAAGTTCTCTTCTTCGCCCAGCTCTTTATTAATACCAACAAAATTTGTACCGTTGTCGCTTCTCATCTGGACGGGGACACCACGACGATTTATAAAATTGCGAATACACAGCAAACACGAATCGCTAGACAGATCCACGGACAGCTCCAAATGTACAGCTCGAGTTGTCAAACACGTAAATAGTGCAACCCAACGCTTTTCATGACTGCGGCGTACGGCCACCAAGACAGGGCCGAAATAGTCCAAGCCAGTATAAGAAAATGGACGAACAAAGGCACTTAAACGATAATCTGGAAGGGGCCCCATTATAGGTTGCAAGGGCTTACATTTCCTTAGTTTGCATCCACAGCATGCAGCTTTGACACTTCTCAGCACGACACGTATTGATGGAATCCAAAATTTAAGGCGTATTTGACAGATCACAGACTCATCATTGATATGGTGTTGACCTTCGTGATACCATTTAACTATAAGGTGGGTCAATGGATCACTTTTGGGCAAAATGTACGGTCTTTTGGTACCAAACGTTATAAGTGGTGCGTTATCGATCCTGCCACCGCAGCGTAGATTTTCAAATGCGTCAATATACGGGTTAAGAGATTTTATGGGACTGTCTGGAGGCACATTTATCTTCTCTAAAAGACAGGAATATTCATTATTAAATGCAGTTCTCTGCACTGACCTTATTATAAATCGTTCAGCATATTCCTCTTCGTCCACAGACAGATCCCCCTTTGAATCTGGCAGTTGTTTGCATTTCGACTTCAAGTTCTTTATGTATCTAAATACCCATGCCATACACCTTTTAAGTCGCCGGTACTTCGAAAATCGTTTCGCATCAAAAATCGAAATGTTTATAGTTTTAGTGGACAGCACAAAACGTCCTTGGCGTAGTTCTTCTTCACTGTGTGTTTCTTCAGTTGAATTACCGCTAGAGGGCCACAAATTTGAAGGGCGACTCAAAAAACCCGGTCCATTTTTCCATCGGCTATCAGGATTATATACGGTACACGGCCTTGTACCATCATCAGCAGGATTCATTTCACCTGGAACCCAACGCCATTGATCTTCTTGTGAAGACTCCAAAATCTCCGCGACTCGGTTGGCCACAAACTGTTTATAACGTCGATGATCTGATGTGAGCCATTTAATCACTGTACTGGAGTCCGTCCAAAACCAAATTTGTTCTGGTTGAATATTGTGGTATTTGATGATGCCAGCTTTAAGCCGCACAGCCATCACCGCAGCCTGCAATTCTAGCCTTGGGATCGTCATAAACTTATTGGGGGCACAATTACTTTTTCCCGTAACAAACGATATTTTAGTTCCGCCGTCAGTATCGAGCCTCCAATATGCCACCGCTGCCATTGCTACCTCGCTTGCATCGCAAAATATATGTAAGGTTGTACCTCGATGAGACAAATTAGAAAAATAACATCTTGGGATACAAAAGTCCCTTACCTTTTTCAACCCACAGATCCAAGAACTCCAACGACCGCGTAACGCCTCTGGTATTACTTCATCCCATTCCAAGCCACACTTCCAAAGCGACTGCATAAAGATTTTGCCAGCGATAGTGAAATCGCATAAGAAACCGTAGGGGTCAAATACCGACATTATCAAACTGAGCACTTCACGCTTTGTCGGTGTCCGTTTGTTTTCCAAAATATCCGCAGAGACACGATTAAATTGCAAATTGAAGATAAACTTATCATTTGCTGGGGACCACTGCATTCCCAAAATTTTCTCTGTCTTATCAGCTGATATGTTTATGTTTGATAAAGCAGGGTTGCCAAAGTGTTCATTTATTTTATCCGAGTTGGAAATAATTTTGTGCATCGTAAATCCCGCCGCTCGGTGTATTTTGATAACATCTTGGACCACATTCATAGCTTCATCAACGGAGCTAAAACAATCAGCATAATCATCCACATAATGACGTTTTACAATAGCTTCTGCTGCTCTGGGCATACTTTGTTTAAATTTTTCAGCATTCAAATTTTTAATGTACTGGGCTATTGTGGGTGAACATGTTGCTCCGAATATTGCCCTTGTCATGACATATTGCTCAATGGGCCCGTTGTTGTTTTCGCGATATAAAAAGCGTTGGAAATGCTGATCCTCTTTTCGGATGGCCACTTGCAAAAACATTTCCTTTATATCGCCACAAACTGCAATTGGTTCTTCTCGAAATTTAAATAAAACACTAAGTAATGGTTGATTTAAATCTGGACCCGGCAAGAGACAGTCATTTAACGAAACACCCTGTACTTTTGCAGCAGCATCAAATACCAAGCGTAGACTTTCCTTGTTAGGATTAAATACTGCAAAATGAGGTAAAATGAAAATATTAGAGCAACAAATGTTTTCTTCTTCTGAAGTAACACGTCTTGCATAACCATTTTTCAAAATATGTTGCATTTTTTGCCTGTATTCGATTTCAAATTTTGGGTTTATTTTAAATTTGTTTTCCACTAGATGGAGACGTCTTGAAGCTGAACCATAGCTATCGGGAAACGACCTACTTTCGTTTCGCCATAAAAGGCCACATTCGTACCTGCCATCATAGTATTTTGTTGTGGACTTTAGAATATTTAGCGCCTTTTCTTCACTTTTAGGCATGACAGGTTTCGAATCGAGTTTTACCAAACACGATTCAATTTCAAAATATTGTTTCATCATGTGCTCCATACAACTGTTATTTTCTTGGTGCTTTGCCAGAAACACACTTTTGACCATGTCCTTGTTATTGTTACCAGTTGGACCATAAACTACCCAGCCAAGTCTTGTCCTTACAGCTATAGGGCCATTTTCATCTGGACATCTGGGTATTTCCACGGGAACTGACAAAAATGCATGCGACAAACTAATTATCATCTTTGGCCTTATTCTGTAATAATCGGCGAGGGGCAACTCTTCAAGATGATTTTTACAATTTATGCCACCCATGGAAAACGACTGTGTTGGCAACTCTAAATTTTTAACCAAATATACTTTTGAAATGTTATATTTCTCACTTTCATTTTGTGAGCCACTAATTGTCAAGTCAACAATTTCTGTTTGTTGGCTACTACTGTGCCCATTAAGCCATTGCAATCTCAAATTTTCCCTTTTTCCTTCCAATCCAATTTGTTTTCCAATATCCCAATCTAGCATGGTGGCGTCAGCGCCGTCGTCTATAAATGCGTAGATGGATATACGTTTTTTGGGACCATAAATCATCACTGGGATTATTTGAAATAAGATTTCACTCTTTTGAGTACCTGCATGTAGATTTACAACTTCTCTGGGATTTTCATTTCGAGCAACTGTGGCAACGCTATTGTTTTGTTTACATTTTTTATCATCTGGTGAGTGCAATAATGGATTGTGATATTTTTTACAGCCACTTATACCACATAATTGTTTCTTGTAACACTTTCCAACTTGATGTGGTCCTTTTAGGCATGCAAAACAAAGCCGGAGTTCCCGTACCTTCTTCCAACGTTCATCAATAGGAGCGCTCTTAAATACTGGACAATCGGTAAGTGCATTACAATTTTCAGAGCAGACCATACATTTTTTGGTAGAAGTTGTGGTTAATGCATATTTATTTTTACTTGCCTTTTTTACAGATGATGACGACGACACGGGAAGACCATCAGAAACCATGTTGGCGACTTTTCTGACACCATCGAGCCACTCGGAGAAACGTTTCAAATTGGGAGGCTCTTCCAGGGCAATACATTTTTCAGCCCACTGCATCTGTTTTGTTGGCGGCAGCTTGGAAACTAATTCGCTGAGTAAGGTTGGGTTGTTCAAATGATGCGTACCACTAGCTGTCTGCAGAAACCGTACCATATTTGTGACCTTTGTAGCGAATTGTATCAATAAATCAAGTCTTCCTTCAGGGACATATGAAAGTGAATTTATTTTGTGTATTTGGCTTTTTATTAATTGTTCAGGACGACCGTAAGTTTCACACAAAATATCCAAAATCACATTTACATTTCTGGAACTTGATAACAAAGACTCCACTGTTTCTTTTGCCGGACCATGTAGTGCTTCACGAATGCGTATTATGTTCTGTAAGGGACTGTATTCAAATTCGGCTGTCGTTTGTTCAAATTCTTCTTTGAATGTCGGCCACTCCTCTGGCAGACCGTAAAATTTTGGAAGGGGGTAAATTTTCTTGGCTCTTACGGACGTGGAACCTTGGCTGTGGGAAGAAACATTAGTAGAGGACTCACCGTTTTCATCCAATAATGCTGCCTGAACTGTATTTGAAGTTGAGGCCCTCAAGGCTGCTCTTGGTATATCGTTGACATTTGCTGCGACCGTCTGTCCACTATGAGCTACACTTTGCGACACCAATTGCATTTCTTGTTGCAGTGACGTTATGCTTGCGGCTGTCTGCTCTCTTTGTGCCACGAGCAAATTTTGCAAATTCATGTTCACTGCATCAATCTGCTTCATCATTTCATTTTGCATGTCCGCCATAAGACGCAAAATTTCGGGCTGAGATGACTGTGGTTGTACTTTACTACCTCCCGGCTGACCGGGCGGTACCACTGGTGAATTGACGGACGATTGTTGGCCGGTCGCCGGCGCCGCGGCTGCTGAATTTTTTTTTACATTACCATCCATATCGGCCAAACGTTTTGGTGGCACACCTTTATTGGACCGATCACTTGTTCTGGGAGACTGTTCCGCCATACGTTGTACAAACAACACAAAATTTTAACAATTGTTGTAACACTGGAGACACAAGGACAACAAACTCCGACAATGTTACTAGACAGAACCAAACAAGTGTCCAAACAAAATGGTGAAATCGCCTACCGTTCTATACAAATTACTCTTTATTCCATAAAGAATAATTGCGCCAAAATAGAATAAAGATGTCGTCCTCCAAATTAAATAAAAAACTCCGTCGATATGCGTATAAAACTAAGTTGAGTAATTTGAGTAATTTATTCTCTAAAAAGATATAGGTTAACAAAGGTTTTTGTATTTACGGGCCACTTACATTTTGTTGGACATCTTATCTTTTGGACGACATTAAACAAACTGCCGCCAACATTAAATAGTTTCAATAATAAAATGGCCGTAATGCTTCTATATATAATTATTAATAATTTAAAAGTTGGCCTTACTGTCTCAAAAGGAGAAATTAGGGGAAATGATAATTAAACATAAAAATACATAAACAAAGCAAACAGAACAAAACAGCTGATCAGGGATGAGAGTTATCGGCATTATCAACAGATGGGAATGGGCACATATATTAATAATTAATATTTTATTTCTTTTTTATTCAAATTGTTTGCTTTTGTTTTTAAATGTAAATTTTTCAGTCGCTGCGTTGTAATTTTCTACTACAATATTAAAAAAACACAGTAGTATCATTTGGAGATTTTGCTAAAATCTAGTAACGAGCTAGATATTGTTTTGTATGGGAAATCTAATAAAAATGAGCTAGATTGTGCTCGAAATCTCGTATATACCAGATTTTTCTTAGATGTAAACGCACTATTAGTTAGTGGGCGTGATGAAAACCGATTGGCCAGATTAATTAAAGAAACAATGATAAGTACCCTGTTGGAAAAACTGTAAGAACAAGTTACGTGACCAGCACTTTAAAATAGGGTTGTCTTAGGAGGGTTATTTGCCCCTTGTGATCTGTACTAGAATATTGCAACTGACCCTTCCTAAATTATAACCTTTTTTATTTCAGAATAAATCGAGTATGATATTAAAACAACGACGTAACGTGATGTATCGTAACGTAACGAAACTCAAATGAACTCGACATAGATTATGTAGCGTAATATAACGAAACGTTTCATAAAATTACGTAACGTTACTCGACCCCCGAAAATAATATTTGAAACAAAAATTATTACAATTAACGTGACGTAACATTACGGACCGTGACGCATCTCTACCTAACATTACGTAATGAAAGGTAACGGTAACTTAAAACAAAACACCAGTTGGTTCAAAAATATCAATGAATACAAGCATAAACAATTAAAATAAATTAAAAAGTACCATTTTATATGGAAAATTTTGTGGTAGGTTCACATTTTCGCTCATAACTTTTGAACTCCTCGACCGATTTGGCTAAAATTCAAACTGAACCTGTATAGGAATATACCAAACCATCCTTGTGAAATCGGGCAATGGGTATTGCGTTTTCGCGCTGTGATCAATCAATACACCAATTTTGCATAGAAAAAAATGTGTTAAAAGTGGAATTAAAATATCACTGAGAATAAAAATTAATAAATTTAAATATTTTAGGCCTAAAATGTTCAATTCCAATTGTTTAGTTTATACATTGATTCACTCTATTGGATGAAATATAAAAAACGATCGAAAAATTTGCCTCAAAATAACCCAACTTCAAACCGCTATAAAAAAAGCAATACGAGCGAACTTTTTAAAACCCTTTGGTGGTTCTTCACTACTTATAGTCTACTATCATTTCACGTTGGCCCCAATTCGGGAAACTTTCGATGACCCAAAATTTGTTGCAGTGTAATTTGCCATTATTAATAAATTCATACTACGTTAATTTTTTTGAAAATAAATTTTTCTAAAAAATATGTATAGTTTCTTTTTACCAATTTGCGCGTATTCACACCCACAATAGTATCGGTATCATATACAAAAAATATATAAATGCTGTAAAAATTAATATTTAATTAAAACAAAATTAAAACACTAAATACAATTTACAATAGTTATTATTTTGAATGATATATGAAAATAAATTTGTAAGTAGAAAAATGGTTCTTAGCATCAATGCTAACTGCAAATAGCCTGGGCGGCAGTCTTTTGAATTGGTTTTTGTATGGGCAAAAAAAGTTTGAATTCTGGTGGCAGTTCGTCTTCCGAGTACAACCGATCTGAGAAGTACACACGTCTTATACGACAATTGGCATGTATCTGTACCCTAAGAGTCTCAACGTAATTGGTTCCATAAGCACGCCTTGTGAAGTCAGACAAATTGAATTGTATTTGATTCCATCCCTCGTCCAACCTCATTGGCATTGTGCATATAAAAGGCTTTACACGAGTTGTCGACTGGTAGTTACTAGCTCTAAACCGTCTTCGAACATTTTTATCATCTAGAACCTAAAGAGAAGAATACGACTTACGCCATAACCATGAAAAATTACTCGGAATATAAATTTTACCTGAACTTCAAATGTAAAATATTTTTTCATATTTTTTATAATCATAACGAGAAATGGCAGCTTAATTCCTAATGTTTTTTTAGGATCTGACGGGCAAGTTATAAATGTTGTGCTTACATTTGTTCCAACTATTTCCAAAACTAAACTTTGTATATCGTTGTCAGTTATGCGTTTTATATGACCATTTCTCACCTTTTTGTCCCATATTTGCAAAGGCTTACTACCAATGCTGTACAAAATTGACAAAAATCCAGACTGAAATGTATTCTTAAACATGATGTATAAAATAAACCAAAATTGTTCCCAAATAAGATTTATTCAAACTCGGAGGAAAACTGAAACTTTTTGTTGGATTTTGAGAGTATTGTTTATATCGATAATTGGAATTATAGATGCCATATCGACCAACAACTTACGTGATTGTTGACAACTTCGAGTTTTACCCCCCCCAATCTCACATCACACTAAAATTGTAAAATCGTTGTGTACGTATTATCAACGAAAAATTGTTCGAATTAAGGTGCTATTACATGATGTCTTTTTACAAAGGTACTGTCAAATTTTTCCACAACAAAAGTTGTACACATCGTGTGATACATATGAAACATTGTTTATGTACAATACATGAGGAAAGTCACATGTACATTTTTCAATTAGAACAGGTTCTATTTTTGCATGACAAACAAATGAAAATACAACACTGCTTGTGGCGGAAGAAAAACAGAGTAAATTTTAAAGAATAATATTGAAAGAAAAATAAATTGTTTAGTATTAATTAACAATTAAAAAAATATATAACCTTTTTTTTAACAACAAATTTTTGTAAATTCACAAATTAAATCAGCTGTTGTTTACATTTTGAGGTTATGTCATACGGAAATAAATACGCACGTGTGATAGCAAAAATTATGAATCGTATGTAAAAGACAATTTTGACAGACATGAAGAATTTCATATGGATAAAAAAAGTGACAGTACATATATAAAAAACACTTCGTGTAATAGCACCTTTAGTCGAATCCATCGCCATTAAATTTTATGCTCACACATCTGACTGCAATCTCATTTTTAAGATGTTGTAGAAGCGTAAACTTGAAAAAATTTGTATACTTCTCTCTCTTATTTTATTTTAAGTAGAGTTACCGAGTTTATTATACAGGCACATGTTTGAGGGAAAATGTTTACATTTATTATTATTAGTATTATTTTAGTAATAGTTAATAATATTTACGCTCTATAATTAACAAACTTGCGTTTTTGAATGCGCATTTCAAAAAATAAATCATTATAATAGATTTAACAAGTTAAAACTTCAATTACAATTTTACAGAATCCAGTAAACTTGCATTAAATTTACAACAGGGTAACATTAATCATCGTTAGTGTCTGCCACTACTCGCATGAAAAATTTGGTGCCATTAAGCCGATGGCACAATGAATACGTTGCGTCCGATAAGTCGAATTTTCCGACTGACAGAAAAGTTGTTTACATGCATGCGCAATGTCTGATGGCAGAATGAACACGTTACGGCGAATACGGCGCATACGGCGAATGCGTTCGTACGTCGAAGTTAAAATGTTTTCAACTTTCGACGTATACATTGTACGTTTGACAGCTGATATTTGTTATTATAAAGTGCAGCAGCTTAACGGCAGAATGGTAAGTAAATATATATTGTAATAAAATAGAGATTTAAATCAAAAGTTTAACTTTGTAATGAAATTTTTTTTTATATATTTGATGGAAGAATGTTTATGAAATTATGCAAAACGACTGTGGCTTTGACAATTTTTCCTACATTTTTGGGGTTCATTTGCAGTGGAGATAGAAGTATTCGCCATCGTGCTGTTAGAATTCCAAAAGCATTTTCGATGGCACGACCTTCGACCTACGTAAAAAGGCAAATAATAGTAAATCACTAATAATAAAAAAATTTGTTATATTATCAGTCGCCATTATCTCCAAATATTTTCGCGCTTCATTTAAACATATAATGCTTAACACTATTTTAAGGGTGTCTTCCATTTCCATTTTTATTTCAAAACAAATCCAAACTTTCAAATTCAATTTTAATTTGTATAAAAAATGTTAACATTAACAGCTGATTTCATTTCTAGCCGTACGGCGATGACGTACTTTATGTGCCTTGCAATACGGCCAGTACGTTTAATAAGTCGACTTATCGGACACAACGTATTCATTGTGCCATCGGCTTTAGTGTGACCACTGCGGAAAATGTGTGTGTGTATTAGTAAAAAAATGTGAGTGTATTGAGTTTTTCGAACTTGCAGTGTGATGTGAGATTGGTGGGTTAGTGAAATGACAACGAAATTAAAGGCCCAAAAGACTACACAAAATGCTTGCGCAACATCGCGTTTGCGCAACGCGTTGTGTAATGTGTAGGGGAGTTTTTCATGTTTGCGCAACAGTTGTGCAAAAATCAAATTGATTTGATTTTTTTGAATTTTGGGTAGTGTGTAGGCAATTTCCATACAAAATTTCCATTTTTTAAAACATCTCGCGTTGTCAACACAGGCGGAAGAAAATAAGGAATGAAATAAATAACAATAATATGAAATCTGCGTAGGGTACGTTTAGCAAAATATTTGAAGAAAAACATTAAAATTAAAATGTCTGAAGAAAAAAATTAAAATTAATAAGATTAAAATAAACACATAAGAAACCAAACTAGAATTCTCTGCTTGTGCTTATGAATTTTGTGTAGCGTATATCCAAAAAAGCTGTTGCGCAAACACGATGTTGCGCAAGCATTTCGTGCAGCCTATTTGGGTCTTAATACTTTTGAATATAAGTGTATATGTTACCATATTGATTCAGCGATACACGAAAAATGTAACTGGCATCACTGTAAAATTTAGTAACCGATTCGCGACCCTACAAGAACAGTGACGGCAACAGCCACCGCAAAGTGGCGCCCGTAGAGCAAACGAGGTTGCAAAAATAAAAATTTTCATGTACGCCGACGAAGTTTTGAATAAACCCATATTATAGGAAACTTTTCAACGATTTCAAATATGCTACTCTTAATAATATCACATTTTTAGTTTAGAAGATATAACCGTTCAAAGTTGACTGACTTTCGGTTTTCAAAAAAACACACAATTTTTAGTCAATTTGTTGCGATTTCAGGTGTAATATCACGAAAAATAGGTAACGAATCGCCTTATTTTTTATTTGTATTGATTGATGTATTTATTAAATCTATAATGATAAAAAAAAATTAACTGTTTGCTTTGTTTTTCTCCTGGTAAATCACTATTTAAAAACTATCCGTTTTTTCACTATTTTTCAACTTTGACCGAAAATAAAAAAAATCCATATTTTTCTATATTTGCCATATTTGCAAAACATGTTCTTTGAATATTTCTTTACATAATTCAAAAGGTTTTATCTGCCCTTACGTGCCCGTTTGGCTTCTAGAGGTAAAAAAGGTTAAAAAGACATGGTTGCAGAAATTGTATGGCGTGCATCCCTTACATGTTTTGGCTGACAGTAGTTTGATCTAATAGTTTGAAAATTGCATTTTAAGTCGGTTGTGTACCTGGAGCCTCTGCCAAAGTCTACTCCCAATATTCTGTTGCAGACACAGGATGCACAAAAAACTACTCATTGAAATTCACAGGTACGCACCTCACTTAAAAATTACTTTGGAGTACAAATGGTCAAGAACAATATTGACTTATGGTCCCTCCAGGTAGGCACAAATCTTATTTAGACACGAGCATAATATCAAAATTGCATAATTCAGCCTAAATCCATATGTATACAGGGAACAGGTAAATTTTTAGGCATGGTAGCATAAGCCTATATATTGCAAAATAAGCATAATGCCTGGATTAGTATACGACTGAAAGTTGGCGCAACAAGTACTGAAACCATGGCGTTAAACAATTTAAGTACTGAAAACATGGCGTTGAACAATTTAAAGTTATTTGAACTGTTTAGAAGGTCAACCACACCAAAGTTTTACACGGAAGCTGCTTTAGAAGAACTTGATAGCTTATACGGAAATATTGAGAGAAGCGAAATTATAAAAAATTATTTTTATCTGATATATGCAAATATTAAGGCAAAATGGGTGAAATCTAATCGAACCATTCAGAACTTCAACTCCAAATACGAGGACTGGCTTAATGAAGACACCATTCTGGATATATTGGCAGTAGATAAACCCACCACATCAACCATAGGAGCAAAAGGAAGGCCAAAAAAAGTATTGAGGAGTGTTCAATTTTCGCAAGAAAGAGGAAACTTGCCGATGCCACCAATGACTTGACCACGAAGCATTTATCGGACGCGCTGTCTATTAAATATACAAAGGATAGTGAAAGAGTTAGGTCGCAGATTACAAAATCTGTTGCTGATGCAAGCCCACTGCGACTAAAAAGGATTAATGAAAGCATTCCCACGCCCACAAACGAACACATTAAAAAGTATGGTTCCGAAGAAGCCTTGGCCTTGTTTATGGACTTACAACTTTCCAAAGAAAAATATGAGATACTCCGGGCATCCTTGATGCGACACGGGGCTGACGTTTTACCAGGATACAAGCATATTACGCAAGCCAAAATAAATTCACGACCACTGCATACGGAGTTTACGGAAGTCTCTGTGAAAGCCAATCTGCAGGATCTCAAGGGCCATACAGCAAAACAGTTGTTGGAGAGTCTTCCTGAAAATGAGGTGAAAATTCTTCCTGAGAAACTGACATTGATCAGCAAATGGGGCTGCGATGGATCATCCGGACAAAGCGTTTATAAGCAAAGGATATCTTCCGATGACGCTACAATATCGGACGGAAATATGTTTATGGCATCTGTTGTTCCTTTGCGGCTAAAATCTGATGTTTCCCTACACTGGAAAAATCCACGTCCGTCATCAGTGCATTATTGCCGACCAATAATGTTTCAGTTTGCAAGGGAATCGGCAGAACTCATAAGGACCACGATGAAGGACACTGAAGAACAAATAAGCAAGATTAAGCCTACAAAGCTGCAAATTGGAGAAGGAAAATATATTGAATGCAATTACGAGTTCCACCTGACCATGGTTGACGAAAAGTCGTAAACGAACTGACAGGAACAACCTCAACATTGTCATGCCCGATTTGCAAAAAGAGTCAGAAGAACTTTGGTAATTTAAACGATTCTACAAACGAGGAGAATTACGAATATGGAATGTCACCATTGCACGCAAGGATAAGGTGTATGGAGTTCTTGCTAAAACTGGCGTATACCCTACCACAAGAGGAGGAAAACTTCGATGAAAATACATCAATAAAGGATAAGGAAAAGATCAGAAAGAAGCAAATACAGGATGCTTTTTTTAAACAAGTTGGACTAAAAGTAGACTGTACCAAGCACGGATACGGTAATTCAAACGATGGAAACACTTCTAGGAGATTTTTTGAAAATGATGAGGCAGTAACTAGAATCACTGGAATTGACAATCAAATCGTGAAAAGATTGGGAACGATCTTGAATGTTTTAAACTGCACAGAAAATGTCAATTCTACAAAATATGGAGAATATGCATCGAAAACTGCATCTCTTTTAGCAGAAATGTATCCACAGAAGAAGTTGACCCCGACCGTCCATAAAATATGGCAAAGATATAATTGAGTACCACTCTCTGCCAATTGGAGAGCTTTCTGAAGAAGCACAGGAGTCTCTTAACAAATTTTATAAAAAATATAGATTGCAGAACACATTCAAAGCATCAAGGGTAAGGCAAAATGAGGACCTCTTCAACATGTTGGCAGCATCTTCCGATCCACTTATTTCTTCCCTGCGGCATGTGAAGTCACGAATAGAATTAGAAAATAATTATAGTTTAGAAATGATTAGTCTTTTAGATATACCTTCTCTTACGAATTGTGATGAATATTTAACAGAAAATTGAAAAAATAAATTTAAAAAAGAAGTAATTTTTTTTTAATTTGCTGGGTAATAATTTAAAACATAAAACCCTAAAGAAAAAAATAAAAACAATCTAAAAATGTAAAAATAATTTTTTTTTAGTTACCATAAAATTGATTTTTCTACAAATTTTAACTTTGATAACCAATAAGTAGGCCCCTACAAAGCGTAGCACCCTTTCCCTGAACAGTTATCTATCATATGCTGTTAAAACTGTTCAATTATGTTATTCGGTTCAAAAGATATGCTTTTTGCAACGAAAAAACTCAAATGGCGCCACTGTGAACCGTCCACAGCCCTACAAGAAATGAATGACCGAAACTAACACATAAACAATTTTTGAACTAACCCACTTGCAGTTTTTTCTATTTGAAAAACATAAGACTGTCATTGTTGCTGTTGTAGAGTTGTTTTTTTAAATTTTTTTTCGTTAAATTGCAATACATATATGTGAATTACCGGGTACTATTCATTATTGGCTGTCGGAAAGTGAAATTAATTGTGAAGTGTTAAGGGCAATATACACTAATCAAATTCCCATCCAGCATTATGATGGTATGAGTGAGAATTTGTTAGTATGTGTAACACCGACGATGCTGGATGAAAAATCAAAAATTTTAGATTTTTGGCATGCTGGATGAGAAATGTACAGTGAAATCTCCCGTAGGCGGACACCGACCGTCACAGCAAATTTGACCGTTAACGGGAGGTGTCCGTCTTCGGGATAGTTCATTTAAAAAGGTCAGGACTTATCTGCAATTTAATATGTATGCTATTATGAGTAAAACAAATTTCTACGCATTACAACTTAAATATGTATGTTTATTTATTTTTTAAATTCATTTTAGTTTAATTCATACATTCATTAAAAACAAGTAACAAAATTAGATTGATCGTTTTTGGTTAAAAAAATTACTTCAAAAAACTTAAATTTATGTGGTAGTGAAAAAGAACTGGCGGATTGTAGCTTGCTTAGAGTTCGCTTGCTTCCATTTTTTTGTGCATTTCTTCAAAACGAGTTTCCAAATTGTTTAATTTTTTATATGCCATAAAATCGTTTAAAGCAAAAGCTTTCAAACGTGCAATCAGTGTTAGGGCTTCTTCGAACGATTTAATTTTATCGATTTCTTCCTCTACAACATCCTCTTCTGAATCACTTGACATTATTTCTGAAGTTTGTGAATTTTTAAAGTTCATTTCAATGTTATCATTTTCAGTGTATGCAGTGTTATCGATGTTTAAAAATTCTTCAAAACTAGTCTCGTTAGTTTTTGAAATTCTTTGAAAATTCAGTAGTGTTGCTAATGGCACATCATCTAATGGCACATCATCAATTTGGTTTTGATCCATGAATCCGAAAACTGTTTTTTATTGTAGAAGGTTCAACTTTATTCCATGCGGTTTTCCTAAAACATATTGCGTCCAGAACAGTGATACTCTTTGAAAGCTCTGATACTGATTTGGCTGAACTCATTTTTGAGATTACGTAATTCAAAATCAAACTTCTATAGTTAACTTCAAAACTATGTATTATGCCTTGGTCCAGAGGTTGGCAAACCGATGTTGTATTTGCTGGCAAAAAGCTTACATTAATATTGGTAAGTGACAAGTCCCTAGGATGAGATGCAGCATTGTCTAAAAATAAAATAATTTTTCGCTCATTATGTCTCTCGTCATCCAGGCCTTTTTATTGGATTTCCAATCAACTGGTAATTCGGCAACAGATATGTTTTCAAATGCGCGGGGACGAGCAGCTTTACCAATAACTAACATTATTTCTTTCTGACCAACCATGTTTACACAAAACAAGATTGTTAACCTTTCCTTTGACAATTTACCTCCGGTACATTTTTCTGATTTAAGAGCTAAAGTTTTTGTATTAAGTGCTCGAAAAAAATACCACTCTCGTCTGCATTGTAAATGTCTTCTGGCTTATAGTTACAAAGTATTGAAGGGAGTTTTGTCTTAAACTGCATCACATCTTCAGGAATAACGTACGCAGCCTCTCCTGAAATGCACCTAAAAGCAACATTATGTCGCTTGCGCCATTTTTGTAGCCACCAATTTGAAGCAAAAAATCCATGATAATCTATTTTCTCAGCTATTTCTTTGGCCTTTGCCCTTACAATTGGTCCTGATATAGGCAAATTCTTGCTTCTGGCAATTGCAAACCAATCAAAACACATCTTGTCAACTTCCGAACCTTTTGTCGAAAGACAATTCTCTTTATAATTAATGTTAAATCCAGATTGCCATCTGGCTCTAAGATGTTCCTTATATTTTAGAATGCTCGCAGACTGAGTTTTTCCAATATTGTATGTAATTAAGCACCTTTTTTAAAAAAAATTTGTTTTGTTACAATACCTTTTTGCAATCTCACGTACTGAAAGTTTTTCATGTTCTTGAACATTTATAATTTTAATTTTTTCTTTTAATGTAAGAGAATTTCGCCCAGCCATGGGACAATTAAAATTCTTCGATAAATTGTTATAACACCTTACTCAATCAACACTTACTCTCAAATGAACTCGCTTAAAAAAACTTAAAAGAAAACCACGCAACAAACTGTCAATGATAGAAAAAAGGGAAATCACACAACTTAAAATGTATGTGTACTACTCATTGTGTAGTGTTGCTGTGGCTTAAGTGCAAATAGTATGGTAATAATTTTTATATATGAATGAACATGTTTTGTATGTTTTTCTCGTATTTGTTAAAATTGTTGTCCATCTACTGGAGGTGTTTTACAGAAAAAAGGTGTCCGCGTCCGGCCATGGGAGTGTCTGCCCAGCAGAGAGTAATTTGTTATAACAATACTTTGAAAACAAAGGGACTTGGAAAATTGTCCGTTTCATAGAGGTGATCGCCTACGGGAGGTGTCCGTTAGTAGAGTTTTCACTGTATTACATTTTCTCATGCTGTACAGGTTGTACAGCAAATGTATATGCTAACGTCAAGCACACGTACACAATGCTTGATGTCAAGCGGTTGACAAGTGTATAGTGGCCTTTAACTTAAATTGTTAAAATAAACAAAAATACAAACATAAATAAAGTTAACGCTTTATACATATATATTTTAAAAAAGCTGATTATTTAAATGATTCAAGTGATATCGCACACAGAATGGTTAAAGAGTTCAATATGAAAAATAACTGCCCAAACGCGAAAACTTATGAAGGTGTTATCAAATGACTTTGCCTCCTCCCGGGATTCTAATAAAAGGGAGGTTCAATTGGTTTGTCGACTACAAGTTTAGGTTTAGGAAAGGTAATTAATTAAATTAAAAGTTCAAGTTAATTTTGGCTTAAGTCTAGTTTAGTGGCTACTCTCCAATTTCTTTAATTTTTTTGGAGGTGATAGGGGCTGTTGGTACGATTTAGGAGAAATAGTTTTTTTTCGGTCGGACCTATTTTCGGAGTTATGGATCGACAAAAGTTTGACCTTGATTTGTACATAACTTTGTCAATTATTATCGGATTTCAGTAATATATATGTCATTGGAAAGCTTATTTGAGTGCCTTTTATTTGGTATTTCAACATTTTAAATCCATTAACCCATTATGAACCTATTGATTTTATTTTATTTTTTTGCAATTTTTTTTCGGAAACGTCCCATTATCTCATAAGATGATCAATATAATGTTGATATTTACATCAACTGTGTGATAGCTGGGTCCACTAGCTTCATTCATGTATTGTTTGACCTCTTATGCCCAAATCAACCCATAATATATTATACTATTATTCTACCCTTATATCGCTGCCTGCGGCGCTTTTCCGAACAAAAATTTTACAAATAATACATTTTCCAATTTTATGCCCAAATCAACCCATAATATATCTGTGGTCACAAGCAATGACCGCCTAACTCGAAAATCATGCTTTTGAGAAAAATAGTTTTTTATATAAATGTAATGGGGCTTCATTACGACTTAGGTCAGAATATTTGTATCAATATCTTCTTAAAAAGCAGTGTTAGAGAAATGGGGATTTGACGTAAATATAAAGATTTTTTAGCAGAATATGATAGTATACATAACTCAAATCGGCGAAAATCATTCTTTCGAGAAAACTAACTGTTTATATAAATGTAATGGGGCTTTGTTACGATTTAGGTCAGTATGTTTTCATTAATACCTTTTTAACAAAAAGTGTTAGAGAAATGGAGATTTAACGCAAATATAAAGCGTTTTTAGTAGAATAGGACAGCATACATAACTTAAATCGTTCTTAAGTCGACTTAGGCGGTTATCGCTTGTGACCACAAATATTATACTATTATTCTACTCTTACTTATCCCTCCTATTATGAATTTTTTTTTTAAATCCCATGAAACCGTCAACAAATCATGAAGAATTACAAAATTTAGCTGCGGAGGAAGAACTGGTTTCCGAAAATAGTTCAGACTCGTCACTGGCAGGAAGTGAGAAAAATGTTAGAGATGAATAGATAAATTGAAATTTGTGTTTTTTTTATTGTTTGAAAAAAGTGCCGCTGGCGGAAAAAATAAAAATATAATAAGTAATGTTATAATTCCAACAAAAAGGAAAAAATGTTTTATTTGCAAAAATTTTCATAACAGGCCGAATAAACAAGAGTAGAATAATAGTATAATATGTTATGGGTTAATTTCGCGAAAAAAAATTATAAAGTGTAGGTAAAATCCCTAATATCTCCGGTCCTAAGAGGGAGGTCAACTGGTTATTTTTAATTGCTAAAACTATTTAAACAAGTCTTAAAAGCTACAAAAAGTGTTTTATTGCTATATTCAAATTGCGAATATTATTTACTTTATGGAGTAAAGTAAATTTGGTGTTTTTCGAGATAATTCTTCTACGGTACTTCCTGTGTAACGTGCTGCTGTTATTGCATCTGCCTAATTGCTGAATTCCTACTGCCGCCATTTAAATTTTTCTTTTTTTTTAGTTGCTAAACTATTTAAACAAGGGTTTTAAGCTGTGAAATTAATTTACCAGACAAAAATTATTCCTATACGTTAATACAATGGCTCCAGCGAAAATGTATTATAAATGTGGTGATTGCAATGCAAATATTGGGAATTCAGCCTATATTCAATGTGATATGTGCTCGTCGTGGGTACTTGCTGTGTGCGCTAATATTCCTGAAGATGACCTTGATGCATTGAAGGATGTTAAGGTACTGTCTTAAATATGTAGCTCTTGTAAGCTTAGCCTCTGCTCAGGCGGCCAGCGGTCACTACGTGATGACATAAATTCTAAATTTGATGGTATAAATTCTGAATTTGATGACATAAATTCCAAATTTGATACCTTGAATACTAAAATGGATCGTGAGCGTGCCTCCATTAAGCAACCTGATGTGATTGCCGATCTAAAAAGTGAAATTTCGATTAGCGTAAGTTCTATTAAATCTGATGTGCTCGACTGCAATAAGCTGATACGGCAAGTGGAATCCTCTACGGATATCAGAATTTAATCATTGGAGGTGGAAAACAATATGATTTATAAGAAATTAAACCGTGCTGACGTGGTGATTGGTGGCTTACCAGACGGTCTAAAATCCATTACTCACTCCAGGATATTAATCACGCTTTCTACATTAACTCTAAAAAAGCGATATTGGTTAAATTTAACAGTGTATTGCTGCGGGATGAGGTAATGATAGCGTATTTCCATAACATGAGGACCCGACCTCTGAAAGGTTCTGATATTGTCTTTGATCCCAATGTTTCTAAGTTGTATCTTGATCGGCGAGTGTTTTTAAATGATCATTACCCTCCTGCTGTTGGCAAATTTAATTCCCAATGTCGTAAGCTGCTTAAGAACAAAATTATAAGCAAATATAAGATAATAAATTCAGATAAGCCTAAAGCTAAATTGACAATGATTAATGGCGAGATACTTGAATGTGATGCCTTGAGATGTGCTGCGTTGTTGACGGGAGGTGCTGTTGTTGTTGCTGATTAGTTTGTTTGTAATCATTACCACCTTTATTTGTAGTTCTTAAATTTTTATTTATTTTTTTTTTTGATTTGTTTTTTCTCATATATTTTAACCAGTTGGTTTATTTTTGAATATAATTCAGTTTTATGATAGTTATTTACTGTGTAATATGTTAATTTTTTTATATTCTTTTTGCTTATATTGGTTCCCCATAGTAACGTTTTTTGCTAATTTTGATGTCTTTTAACAATAATATGGGTCCTGTAATTAGTGATAGTTCATATTTGAATTCGGTATTACAAACTCATTTAAATAATTTTAAAGTGGCTCAATCAAATTGCCGGAGCATTAGGCCGTCTTCCAACTCTGTAAAGATAGATGAGCTCAAATTTCTTCTGAGGGATAATGTGTTCGATTTGTTTGCTGTCTCGGAGACTAATCGGGCAGTGGATATTCCGGGCTATAAGTTTTGTCATAATGATCGTTCATCTGAATTTTTATCTAGAGGAGGGGGGTGTTGGATTTTATATCTCCAGTAAAATTAAGTTTCAGCAATTCTTCAAAGTATCTGATGCGGGAGTTTGTGAGTCTCTTTTCATAGAATTATTTTTCGGTTGTATTAAAATTTTGCTTGGGGTAGTTTATCTACCAGGTGGAAATCTGGTCACTTTTGAAAATAAACATGGTGAGCTTTTTTCGAAATATTATATTATAGTGGTTGGTGACTTCAATTGTAACTTATTTGATGTTACTAAGGGTAACTTGTTTCGATCCCTATGTAGGATATTTGACCTACTCATTTCCCACAATTCTAAACCTACTCATTTTGATATGGCCAACAATTTCACCTCGCTGCTAGATTTATTCTTAGTAAGCAATATTTCCTTGATTTCCTTTTCGGATCAGATACAATGTCCTTCGATATCCGAGCATGCATTAATTTTTGCTTCTTTTGGCTTTAATATGACAGCTTTTCCGGAATTTTTTGAATACCGCGATTTTAGTAACTTTAATTGGGATGGCTTATTTTCCTTGTTGAATAATTTTGATTCTTTTGAGTTTTTTAATACTGGTGATGTGGATGATAAATGCTCTTTACTTTGTTCGCTCTTTGATAGTCTATTTGCTTGTGTGCCTGTTGTAAGGAAAAGATTACATAATATAAGAGATGTTTGGATGGAGTCAAGAAATATTGTCCTAGCAAGATCATTGAGGAATTTAGCGTATGCTGCTTTTCGTTCTGAGCGTTCAAATCAGAATTGGTCAAATTATTGTAGGCTTCGTAATAGGGCTAAAAATGTAATTCGGAGAGAGAAAAGGAAGCACTTTTCTAAACTCTTTTGGGGATTAGATTCTACTGATTTGTGGAGAGTACTGAGGCGTTCTGGGTGTGTAGGGGATGATGATGTGGTTTGGGATGGTGATGTTGAGGTTCTTAATAATTTTTTCGCAGGTGGTATGGATCTGGGTAATCAGGATCATGTTGACCTTAATGATTTGGATGATGTTCTGAGTCCTTTTCCTTTCGTTGTGTGAGTGAGATGGAACTACTAGAAGCCCTTAATAAAGTGAAGTCAAAGTCTGTTGGCATTGACGGAATTCCTATTAAATTTATAAAAACATTGTTTCCGTACTTATCGACCCTTATTTTGAACTTGGTAAATACTATTCTCACTACATCGAAATTTCCCATTGCTCGGAAGACTGCTCGTGTTGTTCCCATTCCTAAATCGAGAGTGGTAAATAGTCCTGACGATCTAAGACCCATTTCTATACTTTCTGCACTGTCCAAAGCTGTCGTGCATCTCCTTAAATATCAGATACTTCAGTTTACATCTAGTCATATTTCTGAATCTCAGTATGCTTTTCGTCAGGGTTACACTACGACCCTTTTACTTCTTAAACTCACTGATGCTATTAGAGAAAATGTGAATAGTGAGTGTTTTGATTTCACTTGATCTCCCTAAAGCCTTCAACTCTATTAACCATATGAGAATGTTATGTAAGCTTAAATATGAATTTGGGTTTTCAAATTCGGCTTGTAAACTATAATATCCTATTTGAGTGGTAGATCCCAGTTTGTGGTACTAAATGGTCTTAGATCTGGCTTACTCTCTCTTTACTCTGGTGTACCTCAAGGTTCCGTTTCAGGTCCTCTATTGTTTATTTTGTATATAAATGATTTCCATTTGACTACTGACTCAAGGACCTGTGATACGTTCATATTTGCTGATGATGTTTCTTTGCTATTTAAAGGCAGCCGCTTTTTTTTCGGACGTCTTAGAAAATGACTTAAACCATTGTCTTGAGTGTGTCTCCCAGTGGACTTAGACAAACTCATTATCCATAAATTCCTCTAAAACTAAGGCTATTATATTTGGCCCTACAAATCGATCTTTAATTGACTCTAATATTTTCTTTTGCAGCCAAGGTGTTTAGGGGTTGTTCTTGATAACAAGCTGTCTTTCAAACCTCATATTGATGCTCTATCTGGTAGAATCTGAGGCTCATTGCGTAGGATTTATTCCATTTATGTTTTCCTACCCTTTCGAATCAAGTTAAGATTAGCTCATTCCCTCTTGATGTCGCAGGTGTTATATGGACTTGAGGTGATATCAGGTACAATTGGCATACATTTTAGAAAACTGAAATGTATAGTCAATACAATTGTATGATTTATTTATGGTGGGGGAAGACGGGTTCATATCTCGAGCTATGTTCATCGCTTCCTTGGATGTTCATTTGAAAATTTTGTTAAATACCGTAATTTAATTTTATTTCATAAGATTATAAAAACTGGCAGACCTATTAAACTATGTGATCTATTTATTTTTTCACGATCTACTAGGAACCCTCAAGTGTTTATTCCTAGGATTGTGAGGTCCTTGTTTGAGAGGTCTTTTGTGGTCAAGGTGGCTCGTTGTTGGAACCGACTGCCTCATGAGCTATGTATTTTCTCACAGTCGAACAATGTCTTTCGTTTAAAACTGCTTCAGCACTTTGCTAGTTTTGTTTAATATTTTTGTAGCTATCACATACATTGCTAAGATTGTGCAACTTCTATTGCTTGTTATTCTTTTCTTGAATTTTCTAATTCATTACGAAATTGTTTGTTTATGGCTATCGCTAATTGGGACTAGACTAGACTTGTTCCAAAATTACTATAGCTGCGCTAACTATTGGTCCAGTTGCTGGTCACGAAATTGGTATGGTCAGAGTGGAATTATGTTTTTAATTTAATGAGATATGGGAATTATATTTGCAACAGTTCGAAAACAAATAAATCTTAGTAGGAGAGAACGATTGCAGTTTAATTTAAAAGATTTACGCCAAATTATCAAATTAACACTCGAAGATTTAATTGCCAGCGTTGCGAAAATTTTGGACATAGAACATTTAAAAGAAAGCCAAAAGGATGTATTGGAAAGTGCAATAGGCTTATATTGCCTCGAAGATGTGGCTTTCTTTCCATAAGAGGAAAATTTACAAAGACCAATGATATGTTTTAAAAGTATATCTGTGGTCACAAGCATTAACCGCCTAAGTCGAAAATCATGCTTTTGAGAAACATAACTTTTTATATAAATGTAATGGGGCTTCATTACGACTTAGGTCAGTATGTTTTCATTAATAACTTTTTATTAAACAGTGTTAGAGAAATGGGGATTTCACGTAAATATAAAGCGTTTTTAGTAGAATATGAAAGCATACATAACTCAAATCGTTCTTAAGTCGACTTAGGCGGTTATCGCTTGTCACCACAGATATATCGATGCAGAAATTTTATAATCTAGATTTTGTAGTGCACGTAGTTTCTTAAATGGTGTTTATTCAATCTACGTATTGGTAAATCATTGGAAGATGTACATTTGTGGTATATAGCCGATATATTTAGTTTATTCATGGGAAGCAGTATCAACTAGAGCAATTAAAACTTATGAATTTGCAGGCAAAATAAAAAATATGTGGTTAAAATTGTCCAAATTATTTTATAGAAATTTAATGCTTTTACATTCCATATTGCCCGCGAACTACAAACGGAATATATCTCTCACCGAGAGGATCAATAAAGTACTGTTCGAAATGGTAGAATCACAACGCAATGAAGACCAACCATTGGAAGAAGCACAACAACAATTCTTAATTAAACAAATTTTAATATTCACACAAAACAAAGAACACAAATAAGAAATAATAGAAGTATGTGTAGATGATGATGATGTCCCCAAAATGATGACAATGTATGCTCAGTATATGAAACGTATATAGATGGTTTGAAACGCATAAAGATATCAAAAGTAAAAGCCAAAGCTACAAAAGGCTAAAGCTAAACCTGTAACTATGATTAATTCCTTTAATTAATTTATTTATTTATTTAATCTTATGAATAAATTCTAAGATTAAGATTTTTAGCGAGCATTAGCTGCCAGGGCTATCAGCTCGGTGTAAAATAAAAATAATGATTTATGTGTGTGTGTAAACTGTGCATGAATTTTTTGATATTATTATTATTATTATTATTATTTTTTTTTTTTATATTAATTTATATTAATACTTTCGTTTCCCTAATAAAATTGAAGATACTGTTAATGTTTGTTATTGATGGATTTTGTAAAATGTTGATAGCTGGTATTTTGTTGAAATGCTTAAACCTTATAGGCTGTAGTGATGGACATTCATTGAGGAGGTGTTGTTGAATATACAAGGTGGTTTGTCTATAGATTTTTTTATGACCTTTGTGGGGCTGTTCATTTCAGATGAAAGTTCTAAAGATAGGGTAATTGCAGATTTGATGCGTTTAGGTCTTTTGGCGGAGATGTTCGATGAGATGTCGCAATCAATTATGGAGTTTGTGCTCGTTAAAAGTTTTGGTAGAATTCTCCCTTTTACTTCCAGTATTCTTCTTTCTATATGCATAAACAGCGGCACGTGCAGCTTTATGGTATGCTGATTTGATGATATTTATTGTTGTTTTGGTGCTATTTCCGTACAGGAGCAAGTCATAATCTATTTTACCCAGTACGAGGGTTTTTGCTAAGTAGATCAGAGTATTTATATGTACGGAACTTTGTTGGACAAATAGCGAATTATATTAGCTCTAGCTAGCACTGAGTTTTTTAAATTAAAGCAGTGTTCTTTCCAGTGGTATTTACGGGAGAAAATTATTCCTAAAATTTTTAGTTTATAACGTTTTGTATCATAATTCCATTTGTTTGTATGTTGTGGTTGTCTGAATCGCAATTTTGATAAAATATTTGTTGTTTCCTTATTATTATTTCTTTTGCATAGTATGTATAAGTCATCTGCATATTAACAGTGGTCAATATACGGGACGCTGTTTAAAATTTTACTTATTTCGTTAAATGCGATTTGGAATAATATTACTGACAGGGGAGATCCCTGTGGTATACCATTTTTAAAGATAATGTTTTTGATAAGTGACTGTTGATTTTTACTTTAAAGTTTCTATTGTTCTATTTTTTGGCCTATGTTCCAAGATATTAGAACATTTAAAATGACATGAGAGCCAATTCTGTCAAAGGCTTTTTCGAAGTCAATTGTTAATGTGGTTACATGATTTTTTGGCGGATAGTGATTTTGATATATAGTTGTCAAAATGAAGTAATGCATCATCACATCCCTTATTTGGCTTGAAAGCAACCTGTTCTTTTGCGATGACTTTCCATGAACCATGATAATCTGGCAGCGATGATTCGTTCAATTATTTTTGAGATGCAAGTAGTGATATGGGTCGATAAGAATCAATGGTGAAGGTGATTTTATTTTTTTGGAATCGGTACTACTATTGCGAGTTTCCAGTTGTGTGGAATGTGACCGCTATTGAATATGGTATTATAAAGCTCTAGCAGTTTTTGTTTGGAATAATAGCTTAGCGGTTTAATCATCTGATAGCTTACTCGGTCCAGTCCTGGAGTTGATCCTTTAACTTTTTTTAGGCAACTGGAGAGTTTGGTCATTGTTATTGGTTCTTCCAAAAACGAAGCCGTTTTGACAATGGTGTTTCCCACTGTTGTTGGATTAAACGATTGTTTGCTTGAGTTAAATAATTGTGAAAAGTTTTTAGCTGACGCGTGTTTTGCCCATTTATCTCCAAAAGCGTTAGCAATTAATAATGGGTCGGTTAGTGTTGCATGTCCGGTGTTGATTTCTTGGATGTTTGAGGTCTGGGTCCTCTGGGTGATATGATTTATTCTGTTCCAAATATCAGAGGTTGGTGTGTTTCTGTTTATTGTTTTTGTAAAGCTTTCTTTAGTTCTTGACGAAATTTGGCGTTGTTTTGAGTTGACAGGTGGGTGGGGTTGCTGTCATTTAAAATGCATAAATTTGAATTGTCGATTGCTTTCTCTAGGGTAAGACCTCTGTTGTTGTTACTGGTCGAGCCCCAGGTTGTATTCCAGCAGTTGAAATCGTCGTTAATTATAACGGGGCTGTGGAAAGAGGAGAAAATTTTTGAAAGCTCAATTATTTTATTAGGTGGTATATAAAAGGAAAGTATAACAAATTTGATGTTGAGAGAGATTTCGATGGCAATTACTTGATAACTGGTGTTGATGTGTAATTGTTTGTGTGGGATATTGGATTTCACGAGTACCCCGATGCATTGTTTTTCGGAGGTGTTATGTGCTGAATTGTGGAAGTATCCATTATAATTTTTTGGAGGATCAAATTCTCTGGGATCAAATTCTCTCATTATTAGTTGTAGGTCACAATAATTGGTAAAAAAAAGCCGTTAATGTTCCATTGAATAATGTCAAGTCCCATGGAGGTGGAATTGGAATTATTTTGTGAGATGTTAATATATGGGTATGAGAAAATTGGACGGTTGTGATAACATTTTGGATAACTATGGTGATGATGAAATCTCATCAAGAGATTCCAATGGAAGGAAATATGAGCCGGTGTCAATTAATTGTTGTGTTAAATTGGATATTGGTGATTGAAATTTAGTTGTTTTTGTTTGTGGAGAAATATTTTCATGTGTGTTTTTTGATGGAGTTTCGTAAATTTTTTTAGATGTAAGACATCACTTGTTGTTGTTGATGTATTTTTGCGTTTTCAGTGATTTTTGTTGTTGTTGGCTTATCAGTGTTCGTTGTTGTTGTGTTTGAAGTGTGATTGTGGTTTGTGTTGAATTTTGATATTGATGGTTGATTTACTAGATTCGTTGTTGTGGTTGTTGGGATATTTGGTTGATATTCTTTTTGTGATTGTTGATTAAAGGTTGTTTTACGTTTTGTTAGAGATTCTGAGGTAATTGAAGCGTATGTGTTTGATTTGTTATTTATAGGTAATGGATGGCTAGCTTGGCACTTACGGCGAGCTTCACCTATGCTGCAGTAGTTTTTGGTTTTGATTTTGAGAATTTCCTTCATTTGGATATATCCTTTAATTTAAAATTTTATTAATGTAAATTTTTTTATTTAATGTAAATTTTTAATTATCTTTACATCTATGCAAAAATAAAACGAAGCTACGGGGATTTATTTAAAAACTAAGGGTTTTCACTCTTGGTAGTAAAGTACCGTAACCCTTGTAAATGTTGTAGATATAGTAAAAGTACTATTAAGAATTTTTTGATGACCAGAGACCAAATTATGATGATTATATTTGTTACGAGCTTACTGGTCCTTGCTAGTGATGCAAATAAAACAACTCTTATAACATAATTTGCCCAACGTTTCGTTCCTTTTTGGGAACATTTTCAAGAGTTTTTTTATTGAACTAGGGGAAAAAATAATTTTTTCTTAATTAGTTAGTTTTATAATGTATACAAAATAAGTTATAATTTACATTTTTCTGTTGTTATTGCATTTGTCAAAAATATTTGCTGCTGTTATTATAAATTTTATAATTTAAAAATATATATTAAAATTTTTTAATTTTTTTTGTCAAGCACTAAAATAAATAAATAAATAATTGTAACAATAATCAAAAAGAAAAACTGGACTTCACAAAACTAAAATATCACAGTTGCGTAGCCTACAATATCACAGTATAAACTAAACAAATTTTGTCTTTGTCCTCCTTACTATTCATACATGTTTTTATTTTTTGTTGTATTCTTTAGCTCTCTAAAGTTAATTGTTTATTTTCGTTACATTCATAGTCTAAGATCTTAACATGTTCAAAGTCCGCATGATGTTTTTGCGTCATCAAATGTTGACTTAGCGCTGTTGTTGCTCTTCCTTTTTCTCTGTCCTTTTTGTGCTCTGCTATTCGTGTTTTCAATGCGTGCTTTGTTGTTCCTATATAGTTGTTGTTGCAGTTTTTGCATTGAATTTCATACACAACGTTGTTTTGTTCTATCAGCGGAGTTTTGTCTTTGGTTTTTGTGAAAATTTTATTTTTTGTTTGAGTTGTGCGGTGTGCTACTTTTATGTTTTCCTGTTCGATGAGTGATCTTAGATGTTTGTTTTCTGTCAAATTTGGAACATATTGGATTATGTTATGTTTTCATTTTTAATAATTAAGTCTCTTATTATTTGGTGTGGATAGTTGTTTTTGTGTAATATATTGTGTATTTTTTGTATGTTTTTTTGTTTGAATTTTGGGTGAGAAATTTGTAATATTTTATGTACTGAAGGTGCTATTACACGAACTGTTTTTTACATGTACTGTAACTTTTTTTATCCATATGAAACTCCTCATGTCTGTAAAAATTGTCTTTTACATACGATTCATAATTTTTGCTATCACACGTGCATATGTATTTCCGTATGACATAACCTCTAAATGTAAAAAACAGCTGATTTAATTTGTGAATTTACAAAAATTTATTGTTAAAAAAAAGGTTATATATTTTTTAATTGTTAATTAATACTAAACAATTTAATTTTCTTTCAATATTAATCTTTAAAATTTACTCTGTTTTTCTTTCGACACAAGCAGTGTTGTATTTTCATATGTTTGTCATGCAAAAATAGAACCTGTTCTAATTGAAAAATGTACATGCGACTTTCCTCATGTATTGTACATAAACAATGTTCCATATGTATCACACGATGTGTACAACTATTGTTGTGGGAAAATTTGACAGTACATATGTAAAAAACACATCATGTAATGGCACCTTAAGTTATTTGCTGTGTTAATTTTTTGTGATTTTATGTGCGTCGAGTTGAAATTTAAATTTGAAATAATTATTTTCAATTAAGCAAAATTCTAAAGTTTTCTGAAATTGTGATCTTGACATAGTTGTCTGCGTCTTGAGAAGGTCCCATTTTTTTAAAATTATGCGGATAGCTAGAGTCGTCGATATATTTGTGAAAAGAGAAATTACGTCATATGATACCAGGATTTCATCATCATTGATTTCTTGATTTGAAAGTTTTTCTTTAAGTTCAAAACTGTTTTTTATGTTGTAGTCACGAGATATAAGGCTTTTCAAGATGTTGCCGATATATTTTGATAAGTTGTACCACGGGACATTTTCTTTATGTATTTTTGATAGTCCATAAAGTTGGGGGGGTTATGCGGCTGAGCAATACATTTTTGTTTTTTGCTGGAAATTTATGAGTTTTTGTTTAAAAAGTTCATTCACTATTAGATTATTTGTTCTTTGTAGTTTTTCTGTTGGATCTTCACGTATTTGCCTGTATACTGTTTTGTCTTCTAGTAGTTCACCCATTTTTTCTAAATAGTGTTGCTTGTAAATTACCACTGTTTTGTTGCCTTTGTCTGCTGTAGTTATAACAATTTTGTCTTTGTGTTTTTGTATAAATTTTTGGGTATTTTTTTAGATGTTTAAAATAATTTTTTTTTTTGTAGTATTGTGTAGGCTGTTTTTGTGACTTCTTGTCCTGTTGCACAGTGTAGTTCTTTTTATTTCTTTTACTTTTTCATCTTTACGTGTCTGTATTGCTTGCTCAATGTCTGCTATTATTTTGATTGGAGAGAAATTCTGTTTAATTACCGGAATGACAAACTTTTTCCCAAGTGAGAGCAGCTATTTACTCTCTTCGGGGAATTCAATGTTTGTATTGTTCACAAACCAATCCTCGTTTAAAATAAAGCCGAATTCCTCGAACTTTTGCATTTTTAATTTTTCTAATTTTTGTATTTGCACTTCGCTGGTTTTAGTTTGTATGTAGTTGTGTGTGCTTTTTGGTTTGTTGAAAAAATCTTGACCCCATAAAATGTATATATTTGTGATCCTTATAACAAGCGGAGTTGATATAGCGATGTCCGTCTGTCCGGCTGTCCGTCTGTCCGTCTGTCCGTCTGTGGAAATCACGATGACGGCTTCAATCGGGCAACTAGGTTGATCGTTGGTATAAAAAATGATTCAGTAACATCCTGAAAAGTTTGCTATTAAAAATCGTCCAAATCGGTTTATCTGGTCCCGAGAATTGAACGATGGAGTAAAAAAAGTCTTGAAAAAATATGATTTGACTATGTTGTTCTTGTCACGATAACGTTCTCAATAGGACAGCTAGGGCGCTTGTTGTTAGTGAGAATGATACACCAACATCACGAGAAGGTTTCTGTTTTTTAAATCGTGACAACAGGTTTCATAGGTGCCGAGAAATCACTGAAAAGGTAAAAAAAATATGATGTTTTCCTATATTGTTATTCTAAATTTTGTATTTTGTCACAGCTGTACTTGTTGTTTTTATGGTCGTTGTGGTAGTAATATAAAAATTCACCAATATCAACATTTTATGCTGTAATATTTAAGTTAATTAATTAATAAAAGAAACTATATAAAATCAATATCAATATTCTGCGATTTTTATAAGATCACAAAATATTACAAATTGATACATACAGACTACTGTTGCAAATATCAAAATACTATAAATAACATTCATATATTCTGTATATGTATTTCGATAATAAGCGCATATTAAAAATAATAAAATATAAATTATTTTATTTATACAAAATATTGCAATTTTTAAGGTTGCAAAAAATAGTATGATTTTAAGGGTTCTACTTTTAGTACAAACTTGCATACTTGCAAAAGTAGTATTGAAACCACAAAATTCTACCCTGTTAAAAATTGGTGTTTAAAAAAAATTTTTTTTCTCAGATGATAATAATATAATGTCAATAATATTTAATTATAATACATTTTTAAAATGTATTATTTAATATTTGGCGCAGGCAAACGCCATTCCCGGACTACCGAGAATTTAATGCACGATTTATTCCGCATTAGGAGTAATCGCGGAGCTCAGCTCAATCAAAGTGCAATGATTAAGCTTCGCCCTGGGAAGCATATATTCATAGTGTATGCATGACGTCACACACAAACTAAATATAAACAATGAAAATATGTGTCATGCACTACTATACAGCCAATATTGTGTTTGAGTTCTAGACATAGAGGCGCGTATAACAAGTGTTCATAAAAATAACAAGTGTGACTAAACATGTATGAATATCCCAGGTCAGCTACAAATTAATAAGCGATCATTTTTTTGTTTTGATTTAATGTAAACAATTGGAGTAAAGGTTTAAAGTTACATTGTAAATACCAAAGCAGTATATTACAGTGAAAATATTTTGAAGTGTTGAGTAACATTCAATAATCATGAAAGTTACTCAATGCACTATATTCTTTACAGAGAAATGCTTTCTAAATTGCTGGGATATTGATACAAATCCATATAGTTTAGATAGATTTAAATATAGAATAAGAACCCTAAAATAATCAGAAATCATTGAGTGACTTTAAATGTCACTCAATACTAGACTAGTTATAAGAATCTCATTGTATCTTTATAAGGAAAGAAATACCAAATAAAGTAACGATTGTTTGACAAAACATCTAACCAAACACTTCGCTTTATTTAAAATAGCGAACAACGCTCCTAGATGAGCGTATGTTTCTTTAAGAACATAGAAATATAATCCAACAACGCTCCTTTAGATGAGCGAATGTTTCATTAGGACCAGAAACATTACATGGCGATCCTGCGTAATATCCTGCCAGGATATCCTGCCTAATATCCTGCCAAATATCCTTATATTTATAAGAAGAGCTCCTAGTTTGAGCTGGAAAGGCACCTAATCCACGCCGGGGATTAGAAGGATTGTCCGGCCAAAGGACAATCAGGATAACCAACAAACAGAAGAAGATGCACACAACACCAGGCGGAACGAGTATATAAAGAAAAAATTTTTTTAAACAATAAAAATAGAGTGCTCTTAAGTGAGAACCTATTAGGGTGCGGAGGCGATTTCGCCCGTGCACAAGATTTAGGCAGTAAAATAGATAAAATAAATAAAAGAAAATATAATAATAAATTATGAATGAGAGTCGGGTCGGTCCGAGACCACTTTCAATAGAAGACTACTTGAAAAGAAGCGGACCTAAACCAGCGGAGAAGCCTTTAAACATCCCAAAGGTAAAACCACCGAAGCGTCGTGGTGGGTTTTTAGTAAACAAGAGGAGAGAATTGGCAAACATCAAAAGAATAGTCAATTCATCACCACCTCCACCGTGGGATTTAACAGCCAAGTACTGGGTCAGGATAGACGAGATCGAGAAGATGATAGATACCCATATGAAGATAAAGAAAGTAGAATTAAAAGAAAATTAGAATGTTATAGATATTAATTTTTTTTTATATATAAATTTCATAAAATTTTATATTATTTTTTATATAAATTCAAACAGTGTGTTATTTACAAATAACAATTAAAAACTTTTAGTAATAAAAAAAAAAAAAAAAAATTTTAATATGAAGATTCTTAAAATAACTATTATTGTTATAATATTATTAATGATTCTGTCTACAATAGGGATTTTAGTTAAGATATATATAACCAACACAGTGGTGTATAAAGTACATAAGTTAGCATATTTAGGACAAGAGCAAATGGAAAATTTAGTATCCATCAAGGACACGCTCATATCATTATTTGAATAATAGAGACTTTAATTATTTTAACAGACATTACATTTAGCGGAAACATTTGATAGCAACATTACATGAAATAAATGGAGGCACAGAAAATCCTTGAACAAATTACTTTGAATGCTAAAAAATCGTTAACGAGGCCGTACACATTAGAGACAATTAAGGAAAAAACAATAGAAATACAAAAATTGGAGGAAAAATTAAAGAATTATATCAAAAATTCAGATTTGGAAGAATTAGACGGTAAAGAAATTTTGAGAAATTTTATAAAAGCTAAAGAAGAAGCTTTAAAATTATTAGAACAACATTCTAAGGGAAAAATAGTAACGAATCCAATCATGACTACTTTAGATATGAATGAATTATCGTTGATTACCAAATTGGTACCAAAACTTTCGGGTAGATCTGGTGAACTGCAAGATTTTCTAACACATTTGGAAACGGTATCGATGACAGTGGCTACTGAAAAAGCCAATTCGTTTTTTAATTTTATTTTTAAATCAAGACTGGACTTAAAAGTTCAGAGTAGAGTAAAACAAAGTTCTGTACCGACTAACATTGATGATTTAATAGAGGTATTAAAATTGACATATAAATCATCAAGATCTTCAAATACTGTGTTAAGTGAGATAACGCGTACCATCCAAAGAGATAACAATTTACTGGGATTTGCAACAAAAATAGAGCAACTCATTACGGAATTGAACGAAATACAAATTGCCGAACAGGGAGAGGCAAATAGAGATACTATAATCAATAGCAACAGTATGATTGCCTTTAACGCATTCGTGAATGGAATAACTGATCCGCAAATAATAACTACGATTGACGCAAGTCAAGTTACAACTTTCGTAGAAGCTCTAAAAATTGCCGAAAAAGTTTCATCAAGGAAACAACAAGGGCAAATATTGTATCAAAACGCTCAATATAATAGAACACGTAACACTAAAGTGACGAGACAATCGATTTGCAAAAACTGTGGAAGAAATCATGGCGATAAATGTCCCGCAGAAGGTGCGAAATGCAATAGGTGTGGAAAATTAAATCATTTTGCAAACAAGTGTTTTACGAAAATTTCAAACACGAACAATAATAACAGATATCATACGAATAACTTTGTCAGAAATAATAGAAACCGTAACAATAATGGGAATATAAACAACCATAGTTCGAATAACAGTACAAGAAAGCGTAATGTGAATACAATTCAGGGAAACGCACAAAGCCCGGAGACCGGACGAATACAGTCTCCAATAGGGTTGAATTATTAGAAAACACTAAAGTATACAGCATATCATCCAAACTCAGAAACTACGTAAGATTTAGTATTGAAAATACAGACAAGGAGTTAACATTTTTAATTGACACAGGAGCTGATGTCTCATTGTGCAAGAATAAATTTTTAACGAGTTATGAGGTAAACCAGGATGACTACTGCAACTTGACAGGAATTTCAGATCAAATTATTAAATCACTGGGTTCCACGAATATTAACTTTAATATCGATAATAATATTATCAGACAGAAAATACAACTAGTAGAGGACAATTTCCCAATAAGGACAGATGGTATTCTAGGAAGGGATTTTCTTTCAAAATATAGATGCAGTATAGATTATGATACATATGTGTTAACGTTTAATTTTAATAATGAGATGATAGTAGTTCCAATACATGATAATACTTTTAGGATTAATAGGGTAAAAATACCACATCGAAGTGAAATAGTAATACCATTTAATATTAAACTGGAGGAGGACTCCGTAATATTGAATAGGGAGATTGATAAAGGTGTATTTTTGGCAAATGCAATAATACCTAGGAATGGCAATCAACACATCAAATTACTAAATGTAACGGACAATATAGTTATAATAGACAATTTAGAAGTGGAAACTAGACCACTGAGAAACTATCATATATGTTCATATAGCATGAAAGAGAATGAGAAATATTATACACAGCAAAGATTTAGGAAATTACTGAAAAACTTTGAGTTAAATGACTTGGAGGATGAGAACAGAGATGAACTTATCTCAATATTAAAGGAATATCAATCAATATTTCACATGGAGGATGAAGAATTAACTGCCAACAATTTTTATAAACAAACAATAAATTTGAATGATAATAGTCCAGTATACATTAAAAATTATAGATTACCGCAAGCACAAACAACAGAGGTAAATTCTCAAGTTCAAAAACTTTTAGAGAATAATATTATTGAACCATCGATAAGCCCTTACAACGCACCACTCTTATTAGTGCCAAAGAAGGGACAGACAGATTTAAAAAAATGGAGATTGGTTGTAGACTTCAGAAGGTTAAATGACAAAATAGTGAATGACAAATTTCCTTTAACGCGTTTAGACGATATTTTGGATAAATTGGGTAGAGCTAAATATTTTTCGACATTGGACATGACAAGTTCTTTTCACCAAATCGAACTTGACCATCAGTCACGTCCCTATACAGCTTTTTCTACTCCAAATGGTCATTACCAATACACAAGACTACCTTTCGGTCTGAAAATATCATCTAACAGCTTTCAACGCATGCTGACTATAGCATTGTCGGGTTTGGAATCTGAAGCTTTTCTATATGTAGATGATATCATAGTTTTTGGTTGTAGTCTAAATCACCATAACAACAATCTGATAAAAGTTTTCGACAAACTACGGAAATACAATTTAAAGCTGAACGCTAGTAAATGTTGTTTTTTAAAACCTGAAGTTGTATATCTAGGACACTTAATAACACCAAAGGGTATAAAACCAGACCCAGAAAAATTTGAAGCAATTAAAAGATATCCTGTACCAAAAAATGCTGACGATGTTAGACGATTTGTAGCATTTTGCAACTACTACAGACGTTTCATAGAAAATTTTGCCGACATAGCAAATTGTTTGAACAAATTGTTGAAAAAAGGTCAAAAATTCGAATGGACAGAAGAATGTAAAACTGCGTTTAAAACACTGAGAAATAGACTAATAAGTCCGCCCATTTTACAATACCCTAATTTCGAAAAACCATTTATACTAACAACTGACGCATCTGATTTTGCGTTAGGTGCCGTGTTATCGCAAGGTGAAATTGGAGAAGATAGACCAATATCTTTTGCCAGTCGATCGCTTAACAAACACGATAGAAATAAATCAGTAATTGAGAAAGAATTACTTGGTATACACTGGGGTATACAATTTTTCAGACCTTATTTATTCGGTAGAAAGTTTATAGTGGTAACCGACCATCGTCCACTCATTGCACTATTTACACATAAAAATCCAAGTTCCAAATTGACTAGAATTCGATTGGAATTATCTGACTACGATTTTCAGATAATTTACAAAAAAAGGAAAAATAACACTAATGCAGATGCTCTATCTAGAATACAATTAGGTTCCGATAAATTGAAAACAATGATACCTCAAAAGAATGATGAAAATATAAAGAAATCGCTGGTGATAACAAGAAATATGAAAAGGAAAATGATACAAACTGAAGAAAATGAGAACAAAAATAAAAGAGAAAATGAAAAGAAATCTAAAAGAGGAAACAAGAATAAAAATGAGGTAAATGATGATACAAATCTTACCGAGCCTGATCAACTCAAAATGTGGGAGTGTACATCTATGAATGATATAAAACTTGCAGTAAAGCTGAAGTTTATAATAGAAAAGTCGACTAGAGAATTCAAAATTGAGAAAAATCTTGCTTTAAATCAAATGGCCATAAGATGTAGCGATAATCCCGTTTATATATGTAATATGTTGGAGAAACTACCTTCTGTTTTAAGCAGATTGAATTGTGTTATGTTCGCACTGGAAAAAAGTGACGAAATTTTTAAGAAAATGAAAATAGAAAAAATGAAAGAAATAATAAATAAAAGTAAAGGAAATGACGTCAGAATTCTCGTATATAGTAAACCTCAAAGAGTAATAGTAGAAAAGGAAAAAAGGAAATTAATTAAATTGTATCACGACACACCATGCGGAGGACATTTCGGAATAAGGAAAACATTAATAAAACTGAAACAGAAATACATATGGAAAAATATGAACAAGATGGTAAAGGAATATGTATCAACGTGTGATCTTTGCCAAAGGAGCAAACAAGTAAGACACACTAGAGAACCATTAAGTGTAACAGACACACCGGGAAATAGCTTTAGCACTGTAGTTATCGACACAGTTGGACCATTACGCCCTTCGGAAAATTTTCGATACATTTTAACTATGCAGTGTGAACTCACCAAGTATGTGATAGCAGTCCCTATGGAAACAAAAGAGGCTAAGAGTATAGCGAAAAGCCTAGTAGAAAACTTGATATTAAAATATGGCATTTTTAAGACTCTAAAATCTGATAGAGGTACAGAGTTTGTGAATGAACTAATGAAAGAAATATGCAATTTGTTAAGAATCGAGCAAAAATTGTCTACACCATATCACCATGAGACTTTGGGTACCATAGAAAGAAATCATAGAGTGTTGAAAGAATACTTCTTGTCATTCGTAAATAATGATAACTGGAGTGATTGGATAGCTTATTATTCTTTCGCTTACAATATAACACCACATGTAGATACCAATTATTCTCCATTTGAGTTAATTTTTGGTAAATTACCTAGATTACCGGGTGAACAAATTATGAATAATGATAGGGTATACAACTTAGACAATTATGCTAATGAATTAAAAATGAGGCTAAAAATTTCATTGGAAAATGCTAAAAAACTAATTGAAATTACGAAAAAGAATAGAAATTTAGAATCATATAACAAAATTAATAGGATAGATCTTAACATAGGAGATTTAGTGCTAGTAAAATTAGAAACTAGGAAAAAGAACCAAAGGCCATATAACGGACCATATGAAATTATAGATATAAATAATTTAAATGTAACAATAAGAATAAATGGAAAAGAAAAAACTGTACATAAAAATTTATTGAAAAAATACAGTAGATAACTAAGACAAAAATTAAAAAAAAAAAATTGTAATATAATCAACATTTATAATAAGAATAATATGTATAAAAAAAAAAAAAAAAAAAAATATATATTAAGTATCACTTGTAACAAATTTTTTTATTGTATAATTATTATGTCATTTAAACACAAGAATAATATGTATAAAGAAAAAACTAAATTTTTTGTAATAAAATAATTATTATGTCACTTAGTAACTAATTCAAACATCAACAAGAAATTTGTAACACAAACGTAATTATTATGGTATTTAGTCACTACTTACAATATGTTCATATATCAAAGAATTAAAAAAAAAAAAAAAAAAGAACACAACTTATAGCGTATTCAAATTTCAAAACCAACCAAACAACAGCAATTAAGTGAAATCACACAATTTCTGTAAACACAAATGGTGTGATTTAACTGAAAGGGTAGGGGTGTAGTGTATGCATGACGTCACACACAAACTAAATATAAACAATGAAAATATGTGTCATGCACTACTATACAGCCAATATTGTGTTTGAGTTCTAGACATAGAGGCGCGTATAACAAGTGTTCATAAAAATAACAAGTGTGACTAAACATGTATGAATATCCCAGGTCAGCTACAAATTAATAAGCGATCATTTTTTTGTTTTGATTTAATGTAAACAATTGGAGTAAAAGTTTAAAGTTACATTGTAAATACCAAAGCAGTATATTACAGTGAAAATATTTTGAAGTGTTGAGTAACATTCAATAATCATGAAAGTTACTCAATGCACTATATTCTTTACAGAGAAATGCTTTCTAAATTGCTGGGATATTGATACAAATCCATATAGTTTAGATAGATTTAAATATAGAATAAGAACCCTAAAATAATCAGAAATCATTGAGTGACTTTAAATGTCACTCAATACTAGACTAGTTATAAGAATCTCATTGTAGCTTTATAAGGAAAGAAAAACCAAATAAAGTAACGATTGTTTGACAAAACATCTAACCAAACACTTCGCTTTATTTAAAATAGCGAACAACGCTCCTAGATGAGCGTATGTTTCTTTAAGAACATAGAAATATAATCCAACAACGCTCCTTTAGATGAGCGAATGTTTCATTAGGACCAGAAACATTACACTTAGCACAAACCGAACTTCTTATGGCACATTAAAAATAAACTAATTGAGAAGTACAATTCATCATTACGCTGTATTATAATACTATTTTCTTATTTTACTACTAGCTAGTAAACAAAGTGATCGTATCATTGTAAACGAAATAGAATTGAAATTGTGTGCAGATTTGTTTTACTTAAAAAACTGTTTCTACAGATAGTGAATAAAATCCCAGTAACAATTTATGCAATAAGTGATCATGTGGAGTCTTTTTGACTCCTCTGTGCTATTAAAACAGTCATAAATGCGCTCTTTTGCTGATCACAAAATATTCTTTTGTGGGGAGGAAATATTACCTTACCCCCGACTCATCTTGAGAACCTTTTTATCCAATTTTCTGATTAATTTCGACTTATTTTTGAGTCATATTTAATGTAATTTTTCTATAAATCACTTTTTAAGCGTAAGCAAAAATCATTTCTTAATCTTTTTCTAATACCGCATGTGATTAATCAGTTTTTAATCATCAAAAGTGCTCGAAGAAGGCACAGTAAGATGATTTTTGTTAAAACAATCTTCGAAATGATTACTGGGATATCGTATATTTTTGTTTACACACACATATACATAATGGCACCAGTTAGCCGAACTCTCTCATGAAACACATAGACGACAGCGGCTACACGACTACAGCCTGTCAAAAATAAAATACACACGTTTATATGAAAACGATTATTTTGACACCAACACAGCTACACGACTACATGACCACTTTTGCTGCTGTAGTCAACTTAGGCTAATTTCTGTTTTTGTTGGCTACAAAATAAAAATAGTGTTGACAATATAACAAAATATGTAAAAGATATTAGTGCTATGAAATATTTTATTTTGTTGAAAAAATTAATCGCAAAATGAAATGCTATAATAATTCTATTAATAAGTAAATTTATTTATTTATTTTTACGTTATAATAATGCATTATAAATAAGTAATATATTTAAGACAATTTTATATAGAATCATACATGTTTTTCTATTTTAATAAAGTTAAAAAAAAAATATAATTGGCACTACTGAAATAAAAATGATTTTGTATAAAAACAGCTGTTTATATTGTTGTTATATGTTGCTGTCATTTTCAAAAAATTAATTAGTTGACTACACGACTACAATTTTAGCCAGTAGCATTTGTATCCGTGTGTTTGTGTAGCCTCTGTCGTCTATGTGTTTCATGCATAAGTAACAATTTCATTTAGTCTTATGAAAGCTTTTGAACAAAGCGGATATACGTCGCATTGTTTTGTGAAATCTTACATTGGTTTTTAATAGGTACCAGTGATGCCAGGAGATTTTTACAGAAATCTCTACGCTAATGAAAAAAAATCCCTTTTTTTCCCTACACCCACTTTTTTCTCTACATTTTTTCCTACACTACTTTTTTCAATTTTTCAAAAAAAAAAAAATTATTTTTAATTTGTTAATTTTCAATTTCAATAATGCAAAAATAACATAAAAACGAAAAAATATCATAAAAAATAAGATAAGAATATCATTAGAATTACATAAAAACAATATAAACAAGTAAGAAAATTATAGTTGGTCTAGACCGACTATACGATACCCTATACCATGCGTTTAGAAACCCTATCTCTTAGGCCCAACTAACTGGACATTGAAAATAAGAAAAACCAAATTTAAGTGGGATTTTTATTAATTTTTTTGGCTGCAGATATGAAAAAGTTCATATCGGATATTATATCTATAAAGGGACTAGGTCCAAAAATGGACCGATCCTGATCATGATTGGTAAAGTCTCTTGTATTTTGAAAAAATATATACAAACAAAATTTGAGAAGAATCAGTGCAATATTTTTGTTTTTTAATAGATTTAAGTGAAGATCGGGAAGCAGCTCTATATGGGGTCAAAGGGATCATTTTTGGACTACTCATTAGTGGATGTAATGAACGCATACAAACCCAATTTGAGTAAGATCTATATGACGATTTGGATCTTATGGAAATTTATGTCGATTTCATATGGGTAATTTGTATGGGGGCTAGGTCTGAACATGGACCGATTCTCACCAATTTCAATAGCGTTCATCCCATGGCTAATAGAAGCTTATGTACCAAATTTCATCGAAATATATTCATATTTGCGTCCTGCAGTTTGATTACAAGCTTTACATGGACACACAGACGGACGGACGGACATTGTTAAATCAACTCAGAAAGTGATTCTGATTCGATCGGTATAATTAAAGATGGGTCTAGGTCAAATATTTTTGGTTGTTACAAACAGCAGCACAAAGTCATTATACCCAAACCACATAGTGGTATAGGGTATAAAAATCAACAGACATTATAAAAAAAATATTTTTACTATTCTGTATAATTCATTTTTTATATGGCTAGATGTGCATTTAAAATTTACACAATTAATTAAAATGGCTTGCAAATGGGATCTTATAACGTAAACAGAATTTTGGTTGTTGGTTTTAAAAGATATTTTTTTAAGACATTGGTTATTAGCATGTATACTTAGATCTGATTTATTGCAATTTAATATTTTTTCACAAGCCTTGCATCTGTATTTAAAGTCGTCATCTTTGACCTGTTCTATCCCATTAGCTTCTCGTCTCTCAACTAAAGGTGCTATTACACGAAATGTTTTTTACATATGTACTGTCACTTTTTTTATCCATATGAAATTCTTCATGTCTGTCAAAATTGTCTTCTTACATACGATTCATAATTTTTGCTATCACACGTGCGTATGTATTTCCGTATGACATAACCTCTAAATGGAAATAACAGCTGATTTAATTTGTGAATTTACAAAAATTTTTTGTTAAAAAAAAGGTTATGTATTTTTTAATTGTTAATTAATACTAAACAATTTATTTTTCTTTCAATATTAATCTTTAAAATGTACTCTGTTTTTCTTTCGCCACAAGCAGTGTTGTATTTTCACTTGTTTGAAAAATGTACATGTGACTTTTCTCATGTATTGTACATAAACAATGTTTTATATGTATCACACGATGTCTACAACTTTTGTTGTGGGAAAATTTGACAGTACATATGTAAAAAACACATCATGTAATAGCACCTTAACTTGAGTAAAACCTTTGTTTTCTGTATTTCTTTGATGTGTTTTCATCATCATCGAAAGACGAATCGGACATTTTTCTAAAATCAATTATGTTTACATTTATTATATTTTAATATTCTTTTTATTTACAAACTTACTTAAGGTGCTATTACACGAAGTGTTTTTTACATATGTACTGTCACTTTTTTTATCCATATGAAATTCCTCATGTCTGTCAAAATTGTCTTTTACATACGATTCATAATTTTTGCTATCACACGTGCATATGTATTTCCGTATGACATAACCTCTAAGTGTAAACAACAGCTGATTTAATTTGTGAATTTACAAAAATTTATTGTTAAAAAAAAGGTTATATATTTTTTAATTGTTAATAATAAACAATTCATTTTTCTTTCAATATTAATCTTTAAAATTTACTCTTGTTTTTCTTTCGCCACAAGCAGTGTTGTATTTTCATGTTTGTCATGCAAAAATAGAACCTGTTCTAATTTAAAAATGTACATGTGACTTTCTTCATGTATTGTACATAAACAATGTTTCATATGTATCACACGATGTGTACAACTTTTGTTGTGGGAAAATTTGACAGTACATATGTAAAAAACATCATGTAATAGCACCTTTAATATAATCGAAGAGATCTACAAAGATGGCGTACTTATGTATGTATTAAAAAAAATGCACAAAACAAGTAAACTGCACAAAAGTGTTTTTTACTTGTCATTCTTATTAAAGAAGCCACGTATTTACTATCTCCATATTATAGAGTTATTACCAGATTTAAAAAAGATAGATATTTTTAATTTTAAAGTTTAAAATTGAAACGCATATAATATTAAGTTGTTAAAAAAAAAATTTCAAAAAATCCCTACAATTCGACAAAAGTAAGAAATATTTTGCATTAAACACATAGACGTAAATCCATTTATCGATGCGTTACAAATGGAATGACAAACTGATGTAATAAGATCGAAAAAATAAAACTGATTAACGCTAGTGCTTTTAAAATATAAGACATGGTCAAGTATTCCGAAAAAGATCCGAAATTTAAAAATATATTTTGTTTAATATCTTCTATTGACTTTAAAATTGTTAAACGTAAATGCTGAAAATTCAGAGTATTTGTTGTAATAAATTACTAAATTGATCAAATTGTTTACATTTTCAAATATTTTATCTAAATTTGTTACAAATAGTGCAAGAAAACCTAGGTGGAGGGTATCAAAGATTCGGCATAGCCGAATTTTACACTCCTACTTGTTTATCTCTAGTTTTAGAATTCTTAAGGTGCTATTACACGATGTGTTTTTTACATATGTACTGTCACTTTTTTTATCCATATTAAATTCCTCATGTCTGTCAAAATTGTCTTTTACATACGATTCATAATTTTTACTATCACACTGCATATGTATTTCCGTATGACATAACCTCTAAATATAAACAACAGCTGATTTAATTTGTGAATTTACAAAAATTTTTGTTAAAAAAAATTATATATTTATTAATTGTTAATTAATATTAAACAATTTATTTTTCTTTCAATATTAATCTTTATAATTTACTCTGTTTTTCTTTCGCCACAAGCAGTGTTGTATTTTCATATGTTTGTCATGCAAAAATAGAACCTGTTCTAATTGAAAAATGTACATGTGACTTTCCTCATGTATTGTACATAAACAATGTTTCATATGTATCACACGATGTGCACAACTTGTGTTGTGGGAAAATTTGACAGTACATATGTAAAAAACACATCATGTAATAGCACCTTTAGGTGGAAATTGTGTTCTATTTTTTCCGCTTGTCTGGTACTATTATTTACAACACCGCAACAACAAAATGTATGAAATGAAAATTTACTACGCTGTGGTTAAAGTACAGAGGTAAAAGGTATAGTACATTAACAAGACTAAACATTTACAAGACTAAAACAGCTGATCGTTGAGCTGCCAAAACAATTGTTTAATTTTATTTTTCATTTTGTGGTCACTATTAAAATAACTAATAAAGAAATGGATCAAAATAGTAAATAAATAAATAATAAAGATGGACCGATAGGTAAATTCAGCACTTTCGGCATTTTTCTAATCTTCAAATGCATTTTGATATTTTCAGTTTTCAAATTGATAGAAAACAAAACAAAAATCAGCTGATTCATTAATTTACAATACACAATATAATATACATGGAAAAGACGCTCACGCTTTGTAGTGTAAAATCGCTGTAAATATAACTGGGTTGTAAAAATAACACCAAGAGTGAAAGCCCATACTATTTAAAACAAAAACAAGGTTTATTATTTGAAAAACTTATTTGATTCGTTAACATAATGACATGTATATTTTTTAAAATTTTAGACTAAAATATAAATATGAAAATTAAACTGGAATTGCTTAAATACGTTTACCCATCAAACCCTTTTTAACTGACGTAAAGCACATTTAGCAGTTATACATTTGGCAATACGATAATTTCTACCGAAAAGCTTCTACAGTAACAGGTGTCACAGTGTATTTGAAAATGCAACACTGTGCAATATTATTATTGTCTTCTTTCTTTTGATCACTCACACATGTGAATAGAAAAAACTCTAATTCGAGTATCGTTCGAACAAGCAAGCAAGTCGGTCGTATTAATGTTCTTTTATTAAAAACCTTTTGTGCTATATATATTAATTAAAAATAAAATAACTTGAATAAATAAATTAAACTCGTTTTATTCATTGGGCAATAAATGTACAGTGTGTGACATTTTTCAGAAGTGGGATCGACTTGCGACGCCGCGAGAAAAATTTAAGAAACACATTTCGGGAAATGTATAAAAACTTTTACTCCGTATAATTGCCGTAAAAGATATTTTTGATTTAAAGTTTTACTCCGTCGTGTTCCGTGGAAATTCTCGTGTAATCATTGCCGCCCGTGATTTGAATTTCATCATTGGAATCTCCGTTCAACAAGTTGATGTGGTTGTGCTTGTTGTTAGTTGCTAGTTGATGCATCGAAAGTTGAGTGAGTGTTGTTGGTGGTTGTTTTTTTTTGTGTTTGGTTTACACATCCATCTGCATAGTTGGATGTGTTTCGTTTTGTTATCTGCTTGCCTCAAGCGTGTTGCAGCAAGCAAAAAGAAAGCAGAATACGCAGTCGACGTCTTTTTGAATTTTTAACGGATAGTAAAAATTTTTCTCTGAGGAAAAAGAAAAGGAAAGGAAAATAAAAGAAGAACGAGAAAAAAAACTTCAATATGAGTACGAGCCGAAATTTTAATAAATTAAAATTAAATGAATTAAAAAAGAGATGTAAAGACGCTGGTTTGCCACAATCGGGTAATAAGGACGTATTGATTCAGCGACTTGAGGAACATTACAGCGACGAGGAATTCACTAGTATGACTGACGGATCCGAATTATTGCAAAGGGTGAAATCGTTGGAAAAATCACTCTCCGAAATGCTAAATAATGGGTTCTGCCCGCCAGTTGTTTCGTCACCGGTGGACCCTCGTAATCTAGTTTCGCCATCACCCGTTGTGTCGACAAATGAGGAAATCATTTCGCAAACACAAACCACGTATACAAACACATCTCCTTCACGTACCACTCCGTTAAGAGCACAAACGTCAAGTGCAAATTTACGTCCAACAGTGATTTTTTCGATTCCATCCGCACCAAATGCATCAATTTCATCGATTTATACAAACGTTAATCATCCAACGTACTCCCGTTGCTCAACACATTATCAACAACCGCATCAAAACCTGACAAGTGTTCAAGCAGCACCATCGTATAATACGCCGTATTATCAGCCGATAAATAATGACACCAACGTATGGTAACCCGACAAGTGCTCATGCAGCACCAACGTTTAACCCGCCGACAAGTGTATATGGGCCACCGCCATATAATGCATCGAATGGTGTTTTTGCAACGCAGATTAATCAGGACGGAAGGTCTTTCATCGCACAACCTTCCGTACCACAAAGCCGTTACATCCCGATTAACCCATACGACAACGTTCGTGAAATAGTTGGCCTGTTACCAACTTTCACCCCATCGTTAGAAACGTCTTTAAACGCGCGCCAGTTTGTTAAACGAGCCGATAAGCTCAGAGTTGCGTACATATGGACCGAGGGAAATGTGCTAGTGGCCGTTCAACAAAAGTTGGAAGGCCCAGCGAAAATTTGGGTTGACGGAGTCGAGGAGGTATTCACGACATGGGCTGATTTTTGTAAAAAGCTCATAGAAGACTTTCCCGACACCATGAATGTAAAAGTAGTACTCAAGCCGCCGTGAAATGTTACAATTGTTTTAAGTTCGGACACTATTCAGTCAAGTGCCCTGAACCATCACGAAAACCACGATGTGCCAAATGTAACCGTACTTCACACACTACCGAAAAGTGTCCCGGCGAACCAAAACCTAAAACAACCGTAAACCGAATCGACGGTCGTTCAACACCAATTTCAACAACTGCCGAAAATGATGTCATCGTTAAGAGGGTAAGTGTCAATGGACATGAAACTGATTCATTTGTAGATCCGGGTAGTAATCGGTCGTTAATCCGTAAATCGTATGCCCCTACAGTCGGTAATGTTGATAGTGCTGGTATTTTGTTAGAAGGTTTCGGTGGTGGTCAATACGAATGTACTGGTAAAGTACACGTATCGTTAATGATTGACGACAGTTCTTTGAAAGTTGATTTACTGGTCGTCGAGGACGCATTCATCAACGAAAATGTCCTTCTGGGCAGAGACGTTTTATGTGGTAAGGGTAAACGTTTAATTATTGAAGGGGAGGACTGTCGTTTAGAGAAGATTGATAAAATACAAACCTACAATGAACTTATACCCCCTGAAATTGACAAATTGAAATCATTGCTGTTGGAACATCATAGTTGTTTTGCCGAGAACACATCAGACCTTGGCAAATGTAACGTTGCAAAGTTGCAGATTCAACTTACGTCTGACACGCCCGTTCAAATGAAACCGTACCGTGTCCCATTCGCAAAACGTACTGTTTTAACAAACATCACCAATGATTTGCTACAACATGACATAATCCGTCCGTCTGATTCAACCTTCGCATCACCTGTTGTTTTGGTCAACAAAAGTAATGGCGAACATCGCATGTGTGTTGACTACCGTCAACTGAATTCGATAACCTGTAAAACACCGTACCCAATGCCAATTTTGGATGAGCAATTCGCACAACTTGCTGACAACCGATATTTTACAACATTAGATCTACGCATGGGATATCATCAAATTGAGGTCGAAGAAAGTTCTAAGAAATTTACCGCTTTTGTTACTCATGATGGTCACTTCGAATACAATCGTATGCCGTTCGGGCTCGTGAATGCTCCAGCTGTTTTTCAGTCCGTCATGAACAAGCTGATTTCGAAAATGGAGCCTGGTCAGATTTTGGCTTATTTAGACGATATCGTAATCCCTAGTAAGACAATTGAAGAAGGTCTATCACGTCTGGATAGATTTCTTAAGATTTTGGCCGAAAGTGGTCTTACGCTTCGATTTGACAAATGTAATTTTCTGGCAACTAGAATTTCCCATCTGGGACACATAATCGATGAAAATGGTATTCGACCAGGTGATGATAAGATAAGTGCCATTAAAAATTTCCGTCCACCGACCAACATAACCGAGGTAAGAAGATTCTTGGGTTTAACTGGGTTTTTTAGAAAATTCGTTCAACACTATTCATTAATATCTAAACCAATCACGATGCTACTACGTAAAAATGAAAATGTCTTTGTTTGGGGCCCAGAACAACAGGAATCTTTCGGGAAACTCGTAGAAATTCTTACTCAACAACCGGTTCTGGCACTGTATGACAGTAAGGCTCACCATGAAGTACACACCGATGCTAGTAGTTTGGGCCTCGCTGGTATTTTGTTACAATCCGTTGATGGTAAACAGTGGAAACCCGTGTTTTATTATAGTCGCCACTGTACCGACGCCGAAAGCCGTTATCATAGTTATGAGCTCGAAGCTCTTGCCGTAGTTGAGGTGCTTGATCGTTTTAGAATTTATTTGTTGGGTAAACAATTCCGATTGGTAACTGATTGTTCGGCGGTTGCCAAGGTAAAAGCCAACAAAGAGCTGAAACCGAAAATAGCTAGATGGTGGATGCGAATCCAAGAGTTTGACTTTACTTTGGTTCATCGGGAGGGGAGTCGAATGGCTCACGTGGACGCTTTAAGCCGTGCCCCCGATAAACCCCCAACCGAAATAGAACCAGCCGGATTTATTATGAAGGTCACAGCTGGGGTGGATGACTGGGTCGTTACAATGCAGTTAAGGGATGAGAAACTTCTAAATCTAATTGCGGTACTGAAAGGAGATTTAAAATCCGATCAGGAAAAACAAATCAGATCCGAATACTGTTTACGTAATCACCGATTATACTATAAGGACAAAGAAGGTCTTAAGCTTGTAATTCCAAAAGACATTAGATGGAGAATCGTAAAACGCTCTCACGTCGACATGGGTCATTTTGGGTTGGACAAGACTATTCAACGAATACAACAAAAATTTTGGTTTCCGAAAATTAGAAAATATACTAAAGAGTACATCGCTAGCTGTATAACTTGCTGTTACAACAAAAACCGTAGTGGTAAGTCCGAAGCCCGTTTACACTATAGTGAAATAGAACCGATCCCGTTTCAAACCGTGCACATCGATCACCTTGGTCCTTTTACTAGGAGTAAGAGAGGACAATGCTATGTTCTCGCTATATCCGATCCATTTAGCAAGTATTTAATAGTCAAGGCCGTACGAACTACAAAAACCGCTCCCGTTATCAACGCACTTAATGAGATAACCTCTTACTTTGGTCTTCCGAAATTCATCGTCAGCGACAGAGGTACTGCTTACACCTCTCAGTCTTTTGAGGACTTTTGTAAACGTAATTCTCTGAAACATATTAAAACCGCCGTCCGCACCCCAAGGGCCAACGGACAAGTTGAACGTGCTAACCAGACAATTTTAACATACATCCGTACAACCGTTGAAAATCCAAAGGATTGGGATCTTACTTTACGCGAGCTCCAATGGGCCGTAAACTCCCAAAGGAACTCGACATCAGGCTTTACACCCAATGAACTCGTGTTTGACTTCAAACTTCGTGATATCGTAGAAAACCATTTGGTAGCCGCCATCCATGATGACAACATTGATACTTCACTACCGGTAGCCGAAAAACGTAATCTGGCTGTTGAGAATATTCGTAAAGAGCGTGAAAAGTGGGAAAAACGTTTTAACTCCAAACACGCTACACCAAGACAATACACCGTAAACGACATCGTCGTAATTGAAAATGAGGCACCCGCCACAGGCGACTCTCGAAAACTTGAGCCGAAATTCAGAGGTCCCTATGTCATTGCTAAAGTTCTGGGAAACGATCGTTATTTAATAGAAGATGTCCCAGGTATCCAAATCACAAGCCGTAAGTTTTCTTCAGTATACTCAGCCGAAAAGATCAAGCCGTGGTGCAGCAGTTATCCAACCCTTGATGAAAAGCCTGACGATCTATCCGACGAAATCGAGGACGATTAAGGGTCAGCATTGGCCGAGCTGTCACAGTGTATTTGAAAATGCAACACTGTGCAATATTCTTATTGTCTTCTTTCTTTTGATCACTCACACATGTGAATAGAAAAAACTCTAATTCGAGTATCGTTCGAACAAGCAAGCAAGTCGGTCGTATTAATGTTCTTTTATTAAAAACCTTTTGTGCTATATATATTAATTAAAAATAAAATAACTTGAATAAATAAATTAAACTCGTTTTATTCATTGGGCAATAAATGTACCGTGTGTGACACAGGAACACGTCGGACATCAGCTAATTTTTCAGGTTTGCTAAAAATTTGATCCCATGTATAATTTAAATGTTAAAGCATATAAAAACTAACCCGAATTAGCCAGTTTCAGATTCTAATTCAAGTAGTTTTCTTATGGGTGATTTTGTCACTTAAATATTAAATAGTTCAATTTCAGGACGCATATTATAGTAAACCAACCAAACAGCATCTAAAGACATATTGGAGTCTAAAAATAATGCACCTGCAACAGACTCGAAAACATCACCTTTGGTACTTCAACGTCTTCAACATCATCGCATTCCTCTTCGGACATTAAATAATACTAAAAAGTAAAACAAATAAAAAATTGTTGGAAGGAAATACTCTTATCAAGATTAATATTTACCTCTTCGCTTATACTACGACCATTTTCCGTTTGAATACGCAAAAAGATCAATAACTTCGTTAAGACCTGGAGACAAGTGTCCAAATTAATATGTGGAATTCATGTCTTACAGCTAATGACGCAAATATGGTATTGTTAACTAAGGCAGTTCTCAAATCGGTTAAAGCTCCAGGTGAATGCTGCCTAGGGTCTTCATACAAATGCCTTGTTATCAAAAAATCCAATACAGCATCTCCCAAGAATTCTAAACGTTGATAACAGTCGGTTAATCTATTGGGAATATAAGAGGCATGATTCATGGCTTACAACAAGATCTGTTGCAGAATTTATATTCCAAAGTTTGTTCAAATTTCTTTTAACCCGCCAATATAGCGTCCAGCGCTTTTTCAGCATTGGGTGTATAGTGTAGCAGTCGATATTTGGGCGGATTCCAAGAGCCATAAACAGTAACGATACCTTCATTATCAGGTAAAGTACTTCCAGGTTCTCTAGGTTTCTTAGCATCATATGTTATACTCCAATTAAGCCTTCAACGCAATCGGCAACAGATTTGTCTAAAACAAAACTAAAAATTAGTTTTATCTATATTTCGAGATTTTAAATGGAATTACCTGGAATACTATCTTTTTTCTCTACATTTATTTACACATTTTCAATTAAAACTCATATAATGTATTATGTTAAACACACTCACTTCAACGACATTATTATTTTTCTAACAAATTTTAATTTATTTTAATGCAAAACTAATTTAACAAAGTCCCGGTTTACACATGAAATTTTTCTTTCTGAAACTGTTTGAAATTCCCTTTTAAACTTTCATCCGTGTCTACACACTGAAATTTTTGTATTGAAATTCAAGATTTGTTCATGTTTACTTTATCATTTTATCTATTTAATGTATCATTCTATTTCATTAAAATTAACTTTATTTCAATTTATTATCTTTCTTAATACAAACAAAACATAAAAATGAAAGAAAATGTAAAATAACTTCACTTTGACAATTGCGAAGCAAGAAACAAAAGAGAATTTCAGAGTACATGAAAGTATGTACCCCCTGCCATTCTTTACCGTCTCACCTATAAGCTCAAGACTTTCAGCAAGAAAACTTTCATGTGTAAACCGGCACAAAAGTATTTAAATTTTTAATACAATTAACAAAAATAAAAACGCGTTAATCTGTCCAAGAAAATTTCATTTTGTGATAATGAATAAGATGAAATAAATAATAAAAAAATAGACAACGTGTATAAGGGTGTTAGCATATTATTTTAATATAGTTGTTTCATCTGCTTTGATAGGAGTAAATTTTTTGAAAATTTTTGTTGTTCACAAACAAAAATTTAGATGTCGCTAGTGTGTGTCTAGAGTCTAGACTCTAGACTGACGGTGGTGACGGCCATTTGACCGATCATATCCTTACAAGAACAGTGACGGTCATTTGAACGGTCATATGACTGTCACTACTGACTGAAGTTTCAGTCATCGCGTAGAACAAAGTTTCTATCATTTTATTAAGGCCAATATGCAAAAACTGACCGAAACTTTTGTGTACATGTGATTTTGCATCTTACTCTAACCTATGAAAGTATGTAAACCATAGAATATATATCTGAACTGCTCACTCTACCGCTGTTTAGTAGTCAACAATGATGGATATCGTTGACCGGTCACACTTGATGGATATATACATCATCGTTGACGGGTCACGATTGATTATAATGAAACACGATTTATTATTTTTTTTATTTATTGCATTAAAAATCAAAAAATTCAAAATTAAAAATAAACATTAAATATTAATATATTAAAAACACAACAATATCACTAATTCCGAAACGTGTTGATAACTTTGAGCCAATAGACATAGAGACAATGTTGAAACAGGACAATGGGCTTAACTTAATACATTTAAACAACTTTGCTGAGTTTTCGCTCAAAACATCCCTCAAAGTGGTACGTAACTTAGCACTGAATAAATAGAAATTTCCGGTAATGGGCCTTATTGAAATCAGTAGTTTCTTAAAGAAAATAATTTATTATAACACTTATATATCAAAAATTTATATTAAAGCTTACCTTTTGACTGTTGCGAATTAACAATTTCCGCCAAAACTGAGATACTTCATTTGGAAAATTGATGAGTAAAATACTGCTACCTTTGTTTGTACAGAACCGTGTGTAAGATATTGTGATAATACCTCCATAAATCAATTTGTTCAATATTCTGAGATCTTTGTTCTTTTGAAGAAACTAATTTCATTATGGATGTATTTACGGATACTGCACATTCCTTAATGTTCTTCATATTATCAACATTATATTCCAGACATTGTAGAATTGCATAAACTAAAACGTTCGAGCCAAATATTAAAACAAACTCCCGTATCCATGTTATGGCAATAGACTGCAAGATAGATATAAGGATTAGTGTAAAATTCTGCAAGGAAGATTTACTTTGTTTTTAGCTAAAATTTTTAATAAAATGTCAGTGCATTACCTTAATAAGTTCAATTGGTGATTGCGCAACTATATATTTATAGTATCTTCCATGCGCACTGAACTGGAATCATTACGAATCGATTTAAGAAACTGTGTCAGCGTAGTTTCACACATTTGTATTTCTTGTGTATTATCTTCCAACATCATAAAAAGTCCGTCAATAATATCAGTCACATCCAAAACCGAAATCCATGATATAACATATTGTCGCACAATATAATTCTTTACATAAATGCGTCCCTTAATCTTGTCACGATCACGGCCTCAATAGTACAGCTAGGATGATCATTTTTAGTGGTAATGATTCAACAAGATCATGGGAAGTTTTCTGTTTCAAAAACCATTAAAGTGGGTGGAACAGGTCCAGGGAAATCTCTGAAAAATTAAAAAAAAATAAAAATATGATGTTTCTATATTGTTCTTGTTCTTATTCTAAATGTTGTATTGTTGTCATAGCTGGACTTGTTGTTTTTGTGGTCGTGTGGTAATAATATTATAAAAACTAACCCTTTGTAAATTTTTTTATTGTCAACTCTGGTAGAACAATTTTAAAGTTTCCATTGTTTTGGCATCACTAAAAAAATTTGTTGGATCATTTTTGTCATCGCCACGAGCCCGCCTGCAAAGTTTCAGATCGATTGGGTAACGGGAAAGGGGTTAAAAATCAATCCAAAATTTTTTCGACAAGCAGACACTACGAGTTAATATAAAAGGAGTAAAAATCTAAAGTAAATAATGTTAAACTACCTAGTTGTTAATAAAAAAGCAATGTAAATTTACCAAACAAAATTTTATGTATTAATTTATTTAAAGAAAAACACGAAAATAACTTTTGATGTTGTATTTTTTGTGTGTAATATATACATATATGTATGTACATACATACATATAGTAAATAACAAAATAATATACATACAGTTTGTCAAGAAACTGTTTTGACAATGAAAAAAAATTTTTTTTGAACTTCCATTACATAAATCATTTCTTTTCTCTTTGCTCTGAACATGTTTTTTAATTTATATTAGTAAATAAATTTATTGATTAACGGACAACAACGACAAAAATAAAATATTAAAAGTAAAAACATAAAAACAAGAACAAAAACAAAAAACACTCAAAGTTGTGACTGCCAAGAAAGTGTTTTTACAATTGGTATTTGTTACTGTATTGTTACTTTTTGAAACAATTCTGGAATTTTCCAATGCATTTACCGTTATTAATGATATGGTATGATGTTTATGATACATCAGATCAAACGTGTTTGCCTTTCTAAAGCTGCGTTCACACTACGTATTTTGCTTGTGTTTTTCTTAGTTTCTTAGCACGTGTAATTTGTACACATAGTGTGAACCCTTTCAAACATTGTTTATGTACAACACATTTTGCAAGACATATGTAAATTTTTCAATTAGAGCAGGTTCTATTTTGGCAAGACAAACATATGAAAATACAACACTGCTTGTGGCGAAAGAAAAAAAGAGTAAATTATAAAGATTAATATTGAAAGAAAAATAAATTGTTTAATATTAATTAACAATTTAAAAATATATAAAATATATAACTTTATTTTAAACAATAAATTTTTGTAAATTCACAAATTAAATCAGCTGTTGTTTACATTTAGAGGTTATGTCATTCGGAAATACATATGTACGTTTGAACGCAAAAATTATGAATCGTATGTAAAACGCTAATTTTGACACACGCACGGAATTACGTATGGATCGTAAAACTGAATTTACATATGGAAAATACACATAGTGTAAACACACCTTAAGGTGCTATTACATGATGTGTTTTTTTACATATGTACTGTCAAATTTTCCCACAACAATAGTTGTACACATCGTGTGATACATATGAAACATTGTTTATGTACAATACATGAGGAAAGTCACATGTACATTTTTCAATCAGAACAGGTTCTATTTCTGCATGACAAACATATGAAAATGCAACACTGATTGTGGCAAAAGAAAACAGAGTAAATTTTAAAGATTAAAATTGAAAGAAAAATAAATTGTTTAGTATTAATTAACAATTAAAAAATATATAACCTTTTTTTAACAATAAATTTTTGTAAATTCACAAATTAAATCAGCTGTTGTTTACATTTAGAGGTTATGTCATACGGAAATACATATGCACGTGATAGCAAAAATTATGAATCGTATGTAAAAGACAATTTTGACACACATGAGAAATTTCATGTGGATAAAAAAAGTGACAGCACATATGTATGTAAAAAACACTTCGTGTAATAGCACCTTTAATAAACAAGTCATTTGTGTATCGTAATTAATGAAAATTTAATATGCCTGGTAAAAGAACCACATTTGATGTGACTCAGTTAGTTTATTATAAAGGTGCTATTACATGATGTGTTTTTTACATATGTACTGTCAAATTTTCCCACAACAAAAGTTGTACACATCGTGTGATACATATGAAACATTGTTTATGTACAATACATGAGGAAGTCACATGTACATTTTTCAATTAGAACAGGTTCTATTTTTGCATGTCAAACATATGAAAATACAACACTGCTTGTGGCGAAAGAAAAACAGAGTAAATTATAGAGATTAATATTGAAAGAAAAATAAATTGTTTAATATTAATTAACAATTAAAAAATATATTACTTTTTTTTAACAAAAAATTTTTGTAAATTCACAAATTAAATTAGCTGTTGTTTACATTTAGAGGTTATGTCATACGGAAATATATATGTACGTGTGATAGCAAAAATTATGAATCGTATGTAAAAGCCAGTTTTGACAGACATGAGGAATTTCATATGGATAAAAAAAGTGACAGTACATATGTGAAAAACACATCATGTAATAGCACCTTAACCACAGTATCGGGAAAGGTGTCAAGAGATGTCCGAATTATTTTCCCTGTCAAGGCAAACTATTTATAATATATTAAATCGTGCAAAAAATGAGCTAAGACTGGAGGTAAAACCTGCGAGCGGCCGCAGGCAACCAAAAAATCGCAATGAGCTGAAAAATGCAATATTGGAAGAATGGTATAAAATACCAAATGAATATGACTTCCAAAAATTAATAAGGTCAATGAAAAAAAGGCTGCAAGCCATTATAGATGGTAAAGGTGTCCATACTTAGTATTAAATTATATAATACTTAAATTTTGTTATACTTGTATGTAATTTTTTCTTATGTCAAAACACTTTCTTGACACTTTAATATTGGAGTATATATTGTTTTTGTTTTTATGTTTTTACTTTTAATATTTTCTTTTTTTCCTTGTAGTTCGTTAATCAATAAATTAATTTACTAATATAAATTAAAAAAACATGCTCAAAAAAAAACCAAAAAATGATTTTTGTATATGAAGTTCAAAAAACATAATTTTTTTCATTGTCAAAACACTTCCTTGATAAACTGTATTTTCTATACATAATAACCGCATGTTAGAAATAAATCGGTATATAACTTTATTTATATAAAATTCTCCAAAATGCATTAACAGAGTGTCACTTCATTTGGCTCAGTGTGACTATGCCACAGTAGATGGCACCACAATTTTTGTTCTTATTAGCTTTGCAATCGTTATTTCTTTTTTAACATAAACGTTAACATTTTGAATTAGATATCAAACTTCATTTCGCTCAGTGTTGCTATGCCACAGTAGATGGCGCCGCAATTTTTGTTCTAATTAGCTTTGCAATCGTTTTTTATATTTTAACATGAATGTCAACATTTTCAATCAGATATCTTTTATTTCATACGTTTTTCCATTATTCTTTTACAAATATGACCATAAGTTTGGCAATATTAACTTTTTGTTGTATTTACAAAATAGAGTTACCGAGCTCATCAATGAGTTTTTTTTTTGCTTTCAAAGCAGTTCTACATAGATATATAAAATTATTATTCTGCTTACCTACAAAATATCTGATTGCGATTACATATAATTTTTAAAAATTTTTTATAATTACTAAAGCATTACTATTGACATAAATACAAAATTGCACCTTTTATATTTTCCATTCAAATTTAAGAAAATATCAATTCTAAAAATTGGAATTCAGATTACCAATTATAAATTAGAAAATATCAATTGAATTTCAGAAAATCATATTAAAACGTCGGAAATAATAAATTGAATATTAGAAGACATAAATTGAATTTTTAAAATATAAGTTTTATTCTTTAAACACAAATTGAAATTCAGAAAACACCAAATATCTTTACATTTAAAAAATCAACTGAAATTAAAACAAAATATTGCGATTGAGGAGACACTAATACCATTTCAGGATAAGAAAATATTAATTTAAGTTCAATGAAGTTTAGAAAACCTCAAATGATATTTAAGAATTGCTGACATAAAAATTGTTACATAAATAAAGCGCAATTTGATGAGAAAGATATTTATATATTATTTTTCACAATTTTTTGGGATGAAAATTTTAAGTTTTTCAGAAAATAAAGATACTAAATTATTTTATTTTAAATTCTTGGGACATTTGATTTTTTGCGTTTGGCATCCCTAATTTGGACCAGTGTTCATGATGACTTCAAAATTTGCCTTGGGTAAAACCCAAAACATTGAAGTTCGATAATAATTCCCAGGTAGTAGTATTTGGAGCCAATAAATGAAAATATATTTTATTAACATAATTTAATTCAAAATCAAAAGTTTGCATCACTGGGCTAGATTTTGTATTTTATTGTGTAAATAGTATGTATGTAAAAAAAAAATTATTTTCCAAATATGGCAATATTTTAACAAAAAAATGAGAGAGCTTATTTTTGGTTATTATTTTGTTACTCTATCCGACCAATACGGCCGCAATGAAGAATTATTTGGCCAGTTAAAAGAAACTATACAGCCATCTCCAATTATCACGATTTAATGCGTATAGCCACCCGACACAACCTTACCTTCGCAATGGAGGTTAAGGCGGGCTATATAATTTACAAAAACTTAAACTAAATTAAACGAGAGGTTATGGCATATAACCGGAAACGCATGCATATAGTTAGGTATATAACCTAAATGCATGCCGATCAGCAACCACGATGACCAAAAAGCAAACACCGAAACGTGTTTTCTTTTATCCGAAATAATAGAAAAGACGAAAACGATCTTTCCTCGCTGGAGCGCGAATTACTAATGTGAGAGAGCTCTATATACCATCTCTTGGAATAAACAAAAATCCAGATAAAACCAAAGAATTTTTTGTAATCATTTGGTATTAAGTTTAACAAATTGTTTACTTTTTCAAATATTTTGTTTACATTTATTATCAATACCTACTCAAACCGAGGTGGAGGGTACCAAAGATTCGGCACAGCCGAATTTAACACTTTTACTTGTTTTAAATATACATAAGTATATGTATAAGGCATTAACTTTATTTATGTTTATATTTATGTTTATTTCAACAATTTAAGTTAAAACTTCACAGTTAATTTCACTTTCCGACAGCCAATAATGAATAATACCCGGTGATTCACAAATATTGCTGTTTCACGAAAAAAATTAAAAAAACAACTCTATAACAACAACAATGACAGTTATATGTTTTTCAAATAGAGAAAAACTGCAAGTGTGTTAGTATAAAAATAGTTTTTGTGTTTGTTTCGGTCATTCCCCAGTTGGCCACGTCTTCAAGACATCCCTAATGATGGGTGCATGACAGTGTAAAGTTAGACAAATGTAGGATAGCCGGAACAAATCGTCAAAGACTTTTTCGAACAAATGTCGCGAAAATCGTGGACGACTAAAAGAGAGACCATGTCGCTCAGTTTGTCGCTCACGCAAAAAAAAAAATCAAAACTTCAGCTATATGTATATTCACTGACGACTTTATAGAAGATTAATTCCATTATATTATCGTCAACGACTATTTAGGCGTCAATATCTTCACTTTGTCATTAACGATTACATAGGCGGCAATGTCCACAACATTGTCGGTAATAATTGTATGGATAACAATATCGTTCACTTTGTCGTCAACGATTATATGAATGACAATGCTGTAAATATTGTCATCAATGCTCGCATTAACGACTATGTTCAAGAAACATATATAATAGAGGATGTGCAAACCATGATTTTGTGACATGAACAAGAGGGAAGAGATGGGAACCTACATCGGACAGAGAATTGCGTCATAGAAAAATGAATCTGGAAGCAAATTGTGTGATATACATTGTTTGTGTCACAAGGTTAAGGTAAAAATTTTAAGATAATTGATATATGGAGGATCATTTGAAAAAAAAAAATGTGTCGTTTGAGACATACAATATAAATATAAATTATATATGGGAAAAAATTTAAAAGTTTCAATTTTTAAACATTTCATGGATTTAAGTTTTTTTTTGCCAATTTTCATGTTACATTTCTATTAACATGAAAACATTCTTCAAATAAAAATCTCAACTAGAATAACAGTTTCAAAACAAAGAAAGAAAGAAAGAAAGAGAACTTTATATTTTTTTTCAAAAAGTTTTTTTTAACAAAAAAATTAAAATAAATAATTCGTAAAAACAATTCATAAAAAAAATAAATAATTAATTTGCTTAATGTAAAAAATAGAAAAAACTAAATTTGGAAAAAAAATTTAAAATAAAAACATTTAACACATTAAATTCATTCAAAATAAAAAATAAAAAAATAAAAATTTGCAAAAAAAAAAAAATTAAAACTAACAAAAAAACATTAAATATGTTAGTTTCCCGATCAGTCTATCGAACATGATGTCGTTCATCCGCTTCTCCGCAAGCAGACTCAGTTCTGATGTAATTTTTCGAAGCTTAGATGCTACGGTGACCCCGTAGAAATCAAAATCGTCCATTCTTATTTGTAATTTTTTCCAGTTTTGTGAAGAAAATCCAATGCGGTAGATGTTTAGGAATGCAAAAGGACCATCAACAGCAGCGACGACATTCGTACAGAACAAGGCCCATAACGTGGATAAAATTGTAGCAGCATCTAAGTATTATTCAGATATATCTACAAAGTTTTTCTCTATTCACATGAACTTCTTCATGAAAAATTACCACAACATAAGCTTACGACATAGTATAATAAATGAAATCCATCGGATTCTGGCTACATCGAAGGAATTCTCTGGATGGTTCGATGAAACCGATCCCTACAGATAACATGGGAAAGCAGTTTTAGATTTTTATGTAACTGTTTTGTTATATAAAAACTATAAAGGTGCTATTACACGATGTGTTTTTACATATGTACTGTCACTTTTTTTATCCAAATGAAATTCCTCATGTCTGTCAAAATTGTCTTTTACATACGATTCATAATTTTTGCTATCACACGTGCATATGTATTTCCGTATGACATAACCTCTAAATGTAAACAACAGCTGATTTAATTTGTGAATTTACAAAAATTTTTTGTTAAAAAAAGTTATATATTTTTTAATTGTTAATTAATATTAAACAATTTATTTTTCTTTCAATATTAATCTTTATAATTTACTCTGTTTTTTTTTCGCCACAAGCAATGTTGTATTTTCATATGTTGGTCATGCAAAAATAGAACCTGTTCTAATTGAAAAATGTACATGTGACTTTCCTCATGTATTGTACATAAACAATGTTTCATATGTATCACACGATGTGTACAACTTTTGTTGTGGGAAATTTGACAGTACATATGTAAAAAACACATCATGTAATAGCACCTTAAAACATTAGTTAATTCCTTGATTGTTAATAAGTGGCAACAAATGAAGGAAAATAAAAAATTTAACAAATTAACAAAATTAAAATAAGTGCTTCTTTTCACGACAATAACATAAATTTTTATGTTAACTTCTTTTTCCTTTTCAATGCAATTATGTATTAAGTATTATGTATTTAAGTCTATTAAATTGTTAATTTTTTTTTAAAGTATTTTTCAATGACAATAACATAATTTTTTATGTCAACTAATGTATTATTAAATTATTAAATGAAAGACAATAACATTTTAAATTAAAAGCAAATTTAGTTATGTTTATTTTAAAGACAATAACATAAATTTTTATGTTAACTTATTTTTTTTTAACAATTATATAACTATTTATTAATAAAATTTTTAGTTTTCTTTTTTTCATTTATTAGCTCCTCAAACAAATTCAAAAAGAGATTTTATTGTTATTGCTTCTTTTTTTTTAATATAAAATCAATTATGATTATTATAAATCAAATTAATCAAAAAACATAATATTTTTAAATATAAATGAAAAATTTCACAATACATAAGTCATAACAACACAGAGTTAAGCAAATAATTAAATTGCAGAAGCTTTTAAGAAACAACAACAACATAATTAACAATCTTTTCAACAGCAAATTTATAAACAGAAAAGAAAAATACCAACTACATTGCCCATCAGCACAGCCACCCAAGATATACGGACTACAGAAAATCCACAAGGAAGGAACACCACTAAGGCCGATATCAGCATCAACTAGAGTACCATGCTACAATTTAGCGAAATATACAGGAAAAATTTTAAAAAACATGATTTCCGACTAATATAACATAAAAGACGTATATCAGTTGAAAGAAAGCTTACGAGGAATAAAACTGGAAGATAATGAGATACTCATCTCATATGATGTAGTCGCACTATTCACAAATATACCTGTCAACACGGCGATAAGTATAAGTATGAAAAAATGGAGCAAAATTGAAACATCTACGGACATACCAAAAACACCATTTTTAAAAATTCTCCAATTCTGCTTAAAGGACAACAATTATTTCAAATTTGAAGACACAGTGTAACAGACATTTGGTATGCCAATGGGAAACCCACTATCACCGACGATTGCTAATATTGTGCTGGATGATCTATTAGACGAAACACTTCCACGACTAAAAGAGAAAAACATAAAAATCAAAAAAAATATACAAATATGTGGATGATTTCTTCGCAATTATCAAAAAAGAAGACAACGAAACAATATTGAAAACACTCAACGAATATCACAAAAAACTAAAATTCACAACGGAAACAGAAGAAAACGGATGCCTAGCCTTCTTAGACACCAAAATCTACAGAAAGGTAGAAATAACTTCATTCGATTGGTACAAAAAAGATCTAGCGTCAGGACGAATGCTAAACTACCACACGACACAACCTAAGAACATGATATTTAACACGGCGAAAAATTTTATCAACAAAGTATTAACAATCAGCGACAGAGAATATCACGAGAAAAACATAAAACAAATAAAAATCACCTTGGGAAAAAATAATTTTCCAACATGCATTACCAACAAATTAATAAAAGTATTCATCGACAAAAAACCCAAAGAAAAAAACACAAAATGAAAATGTTGGCAACCCTAAAAAATTCTTCACGCTCAACTACATACCCACACTAACAGAAGCGAGAACATTGAAAGAACTAATACCGACAGAAGTCAAAAGTTTCGCGTACAAATCGAATCAAACACTGAGAACATTATTCACAAACACGAAAAGCCGAACTCCAACAATGGAACAAAGCGACGTGGTCTATGAAATCACATGCAAAGGCAAAGAAGGGGAAACTGCAATTTAAAATACATTGGTACGACAAAAAGAGCATTGAACACAAGAGTACGCGAACACGAAAATGACTACTGGAACAAAAGAGAGACAACAGCTTTAGCGCAGCATTTAACACAACAAAATCATAAAGCAGACTTTCAAAATGTAAAAATACTTAACATCGAGAGAAAAGGGAGCCAAAGACTGATGTTAGAAAGTCTAAGGATCCAACAAACAGATGACGTATCGAAGATAAAAATGGTACAAACTCCGTCTATTCAGTCATACTATGATGTCTGTGATATTAGGTTTTTTTTTTTTTTTTTTGATTTTTTGATTTTATTATGTTTGTTTCATTATAAATGTTTTAATTTAACGTAATTTTAAGTATCTGACTTTTCAGTGCATTTCAATATATATAAAAAAATTTTTGTAAGTAAAATTTAAAAAATATTTTGTAAAATTAGTTGGAAAAAATGTTCCTTACCCGAATTGTTTTTAGTTAAATAAAATAAAAGACCCTGAGGATGTTTGAAAATCAGACGAAATGTCGGTGGAAAATGGAATAACAAACATTTTATTCGCATTAAAAGAAAAAAAAATTACCAAAAAGCTCAAATAAACAATCGAACTATAAATTGCTATGTTTAAAATATAAATTTAAATTATCTTAACATATTTTTCTTAACCTTGTGACACAAACAATGTATGTCACACAATTTGCTTCCAGATTCATTTTGCTATGTCGCAATTCTCTGTCCGATGTTGGTTCCCATCTCATCCACTCTTGCGTTTTCAGTTTTCTTGTCACAAAATCATGGTTTGCACTTCCTCTATTATATATGATTCTTGTTAAGAGTCTTGGCAAAGCCAAAACTACTTGGGTGCTCAGTCCATTATTGTCCGTCTGTACTAGAACTCCACCAACCCCAACACGAGAATCATCACACTGAATAGAAAAAAGCTTGCTGAAGTCAGGCTGCACCAAAACTGGCGCTGAAGTCAAGGGCTGTTTTAATTTATTAAATGACACTTCTGCTTCTGTTGTTATTTTCAACTTGTCTTTTTTTTTCAAACAGTTCGTTAGTGGTGCGGCAAGTTCCGCATAGTTAGAAATGAATTGACGGTACCAACCTGTCATACCAATGAACCTACGGATTTGTCTCGCTATAGCTGGTAAAGAAAAGTTCGATCTTCCCAATATATCCCAAATATTTATTTCCTTTTGACAGAATCGACTTTTTTCAACTTTTATGGTTAATTCTGCATCGCTTAAACATTTCGCCACCTCTGACAACACTGCAATATGACTTTTAAAGTCTGGTGTACATACTAGTAAGTCATCTAAATAGATAAACACGTTCCTATGGAGTCGGCTTGGAATAACCTTGTCCATCAAACGGCTGATCCTTTGTGCGGCGTTGCAGAGCCCGAAAGGCATAACTATGTATTGAAAAAGTCGCCGACCAGGGACCGCAAATGCTGTCTTTTCTTTGGAGCTCTCATCTAGTGGTATTTGCCAAAAGGCATCATTAAGATCAATACCTGAAATAAAGTGAGTGCCCTGAAGGCGACTTAAAAGACCATAATGTGTGGCAAAGGCTACGCGTCTTTCTTCGTTAACTCATTTAGTTCTCGCAGTCTAGCCATAGTCGATTCTTGCCAGGTTTACGAGCCAAAATGATTAGGCTACTGTACGGACTATTGCTTTGCTCAATAACGCCTAATGATAGCATACGGTCAAGTTCTGAATAAGCCTCTTGCTGACGAGGAGGAGACATTGGATAATGTTTGGTTTTAAATGGTAAGGAATCCACTGCGCCAATAGTGTGCATCTAAATCGTGGTTTTTCTTATCCCAAGTCTAGAATACGATGGATATTGATCAATAACTTTCTCTAACTCAAGTCTTTCCGAGTGTGATAACTTATATAGAATACTTTCTGATTCTAAAATAGATTCATCATCTATTGATAACTCAGACACAAAAATTTGTCGTGCTATATCAAAATTTTTCCAGAAATTAATCCCTAAATAGACTTTCTGTCGCAAGGATGCACAGTGGAAAATTTTCGTAATTTTCGGATCAAAAATCTGTAACTTTTGAATGGATGAGTATTTTTGTAAGGTTTTTTTTTTGTTGAATAGGTGGGACTTTAAACTTTAATTTGTATTTTCAATCATAAAAATCGAATCATAATAAAAAAAAAGTTATGACCGGTTAAAAATACATTTTTGTTTTTTTTTAGTTTTTGTATAACGGCAAACTTCGGTCCGTAGACTTTTAAGCCTCAATATTTACAAGGGCCAAAGGTTGCATTTTTTTAAAAATATGTTCAGCTGCAGTAGAATTCAATAAAATTTCATTGATAGCAAATGTAAGATACTTAAAAAAATGCTTTCAGTTTAAAGTTTAGATTTTTTATTTTGGTGATTATTTGAATAAGTTTTTGGTACAAAATAGTTTGATAATTATTATTAACAATGAAATAAATAATTTACTTTATATGTTTTTGTTCTTTTTATAAATTATTATATGGTATATTATATATTATAAGCATATGTAAGTATTTGTATATATAATATTAAAAAAAATAAAAATTTATAATTTATGGTAAACTATAAAATATTAAATTAAATATCACTTTAAGTAATAAGTCAAGTTACGATTATTGTATTAATTGTGATATTAAAAAAAAAATATAATTCATGGTAAACAATAAAATATAAAGAAATATATTACTTTAAGAAATATGTCAAGTTACGATTATTATATTAAGAAAAGAGATTTATATTATTAGTCATTCAGTTTCCTTCTTCAAAATCACTTATAAAATGTGGAAACATCAAAAGTTTTAAAGTGTCTTCATGAAAATCTTTTATAAATTTTACGGGTGGTTTTCTGATGCTCTTCACATATGGATCGGAGGTATGGAGAAGTCTATTAAAAACGTCTTCATTAATGGCAGATCGTGAACACTTTCGAGAATGATGCAAGCGGTATCGTTTGCAATCTTTATTAAGTGATTCTTGGGCATCTTCCGACAGTTGCCCAATAGGCAATACTGCGAAATGATTTATTATACTTTCCCCATGTATTAAAATTTTGTGGACTGAGGATGGCATGTAATACCAATTGTATTTTTTAACATATAATTTCGCCGTTTCCAGTGCATAATCCCCAAATTTTTTAGGGTCTATGGGTAAACCAGACGACAAAGCTTGAAGAATTACGTAAAATCTTTCTATAAGTGTTTCATCTACACCTGTAATCTAAGCAGTTAATTTAAAATTAGAAAAACCTTCTCGCGGTGTTGCCATCATTGCTGTTGCAACTTGCATGCCGTGGTTTATCGATGTTTAATCCTAGCTCTTCTCGAAAAAGTTTTTGTACACTCTGTTTTTTTCCTTCATTCTTTGATGATTTTCCTTTGTTGCTGACCATTTTTGAAACTGGTAATTATAAGATATATGCAAAATCATTTCCATGCACCTAATCCATGCATGTAGTGTAGATAAACGATACTTAAAAGCATTTTCGTTTAGAGGTCTTGCAGCTACTCTCTTCAAGTCATTCATTTGTGTTGGAGTTGCTTTACATATTGTACAAGTTGAGCATGAAGGGGTATTTGTTAAAACTTGAGCTATTTTTCCATCTATCATTGTTAAAAAAAGCTCATGTTTAACTTCGACTTGCTGCTAATTTTTAACAATAAAAAATGGAGACAATAACTTTATTTCAGTTTCAATATTCTCAACAACTTCTTTGGTCTTAGCAGGTGTCTCTTTACATAATTCGATTGAGATCGGTCGTAAAAATCGTACAGACGATGGAGCTGGATTTTGCCAAACTGTATAACCAGTATCTTCATCTACACGTTTAATAGGCACTTATGAAGTAATGAAAAGATAAGCATCAGAAATTATGTTAGATTCCTCGGGAAACGGTTGTTTGTATTCATTTTGTCCTGACCAACCATCACACCCCCATTTACAGTACAGTACAGTACATCTTTGAAGATTTTTAATTTCCACAGACTCTATCATTACAATCCTGGCTGTTGTGTGCTCAAGTAGATCTTGTAAAGATTTTACTTTAGCATACGTATTTGTAATTTCTATTGATGCTGGGGGTGGATAGCAACTTTGTTTTGCTTTCTGAATTTTATAGCATGGTGGAAATACAGGGAATTTTCTTTCCAAAAAAAGATTTCTTAAATACATGTATTGAGCTTTTGTTAAATTTAAATCAATATACACACTCAATGCCTCCAATTCATCAAATTATAATGTTCGAAGTAGATCGCCTATAATGTTCGAAGCAAATTAAAAACACTTGTTGTTTTCGTTTGTAAGTCTAAAACGCCAATCTTTTATTTACAAACAATAACCCTGCTTATAAAGAACTTATGAGAAGTTCTAGACTTCTTCGCTAAAGAGAACTTTCTAAAGTACTCTTAATAATTATTAATACTAAGAGAGATGTTCTAACATGCTCTCGATAATTTTAAGACTATCTTTAATTATTTAGCTAGGTGTGGTTTATAATCCTTAATACTAAGAGAGATGTTCCAACATGCTCTCGATAATTTAATTCTTCATTCAATTAGTTAATGGGGTGTGGCTTAGTTTGGAAAACTGGATACTCATTGAATCAATGTCTAGTGGCTCGCGGCTTCACTCTCAGTTTCATTATTACTCACTGAGAATACAAGTGCTGCCGCATTCCATTCAGTACATTGACCATATGTAGTATGTGTGTATGGCTCGTGCCATAGAAATGAGAGCCACCCCATTGTTTGTATACATGACGCTGTACGTTAGCATTTGGCCTACATTTGTACGCTACGTCATGTATACACGTCACCCCGGTCCTAAGAAAAAATCCTACAACTGTTTGTAATAAGAGTTGTTGGATTTTTAAAATTTAGTACGGTGTCTTTGAATTGAATGGGTTTTGTTTTAAGTACAATATGATTCATTCTTGTTTATACTGTTTGGTTAATGTTTACAATAATTTTTGTTTAATTGGTTTTTTTTGTGTTTAATTTTTTTTTTTTCTTTTCATTCAACAAATATAATGTAATTTGATTTTGGTTGGTTTTAATTCATTTCTGTTTATTTTTATTTTTTTGTTTATATGAGTGGTCTGTGGAGTTTTCTTTAATTAGGTTATAAAAAGAAATGTATACATTTGGTCAAATGGGTTTTTGTTTCATGATTGTACATAAAAAAAATTTAAGTGTTGAAATTATTTGTACATTTGGTTAAATGATTTTTGTGACTTGATTTTACATAATAAAAAAAATTTAAGTGTTTGAAATTATTGACTTAAATTCTGAATTATATATATATAAATTCTTTATAGTGTAAGCTTGGCAGGATCGCCATATAGTGTAAGAGGGGTGTACAAAAGGACACTAAGATTGGGTGAGAACCGGACCAATCTCAGGAGGAATTTTGTCAAGTGCTTTCCTCAAAGCAGTTCCCGCGTGCACGCTAGATGCACTTTTTTATACAGCACGTAGGCAGATTATGCCAATGTTTGAACCCTTTGGCAGAATATGCCAGTAAAAAGAGAAAATCTCTGTTTGGTTTTAATTATAACCCTTTCAAATCAGAATTATAATTGATTATTTATTGAAAATGCTGGTCTTTTATATCATTATAATTTAATATTTTTACTTAATTTAAATAATAGTCTTCTCTTTTCTTTACATTCGCATATTACAAATTCATTGATTTTTGAACGTTGGGTTCAATAGCCAATCAGAAAACGTTCAATAATCAATTTAAATTTTTCCCCTCAAAATTTGAGTGACATTCCTATTTGTCATGGGTTATTGACACAATTTGAATTTTCACAAATTTGTCATTTTGCATTCCAGTGATATTTAATTACACAATAATTTATTGTTTTGTAATTCAACCCTTTAACCAAGGTTAGTGTACTTTGTGGTATGTGTTGAATGAAAAGAAAAGATATGCAAAAAAAAATAAATAAATGTAAACAAATAATTACAAATAAATATGTGCATGTGCATATAGTAAACAAAAATAAACAAAAAAAATATAAACAAATAAAGATGAATAAATGAAATAAATAAAGATAAATGAAGATGTGTGTAACATCATCACACCCCTACCCTTAAGATGAAATTTATGGGTTTTAGAAAATTCATGAATTTCATTACTTAAAATAAAAATGTTATTTTTGTTTCTCTTAAACTTAGTGGTTATTCTAATTTTGTTTTTGTGATATAATATTATATAAAAAAAATGTAATAAGTAATTTCTATATCTATTTATTAACAATATAAATAAGTAAGTTTACTATGTGCTCTTATATGTAGTAATTAACAATCTATACAATTTTACATTTTCATTTACGTTTATATAATTTTAAAGTATTATTATGATATGATTTCATATTTCCTTTTACATCTAAAATTGAATTTTCATTTTCAGTATTTATAATTTCATATGGACCATGAGTAGGACAAGTATTTTTTCTCCTACTTTCATATTTAACTAATACTAAATCTCCTTTTTTAAAGTTGCTAACATTAGTGTAATTATCATATTGTATTTTTCTTTTCTCTTTTGCTATTTTAATTAATTTTTTAGCTCTATCTAATGCCGATGCTATTCTAGCTTTGAACTCGTTTGCATAATTTTCTAGATTATAGACTGGCTTGTTATCTGTAATTTTGTCTGTGGGTAGTCTCGCTAATTTACCAAATACTAACTCAAAAGGTGTGTACCCTGTATCTACATTTGGAGTTGTGTTATATGCAAATGTGTAATATTGAATCCAACAATCCCATTCCTCATTTTCCGTAAAGTTCAATAAGTATTCGTTTAGGACTCTGTGATTTCTTTCTAAGGAACCTATTGTTTGGTGGTGATAGGGAGTGGAAAATTTCTGTTCTATTTTTAACATGTCGCATATTTCTTTCAGTAATTGGTTAGCAAATTCCGTACCTCTGTCAGATTTCAAGATTTTAAAAGTGCCATATTTAAGTATGCAGTGTTCCACTAAAACCTGAGCTATGCTCCTAGCTTCCTTTGTCTCCATAGGATATGCTATGACATATTTGCTTAAATCGCATTGCAGCGTGAGAATATACCTATAATTATTCGATAACCTAAGTGGACCTATCGTATCGATAGAAATTGTTTCAAAAGTATTTTCTGGCGTGTCAGTAATCCGCATTTTTTCTTTTATCTTCCTAATTTGCTTGTTTTTTAAGCATGAATCACAATTATTAATGTATCTCTTAACCATCTTGTTCATGTTCTTCCAAATGTATCTTTGTTTTAATCTTAATATGGTTCTTCTGATTCCTTGATGTCCTCCAATTGGACTATCATGATATTCTTTAATTAAATTTAATTGTACTTCTTTATCTACTATTCTCTGCAAAGGCTTATATAAAATAATATTCAAATAAAGATTCTTTAATCTTTTCAACATTTTATTATAAATAGACGTGTAGGTTTCTTTAAACCTTTTCATTGACACGTGTTCAAATATTTCATTATCTACTGATAATGCGAGATCTCGTATCCGATTTTTATTCATGTAAGTAATTAATTTCTCCATAATCATGTCTAGACATGTAGGATTATCGTTAAAACCTATAATAAAATCATCTTGAACTTTATTAATTTGACCGAATTCTAACTTCATAGAAAACATCATTTTGTGCACATTGTTGACATCTGAAATGGACGTACATTCCCATATATGAATATCTTTGGTACTGTCTCTATTTTCAGGAATTAAATTTTGCCTTGCTTGCATACTTCTTGTGATGGGTAGTAATTTCTTGCTAACTGCCTCTTCATCACATGTGGGAATCATTGTTTTTAATATATCAGAATTAATTTGAATTCTCGATAAGGCATCTGCATTAGTGTTCATGCAGCCCTTTTTGTAAACTATATCAAAATCGTAATCACATAAATCCAATCTAATTCTCGTCAGTTTAGAAGATGGGTTTTTATGTGAAAATAGCGAAACGAGTGGTCTATGATCTGTTACTACTGTAAATTTTCTACCGTACAGGTATGGTCTGAAAAAATTTATGGACCAGTGAATAGCTAGTAGTTCTTTTTCTATTACGGATTTGTTTAAGTCGTGTTTTTGAAGAGATTTACTTGCGTATGATATTGGTAAATCGTTACCATTGTTATCTTGCGAAAGTACAGCTCCTAATGCATAGTTTGATGCATCAGTGGTAAGCACAAATGTTTTTGAAAAATCTGGATATTGCAAAACAGGTGGGTTAATTAACTTCAATTTCAGTGTTTCAAATGATTTTTGGCATTCGTCAGACCAGACAAATATTTGACCTTTCTTTAACAGATTATTCAAACATTTAGTTAAATCTGCAAAATGAGGTATAAATCTTCTATAGTAATTACAAAATGCCACGAATCGTCGAACTTCATCCGCATCTTTTGGTACGGGATAATTTTCAATTGCCTTATGTTTTGCAGGATCGGTTTTTATGCCGTCTTTGGTTATTAAGTGACCTAAATAAACGACTTCAGATTTTAAAAATACACATTTACTTGCGTTTAGTTTAAGATTATATTTTCTTAACCTTTCAAAAACATTAATTAGGTTTTCATTATGATGTTTTAAACTACATCCAAAAATAATGATGTCATCTACGTAAAGAAAAGCTTTGCTATCTAAACCTGAGAGTGCGATAGTTAACATTCGCTGGAAACTATTCGATGAAATTTTTAATCCAAAAGGTAATCTTTTAAATTGATAGTGACCATCTGATGTTGAAAATGCAGTGTGATGTCTAGAATTTTCATCCAACATTATCTGATGAAAAGAGCTAGTCATATCTAAAGTTGAAAAATATTTCGCTCTACCCAGTTTGTCTAGTACATCTTCTAATTTTGTTAATGGAAATTTATCGTTTACTAATTTTTTGTTGAGTTGTCTAAAATCAACTACAAGTCGCCATTTCCCTTTATCTCCATCGTTCTTCTTTGGAACAACAAGCAATGGTGAGTTGTAGGCACTAGTAGAATTTTCTATTATATCGTCATCAAACAGTTTTTTAACCTGTTGATTAATTTCCTCTATTTGTGTCTGTGGCAAACGATAATTTTTTATATATACAGGTGTTTTATCTGATACAGTCAAATGTTGAGTATAAAAATTATTAGCTGATAGTTTGTCTCCTTCTAAATGAAAAATGTCAGAGTATTCTTCAATTATTTCATTTAGAGAATTTTTAGCATAATTATCAATATTATCAATATTCAATGTGTCTAATAATTTCTCAAATCGTTTTCTATCTGTACTAGTAAAATTCCGTTTATTTCCAGTTACACAAATATAATTAGAAATTGGTTCGACGTTAAGTTCAATATTCCTAAGTTTTACATCTCTATCAGTTGTATTAAGTATTTTTACGTGAGCAATTCCCTCCTTTGGAATGATGCAATTACTTAGAAATACTCCTTCTTCTAATTGTTTGTTTAGAACTAAACTGTCTTCCGTTAAATTTACGTTAATTTGATGTATGACTTCGCTACGTTTGGGTATTGTTATGTAAAAATCTCTTAAGACTTTTGATTTCATAGGTATGGTATATTCTTCATTCTCAACAACAAAAGTTATAGTAAAAGTTTCATAGTCTATTTTAGCTAATAGTTTATTTAAAATATCGCGACCTATTATTCCATCTGTTATAATTGGAAAATCGTATTCTATTATTTGGAATTCGTGTGAAATACTTTTATTAAATATGCTAAAATGCATATCAAGTGTACCTAACGAGGTAATGGATTCATTTGAAATGCCTGACAACGTACAACAATTATTTTCGTTAATTGTTTCATTTATATTAAGAACATTCTTTTTGCATAAAGATATGTCAGCGCCAGTGTCCACTAGGAAAGTTAAATATTTGTTATCTAATTTATATTTTAATTCTATATAATTTGTAATGTTATTCGTAATATTAAATAATTTATGTTTATTATTTCCGGAAGGTGCATTTAATTGTTCGCTTGAGTCCCCTCCGGACTCTGGGAGTTTTCCTGTAACACGTGTATGTTTCGTGAACTATTGTTATAGTTCCTTCGATTTTGGTTATTATGTCGATTTTGGTTATTTGAATTATAATTGCCATTATTGTTATTATTTCTATTCGAATTATTATTGTAACGGTAGTTGCTATTGGAATTGTTTCTATTTGAATTATTATTACTGCTATCTGAATAATTATTGTTAGGATGTCTATTTGAATTGTGGTAATATCTACCCGTGTTATTGTTTCGTTGGTTATAATTGGAATTATTGCTTCCCTGATTGTTCCTTCTATTTGGATTGTTTCTGTTAGGATTGTTGTAGGTATTGTTCCTGTTTCTACTAAAAAACATAACTTGGTTTTCTACTTGACCTTCTATATTTAATGCTAAAGTTACTGCTTCATTTAGTGTTTTTGGTTGTGCAGCAAATATTGTACTTATATATTTTTCATTCAAACCTTGTTTGAATATATTAAGAGAATATAGTTCATTTATTTTTTTCACGTTGTGTATTTCCGTTTCATTTTCTAACTTTAACTCTTGTATTTGCACTTCGTTTAGTTCGTCAATTAGTTTCAAAATTTTATCACTATAGGTACTTATTGAGTCATTTCGTTGTTGAAATCTAGAAAGTAGATTTTGTATTTTACTCACTGTTCGATTATTCTTATACCTATTTGTGAGCCATGTTTTTAGGGAATTAAAATCTGTTAATGGGTCGGAACCAATTGCCGTTCTAACCGTTGAGCTACATTTTACGTTTATTACGAAATTTATTAAGACTGGTTTAGATGTATCATTCAAGGTGTCGTATATTAATTTTATTATTGTCAGAAATGGTTTAAGTTCTTGAAAATTACCTTTGAATTCAGGGATTACCTTGAGTGCCGTTTCTAGATTAAAAGACGCCATGTTCGTATTGTTTTCTATTTCTGTTTCTAATTCTGTTATATGTGCTTCTATTTTTTCTTCTCCCTCTGGTTGGGGTTCTTCTGTTTCCATTGGTCTTAATAGTTTTGTTATTTCCTTCTCTAGTTTTACTAATGTTTTCAAAATGTTTTCCCTTTCTTCTAATTTAGTTTCACTTATTATTTCCTGACTAATTTCCTTGACTACTTGTAATTTAGCTTTAATTGTTTTTTGTGTATATCTCCTATTTGGCTGTTTTTTTAAATTTTTTAAAAGTTCTTGTATAATACTAAATTTATCCATTTAAGGTAAAATAATATTTGTTTTATTTAACTAAAGTATCTAATTTTTAAACATTTGCGGCGCAAATCCTAGATGCCGTTTTAATAGCATATTTCTTATAGTGCTGTTGCACTTTGTATAAAATAATTGCAAAAAAAATACAAATTATTACTAATATTATATGTAAGGTGTGGTCATCTTCTTCGATTGCTGGAGTCGGTGTACGTATTGTCACGAATTTCTCGATGATTTGTGTTGTTTGTTTTCCGTTGTCTATTACGTTATTTGCTTCATACCCTGCCAGCATGAGCATTATTGATGTTCCTAGCTTTTTCCAGAAACTCATCCTAGTCTAATAACCGCAATTGTTGATAAAATTTATGTTTCTGCTCCCCTTGGCTGATTGCGATAAGTCTTCTTAGCTCTTTTCGCTGTTTCTTTGCCTTGGTTTTCTTGCCGCCCCTTGATCTTTTCTTTATTGGATTAATTGATTGATGATGTAGACAGTATTGGTTTTCGCACAATTTATCTTTGCAGGCATCTATATAGTGGTGTAGTTGTTTACAGGATTCGGAAAGTTCGTTGTCCAGGGTCTAATTTGCAAGGATCGGGCAACAGAAGTTTTTACCAGGATCAAATTTGCAGGATCGGTGTTTGCAGGATCGCCATATAGTGTAAGCTTGGCAGGATCGCCATATAGTGTAAGAGGGGTGTACAAAAGGACACTAAGATTGGGTGAGAACCGGACCAATCTCAGGAGGAATTTTGTCAAGTGCTTTCCTCAAAGCAGTTCCCGCGTGCACGCTAGATGCACTTTTTTATACAGCACGTAGGCAGATTATGCCAATGTTTGAACCCTTTGGCAGAATATGCCAGTAAAAAGAGAAAATCTCTGTTTGGTTTTAATTATAACCCTTTCAAATCAGAATTATAATTGATTATTTATTGAAAATGCTGGTCTTTTATATCATTATAATTTAATATTTTTACTTAATTTAAATAATAGTCTTCTCTTTTCTTTACATTCGCATATTACAAATTCATTGATTTTTGAACGTTGGGTTCAATAGCCAATCAGAAAACGTTCAATAATCAATTTAAATTTTTCCCCTCAAAATTTGAGTGACATTCCTATTTGTCATGGGTTATTGACACAATTTGAATTTTCACAAATTTGTCATTTTGCATTCCAGTGATATTTAATTACACAATAATTTATTGTTTTGTAATTCAACCCTTTAACCAAGGTTAGTGTACTTTGTGGTATGTGTTGAATGAAAAGAAAAGATATGCAAAAAAAAATAAATAAATGTAAACAAATAATTACAAATAAATATGTGCATGTGCATATAGTAAACAAAAATAAACAAAAAAAATATAAACAAATAAAGATGAATAAATGAAATAAATAAAGATAAATGAAGATGTGTGTAACATCATCACATCTTATTCTATAAATTATTACAAATTTCGTGTTACAATGTTTGCTTGTTCATATGTACATATTTTATATTCTTGTCTTTTTTTTATAGTTTTCCATTATATTTCTTTAACAAGTTCTTGTGCATAATTTTTTCTTTATCTTTAATTTTCAAAGTGACATTTAAGTCATCAATTTTAATTACTTCATATGGTCCCCTATATGGAGCTTCATATTTTCTTCTATTTTCTACTTTAACTAGTACTAAATCTCCTATTTTTAATTGTATGCTGTTTTCCTTATTAAATGAATTACGTTTTTACTACGTTTTTTCTTTAGTATTATTTCCCTAGCATAATCTAATGATTTTCTTAACCTAATTTTGAGCTCATTTGCATAGTTATCTATATTGTATATTTTGTCATTGCCTGTAAAGTTTTCACCCGGTACGTTTAGTAATTTTCCAAAAACTAATTCAAATGGGGAGTATTCTGTATCGATATGTGGTGTTATGTTATATGCAAATGCGTAGTATGAAATCCACTCGTGCCAATTATCTTCATCAACGAAAGATAAAAAGTATTCATTTAGGACTCTATGATTCCGTTCGACTGTACCTAATGTCTCGTGATGGTACTGCGTTGAGAATCTCTGTTCTATTTTTTAACAAATTGCATACTTCCCTTAAAAGTTCGTTTGTAAATTCTGTACCCTTGTCAGATTTTAAAGTTTTAAATGTCCCATATCTTAATATTAAACCCTCAACCATAGCCTTTGCTACTGATTTGGCTTCTTTTGTCTCCATAGGAACTGCTATAATATATTTTGTCAGTGGTCCTACTGTGTCAATTACCACGGTCTCAAAACTATTCCCAGGTGTGTCCGTTATATTGAATGGTTCTTTTGTGTGCCTTATCTGTTTGTTCCTTTGACAAAGATCACACGTTGATATATATTTTCTTACCATCTTGTGTATATTCTTCCATACATATTTTTGTTTAAGCCTTATTAAAGTCTTTCTTATCCCGAAATGGCCTCCGCATGATGTGTTGTGATACAATTTAATTAATTTTGTTCTCTCTTCGCTATCTATTATGTTCTGAGGTTTAGTATATAGTATAATTTTGACATCATTATTATTATTTTTAATCTTGTTGAATTTTTCTTTTAATTTCCCATGGGTTATAATATCAAATATTTCGTCACCTTTTTCCAGTGCGAATATAGCATAATTCAATCTGCTTAACCTGAAACATAGTTTCTCCAACATATTATCTAGATAAATGGGATTATCACTACATTTTACGATCGTGTGGTTCACAGAATGATTATCTTCAATTCGTAAGTATTCCTTTGGCGACTTTGTTAATATAAATTTTAGTTTTCGTGCACGTTTTATATCTTTCATGGATGTACATCCCCACATCTTGAGTTCATGACGCTCAATAGGAGATGATTCATCCTTTTCCTCAATTTCATATTTATCCTCATTATCAATTTTATCATTATTTACCTCATTTTTTATCATTTTCCTTTTCATTGTTCTAGTAATCACCAGCGTCTTTTTGCTTAATTCGTCAATTTTATTGGGTACCATAGTTTTCAGTATGTCAGAATTTAATTCTATTCTTTACAATGCGTCTGCATTTGTGTTGCTTGTCCCTTTTTTAAATATTAGTTCGAAATCATAATCCGATAGTTCTAGTCTAATTCTTGTTAATTTGGAATTTGGGTTTTTATGAGAAAACAATGCGACCAATGGACGATGGTCAGTCACTACAGTAAACTTTCTGCCATACAGGTATGGACGAAAAAATTGTATTCCCTATCGCGCTTCTGTTTGCCTCGCCTTCTTCAGTAATTTGAATTTCATTTAGTTCCGCTATTAAGTTTTCTATCCTGTTGGCAAAACCAGTAATGTTATTACCTTTTTGCCTTAGTCCGGTTAGTTCATTTAGGATGGTGTTCGAGCTTTTCAATGACTTATATGTTGTTTTTAGAGCTGCTATAAGCTCATCTACCGTAGTGGGTGCATTACTCTGCCTTACTCTATTCTGTACCTTACTGTCCAATTTTGCATTAAAGACGAATTCTAGGAAAAAATTTTGTTTGTCTTGTGGTATCGTCTGTGCCACTAATTTTAAGTTCGTTACAAATCCTAACATATCCTCTTTTCTACCAGTGAATGATGGTATCAATTTTGACACTGCAGAGAATTCACTTAACTCCATGTTTGTTATTACTATTTCTGGTCTATGCTCTAAATTACTTTTCTTTTCACTATGTCTTTCCAATAATTCAATTGCTTCTAATTTTAGCTTTTTAAATTTTCCCAAAAATGTTTCGCCAACATCAATGGGTATCTTATTATCTATAATTGTGTCTTCTATATTCTTTTGTAAATTTTCTATCTCTATTCTCTTATTATTTACCGTCTACTGTGAATAACGAATAATGAATATAAAATAAAAATTTTTTTTTTTGCTTTTGTTTTTCTGTTACAATTTAATTATTGTTGAATTTCAGACATTTATTTTATATATATATTTTTTTTTTTCTTGTATTTTTTTTTTTTTTGTTTTCAGGAAGTAATGATTTTCTCAAAAGTTTTTTTTTTATATTTTTCTTTAAACTGCATTACGTACTGAATGCCTACGGATTTGTTTTTTACGTATTTCTTTAAATATTTTATTATTACTACTATGGTTGTCATAGCGCAAATCAGTATTAGTACTTCAAAACTAACGCTTACCGCTGTTGGAGCGTTTACCGTTGCTGTTACTACTTCCTTTATCTTAGTTTGTGTGCTACCCATTATTAAAATTTATTTTAATTCTCGAGAGGAAAAAAAAATGTTATATAACAAAATTTATTGTTGCACTAATTTAACGTTTATGTCTAACAAACTTTTATTTATATATATGTGTATAATTTAATTTATTTTATTAGCATTCTTATTTTTATTTTTCTTTTCTTTTTTATGCTTTTTATTTCATTCTTTAATTTTGTTATTTCTAATAGTAGTTTTATTCTTCTATCCTCATTTTCCTCGTACGTCAGCTCATGCGACTTTACAGCAATTTGTTTCTTATTGCGTGCCAGCGAACCTCCTCTGGATTTGTTGCAGTTTGGCAGCGGGAAAATTACTATTGCTGGTTCTGTCTGCTTCTTATTCTTTATAAATTTTGGCCTTGGGCCGACGTTCAATATCTCTGGTCTTGGCTGGTTGTCAACGTTGCCCTCTTCTAGGATCTTGGCCCATCTAATTTCTGCTTGCTGCACTTCTTTCCACAGTTCCTCCAGATTCTCACCCATAGAATCCTAAAAATTATTCCAAATTTGTACTGTTGTTATTTGTATTGCTGTTCCGTGCAGTCATACTGGCTTTTCTTGGTTGTTGCTGTTACTGTGGTGTTTTTATTGTATTATCAGTTTGTATATTATCATTAGCTGTTGTTGTCATCCATAGGATCCTTTTTTTGAAATTAACTCAAATTTGTTTTCTGCTATCCTTAAAACCAAAAAGGATCAAGACTAAGCGTAAGCTATGTTTGTCCTGTTTCCTTTGCTTCCAGATTAAGCAAAATTAAAGTTAAATTGCTGTATTTTTTAATTTCTGTTGCTTTATATCTATCAGCAATTTGGTAGGATCAGAAGATTGCAGGATCGACTAAAAGGATCGCCATATAATGTTCGAAGAGATCGCCTATAATGTTCGAAGCAAATTAAAAACACTTGTTGTTTTCGTTTGTAAGTCTAAAACGCCAATCTTTTATTTACAAACAATAACCCTGCTTATAAAGAACTTATGGGAAGTTCTAGACTTCTTCGCTAAAGAGAACTTTCTAAAGTACTCTTAATAATTATTAATACTAAGAGAGATGTTCTAACATGCTCTCGATAATTTTAAGTCTATCTTTAATTATTTAGCTAGGTGTGGTTTATAATCTTTAATACTAAGAGAGATGTTCTAACATGCTCTCGATAATTTAATTCTACATTCAATTAGTTAATGGGGTGTGGCTTAGTTTGGAAAACTGGATACTCATTGAATCAATGTCTAGTGGCGCGCGGCTTCACTCTCAGTTTCTTTATTACTCACTGAGAATACAAGTGCTGCCGCATTCCATTCAGTACATTGACCATATGTAGTATGTGTGTATGGCTCGTGCCATAGAAATGAGAGCCACCCCATTGTTTGTATACATGACGCTGTACGTTAGCATTTGGCCTACATTTGTACGCTACGTCATGTATACACGACAAAATGCTTGAGTAATTTCAGCCTCTTCCAGAGTTTTTAGAATCTCCTTCTTTTTGGCTTTTGAAAAAGACCTCAATAGTTCAATAATTTTTGCTTCATCTACTTCAGTTGACCGCAGTCCTTGATAAATGCATCATGAAGATGATCTAATCCATTATCTTTATATAAGGAAGTATTTTGACGTCTTTTTTTGTTGATTTCGACGATGTCTGATAAGAGCTGCATGGTCTTCCTCGTTTTTGTAAAGAGTTTAAGGATTTACCTGTTGCTGGCAAAGTAACAAAAAATTCAGTATTTAACCAATCTTCATTTCTTTCAAGAAACACTTTAACAGTTCTGTTCGCCTTCTGCCAACGTTTTTTAAACTTTGGTATTACCGATTTTTGAAAATTTTTTAATATTAGTTGTATGTTTTCTTCTGAAAACTGGTAGTTTTTTCGTAAAAACTTAGGAAAACTTAACGTATTCTTATCACTTTCAATGTAGGCAAGAATTAATAGGCGCATAGAGCACTTATTATTATTCATATAAATCCGTTGTTTTTTTGTTTGTCAAATCACGTAAATTATTTTCTTGTTTGATAAGAAAAGCAAAACTGCAAAGATAAAAAAAATTAAATTTACAATTTTTTTTTTTAATTTCTGAGTTGCTCAACATTTTTGCATTCCATTTGTTTATAGGCACGAAAAGGCAGCTAGTTTTGAAATATCTTTTAGATAATAAGTTAAACTTTAATTCGATGCTAAAACTAGATCGGCGGCCAACGGCGCCAACAGTTAAAATCCTAGTCAAAGTTGCGTAGGTGAGCCAAAAAACATTATATATTTCAAATGAATAAATTTCAAATCTGCTAACAATATGTACAAAACTCATAAAAAACAAGTAAGAAAATTATAGTGGGTCTAGACCGACTATAGGATACCCTATACCATGCGTTTAGAGACCCTACCCCATAGGCGCAGCTAACTGGACATAGAAAATAAGCATAAACCAAATTTGAGTGGGATTTTTATAAATTTTTTTGTCTGCAGATATGAAAAAGATTATATCGGATGCTATATCTATATGGGGACTAGGCCCAAAAATGGACCGATCCTGACCATGTTTGGTAAGGTCTCTTGTATTTTGCAAAAATATATACAAACAAAATTTGAGAAGAATCAGTGCAATATTTTTGTTTTTTAATAGATTTAAGTGAAGATCGGGAAGCAGCTCTATATGGGGCCTATGACTAAGAGTTGTCCCACAGGGATCATTTTTGGACTACTGATTAATGGATGTAATAAAGATTTATATGATAATTTGGATCTTATCACAATTTAAGTCGATTTCATAGGGGTCATTTGTATGGGGGCTAGGTCTGAACATGGACCGATTCTCACCAATTTCAATGGCGTTCATCCTATGGCCGATAAAAGCTTATATACCAAATTTCATCAAAATATATTCATATTTGCGACCTGCAGTTTGATTACAAGCTTTACATGGACACACAGACGGACGGACGGACGAACGGACATCGTTAAATCGAATCAGATAGTGATTCTGATTCGATCGGTATAATTAAAGATGGGTCTAGGTCAAATATTTTTGGTTGTTACCCAAACCACATAGTGGTATAGGGTATAAATAGAATCTAGACAAGATACCCTTTCCAACAAGGTGTAACAGTCCTAAAAAAAATAATTATAAGTATTAAAAATATGCCCTTGAATATAGTATAATTGTATTAGCCTAAATCTTTAAAGTTGAAAGTAGTGTGTTCTGTCGCCATTTTCGAATACTTCTGTTGACATAATAACTATAATTTCTGAAAATAATTATTGCTTGACATCTTAGCTTTACGATAGATTTTGTTTTATGGTTAATTTCAAACATTTGCAAAAATCAATTATGAGATGCATTCACCTTATAATATCCACTGTGCAGTGTAAATGCACGGGGATTTACGTAGCATCTTCAAAAGAGAATTGAAGAAAAGTTCTAGTTATTTTTCTTTTAAATAAAACAAAACTATTTTCTTTGTTGTATATATAAATGGTTTTTTATTCGTCGATGTTTAATAGAAAAATGATTAATATTCCAATGAATGCTTTACGTCAAAATTCTTAATGAGTAAACGAATTAGATTATAAAATAATATAATCAAGATAGCTAAGAATATTCGAATTAAAATGACTTAAAAACTTTAAAAATTATAAATTTCTACAGAATTGCAATTAAGAAAAATTAGTGCTTCTAAGATATATTAATCTGAAATCCCTAAATTCAAGCTGCCAAAAACATCAGACGGTCCCAGTACTAGTGCCAACAGATTTAAAATTCTATCTGGCGACGATGAAGAAGAACCTGTTGCTGTTAAAAAAAAAATTCCCTCCATAGTTGTGGACTCTACTCACAGTTTTAATAATGTTATCGGAATAATTGGTGACAAGTATACGTATAAATGTACATTTTATCGAACTCGTTATCACTGTACCAGGATGCTCTAATAGCATGTTCAGACGGCAAAATGAACCACCTGATTTGCTCCCTGAATCATGATTGTGAACCTTGGTGTTCAGACGAGTGTTCTTGTTTCATTTTAACGTTTATATTTTTTGTGCAAATATTTGAAGACATCCTTCACTTCATCCTACAATTTACGTTTCACTATTTCATTTTTTCCATTTTTATTTGAATATGTATATGTAAATATATACTTTTTATTTGTTAAATGTTTCTATTTATTTTATTGCACACATTTTTTGGTTTTTTCTTTGTTTATACATTTTTGTCAGCTAGTTCAGATAAATTAGCGATAATTTCTTATCAAGCTTGGAGATGACACTCAATGTTTCTAGGTTCATTTCGAAGTAGATTCGCTCTCAAAATTTTGTGAGGCGAATCATGTAGATTCAATCATGATTCGGGCGCGAACCGTGAATGAGAGAGCGAACCGCGAATCTTGCTGTCCGTGTGAACATAGCATAGGTGTTATTAAGGACAAAAAATTCCAGTTTTATACTCACGAGATAAACCACAGTAAAAGTTTTTAATTGGTTTTATTTGGACTACCAAAACTGAACACAAAGCAAATCAGCGAAGAATTTGTCAGCTCGCATAATATTTTATTTATTTATTTATTTATTTATTCAGTCTATGGAATCATCCTTACAGACTACTTAAAGTATATGTACATTTATATTATAATTTATATATATAATTAAACATTTAACAAAATTGATATATAACATTTATTTAATTCAGTTGATTTAATGCATTTAAGTGTAATATAATATCTCTTCTCACAATATCCAAACTTTTATTAAAATCAATAAACTGATACAGCATATTAAACTCATCACAAATTCTACGTAGTGGATTAAAATTAGCATAGTTTGTACAATAATATTTGATAGTTAGAAAGTTATAATTTCTTGATGATCGAAAAGGAATATTTATATTTATTTTGTTGATAAGAAATTCAGATTTAAGACTACCATTTAACAGTTTTAACAGGAAAGTAACATTTAGCATATGTCTGCGACTTTTCAATGTAGGAAGCTTAATTAGAGCCAGACGATTTTCATAAGATGGCAACCTCATATTAGGATCCCAGCCCAAACCACGAAGACAAAATAACAAAAATTGTTTTTGAACTGATTCAATTTTATTCGAATGTATATGATATTGCGGATCCCAGACTACAGACCCATATTCGAGTATTGGTCTTACCAAGGTAGTAAACAATTGTTTTGTCGTATACGGATCCGAAAACTCTTTAGCCCACCGTTTAATGAATCCAAGTACACCAGTAGCTTTATTTATTGTTAGCGAAATATGACTTCTAAAGTCTAATTTTTTATCCAGAAGTACGCCAAGGTCGTTGAATGAATCAAATAAATCAAGCACAGCATTATTCATGATATACCTACCATTTATTGGAATTGATCTTGTAAAAATCATATATTTGCATTTTTTGACATTTAGGTCCATTAGATTCATATTACACCAAGTAGTTAAACGATCAATATCATTCTGTAAAAGTGATTGTTGATCAAGATTGTTGAGGGTAAAAATTAACTTTACATCGTCTGCATACATTAATGTAGTTGAGTGTTTAATTACAGAAGGAAGATCATTTATAAATAGCGTAAATAAAAGAGGTCCCAAGTGACTACCTTGAGGTACACCAGATAATACTTTTATGTTGTTGGAATACGAGTTACGAAACTTAATACATTGTGTTCTGTCTTTTAAATATGATCCGATCCATTTTATTAGCATTATACCAAAGCCCATACGGTCAAGCTTAAACAACAATAGATCATGATTTACTTTATCGAATGCCTTGCTAAAATCATTATAAATAACATCTGTTTGTTTCATATTAATAAAACCATCATTTACTAAAGTTGTAAGCTCCAAAAGATTTGTTATTGTAGAGCGTGATTTGCAGAATCCATGTTGCGTTGGAGATATGACAGAGGACACATGATGTGACAACGTGTCATATATAAGTTTTTCAAATAGGTTTGGAATAGCACTTAATTTAGCAATACTTCTATAATTCGAAATACCAGCTTTAGATCCAGACTTAAAGAAGGGAATAATAAATGATTGTTTCCAAATGGGAGGAAAGTAACCCAATTTAAGGGATATGTTAAACATATAAGTCAAAGGAATATACAATAAATGTGCGCAGCGCTTCAAAATGCAACTAGGAACACCGTCAGGACCAGCAGCATACGACAATTTTAATTTTGTCAGGGCATTCAGAACTGTATGTTGATTGATGGATGGTATATTAATAATTGAAGATTCCGATATTGTGTATGGATACAGATTATTAAATACTGTCGAAGAATAAGTTGATGCAAAAAAGTCTGCAAACATATTACTTATGGAGTTATCATCTGAAGATTCTAAATCACCGTACTTCATAACCGAAGGAAAGTCCGCAGTACGTCTTTTAGAATTAATAAATTTATAAAATGATTTTGGATTATTTTTTAGATTATTCCTTACTTTAATTAAATAGTTATTATAGGCCAATTGATTAGCAATAATAAATTCCGATCTTGATAACGAGTATTTCATATAGTCTATCAATGTTCCATATTTTCTATAATTTTTGTACATTTTGTTTTTCTTATTTTTAAGTTGAGATAGATGTTTTGTATTCCAAGGAGGACCATTCGATTTAGGAGGTAACATTTTAGGTACAGATGCCGAGAAACATTCAAAGAGGTGATGATAAAATGTATGCAAACACAAGTTCAAGTTATCATTGCAACGAGATAACACATTTATCCAGTCAATTTGGAATAGATGGAGTTGTAAATCTTGGTAATTAGTTTTATTAAAGCAAAAGATTTTATCGCTGTGAGTTAACTTTTTTTTATGAAGAGGATAGGAACAAAAGCAAGATATCTCAAGTGTTGGATGGTATATATCTTCCGGATTAGAAATAGGGCTATGCCGCAATATTGAAAAGTCATTCGGTTCATTAACGAAAATAAGGTCCAACAGTCTACCAAATGCATTTGTGACGGAGTTGACTTGGAAAAGACAATTTTCCAATAAACCATGAATAAATGCAGCTGAAGAATCGGAATAATGTGATGGAACTAAATAATTGGTATCAGGATCAGCTTTCCAGGATGTAGACGGCATGTTAAAATCTCCAATTAACATTAATAAATCAGATGGTTTTATATAATTTTGGATTAAATCAACAGCTTTCAGATGATCCTCATAAACAGAAAGCGGAGAGTTAGGCGGAATGTATGAGCAAATAATGTATATGGACCTGTTATTAATTTTAGCTAAAACACATATAATCTCAATATGTAAAAAATCGTTTAAGATAATTTCTTCAGACGAAAATTCGTTTAGTATAGCAACCAATACGCCGCCACCAGACTTTTTTATTACATTATTACACTGATTATTATTTTTATCGGCTTCAATTCTTTCACAACTTTCTCTATCTTTTCTGAAAATTTGATATTTAGGGCAAAAAATCTCAGAGTTATTAACTTTTTTACTGAGCCAGGTCTCCGTAAATATAATAATATGATTATTGAAGCCAAAGCTATTACAATAAATTGACGAAAGTTTTGAATTCATACCTCTAACGTTTTGATACAAGATGTATATTAGTTTTTTGGATTTTGATCAGCGGATTTGTGAAGCCGAGCATTATCTTCTTCTCTATATATAAATTCACGTATTAATGCGTTTTTAGGCCAAAAACTGGCATCTACGATTTGTTCAAATAGGTATTCAGGAACAATTATTTTAAATGATGCTCTATTTCTGGAATTAATTTTGTAAACACTAATATCCTCAGGAATACAGTTTTTAATTTTAGAGATCACATAAAATTTCATCTCATCAGCTTTCGTATCATGTGCGAAACGTGTAGCAAATATAGTTTTCTTCGGAGGAATTGTTCGCAACCTAGGAGTGGGTATTGATTCAATACCAGTAGTAGGCACTATATTTGAAGTACCAGATGTTGAAGCAGATGGAATTGGTGATGCAGCATCAAAATTAATCAATCGACCAGCGTTCTCAGGATTATAAAGTAAATTATTAGCCGTAGCAGTTCTAGGCATTGAAGAAATATTTGGAGCAATAATGTTCAGAGCATGCTGAGTACTATGGTTATTAGCATTTGATGTAATCGGAAATGCTGCAGTTTCATTTAATATTGGAGTAGGTTTATTAATTAAAACTTGAACGTTGTTTGAATGAGAAACGGCAGGATCAATACCTGTAATATTTTGAAAAGGATTTGGTAAATATAAAGCAGATGCAGTAGCAGTAGTACTATTCTGATGTGCTCCATTAGGACCAGGATTCTGACTAGAATTTTCTTTATTCAAGAACCTTGGCGACTTACGACGAGTTGGGGATGGTGACAGAAATCCCTCTAAGGATTTGATCATCAAAAAGCTTTCCATAAGCATTTATTTGACAAGATAAATTATTACGGTTTTGTTGAATTTGCAAAAAATTATCTTTCGTACTTTGAAAGAAACGATAAAAATCAGCACCAATTTTTTGACATCCATTACAGCGCCAGTGCAAGTTTTTATGTTTAGATATTGACTCAGCAACCAAACCAGACAGGCCACTACATTTAAAGTGACATAAACCATGACAAAGCCAACAGGTAAGCATTCTTTCTTCATAATCAACCAAAGAGCAGCCTTTTTTCAAACATGCCATTATTAAGCTCTACAGGTCAAAAACAGCACAACACAAAAAAAACGGCAACGGTAACGATTACAGTAAAGCTACGATCTGGCTACACACAACCAACCAGTATTTTGGGTATTCTCAATGAATTTGAAGTATTTATACGATTTTACACTCAATATATATTTAAATTTAACGTTTGTTCCGACAAATACAATACTGTATAAATTTCACCAGTGGCTTCAAAACTGTCAATAATAGATAATTATAAACCAGTATTATACATGGACAAAACAGGCAAATAGTTATTTGTTGTTGTTCAGTTGACAAAGAATAAATATTATGTGTCACAGTTGTTGTTTCTGTATTTTGTTTGTTTCACAATGTTTTCTTGTTTATATTATTGTTTTTGATTTTATTATACATATATAATTTACTTCGGAATTTAAACAGCTTGTTTGTGATATATTTAATTGTATCAAATGTTTTTAAAAATTTTAAAAGTTTTTATTAACACAAAATTGACAAAATAAACAGAGCACAATTAGAACACGACCGTATCGCACGACTTCAACGATGTATATAAAGCCGATAAACATAAAAGAATTGGAAACAAAAAGATCTAGAGTAGATGATTCACTTTATTTGATCGTCAGCAGGTAACCAAAAGAGAAATAATGAAAATTAGATATTTTAGCATTTATTTTAGTGTATTGTGGAAAGCTTCTTAAGGGTAACAAAGGGCCCACTCACTGTTCCAATTGTGCTATGTATGGACACAGGGCTAACAACTGTAATCGTACCTTAGTGTGTTCAGTCTGTGTGGGAAACCATGATTATACTATATGTCCTCTTAAAAGAGGTTATAGTGAAGGTAGCGTAATATATTAGTGTTATAACTGCATAAAAAAGAATTTAAAGCACGTAAATCAAGAATATTTAGATATCCGGAATCGAGTAACATCTAAATCTAGGCCGATCAACAGAAGAATTAATGATTCTTATTTCAACATGCACAATCATGATTTTCCTCAATTACTAAGACAAGAGCGACAAAATTTTCATAGTAATTTCCGTGCTAATGGTAACTTGTATTCTGAGGTAGCTAAAGACAAAAGCTACGACAAAAATAAAGACAACGACATATCCAATGAAAAACTTTTGGAAATATTTTTTGAGGCAGTCGATGCTTTACAAAGATGTCAAAACAAGGTACGAGAAGCTTCGTGTTTTAGGCGTGATGCTTCAACATGCCATATAATTCAAATTTTTTACAAATGTTCATGTTATGCATTGGAATGCCCAAGGCATAACAACTGAATCAGCAGCTGCGCAGCTGGAATACTTCTTACTGAAATGGAAAATTGATATTCTCCTTTTAAATGAGACCTTTTTGAAACCGCATCATAAATTTCAACTTGGTGGCTATAAAATATATAGAGAGGATCGATCTTTGCATGGCGGAGGAGTTCTAATAGCAATTAAAGGTAATATTTAGCATATATTGCTACCGAAAATTTATACGAACACTGCAGAAAACATTTCAATACAAGTAATGATAAATAGACGACCAGTAATATTTAGTTCAACGTAAAATCCTGATCACACATCCAATTTCAAGGCTGATTTGGACAAATTAACATTCTATACTAGCGATTATTTTATTTTCGGTGAACTAAATGCCCAACATACACACTGGAATTGTGTCAAATAATTCGGCAGGTACGGAACTCTATAACCACTGCCTACAATCCAGCTACTATATATATTTCCCAAACGAGTATACTCGCTTTGGTCAAAATATCATTCATTCTTTTGACAAACTCTTGTCTCCTATTCTCAGACCTTAAGACACACCCAATATCTTGTGTTATTTCCGGACTTGTTCAAAATATGACATATGCAGTTCCTTTGTATTATCGAGCAGACTGGTCAGCAATCGGAAATTGGGTAGAGAATGAAATCAGAGATCAGAACTTTGACCAAACGGTTGCTAATTCAGGTAATCCAGATGGCTATTTTGATAAATTGATATCTATAGTAAAGGTAGCTTTTGGGAAAATACCTGTTGGCCGTAAAAATTACGGCAACGTTAAATTTCCAATACTAGTAAAATGTTACTCAGAGATATAAATATAAACGGAAATTTGAAAGAAGTAGGGATTTATTCTAAAAATCTAATTAAAAGCATTTTGAAGCAATCAAATTTTGGAATTTAACAAAAGCCATTACGAGCAACAAAATGTCTTTTACGGATCTACATGTAAACGGTCAAGTTTTAAAAACAGGCGTAAAAAAGGCTAATTCCATAGCAGACGTTTTTGAAAATTCACACACCATTACATTAAATAACCCTTCACCTATGGACCAATTAGCCGAGGTTAAATCGGTTTTACTTTTGCTGAAAAATAAAATGGGTTAGATGGTATAAATAGTATTATACTTTTAAAAAAATGCGTGATTTCTTTTTTGAAATTTTTTAGTTTAATTGAAGGATACTTTCATAAGATTTTTAAGAAAGCAAAAGTCATCCCAATTATTAAGTAAGCAAATATCCTAAATTACCGTCCAGCTATAGACCGATCAGCATTCTAAGCCGATTAGATAAAGTATTTGAGAAAATTCTACAAAAGACAATTTTAGACTTCTCTAATCAAAATAATATTATTAACCCTCAACGATTTGGGTTCCATAAGGAACACTCTACTGGGCATCAAATAAGAGTCGTTAATTTTCTTGAAATTAATATAAAAAATCGTAAGAGTACAGGGGTCATTTTCCTTGATATAGAAAAAGCCTTTGATTCAATATGGCATGGTATTTAAACTAAATTCCTTTAATTATCCAACGTACTTACAAAAGATAATAAAGAGTTTTAGATCAACGCTCATATGTTGTGTCTACAGATAACATGGTATCTAGTGATAGACAAATTCCCGCGGGACTGCTACAAGGGTTGGTATTATCACCTACACTATATTCGATATATACTTCTGATATCTCCGTTCGAAGGAATCAACAAGTAGCCTTCTACTAAAATATCTTTCTATATTTTTATTTATCTTTTTAATATCCTTTTAATTGAAAACACTATTTTTCTTTGTAACTATGAACTGCCGCTCATGCGACCGTTCATTCTTACTGTTCTTTATTAATTATTATTTCTATTCTAATTTAATGTTGATCTACCTATGTACGCGCGCACATGCATTGTACACGCGTGCACATACACTTACATTATGTGTAGAAACATGCTAATGCAGGTTCCCACACAGGTAACTGAGTAGACGAGTGAATTTGCGTATTAAGCAAATTCACACGTAACTATACTATAGTACAATTGTGAGAAATACTTTTCTCACGCTTGAGTTCGGTGCAGGTGGATATATTTAGTTACAATTAGTAATATAATTTTACCATTTAGTTACAGTACAGAAGGTAGGGTAACTATGACTTATCAAACACACTACACCTCCCTTTTACAGAAAAAGAATGAACTATATTCTTGATCATTCTTTCATATACTTATAGTAGTTTTAAATTTAAAATGAAAAAAAATATTAGGTTTCAAGATTTATTTTGGATTCTCACCTTTCCCTTGTTTCTTGTAAAAATTAAATTTTAATTAATGTAATTTTGAAATTTATTTTTAATTTGAATTTAAATTCTATAAAGTTATTTAAAATTAGTGTTGTAGGTAAAAATTATACTTTGTTTTACATGTAACATGTTTTGACATTTTTAAATTTTAATGTTACTTTAAAAAAAAATTTCTTCTTTTTTTCTTAAATTAATTGTAATGTTAATCTTAAAAATTTGAAATTTTAAATTTATAATTTTTTTTAATTTTAATTTTACTTTTAATTTGTAATCTATTAAATTATTATTAAATTTTAATCTATGGTGTAATTGTTGTTAAATTTTAATCTTAAAGTTATTTTGACCTGGCCAGGCATTTTCAGCTATCCTAATTAGAATCTAAATTGTTGAACCTACATTGTTTTAATTGTCATGTTCACCTCAAAGAAGGTTTAGGGTTGCATTATAATGTACCTTTAACTTTTCTTCTTCTTCCCTAATTCATTCAGGTTACATTAGAATGCAACCCTGAACGAACGAAGAAATAGTTAGAACACCGCATTTTTTTTTGAACGAATGAACGAAAAAGAAGATGGAAACCAGCGCGATGCATGAGGCCGATGGTGTAAAAAGAGGAGTTTCCTGTTTTTAAGTTCTTCTTCTGTTTTTTCGATTGTCGAAGGTGGTGTTCGTAGCGTGTGACAAAAGAGTGTAACTTTCCTAGTAAGGTCACAAAAGTAACATAAATTGAGCATAATACCTGTTCGACTTACTATCTAAAAATAGTTGTGGATATTCCGATAATAAAGGAAAAGTTAGTGGGGGGGCCGAAGTAACCGAAACCTGAATACGGCGCAGCCGCAGGCATTTTCAACGATCAGCAAACGCGTTTTGCATAAATAAAAGCCGCCGGTCTCAAAACTAAAAAAAAGGGTGAGTTCATTACATCATGTCAAAAAGTAAGACCAAACGGGTGATCTGCTAGCCTGGACGGGAAGTATTTACAATAATAAGAACAAAAGCTGCGGGGTCGAGGCAGATGATTGATGATAAGGTATCGAAGTCGAAAAATTTCCAAGACGACGCCAACGGAAGTCTTAATTTTGCATCCCCGACAAACATCGCTGTGACAGCAAACACCTGTACAGTAACTGCAACTGACAAACCGGCAGAGACGACTCCAAACCAATTTACGCCAAAACAATATACATCGACAGGATCGAAAATATTAAAGTTCTATATCCACAACCGCCTGGGAAAAACAAAGATCGAGTGGTTCAGAAAAAAAAGTTGAAAATATAGAGACTCACGCTCTAAGTCGTCAGAATTTAAACGAAATCGAACGACTCACCGGAGGCAAACTTGCTATAAAAATTAGCCTTCCAACAAACCACAACAGTAGCTACAATAATGTACACCCAGCTCTACTAAGTCTACAGGCAGCGATAAAAGACACAAAACCAGTGGTTACTATCATTAGAGACAGTCAGCGGGCAGTGATTCAAATATACCACCAAGATTTCAACAACATCAACCCCTACAACGCCTAAATCTTACTATTTCATCGAACAGCTATCACCTCAGCAACATTAACCACGAAAACCACCATAACAACCAGATCCAACAGCAACTACAAATCGACTACGGATTCAGAAACCATCACCAACATTCCATCCACCATCCCAGACACTCCAAAAACAGCAACAATAAAAACAACAATCAGTAAATTACCTCTTCTCCATTCTACATCCATCAAGTAGCAGCAATATCAAAAACAACAACAATAGCGGCTGCCAGATCAAAATCAACCTTAACAACAACCTCAGCACAACGACAGCCGCAGAAGGAAGATAACAGGTACTCTGTGTCTAAATTTATATTGTTTTACTTTAGTCTCAACAGAATACGGACGACCGACTGCTGACAACATACAACAGATGAATTTACCACCACAACATATATATATATATAGATTCCTCTAAAATATTAAACTTGTGTGGTTATCTATATAATGTGGTTACCGTAGCTAGAGGCCCAAGCGGGACATTTGTTGTTGGGTAATTTACGTTGGGGTCTTCTGTTATTTCTCCAAAAGGGAAATAATAAAAGAAAAAAAAACCTGAATGTCTCCCCATTGACCAACTATGACCCATATCGAAAGGTATAGGTATAACCCGACCAGCGTTAATTAGTTTTTTTTTTTTTACCCGACGGCAAATGTCGCGATCACTCCTCTCACTAACTTAGAATTCCAGTTCTCATAAATTATTGTATATCCGAAATTAAAAACCGTAGGTATTTTTATGACATAGAAATTCTACCATCAATATTTTTATATTATTCTTTCGTTATTCAAGTAATTAATTATATGATAAGAAAAGGGGTGATCACTACGAATTATAAGAAATAGCATATGAACACCTTTATGGTCCTTAAACTAAACACCTATTTAGATCGATAAAAGCTAAGACATTATATTTACGTATAAGAGGATCTATATATCTAGATGATATATTGGTACGGACACTCCAAAGCCACCTGATTTACGACAACGAGACATACAGACGCACAGCAAAGAAAACAAAATATAAAAAAAATATATATAAAACCTGATAGTGCCTAATCCAAGGCGAAAATGAAGAGGGAGAAGTATTACGGTAGGATTTTTTTGTTTTAATTCTAAGAGGGAGGGTTTATGGGTAGACAACACCTACCTACCCAAATTATTGTTGCGACAACTACAATTAGAACGGTGGGTATGCAGTTTTCTTTTTACTTCGGGTCCCCAAAATTTAAAGTTTTGTTTTTTCGACTGGTATGAAATTTAAAATTTTTTGTATGTCTGTCCCATATCCGCCAGTTCTGTCGGCAAGAACCACCCCATCCGGATAGTTTAGCCGCGCTTAGACGCCCGCATATCAGCACCGTCGATAGTCTGGCTTCAGATTTTCAAAAGTTTATTAAAACTTTTTTTGTGTTTTTTGGTTACCATGGAAGGACAGCCGCTACAAAAAATGGCGCCCAACGTGGGGCCCGTGGTAAAATAAATTCGTTTTTAAATTTTTTCGCTTTCAATAGCTTTCAAAAATTTTTTTATTTGCCGACCGTAGATGTAAGTCCCGTTGGAAAAGGGACAAGAGTCCTCAACGAGTAGCGACATTAATACGGGCGACATAATAGTTCGATTTTCTTTTGAAAATTTTGTCTTTTTAATAAGCTAGGGTTTCATTTGATCTTTTAGAGATTGCATTTCCGAAATTGAATGTAAGTCCTACAAAGCTATACCACAGAGTTCTTTTGTAGTTGCGACATTCATATGAAGTAAATGTAGCTCGGCGAGGGTAGAGAAGCTTTCGTTATCAAATGGAGGCTGGACAGTAAGCCATCAAGGGGAAGAGTTTTCATTGCTCCATTTGCACAACCGATAGTAAAAAGCTTGTTTAGAATTTTGTTAGGAAACAATAATCCACTCCTTTTTGGGAAAAATATTTAAAAAAAAAAAAAGGTTTTTTTTATTATCCACCACGTTTGGTTAGCGGTAGAAGTTAGTCCAGATGATATTTCGGTCACAGCACTGTATCATCTGTAGCAACATACCAGCCGCAAGGCGTCATTCCAAAAGGGGCAGATTTTTTTTAGTATACTCACGGGAAACCATTAGGAAAGATTATCCACCATTTCTATTAAACAGTTGTACGCGCAATATAGGAACTTTTACCAGTCCATAGTATTAATTTCAGACACCACCTATAGTTACCACCTGCTACCACTGATCAATCAATATATTACTGTAAATTTTTCTTATATATATTATTTTTATAAATTTTGGATTTGATACAAAAAAATGTAACATCTACCGTTAAGCCACACTTAACTCGGAGTTTGATTAATTTTTGTTTCTCATTGGTTTTATGATTTTTGCAGAATCTTCATAAGATTTAATAAGTTCAAGTTTTTAGATTAGTTTGATGAATTAATAACAATTTTAAATTTGGAAATAATTATCGAATACAATACAAAAAACAAATAAAACTTAATAGTTTTAAGTTCACTCAGAAGTTGGGAATTTATTTTTTTTTTGGCTTCAGGCTTGAAGTTTTGGTAGAACTTAAGTTGTAGGTTTTTGTTAAGTTTTTATAAAACGTATATGGTCTCAACCAGATTTTTTGAATTGTTCACAATAACTTTTGGATTTTATTAGAAAACCCTAAAGACTTTTAGCAAATGTCATAAAAGGTTTCTTTGACCTTAATAAATTTGACTGAATTCCTAAAGTTACAATTTTAAATGTCTCATAGAGCTCTAAGGGCTTGGAGAAATTCCCTGAGTTTCTTTTAGACGTAAATTGCTTTAGCAATTTTCTTGGATTTGAAAAAAAAAAGTTTGGCATAGGGTTTGATTAGTGATAAAATTTAAAATTTTGTTTATTAATTTTTTTTTTCGTATATCTAGCTTAAAATCTTGGGGATCTTTATAAAACCCATTAGTTTAAGATCTAGTTTAAAAATTTTAATAGTTCTTTGAGTTGTTACTTCGAAGATTAGGATATTTTTGATAAGGCTTAAGAGTTTTTATAGAGTATTGTTGCTTAGTAAGTTTATGAATGTTTATAGGAGCTAATGGCTTTATAGTGATCTATGAAAGTTAGTATTTTCGAATTTTCATAAATTTTTAGGAGACTAATAGTTTCAATGAAATTTTTAAATTTTCCATAAAACACAAATAGTTTTAATAACTTTCTATATATATTTTTTTTAGACATAAGTAGTAGTAGTAATTTTTCTTACCAACCAAGGTTTTAAGAATTTCTTTGTTTGGATACTAAACATTTAAGTATTAGGTTATGGTAGAGCTAAGGATTTAAGGATTTTTATAAATCTTGCATTTCAAGAATTTTCGTTGGATTGCATAATTTTGGTAGAATTTAATAGTTCAACAGTTTGTTTTTTTTAAAGGTTTTAGTTTTTTCAATCGCTTTCATAAAATAAAATTCTTAGATTTCGTTTTTTTTTTTGAAAACTAAACAATTTTGATTTTTTTTGAAAAATTTTTAATAAGGGTCAGAAGATTAAAATTTGTAGAATTAATATAACTAGTATTAAAGCAAAATTGTGAATTGAAAGCTGAATTAAAACATACAAAAATACATAGGCTTGATCATTTTAAGATTTATTAAATATCTTAATTTTCATAAGGCATTTGTAGTGGTAATTAAAATTTTTCTTTGGGTTTATTTATAAAAAGTTTATTAGTATTTTTGGAAATTTCATAGTTTTGAGAATTATCACAAAACTTGAAGGTTCGAGGATTTTGAACCTTTAGTTGACATAATAACTTTAAGGGGTTTTGAGAAATTCTTTGAATTTTCATACGACATTAATAGTCTTGGCAAGATTTGTAGGTCTTTTATAGCCTATCAATCGTTCTAGTAAATTTTCGGATTAACTGTATACTGCTTACAGTTTCGGAGAAATTTCGTGGATTGTCCGCAAAACATTTTTCGATCTTTAAATCTCGCTCATTTGTATCGATCGAAAACCTGGAATTCCTCCAAACGATACCCAATAAAGGTTGATTTAAATTAAATCGGTGAGGATTACCTTACCACCTAATTTTCCTCCAAGTGTTTTATAAGATTTAATAGAAGCGGGTTATATACATTTTTATATACTGTTTTTGGGAAAAGATATCTGGCCTGGTTGATTTTGTTTACCCCTTCCGAAACGGTGTTGTAGTATCTCCGCGGGAGCATTGCAGTTTTCTTTTGTTGTTTTGAAGTTTACGGGAGAATATGGATATTGTCCCCATCTGTGACCGGATACTGTTCCTGTCAGAATCCACAGCAAGTCATAAATGGTGTTGACGAGAAAACAGAGTAGACTCGGGTCGGAAGAAAATTATAACAGTACACTGAATATGGATCCTACGGCGATGACAACCACTACGAAACCCATCGGTACAACTGCAGATCAAGCGATATCCACAGTGCCAGTCAGGCAGACCAACATAGGGACCACAACCACCACTACACCCCCTGTACAGTCGTCAGCATTTCAACAAGTCTTGCCGCATGACATGTCAGGTGTATCCGTTGGTTCGAATAGTTCCAACAGTACATCGTATCTCCGCCGTATAGTAGTATCACAGCGCAAAATATTCGGATGGAGCAAAGAAGGTTGCAGCCGCAGGCCCCACCACTAAACGGTCAGAATGCCAACGATGCCGCTAGTACAGAAGAGGTGCTACGCGCATCTATGGGGGTGATGCAAACCGGGATAATGCGAAATCTTGAGGATCGATTGCGTTTGCTGATTCCACAATTAGTGCAAGAAAGCCTAAGTAGTATTCCCCGAAATGGAAGGCCAAATGTCCAGCACCATCCACCGATACCTCGACCCAATATAAACCAGACACCAACTGCAAATTTACAACAACCAACAGGACACGCAGGTCCTCGGGCTAACTTCAACCAGAGGCAACGCTTTTCTCAACCACCACCTTCGGTAAACCCGGTCCACACAGCGAATAACTATCAACCTGTTCCACCGCCATATAGTAACCGACAACCGGCGGCTGATTATAGCCCTCAAAATATACCACCCGTACCTATGATGCAAAATGTGCCAATTGTAAACCCATGTTTGCAAGCACCGCATAGCAACCAAATTCCCAATATTTCACCAAACTATGGGTATTCACCGTCAACGGAGAAGGCAATTGTTGCGAAGTGGGGGTTGAAATTTGATGGCACTAGTAAAAGCATGGGAGCCGAGGAATTTGTATTTCGGGTGGAAGTCTTACGTCAAGATTATGGATGCTCTTGGCCGGAAGTCATCAAGAATTTTCATTTATTATTGACCGGAAATGCGTTGGATAGGTTATGGATGTATCGCAGTTAAACCTCAAACATTCATGGGCTGATATCAGAGAAGCTGTTTTGTTACAATTCCGACGGTTTGAAAGCGAATTCGAGATTCAGAAAAAGTAGATGGATCGATGACAGAGGTATCAAGAATCTTTCGAGGGGTTTTATAACGCAGTTATGAAGTTAAGAAATCAACAGCTTAATCTATTTTCAGAACAAGACATAGTGGAAATTATGAAAAGTAATTTGAAGCTGTGCCTTCTTTGGCACGGCTAAAAAATCAGAAACAAATGTAAACCCCGCGTCAGCAATTCATGCAAAAGTGAACGAATTGGATTATGATACAAATGAAGAGGCCGAAACAGATTTTGAAATAGAAGCCATTAGGGATACCAGCAATTATACGTGTTGGAACTGCAAGCAGCCTGAGCATAGTTTCGTCGACTGTCCGTCACCCACCCGAAGAATTTTCTGCTTCAAATGTGGCAAAGATAATGCAGTAACTCCCAAATGTCCCAAATGTCAGGGAAACATGAGGAAGAACCCGTCTCAAACTGGGGAGACCCGTTCGACGCAGACGCAGGCCCAATAAACCTACACACCTACATCGACAAGCCTTTAGCAAGTAAAGAATAATCAATAATAATATTAACAAATAAAGATAGGACACAGGAAATAGAGACTGGCGTAAAATTGAAGGAGATTATCCCTTTGCACGTGCGTTTAGAAGAGTACAAGAAAGCAAACAATAGAATTTTTGGTAAACCACAAAACAGAATCGCAAAAGCGCGAGAAAGGTATAAAAGGCGCAAACAGATTCGAAAGGAAATTTCGTTGGCTTCTTTGTTTGAAGGGGAAGACACTCGTTTCTACACCCGTGTTAAAATTAATAATATCGAGATTGAGGGACTGTCTAGATAAGGATTGCCTAGATTTCGTAGAAAAAGCTGGTTTAGTCATCGATAATTTTCATTCCATCATTAAGACCGCAGATGGCACTAAACATAGGATTATTGGCAGGGTCAGAGCAAAAATAGATTTTAACCATATGTTGAATGAAGTAACTTTTTATCTAGTTCCGTCTCTTAATCGCGCTTTATTTTTGGGAGTAGATTTCATGAAAAGTTTTAAATTATTTGCGTACCCCTTTGCGAAGTATCGGAAGACATTCCCAAAAACGTTAAGACTCACACCCTGACTTTCGATCAACAACAGCAACTAAATCTAGTGGTTCAAAAATTTCCCTGCTTTACAAAGCACGGTTTAGGCAAGACCAATTTGGAAATGCATAACATCGACACACGCGACGCAACTCCGGTGAAGGACCGTCGTTTTCCGGTTTCCCCGGCTGTCCAGAAGTTGATGTTTGCTGAGCTGGACAGAATGCTTGACTTAGGTGTTATTGAGCAAAGTAAAAGTGCCTGGAGTCACCCAGTGACTCTTGTGCGTAAAGGTGAAAAAAATCGTTTGTGCTTAGATGCACGTAAGCTCAATAGACTTACAGTCAAGGATGCTTATCCGCTACCACACATCGAAGGTTTAATCAGCCGGCTTGGAGATACGCATTTTATATCGAGCGTCGATTTGAAAGATGCATTCTGGCAGATACCATTAGATTCATCAAGTAAAGAAAAAACTGCATTCACGGTGCCGGGGAGACCTCTTTACCAATTTGCGGTTATGCCTTTCGGGTTGTGTAATGCAGCTCAAAGGCTATGCCGTTTAATGGACAAAGTGGTTCCTTCTGCTTTACGAGATAGAGTTTTTGTTTACCTCGATGACCTTTTGATCGTATCTTCTGATTTTGGTACTCACCTGGAATTGTTAGAGCAGGTGGCGAAATGCCTTTCTAAAGCGGGCCTAACAATAAACGTAGCAAAATCAAAGTTCTGCTTTAAAGAACTACGATATCTTGGCTATATAGTGGGGGGAGGGAAATTGAGAGCTGACCCAGACAAGATTGAAACTCTTAATAAATTAACTAATCCTAAAACGGTCAAATAGGTACGAAGTTTGATGGGCGCTACGGGTTGGTATAGGCGCTTCATACCAGATTTTGCAACCATTGCGGCTCCTATGTTTGAAACTTTAAAAAAGAGCAAAACTTTCGCTTTCACTGACAAAGCCAAACAGGCGTTCGATAAGTTAAAAGACAAACTTTTCTAAACATTTTTATGTACAATGCGATGCATGCGAACTGGGTATAGGCGCAGTACTTTTCCAAAAAGATGACACAGATGGTGAACATCCGATTGCCTATGTTTCACAAAAGCTAACCCCGGCCCAAAAGAATTACTCTGTAACAGAAAGAGAGTGCCTGGCGGTAGTAATGGCAATAAAAAATTTCGACCGTATATAGAATTAATGCCTTTCACAATTATCACCGATCATAGCAGCCTTAAATGGCTCATGTCTCATAAGAACTTATCGAGTCGACTTGCTCGTTGGAGCCTACGTTTACAATCTTTCACATTTTCAATCGAACATAGACCGGGGAGTAAAAATATCGTCCCGGATACACTGTCCCGTTATGACATGGAGGAAATTTCATTGGAAATGAATAATTTCATTGACTTGGATAGTGGGGAGTTTAAATCGGACGATTATTTAGAACTACAGGCCACTATTCGTGAAAATCAAGAACGTCTACCAGTCTTGAAGATAATGGACGGGTATTTTTATAAAAGGACTTTACCGTACGATGGTATACCTTTCAACGAACACTATAGTTGGAAACTGTGGGTACCGTTAAAATTGAGTGAGCAAATTATTAAATCGGCTCATGAGCCACCCAATACTTCGCATGGAGGTTTTAACAAAACTTTAAAGAGAATTCGCGAGTATTTTTAATTGCCAAATCAGAGTACGCAAGTTAGAATGTTTATTAGGAATTGTCACGTTTGTGAAGAGACTAAACCTGCTAATTACACTCTTCGACCACCCATGGGGAACGAAATAATGGTATCGACCGTTTCAGAGAATATACATAGATTTTTTAGGTCCATACCTACGTTCGAAAGCTGGTACCAGTTATATTTTTATTGTGTTAGACCATTTAACGAAATTTGTTTTACAGAAAGCTTTATCCAAAGCGGATACCCAAAGGGTCGTTAAATTTTTAATAGCTGAAGTGTTTCATAAATTTGGAACCCCCGAGTCGATAGTGTCAGATAACGGTAAGCAATTCGTCAGTAAGGAGTTCGCGGCTTTAGTAAAAACTTCGGTATAAACCATATTAGAACCGCAACACACTCACCCCAGGCCAACGCTTCGGAAAGAGTGAACCAAGTAATACTGGCGGCAATTCGGTCCTATCTACCCGAAGATCGCACCGACTGGGATAAATATCTATCTGAAATCGAGTGTAACCCCTTATTTTGCACTCTTCGGAGTGAATATGATAAATCACGGCAGTTTATATAGTTTAGCCAGGAAATTGAAAATTTTGATTGATCCAGAGAACAATTTGGTGCCACTGTCAACGAAAATTGATCTTATTCGAAGCAAAATCCGCGAAAATTTACATAGGGCCTACGTGAATAGTCAGAAAACATACAACATGCGAAGTCGAAAGATAAAGTTACTCCCAGGTCAGGAAATATATAGGCGAAATTTTCAACAGAGTAGTTTCAAGGACAATTTTAACGCAAAGCTCGGTAGAACATTTCGAAAATGTAGAGTAGTCGGTCCAGTAGGAAATTTTCTCTATGAAGTGGAAGACCTAAAGGGTAAATCTTTGGGCATCTTTCAAGCCAAAGATCTTAAACAATGACCGAAAGAAGTAGTTGGCTCCTTGGATTTCAATTCGGAAGAACTGCCCAATGGAAGTTGTTGGGTTTACAAGTGCACCCACCGAATCTCTCTGGCTACAGAAGCTATAAGGTTGTGGTTGAAGCATCAGGTTTAGATATTTGGAGCCTGGGGCCCTATATGTCCAAAGGATATATAAAAGTTTGTCTTCCGCTTAAACGGAAGCGAACTTAGCCTTGCAGGCTTACAAAAATTTGTTTCCAATAATCTTTTGCTTATTGTGCCAACACTGTGGTTGAAAGACAACCACAGAGTTGGCGATAAGTTCGCCCCTTCGGCAACTTAGCCCTCCGGGTATACAAAAGTTTTTCAATGATACTATACCAACACCTGTAGCGGATCAGGCGGATTGGCTTATGGGGTTGGGTATCTCCCATAGAATTTTTGCAAAGGTCACACAGGGTGGCCAACAGCCAAATCTGTAACCACGGAAGAGCTCTAAGGGGGAGCCCAATCATGTTTGGGGAACCCTGGAGTTCGGAAAGGCTTGCAGAGGAGGGATTTATCTTCACTGGTATACTTATTCTCCGGGGTATTAAGCAAATTTTGGTTGGAAAGTCTCCTACATAAGTTAGGACAATAGTTCTGTTTTGACCTAACATATGTACGAATCGTCCTTGGACGATTAGAGATTTCTAACGGAGTATGCTTTCTACCGCGTAGTAAGCCAAGTCATTTTTTTTTTTGGATCATACAGGTTTCCATAAAGGCCTTAACAGGAATTAATTTCCCTCCCATCCTTAATACATGGATGTTGGGCAGGATGGTTAGGTGTGTCATGTTCACCTCAAAGAAGATTTAGGGTTGCATTTTAATGCACCTTTAACTTTTCTTCTTCTTCCCTAATTCATTCAGGTTACATTAGAATGCAACCCTGAACGAACGAAGAAAAAGTTAGAACACCGCGTTTTTTTTTGAACGAATGAACGAAAAAGAAGATGGAAACCAGCGCGATGTATGAGGGCGATGGTATAAAAAGAGGAGTTTCCGGTTATTAAGTTCTTCTTCTGTTTTTTTCGATTGTCGAAGGTGGTGTTCGTAGCGTGTGACAAAGAGTGTAACTTTCCTAGTAATGTCACAAAAGTAACATAAATTGACATAATACCTGTTCGACTTACTATCTAAAAATAGTTGTGAATACTCCGATAATAAAGGAAAAGTTAGTGGGGGCCGAAGTCACCGAAATCCGAATACAGCGCAGCCGCAGGCATTTTCAACGATCAGCAAACGCGTTTTGCATAAATAAAAGCCGCCGGTCTCAAAACTAGAAAAAAAATTAGGAGTGTAAAATTCGGCTATGCCGAATCTTTGATACCCTCCACCTAGGTTTTCTTGCACTATTTGTAATAAATTTAGATAAAATATTTGAAAATGTAAACAATTTGATCAATTTAGTAATTTATTACAACAAATACTCTGAATTTTCAGCATTTACGTTTAACAATTTTAAAGTCAATAGAAGATATTAAACAAAATATATTTTTAAGTTTCGGATCTTTTTCGGAATACTTGACCATGTCTTATATTTTAAAAGCACTAGCGTTAATCAGTTTTATTTTTTCGATCTTATTACATCAGTTTGTCATTCCATTTGTAACGCATCGATAAATGGATTTACGTCTATGTGTTTAATGCAAAATATTTCTTACTTTTGTCGAATTGTAGGGATTTTTGAAAATTTTTTTTTAACAACTTAATATTATATGCGTTTCAATTTTAAACTTTAAAATTAAAAATATCTATCTTTTTTAAATCTGGTAATAACTCTATAATATGGAGATAGTAAATACGTGGCTTCTTTAATAAGAATGACAAGTAAAAAACACTTTTGTGCAGTTTACTTGTTTTGTGCATTTTTTTTAATACATACATAAGTACGCCATCTTTGTAGATCTCTTCGATTATATTAAAGGTGCTATTACATGATGTTTTTTTACATATGTACTGTCAAATTTTCCCACAACAAAAGTTGTACACATCGTGTGATACATATGCAACATTGTTTATGTACAATACATGAAGAAAGTCACATGTGCATTTCTAAATTAGAACAGGTTCTATTTTTGCATGACAAACATGAAAATACAACACTGCTTGTGGCGAAAGAAAAACAGAGTAAATTTTAAAGATTAATATTGAAAGAAAAATAAATTGTTTAGTATTAACAATTTAAAAATATATAACCTTTTTTTTAACAATAAATTTTTGAAAATTCACAAATTAAATCAGCTGTTGCTTACACTTAGAGGTTATGTCATACGGAAATACATATGCACGTGTGATAGCAAAAATTATGAATCGTATGTAAAAGACAATTTTGACAGACATGAGGAATTTCATATGGATAAAAAAAGTGACAGTACATATGTAAAAAACACTTCGTGTAATAGCACCTTAAGTAAGTTTGTAAATAAAAAGAATATTAAAATATTATAAATGTAAACATAATTGATTTTAGAAAAATGTCCGATTCGTTTTTCGATGATGATGAAAACACATCAAAGAAATACAGAAAACAAAGGTTTTACTCAAGTTAGTTGAGTGACGAGAAGCTAATGGGATAGAACAGGTCAAAGATGACGACTTTAAATACAGATGCAAGGCTTGTGAAAAAATATTAAATTGCGATAAATCAGATCTAAGTATACATGCTAATAACCAATGTCTTAAAAAAATATCTTTTAAAACCAACAACCAAAATTCTGTTTACGTTATAAGATCCCATTTGCAAGCCATTTTAATTAATTGTGTAAATTTTAAATGCACATCTAGCCATATAAAAGATGAATTATACAGAATAGTAAAAATATTTTTTTTATAATATCTGTTGATTTTTATACCCTATACCACTATGTGGTTTGGGTATAATGACTCTGTGCTGCTGTTTGTAATAACCAAAAATATTTGACCTAGACCCATCTTTAATTATACCGATCGAATCAGAATCACTTTCTGAGTTGATTTAACAATGTCCGTCCGTCCGTCCGTCTGTGTGTCCATGTAAAGCTTGTAATCAAACTGCAGGACGCAAATATGAATATATTTCGATGAAATTTGGTACATAAGCTTCTATTAGCCATGGGATGAACGCTATTGAAATTGGTGAGAATCGGTCCATGTTAAGACCTAGCCCCCATACAAATTACCCATATGAAATCGACATAAATTTCCATAAGATCCAAATCGTCATATAGATCTTACTCAAATTGGGTTTGTATGCGTTCATTACATCCACTAATGAGTAGTCCAAAAATGATCCCTTTGACCCCATATAGAGCTGCTTCCCGATCTTCACTTAAATCTATTAAAAAACAAAAATATTGCACTGATTCTTCTCAAATTTTGTTTGTATATATTTTTTCAAAATACAAGAAACTTTACCAATCATGATCAGGATCGGTCCATTTTTGGACCTAGTCCCTTTATAGATATAATATCCGATATGAACTTTTTCATATCTGCAGCCAAAAAAATTAATAAAAATCCCACTTAAATTTGGTTTTTGCTTATTTTCAATGTCCAGTTAGTTGGGCCTAAGAGATAGGGTTTCTAAACGCATGGTATAGGGTATCGTATAGTCGGTCTAGACCGACTATTATTTTCTTACTTGTTTATATTGTTTTTATGTAATTCTAATGATATTCTTATCTTATTTTTTATGATATTTCTTCGTTTTTATGTTATTTTTGCATTATTGAAATTGAAAATTAACAAATTAAAAATAATTTTTTTTTTTTGAAAAATTGAAAAAAGTAGTGCAGGGAAAAATGTAGAGAAAAAAGTGGGTGTAGGGAAAAAAAGGGATTTTTTTTCATTAGCGTAGAGATTTCTGTAAAAATCTCCTGGCATCACTGGTACCTATTAAAAACCAATGTAAGATTTCACAAAACAATGCGACGTATATCCGCTTTGTTCAAAAGCTTTCATAAGACTAAATGAAATTGTTACTTATGCATGAAACACATAGACGACAGAGGCTACACAAACACACGGATACAAATGCTACTGGCTACAATTGTAGTCGTGTAGTCAACTAATTAACTTTTTGAAAATGACAGCAACATATAACAACAATATAAACAGCTGTTTTTATACAAAATCATTTTTATTTCAGTAGTGCCAATTATATTTTTTTTTTAACTTTATTAAAATAGAAAAACATGTATGATTCTATATAAAATTGTCTTAAATATATTACTTATTTATAATGCATTATTATAACGTAAAAATAAATAAATAAATTTACTTATTAATAGAATTATTATAGCATTTCATTTTGCGATTAATTTTTTCAACAAAATAAAATATTTCATAGCACTAATATCTTTTACATATTTTGTTATATTGTCAACACTATTTTTATTTTGTAGCCAACAAAAACAGAAATTAGCCTAAGTTGACTACAGCAGCAAAAGTGGTCATGTAGTCGTGTAGCTGTGTTGGTGTCAAAATAATCGTTTTCATATAAACGTGTGTATTTTATTTTTGACAGGCTGTAGTCGTGTAGCCGCTGTCGTCTATGTGTTTCATGAGAGAGTTCGGCTAACTGGTGCCATTATGTATATGTGTGTGTAAACAAAAATATACGATATTCCAGTAATCATTTCGAAGATTGTTTTAACAAAAATCATCTTACTGTGTCTTCTTCGAGCACTTTTGATGATTAAAAACTGATTAATCACATGCGGTATTAGAAAAAGATTAAGAAATGATTTTTGCTTACGCTTAAAAAGTGATTTATAGAAAAATGACATTAAATATGACACAAAAATAAGTCGAAATTAATCAGAAAATTGGATAAAAAGGTTCTCAAGATGAGTCGGGGGTAAGGTAATATTTCCTCCCCACAAAAGAATATTTTGTGATCAGCAAAAGAGCGCATTTATGACTGTTTTAATAGCACAGAGGAGTCAAAAAAGACTCCACATGATCACTTATTGCATAAATTGTTACTGGGATTTTATTCACTATCTGTAGAAACAGTTTTTTAAGTAAAACAAATCTGCACACAATTTCAATTCTATTTCGTTTACAATGATACGATCACTTTGTTTACTAGCTAGTAGTAAAATAAGAAAATAGTATTATAATACAGCGTAATGATGAATTGTACTTCTCAATTAGTTTATTTTTAATGTGCCATAAGAAGTTCGGTTTGTGCTAAGAAATGAATGAATATATGCTTCCCAGGGTGAAGCTTAATCATTGCACTTTGATTGAGTTGAGCCCGCGACTATTCCTGATGTGGATAGCTCGTGCCTACAATTTTTGGTAGTTGGGAATGGCGTTTGTGCAAAGGGAAGCATGAACACTTGTTTCCCAGAGCGAGGCTTAATCATTGCACTTTGATTGAGCTGAGCTCCGCGATTATTCCTAATGCGGAATAAATCGTGCATTAAATTCTCGGTAGTCCGGGAATGGCGTTTGCCTGCGCCAAATATTAAATAATACATTTTAAAAATGTATTATAATTAAATATTATTGACATTATATTATTATCATCTGAGAAAAAAATTTTTTTTTAAACACCAATTTTTAACAGGGTAGAATTTTGTGGTTTCAATACTACTTTTGAATGCAAGTATGTACTAAAAGTAGAACCCTTAAAATCATACTATTTTTTGCAACCTTAAAAATTGCAATATTTTGTATAAATAAAATAATTTATATTTTATTATTTTTCATATGCGCTTATTATCGAAATACATATACAGAATATGTGAATGTTATTTATAGTATTTCGATATTTGCAACAGTAGTCTGTATGTATCAATTTGTAATATTTTGTGATCTTATAAAAATCGCAGAATATTGATATTGATTTTATATAGTTTCTTTTATTAATTAATTAACTTAAATATTACACCATAAAATGTTGATATTGGTGAATTTTTATAGTACTACCACAACGTCCATAAAAACAACAAGTACAGCTGTTACAAAATACAAAATTTAGAATAACAATATAGGAAAACATCATATTTTTTTTACCTTTTCAGTGATTTCTCGGCACCTATGAAACCTGTTGTCACGATTTAAAAAACAGAAACCTTCTCGTGATGTTGGTGTATCATTCTCACTAACAACAAGCGCCCTAGCTGTCCTATTGAGAACGTTATCGTGACAAGAACAACATAGTCAAATCATATTTTTTCAAGACTTTTTTTACTCCATCGTTCAATTCTCGGGACCATATAAACCGATTTGGACGATTTTTAACAGCAAACTTTTCAGAATGTTACTGAATCATTTTTTATACCAACGATCAACCTAGTTGCCCGATTGAAGCCGTCATCGTGATTTCCACAGACGGACAGACGGACAGCCGGACAGACGGACATCGCTATATCAACTCTGCTTGTTATAAGGATCACAAATATATACATTTTATGGGGTCCAGATTTTTTTTTCTAATTATTACAAACGGAATGACAAACTTATATATACCCTCTGCACACTGGAGTGGAGGGTATAAAAAGGGGTGAGTTCATTACATCACGGCAAAAAGTAAGACCAAACGGGTGACCTGCTAGCCTGGACGGGAAGTATTTACAATAATAAGAACAAAAGCTGCGGGGTCGAGGCAGATGATTGATGATAAGGTATCGAAGTCGAAAAATTTCCAAGACAACGCCAACGGAAGTCTTAATTTTGCATCCCCGACAAACATCGCTGTGATAGCAAACACCTGTACAGTAACTACAACTGACACACCGGCAGAGACGACTCCAAACCAATTTACGACAAAACAATATACATCGACAGTATCGAAAATATTAAAGTTCTATATCCACAACCTCCTGGGAAAAACAAAGATCGAGTGGTTCAGAAAAAAAAAGTTGAAAATATAGAGACTCACGCTCTAAGTCGTCAGAATTTAAACGAAATCGAACGACTCACCGGAGGCAAACTTGTTATAAAAATTAGCCTTCCAACAAACCACAACAGTAGCTACAATAATGTACACCCAGCTCTTCTAAGTCTACAGGCAGCGATAAAAGACACAAAACCAGTGGTTACTATCATCAGAGACAGTCAGCGGGCAGTGATTCAAATATACCACCAAGATTTCAACAACATCAACCCCTACAACGCCTAGATCTTAATATTTCATCGAACAGCTATCACCTCAGCAACAATAACCACGAAAACCACCATAACAACCAGATCCAACAGCAACTACAAATCGACTATGGATACAGAAACCATCACCAACATTCCGTCCACCATCCCAGACCCTCCAAAAACAGCAACAATAAACAGCAACAATAAACACAACAATCAGTAAATTACCTCTTCTCCATTCTACATCCATCAAGTAGCAGCAATATCAAAAACAACAACAATAGCGGCTGCCAGATCAAAATCAACCTCAACAACAACAACCTCAGCACAACGACAGCCGGAGAAGGAAAATAACAGGTACTCTGTGTCTAAATTTATATTGTTTTTCTTTAGTCTGAACAGAATACGGACGACCGGCTACTGACAACAGACGAATTTACCACCACAACATATATGTATACATTTTCCTCTAAAATATTAAACTTGTGTCGTTATCTATATAATGTGGTTACCGTAGCTAGAGGCCCAAGCGGGACATTTGTTGTTGGGTAATTTACGTTGGGGTCTTATGTTATTTCTCCCAAAGGGAAATAATAAAAGAAAAAAAAACCTGAATGTCTCCCCCACAATGTAAACAGTGACGACAGCTCGAAAAATACAACACTGTATTTTTGTTTTAACTATCAAATCAGGGTTGTATTTTGTAAAGAAATCGGAAGCAACAGCTATATTAAAAAGTATATGCTATCACCTTTATACACGTTGTATACATTGTTTTTATTTATTTGTGATTATTACTGTCAAAAATTCTAATTTGGGAAGAAATTTTTTTTAAACTTTGAAAATTCCACAGCACAGTTTATCACAAATAAAATTTTTTAAATAAATATAAAAAATAAATAATAATAGCATTAAAGTAAGTAACATAATATACATTATAGTTTCAAAAGAAATTGTGTAAATACTAGTGTACAGAAAAAAGCTAAGCAACAGGTACACCAATGGTTGTTTGCCCAACAAATCGAGGTGTGACAAATGTCCACCATGAAAACTTAAGTGTTAGAGGAACCTCCTGAGGCGGACAAATAGAGGTATGTAAGGATTCTACAGAGTTAGAACATATTAGAGGAATTACAGAAGCAAAGACCAGCGCAACTATTTTCATGGTCAATTCAAATTTCAGACGCAAGTTAATGCTAAATTAAAGAACGTATTGGTCGATTCCGTTGGAGATGTTTTAACTAGAGAAAATGTATTAACCGAAGACAAGTTACAGTTGACAGTGATGATGTTTGTAACCATCTTTGATTATACCAATCGACTCAGAATCACTTTCTGGGTCGATATAGCAATGTCCGTCCGTCCGTCTGTGTGTCCATGTAAACCTTGTAATCAAACTACAGGTCGCCAGTATGAATATATTTTGATGCAATTTAGTATACAAGCGTCTATCGGCCATAGGATGAACGCTATTTAAATTAAAAAATCGGACCATGTCCAAATTTGATTTAAGCTTATTTTCTATATCCAATTAGTTGGGCCTTAGAGATAGGGTCTGTAAACGCATGGTACAGGGTATCGTATAGTCGGTCTGAACCGACTATAATTTTAATACTTGTTTAATTATAAGCTTTAAATGAGTATTTATGCATTTTTCTACTAAAAGTTATAACGCATATAAGTAGATACGAACTTAAATTACTAAAAAAATGAAACAATCTTATTTATATGTATATATTTGTTGTTTTTTAATATAGTGAGTGTTTAATGGGTTGTGATCTTGGGGACGCAAGACTCCATACGTTACCGAGGGATCCGAATCGGTATGTCTATATATGTATATTTTTTGTATATTTGTTTTTTTTTTTTATATTAAATTGATATTCAGATCTTGTTTGGTATATGTTGTTTATACAGTAAAAGCCCTGTTATTCGGAATGCTTGGGGATGAGAACATTCCGGATAATCACAAATTCCGGATAAATTAATGTTTCATTAAAACCCGAAATTTTACGAGAATTCCGCCTGATTTAATTTTTTTTTTTGGATTCTCGTTTATTTAGTTTCAAATTATGTGCCAGAAAATACTTTACACATTCAATTCAAATAGAACAATGCATAAAACCAAAAAAGTAAAGGAAAGTATATTTTATTTTTATACTTTGAAATTATTGTGAATTTTTTATTTTTATACTTTTTAATTTTTGTGAATTTTTATTTTTATACTTTTTAATTTTTGCAAATTTTTATTTTTATACTTTTGAATTTGTGTGAATTTTTTATTTTTATACTTTTTAATTTTTGTGAATTTTTTATTTTTATACTTTTTAATTTTTATGAATTTTTATTTTTTATGATTTTTTAATTTCTATAAATTTTTATTTTTAGGTTTTGGTTGTGGGTGGACCGATAAATTTTTTGGGACATAGGAATTTCAGAGAGTGACAACACAACGTTTTTTTAGTTCTTTAAAAAAAACCCATTACACGTTATGCACTTTAAAAATTAAACTATTAATTTTTATTTAATTATAAAACAAATTGTATTGTCACTCGCTGCAATCCAGGGGTAAGAGTAGCGCGATACATAGTGAAATACAATGCACATATGCATTTTAAACACCTGGCTTCTCCTTACCCATGCGTGGTGAAGAACCACATCCTTCGCGAGGTGGTACTGCTTCTAACAGAACATGATGGATCTAGACCAGAGAAGGTCGATAAAAAATCTGTTTCTACACTACGAAACGCCGGAAGATGTTATTTTCATAATGTTTATTTTACCAATTATATTGCAACTGTAATAAACTTTTTCTTACATATTTATAATAAATAATATACATCTTTGATAATAGTTAATATAGTGTTTTTTTTTATTAAATTTCAATGGTTATTTTTAATAACTTTTACAATTAGGTTGTCGATTTACAACAAAGTTGCTAGCTTTACAAAGTTACACAACAAATTTACATTTATATATCCTAACAAATTTTGTGTATCAAATGCTTCAGGCTGTAAACTATATCCATCAAAATACATTCATATTTAAAACCAGATAGTTTTCTTATGGTTAACGGCCGTCTTAAAATAATAGGTATTGCGAGTAATATAGCCACTAATTCAATGAGTATAATAAAATTTGCACAGCCTGATACATTCGCAGAACTGTCTCCTCAAGCGCCGATACTACTGCTGGAACTGCTGCTCAAAGTGCCATTGGCGTTGTTGTGTTGTGGGTCGGAAGGGCTATGTGCGCTGTTAGATTGTCCAGATTTGTGACTACTACTAATTTGCTGTTTAATGTGGGTTGTGAAGACCTGTTCTACATACTGATTCAAAGGTACTGCACTGTTGCTATAAGTACACAAAATTAAAAAATAAATAGCAATTAATACTAAATATCTTAATCAAGAATGATTATCATATCATGTATAGAAAAGGCAGAAAAATATATTGTAGCAAAGAAAACTGGAAGATTTTGGCTTAAAACTTTAATTATATAATCGTCACTGTAAGGTTTAAAAACAAATGCAGTGCAAACATGAATATCAGTGATTTCAAAAGGTTTATATATATTTACAACTTACATTGTTTTTCTGATTTTGGTTCTTGCAATTACAACAAATCCTTTTCATGTCACTGAAATTTTCTGATACTTTTTCAACTTTAAGTTGTTGGGTTTTCTTAGCAACTTCTGCTTGTAGTCCATCTACTAATTTTTCTAAGTCTTTTGAGTTTTGTCTTCTTTTGAGTCTTCAATCCCATTTCCAAGGACTCAATTTTTGTAGTTCTTGGTGGTTTTGTATTTGTTCGTAATTGTTTCAACTAGCCTTTATAAAATTTAAATTAAATCTGTTCAGGAGGCTGTTGTTTAGAAGCGTTCTCAATTGTAGATAACTGTTGTTAAATTTCAGATTTTTTGTTCTGTTCCGTCTAATTTTGGTTCCTTTTCAGCTAGGTGTCTATGACAAAAAACATACTTATAGGAGTAAAAAAAAGTGCCAAATTAATGTTTTATTTATAAAGCCAATAGTATAGTGCCCAGAGCAATGGGAATATTACCGCATAAATTACGATTTAGGACCACTCACACACAAGACATAATCCAAGGCAATAATACCACAGAGCGATGGAAATATTACCGGATAAATTACGATTTAGGACCACTCACACGCAAGACATAATCCAAGGCAATAATACCACAATTCAACTTGCGAAAAGTTTCGTGTCTCGCCACCAGCAACTGGACCAATAGATAGCTCAGCCATAGTAATTTTTGGTTCCTTCCTTTCGGCCCTGGGTTGAGTACTGGTGAATGTAAATGGCAAATTTTACCAGCATTTATAGCAACAATACTGGTATAACAATCACAAGCTTTGGGTTTTAGTATGCACCTTTTATAATTTTTATTTCTGAAAAGAAAATACCACAGATTACTAAATTAAATGTTAATTTGTCAAAAATACATTTTTATGAATTTTGTTTTCAATGTTTATACTCACTATGTTTTTCCATTGTTTCCATTTTTTATGCTGTCAGTGGTTGAAAACATGTTGTATAGCTGTTCACTTGCACACATTATATTTTGTATATCCTATTTTTTAATCTCTTTCGCACTTCTTTACCAAAACAAAATGGAGAAAAAGGTAAACAAAGCCATACGGTTCGAGATTGCGTTTTTGACAGCTGTCAAGCTGTCACAACTGGTATAAACTGTGGTCTCCCCATCGACCAACTATGACCCATATCGAAAGGTATAGGTATAACCCGACCAGTGTTTATTAGTTTTTTTTTTTACCCGACAGCAAATGTCGCGATCAGTCCTCTCACTAACTTAGAATTCCAGTTCTCATAAATTATTGTATATCCGAAATTAAAATAAACCGTAGGTATTCTTATGACATAGAAATTCTACCATCAGTATTTTTATATTATTCTTTCGTTATTCAAGTAATTAATTATATAAGAAGAAAAGGGGTGATCACTGCGAATTATAAGAAATAGCATATGAACACCTTTATGGTCCTTATACTAAACACCTATTTATATCGATAAAAGCTAAGACATTATATTTACGTATAAGAGGATCTATATATCTAGATGAGATATTGGTACGGACACTCCAAAGCCACCTGATTTACGACCCCGAGACATAAAGACGCACAGCAAAGAAAACAAAATATAAAAAATATATATAAAACCTGATAGTGCCTAATCCATGGCGAAAATGAAGATGGAGTAATCGGAGGAAGATCATGTGGTAGCGAAGCGATATAAAAAGGTGAGTAAAAGTTTTAGGGATAACCAATACATATAAGATAGGTTATTACGGTAGCATTTTTTTTTTTGTTTTAGTTCTAAGAGGGAGGGTTTATGGGTAGACAACACCTACCTACCCAAATTATTCTTGCGACAACCACAATTAGTACGGTGGGTATGCAGTTTTTTTTTACTTCGGGTCCCCAAAATTTAAAGTTTTGTTTTTTCGACTGGTATGAAATTTAAAATTTTTTGTATGTCTGTCCCATATCCGCCAGTTCTGTCGGCAAGAACCAACCCATCCGGCTAGTTTAGCCGCGCTTAAACGCCCGCATGCCAGCACCGTCGATAGTCTGGCTTCAGATTTTCAAAAGTTTATTAAAACTTTTTTTTTGTGTTTTTTGGTTACCATGAAAGGACAACCGCTACATAATCTATTTTTATGTAGTACATTGTCTTTTTTACCGTCACTCATTGATAGGGTTCAATTACCTAATTCGTCTATTTTCTCTACCGAATAAGGTCCCTTAAACAAGCTTTCCAGTTTATGTCCCGCATTGTTCTCTATCAAAACCAAAAATCCTATTTTTATTTCATTGGGATTAATTCTTTTATCGTACAGAGTCTTACTACTTTGTTTTTGGCTTTCTATCATACTCGCGGCGCACTGCTGCGCCGTCTGAAGCCTATACTTTACATCTTTTTCATATGACTCTATGTTTTATATTGGGTCAACGATATAGTTATCAAGAAATGGTATGTTAGGTGATTTCTTACCAAATATCAGTTCATACGGACAGTACCCATGGACAATAGAAGGTGTTGTATTGAAGCAATGCGTGAATTATGTCAACCATTCATCCCAATCTGTTCTGTTTGCTGAAAGATATGAACGAACGTATTCGTCAAATGTTCTATGTGATCTTTCTATAGTACCTAACGTTTGATGATGGTATGCTGTCGAGGTTGTGTACTCAATATTCAGCAATCCACAAAGCTCTTGTATGGTCTGGTTCTTATCAGTCAGAATTCTATTCATTGGACCGTATATTAAAATGAAATTTTCGAAAATCGCCTTGGCTACGGTTTTAGCCTGTTTGTCCGGAATTGGTATAGTGATCAAATACTACATTAGATCACATATTATGGTTATGGCATATTCATTGCCGTTATTAATAAAATTTAATAAAAGGACCAATTTTGGTCATAACGACTATATCGAATGTGTACTCACTGGTGTTTCCGTTATCACCATTGGTTCCCTTGTTTTCGGCAGGGATTTATTTGTCTGACACTGCTTACATCCTTTTATATAGTTACGTATGTCTCTTGACATTCCGTTCCAGAAATATTTTTCATTTATTTTTCTTGTCAACCTTGTTATCCTTGGATGACCTCCGTATAAAGAATCATTGTGATATTTTTCTAGGAGTGCGTTTTTCTGCTCGTCAGCAGTAACATTTATTCTCCGTGACGCTAGCGCTATTATTAATTTTCTTAATTCTTTGTTCGCTATTTCTTTAAACACATTGATTCAACTCTTCTCAAATATTTTGTCATTTAGTGATAGTTGCAACTTTTTGATGCCTTTGTTGTCGGTTATATTTTCCAACCTAGGGAAGAATTGATTTAGATTAATTTTCCCATTAACAATAAGGTCATCTATTTTAATCTCTTCTAAAGTAATTATCCCGTGTTTAAGATAACACCTCGGTGTTTTGCCTTGTAAGTCAAACTTTAGGCGAACATTTTTTCTTACTTCCTTTATACTAAGTGTTTCATAAACCCTTGGGGTTGTCGTTATGCTCTTTATTTTGTCATCTATTCTTGGTTGTTTTTTCTAGATTTTGATCTAGTGGTTACCATAAAAATATCCCTGCTAGTTTTTATGTCTTCTATTGTTATTCTAGATAAGACGTCTGCTGCATGGTTATCCTTTCCCCTCAGGTACTCTATTGTAAAATCATACTCTTCTAAATCCAATCTCATTCGCGTCAATTTTGAGCAAGGGTTTTTCATCGAGAACAAGTACGACAGTGGTCTGTGATCGCTTCTCACTAAAAATCTCGTGCCATATATGTATGGTCTGAAATATGTAATCGCCCAGTGTATAGCTGCTAATTCCTGTGAACGATCGTGAGGCATGTGCTACTGGAAGTTGTATTCCATCGTGCTCTTGGCTTAGCACTGCACCGCATGCATATTTACTTGCATCGGTTGTGATACAGAATTGTTCTCACAATTGGGATATTGTAATATTCTTGGATTCAGTAGTGAGTTTTTCAAATATTCGAATGCTTTTTCACATTCTCTACTCCATTCGAATTTTGTATTTTTCCTACATAATCTTGTTAAGAGACGAGCGTGTTCCGCAAAATTAGGAACAAAACGTGTATAGTAATTGCAAAATGCTACAAATCGTTTTGTTTCATCGGCATTTTTAGGTGTGGGATAGTCTTGAATTATTTTGAATTTGCTATCGTCTGGAAGAATGCCTTTATCTGTACATTTGTGTCCCAAATAAGTCACTTCGTGACTGATAATGAACATTCTCCTGGATGTAGTTTAAGATTATATTTCCGGCAGGTTTCAAAAACATCTACCTTATCATGTGTCGTTCTGAACGACAAATTACAACTAAATCATCCATATATAAGTAAGCTCGAGCTAGTGATAAACCAGCGAATGCAGTTGTCATCATTCTCTGAAATGAATTGGGGGCTATTTTAAGCCCGTATGGGAGGCGCTTAAAACGGAATGATCCCTTATCTGTTGAAAATGATGTGATATCCCTTGAGTCCTCATCTAATTCAATTTGATGAAATCCAGACGTTAAGTCTAGACAAGAAAAATATTTCACTTTCCCAAGTTGATCAAGAATGTCATCTATTCTTGGTAATGGGAATTTGTCTGCAATCAATTGTTTATTAACCGCCTTGTAATCTACTACTAATCTCCATCTTTTATTGACGCTTCCAGCTAAAGATTTTTTCGGTACTAATAATATTGGGCTATTGTATTCAGAAGCTGATGGTTCAATTAAACCATCTTTTATTAAATTACCCACTTGTCCTGTTATTTCCTCTTTATGCGCATGAGGTATCCTGTAGTTTTGAATATATGTTGGTTCTTTATCTTTTAAACGCAATTTTTGTCTGGAAAAATTATTCGCAGATATTTTTTCTGTGTCTAGTGCGAAAACATCAATATATTTCATGCATATTTCCTTTAGTTCATTCTCAATGAATTTAGGAAATTTTTCGGACAATATCTTAAATTTATCGTCGTTATTCCGAAACTCGATCATTGATACTGTTTCATAATCATCAAAGCTTTCAGTCTCTATTTGAGCATTAGATATAACAACCTCTTCGTCTGTTGTATTTATTATACGTACAAAAGTTTGTGAGGCGTTTGAAATTGTATTTGCTATAAATATCCCCTCCTTAAGGGTTTGGTTAGGAATAAATACGTCCCCCTTTGAATCTTTTATATTTATCTTTCTAATTACTTCTGATCTCGCAGGTAATGATATTGTGTTGATGATTGGGTATTTTTGCATTTTCATCCATGTACTTTTTCGAAAATCATCTGGTCTTAATGCTATCCAATCTTGATCCGTTCCATATTCTAGTTTACAATTGTACTTTCTAATGAAGTCAAGTCCCAGTATTCCATCAGATGGAACTGGAAAGTCATCATCCGTCACATGACGTTTATGTTTTACTAACAGATTTTCAAATAGATCCGTTGCGATCTTTCCTTTAGTATAGGTTATACCCTTTCCTATGCCATGTAGGCTAGTTGTGTCGGATGTATCTATTCTCTCAAATTTAACCTGTCCGCTTTTGATTATTGATATGTCCGCACCGGTGTCTACCAAAAATGTTGACACACCTTCATTGAATTTTGATCTCAGTGAAATATATGATGCTGAATTCAGATTAACTTTTAGGATTCTACTATTTGCAATTATTTCATTTATTGAGTACCCGGGGATTGTACGTTTTCCGTACTCCCACGCAAAGCCCGGACATTACGTCCTCTATTATTATTATTATTGCGGTTATTATAGTTCCCGCTGTAGTTATTATTGTTCCTGTTGTAACTGTCACGACCATTATATTGCCTATTGACCTCATTGTTACCATTGTTGGACTGGTTACTCCCACTGTTGTATCTCCCGTTATTGTTACTACGACCGCGATTTCCGGTGTAATTTCCACCTCGGCTAAAATTTGTGTAAACTCGCCCCCGTCCTTGACCCTGGGTATTGTACCTATCCCTGTTATAGTACATTATTGTGCTATTTTTAGGCGCATCGGTTGAACAGCTTATAAACTTAGCTACCGCATCATTGAGAGTGCTAAATTGACCTGTTTCTAGTATGAGGCCCACTCTGTCATTGGTACAGCTTTTACGGCAATGTTGGTTGTGTATTTTACGGTTAGTGTAGTGTTTAAACAGTCCACTATATAGGCGCTTTGTAATCTTTTTGCCAGTTCTTCTATCTTCCTGGTGTATTCATTTGGTGTCTTACCACCCTGTTTGAGATTCATTAACCTTGCCGAAAGCACCTCAACGGACTCGCCCTTGACTGTTGTTTTTAACCTAGATATTATGCCGGCTAAATTTGCTTCATTACCCTCTATAATGGTACGTGCAGTCCCTTTCAATTTAGTTTTTACCAAATTGACGGCTACCGCATCCTGATTCTCAGCGACCGAATCGACTAGTGACAGGGCATCCAAGAAACTTTGTAGGTTTACCGCCCTACCATCAAAGTCAGGTATAATCCTGGATGCTGTTCTCAAAAATTCTGCCGCTGTCTGTAGCATTATATCGCTATTTTCTTCTAACTGTACTGTCAACTGTTTTGTATCCTCACCAAATTCTACCCTCTCCTGTAATGAGTCGGGCAGGTTTACCTCAATTCCCCTGCGGGTTGCTACACCAATAAGCTTACCCCTTAGGTCAATGAAAAAGCCCTCTGCCGCAACCTTGTGTGCGGATGTTAGGCGCTGATAATTGACGTTTAATACGACTCTTATTTCCTCAAGTCGTAAGTAGAGGTTTTTCAGTTTTTTTTCAACCGTTTCGTCTTTTGTAGGCCTATCGGTATTAAGGCATTTATAGGATTTATGAAATTCCTCTCTGATTACTCTGCACTGGCCGAGTATCGCTGGCCAGTCCATAATCAAAATTGACCCGTAGTCGGAATTATTACAATTCGAAAATTAACTGTGAGAGTGGAGGTGTTAAAAAAAATGCATATTCCCAAAATGCAACTTAATCTACATTGGGTTTGTATAATCCTTAAAATCTGATGATTTGGCCATCAGTGCCATGTTCCATATATGTGACCTTCTCCGAGAAAAGGGACCTAGTGTGTGAAAATTAAGTTTTGAGAAAAAACGCATTTAAAGCTTCTACAACCTTTTAGGTACCAGAATCCACCGTTTTTGACACAACCCGTTTTTTGACACACTAAGTCCCTTTTCTCGGAGAAGGTCACATATATTAAAAAAAAACTCAAATTCCTAATAAAGTGAATATATATTGTTAATATTTATTTTGTTTCATAAGCAATCTTTCGGATACTATAAACAAAAATTTTCAATTATAAGCAATATTTGCACTTTATTCCAATTTTAGAAACAAAAAAAAATTAAAAATACTATCTTAAAAAAAATATATAATAAAAGATGGGACATAATATATTCGCATGTGTTCGAAATACTTCTCAAAAAAAATTCACCTATAACATTAGTAATGATTCTCGCGATACCGTTTTTTAACCTTATCAAGGTTGTCGCCTCTACTAATATATCTCTTCCGAAGAGATCTTTTGTGTAGTAGGTATATTTTGAGGAGTAAGTTACTCCCTCCTATAAATAGTAAACACAAGGTTAGGTACCACAGTGAATTTAATTTCTCTGTATGGTCTACAATCTCTATGTTGGTTATCACATTCGCGTTTGGGTTTTCTAATTTTGATTCCGGCTTACCCATGATAAAATATAATTTCTCTTTTTCTTTTTCTTTATATACGTCCTATCTTTTGCGAAATCTACGTAATATTGATGTATTAAAAACAACAACTATAGAAAATAATAGTACATTCTCTTTTTTTCATTATATTCATGTATTAAAAACAACATTTATAGGAAGTAGTAGCTTGACCTTTTTCTTTTCAAAAAAAAACCTTAATGACCTTGGTATGAAATTATTCATTCCATCAAAGCGCATTTCGGCTAAACCTAATCAAAAATCTTGGTTTAACCAGACTTGCAGAGATGCAGTCAGATCCAGAGAGGAAGCATTCAGACTTTGGCGTGAAAATAAAAATTCCGTCACTGAACTGCTACGCAAACAGGCGAGAAATGAATGTGCCAAAGTACTAAGGCGCGAAAAGTTTCTTCACGATCAGCGTCTTCGTGCTAAAGTTCTTTCTGCTCCTCGGGGCAGCAAGAGCTTTTGGTCATTTGTTAAAAGAGTAAAGAATAATGCTAGTTCTGCTATCCCAACTTTTATAATGAATGACCAAATATTCACTGACCCGGTTGATAAGGCTAACCTTTTAGCTGAACTTTTTGCAAAAAATTCATTTTTGCCAGATAGCGATCAACCACTGCCCGAACTCGAAGAGTATCTTGTACTATGCCTAAAATATTCTTCCGAGCACGTGCAGTTAAAAAGGTTCTTTCGGATCTCAACATTAACAAGTCTCCGGGACCGGATGGTATGCCAGCACTGGTGCTGAATCAGTGCTCTTCGACGCTAGCCAGTCCATTGGCCAATCTTTTCAGCCTTTCGTATCGTGCGGGAGTCTTTCCCTCTTGCTGGAAGGTTGCTAATGTCCAGCCAATCCCTAAAAAGGGTGCGGCTAATAACCCTGAAAATTACCGTCCAATTGCAATTTGCTCTGCGCTCTCAAAGGTGATGGAGAGCATGATCAATTTCCACCTTGTGAACTACCTAGAGGCCAACTCACTTCTTAATGATCGACAGTATGGCTTCCGTAGAAATCGTTCCACGGGAGACCTGTTAGCTCTACTTTCTGAGCGCTGGAGTCGATCCATTCGCAATTTTGGCGAAAGTAAAGTGGTTGCTCTGGATATTTCCAAGGCATTCGACCGTGTATGGCACGGTGCATTGATATCAAAGCTTATTGCATTTGGAGTCGGTAATGACTTCTCTCGATTTATATCGAGTTTTCTCAGAGACCGAACAATACGTGTTGTTATTGATGGGGTCTCATCTAATGAGTTTCAGCTTAATTCAGGGGTACCCCAAGGTTCCGTTCTTTCTCCTTCTCTTTTCCTTATCTTTATGAACGACCTTCTTGGCCAAACTTTTAACTCTATATACTCTTTCGCAGATGACAGCAGCATTTGTCATTCATTTTCCTTTAATTGTAGGCCAAGCCTCTTGGAAGTTGGGGGCAAAAGGCGGACAATGAATGACACACTCAATCAAGACCTCTTAACAATCTCCGAGTGGGGTAAGGCGAATAGGGTTGATTTTAATGCGCTGAAGACCCAATGTTGTATGTTGACCCATAGGGCCATGGAATCAACTATGTCATCTGTATATATGGGTGGTATAGGTATTGAGGAATCGGATACTCTTGATGTTCTGGGCATGAGAATTCAATGTGATGTTCGTTGGAACGAACATGTTTTTCAAGTGTCGAAAGAAGCATTCAAGTGTCTTGGTTTTCTAAAACGGTGTAGAAATTACTTCACTCCTTCTGATCTCCTTAAAATCTATACCACTTACATCCGACCGAAAATGGAATACAACTCCCATATATGGGCAGGGGCTTCGAAGTCTATTTTGGAGCTACTGGACCGTGTGCAAAGGAGGGCGTTGGCGCTCATCAATGACAGTAGGGTATCCAATTCTATTGATTCATTGGAACACCGTCGGAATGTGGGTTGTGTAGCACTGTTCTATAGATATTACCATGGGAAATGTTCTTCTGAGATTAGCGAACTTATTCCAAGTGCCCGAGTTTCGGTTCGCTCTACCCGATTCTCTAGTAGATCACATCCGTTTGTAGTCTATTGTCCAGTTGACCGCACAACGCATTACAGAGAGAATTCGTTTATCAGTCGAACTAGCCGTATGTGGAATAAACTCCCAGCAGAGGTCTTTCCTGACAGTTATAATCTAATAAAATTTAAGTCAAATATCCATAAACACTACTCCCTCTCTCCTCCTTCCCATAACCTATTTTCCTTAAATCAACACAATGCACTGCATTTGTAGGGGGCATCCCCTGAGTGTTGGTTAACAAAAAAAAAAAAAAAAAAAAAAAAAAAATAACTAACAGTAGGTAGGAGTGAATTTTCTTTGTTGAAAATTTTCTTTGTTAATAAAATTGTTAAACTTTATAAAAAGTATTAATTGAAGTTGTTTTCTTATTAAAATGCATTGTATTTGTATAATTGAAGACAGAAAGTGGATCTTAAAAATAATATTATAAAATATGTGGAACTTAAACTTCCGCCATATAGTATCTTTTCCTTTTTTTTTTTGTTGTGTATGTTCACATTTAGGAATTTAATATTTTGATTGTTAAAATTTTGTATTATAAAAAACTCAATATTCGAAAATAGTTTATAAATATTATAGTTAAGCTTTATGTAATGATGATTACTGGTGCCAATGTTGTTGATATTGTGGTCGAGGTGCTTTGGCCGCACCGATCAATGATGTTTCATTGATATCTTCCTTCATATTTGTAGCCTTTACCGCAAAAGAAAGCTGTCACGTACACACATGATATTGTAGTGTATGCATACCATAGATCATTCACACAGTGCATGAGTGCTAAGCATAGAGTGATTCATTTTGGTAATAAAACGAAAACACATTTGACACAAATATGTTGACCACAGACGTTGCAATTTGATAATGCACATGTTGAATATAAACATTGCAATGAATGAATGTGTGTGGCATTACACTTTGGTAAACAAACCCAAAATAAAAATAAACAAAAGGGTTTCGTATTTCAAGTGCATGACGGCAACACAAAGCAAATACGGAAATGTTTGAAGTATTTGATATTGCCGTACTTGACATGTTTGTGTGTTTAAAATAGCTGACCACCCAATAGATACATGTGCTTCACACATGTGAGTCGCTAAAGTGAATTACCAAGGTCGCTCACAATGCTGCCAAAGCACTGATAATTTTAGGAGAATATTTTAGTTGATATTTTAGTATATAAGTGGTAGATATTGTTTGTTTTAAATCAATCACTGTTCAAACGTCAAATCGACGACAACGTAAAAATAAAACTTATTAAATAAAGAATATTATAAAACAATTTGGAAGAACGTTTTAATAATGTAAAAGAAAATTCACGTAAAACAAATCAATCGACATCTTTGCATCCACACCATTCTCTACAATACGTTATGATTTATATCAGTTCAAAAATAGTTGATACTTGGTTTGATTATCAATTTTGATATTTATTTAAGAACAACATTAATTTAACACAAAATTAAATTATTTTTGTAGTCTTTCTTAAGTATATTTTATTATATATTTATGATATTTTTAATTTGATGTTCTTTATTTCACTGTTTTTCAATCGAAATTATTTTTAAGTATTCTTTTTTTTTTTTTTTTGTTACTTGATGTAGTATGGAATATTTTGTGTTAACTTTTTAGTGGATTTAGTCACTAGCTCATTAACTCATTATGCAATACACGTGATATTTAAAATATAATTTAGTTACGTTTCATTAATATAATATATATTATATTCTTTACTAGCCTTTCAAGCCAATATTTTGTCTTAATATCTCAACGTTTTTGTTTAAAGTTTTAACTTGCAAAATCACTTTTTGTTTGTTTTTATCACTCGCGTTTACTAGTTGTCTATAGTTTCATTATTATTATAACATGTTTATATTAGGCAGGATCGCCATAAAATATATTTTTTATATTTTTATTTATCTTTATAATATCCATTTAATTCAAAACACTATTTTTCTTTGTAACTATGAACTGCCGCTCATGCGACCGTTCATTCTTACTATTTATTAATTATTATTTCTATTCTAATTTAATGTTGATCTACCTACGTACGCGCGCACATGCATTGTACACGCGTACACATACATTAGTGTAGAAACATGCTAATGCAGGTTCCCACACAGGTAACTGAGTAGACGAGTGAATTTGCGTATTAAGCAAATTCACACATAACAATACTATAGTACAATTGTGAGAAATACTTTTCTCACGCTTGAGTTCGGTGCAGGTGGATATATTTAGTTACAATTAGTAATTTAATTTTACCATTTAGTTACCCTACAGAAGGTAGGGTAACTATGACTTATCAAACACTACACTACGCAGACGATAGTGCTCTCATTTGTTGCGGTAAGGCGTCAAACGCAATAATTAAGAAAATGAAAGATAGAATTTACCCACAAATATTTTGATACATGGAAGATAAAATAATAGGTCGCGGAAACGTACTCCCACAAAATAGTTATATTCTAGGGGAATTGTTACTCCTCTGCAAGATAGTATCAAAAATCTGGGAATTATGTTAGATACAAAATTATCATTTAAACAGCACATTAAATATATTTGTAATAAGGCATTTAATTGCGGTCGTGCTCTTTACCCCTTACTTAACAGAAGATCTAAACTTAATTTAAATAACAAGATTCTTATTTACAAAATGTGCATTCGGCCTATTATGACCTATGGTTGCCAAGTCTGGTTCTACAAAGCTGCTAAAACTCATACAAGAAAATTTCATATAATTCAAAATAAAAATTTAAAAATAATTCACAACCTACACCCCAGTTATTCTACGAACGAACTGCATAGTAACTTTAACCACACAATGTTTAATTAATTTGCTAGAAAACTGACTCTGTCATTTAATGAAAAATGCAGAATGTCCACTTATGACATAATAAGGAATTTGCAAAATAATCACTAATATATCCTTTTGTTCTTAAAGAGGATAAATTAGTGTTTGTTTTTAAAATTTCTTGTAACGCCAAGTAGATACAAGGTTTTTTCTTAACAAATTTTCCTTAACACTGTGATATTAATAGTTTATTTATTTCATTTTTAAGATGTTAATTATTGTAATACTTTTAAGTAAATTCTCATGACATTGTAAATAAATATTTTATAAGGTTTTAATGAAAAATAAAATTAATAATAATTATATAATAGATGAAATAATTCATATTTCAGTGATTATAATATCTGCGCTACAAACACAGTTTTTTTTCTCACTGACGTTATATGTTTTTTTTTAAATACATTAGTGTTTTAGTGTCTTAAACTCTGGAACTAGTATTTCTCCCTAAAAACTTCGGTAACATATAAGTTTGTGAGGGTATTTAGACGAGGGATTTTTAGGCAGGCCTTTTCTTCAATTCTCTTTTGAAGATGCTACGCAAATCCCGTACATTTACATTGTGTGTTTTTGGTTGCAACTACTCTTGATTTTTATAAGATTTTGAGAAATATCTAAAGTGGGCTTCTAAGGTCATTTGTTTTCAAAGTGTGTGTTTACACATGAAAGTTTTCTTGCTGAAAGTCTTGAGTTTATAGATGAGATGGGAGAGAAGAATGGCAGGGGGTACATACTTTCATGTACTCTGAAATTCTGTTTTGGTTTTTGCTTCGTAATTTTCAAAGTAAAGTTATTTTACGTTTTCTTTCATTTTTATGTTCGTTTGTGTTAGAAAAGACAATAATTTGAAATAAAGTTAATTTTAATGGAATAAAATGATAAAATAAATAGACAAAATGATAATGTAAAAATGAACAAATCTTGAATTTCAATGCAAAAATTTCAGTGTTTGCACACGGATGAAAGTTTAAAAGAGAATTTCAATCAATTTCAGAAAAATAAATCTCATGTGTAAACCGCTGTTCTTTTCCAAAAAGATGACACAGATGGTGAACATCCGATTGCCTATTTTTCACAAAAGCTAACCCCGGCCCAAAAGAATTACTCTGTAACAGAAAGAGAGTGGCTGGCGGTAGTAATGGCAATAAAAAAATTTCAACCGTATATAGAATTAATGCCTTTCACAATTATCACCGATCATAGCCGCCTTAAATGGCTCATGTCTCATTAGGACTTATCGGGTCGACTTGCTCGCCTACATTTACAATCTTTCGCATTTTCAATCGAACATAGACCGGGGAGTAAAAATATCGTCCCGGATACACTGTCCCGTTATGACATGGAGGAAATTTCATTGGAAATGAATAATTTCATTGACTTGGATAGTGGGGAGTTTAAATCGGACGATTATTTAGAACTACAGACCACTATTCATGAAAATCAAGACCGTCTACCAGACTTGAAGATAATGGACGGGTATGTTTATAAAAGGACTTTACCGTACGACGGTATACCTTTGAACGAACACTATAGTTGGAAATTGTGGGTACCATTAAAATTGACTGAGCAAATTATTAAATCGGCTCATGAGCCGCCCAATACTTCGCATGGAGGTTTTAACAAAACTTTAAAGAGAATTCGCGAGTATTTTTATTGGCCAAATCAGAGTACGCAAGTTAGAATGTTTATTAGGAATTGTCACGTTTGTAAAGAGACTAAACCTGCTAATTACACTCTTCGACCACCCATGGGGAACGAAATAATGGTATCGACCGTTTCAGAGAATATACATACCATAGCCACATTCGAAAGCTGGTAACAGTTATATTTTTATTGTGTTAGACCATTTAACGAAATTTGTTGTACTGAAAGCTTTATCCAAAGCGGATACCAAAAGGGTCGTTAAATTTTTAATAGCTGAAGTGTTTCATAAATTTGGAACCCCGAGTCGATAGTGTCAGATAACGATAAGCAATTCGTCAGTAAGGGTTCGCGGCTTTAGTAAAAACTTCGGTATAAACCATATTAGAACCGCAACACACTCACCCCAGGCCGACGCTTCGGCAAGAGTGAACCAGTCAATACTGGCGGCAATTCGGTCCTATCTAGCCGAAGATCACACCGACTGGGATAAATATCTATCTGAAATCGAGTGTAACCCCTTATTTTGCACTCTTCGGAGTAAATATGATAAATCACGGCAGTTTATATAGTGTAGCCAGGAAATTGAAAATTTTGATTGATCCAGAGAACAATTTGATGCCACTGTCAACGAAAATTGATCTTAGTCGAAGCCAAATCCGCGAAAATTTACATAGGGCCTACGTGAATAGTCAGAAAACATACAACATGCGAAGTCGAAAGATAAAGTTACTCCCAGGTCAGGAAATATATAGGCGAAATTTTTAACAGAGTAGTTTCAAGGACAATTTTAACGCAAAGCTCGGTAGAAAATTTCGAAAATGTAGAGTAGTCCGTCCAGTAGGAAATTTTCTCTATGAAGTGGAAGACCTAAAGGGTAAATCTTTGGGCATCTTTCATGCCAAAGATCTTAAACAATGACCGAAAGAAGTAGTTGGCTCTTTGGATTTCAATTCGGAAGAACTGCCCAATGGAAGTTGTTGGGTTTACAAGTGCACTCACCGAATCCCTCTGGCTACAGAAGGGATAAGGTGTGGTTGAAGCATCAGGTTTAGATATCTGGACCCTGGGGCCCTATATGTCCAAAGGACGTATAAAAGTTTGTCTTCCGCTTAATCGGAAGCGAACTTAGCCTTGCAGGGTTACAAAAATTTGTTTCCAATAATCTTTTGATTATTGTGCCAACACTGTGGTTGAAAGACAACCACAGAGTTGGCGATAACTTCGCCCCTTCGGCAACTTAGCCTTCCGGGTATACAAAAGTTTTTCAATGATACTATACCAACACCCGTAGCGGATCAGGCGGATTGGCTGATGGGGTTGGGTATCTCCCATAGAATTTTTGCAAAGGTCACACAGGGTGGCCAACAGCCAAATATGTAACCACGGAAGAGCTCTAAGGGGGAGCCCAATAATGTTTGGGAAACCCTGGAGTTCGGAAAGGCTTGCAGAGGAGGGATTTACCTTCACTGGTATACTCGCGGGGTCGGGTTATTCTCCGGGGTATTAAGCAAACTTTGGTTGGAAAGTCTCCTACATAAGTTAGGACAATAGTTCTGTTTTGACCTAACATATGTACGAATCGTCCTCGGACGATTAGAGATTTCTAACGGAGTATGGTTTCTACCACGTAGTAAGCCAAGTCAACAGGACCCAGACTTCGGCTGCTTTGAAAGGGCGGATATATATATATATTTTTTTTTTGGATCATACTGGTTTCCATAAAAGCCTTAACAGGAATTAATTTCCCTCCCATCCTTAATACATGGATGTAAGGCAGGATGGTTGGATGTGTCATGTTCACCTCAAAGAAGATTTAGGGTTGCATTTTAATGCACCTTTAACTTTTCTTCTTCTTCCCTAATTCATTCAGGTTACATTAGAATGCAATCCTGAACGAACGAAGAAAAAGTTAGAACACCGTGTTTTTTTTTAACGAATGAACGAAAAAGAAGATGGAAACCAGCGCGATGCATGAGGGCGATGGTATAAAAAGAGGAGTTTCCGGTTTTTAAGTTCTTCTTCTGTTTTTTTCGATTGTCGAAGGTGTTGTTCGTAGCGTGTGACAAAGAGTGTAACTTTCCTAGTAAGGTCACAAAAGTAACATAAATTGAGCATAATACCTGTTCGACTTACTATCTAAAAATAGTTGTGAATACTCCGATAATAAAGGAAAAGTTAGTGGGGGCCGAAGTCACCGAAACCCGAATACAGCGCAGCCGCAGGCATTTTCAACGATCAGCAAACGCGTTTTGCATAAATAAAAGCCGCCGGTCTCAAAACTAGAAAAAAAGGGGTGAGTTCATTACATCATGGCAAAAAGTAAGACCAAACGGGTGACCTGCTAGCCTGGACGGGAAGTATTTACAATAATAAGAACAAAAGCTGCGGGGTCGAGGCAGATGATTGATGATAAGGTATCGAAGTCGAAAAATTTCCAAGACAATGCCAACGGAAGTCTTAATTTTGCATCCCCGACAAACATCGCTGTGATAGCAAACACCTGTACAGTAACTACAACTGACACACCGGCAGAGACGACTCCAAACCAATTTACGCCAAAACAATATACATCGACAGGATCGAAAATATTAAAGTTCTATATTCACAACCTCCTGGGAAAAACAAAGATCGAGTGGTTCAGAAAAAAAAAGTTGACGCTCTAAGTCGTCAGAACGACTCACCGGAGGCAAACTTGTTATAAAAATTAGCCTTCCAACAAACCACCACAGTAGCTACAATAATGTACACCCAGCTCTACTAAGTCTACAACCAGATCCAACAGCAACTACAAATCGACTACGGATACAGAAACCATCACCAACATTCCATCCACCATCCCAGACACTCCAAAAACAGCAACAATAAAAACAACAATCAGTAAATTACCTCTTCTCCATTCTACATCCAACAAGTAGCAGCAATATCAAAAACAACAACAATAGCGGCTGCCAGATCAAAATCAACCTCAAAAACAACCTCAGCACAACGACAGCCGGAGAAGGAAAATAACAGGTACTCTGTGTCTAAATTTATATTGTTTTTCTTAAGTCTGAACAGAATACGGACGACCGACTACTGACAACATACAACAGACGAATTTACCACCACAACATATATATATATATTTTCCTCTAAAATATTAAACTTGTGTCGTTATCTATATAATGTGGTTACCGTAGCTAGAGGCCCAAGCGGGACATTTGTTGTTGGGTAATTTACGTTGGGGTCTTCTGTTATTTCTCCCAAAGGGAAATAATAAAAGAAATAAAAACCTGAAAGTCTCCCCATTGACCAACTATGACCCATATCGAAAGGTATAGGTATAACCCGACCAGCGTTTATTAGTTTTTTTTTTACCCGACAGCAAATGTCGCATTCACTCCTCTCACTAACTTAGAATTCCAGTTCTATTAAATTATTGTATATCCGAAATTAAAATAAACCGTAGGTATTTTTATGACATAGAAATTCTACCATCAATATTTTTATATTATTCTTTCGTTATTCAAGTAATTAATTATATAATAAGAAAAGGGGTGATCACTGCGAATTATAAGAAATAGCATATGAACACCTTTATGGTCCTTATACTAAACACCTATTTAGATCGATAAAAGTTAAGACATTATATTTTCGTATAAGAGGATCTATATATCTAGATGAGATATTGGTACGGACACTCCAAAGCCACCTGATTTACGACCACGAGACATACAGACGCACAGCAAAGAAAACAAAATATAAAAAAAATATATATAAAACCTGATAGTGCCTAATCCATGGCGAAAATGAAGGGGGAGTAATCGGAGGAAGATCATGTGGTAGCGAAGGGATATAAAAAGGTGAGTAAAAGTTTTAGGGATAACCAATATATATAAGATAGGTTATTACGGTAGCATTTTTTTTTGTTTTAGTTCTAAGAGGGAGGGTTTATGGGTAGACAACACCTACCTATCCAAATTATTGTTGCGACAACCACAATTAGTACGGTGGGTATGCAGTTTTTTTTACTTCGGGTCCCCAAAATTTAAAGTTTTGTTTTTTCGACTGGTATGAAATTTAAAATTTTTTGTATGTCTGTCCCATATCCGCCAGTTCTGTCGGCAAGAACCATCTCATCCGGCGAGTTTAGCCGCGCTTAAACGCCCGCATACCAGCACCGTCGATAGTCTGGCTTCAGATTTTCAAAAGTTTATTAAAACTTTTTTTTTGTGTTTTTTGGTTACCATAAAAGGACAGCCAATACATAATCTATTTTTATGTAGTACATTGGCTTTTTTACCGTCACTCATTGATAGGGTACACTTACCTAATTCGTCTATTTTCTCTACCGAATAAGGTCCCTTAAACAAGCTTTCCAGTTTATGTCCCGCGTTGTTCTCTATCAAAGCCAAATCTATTTTATTTCAATGGGATTAATTCTTTTATCGTACAGAGTCTTACTACTTTGTTTTTGGCTTTCTATCATACTCGCGGCGCGCTGCTGCGCCGTCTGAAGCCTATACTTTACATCTTTTTCGTATGACTCTATGTTATATATTGTGTAAACGATATAGTTATCAAGAAATGGTATGTTGGGTGGTTTCTTACCAAATATCAGTTCATACGGACAGTACCCATGGACAGTAGAAGGTGTTGTATTGAAGCAATGCGTGAAGTATGTCAACCATTCGTCCCAATCTGTTCTGTCCGCTGAAAGATATGAACGAACGTTTTCGTCAAATGTTCCATGTGATCTTTCTATAGTACCTAACGTTTGATGATGGTATGCTGTCGAGGTTATGTACTCAATATTCAGCAATTCACAAAGCTCTTGTATGGTCAGGTTCTTATACTCCATTCCCATATCAGTCAGAATTCTATTCATTGGACCGTATATTAAAATGAAATTTTCGAAAATAGCCTTGGCTACGGTTTTAGCCTGTTTGTCCGGAATTGATATAGTGATCAAATACTACATTAGATCACATATTATGGTTATGGCATATTCATTGCCGTTATTAATAAAATTTAATAAAAGGACCAATTGTGTCAATAACGACTATATCGAATGCGTTCACTGGTGTCTCCGTTATCACCATTGGTTCCTGAAAATGTTGATTCGCTGGGTGTGAATGTGCTGCTTGTGGAGCTGATTTGTAGGAGATGATAAATAAGCAGAACGAGAGATCAAATAGCTGCTGGTATTTTAACTCGGAGGAAAAGATCAACGTATGAATTTCAACATGAAAGTATAGAAATAAAACAACGGAGGATTGGTGTTGGAATTCAATAAAAAAAAACGAAGTATTTTATTTAAACACTCGAAATGGACCTTACCAGTCTGATAGCTGCTAGTACAAAAAAAGTTATGCTAATAAATCGTCGGAAAGACCATTTACGACCTGTTTAGCTAAATTTGACGTTGAATTTTTAGTACTTATTTAGGAAAGAGATAGAATGCGTATACTACTTTCTATCTACTTGCACAGTCCGGATTAGTGCTACTTATTGAGGGAATTATGATCGGATTTAATGCCAAAAAAAAAGGGATTCACTTTTTGGTATTAACATTACCGCCCGCCTTGCAGGATATGCAATAAAAGGAAACCTCGGATGTACAAACGTCGTAGATGCTTTTTCACTTAACTGGAGTATAAAATAAAGTTAGAGAAATATGTAACAAATAATATTCAAATTTATCATAATTCATTATTTAATTATATTAATAGTTTACATTTTTGGAAACATAAGGTATAAGGATAAATGTACGTTTGTTTTGTTTAAAGATGCGTTTGATAATGCTGGATAAAATTGTAGTTATTTAAATTGAACATGATCCGTAAATAGTCCAGCCAAATATGGTGCTTTGTGCAGTTGGAACACCCGTCTTAGAGATAACACCTTCGCAAAACACCGTAGGATATATGTCCACACCTATAATTGCGTCAATTCCTGCAGACTCATAAAACTTTGAATCTGCCAAAAAAGATCTCGAAAGTTTTTTTTATATGACTCAGGTAGCGATTGTGTCGGTGTTTGAAGGGTGAGACAATTATCGACTCTAAAGGTTCCCTCTATTTTGGAATTGGAATCGAACCTGGATTTTAGAGTCAACGGACAAATTGTCTCATCTTGGAGGGTCAAAGTCGTTAGACCCAGTTTTTCAACGAATTTTCTAGAAATGCGGCTAATTGCTGAGCCAGAATCTAGTAGGCAGCGCGCATGTTTAGTTGTGGATTCCAACTTAACAAGCACCGTTGGAAGGAGAATAATGCTATTCTGTCGCAGAATAGCAGTAAGCGAAGAAGCTTTAGGTGCAGATTTGGTGGATGATTTGGACACGGGTGAGGTGTCTCTAGTACGAACGCTTCTAGACGTTGATGGTCGTGGGGATGGAGGGCGCGATGGTGAAGTAGAAAGATTTCTGGTTAATCTCGGATTAATATGCAGAAGTGTGTGGTGGAATTTCTGCCACTTCTTGCAACCGTGGTTGGACAAACATATCCCTTGGGAGTGGTCAAGTGCCAGTCAGTTTACGCAATATTTATGTGTTCGAACAGCTTGAAGACGTTCGGTAATATTCATAGCCAAAAATTTCCTACAATATTTTAAGGGATGAGGCTGACGACAAAGTTTGCATATGAAGGATTTGTATTTTGAGGAAAGCTTCGATAGTGGATTACGACGGCGAGATTGTTGCTTATCGCGCTTCTGGCCGAGTAATCTTTCCTTTTTGAGTATAGACATCGGCAACACGAACACGATTATCGGACCCGAAATATAGCTTTTCGACTCTGTCAAGACGCCAGGAGTTTGGAGGAATGTTTTCAACTTTAATAACGACAAGTGCATTTTCTTTTAAATTTTCTTCTGGTTTTTGCCACTTTACCCTTTTTTGCAATTCTTTTAGATATTCCATTTTCCATCGGGTACAAAAGTTTTTGTGCACAAGCTTTAACCTTTGCCAACGATTGGTTATGGATGCTGCCGATTCATTAATCGGTGGATCTATCGGAGTCAATATCGGAGTACCTATAAGGAAATGTCCAGGAGTCAACGCAGCTAAATCGGAAGGATCTGGAGAAAGAGGCGACAATGGACGAGAATTTAAACATGCTTCTATACGAGACAACAGTGTGGAATTTCAATTTTTCAATTATATATTTTTCCTTTATTTACATATTTTAACAAATTTGATATTTACATATGAGATCTTATCTTTACATATAGATATTGCAACAAATAATATATAGGATCTAAAGATATTAAATAGTTTTTATTTTATTTTTTAATGATTTTTAAAGGAAAATGGGAGGAAAAAACCTTTATATGATTTAATATATTCAAATACTATCTGAAAATGTTTATATGCTTATAGGAGGTTTATTAGTAATAATAGACCTCTATAAGCATATAATTTTCAATTTGGTGATTTCTTTTTTAATTTTACGTTATTTCTATACATTCTCTTAGCAGTGGGTAAGAGGAATTTTCAATTTTGGCAAAGTAATTGTTATTAATCCTTGATATGAAATCGATAATTTTTTCATAACCGGTTTCTTCGTGAAGAAGATTTGTAGGATACCTCCAGGGCTTTTTATATGTCATTTTAAGACATTTGTTTTATATAATTTGTAGGCGTTTTAGGTGACAGTTGGCAGCGTCACTCCAAATAGGACACGCGTGTGTTAATATTGGCCTTATAACACTTTTGAAGATTAGATTTTTGTTTTGGTGGTTTAGAAATGACCTTCTATTTACTAGTGGCCATAATGCTTTAAATGATTTTATAGCTTTTTGGCACGTAGCCATAATATGTTGTTTAAATGTAAGCTTTTTGTCCAAGACAACTCCGAGATATTTGACATCGTTAAGTACATTTATGGTATTATTTCCAATAAGAAGATGACGTCTTGGCAGTCTTTTGGGAGATTTGTTGAATGGAAAAATTATTGCTTGGGTCTTGTTTGGATTAATTTTGATTTTCCATTTGTGGAAATATTTACTGCAATTTACAAGTCCCTTTTCCATTTTCTTCAGGAGTGCACTTGTAAGTTTGTTTGAAGAAATTAACGCAGTATTATCTGCGTAATAAGCAATTTTCATATATTTTGGGACTTTAAAATCGGATGTATAAATCGAGTAAAGCAATGGCGACAAGACTGATCCTTGAGGTAACCCTGAGGTAATGGTTTTTGGAGTTGATGTTTCATTATTAATCGTAACTTTAAAGCTTCTGTCGTGAATGAAATCGGAAATAAGTTTACATAGATATTTTGGTATATTTGCATCAAGAAGCTTAAATAAGAGGCCATTATGCCAAACGGTGTCAAACGCTTTTTTAATATCTAACAATATTACACCCCTTGAACGTTTATTGTTTTTATTGTTGATTATTTGATTTTTAATTCTGACAACAGTGTGGAGAATTCTTCGAAAGTGTACTTAAAGCCGCCGGAAATTTTTTGAAATGGGACTTAAATCTTTTAACTCCTGCTTCCCACAAACCACCCATATGCGGAGCGCCGGGTGGAATATAATATTTTGATGGGCATAGTTAGCAGCCACTGCTTCATGAGACGTTTGGATGAATTCTTTGGCAAGTGTCCTGGAAGCAACAATAAATGTTGTTCCATTATCAGAATGGAGATGTAGCGGACACCCACGTCGTGAAACAAAGCGATTGAAGGCTTCTAAGTGTATTGCCTTTGTAGAAAAACAGACAAATATACACACATATCCTTTTGTAATCCGGCATGCTCTTCCGGAGTAACTTTTAATGTCGAAAGGCCTGCGAAATCGAGGCCAGTGTGTGTAAATGGACGAGAAATTTCGGATGTTACAGGAGGTAATGCAGCCATTATCTGTTTTTGACACTTTTTCTTGTATAAAATACAGGATTTACATTTGTTAATCGTAGCTTTAATCAGATTCTTGACTTTTGGAATCCAGTACTGATTCCCGATAATACGAAGAACTAACTGATTACCTCCATGAAGGGTTATGTCGTGAACGAACTTGACTAAGAGCCGTGAATATTGACAATTGTACGGAAGAATAATAGGATGTTTTTCGTTGTATGATAGTCCTGGAGAATTTTCAAGTCTACCACACGAACGAATTAACAATTCTTGATCGAGAAACGGATTTAAGTTCGTAATTGGGCTCGAAGAAGCTAGGGACTTTTTTGAAGACAGTGCTTGGTATTCGCTAGGATAGAACGCTTTTTGGCACGTAGCAATAAGCTTGTCACGCACAACAACGATTTCAGAGCTAGTTACAATAATCGATTCTTTGTGAAATCTAGAGCGACATGCCGGGTGTGTTCGATAATAAAATCGATACATATATGCTATGACTCTCATTGCCCTTGAGTATGACGAAAAGCGTTCTAAAATATCATCAAAATTTTGGAAGTAAGTAAAATGGACTTTCACGGGCTTCCTTTCCAGATCAGTTTCTGGAAAAACTTTTGACTTCGGGCAATTCCAATTTGTATTGGAATCTTGAAGCCACTGCGGCCCATGCCACCAAAGGTCACTGTGAATGATATCTTGAGGAAAAATAACACGGCTAGCTAAATCTGCAGGATTATTTTCTGATGTGACATGAGACCAATGTTGGGGTTCAACTATCTGAACTATTTTTGAAATCCTATTAGCGACAAAGGTCACCCACGAACACGGGGGTTTAGCTAGCCAGGAAAGCACGATTGTGGAATCAGTCCAACAGAAAGTAGAGTAGTTGTCAATATCTAACTTTGGAATAAGGTTGTCTATCATTTCTGCTAATAGAACGGCTCCACAGAGCTCTAATCTAGGAATGGAAAGTGTTTTAACAGGAGCAACTTTGGTCTTTGAAGAGACCAAGTGAGTGGATATGGAGTTAGCATTAGCTATTCGGATGTATAATGCTGCTGTGTATGCTTTCTCGGATGCATCGCAGAATCCATGGAATTGAATTTCAGCATTTGGAATAAAATTAAGCCATCTAGGAATATGTAGCGAGCACAACACAAGGAGAAAGCCATCCAGCAGGATCAAATAGTCTGGCAATTTGAGACAATACTTCTCGTTTCGTATATTCGGAGGATTCAGGAAAAGGCTTTGTCGTAAAATAGAATGAATCCGACCGAGCGTTCCAACGGATTCCCAAAGTTTTCGCTGTACTGCTATTCTCAAAGGAAATCTTCATTAAGGAGATGTTCTGGCGGGAAATCTGCAAGGACGTCTTTGGAATTTGCTGTCCATTTTCTCAGTGAAAAACCAGCTGATTTAAGAGCAAGGATGAGCTCATTTTTGGATTTATTTGCCTCTGGAATAGAGTGAGCACCGGCCAGCGCATCATCAACATACATATAATTTCGGAGAATATTGCTAGCAATTGGATAAATTGCTTGAACATCATCAGCGAGTTGCCATATGGTTCGAATAGCTAAATATGGAGCACAGTTGACCCCAAAGGTAACGGTTTTCAATTCAAAATCTTGGATGATTTGATTTGGATCTTTCTGAAATATAATTCACTAATATTTGTCTGTACATCTTTTGAATGTCAGCATTGAACACATATCGGAAAAATCGCCATTTAAGTATCAAGAGAATTAAGTAATTTTGTAGAACTGGACCTATATGGAGTACATCATTTAAACTTAACCCATTGGAGGATGGAGCTGAAGCATTGAAAACCACACGGACCTTTGTGGTTGTACTTTCTGGTTTAATCACCGCATGATGAGGTAAGTAATAATGCAACGGAACTTTAAGAAAATCAGGAGAAGTGGCTACGGACATATGATTTAAGTGCACATATTCTTGTACAACTTCATCATATTCATTTTTAAAGGATGGAGTTTGAAGTAATCTAGCTTCATTTCTATAGAACTGTGCAACAGCACTCGATCGGGATTGACCAAGATGGAGTTTCTCAGGATATCCTTCCTTAAATGGCAACGAAACTATATATCTGCCATCTTAATTCCTTTTTGTGGTCCTATGGTACAGATCATCGCAAATTTATCGGATGGGGACATCAAGTTCTTCCGTAGAAGATTCTCCACCTCCCAAAAACGTGAGATCTCTTTATCTAGAGAGATCTCGCACACATACGAGGCTAATGTGGAATAAGATGTGGATGAACTAAGTGTAATGGGGCCAGTAAGTATCCATCCGAATACAGTTTCTTGCGCCATTAAGGATCCACAAACTTCATGTTTTACCCCCGAAAGCATGATTGATGGAATCAAATCACCACCAATCAGGACGTCAATCTTGGAACTATTATAAAATTGAGAGTCAGCTAGCTGAATCTCGGGAAGATTGGAAAATATTGATGATTCAACAGGTTGAGTTGGAAGATTACCTGCTAAGTTTGGGATAACTAAAGCGTTAACGAATATCTCTACATTATCGTTGAATCTAGAGCTAAGTACTAGTGAACACTCCCGTTGAACCTTAGCAGATATAGTGTTGTTCAATCCTGAAATTTGTACATTTGTACGTTGGGAAGGTAGTTTAAGGAGATTAAACAGTCGCTCAGAAATAAAAGTACCCTCAGATCCAGAATCTATAAGAGCTCGTGCTTTATATTTCATATTTAAATGGCATATGTTTACTATCGCAGTACCTAGCAATACACCCTTAGAATTTGAAGCGAAACAATTTCGAACCACCCCAGCCCCCGAAATATTTGTGGACTGTATTGGTTGAGAATTTGATCTAGCTGAAAATGGAGCTGAGTGTGGGTTAAGGTTGCAATTAGTGCTCGTACTAGGTAGCTGCTCGGAATAAGGAGGCTTAGAAATATCACTTTCTTTATGCAGTAAAATGTTATGACGCTTGTTGCATTTAAAACAATTGTGCTTACTATTACAGCTTTTCACGCTATGAGTTTTTGAGAAACAATTCAAGCATAATCTTTGTTTTTTAATTTCTGAAAACCTCAAAGAATAGTTCATTTTAAGAAATCTTGGACACTTTCGAATAATATGTGAATCGTTGGGACACAATGAACACTTTGGTTCTGAAATATTATTCTGAAATGCACTAATTTTGTTTGGATTTAAAGTTTTAGTTTTCGATTCATTGGATTTGACGTTAGAATTAGTACGATTCTCAGCAATAGATTCTAAGGTCCTATACCGATTTGTCAAGAAAGCGTCTAAAGTAGACCAGCTTGGAATGGATGTCTTATCGCTTAAACCCTGCTCCCATAAGCTCAAAGTTGTATGCGGGAGACGACTGGTGCAAAGAAAGACAAATATTGGATCCCAACTTGCAACATCGATATCATATAACTGAAGACCAGAAATGCAGGACGATATATCGCGTTGAAGCTGTTTAATCGCACTTCCAGATTCTGAAGTTATGGACTGTAGATTGATTAATATTCGAAGGTGCCCATTGATGAGTACTCTGCTATATCAAACCCTTGGTTTGTTAATGGACTTTTCTTGACTATGTCTCTCGGTTCACCAGCAGTTTTTTTGATAAGGTGAAGAAGTTTTTCAATAGGAGTTAATTTTGAATTATTAATATATATTTAATAGAATTAGCTTCAGATTCTGGAGGGCTTACTTTAGGAATAGACTCAGATTGTCGAGAATCATGCAGCTCTGACAGTTTAGCTAGACAATTACAGTAAGTAATATAAGTACTTTTGTACTTAACTTTCAATGATTCTAAATTTCTATGATCTGAGTCCTTTTTCCTTTTACTGTCATCTTCGCTTTCTACTTCGAAGACAAGTTTTTCGTAAGCGGTTTGGATTCTTGACGAAAGATTCTTTATTTCATCCCTGTGCAATTCAATTGCATGAAGAGAGGTGATAGGATAAAAATTATCTGAAAAGTCAGAATCGAATTCAACTAAGCTATCCGCTAAACGAATAAAATGATCCAAAGACATGTCGAATGGATTTGAAATTTGATAATCAGCAAAATATTGGGAGCTAACTCAATCGAAAGCAATTATTCAAGAGTACCTTATGGAATAAAGACACTCGGACAAGTTGATCCGCCAGACAAAGCTCAAAGTAAAGTTCACAAAAAAAAAAAAAAAATATAAAAATAATTATAATCGGTATCCGAATATTGGATGAAATCAGAAAAACAAAATTTATTTGCAAAATTCTGAAATTGGTTGAAAAAAAAAGAATTCTAAAATTTGTTGGAAAAAAAATTTTAAAATTCGTTTCAGAAATTTGAAAAACTTTAAAAATTTGATTGAACCACTTGTTTGAAAAAATTTGAAAATTTGTCTGAAAAAACTTTAAAAATTTGGTTGAACCACTTGTTTGGAAAAATTTGAAAATATGTCTGAAAAAACCTTAGAATTTGGTTGAAATTTGTTTGAAACGGAATCCCATAAATTTGTTTGGAGGAAAAACAAAATTTTAATTTGTTTATAAAATTTCACAACTTGATTGAACAAACCTCAAAATTCGTTTGAAAAATTTGTTTAAAAAAAAAAAATTTAAATTTGTTTGAACAATTTTCCAAATTTGTTTTGAAAACTTTAAAACTTATTTGAAAAATTTTAAAAATTTGTTGGAAAAATAATTCTAAAAAATTATTGGATAAAATCTTAAATTTGTTTAAAAAAAACTTTTGGTATGTTTGCAAAACTCTTAAATTTATTTGAAAAACTTCAATAAGTAAACATACATAATAATTTATTTGAAAAAATTTTTAAATTTGTTTATAATTTGTTTATAAAATTTTAAACTTTGGTTGGATAATTTTAAAATTTGTTTGGAAAATCTTAAAGTTTTGCAATGAAATGTTGAAAAAAAAATCTTAAAATTTGTTTGAAAAATTTTGAACTGCTAAACGTAAGAGTCTTCTTTGAAATTAGTAGAAAAGTGTTTACAATTTTCTATTGAATATTTGCACGATTAAAGCAGTTAAAAATTTGCCCTTTAAAATTTCAGCCCACGATATATGTTTGAAATACTGGAAGTTCACTTTAAAGGAAGAATACAAATAAAAGAAGTTTAATGACCCTCTTAATATTAATATGGTTTGTATTATTATATTCTTTATTGGAAAAGAGAGTTTTTAAGCTGCTGAACAATTTTCAAATATCAACTACATGAATGTTGACACAAGTTAGTGTGTGTGCTTGTGTATTAAAAAATGCAATTTTAACAACGAAGAAACTCTTGAAATTATTAAAAGAAAAGATATTTTTGTTTTAAGCTGCAGAGCAATCGTCAAATAGGAAGAAATGTTAACATACGTACATATGTACGTTAATGTGCGTATACGTAGATTGATTTCTATTCCAATAAGAAAGAGTGGAGGGGAAAAGCAATTAAGAGACTCTTATAGTGTGATCGACTAGGTAGAAGAAAAAGAAAAAAAAACGAAATGAATAAGAAACACACAACTAAGAGTGTAGCATTACCCCTTACTAGCTCTGGACAGTTATTAAAGAAAGAGTAGACACTTATGAAAGAGGAAAATAGTACAGAGGTAAGATCGTCGTTGATAAGGCGAGTAGTTAAAAAAGTAGGAGAATTCGCAATGTTTATTTACTCGAAGGGGAAATCTATAAGAGAAGGTGTATGTGTATGTGTATTTTCGTAATAAGAGAAAATAAAACTTTGAACTTTACACTTTGGACTTCACAATTCCCGACGGGATTTTTATTTTTCATTTATTTTTCCCTTTATACTTTTTCTTCACAATAAACTTCACTAAACTCCCTAAACGAATATTTTATAAAAAACTCCTGTGTCTTGGCAGGTTTATAATTTTTAGGTTTCACTTTATTTGCTTTAATTTATTTTAATTTGTAAAAAAAAAAGTATGTAGCACTATCAAACGCAATAAACAATAAACAAACGTACCTGTTTTATGTTGTTTGGAGTAGGCGAGTGCTGGTTACAGATGACAGTAATAATGAAGATGAGTATAATTTATCTTCTCCTAATCCGGTTCGAAGGACCAATGAAAATGTTGATTCGCTGGGTGTGAATGTGCTGCTTGTGGAGCTGGTTTGTAGGAGATGATAAATAAGCAGAACGAGAGATCAAATAGCTGCTGGTATTTTAACTCGGAGGAAAAGATCAACGTATGAATTTGAACATGAAAGTATAGAAATAAAACAACGGAGGATTAGTGTTGGAATTCAATAAAAAAAACGAAGTATTTTATTTAAACACTCGAAATGGACCTTACAACAAAATTTGTGCTAATAAATCGTCGGAAACAGCATCTACGACTTGTTTAGCTAAATTTGACGTTGAATTTTTAGTACTTAATTAGGAAAGAGATAGAAAGCGTATACTACTTTCTATCTACTTGCACAGTCCGGATTAGTGCAACTTATTGAGGGAATTACGATCGGATTTAATGCCAAAAAAAGGGATTCACTATTTGGCATTAACAGTTCCCTTGTTTTCGGCAGGGATTTATTTGTCTGACACTGCTTACATCCTTCTATATAGTTACGTATGTCTCTTGCCATTCCGTTCCAGAAATATATTTAATTTATTTTTCCTGTCAACCTTGTTATCCTTGGATGACCTCCGTATAAAGGATCATTGTGATATTTTTCTAGGAGTGCGTTTTTCTGCTCGTCAGCAGTAACATTTATTCTCCGTGGCGCTAGCGCTATTATTAATTTTCTTAATTCTTTGTTCGCTATTTCTTTAAACACATTGATTCGAATCTTCTCAAATATTTTGTCATTTAGTGATAGTTGCAACTTTTTGATGCCTTTGTTGTCGGTTATATTTTCCAACCTAGGGAATAATTGATTTAGATTAATTTCCCCATTAACAATAAGGTCATCTATTTTAATCTCTTCTAAAGTAATTATCCCGTGTTTAAAGTAACACCTCGGTGTTTTGCCTTGTAACTCAAACTTTATGCGAACATTTTTTCTTACTTCCTTTATGCTAAGTGTTTCATAAACCCTTGGGGTTGTCGTTATGCTCTGTATTTTTTCATCTATTCTTGGTTGTTTTTTTCTAGATTTTGATCTAGTGGTTACCATTAAAATGTCCCTGCTAGTTTTTATGTCTTCTATTGTTATTCTAGATAAGACTTCTACTGCATGGTTATCCTTTCCCCTCAGGTACTCTATTGTAAAATCATACTCTTCTAAATCCAATCTCATTCGCGTCAATTTTGAGAAAGGGTTTTTCATCGAGAACAAGTACGACAGTGGTCTGTGATCGCTTCTCACTAAAAATCTCGTGCCATATATGTGTGATCTGAAATATGTAATCGCCCAGTGTATTGTGACGACCGTTTATTTTTGGTGACGACTGTACTTAACAAAAAATATACAAGTCTCATTAAGCGAAACGTTATTTATTTTGCAATGTAAAATTTTTGCAAGAATCCCGTTTCGACAGTATGAGATTTGTATGTATGTTTGTTTTGTTTTTTTTTGTGCTGTACCATTTAATAAACAACGCCTTATATGGTAATGTCGTTTGCCAATTTTTTTTTTTGTTGCAAGAGAAGAAATTCTATTTTTAAACAGTTTATTCATGTGTAGTGTGTTTGACTAGTCATAAGTAACATGCCTTCTGCATGTATCTAAACACTCACATTCCGTTGAGTTATATGTCCACACTCATTATAGCTGGCTGGCCTGTAAACTGCTGAGCCAGCTAAATCCCACGGTTAATGTGTGAATGTGTGCATGTATGTCATTTTATTTTAGAGTAGTTTAAGTTGTAATAAATAAATAAAGAACAGACTGTTAATAATAGCTCTGACGAGCAGTCGCACAAGCGGCTGCTCAAAACTAAATAAAAAGTGTTTTGAATTGAAGAATATAAAAACATATATAAAAACATATTATATGGCGATCCTGCCAGGCCACGTCCTGAGAAAAGGACATCAGGACGTGGCCCATAAACAAATATAATAATAAATAAAATAAAATCAAATAAAACTGTGGCGTGAAAATAAAAGCTGAGAAATATAGTGTGATGTTACTCGTACTATCGAATATAGTGATGTTTATGACGACGGGTGTTGAAAACTAAATCAACTGCGAAAATACATAAATTAAAGAAAATTTAAATACATTTAAAAACATGAGAAAATGTATGCAAAACAATATGAAAAACAAGAATAATTTTCAACCAAATTCGTGCTGAAGTAAAAACAATAACGTATTTAAAAAAAAAAAAAAATGAAAACAAGTAATTAAAATACCTTATTGCAAGTGCATTATCTTCTAAACTTATGAAAGAAAACACTCTTATTTAAAATTAAAGAAAACAAAAGAAAAAAAAAAACTTTTAAACAATGCAAAAATTTATAAACAAAATTTTATAAACAATAATGTCAAAAATTATTACAAATTTTAATGAAGGAAGATATCAATGATCGACTCATTGATCGGTGCGGCCAAAGCACCTCGACAGCACCAACTGCAGCAGCCGCACCATCATCTATAGCTAGAAGTGAAAATTCGTAATGTAAAGTTTAAAGCACCTCGACAGCACCAACTAGAGCAGCCGCACCATCATCTATAGCTAGGTAAAATATTTATTGTTAATATGTTTAATATGTTTAATATAATATTTACAATAAAAACAGAAGTGAAAATTCGTAAAGTAAAGTTAAAAAAAAAAAAAAAAAAAAAAAAAAAAAAAAATTATTTTTTAATACTAATTAAAAGAGAAATTAATTTTAATAAGAAAATTTGTTAAAACAAAAAATAGATTGTGAATAAAATAAAAGAAAAATATACCTTAAGCCGAACTATATTCACCCTTCAAAAATATATATTATTAGAGAGGAAATATTTCATAAAATTTTAAGGAAAAGAACTTGAAAATTCGAAAAATTTTATAGTGCCTACCAACCACATCCTCATGATGAATTAGGGAAGGACAAAAATTCATGAATTTTAAAAAAAAAAAAAAAATTTTCTGGAAAAATTTTGGAACATAATTCATAATTAATGAAATTGAGAATTTTGGAAGGAATAAATTAGCTTTCTAACACCAGGAAATTTTAAGATCGTAAAAATAACGATCCACACTAATAGTTTATTAATCTGGTAGGTAGAGTAGTACAACGGTTCGTATCAATAAGGAAAAGTTTTATAAGAAAGCCTACTGGTTTCGTCATGGGAAAGAGGAAGAACATTCATGTTATCTGGCCAATATTTTCATGATAAATATGTAATATGAATTTTTTTTCTCTTCTCTATTTGCGAAGTCTATGGATGATCGAAAAGACTCCAAACCCTTTATTTGTTTAATTCTGGAAAATCTGTTTAAAATTTTTTTTACTGTAAAATTACTTCTGACATTTTCCAAAACATTTAATTTTAAAAATTTAATTTTTTTCCTTATGGAAGGAACATAAGGACAGATTAGAGAAGCCATTTTTTTATCACTTGGTCAAACTCGAATTGGGGAATAACGTCAATCGAGATAAGGGGAAAGAAAGAGAGAAAGGGAATACGTAAATCCTTTAATATTTAATAATTTTAAGGCTTAAATTCTTTTTTTAAATATACTGCATAATCCATGCAGGAAATTTCGCCATTGGGAAACTTTGATGGTTAGAAGTCAACATCATCTACGCGATACGTTTTATTGTTGTAATCAGTTAATAACTGACAGTTTTCTAATTTATTGTGATATCATTATAGTGCTGATCAGTGATGATTAGAAGTCAACATCGTCTACGCGATACATTTTATTGTTGTAATCGATTAATAACTGATAGTTTTCTAATTTATTGTAATATCATTACAATGAATAATAATATTTACCACATTTTACTTTAAGTTATTTTTCAATTGTCCCGGTCGCAGTGAAGTATCTATCCGATACTCTGATTATTTATTCACTGTTAAGTCCTTAAACACCTTATGTTTAATGTTAGTTTGCTGAGCAACTCAACTCAAAATTGTTTCGGTAACATTAAATGAATACCTCCAATATTTAAAGGAGAAGAAAGGAAGAAAAAAAAAGAAGGGGAAAAGGATACGCAGAACATCCTGCCATACGGCACATGGATTACAATTTTTTTTGAATAATATTTTCCTCTGAGTGAAGACCTCGATTGACCCTTCCAAATACAAAAAAAAAAATAAATATGCGACTAGAAGAGGCGATGTAGTGCCCAAAAATCCGAAGAGCACAGCAAAATGTTTCCTACATTTTGCAAGATAACAATAGAATAATATATTATAGAAAAAGTGCTGACTTGGTTATTAATAGAAAATTGACTTAGGCCACTGTTTCTACAGCTTGAAAAAGTAGCTGGTAACCAAAGTCTGACACTAATAAGCAACAGTCTAAGAACATGTTAGCAAATAGCCCATAACCCCCGGGGATAGAGACAAATGAAGATAGAAATGAATATAATGAATATATAGGTAGATAATTAGATCCGGATCAATAAATGTCCATGATGTTAATGGGAAATTGACTGAGGTCAATTATTCTCTAGGTTGTGATATAACCGACATCAATATATGGCATTAGTAAAGTTGCAACTAGATAGGTAGAATATGAATATTAAATTATATGAAAATGGGTATAATAATAATAATAGACTAAAAAGTGCTCACACCTTAATGGTGAAATTAATAGGAAAATATTAAAAAAGTAGGAAGAAAAATTAATGACCAAGGTGATGAGGAAGATAAGAAAGAGAGGCAATAAGTACTAATAAGTATAAAATATAAATGATTTGGAAACTAGTGAAATTTATCGTGCATATTTGAATTGGAAATTGGATGAAGATTGGCCGAAAATTTCTTTTATGGTGTTTCCAGACCTTTAAATATGAATTTGATTTTAATGTAATTTCCTCCTCAATTTTTAAAATAATTTAAACTATTAATACCAAATTTTTATAATGACTTATGAAGTATTGAAAAGGGAAATTAAAGAATTTTTAATGAAAATTTTTTATAATTTTAAATAAAATATATTATATATTATAATTTTTATTTTTAATAATTTTAAATAAAATATATTATATTTTTAATGAAAATTTTTTTAATAATTTTAAAATAAAATACTGATATTTTTATATATAAGAAGAAGAAGTTAAAATGAAAGAGAAAAATAAAAACTTTTATAAACCTCTAAAAAGAAATGGAGAAAAACATAGGAATTACAATTATTTTTAAAAATTAAATTAAAAATTTAAATATTTAGAAAATAGGACTTAACATAAACAAAACTAAAAGTAAAACTTAAATTAAAATTTAGAAATGAAAAATCTAAATAAATTTTATAATTGAGACAATAACATAAAATTACAAATTAAAATTATATTTAATGTTTTTCTTAATCTATTGCTATGTACTACCCAGATGTGACTACCATATTTGATATATATATTTTTTGATGTTTACCTTACTATGGAAATATGAAATTAAAAATGTAATTTGAAAACCTATACATTAAATTATATTAATAATAAATTGAAAATTAAAAATTAAAAATTAACAATTAAAAAAAAAAAAAAAAATTGAAATTAATTTTTAAGAGGAAACATGGGGGAATAATACCCTATACACAAAAAAAAACTAAATAAAAAGTGTTTTGAATTGAAGAATATAAAAACATATATAAAAACATATTATACATGTGTAAAGCTTTTACTCGTTCTCATTCCCACCCATGTTGTCAGCCATTAACATCGGCTTACCTTTTTCCCCTCATCGTTAGGTGTAGTATTTTTTTACATAGGGAATTTAATGAATGTACGAGTATTGGTTACACATATGAATGAATATGAAGGTTCTCAATGAATTGGTGGCGATTTTTTTTAATAAACAAGTTTTTATCTGGAGATGAATGAATGAAGATGAGAAGGTTTGAATAGAAAGAATAAAATTTAAATTAAAGAGTTGAATTTGAGAGTTGAAAAAGAAAAGGTTGAGGAAAAACCTGACATTAAATTAATATTAAAATAAGATTAGTTGTAGTAAAATAAAGTTAAAGTAAAGTTAAAAATAAGACATAGTGTTAATAAAATAAATTATCATTTAATTCTTAAATTAAGATTCGTGGAGTGTTGAATGTAATCGATTAATTGGTGAAAATAAAACAAACAAAATTTATAATTATTTTTTTAAATACTACACTTAATTTAAAAGACTCATTTAATAAAAAAAAATATATATACTATATATTAATTAACTGGAATAAATAAAACCACAAAATATTGGATACCTGTTTGATAAAACAAAATTAAGGAATTAAATTAAAGTTCACCTCATAAACCAATCAAGCTTATACAACAAAGTCGCATAAATAGTTCTTTGGTGTTTACTCCTATCTCCATATAAACATTTTGTATTGAAATCAGCAACAATATCATTATTAATGCAGTTATGGCCAATTTTTTTTCAATGGTATATCTCGAGACACAACCACGGCGTCTGGCGACAGCAGCTTCATCTGTACCTCAACACCTACAACCATATGGCGGTAATGTTAACTTTATTATTAAAAAAAAAAACTTTCTAGAAATATAAGGAAAATTTGTCCATATATAAATTTAAACTAAAAAAAAAAATTTTTTTCTACATTAATAAATTTTCCTAGATATAAAAATTAGACTAAAAAAATTTCTAAATTAAAAATGTTCTAAATTACGAAATTGCTAAAATTAAAATTGTGTAAAATTTAAAATTAGAGCTAAAAATTTTCTTAATATAGATTAAAACTAAATTAAAAAGTCTTTTAATATAAAATCAAACTAAATTTTTATTTTCGTATATTACGAAATGTTTGTAATTGTAAAATTAAACTAAAAATTTTACTGCGTTAAGAAATTTTATGAATTTAAGCTAAATAGAAATAGAATTAATTTTCCTACCTAGATAAGTATTTCTAATTATAAAATTAAACTAAAAATTTTACTACGTTAAGAAATTTTATGAATTTAAGCTAAATAGAAATAAATTTTGCTAAAAATTATTTTTCCTACCTAAATAAATATTTCTAATTATAAATTAAAATTTTTTTTTTATGTAACATTTTCTAAAAGTAAAAATTTTTTCTAATAATTATATATTGTTAAAATTAAAAATTTACATAGAATGAATTGGGCTAAAAATAAAAATTATGGTAAATATAAATTGTGCTAAAAATTAAATAGTGCTAAAATTCAAATGTTGTTAACACTAAAATTTCATAAAATAAAATAATGTACTTAAATATGCATAAAATTAAGCTTAATTTGGAAATTCTCCTAAAATTAAAATTATGCTATACTTTAACATTTTTCTAAAATTAACACTTTTCTAAAATTATAATTTTTCTAAAACTAAAATTTTTCTAAAATTAAAATTTTTCTAAAATTTAAATTTTCCTAAAATTAAATATAGCTACAATTAAAATTGCTAAAAGAAATTTTATTAGAGTTAAATGTTGCTAAGTATAATTTAAATTTAAAAAAAAAACCCTTAAAATGAAGGGTAAATAAAAATTTATATATCCCAATGTAGGAAACCACACCAAACCAAAATTTTTATCATTTGTTGGTTACCTCCAATTAAGATGGACTCGAGGTAACATGGTAGGGAGGGCTTAAGGAGCATAACATCCAGTCCCCAATCCCAAGGTAAGTATGGCCATCCATCCATTTAGCGTCCGTTTTAATTGACAGTTTTTTTTAAATCGCACTTGAACATTTGTAGTGCGGTTTCCCTGGGTCTTAACAAGATCCCACCCCTCCGGCGAGCTAGGCCCCCTGCCAGCACGTGCGACCCGTTAAGGCTCAGGGAAACGGAAGCGGAAATTCCACCACCGCCGCACCATTACAGTATAGCTGCTAATTCCTGTGAACGATCGTGAGGCATATGCTATTGGAAGTTGTATTCCATCGTGCTCTTGGCTTAGCACTGCACCGCATGCATATTTACTTGCATCGGTTGTGATACAGAATTGCTCATCAAAATTGGGATATTGTAGTATTCTTGGAATCAGTAGTGAGTTTTTCAAATATTCGAATGCTTTTTCACATTCTCTACTCCATTCGAATTCTGTATTTTTCCTACATAATCTCTTTAAGAGACGAGCGTGTTCCGCAAAATTAGGAACAAAACGTGTATAGTAATTACAAAATGCTACAAATCGTTTTGTTTCATCGGCATTTTTAGGTGTGGGATAGTCTTGAATTATTTTGAATTTTCTATCGTCTGGAAGAATGCCTTTATCTGTACATTTGTGTCCCAAATAAGTCACTTCGTGACTGAAAAATGAACATTCTCCTGGATGTAGTTTAAGATTATATTTCCGGCAGGTTTCAAAAACATCTACCTTATCATGTGTCGTTCTGAACGCCATATTACAACTAAATCATCCATATATAAGTAAGCTTGAGCTAGTGATAAACCAGCGAACGCAGTTGTCATCATTCTCTGAAATGAATTGGGGGATATTTTAAGCCCGTATGGGAGGCGCTTAAAACGGAATGATCCCTTATCTGTTGAAAATGATGTGATATCCCTTGAGTCCTCATCTAATTCAATTTGATGAAATCCAGACGTTAAGTCTAGACAAGAAAAATATTTCGCTTTGCCAAGTTGATCAAGAATGTCATCTATTCTTGGTAATGGGAATTTGTCTGCAATCAATTTTTTATTAACCGCCTTGTAATCTACTACTAATCTCCATCTTTTATTAACGCTTCCAGCTAAAGATTTTTTCGGTACTAATAATATTGGGCTATTGTATTCAGAAGCTGATGGTTCAATTATACCATCTTTTATTAATTTATCCACATGTGCTGCTATTTCGTCTTTATGCGCATGATGTTTCCTGTAGTTTTTAATATATGTTGGTTCTATATCTTTTAAACGCAATTTTTGTCTGAAAAAATTATTCGCAGGTATTTTTTCTGTTTCTAGTGCGAAAACATCAATATATTTCATGCATATTTCCTTTAGTTCATTCTCAATGAATTTAGGAAATTTTTCGGACAATATCTTAAATTTATCGTCGTTATTCTGAAACTCGATCATTGATACTGTTTCATAATCATCCAAGCTTTCAGTCTCTATTTGAGCATTAGATATAACAACCTCTTCGTCTGTTGTATTTATTATACGCACAAAAGTTTGTGAGGCGTTTGAAATTGTATTTGCTATAAATATCCCCTCCTTAAGGGTTTGGTTAGGAATAAATACGTCCCCCTTTGAATCTTTTATATTTATCTTTCTAATTACTTCTGATCTCGCAGGTAATGATATTGTGTTGATGATTGGGTAGTTTTACTAACAGATTTTCAAATATCAGATCCGTTGCGATCTTTCCTTTAGTATAGGTTATACCATTTCCTATGCCATGTAGGCTAGTTTTGTCGGATGTATCTATTCTCTCAAATTTAACCTGTCCGCTTTTTTTTATTGATATGTCCGCACCGGTGTCTACCAAAAATGTCGACACACCTTCATTGAATTTTGATCTTAGTGAAAGATATGATGCTGAATTCAGATTAACGTTTAGGATTCTATTTGTAATTATTTCATTTATTGAGTACCCGGGGATTGTACGTTTTCCGTACTCCCACGCAAAGCCCGGACATTACGTCCTCTATTATTATTATTATTGCGGTTATTATAGTTTCCGCTGTAGTTATTATTGTTCCTGTTGTAACTGTCACGGCCATTATATTGCCTATTGACCTCATTGTTACCATTGTTGGACTGGTTACTCCCACTGTTGTATCTCCCGTTATTGTTACTACGACCGCGATTTCCGGTGTAATTTCCACGTCGGCTAAAATTTATGTAATCTCACCCCCGTCCTTGACCCTGGGTATCGTACCTATCCCTGTTATAGTACATTATTGTACTATTTTTAGGCGCATCGGTTGAACAGCTTATAAACTTAGCTACCGCATCATTGAGAGTGCTAAATTGACCTGCTTCTAGTACGAGGCCCACTCTGTCATTGGTACAGCTTTTTTCATTGCTTTTACGCCAATGTTGGTTGTGTATTTTACGGCTAGTGTAGTGTTTTAACCGTCCACTATATAGGCGCTTTGTAATCTTTTTGCCAGTTCTTCTATCTTCCTGGTGTAGTCATTTGATGTCTTAACACCCTGTTTGAGATTCATTAACCTTGCCAAAAGCACCTCAACGGACTCGCCCTTGACTGTTGTTTTTAACCTAGCTATTATGCCGGCTAAATTTGCTTCATTACCCTCTGTAATGGTACGTGCAGTCCCTTTCAATTTAGTTTTTACCAAATTGACGGCTACCGCATCCTGATTCTCAGCGACCGAATCGACTAGTGACAGGGCATCCAAGAAACTTTGTAGGTTTTCCCCCCTACCATCAAAGTCAGGAATAATCCTGGATACTGTTCTCAAAAATTCTGCCGCTGTCTGTAGCATTATGTCGCTATTTTCTTCTAACTGTACTGTCAACTGTTTTGTATCCTCACCAAATTCTACCTTCTCATGTAATGAGTCGGGCAGGTTTACCTCAATTCCCCTGCGTGTTGCTACACCAATAAGCTTACCCCTTAGGTCAATGAAAAACCCCTCTGCCGCAACCTTGTGTGCGGATATTAGGCGCTGATAATTGACGTTTAATACGACTCTTATTTCCTAAAGTTGTAAGTAGAGGTTTTTCAGTTGTTTTTCAACCGTTTCGTCTTTGGTAGGCCTATCGGTATTGAGGCATTTATAGGATTTATGAAATTCCTCTCTTATTACTCTGCACTGGCCGAGTATCGCTGGCCAGTCGATAAAATAATCAAAATTGCCCCGTAGTCGGAATTATTACAATTCGAAAATAAATTGTGAGAGTGGAGGTGTTAAAAAATGTATATTCCCAAAATGCAACTTAATCTACATTGGGTTTGTATAATCCTTAAAATCAGATGATTTGGCCATCAGTGCCATGTTCTGTAATGGTGCGGCGTTGGTGGAAGATCCGCTTCCGTTTCCCTGAGCCTTTGCTGGTCGCACGTGCTGGCGTAGGGGCCTAGCTCGCCGGATGGGTGGGGTCTTGCTCAGGCCCAGGGAAACCGCACTACAGATTTTCACGTGCGATTTAAAAAAAACAACTGTCAAAACAAACGGACGCTAAATGGATGGATGGCCATACTTACCTTGGGATTGGGGACGAGGTGTTCTGCCCCTTTTTCCCTCCCTACCATGTTACCTCGACTCCATCTCAATTGGAGGTAACCCACTTCAATGAAAAGATTTTGGTTTGGTTTGGTTTTCTACATGGGTTATAACAAAAAGTTTATTTAACCTTCATTTTAAGGTTATTTAATTTTTAAATTAATTCTAGCAAACATTTTAATTTTAGAAACATTTTAAATTTTTAGGAAAATTTTTAAATTTAGCTTAATTTTAATTTTAGAAGAATTTTAAATTTTAGCAAAATTTGTTTTAGCAAAATTTTAAATTTAGGGAAATTTTAAATTTAGGGAAATTTTAAATTTAGGAAAATTTTAAATTTAGGAAAATTTTTAATTTAAGCTTAATTTTAATTTCAGCTTAAGTGTAGAATTAGGAAAATTTTAATTTAAATCTTATAATTAGAACACTTTTATGTAATTTTAGATAAATTTTGTATTTAGGTAAATTTTTATATTTAGAATATTTGATATTTAGCTAATTTTTACTTACAAAAATTTGCTTTAATTAGAAAAATTTCATATATAGAAAATTTTTAAAATCTAATTAGAAAAATCTTTAGAAAAAATTCTATTTATAGTTAGATAAATCTTAGAAAATTTTTGTTTTCCTTTTTTTTTCTTTTAATTTTATAAAATAATTAGCAAGATTTAGAAAAGTTTAATTATAGGACAATTTTTTTTTTTTTTTTACTTTTAGGAAAGTTTTTTTTTAAATTTTAGGAAAATCTTTAATAGTAGAAAAATTTTAATTTTAGCACAATTTTGATTTTTGCACAATTTTAATTTTAGCAAATTTCATATCTAAAAAAAAATATTTATTTTAAATTTATAATTAGATAAAATTTCTTAATGTAGTAAATGTTTAGTTTAATTTTATATTTAGGAAAATTTATTTTAATTTAGGAAAATTTTAATTTTAACAAAATTTGAGCTTAGAATAATTTCTATTTTAACTTAAACTTATATTTCTTCAAGTAGTAAAATTTTTAGTTTAACTTTATGATTAGAAACATTTCTTAATGTAGGAAAAATTTTGTTTGATTTTATATATAAAAAAGTTTTATATATAGCAAAGTTTTATTAATTTAGTAACATTCTTAAATTTAATAAGGAAAATTTTAAACAAAGAAACTATTTATATGTGTGTAAAAAATTTTAATTTGGAAAATTATTTGTATTTTAAAAAAATTTACCGCCTTGTGGTTGTACCGATGAAGCTGCTGCCGCCAGACGCCGTGGTTGTGTCTCGCTGGTTTGCTGCAAAGATTCCTGCTTTTGGGATGTCAATGTTTAATGGCCGTTTATATTTAGATGCCCATTGATTTTGTTGCTTTTGCAGCGTCTCACATCGACATTCAATATTAATTATTGTTGTTGTTATTGTTTGTGGTTTGTCTCTTATTATATGATCCTGTTGGCGATTCGATTTTTTTTTTTTTTATAAAACACAGTTATTTTTGTAACGAAAGGCCATTCAATTATTAATATAATTAATATTATTTGTTTAATTTTTTTCTTTTCCGATTAAATTTCATTAATTTTTTCTCTTTCTCAAAATTCATAGAGTTGTTAAACCTTAAACATTATTATTACATTAATACAACACTATATTACATTTTTCAATAACTTTTATTAAATTTCAAACAGTATTTATATTATTATTCACGAATTAATTGCTTAAACAAAAATTGTCAACCGACCACATTAAAGATTTTTCTGCAACTCTTGCTTTACTTATATTTATAAACTTATTTTAACTTCACTTTTTTTTTCTTAAAATTTCTTAAAACTATAATTTAATTTATTAGAGGTTTTTCCTCAACCTTTCTGTTCTGCTTTTCAAATTCAACTCCCAATGTCACTAATTTTAATTTTAAATTTCTTTAAACTTTCTTTCTTTAATTCTTAAATATTTAATTTTCTTATTTTTTTAATTTTCTTAAACTTTAAAAACATTAATTTTTAATTTTAATCATTAATTTATTTATTTTTTTACACTAATTTTAAACTGCACTTAACTCTACATTTTATTTTTACTTTCTTTCTTAAAACTACATTTTAAATTATTAATTTTATTGTAGGTTTTTCCTCAACCTTTTCTCTTTGACGGTCACATTTCAACTCCCTAATACACATAGATATACATACACTCGTTCATAATCTCACTCTTTTCGTAAAAAAAAAATACCAACTCATATTAAAAGGAGAGAGAGTAAGTGAGATTATTTAGTGAATGAAGGGGCAAGCTAATACCAATAGCTGAAAACCAGGTGGGAGAACGAGAAGGATTGCAAGCTGTAGTTAACCCATACATACATGAACAATCATGAATTCATATAAACAACGAAGAGATAAACAAATCGCTCCATTAATCAGTTTGCAAAAATATAACAAAAAAAATTTTCCATTAATATGTTACCATATAAGGTGAACTTGAAAATAATTTCAAGATCAAGGTTATATTTTTTTTTTTTTCTGCTTTCTTATTTTGCTTGTAACAGAAATTCTTTTGTTACAGTAAAGCGCAAAACAGATCACCGTCACAAAACAGATGGTTTTGATTTCCATGAAAGGAAAAACCAACTGAAAACGGATATGTAGGGTATTTACGCATTGGCTTTTTGCAAATCTTTCGCGTGATACATGCCAAGGTCTTTTCCGGCTAAATCCACCAATTTATAATTACAATAACCAATTTTCTTTAAAATTTTGGCCTTCAAAAATTTAGGGGCAAGTTTAGAATTATATGCAGCAGCTTTATTGCTCTGCGAAAAATTTCGTCGGTAAACAACTTCACCTTCTGAAAAATTTATCGCCCTAGTTCTCAAGTCATAGGTTCTTTGGTTCACTTCGTAAGCTTTTTCTAAATTTTCGCGAACCTTCTGCCTAATAAAATGTAATTTGTCCGTATTTTCCACTACATCTAACCCTTCTTCTAACATATCTAAATTTTTTGAAACCTCATAGGATTGACCGTGAGTGAACATTTGTTGTCCAAAAAGAACATAGTAAGGAGAAAAGCCTACAGAGCTATGATACGAACTTCTCAAGGCTACGCCTATTTGGCTTAAATTCATATCCCACATACGCTGGTCTTTTCCTAGATATGATCGTATTCCAGCTATAATGGATCGGTTGACACGTTCAGAATTGTTAGATTGGGGTGAATAAACGGCGGTGAAAATATGTTGTACGCCGTATTTAGTTAAAAAGCTTTCAAAAAGTGACGATCTAAATTGAGAACCGTTGTCTGTAATAACGACTTCAGGCACGCCGAATAAATGAAAGACTTTTTTCTCAAGAAAATCAATAACCGAAGTGGTCGACATTTTCCGTAACGCTTTAAATAACGGATATTTTGTGAAGTGGTCTAATACCAAAAAAAATAGCTACATTGCCAGCTTTTGACCGTGGATAAGGTCCAATAAAATCTAAATATAACCTTTGAAAAGGTCTAGCCGATTTGGCTTGAACACCCATAGGTGGTTTTAAAATAAAATTTGGCGCTTTGCTTTGTTTGCAAATGTCGCAACTTAATACAAATGATCTAACCTGAGTAGCCATATTGGGCCAATAAAAATTTCGCCTCAATCGTTCGAGGGTTTTTCCCACACCTCCATGTGCAAACATGGGTGGATTATGAGCGCGTTCGATCACACAAGAGGTAAGTTCCTGTGGAACCCACAACTTCCATGATCGAGCCTCTGAAAATTCATCGCGTGAAAACTCTACCCGTTTATAGATGAAACCATCTACGACTTTCAAATCGGGCAAACGATTTTGATTGTTTTCGATATCAGCGATCAATTTAATATATTGTCCTGATGAAAAATATGGAGAATATAAATCTATCTCTGGTTCTATCGTATCTAAGCTGTCAATGTTTGTAAAATTCAAGGGGTTTTCATTTTCGGACGGTAACTTCGATAATGCATCGGGAACAATATGTTCACTTCCCTTACGGTGTAAAATCGAAAAGTTGAAACCTTGAAGTTTCATAGACCAACGAGCTAGCCGGCCATTTAGGTCTGCTTGACGCATTAACCATTTTAGTGAAGCGTGGTCCGTAATGACACAAAATTCGTGACCTTCTACATATTCTCTAAATTTTTCTATACTTAAAACTGCAGCAAGGCATTCGAGTTCGGTGTTAGAGTAGTTCTGTTGGGCTCTATTTAATTTGTGCGAAAAAAATGCAATGGGCCTTTCGACACCATTTTCATCTTCTTGAGCCAAAATTCCACCGACTCCTGTTTTGCAAGCATCACAAGAAATGATGAAAGGTCGTTCGAAATTCGGTGTTATTAATAACGGAGCAGAGGTTAATTTTTCTTTGATTAAATCAAAGGACTTTTGTGCTTCAGGGTTCCAGACAAACGTTTTACATTTTTTTGTAAGGTCAGTTAACGGACTAGTTAACGAAGCAAAATTTTCTAGAAATCGTCTGTACCAACCTACAAGACCTAAAAATTGACGAACCTCTTTAGCTGATTTTGGTTCAGTTAACCCTTTAATCGCGGAAACTTTACTGGGATCAGGTTTTATACACCCAGAACCAATTATATAGCCTAAATATCGGACTTCCTTCATGCACCATTTGCATTTTGCAATATTTAACGTCAGACCGGCTTTGCGAATTAATTGTGCTACTTCGAGCAATAAAGAAATATGTTCTTCGAAATCATCGCTTACTAAGAGCAAATCGTCTAAATAAACGAAGACTCGATTTTTAAGATGCGGTGGAATAATAACATCCATTAATCGGCAAAGAGTCTGGGGTGCATTGGTTAAACCAAAAGGCATTACCTTAAATCGATATAAGGGCCTATTGGGAATGGTGAAGGCTGTCATATCACGACATTTTTCTTCTAACCCAACTTGCCAAAAAGCGTGTTTTAAATCCAAAGATGAAATGAATTCTGCTTTAGGTAGTCTAGATAAAATTCCGTTGATTTTGGGTTGAGGGTAAGCGTCGCGAATAGTTACACTATTTAATTTTCGAGAGTCCAGACATAGTCTGAATTTTCCTTCTCTCTGGACGCAAGCTACAGGACTACTCCAAGAACAAGTAGGAGGGGCTTTTTCTATCACTCCCAGCTCTAACATGCGATCAACTTCGTCATGTATTATCTTTTCTACGGCTGGAGAAACAGAAAAATACCTCTGCTTGATGGGTTTGACTCCTGGCTCTATTTCAATCGAATGTTCAATAATGGTGGTCTTCCCTAACCCTTCTTTATCAAAATCCGGAAAAATTTTTGTAATTTGATCTAATCTTTGTCTTTGCTCATTAGTTAGAATATTCTCCTCACAAACTTGATTAAGCTCTTCAATTTTTAACGGGCTGTTCCCAAAAATCATAGACATAAGTCCGAACGAATGCCAAAAATCTATGCCTAAGTATACCTCATGGGTTAAATCGGGTATTATATAAAAACGTACTAATTTGGTAATATTTCGGTAGGTGACATTTGTTTCTACGAAACCTAAAATTTTATATTGCTGACCGCCAGCTGCTTCAACGAAATTAGAAAATTTTCTAAAAGGTAAATTTTTACCAAGGAAAGTTTTTGCAGCGGAACCACTTATGCAGGATAAAGAGGCGCCTGAATCCAAAAGGCCTAATAATTTCATTCCAAAGATATCAATTTGGATATAGGGTCTTATGTCTGATTTTGACTTCTCAATAGATTCAATGCAACTTCGGACTTTAAACTTGTTTAATTTTAACATTTTATAAAAAATTCTAATTCGTAGAGTACTTCCTTTTACTTTATGAATTTGCGTGTTAAATTTCGCTGGGGTGTTAATCGATTCGCAGAAAATTCGTTTTCTAGCTAACTCATATAATCTAACTCTCTCATGGTATGGCTTGATGGGAAATAAAATTGGTTTAGACTTTTCCTTGTCATTTTTCAAAATTGTAAAATTGGTAAAATTGGTGGAATCGGTTTGTGTGCTACCGTCAGAGCTGGTCTTTAAAATTTCTGTGGGGTTGTCATCATTTTCAAATTGTTTTTCGCCTAAAGACGTATTTATTTGGTTCTCGAGCGGAAGCTGGTGTGGTTGCTGGCGCTCGCCTGGAAGTTTCCCTGACACGTTTCGCATTGGGGTCTGTAGACACCTACGGTACCACATCCATAACAAAATATGGTTCTGTCTTCGAGACAGTCCGTATATCTGTGGCCTTCCTTTCGGCAGTTCCAGCAGATATTATTTTGTCTTCGGGCCGGGTCTTCTTTTGGTTTTCGAACCTCGCAAACTTCTTCAGGTGGGTCTTCATCGAAAAATTCATCCTCAATGTCGATTTCATTGACTTGTCTTCTAAAATTCTTAGGGGCTCTGTCGAGTTCGAAACTCAGTGCCTCTCGTCGCAAAACCAAATGGCCTAAATGGGAAACGTTGTCAATTTGTAGATAGAACAATTCCCTTCTTAAATGAGGTCTTAAATTTCTACGCAAAATTTCGGTCAATTCGGATTCGCTCAGGGGATATCGTAGACGATCGCAAAGCTGCAGAATGGCATGGTGAAAATCGTCAAAGCTTTCGTTAGCATTTTGCTTTCGGTCTCTGATCATTTCTCTGATATCTAAATCAGATAAATGATCGCTAAAATGCGCTTTAAGGGCTCTACATAAATCTTCCCAATCTACTCTATTGACTGTGCTGCGGTATCGCCAATACCATTCTTTGGCTTTCGAAGTGAATAAAATGTGGCAATGGTCTCCTAACAATCTAAAATCTCCCGCTAGACTATCTTGTGTTAACGAATTGATCATATAAATAAATTTTTCCACCGGTAACCCCGAGGTGTTTCCATTAAAAGTTATGTTCCAACTATTAATCAGACTTGCAATCGGACATTCGGAAAGATCTCTCTGGGCCATTCAGGCTCTCTATTCGCACTAAGGTTTACACTTGAGAATTGCTTGGCGTGAAGCTTATTTATTTCGCCTTGGAAACTATTTTCTATTTTGGATCTAATACGATCCTCTAAACTATCTCTTCCTTCACCACTAGTCTGACCTGGTGAAATATTTCGGTTGGCATTAAACTCTGCATTTCTTTCCTTTCTGCTGGATAAAATTCTTTCCGCGGATTTCGGAATCGTTCCAGTATTAACTGGTAAACTTTCATCATTAACTCGGACGGAATATTTTAATAAACCTTTTTTAGTGACAGTTTTATTACACTGCGGACAACAAGTCGAAACGTTGAGGAAATTAAAAAGGCACTCGTGGTGGAAAATGTGTCTACACCTGGTAGAAACTAAGTTACTGGTATGATCGTAACTTTCTTGGCAAATTAAACAAACGTTCTCGCCCAAAGCCGAAGCTAAACTTCCTGGACTATGTCGTACCGCCATGATTTCGGACTAACTATAAAAATTTTAACGAAAACATATTCGGACGATATGAAAGAATGAACGAGTGTTGGTATAACGACAATGACAGCGAATATAATGAGATGTTACGCAGTTGAGATAATTTTAAGTCAAATTAAGTTCAGGTTCAATAGAACCAATATAGGCTGTAAATAAATAGATGAGTGTTTGTAAGGTTGAGTTTGGCTGAGCTAGGTAAAGTTCAAAAGAAGTTAATGGGAAATATTTAAGCAATGACAATTGTTGTTCTAAGTGAACAAGGTGGTACGGCCCACAAAGGTGAATTTTATGAATTCCAAAAAAAATTTTATAATTTACGTTAATTTAAATTTACGAAAAATTTGAGTTCAAAGATTACAAAAGTTAGTTAAAATTGATCAAAAGTTGGAGTTTTGATCGAACCCACGCAAAATTATTCAAGAATTAAATTTTCAATTTAAGTTCAAAGCAGACTTAAATTTTTAAAAAATTATCAAAAGTTTCGATTTAAGTTCTCTTAAATTTAATAAAAAAAATTTCAAAATTAAAGTTCAGAATACTATTCTTAATGCCAAAAAATTCTAAAAATTTCAATATACTTTTTCAATAGAGTTATAATTCAATACATTGTTAGTAAATTTTTAATATATAATTTTCAATATAAATTTATATAATTCAATATAGTATTTCAATATAAATTTTCAATATTTTAATTTTCAATATAGCTTTTCACTATAGTTTTCAAAATATAATTTTCACTATAAAAATTTTAAAAAGATTTCAAAATAAATTTCAATTATAATTTCGATATAAACTTCATAAAGATTTCCACAAAAATTTTCAATATAGTATTCAATCTATGTTAATATAAATTTTCAAAATTAGTTCAAATATTAATTTTTTTTAATAAAAATTTTCCAAAATTTAAAACTTAGTTCAATTATAAGTTAATAAAAATAACTTTCAGAAAATTTCAAAATTTTCAATATACTTTTCAATATATTTCAAAAAATTGTCAACCCAATGTAGTTATCCAAACCAAACCAATCATTTAAAAAAAATCCGTAAGTAAGTATGACCATCCATCAAAATTAAAAAATTTTAAAATTTTATACTTGTGATTCTAAGTTTCTTTTCGATTGTTTGCAGCTATTTCGGTACTATAAAAATCATTTTGGACAAGTAACCGGTTCGTCTAGAACGAAGTTCTTGTATTCCAAAAACGACCTTTAATGACCAAAGCAAACGGATACCACAAAAATCAAATTAAAAAAAATGTTGAAATGTGAACTCAAATGTCAAACACGTTTCCATTTCGGTTAATGTAAATAGGGATGTACCCATATTTAATTAAAATTCCAGAAATATCAGCAAGTATGACTTCAAGAACACGGATACAAAAAAAGATTAGGATTAAGGAACAATGTGCTTTCCCGGTGCACAGATGTTAAAAAATTGAGATAAATTATTAAGTTCCTGTTGTAGGCTATAAAAAAATGGTTAATTTAAACTTGGACTATTAATGTTCAGGCCCCACGTTGGGCGCCATTTCTGTAATGGTGCGGCGTTGGTGGAAGATCCGCTTCCGTTTCCCTGAGCCTTTGCTGGTCGCACGTGCTGGCGTAGGGGCCTAGTTCGCCGGATGGGTGGAGTCTTGCTCAGGCCCAGGGAAACCGCACTACAGATTTTCACGTGCGATTTAAAAAAAAACAACTGTCAAAACAAACGGACGCTAAATGGATGGATGGCCATACTTACCTTGGGATTGGGGACGAGGTGTTCTGCCCCTTTTTGCCCTCCCTACCATGTTACCTCGACTCCATCTCAATTGGAGGTAACCCACTTCAATGAAAAGATTTTGGTTTGGTTTGGTTTTCTACATGGGTTATAACAAAAAGTTTATTTAACCTTCATTTTAAGGTTATTTTATTTTTAAATTAATTCTAGCAAACATTTTAATTTTAGAAACATTTTAAATTTTTAGGAAAATTTTTAAATTTAGCTTAATTTTAATTTTAGAAGAATTTTAAATTTTAGCAAAATTTGTTTTAGCAAAATTTTAAATTTAGGGAAATTTTAAATTTAGGGAAATTTTAAATTTAGGAAAATTTTTAATTTTAGCTTAATTTTAATTTCAGCTTAAGTGTAGAATTAGGAAAATTTTAATTTAAATCTTATAATTAGAAGACTTTTATGTAATTTTAGATAAATTTTGTATTTAGGTAAATTTTTATATTTAGAATATTTGATATTTAGCTAATTTTTACTTACAAAAATTTGCTTTAATTAGAAAAATTTCATATATAGAAAATTTTTAAAATCTAATTAGAAAAATCTTTAGAAAAAATTCTATTTATAGTTAGATAAATCTTAGAAAATTTTTGTTTTCCTTTTTTTTTTTTTTTAATTTTATACCATAATTAGCAAGATTTAGAAAAGTTTAATTATAGGACAATTTTTTTTTTTTTTTTACTTTTAGGAAAGTTTTTTTTTAAATTTTAGGAAAATCTTTAATAGTAGAAAAATTTTAATTTTAGCACAATTTTGATTTTTGCACAATTTTAATTTTAGCAAATTTCATATCTAAAAAAAAATATTTATTTTAAATTTATAATTAGAAAAAATTTCTTAATGTAGTAAATATTTAGTTTAATTTTATATTTAGGAAAATTTATTTTAATTTAGGAAAATTTTAATTTTAACAAAATTTGAGCTTAGCATAATTTCTATTTTAACTTAAACTTATATTTCTTCAAGTAGTAAAATTTTTAGTTTAACTTTATGATTAGAAACATTTCTTAATGTAGGAAAAATTTTGTTTGATTTTATATATAAAAAAGTTTTATATATAGCAAAGTTTTATTAATTTAGTAACATTCTTAAATTTAATAAGGAAAATTTTAAACAGAAACTATTTATATGTGTGTAAAAAATTTTAATTTGGAAAATTATTTGTATTTCAAAAAAAATTTACCGCCTTGTGGTTGTACCGATGAAGCTGCTGCCGCCAGACGCCGTGGTTGTGTCTCGCTGGTTTGCTGCAAAGATTCCTGCTTTTGGGATGTCAATGTTTAATGGCCGTTTATATTTAGATGCCCATTGATTTTGTTGCTTTTGCAGCGTCTCACATCGACATTCAATATTAATTATTGTTGTTATTGTTTGTGGTTTGTCTCTTATTATATGATCTTGTTGGCGATTCGATTTTTTTTTTTTTTTTTATAAAACACAGTTATTTTTGTAACGAAAGGCCATTCAATTATTAATATAATTAATATTATTTGTTTAATTTTTTTCTTTTCCGATTAAATTTCATTAATTTTTTCTCTTTCGCAAAATTCATAGAGTTGTTAAACCTTAAACATTATTATTACATTAATACAACACTATATTACATTTTTCAATAACTTTTATTAAATTTCAAACAGTATTTATATTATTATTCACGAATTAATTGCTTAAACAAAAATTGTCAACCGACCACATTAAAGATTTTTCTGCAACTCTTGCTTTACTTATATTTATAAACTTATTTTAACTTCACTTTTTTTTTTCTTAAAATTTCTTAAAACTATAATTTAATTTATTAGAGGTTTTTCCTCAACCTTTCTGTTCTGCTTTTCGAATTCAACTCCCAATGTCACTAATTTTAATTTTAAATTTCTTTAAACTTTCTTTCTTTAATTCTTAAATATTTAATTTTCTTAATTTTTTAATTTTCTTAAACTTTAAAAACATTAATTTTTAATTTTAATCTTTAATTTATTTATTTTTTTACACTAATTTTAAACTGCACTTAACTCTACATTTTATTTTTACTTTCTTTCTTAAAACTACATTTTAAATTATTAATTTTATTGTAGGTTTTTCCTCAACCTTTTCTCTTTGACGGTCACATTTCAACTCCCTAATACACATAGATATACATACACTCGTTCATAATCTCACTCTTTTCGTAAAAAAAAATACCAACTCATATTAAAAGGAGAGAGAGTAAGTGAGATTATTTAGTGAATGAAGGGGCAAGCTAATACCAATAGCTGAAAACCAGGTGGGAGAACGAGAAGGTTTGCAAGCTGTAGTTAACCCATACATACATGAACAATCATGAATTCATATAAACAACGAAGAGACAAACAAATCGCTCCATTAATCAGTTTGCAAAAATATAACAAAAAAAATTTTCCATTAATGTTACCATATAAGGTGAACTTGAAAATAATTTCAAGATCAAGGTTATATTTTCTTTTTCTGCTTTCTTATTTTGCTTGTAACAGAAATTCTTTTGTTACAGTAAAGCGCAGAACAGATCACCGTCACAGTTCCATATATGTGACCTTCTCCGAGAAAAGGGACCTAGTGTGTGAAACTTAAGTTTTGAGAAAAAACGCATTTAAAGCTTCTACAAACTTTTAGGTACAAGAATCCACCGTTTTTGACACAACCCGTTTTTTGACACACTAAGTCCCTTTTCTCGGAGAAGGTCACATATATTAAAAAACTCAAATTCCTAATAAAGTCAATATATATTGTTAATATTTATTTTGTTTCATAAGCAATCTTTCGGATACTATAAACCAAAATTTTCAATTATAAGCAATATTATTTATTCCAATTTTAGAAACAAAAAAAAATTAAAAATACTACCTTAAAAAAATATATAATAAAAGTTGGGACATAATATATTCGCATGTGTTCGAAATACTTCTCAAAAAAAATTCACCTATAACTTTAGTAATGATTCTCGCGATACCGTTTTTTTTAACCTTATCAAGGTTGTCGGCTCTACTAATATATCTCTTCCGAAGAGATCTTTTGTGTAGTAGGTATATTTTGAGGAGTAAATTACTCCCTCCTATTAATACTTAACACAAGTTTAGGTACCACAGTGAATTTAATTTCTCTGTATGGTCGACAATCTCTATGTTGGTTATCACATTCGCGTTTGGGTTTTCTAATTTTGATTCCGGCTTACCCATGTTAAAATATAATTTTTCTTTTTCTTTTTCTTTATATACGTCCTATCTTTTGCGAAATCTACGTGATATTGATGTATTAAAAACAACAACTATAGAAAATAATAGTACATTCTCTTTTTTTCATAATATTCATGTATTAAAAACAACATTTATAGTAAATAATAGCTTGAACTTTTTCTTTTAAAAAAAAAAACCTTAATAACTAACAGTAGGTAGAAGTGAATTTTCTTTGTTGAAAAAGAATCTTAATAAAATTGTTAAACTTTATAAAAAGTATTAATTGAAGTTGTTTTCTTATTAAAATGCATTGTATTTGTATAATTGAAGACAGAAAGTAGATCTTATAAATAATATTATAAAATATGTGGAGCTTAAACTTCCGCCATATAGTATCTTTTATTTTATTTTTTTTGTTGTGTATGTTCACAACCATAGATCATTCACACAGTGCATGAGTGCTAAGCATAGAGTGATTCATTTTGGTAATAAAACGAAAACACATTTGACACAAATATGTTGACCACAGACGTTGCAATTTGATAATGCACATGTTGAATATAAACATTGCAATGAATGAATGTGTGTGGAATTACACTTTGGTAAACAAACCCAAAATAAAAATAAACAAAAGGGTTTCGTATTTCAAGTGCATGACGGCAACACAAAGCAAATACGGAAATGTTTGAAGTATTTGATATTGCCGTACTTGACATGTTTGTGTGCTTAAAATAGCTGACCACCCAATAGATACATGTGCTTCACACATGTAGGTCGCTAAAGTGAATTACCAAGGTCGCTCACAATGCTGCCAAAGCACTGACAATTTTAGGAGAATATTTTAGTTGATATTTTAGTATATAAGTGGTAGATACTGTTAGTTTTAAATCAATCACTGTTCAAATGTCAAATCGACGACAACGTAAAAATAAAACTTATTAAATAAAGATTATAAAACAATTTGGAAAAACGTTTTAATTATGTAAAAGAAAATTCAGGTAAAACAAATCAATCGACATCTTTGCATCCACAACATTCTCTACAATATGTTATGATTTATATCAGTTCAAAAATGGTTGATACTTGGTTTGATTATCAATTTTGATATTTATTTAAGAACAACATTAATTTAACACAAAATTAAATTATTTTCTTAGTCTTTCTTAAGTATATTTTATTATATTTTTATGATATTTTTAATTTGATGTTCTTTGTTTCACTGTTTTTCAATCGAAATTATTTTTAAGTATTCTTTTTTTTTTTTTACTTGATGTAGTATGGAATATTTTGTGTTAACTTTTTAGTGGATTTAGTCTCTAGCTCATTAACTCATTATGCAATACACGTGATATTTAAAATATAATTTAGTTACGTGTTATTAATATAATATATATTATATTCTTTACTAGCCTTTCAAGCCAATATTTTGTCTTAATATCTCAACGTTTTTGTTTAAAGTTTTAACTTGCAAAATCACTTTTTGTTTACTAGTTGTCTATAGTTTCATTATTATTTTAATATGTTTATATTAGGCAGGATCGCCATAAAACATCTTTTTTATATTTTTATTTATCTTTTTAATATCCTTTTAATTCAAGACACTATTTTTCTTTGTAACTATGAACTGCCGCTCATGCGACCGTTCATTCTTACTATATATTATTATTTCTATTCTAATTTAATGTTGATCTACCTACGTACGCGCGCACATGCATTGTACACGCGTACACATACATTAGTGTAGAAACATGCTAATGCAGGTTCCCACACAGGTAACTGAGTAGACGAGTGAATTTGCGTATTAAGCAAATTCACACGTAACTATACTATAGTACAATTGTGAGAAATACTTTTCTCACGCTTGAGTTCGGCGCAGGTGGATATATTTAGTTACAATTAGTAATTTAATAATTTGATATGACTTATCAAACACTGCACTACGCAGACGATAGTGCTCTCATTTGTTGCGGTAAGGCGTCAAACGCAATAATTAAGAAAATGATAGATAGAATTTACCCACAAATATTTTGATAAAATAATAGGTCGCGGAAACGTTATATTCTAGGGGAATTGTTACTCATCTGCAAGATAGTATCAAATATCTGGGAATTATGTTAGATACAAAATTATCATTTAAACAGCACATTAAATATATTTGTAATAAGGCAATTAATTGCGGCCGTGCTCTTTGCCCCTTACTTAACAGAAGATCTAAACTTAATTTAAATAACAAGATTCTTATTTACAAAATGTGTATTCGGTCTATTATGACCTATGGTTGCCAAGTCTGGTTCTACAAAGCTGCTAAAACTCACAAGAAAATTTCATATATTCAAAATAAAAATTTAAAAATAATGCACAACCTACACCCCAGTTATTCTACTAACGAACTGCATAGTAACTTTAACCACACAATGTTTAATTTGCTAGAAAACTGACTCTGTCATTTAATGAAAAATGCAGAATGTCCACTTATGACATAATAAGGAATTTGTTGCGATGGATCTGGGTGGTGGGTGGTGTCGCCTTACCGGCGAGTGCATCGTTCAGTTGCGGTGTGGTGTGTTCGTGCTGAAATATAAGAAAAAACAAAGTTAGATTTTTATAAACCGAAAATTGCAGGAACGAAAACTTACCCGCGTTGATGCTTGATGATATATGCCATCAAGCATGCACCCGGTTGGTTCTGAAAGTATAGGATGGTTAGAATAAAGTGATATTTATCCAAAAAAAAGTATGTACTTACCTCGTGTGTTTATTGTTTTTTTTTTTTTAACGCAAAGTATCAGTTCTTTTTTACATAAATCACAGTCCTCTTGTGTTATGTGTTCACTTTTATCAGGGCCACCCACATTCCAGTTGACCTACTGGTCAGTATCCTGTGTTTTATTTTTTTGTAGTAGTTATGTTGTGGATTTTTATTTTTTGTATGCCAGGTTTCTTCACGTTGTACCAATTCATCTGTATTTATTATACGGAAAAAAAATACGCAAAATACGTTTGACATACAGGTGTAACATCGGCTTGCAGTGTGGATTATGTCGTAAATGGCGTTGCCAGACGGTAGAGTTCGTAAATACACTACAAGAAAAGAGAAATAAAGGAGAAAGGACATCATGAATGAAATTGTTATTCGTTTTGATTTTTGTGTTCTATATAGAAAATAGATAACCAGGTTGGTGACTGTGATCGGAAATGAAAAAAAGGGGTATTATAGAACAATCGAGAGTGTTGGGGAAAAAAGGGATAGATATAGAAAGTAGACAGAGTGAAGAGAAAGTGGACAAACAAGTATATATAAAACATTGGAAAGCAAAATAAGTTTGCGCGGTGAAGCTAAACTCAAACAGGGTTTTTTAAAAAGATTGCTAAGTAAGACACTGACCAGCACAGTAAGGCACTGACCAGTGAAAGATAAATTTTTTTCAAACGGTGCGGGTGAAAATGGGTTTAAAAAAAAAAAGTTGAAGGAGTGTATAAATAGTGTCCGGTGGATTTTAAGAAAATAGAAATAATAGTCCTGGATGGTGCAGGAGTGATAAAGGTGACCGATTCACGAAATAATTAATTGGGGTTTCCGCCTGGAGCAGGTGGGGCAATTGGAATAAAAAGTGAAAACCGTGATTCCAGGGTATCATCCGACAAGGGATAAATTTGTGGTACAGTTCTAGAACCCGCAGGTAACCGTTTGATGTGTCCAGTGGTCCTGCTAACAGGCAAGTCAAAAAGTACAAAAAAAGACGCTAATTTGAAATTGAAGGAGTAAAAAAAAAAAGAAGAACTACATAATTTTTGAATAAAAAACAAGACAATATCATTATAAAAAAATATTTAATGTGAGGATTTTTGGCTTAACCTGTAAAGAATGTAAAAAAAAAAAAAAGAATTGCAAAAGTTTGTGTTCCTGAAATCAAAAAAGTAATATAGACATATGTAAAATTGAATTCACAAGAATATCTACATATACAAAAATGGGTGTCGTTACAAAAGAAATAATAGCTGTGAAGATTAAAGATTCCACCTAAAAAAAAATTTAAATATTAAATGTAACAAGAACTTGAGATTGTATATGAATGTGTAGCCTGAAAATCGAGAAAGAAAGATTATCAAATACTGAAGGGAAAAAAAAATCGTTGCAAATTAAATCTTAGTCATTAAAATAGTGCATGTTAGTTAGGTTTAGTTTAAGCCTATGTTTTTTTTTGTGTAAAGCAGACCAACCATAGTTTCCTGTCTAGGAAAAATTTTTACATCCGGTTTAAATTCGAACAAGATATATGAATAGATTTTTTTTTGTCAGCTGCAGAACCAAGATCTTTAGGGAGCTCCTTCAAGGTAGGGTAGTAGCAGAGCACGTAGGAAGGAAATAGTAAAGAAAGCAAAAACGGAAGTAAGTTTTTTTGATTAGACAAGAGAATTAAGAAGACTGCGGTTGGGAGGTTTCCAATAGGGTTAGCTGTAAAAAAAAAAAAAAGAAAAAATATTTAAATTAAACTGTTAAAAATCGTTAATTTTGTTGGTGGTTAAGTTATAGAAGCTAAATAGTATCTGTTAGAAGTAAGTAGTTTAAGCAAAACAAAAATAATAAAATCATGTACTGAATTATAAATTACAATGAAAACTAATTGGTGCTAAAGGAATTTAAAAGGGGGTGGTCAGCGAAGGTAAGTGGTAGTGAATAGGTGGGTTATGGGAATCACTAGAGAAATGGAGTATGGAAGTGGTGACCATGGTTGGGTTTGGGCGGTTGGAGGCCAACACCTGCCTCCCATTCGAGTAAGGCGTGTAAATTTGTAGTTTGATTGTATTAGTTAGTTATTTTAATTGTTCGTGCGGTCAGGTTAGGGGTTTGGCGGGATGGACCAACGCTGAGGGTTTTTCTTCATGTTCGTTTTTTGAGCTAGCCGGCGCTTGCCACCCTAACGCTGCTGCCGCACCATAACAATATGGCGCCCAATCGGAAGGACTTCGACATCTTCGGATGTCTAAATTTGATGTTGTTCATTGTGTAGAAGATCGAAGCACATATAATAGAGTATTAGTTGTTGTTATTAATAGACTAAAGGTGTTTCCTGTCGTAAATTGTAAAAATGGTGTACCGAAAACACGTAGCCATTTTTGCATAAGTGCAAAAGTTCGATGTACGTGGTTCGTGGCCAATGGACCGAAATCACAACAGGGAACAACCTACCATTACTGAAAGGAATAGTGCTGACCCAGCGAGTTGTAAACATAACACCCTGAGTGTGCACACGATGTCCTTTATTTGTTCGTTTTTTAAATTGTATTAGAGTCAGCTTGATGTTTTGGGACACAGGGAACATATCCTTAGTATAACCGGCTCAAGACGAAGTCTATGAGTTCCGTGGTATAGGAGGGAGAGTTCACTGGCAGTCGGTAGGATGAAGGGGTTACTTACCGAGGCAAGATCAAAACGAGAAAAAAACAAAAAAAAAAGTTTGGTAATTTAATTGATGGAGCAGGTTCCGACTGAACGATATCCGCTTGGTGATACATCTTCAAGGTCCGAAGTATCGGTAGGGAAGATACCTAGCCCCTGGGACGAATTCTGTAAGAAGATAGTAGTAGAGAAGTTAAATTGCCAAACGATGCCGCATTAGTTTGTTTTTTTTTTTGAATAATACCTTACTTGAGATGCTCTTAGGAGAGCCAGAATGAAAGAAGAAACACCGCAAAATACCACCACCTTCGTTAACCACCCCTAAAATAAACGGAAAAAAAATAAAAAAAATAAAAATAAGTTTTTGTTTTGCTCAGATAGGAAAGATTTAAGCCAAGAAGATTTGTGTAAATTTCGCAATTTCTTTTAAATTGATAGGTAAACCGAGGTATCTTATCCTGGAGGCGAATAAAATTTTATATTTTTTGTATCACTTGAATCATTATAATTTAGAATTTTTAATTAGTTTTGTTTTGCTATATATATTATTATTTACCAACATAGAGGTTGTTCAAGTAAATTATTTATTATCTATTTTATTTTAGGAATTTGTTATAATTTTTATTTTGTTTATATAATTTTGTATTGTTGTTCTTTATTATATTCAAATTATTATTATTTGTCTTTATTATATTTATTGTCAATTTTTTTATTTTATGTATATAATTTATTATCAATCTGGTTGTTGTAGTAAAAGGGTTTAGTATCATTCATATTCAGATTTTCAATCAAACAGATTACTTCCTTGTTTTTACTGTGTTTTTTTTTATATTGTTTTTCTTAACACACCGGAAGTTTAAATAATTTATATATAGTTCCTTGTGAATATTGGGGCGTAACTGGGTAATTGGTTTGGCAAAAGTGCACTTTATCGGGCGCACCGCGAAAAAAAAATGAAAAATGACGCCCTCCTGGAATTAATCCGGAGATTACGAAAATCGATACGAGAGGGGGGGAAAATGCCCCTGGGCGGCCCTAGGTTGCCTCAAAAAGGGACCCAAAATTGGGGAAAAATCATGTGGGTACTCAAACTTCCTGGAATTTGATAGGGATAAAAAAAAACAAAAAAATTGGGGGCGTGGTTCCAGGTGTCCTGCGTAAGTCACAAGAATAAAAAAATGTCTTCCCATACTAAAGTTTTTGTGCGTGGCGGCCTGCGGCCGCGCTTAAGGATTTTCTCCTCCAGTAGGACGCGGCAGGTGGCTTCGCTGAATAAAGTTTTCCTGCGTAAGTCACAAAAATAAAAAAATGTCTTCCCATACTAAAGTTTTTCTGCGTGGCGGCCTGCGGCCGCGCTTAAGGGTTTTCTCCTCCAGTAGGACACGGCAGGTGGCTTCGCTGAAAAAAGTTTTCCTGCGTAAGTCACAAGAATAATAGTTTTCATAGTTTTTATTTTACTACATTTATACCTATTACCATTAATAGTTTTAATTTTACTACATTTATGCATATTACCGTTAATAGTTTTCATTTTTAATCGAATTGCTGATGTTTCTCATTCATGATTTGACTGTTGACAGAACCACATCGATATGAATTTAGTAATACCGTCAGACATAGTTAAGTGGGAGATGGAGGATGAGGGTGACCTCTCACTTATAAGAAAGCTGATGGAATTTGGAATACTTCCCAACGAAGGGACAATGTTTTGCCCCAAGAACCATAACGCTCCAATGAGGTTAACCCGTGATGGGGAAAGATTTAAATGGAGGTGCTATGCGTCCACCACTTCGCACAAAGGGGGCCAAAAGAAGAAATGCAATTTCGGTGTGATGCTAAACACAGGGACATTCTTTGAAAAGTCCCACCTGGGGTATGGGCAGATTTGCCAATTTATAATATATTGGTTGGACAATATCAACCTTAATGCAATAGGCAAATATACGCGTATTACTTCCAACCACACCCTTGTCGATTGGGCTAGCTTCTGCAGAGAAGTTACGTTCGACGACATGATAACGAACGCGAAACCTATCGGTGGCCCGGGCAAGATCGTCGAAATAGACGAAAGCAAGTTCGGGAAGAGGAAGTATAACCGTGGTAAGCACGTTGAGGGTCAGTGGGTGTTCGGCGGGTACGAGCGGGGTACAGGGCAGTGTTTCATGATTACGGTTGAAAAGAGAGATAGTGCAACTCTCATCCCGATCATTCAGCAGTGGATCCTTCCTGGAACCACTATTATTAGTGATTTCTGGAAGGCTTACGACTGCCTGAATGACCATGGGTACCAACACCTTAAAGTGAACCATTCCGTTCACTTTAAGGATCCCGAAACGGGAGCACACACGAATGGAATTGAAGGGTCTTGGGCGCACGCAAAAAGATCGATACCTTCTGGCGGCAGACGCAAGAATTTTATGCCGGCGTATTTGGCGAAATACATGTTCCTGAGAAGATGCAGGGAGCAATCTCTGGATCCTTTCATGGAATTTTGCCGAATAGCTGGCAATTTATACAATCCGTTGCGTCCAATTGCAGAGGTAGAGGACGTAAACAGCAGTTCATCCTCCGAATCTTCGTAGGATGAATATGCTCGTCCACATACCGTGAGAGGCAAGGGAACTCACGTAAAAAAAGCCACCCGATTTATCTAGATACCGTGAGAGGCAAGGGAACTCACGTAAAAAAAGCCACCCGATTTATCTAGATACCGTGAGAGGCAAGGGAACCCACGTAAAAAAAGCCACCCGATTTATCTAGATACCGTGAGAGGCAAGGGAACCCACGTAAAAAAAGCCACCCGATTTATCTAGATACCGTGAGAGGCAAGGGAACTCACGTAAAAAAAGCCACCCGATTTATCTAGATACCGTGAGAGGCAAGGGAACTCACGTAAAAAAAGCCACCCGATTTATCTAGATACCGTGAGAGGCAAGGGAACTCACGTAAAAAAAGCCACCCGATGGGAATTTATGCTACCACCTCCACGTGATAATTCCTGGGTAACGCCAACGGTAGCAAGTTAATGTTTTTATTTAGAAATTTCTTAAATGTTTTTTAGTAGGGAATTGAAAAAAAGCAGACATTTTGTAAAATTTATTTAATTTTCTGTAAAAAAAAAAAATTCAGTTTTTAGGGAAAACTGTAGAAAGAAAAATTGTTCAGTATTTTGGCAATTTTCAGAATTTTTTTAAAATTTTTCGTAAAAGGCTAAAAATTTTGAATTTTCCGCAAAATTGGTTGCAAAAAAAACATTCCCTGTATTTTTTCCTTACTGTTTTTCGCATTCGATATAAAAAGATGATAAAAAGTTTTTAAAATTTGGAAAAAAATTAAAATTGTTTTCTTAAAATGTCCGAAAATATGGCATTTCCTTTAAAATTTTTGGAAAAATTATTCAATGTTCCTAATCCTCTCAATGTGCTCTTTCATTTGAATACCCACACTTATATAATGGGTCAGGCCCCCAATTTTAAGGGGGGGCCTGGGGACACCTGGGACCACAGCCAAAAAATTTTTTTTGTTATTTTTGATCCCTATAAAATTCCCGGAAGTTTGAGTACCCATATGATTTTTTCGAAATTTGGGGTCACTTTTTGCGGGCCCCTGGGCCCGCCCAGGGGCATTTTCCCGCTCTCTGGTATCGATTTTCGTAATCAGCGAGTGATTTTGATTAGGATAGGGGTGAAATTGCAGCCATTGGTTTTGATAGAAACGTGTGGTAGAAGGGTAAAGGGCGACAGTCTGAAATAACTAGTAGGTGATGAGTGTAGTCACCCGTTCCAAAGACGAGAATAGAAAGCGTAGGGCGGTCTTTGATTCCAATCGTTCTATCCAACATACCCGACCAAAACAGAGTAGGGTGAGACTATCGAAATCAAATACTAAGATGAATAATGAGGAGAATCGTGGGCCAAACCTAAACACGGGACAAATAATTGACATGTCAGAAACTCTTATGGCTGGAAACCCCGGCACATCTACAGACCAAACTATTGACTCAGGGTTACGGGCTGTAGCGACGAATCAGAACGGCATGGACGAAAATCTGGCGCCGGAAGTTAGGAATCTGGTTGTTGATGAAGCGATGATAGTCCAAAGGTCGTTGGAAGTTCAGCTTAGAAAAATGGTTCAGGGAGAAATGGTGGAAATTAGGAGGACTATAAGTGATCTAGCCAAGACTGTCACTGAATTGTCAAAAGTTGTGCGTCAGAACCAACAGGCAGAGGAAAACGGTCCATAATAACTGGTAACATACCACACCCACGAAACGGTATCCCGACACCACAGACGGTGAGAGCGAACCAAACAGCGGCAACTACAGGCTTTGTATACGTTAACGGAATAACGCCCAGGGAGAACTCATTCGTTCCAAATCGACCCCTGAGTATCCCTTTAGAAAGCCAGTTACCGCCGATAAGTTCAAACGGTGAAATGTCAAATATGCCTATACGGGGAAGTTTACCGACTTTCCAGGGTATGAACCGGAGCCCACCGACCTGGATTAGGATAGATAAATGGGGATTGAATTTCGACGGCAATGTGATGCGTATGAGTGTGGAAGACTTCATATTCCGAATTGAACGTTTCCAGGCCCAATATGAAATACCATATGAGGAAATTTTGCGGGATTTCCATCTATTAGTGTCTGGTCCAGCCAAAGAGTGGTATTGGCTATTCGTACAAACGAACTACGAAGTGAGGTGGCCAGGTTTGAGGCAGGCATTGCTAAGCCAATACCAGACATCGCAGTCTAATTTTGAGGTAATGCGAGACCTGGTGGAAAGAAAACAACAGGTCAACGAAACCATCGACCAATTTTTTCACGCCATGTGCAGACTGCGGGCCAAATTAGTTCAGCCAATTCCAGAGTATGATATTATCAGAATTCTAAAAAGAAACGTCAGGGAGAACGTAGCCAGGATTGTATATCCCATCAACGTATCGTCCGTGGAACAACTTCGGATAGAATGCAACGAGGCTGAGAAGAACTTTCCCAGAAGAGAAGCAAGGCAAATGGCACAACCAATGAGGCCCGTGAGGCAGGTGAATGAATTATATAACGAGCAAAGAGAATATTTATCTGAGGAGGACGAGGCATTCAGGGGCTTGAAGAGGTCGCAGCAGTGCGTCTTAATGACCAACAGAATAAGCCCGCGGTAGTCTGTTGGAACTGTAAAACAGCGGGGCACGTATTCGTGGAGTGTCCATCAGCAGAAAGGGCATTATTCTGTTATAGATGCGGTAAGCCCAACGTGATCACTCCGAATTTTCCCACATGTAAGCGGGGAAACTCGATGCGGAGCGTGGTATCGACGGGGGAACCACGGTCCTTGCGAAACGCCCCGAACAACCAGTAACGGAAAAGATGAATGTGAGAAAGGGAAAAAAAATTAACAATACAAAAGATTTACCTAAATTAAGACATTATTTACCCATAGAAGTAAGACAGCAAAATTATAATGAAGCAAGAGCGCGCATTTTTAATTCAGAAATAGCTCAGAACGCCCCGTCAAATCGAATTCTTAAAATGAGGAGAAAACTCTCAGAACGACGTTTAGTAAATCGTTGCCTAGTGGAGGCAGTAGATACAGCTGCTCATGGGAGTGGAGATCCTCGCGTTTTTGCGGAAGTAGAAATAGAAGGCCAGCGAGTGAAGGGACTGCTGGGTACCGGAGCATCCGTAAGCATTTTAGGTAAAGGTTGTAGAGGTTGGGTTTAGATGCAAATATTCGTCCGATGCTGACTAGTGTGAAAACCGCCAGTGGTCAGCATCATCGAATAGTCGGGAGAGTAAATTTATCCATATCGTACAGAGAGCAAGAGCACAAAATGTTGTTGTTTCTTTGTCCGGATTTGGAACAAGTCTTGTATTTAGGGATAGACTTTTGGAGAACTTTCGGCTTAGCTCCTGAAATTGCAGATATAGAGGAAATTGAATTGGAAAAATAGAAAAAGATTTCATAGATGACCGATCCGAACATCGACTCAGACCACACGAACTAACGGGGGAATAAAAGCGAAAATTAGACGAAGTCGTGAAGGGCTTTTACACCTTCGAGGAGAATGGGTTGGGTCATACTTCGCTGGAAAAACATGCAATGACCCTTATTAATGGTGCCGAGCCAGTTAAGGATAGGCATTACCCCATCTCACCAGCCGTACAGGAAATAACCTATAGAGAAATTGATATGATGCTGAGGTTGAAGGTCATCGAAGAAAGCGAGAGTCCGTGGAGTAATCGAACCACAGTAGTAAGGAAACCTGAAAAAAATCGATTCTGTTTAGATGCAAGGAAGCTAAACAAGCTGACGGTGAAAGATGCATATCCGCTACAAAATATTGACGGAATCTTAAGCCGCATCGACCAGACACATTTCATCAGCAGCGTCGATCTAAAATATGCTTTTTGGCAAATAGAGCTAGCGGAAGAGTCTAAACAATATACTGCTTTTGCAGTCCCCGGGCGGCCATTATATCAATTCCGGGTGATGCCGTTTGGGTTATGCAACGCGGTCCAGCGGTTATGCCGACTAATGGACAAAGTCATCCCAGCAAAACTGAAGTCTCACGTTTTCATCTACCTCGATGAACTTTTAATAATTTCAGATAATTTTTCGACGCACCTCCGCATATTAACGCAAGTCGCCGAGTGTTTGAGAAGGGCGAACCTAACTATAGGACTACAAAAATCAAAATTTTGCTTTCAAGAACTGAGGTATTTAGGGTTCATTATTGGAGGCGGTATGTTGAAAACAGATCCCGAAAAGGTGGCGGCTATACAGAGAATACAAGTGCCGAAAACACCGAGGGAGGTTAGGAGTTTTTTAGGGACTGCCGGATGGTATAGACGGTTCATAAAAGATTTCGCTTCCATATCCGCAGCTTTGACCGATACGTTGAAGAAAGGAAAAAAGTTCAGTCTTACCCCTGAAGCGATGGAAGCTTTTGAATCCCTAAAGCATGGTATTACGACATCCAGATTTCTCAAGACAATTTTTCATTCAATGCGATGCATCCGATTTCGGGATCGGAGCAGTTCTTTTCCAGAAAAATGACAGTGGGGGAGAAAATCCTATTGCGTTCTATTCGCAAAAATTTAACTCATGTCAAAGGAATTACTCCGTGACCGAAAAGGAATGTTTAGCGGCGGTGTTAGCTGTCAAGCGTTTCAGACCATATGTAGAACTGATGAAACTTACGGTCATTATGGACCACGCTAGTCTCAAGTGGTTAATGTCCTTGAAGGATCTTAGTGGTCGTTTAGCTAGATGGTCCCTGCAACTGCAGGCATTTGATTTTAATATTGAACATCGAAAGGGATCTGAAAATGTGGTCGCAGACATGCTGTCACGAATGCCTATGACTATGCATGAAGCCTACGACAAAAGCGCAAAAAGGTACAATGAGAGAGCAAGAATGGCTAAATTTAATCCAGGTCAGGAAGTATTAGACGAAATTTTGCCCAATCAGATTTTAAAAATAACATTAATGCGAAATTCTGTAGAAAATTTTTAAAATGCAGAGTTGTGAAGGCTGTCGGGAACAACTTGTATGAATTGGAAACCTTACAGGGAAAGGGCCTAGGTATTTTCCATTCAAAAGACATTAAGGTCTGAACCTAAACGTGCAATAAGAGTCCGAAAAATGTGATAACTTCTCGTCTGGTGCAATGTAGGGTAAGAGTGCAATATAGTTTTAAGTCTGTGTTAGTACTCGTCCTATATGTATTGTACAGGGTCCCTTAGAGAAAATTATGACAAACAGCGTGAGGGAGGAACCATTGGTGCAACGGACATTTCAAAAGTAAATACATATCTGAATATGGGTCAGAAAGATTAACTGTAACTTTCTACGATTTTTGTTTCGTCAGTGCAATCAATAGCATTACAATGAATTATTCGGCGTAATTGTTCAACTATGAGGCCAACGTTTCTAAGCAGGTTACGTGTGTAACCGTCAGTGCACCATTAATGCGACTCCGTTAGCGTTCTGGGGAACTGTGCCATTAAGAACTGGGAGTCGTTAGTCACCTGGTATAATGACATTTATCTGAGTCCGGATTTACGGCCAGTTGGAAAAATCAGTCGAATTAAGGACAAACATCTCCAGGCAGAAGATGATGTTTCAGTGTAATGACCCGAATGTCACTGACGAACGAGTTTTATGGAGGAGGGAAGTAGAGTACAAACGCGTGGATCGAAAAGTTCGAAAGTTTTTTTTTGTGGACAAAGTCGTCAGGGTATAAATTAGGAATATCGGAAGGTTTCTGACGGAAGTAAGAGGGCAAGATAGATGAAGATATATTTAGTGAAGAACTAGCTAACCAAAATTCACGTGAAATCCATACGAGGCCGAACCAGAGTACGGTTGATCAATGAATAGTTCCAAGATCTGAAAGAAAAAAGGATAAACAATGAATCCGATTAAAAGGAAAGCTATGTCAAAAACTTGCGTAAAAGCCCGGCTAGTTCAGTTGATAGAGATTGGTACATCTCAGGGTGTGGGAGTTCCCCACGTTGGCAAATTCTACTCTGTTATGGTTGAGTGAAATACCGATATAATTCACCGCGAGTAGGGTCTAGGCTAGTCGCAATCGAGAGAAATCTAGAAAGATATAAAAATTTAGAAAGTGCAATATACGATCGAAACCTATGATAAAAATCAATTAACGTGCAATATTAGGATATAAGAGCGCAATTTAGAATTAGGTTATTTGTTTAAGTTGTGCTTGTCCTAATATATGACGATTGATTGTGTTCATAGCAGTAAGCGTAATTATACACTATTAGGGAATTCATACGGTGTCTTAAAGTCATAAGGTGTAGTCATATTTAAAAAATTGGTACACCATGTGAACGCCCTATATATATATATATATATATATATGTTTCCGTAATTATGCACTATATGTTTCCGTACTTATACACTATATGTTCCCATAATTATATATACCTATAGTGGAGTCCGTAATTCGTTTACAATGGCTTGATAAACGTCGGTACGATAGTTTCAATCGAAACATGCCCACGCTATATATATGGAGAGTGTGTAATGGACATACCCATATAGTGTCATAAAAACAAAACCATTTAAACATTCATTCATTCATTCATTAATTCTTTCATTCGCATATATTCATGTAACAAAAAACATTTAAGCATACGAACACTCAAACACACATATTGTTTACATTTAGCTGACACAGTCATAATTGTCATAATTCCGATATTTGTTTACTCCACACTCCACATAATTTTTATTCTTTCTTTGTTAAGAAATTCTTTAGTAAATAGTTCATAGTTTTTAATGTAAGTATTGATTATTGAATAATGCTTAGGTAATCAATAATTTGAAATAAATAAAGCCACAGGGCAATGGTTGAAGTCAATCTTCTTGTACTTCAGCTTGAAGTAAGTTCTAATTATTTTATTTTGGTAAATATAAAAATCTTCTTCCTAAATAGCTAAAACCAAGCAGTTTAAGCTAAAGGAAATAAACACACGTTCAACCGCAGTATTGCTGTGAACTGTGTTATAGAACCAAATTTATTATATGGCGATCCTGCGTCCTTAATAAGGACAATCGAATTTTGGAATATTTTTTTTTTAAATTTTTTACGTAAAAATTACATTATCCTGGGAACCTTTTGATAAATTGTATCCTTGAGAAGCAACTGTAAAAGATGATATCCCAGCAATAAAGAAGACGACATACACGCAATTTTAAGAAAAGATCTTGACAATTATAAACTACAAAAGGCGACAAAATTTTTTTTTCTCACTCTCTATGGAAGGTCCTAAGAGAATTAGTCTACAGGAGTATTATAATCGACAAGAAAGAAATAGAGACAGCCATCTGACAGCGATACCAAAGGTGGTACTAAAATTTAAATCTAGAGGCGGAAGACGTGAACGCTTAGTAAAATTCAAAAAGGACATTCAAAATATTCAACACACAGAGAAGAAATATCCTGGCACAAAGAGCTTTGCAACACTACTCGCTGCTGAAAAAGCTATAAACGCAATTAACAGAGAGCTAAAGGCAATTCCGAGCCTAAGATCAGACACAGTTTGGGGCCTGATTGCAACAGCAAAATCTTTATCCTATGGGGAACTGGTGGAGTACGGAAAAGAAGGAAGAAATAATCTTCAATCAACCGGCAACGAACAATAACAACAACAACCACAACAACAGCAGTCTACTAGAAAGTAAAATTATAACTCTAGATATAATTATTTTATTTTTTTTATTTTTACTATGCATTTATGTAGGTAATAAAATTAACAAATATTATGAAAACTACGTGCATAGGCACATTAATAAAAATTTGCAAATTGTTTAAAATTTTAAGTTTCAAAATTATTTTTCAAAAATGTAAAAAAAAAAGAATTTTTTTTTTCGAATCTCTTTTTGTCTAAATAAATAAAAAAAAAAGAAATTTTTTTTTCGTTATGAATGAAATTGAGGACACATTAAGGACTTTGGTGCAAATTCTAGATAATCTAAAAAAGCAAGGTACAAAAAGGTACAAATTAGATACGATTTTACAAAAAATTGAGGAAATAGAAAATCTAAAAACAAAGTTTGAAAGATTAGAATTAACGCCAGATTTAGATTTTGCAAAACTAACTGAAGTAAAAGCGAAATTTCAAAAAATTTATAAAGACACAAAATCTAGACTAGAAGAGCAGAAAGATTTAGAAAGTCAACAAAGTTCAACTCCAGGGACCAAAGCAATGGCAATGGCAGAATTTGACATAAATACTTCTTTGAAGGTTGTCCCAGAATTTAATGGCAACTATAAAGAACTAATTTCATTTCTTAAGATAACAGAATTAATTTACTTGACTTTGACAGTAGATAGTAAGAAAGCTTTTATAGAATTTGTGCGTGAAGTAAAATTGGGAACTAAGGTACGTACAGCAATTGGCATATTAGAACCAATTGATACCTTTGAAAAATTAAAATCAGAGTTATCAAAAATTTACAAGAGTCCGTTTACAATCCCGGAAATATATTCAAAATTGAATAATTGCACGCAAAGAAATCAAAGCGTGGCAAATTTCAGTGATAATATATTAAGCTTGACGTCAGAGCTTAATTCTATGCACATTTCAGAGCTAGAAGGTACAGTCACTACTGAGAGAAAAGATGACATAGTACGAAATAATCAAAAATTCAGTCTCACTGTATTCAAAAATAATCTGAATGACAATTTAAGGCAAGCGATATGCTTAGCCCAGCCAAAAACTCTTCCTGAAGCGATAAATCTCGCAAGAGAATTAGAGAGGACAACTGGTACGCAAGGAAATCTTATGTACTTTAGGCAAAACAACATAAGACGAAATAATAGTTCCAGGGGACGTAATTTTAATAATAATTTTAATAACAACAGAAGGTACAATCGCTCAACATACAGCAATTCAAATAACAACCAAAATTTTACAAATAACAATCGTGGAAATACCACAGGACATAGATTCCAAGGACAGCACAACAATACTGTGCAGAACCATTCTCGGTCGATTCAATATAACAATAATAACAATGCTAATTATAACAATAATTTCAGACAGAATAACAATCAAACTCGTGGAAATAACCGTGGACAAAACTTTAGAGGACAAAATCGCGGAAATAATAACAATCGTGGATACCAAAATAGTAGAACCAGGGTAATAAATGAGGGAAACGAATTGGACCCGGAAGAGGGACATGCGAACGAGAGTCGTTCTCCGGGCAACCAAAATTAAAAATATATAGGATATCGAAAAATGCTACAAATATAATTTCTCTAAGATCAAAGGACTCCAAAAGAAACCTAACATTTATAATAGACACGGGAGCAGACGTATCGGTAATAAGAACAATAAATTTGGACGGTGACCTTTACTTTAACGACAGGGACAAATGCAAATTGACTGGAATTACTAATGAAATAATTTATTCAAAAGGAGTGGTGGATGTCAATTTATACTTTGGGGAGAAATCGTACACTCAGAATTTTAATTTAGTAGATGACAAATTTCCGATAGAGACTGACGGTATTTTAGGACAGGATTTTCTGAAAAATTGTCTGAGTAAGATAGACCTAGAAACATGCACTATAACACTCATTATTGAGGATCAAGAGATCACTCTACCAATACATTCAAGCCTCTCAGAGGCATTTGAGGTAATTATTCCCGCTAGATCTGAAGTGATTCATAGAGTAAAATTAAATATACATGAAGATAGCGTAGTGTTCAGTAAAGAAATTCAAGAAGGCGTATTCGTAGGAAATTCCATAGTACCTAAAGAAGGTTTCGCTCATATAAGATTACTTAACGTAAATGACAGGGAAATGAGAATAAAAAATTTATCAGTACAAACTGAACCTTTAAAAAATTATCATGTCATTTATCAAAAGAAGAAAGACAATATGGACAAAAAACGTTTTCAAGAATTAATTGAAGTTTTGAATTTCGAATCCAATGACAAAATTGCACAAGAATCATTATATAAAATTTTTGAAGAATACCCAGATATTTTTCACTTAGAAGGGGAAATATTAACGACAAATAATTTTTACACACAACATTTAAGTGTAAATGACCAAACTCCAGTGTATATCAAAAATTACAGACTACCACAATCACAATTAGAAGAAATAGACGGACAGATAGATACTTTACTCGATGCGGATATAGCAGAACCATCCGTGAGCCCATATAATTCACCATTACTGATAGTACCAAAAAAGAGCAGTGGGGACAAAAAGAAATGGAGACTCGTAGTAGATTATAGGCAACTAAATAAGAAACTTTGCAACGACCGTTATCCTTTGACTAGATTAGAGGATGTGCTCGACAGAATTGGCCGTTCAAAATATTTCTCAACACTCGACATGACAAGTTCCTTTCATCAAATACCACTACACAAAGACTCGAGACCATTGACGGCATTTTCAACAAACAAAGGACATTTTCAATTTAAACGCTTACCATTTGGACTAAAAATTTCAAGCAATAGTTTTCAAAGAATGCTTACAATTGCTCTGAGTGGTTTAGATAGCCAAGCATTTTTGTATGTCGATGATATAATAGTGTTTGGTTGTAGTCTAAGACACCATAATGACAATTTAAAAGCAGTTTTTGAAAGACTACGAAAATATAATTTAAAATTAAACGCAAACAAATGCGTATTTCTAAAATCAGAAGTAACATATCTCGGTCACTTAATTACAAAAGAAGGTATAAAAACAGACCCTTCTAAATATGAAACTATAAAGAATTATCCAGTGCCAACCTGCAGTGATGAAACCAGGCGTTTCGTGGCTTTTTGTAACTATTACAGACGATTTATACAAAATTTTGCACAAATAACAAAATGCTTAAACAATTTGGTAAAAAAAGGACAAAAATTCGAATGGACGGACGACTGTCAAAAATCTTTCGAACTACTGAAAGAAAAACTCATAAAACCCCCAATTTTACAATACCCGGATTTTGAAAAACCATTCGTTCTCACAACAGACGCATCTGATTTTGCAGTCGGTGCAATTCTAAGTCAAGGAGACATAGGAAAAGACTTGCCAATTTCTTACGCAAGCAAACCTCTAAATAAACATGACATTAATAAACCCGTGATAGAAAAAGAACTGTTAGCTATTCATTGGGGAATAAATTTTTTCAGACCATATCTATATGGCAGAAAGTTTATCGTAGTAACAGACCACAGACCACTCGTATCTTTGTTCACACACAAAAACCCATCATCTAAAATGACAAGAATACGTATAGACTTATCAGATTATGATTTCGACATAATCTACAAACCAGGAAAAATCAATACAAATGCCGATGCCTTATCAAGAATTAAAATAGATTCGGACATACTCAAGAGTATGATACCGATGAATTGTGATGATAATAAAAGACTGTTTGCAATAACTAGGGGAATGACTGCCAAAAACAAAAGCAAGGTAGACAAGGAGAACTACAACTCTCATTCGAAGTCAGGCCAACTTCACATTTGGGATTGTACGTCCATAACTGATATCAGAAATATAAGAAAATTAAAATTTATATATGAAGAAAATATTAAGTGCACAAAGATAGAAATAAATAATAATGGGGTAATAGTCAGATATAACGAAATTCCTCCGAAATACGTTTCGATTATGGATAAGTTATCATCAAAAATGACTAAATTAAATATAGAAAAGCTAGCAATTGAAGAAAAAGATATATTAGGAGGCATGCCCATCGATGAATTTAAAAGAATTTTTAATAAAAAGCAAACAGAACGTATAGAGAAAAATTTGAACCCATTGAAAATAATAATTTATAGAGCCCCAAAAGAAATTAAAGATAAAAATATTATGAAAAATTTAATATATGAATACCACAATTCACCATTAGGAGGACATCTTGGAATAAGAAAGACAATTTTAAAACTAAAACAGAAATTTATTTGGAAGAATATGAACAAGATGGTAAAAAGGCATATCAACAATTGTGAAAGTTGCACAAGAAACAAGCAAACTAAATACACAAAAGAAAACATGATAATAACGGATACACCAAACACTGGTTTTGAAACAATTAGTATTGATACGGTCGGACCTTTGAGTATATCAAACGGTTATCGATATATTTTGACAGCACAATGTGAACTGACAAAATACGTAATTTTGCATCCAATGAGAACAAAAGAAGCAAGCTCTATTGCAAAAACACTTGTTGAACAAGTAATATTAAAATATGGAATTTTCAAAATACTTAAATCCGACAGAGGTGCAGAATTCGCAAATGAATTGCTTAAAAATATTTGTACAATGTTACAAACAAAACAAATTTTTTCTGCACCCTACCATCATCAAACAGTCGGAACCATTGAAAGAAACCATCGAGTTTTAAATGAATTTCTACTAAATTTTGTAGAAAATAATGAATGGCACCAATGGTTACCATATTACAGTTTCGCTTATAACAGTACACCAAACGTAGACACAGAATTTTCACCATATGAATTAGTATTTGGGAAAATACCAAGATTACCAAATGACGTCATAAACGACGACAGACCGGTATATAATTTAGAAAATTATGCTAACGAAATGAAAATTAGGTTAAGAGAATCTTTACGAAAAGCTAAAGATCTAATTAACGTTACTAAACTTAAGAGAAAACAAAACTATGATAAGAACAGCAATGTACCAAACTTAGCAGTAGAAGATTTAGTATACCTTAAATTAGAAACTAGAAGGAAGAACCAGAGCCCTTATAGAGGTCCATACCCAATAGTTGAAAGAAAGGGCGTAAATTCCGTAATAAATATTAACAATAAACTAAAAGAATTTCACAACAATATTTTGAAAAAATATAATTACTCATGTTAACAGAAAAATAAAACATGTTAGACAATAAGTAGACATTAAGTTTTTTTTTATTAATATCAGCCAACTAATTGTTATGACACAACACAAAATTTTATACTAAAATTTTTTTTGTATGTTAAGAAAATATGAAAACACATTTGTATTATTTATGATTGAAAATCACAGCACTTTTGAAATTAATTCAGTAAATTTTCAAAACACTGCAATTTTCAATCTTGTCGTTGAGGGTGTAATGGACATACCCATATAGTGTCATAAAAACAAAACCATTTAAACATTCATTCATTCATTCATTAATTCTTTCATTCGCATATATTCATGTAACAAAAAACATTTAAGCATACGAACACTCAAACACACATATTGTTTACATTTAGCTGACACAGTCATAATTGTCATAATTCCGATATTTGTTTACTCCACACTCCACATAATTTTTATTCTTTCTTTGTTAAGAAATTCTTTAGTAAATAGTTCATAGTTTTTAATGTAAGTATTGATTATTGAATAATGCTTAGGTAATCAATAATTTGAAATAAATAAAGCCACAGGGCAATGGTTGAAGTCAATCTTCTTGTACTTCAGCTTGAAGTAAGTTCTAATTATTTTATTTTGGTAAATATAAAAATCTTCTTCCTAAATAGCTAAAACCAAGCAGTTTAAGCTAAAGGAAATAAACACACGTTCAACCGCAGTATTGCTGTGAACTGTGTTATAGAACCAAATTTATTATAAGTGTACCTGAAATAGAGGCGGAGAAAGTAGAACGAATAGTAAAATAAAAAAATAACAAAAAATCTTAAGGTAATGTTAAAACGGCCCACGAAAGGCTGCCTGACCTAACGGCCGCGACAAATTACGGTACGAGCTGTCCACGCACACCAGCTTTTGGCTTCCTTGTGTGGCCAAAATTGGAGTTTTCTTGCGGTGGATCTGGGTGATGGGTGGTATCGCCTTACCGGCGAGTGCGTCGTTCAGTTGCGGTGTGGTGTGTTCGTGCTGAAATATAAGAAAAAACAAAGTTAGATTTTGATAAACTGGAAGGAACGAAAACTTACCCGCGTTGATGCTTGATGAAATATGCCATCAAACATGCACCCGGTTGGTTCTGAAAGTATAGGATGGTTAGAATAAAGTGATATTTATCCAAAGAAAAGTATGTACTTACCTTTTCTTCGCGTTGTACCAATTCATCTGTATTTATTATACGGAAAAAAATACGCAAAATACGTTTGACATACAGGTGTAACATCGGCTTGCAGTGTGGATTATGTCGTAAATGGCGTTGCCAGACGGTAGAGTTCGTAAATACACTACAAGAAAAGAGAAATAAAGGAGAAAGGACATCATGAATGAAATTGTTATTCGTTTTGATTTTTATGTTCTATATAGAAAATAGATAACCAGGTTGGTGACTGTGATCGGAAATGAAAAAAAGGGGTATTACAGAACAATCGAGAGTGTTGGGGAAAAAAGGGATAGATATGGAAAGTAGACAGAGTGCAGAGAAAGTGGACAAGCTAAACGCGGTGAAGCTAAACTCAAACAGGGTTTTTTTCAAAAAGATTGCTAAGTAAGACACTGACCAGCAAAGTAAGGCACTGACCAGTGAAAGATACATTTTTTTCAAACAGTGCGGGTGAAAAGTGGTTTAAAAAAAAAAAGTTAAAGGAGTGTATAAATAGTGTCCGGTGGATTTTAAGTCAAGTACAGTGTTTATGAAAATAGGAATAATAGTCCTGGATGGTGCAGGAGTCATAAAGGTTACCGATTCACGAAATAATTAATTGGGGTTTCCGCCTGGAGCAGGTGGGGCAATTGGAATAAAAAGTGAAGACCGTGATTCCAGGGTATCATCCGACAAGGGATAAATTTGTGGTACAGTTCTAGAACCCGCAGGTAACCGTTTGATGTGTCCAGTGGTCCTGCTAACAGGCAAGTCAAAAAGTACAAAAAAACGCTAATTTGAAATTGAAGGAGTAAAAAAAAAAGAAGAACTACATAATTTTTTAATAAAAAACAAGACAATATCATTATAAAAAAATATTTAATGTGAGGATTTTTGGCTTAACCTGTAAAGAATGTTAAAAAAAAAAAATAAGAATTGCAAAAGTTTGTGTTCCTGAAATCAAAAAAGTAATATAGACATATGTAAAATTGAATTCACAAGAATATCTACATATACAAAAATGGGTGTCGTTACAAAAGAAGTAATAGCTGTGAAGATTAAAGATTCCACCTAAAAAAAAATTTAATATTATATGTAACAAGAACTTGAGATTGTATATAAATGTGTAGCCTGAAAATCGAGAAAGATTATAAAATACTGAAGAAAAAAAAAATCGTTGCAAATTAAATGTTAGTCATTAAAATAGTGCATGTTAGTTAAGTTTAGTTTAAGCCCATGTTTTTTTTTTGTGTAAAGTGGACCAACCATAGTTTCCTGTCTAGGAAAAATTATTACATCCGGTTTAAATTCGAACAAGATATATGAATAGATTTTTTTTGTCAGCTGCAGAACCAAGATCTTTAGGGAGGTCCTTCAAGGTAGGGTAGTAGCAGAGCACGTAGGAAGGAAATAGTAAAGAAAGCAAAAACGGAAGTAAGTTTTTTGATTAGACAAGAGAATTAAGAAGACTGCGGTTGGGAGGTTTCCAATAGGGTTAGCTGTAAAAAAAAAAAAAAGAGAAAATATTTAAATTAAACTGTTAAAAATCGTTAATTTTGTTGGTGGTTAAGTTATAGAAGCTAAATAGTATCTGTTAGAAGTAAGTAGTTTAAGCAAAACAAAAATAATAAAATCATGTACTGAATTATAAATTACAATGAAAACTAATTGGTGCTAAAGGAATTTAAAAGGGGGTGGTCAGCGAAGGTAAGTGGTAGTGAATAGGTGGGTTATGGGAATCACTAGAGAAATGGAGTATGGAAGTGGTGACCATGGTTGGGTTTGGGCGGTTGGAGGCCAACACCTGCCTCCCATTCGAGTAAGGCGTGTAAATTTGTAGTTTGATTGTATTAGTTAGTTATTTTAATTGTTCGTGCGGTCAGGTTAGGGGTTTGGCGGGATGGACCAACGCTGAGGGTTTTTCTTCATGTTCGTTTTTTGAGCTAGCCGGCGCTTGCCACCCTAACGCTGCTGCCGCACCATAACAATATGGCGCCCAATCGGAAGGACTTCGACATCTTCGGATGTCTAAATTTGATGTTGTTCATTGTGTAGAAGATCGAAGCACATATAATAGAGTATTAGTTGTTGTTATTAATAGACTAAAGGTGTTTCCTGTCGTAAATTGTAAAAATGGTGTACCGAAAACACGTAGCCATTTTTGCATAAGTGCAAAAGTTCGATGTACGTGGTTCGTGGCCAATGGACCGAAATCACAACAGGGAACAACCTACCATTACTGAAAGGAATAGTGCTGACCCAGCGAGTTGTAAACATAACACCCTGAGTGTGCACACGATGTCCTTTATTTGTTCGTTTTTTAAATTGTATTAGAGTCAGATTGATGTTTTGGGACACAGGGAACATATCCTTAGTATAACCGGCTCAAGACGAAGTCTATGAGTTCCGTGGTATAGGAGGGAGAGTTCACTGGCAGTCGGTAGGATGAAGGGGTTACTTACCGAGGCAAGATCAAAACGAGAAAAAAACAAAAAAACAAGTTTGGTAATTTAATTGATGGAGCAGGTTCCGACTGAACGATATCCGCTTGGTGATACATCTTCAAGGTCCGAAGTATCGGTAGGGAAGATACCTAGCCCCTGGGACGAATTCTGTAAGAAGATAGTAGTAGAGAAGTTAAATTGCCAAACGATGCCGCATTAGTTTGTTTTTTTTTGAATAATACCTTACTTGAGATGCTCTTAGGAGAGCCAGAATGAAAGAAGAAACACCGCAAAATACCACCACCTTCGTTAACCACCCCTAAAATAAACGGAAAAAAAATAAAAAAAATAAAAATAAGTTTTTGTTTTGCTCAGATAGGAAAGATTTAAGCCAAGAAGATTTGTGTAAATTTCGCAATTTCTTTTAAATTGATAGGTAAATCGAGGTATCTTATCCTGGAGGCGAATAAAATTTTATATTTTTTGTATCACTTGAATCATTATAATTTAGAATTTTTAATTAGTTTTGTTTTGCTATATATATTATTATTTACCAACATAGAGGTTGTTCAAGTAAATTATTTATTATCTATTTTATTTTAGGAATTTGTTATAATTTTTATTTTGTTTATATAATTTTGTATTGTTGTTCTTTATTATATTCAAATTATTATTATTTGTCTTTATTATATTTATTGTCAATTTTTTTATTTTATGTATATAATTTATTATCAATCTGGTTGTTGTAGTAAAAGGGTTTAGTATCATTCATATTCAGATTTTCAATCATACAGATTACTTCCTTGTTTTTACTGTGTTTTTTTTTATATTGTTTTTCTTAACACACCGGAAGTTTAAATAATTTATATATAGTTCCTTGTGAATATTGGGGCGTAACTGGGTAATTGGTTTGGCAAAAGTGCACTTTATCGGGCGCACCGCGAAAAAAAAAATGAAAAATTACGCCCTCCTGGAACTAATCCGGAGATTACGAAAATCGATACGAGAGGGGGGGAAAATGCCCCTGGGCCCTAGGTTGCCTCAAAAAGGGACCCAAAATTGGGGAAAAATCATGTGGGTACTCAAACTTCCTGGAATTTGATAGGGTTAAAAAAAAACAAAAAAATTGGGGGCGTGGTTCCAGGTGTCCCCACCCCCCCCCCCCTAACATTGGTGGCCTGACCCATTTTATAAGTGTGAGTATTCAAATGAAAGGGCAATCCGAGAGCATTAAGAAAATGGAATAATTTTTGGATACTGTTGTTGTTTTTTTTTTAAATTTGGCGAAAATGCGGAAAAAAATGTGTACGATGGACAGGTCCAACCAGTTTTTTTTTTGTTTTATTAAAAACACTTTCTTTAGAGCGGTCAGCTGGCTTCGCATACTAAAGTTTTTGTGCGTGGCGGCCTGCGGCCGCGCTTAAGGATTTTCTCCTCCAGTAGGACGCGGCAGGTGGCTTCGCTGAATAAAGTTTTCCTGCGTAAGTCACAAGAATAAAAAAATGTCTTCCCATACTAAAGTTTTTGTGCGTGGCGGCCTGCGGCCGCGCTTAAGGATTTTCTCCTCCAGTAGGACGCGGCAGGTGGCTTCGCTGAATAAAGTTTTCCTGCGTAAGTCACAAAAATAAAAAAATGTCTTCCCATACTAAAGTTTTTCTGCGTGGCGGCCTGCGGCCGCGCTTAAGGGTTTTCTCCTCCAGTAGGACACGGCAGGTGGCTTCGCTGAAAAAAGTTTTCCTGCGTAAGTCACAAGAATAATAGTTTTCATAGTTTTTATTTTACTACATTTATACCTATTACCATTAATAGTTTTAATTTTACTACATTTATGCATATTACCGTTAATAGTTTTCATGATTTGACTGTTGACAGAACCACATCGATATGAATTTAGTAATACCGTCAGACATAGTTAAGTGGGAGATGGAGGATGAGGGTGACCTCTCACTTATAAGAAAGCTGATGGAATTTGGAATACTTCCCAACGAAGGGACAATGTTTTGCCCCAAGAACCATAACGCTCCAATGAGGTTAACCCGTGATGGGGAAAGATTTAAATGGAGGTGCTATGCGTCCACCACTTCGCACAAAGGGGGCCAAAAGAAGAAATGCAATTTCGGTGTGATGCTAAACACAGGGACATTCTTTGAAAAGTCCCACCTGGGGTATGGGCAGATTTGCCAATTTATAATATATTGGTTGGACAATATCAACCTTAATGCAATAGGCAAATATACGCGTATTACTTCCAACCACACCCTTGTCGATTGGGCTAGCTTCTGCAGAGAAGTTACGTTCGACGACATGATAACGAACGCGAAACCTATCGGTGGCCCGGGCAAGAGCGTCGAAATAGACGAAAGCAAGTTCGGGAAGAGGAAGTATAACCGTGGTAAGCACGTTGAGGGTCAGTGGGTGTTCGGCGGGTACGAGCGGGGTACAGGGCAGTGTTTCATGATTACGGTTGAAAAGAGAGATAGTGCAACTCTCATCCCGATCATTCAGCAGTGGATCCTTCCTGGAACCACTATTATTAGTGATTTCTGGAAGGCTTACGACTGCCTGAATGACCATGGGTACCAACACCTTAAAGTGAACCATTCCGTTCACTTTAAGGATCCCGAAACGGGAGCACACACGAATGGAATTGAAGGGTCTTGGGCGCACGCAAAAAGATCGATACCTTCTGGCGGCAGACGCAAGAATTTTATGCCGGCGTATTTGGCGAAATACATGTTCCTGAGAAGATGCAGGGAGCAATCTCTGGATCCTTTCATGGAATTTTGCCGAATAGCTGGCAATTTATACAATCCGTTGCGTCCAATTGCAGAGGTAGAGGACGTAAACAGCAGTTCATCCTCCGAATCTTCGTAGGATGAATATGCTCGTCCACATACCGTGAGAGGCAAGGGAACTCACGTAAAAAAAGCCACCCGATTTATCTAGATACCGTGAGAGGCAAGGGAACTCACGTAAAAAAAGCCACCCGATTTATCTAGATACCGTGAGAGGCAAGGGAACCCACGTAAAAAAAGCCACCCGATTTATCTAGATACCGTGAGAGGCAAGGGAACTCACGTAAAAAAAGCCACCCGATTTATCTAGATACCGTGAGAGGCAAGGGAACTCACGTAAAAAAAGCCACCCGATTTATCTAGATACCGTGAGAGGCAAGGGAACTCACGTAAAAAAAGCCACCCGATGGGAATTTATGCTACCACCTCCACGTGGTAATTCCTGGGTAACGCCAACGGTAGCAAGTTAATGTTTTTATTTAGAAATTTCTTAAATGTTTTTTAGTAGGGAATTGAAAAAAAGCAGACATTATGTAAAATTTATTTAATTTTCTGTAAAAAAAAAAAAAAATTCAGTTTTTAGGGAAAACTGTAGAAAGAAAAATTGTTCAGTATTTTGGCAATTTTCAGAATTTTTTTAAAATTTTTCGTAAAAGGCTAAAAATTTTGAATTTTCCGCAAAATTGGTTGCAAAAAAAACATTCCCTGTATTTTTTCCTTACTGTTTTTCGCATTCGATATAAAAAGATGATAAAAAGTTTTTAAAATTTGGAAAAAAATTAAAATTGTTTTCTTAAAATGTCCGAAAATATGGCATTTCCTCTAAAATTTTTGGAAAAATTATTCAATGTTCCTAATCCTCTTAATGTGCTCTTTCATTTGAATACCCACACTTATATAATGGGTCAGGCCCCCAATTTTAAGGGGGGGCCTGGGGACACCTGGGACCACAGCCAAAAAATTTTTTTTGTTATTTTTGATCCCTATAAAATTCCCGGAAGTTTGAGTACCCATATGATTTTTTCGAAATTTGGGGTCACTTTTTGCGGGCCCCTGGGCCCGCCCAGGGGCATTTTCCCGCTCTCTGGTATCGATTTTCGTAATCAGCGAGTGATTTTGATTAGGATAGGGGTGAAATTGCAGCCATTGGTTTTGATAGAAACGTGTGGTAGAAGGGTAAAGGGCGACAGTCTGAAATAACTAGTAGGTGATGAGTGTAGTCACCCGTTCCAAAGACGAGAATAGAAAGCGTAGGGCGGTCTTTGATTCCAATCGTTCTATCCAACATACCCGACCAAAACAGAGTAGGGTGAGACTATCGAAATCAAATACTAAGATGAATAATGAGGAGAATCGTGGGCCAAACCTAAACACGGGACAAATAATTGACATGTCAGAAACTCTTATGGCTGGAAACCCCGGCACATCTACAGACCAAACTATTGACTCAGGGTTACGGGCTGTAGCGACGAATCAGAACGGCATGGACGAAAATCTAGCGCCGGAAGTTAGGAATCTGGTTGTTGATGAAGCGATGATAGTCCAAAGGTCGTTTGAAGTTCAGCTTAGAAAAATGGTTCAGGGAGAAATGGTGGAAATTAGGAGGACTATAAGTGATCTAGCCAAGACTGTCACTGAATTGTCAAAAGTTGTGCGTCAGAACCAACAGGCAGAGGAAAACGGTCCATAATAACTGGTAACATACCACACCCACGAAACGGTATCCCGACACCACAGACGGTGAGAGCGAACCAAACAGCGGCAACTACAGGCTTTGTATACGTTAACGGAATAACGCCCAGGGAGAACTCATTCGTTCCAAATCGACCCCTGAGTATCCCTTTAGAAAGCCAGTTACCGCCGATAAGTTCAAACGGTGAAATGTCAAATATGCCTATACGGGGAAGTTTACCGACTTTCCAGGGTATGAACCGGAGCCCACCGACCTGGATTAGGATAGATAAATGGGGATTGAATTTCGACGGCAATGTGATGCGTATGAGTGTGGAAGACTTCATATTCCGAATTGAACGTTTCCAGGCCCAATATGAAATACCATATGAGGAAATTTTGCGGGATTTCCATCTATTAGTGTCTGGTCCAGCCAAAGAGTGGTATTGGCTATTCGTACAAACGAACTACGAAGTGAGGTGGCCAGGTTTGAGGCAGGCATTTCTAAGCCAATACCAGACATCGCAGTCTAATTTTGAGGTGATGCGAGACCTGGTGGAAAGAAAACAACAGGTCAACGAAACCATCGACCAATTTTTTCACGCCATGTGCAGACTGCGGGCCAAATTAGTTCAGCCAATTCCAGAGTATGATATTATCAGAATTCTAAAAAGAAACGTCAGGGAGAACGTAGCCAGGATTGTATATCCCATCAACGTATCGTCCGTGGAACAACTTCGGATAGAATGCAACGAGGCTGAGAAGAACTTTCCCAGAAGAGAAGCAAGGCAAATGGCACAACCAATGAGGCCCGTGAGGCAGGTGAATGAATTATATAACGAGCAAAGAGAATATTTATCTGAGGAGGACGAGGCATTCAGGGGCTTGAAGAGGTCGCAGCAGTGCGTCTTAATGACCAACAGAATAAGCCCGCGGTAGTCTGTTGGAACTGTAAAACAGCGGGGCACGTATTCGTGGAGTGTCCATCAGCAGAAAGGGCATTATTCTGTTATAGATGCGGTAAGCCCAACGTGATCACTCCGAATTGTCCCACATGTAAGCGGGGAAACTCGATGCGGAGCGTGGTATCGACGGGGGAACCACGGTCCTTGCGAAACGCCCCGAACAACCAGTAACGGAAAAGATGAATGTGAGAAAGGGAAAAAAAATTAACAATACAAAAGATTTACCTAAATTAAGACATTATTTACCCATAGAAGTAAGACAGCAAAATTATAATGAAGCAAGAGCGCGCATTTTTAATTCAGAAATAGCTCAGAACGCCCCGTCAAATCGAATTCTTAAAATGAGGAGAAAACTCTCAGAACGACGTTTAGTAAATCGTTGCCTAGTGGAGGCAGTAGATACAGCTGCTCATGGGAGTGGAGATCCTCGCGTTTTTGCGGAAGTAGAAATAGAAGGCCAGCGAGTGAAGGGACTGCTGGGTACCGGAGCATCCGTAAGCATTTTAGGTAAAGGTTGTAGAGGTTGGGTTTAGATGCAAATATTCGTCCGATGCTGACTAGTGTGAAAACCGCCAGTGGTCAGCATCATCGAATAGTCGGGAGAGTAAATTTATCCATATCGTACAGAGAGCAAGAGCACAAAATGTTGTTGTTTCTTTGTCCGGATTTGGAACAAGTCTTGTATTTAGGGATAGACTTTTGGAGAACTTTCGGCTTAGCTCCTGAAATTGTAGATATAGAGGAAATTGAATTGGAAAAATAGAAAAAGATTTCATAGATGACCGATCCGAACATCGACTCAGACCACACGAACTAACGGGGGAATAAAAGCGAAAATTAGACGAAGTCATACTTCGCTGGAAAAACATGCAATGACCCTTATTAATGGTGCCGAGCCAGTTAAGGATAGGCATTACCCCATCTCACCAGCCGTACAGGAAATAACCTATAGAGAAATTGATATGATGCTGAGGTTGAAGGTCATCGAAGAAAGCGAGAGTCCGTGGAGTAATCGAACCACAGTAGTAAGGAAACCTGAAAAAAATCGATTCTGTTTAGATGCAAGGAAGCTAAACAAGCTGATGGTGAAAGATGCATATCCGCTACAAAATATTGACGGAATCTTAAGCCGCATCGACCAGACACATTTCATCAGCAGCGTCGATCTAAAATATGCTTTTTGGCAAATAGAGCTAACGGAAGAGTCTAAACAATATACTGCTTTTGCAGTCCCCGGGCGGCCATTATATCAATTCCGGGTGATGCCGTTTGGGTTATGCAACGCGGTCCAGCGGTTATGCCGACTAATGGACAAAGTCATCCCAGCAAAACTGAAGTCTCACGTTTTCATCTACCTCGATGAACTTTTAATAATTTCAGATAATTTTTCGACGCACCTCCGCATATTAACGCAAGTCGCCGAGTGTTTGAGAAGGGCGAACCTAACTATAGGACTACAAAAATCAAAATTTTGCTTTCAAGAACTGAGGTATTTAGGGTTCATTATTGGAGGCGGTATGTTGAAAACAGATCCCGAAAAGGTGGCGGCTATACAGAGAATACAAGTGCCGAAAACACCGAGGGAGGTTAGGAGTTTTTTAGGGACTGCCGGATGGTATAGACGGTTCATAAAAGATTTCGCTTCCATATCCGCAGCTTTGACCGATACGTTGAAGAAAGGAAAAAAGTTCAGTCTTACCCCTGAAGCGATGGAAGCTTTTGAATCCCTAAAGCATGGTATTACGACATCCAGATTTCTCAAGACAATTTTTCATTCAATGCGATGCATCCGATTTCGGGATCGGAGCAGTTCTTTTCCAGAAAAATGACAGTGGGGGAGAAAATCCTATTGCGTTCTATTCGCAAAAATTTAACTCATGTCAAAGGAATTACTCCGTGACCGAAAAGGAATGTTTAGCGGCGGTGTTAGCTGTCAAGCGTTTCAGACCATATGTAGAACTGATGAAACTTACGGTCATTATGGACCACGCTAGTCTCAAGTGGTTAATGTCCTTGAAGGATCTTAGTGGTCGTTTAGCTAGATGGTCCCTGCAACTGCAGGCATTTGATTTTAATATTGAACATCGAAAGGGATCTGAAAATGTGGTCGCAGACATGCTGTCACGAATGCCTATGACTATGCATGAAGCCTACGACAAAAGCGCAAAAAGGTACAATGAGAGAGCAAGAATGGCTAAATTTAATCCAGGTCAGGAAGTATTAGACGAAATTTTGCCCAATCAGATTTTAAAAATAACATTAATGCGAAATTCTGTAGAAAATTTTTAAAATGCAGAGTTGTGAAGGCTGTCGGGAACAACTTGTATGAATTGGAAACCTTACAGGGAAAGGGCCTAGGTATTTTCCATTCAAAAGACATTAAGGTCTGAACCTAAACGTGCAATAAGAGTCCGAAAAATGTGATAACTTCTCGTCTGGTGCAATGTAGGGTAAGAGTGCAATATAGTTTTAAGTCTGTGTTAGTACTCGTCCTATATGTATTGTACAGGGTCCCTTAGAGAAAATTATGACAAACAGCGTGAGGGAGGAACCATTGGTGCAACGGACATTTCAAAAGTAAATACATATCTGAATATGGGTCAGAAAGATTAACTGTAACTTTCTACGATTTTTGTTTCGTCAGTGCAATCAATAGCATTACAATGAATTATTCGGCGTAATTGTTCAACTATGAGGCCAACGTTTCTAAGCAGGTTACGTGTGTAACCGTCAGTGCACCATTAATGCGACTCCGTTAGCGTTCTGGGGAACTGTGCCATTAAGAACTGGGAGTCGTTAGTCACCTGGTATAATGACATTTATCTGAGTCCGGATTTACGGCCAGTTGGAAAAATCAGTCGAATTAAGGACAAACATCTCCAGGCAGAAGATGATGTTTCAGTGTAATGACCCGAATGTCACTGACGAACGAGTTTTATGGAGGAGGGAAGTAGAGTACAAACGCGTGGATCGAAAAGTTCGAAAGTTTTTTTTTGTGGACAAAGTCGTCAGGGTATAAATTAGGAATATCGGAAGGTTTCTGACGGAAGTAAGAGGGCAAGATAGATGAAGATATATTTAGTGAAGAACTAGCTAACCAAAATTCACGTGAAATCCATACGAGGCCGAACCAGAGTACGGTTGATCAATGAATAGTTCCAAGATCTGAAAGAAAAAAGGATAAACAATGAATCCGATTAAAAGGAAAGCTATGTCAAAAACTTGCGTAAAAGCCCGGCTAGTTCAGTTGATAGAGATTGGTACATCTCAGGGTGTGGGAGTTCCCCACGTTGGCAAATTCTACTCTGTTATGGTTGAGTGAAATACCGATATAATTCACCGCGAGTAGGGTCTAGGCTAGTCGCAATCGAGAGAAATCTAGAAAGGTATAAAAATTTAGAAAGTGCAATATACGATCGAAACCTATGATAAAAATCAATTAACGTGCAATATTAGGATATAAGAGCGCAATTTAGAATTAGGTTATTTGTTTAAGTTGTGCTTGTCCTAATATATGACGATTGATTGTGTTCATAGCAGTAAGCGTAATTATACACTATTAGGGAATTCATACGGTGTCTTAAAGTCATAAGGTGTAGTCATATTTAAAAAATTGGTACACCATGTGAACTCCCTATATATATATATATATATATATATATATGTTTCCGTAATTATGCACTATATGTTTCCGTACTTATACACTATATGTTCCCATAATTATATATACCTATAGTGGAGTCCGTAATTCGTTTACAATGGCTTGATAAACGTCGGTACGATAGTTTCAATCGAAACATGCCCACGCTATATATATGGAGAGTGTACCTGAAATAGAGGCGGAGAAAGTAGAACGAATAGTAAAATAAAAAAATAACAAAAAATCTTAAGGTAATGTTAAAACGGCCCACGAAAGGCTGCCTGACCTAACGGCCGCGGCAAATTACGGTACGAGCTGTCCACGCACACCAGCTTTTGGCTTCCTTGTGTGGCTAAAATTGGAGTTTTCTTGCGGTGGATCTGGGTGATGGGTGGTGTCGCCTTACCGGCGAGTGCGTCGTTCAGTTGGGGTGTGGTGTGTTCGTGCTGAAATATAAGAAAAAACAAAGTTAGATTTTTATAAACTGGAAGGAACGAAAACTTACCCGCGTTGATGCTTGATGAAATATGCCATCAAACATGCACCCGGTTGGTTCTGTAAGTATAGGATGGTTAGAAGAAAGTGATATTTATCCAAAGAAAAGTATGTACTTACCTTTTCTTCACGTTGTACCAATTCATCTGTATTTATTATACGAAAAAAATACGCAAAATACGTTTGACATACAGGTGTAACATCGGCTTGCAGTGTGGATTATGTCGTAAATGGCGTTGCCAGACGGTAGAGTTCGTAAATACACTACAAGAAAAGAGAAATAAAGGAGAAAGGACATCATGAATGAAATTGTTATTCGTTTTGATTTTTATGTTCTATATAGAAAATAGATAACCAGGTTGGTGACTGTGATCGGAAATGAAAAAAAGGGGTATTATAGAACAATCGAGAGTGTTGGGGAAAAAAGGGATAGATATGGAAAGTAGACAGAGTGCAGAGAAAGTGGACAAGCTAAACGCGGTGAAGCTAAACTCAAACAGGGTTTTTTTCAAAAAGATTGCTAAGTAAGACACTGACCAGCAAAGTAAGGCACTGACCAGTGAAAGATAAATTTTTTTCAAACAGTGCGGGTGAAAAGTGGTTTAAAAAAAAAAAGTTAAAGGAGTGTATAAATAGTGTCCGGTGGATTTTAAGTCAAGTACAGTGTTTATGAAAATAGGAATAATAGTCCTGGATGGTGCAGGAGTCATAAAGGTTACCGATTCACGAAATAATTAATTGGGGTTTCCGCCTGGAGCAGGTGGGGCAATTGGAATAAAAAGTGAAGACCGTGATTCCAGGGTATCATCCGACAAGGGATAAATTTGTGGTACAGTTCTAGAACCCGCAGGTAACCGTTTGATGTGTCCAGTGGTCCTGCTAACAGGCAAGTCAAAAAGTACAAAAAAACGCTAATTTGAAATTGAAGGAGTAAAAAAAAAAGAAGAACTACATAATTTTTTAATAAAAAACAAGACAATATCATTATAAAAAAATATTTAATGTGAGGATTTTTGGCTTAACCTGTAAAGAATGTTAAAAAAAAAAAAATAAGAATTGCAAAAGTTTGTGTTCCTGAAATCAAAAAAGTAATATAGACATATGTAAAATTGAATTCACAAGAATATCTACATATACAAAAATGGGTGTCGTTACAAAAGAAGTAATAGCTGTGAAGATTAAAGATTCCACCTAAAAAAAAAATTTAATATTATATGTAACAAGAACTTGAGATTGTATATAAATGTGTAGCCTGAAAATCGAGAAAGATTATAAAATACTGAAGAAAAAAAAAATCGTTGCAAATTAAATGTTAGTCATTAAAATAGTGCATGTTAGTTAAGTTTAGTTTAAGCCCATGTTTTTTTTTTTGTGTAAAGCGGACCAACCATAGTTTCCTGTCTAGGAAAAATTATTACATCCGGTTTAAATTCGAACAAGATATATGAATAGATTTTTTTAGTCAGCTGCAGAACCAAGATCTTTAGGGAGCTCCTTCAAGGTAGGGTAGTAGCAGAGCACGTAGGAAGGAAATAGTAAAGAAAGCAAAAACAGAAGTAAGTTTTTTTGATTAGACAAGAGAATTAAGAAGACTGCGGTTGGGAGGTTTCCAATAGGGTTAGCTGTAAAAAAAAAAAGAGAAAATATTTAAATTAAACTGTTAAAAATCGTTAATTTTGTTGGTGGTTAAGTTATAGAAGCTAAATAGTATCTGTTAGAAGTAAGTAGTTTAAGCAAAACAAAAATAATAAAATCATGTACTGAATTATAAATTACAATGAAAACTAATTGGTGCTAAAGGAATTTAAAAGGGGGTGGTCAGCGAAGGTAAGTGGTAGTGAATAGGTGGGTTATGGGAATCACTAGAGAAATGGAGTATGGAAGTGGTGACCATGGTTGGGTTTGGGCGGATGGAGGCCAACACCTGCTTCCCATTCGAGTAAGGCGTGTAAATTTGAAGTTTGATTGTATTAGTTAGTTATTTTAATTGTACGTGCGGTCAGGTTAGGGGTTTGGCGGGATGGGCTAACGCTGAGGGTTTTTCTTCGTGTTCGTTTTTTGAGCTAGCCGGCGCTTGCCACCCTAACGCTGCTGCCGCACCATAACAAATTTGCAAAATAATCACTAATATATCCTTTTGTTCTTAAAGAGGATAAATTAGTGTTTGTTTTTAAAATTTCTTACAAACACATTTGCTACAAACAGTTTTTTTTCTCATTTACATTATATGTTTTTTTTTAAACACCTTAGTGTTTTAGTGTTTTAAACTCTGGAACTAGTATTTCTCCCTAAAAACTTCGGTAACATATAAGTTTGTGAGGGTATTTAGACGAGGGATTTTTAGGCAGGCTTTTTCTTCAATTCTCTTTTGAAGATGCTACGTAAATCCCGTACATTTACATTGTGTGTTTTTGGTTGCAACTACTCTTGATTTTTGTAAGATTTTGAGAAATATCTAAAGTGGGCTTCAAAGGTTATTTGTTTTCAAAGTGTGTGTTTACACGTGAAAGTTTTCTTGCTGAAAGTCTTGAGTTTATAGATGAGATTGGAGAGAAGAATGGCATGGGGTACATACTTTCATGTACTCTGAAATTCTCTTTTGGTTTTTGCTTCGTAATTTTCAAAGTAAAGTTATTTTACGTTTTCTTTCATTTTTATGTTCGTTTGTGTTAGGAAAGACAATAATTTGAAATAAAGTTAATTTTAATGGAATAAAATGATAAAATAAATAGACAAAACGATACTGTAAACATGAACAAATCTTGAATTTCAATACAAAAATTTCAGTGTTTGGACATGGATGAAAGTTTAAAAAAGAATTTCAAACAATTTCAGAAAAATAAATTTCATGTGTAAACCGGGAAAAAGTAAATAAAAGACTATTTATTCATTATTCATCCGACTTTTCATTGGAGATTTGTAACATCCTTAGGGATAATTTTATTAATAGTCTTTTTGTCAAGTTTAATTTGACGTTTATTCTCTCAATGCTTATCATTTGTTCATTCGCATCAAATAAGCAACTTAAGAACCATTTTGTGTTTTTTAATTCTACCAATTCTTTTGTCCACATATTAATATTTTTTAAAATTTAAATTTTGCTGAGACTAGAATACGAATAAAACAACTTGTCAAAAAAACGAAAGAGTTTAGAAAGAAATGTCAAAAAAAAATCTTCAAAAAACAGAAAAAGATACTTTTTTCACCCCGCTTGCTTCAATACCCCGTTCGACAACAAACACGAAACGCAAGCCTTTACACGCAGTGCGGAAACGCATCATGAATACTGTTAATTAAAAAGGTTGAGTAACCCTGCCTTTAGGAATTCGGCCAAGTTCTAACTAAAATATTTTTAAAAGGAATGACTGGAAAGTTACATATTTAAATGCCCTGTGAATTTTATTAAGATTTCTTTAAAGAAAAGCTGCACACCTACAGGCTCACACATAGGCAGAACCATTTATTAACCTAAATAATGGCAACAAAAAGAAAATTTAATTTGGATGAAGATGACGATAACAACCTTCAAGAAATTCATGTTAGTAATAAAAAGCATACATTGGACTCAGACGAAGAAGACAGTGATGAATATGAAAAGTTAAGCCTGAGATTGGTGGTGTAATGAAAAACTAATATATTGTATATATATTACAGGGAAGAACTTGGCGACAGCGACTTAGAAGGTGAAGAAGACGGTGAATCGAAAATACAAGATGAAGTCAAAGTAACACCGTTCAATATGCGAGAAGAATTGGAGGAAGGACACTTTGACAAAGAAGGTCATTACCATTGGAATAAATCAAATGATATCAAAGACAATTGGCTGGATAACATTGATTGGGTTGGAGTAAGTATATGCTTTAGAATTTTTTATAACAAGGGCAATTTACACGATACCACACAGTCGTATGATTTTTCGACATAAAAATCTGATGAAATTCACCGGACTGTCATAAATCGTACCGACATTATATCTGCATACTTAGACCATTTAAGCTTTTTCATAATACTCGACTTTTTGACAGGTCATATTACAAAGTGTGATAGTGTAAACTGGCCTTTATCAATAGATAATCTTATGCTAGCTACACACGAGGCAACCGGTTGAAGCAATGGTTGTAGCAACAATGATACACACGTACAACGGTTGCCTCAATTAGCCAGAAATATCAAAAAGTTTTGATATAAGTTCGGAATACGTAAAGGTGCTATTACACGAAGTGTTTTTTACATATGTACTGTCACTTTTTTTATCCATATGAAATTCCTCATGTCTGTCAAAATTGTCTTTTACATACGATTCATAATTTTTGCTATCACACGTGCATATGTATTTCCGTATGACATAACCTCTAAATGTAAACAGCTGATTTAATTTGTGAATTTACAAAAATTTATTGTTAAAAAAAAGGTTATATATTTTTTAATTGTTAATTAACACTAAACAATTTATTTTTCTTTCAATATTAATCTTTAAAATTTACTCTGTTTTTCTTTCGCCACAAGCAGTGTTGTATTTTCATATGTTTGTCATACAAAAATAGAACCTGTTCTAATTGAAAAATGTACAGGTGACTTTCCTCATGTATTGTACACAAACAATGTTTCATATGTATCACACGATGTGTACAACTTTTGTTGTGGGAAAATTTGACAGTACATATGTAAAAAACACCTCATGTAATAGCACATTAACTAAATCTTTATTGAGTCTTCAAACATATGTATTACAAAACGACGAACACCTTAGTTACTCATATTAGTATGTAGTTTTATTTATTTAATAATAGCTGAACTCAATAAAACAAAACTAAACAAAACTAGTACAAATCACAAATAAATGCACTTTATTTAGAAAATTACCAAATTTTACGCGTCAAAAAAAGTAAACCGCTAAGAAAAGGCAACAGAACTTCAATGCAAAAAGTAAACTTTTTAAATTTTTTAATTGGTTTATTTTCATTTGGCCTTAAGCACCTCATATAGTCTTCTAGCCATCGACTCGACAAGTTTTTTGTTATATCAGGGAGATTATGCTCCATTCTTCCTTTCGAGCCTTCTGTAAGTTTGCCTTGCTTGAAAAAGCCTTTCGACTTATTTTTCTGTCAAGATTTTCCCACAGATGCTCGATCGGGTTAAGGTCATGGGACTGCGGCTGATGATCACATGTCCCAGGAATCCGGTACAGTAGCCACTTTTTAACAATTTTAGATGTACATATGCTCTAGATCGTTGTCCTGTTGGATGATCCAGTTTCCAGCCATGCCTTATTTGTCAACGCTAGGGCAAACATTGTACTTCAAAATGGCTAACTAATCCGTTTTGTTCATAGTGGAGTAAATAAAAATAAGATTACCAACACTTGTTGCCGCCATATATGTAACTCCAAACCATAAAGGTGCTATTACACGGTGTTTTTTACATATGTACTGTCACTTTTTTTTATACATATGAAATTCCTCATGTCTGTCAAAATTGTCTTTTACATACGATTCATAATTTTTGCTATCACACGTGCATATGCATTTCCGTATGACATAACCTCTAAATGTAAACAACTGCTGATTTAATTTGTGAATTTAAAAAAATTTATTGTTAAAAAAAAGGTTATATATTTTTTAATTGTTAAATAATACTAAACAATTTATTTTTCTTTCAATATTAATCTTTAAAATTTACTCTGTTTTTCTTTCGCCACAGGCAGTGTTGTATTTTCATATGTTTGTCATGAAAAAATAGAACCTGTTCTAATTGAAAAATGTACATGTGACTTTCCTCATGTATTGTACATAAACAATGTTTCATATGTATCACACGATGTGTACAACTTTTGTTGTGGGAAAATTTGACAGTACATAAAGGTGCTATTACATGATGTGTTTTTTACATGATGTGTTTTTAAAGATTAACATTGAAAGAAAAATAAATTGTTTAGTATTAATTAAAAATTAAAAAATATATAACCTTTATTTAACATTAAATTTTTGTTAATTCACAAATTAAATCAGCTGTTGTTTACATTTAGAGGTTATGTCATACGGAAATACATATGTACGTGTGATAGCAAAAATTATGAATCGTATGTAAAATACAATTTTGACAGACATTAGTAGATTCATATGGATAAAAAAAGTGACAGTACATATGTAAAAAACACTTCGTGTAATAGCACCTTAACTAAACATCCACCGTGTTTGATAGTGTTGGTAAATACTTTTCTTTGAAGGTTTCATTCTTGGCACGCCTTATTTTTGGGGGCCTTTTCGCACCGAAAATTTCGGATTTGCTCTTATCCGTATATAATATGCTTTCCCAAAAAGATGGAGCCTCATTTTTGTATTTTTTACCTAAATTCATAAAGGTGTGTTTACACTATGTGTATTTTCCATATGTAAATTCAGTTTTACGATCCATACGTAATTCCGTGTGTGTGTCAAAATTAGCTTTTTACATATGATTCATAATTTTTGCATTCAAACGTACATATGTATTTCCGTATGACATAACCTCTAAATGTAAACAACAGCTGATTTAATTTGTGAGTTTACTAATATTTATTGTTAAACATAGTTATATATTTTATATATTTTTTAATTGTAAATTAATATTAAACAATTTATTTTTCTTTCAATATTAATCTTTATAATTTACTCTGTTTTTCTTTCGCCACAAGCAGTTGTATTTTCATATGTTTGTCTTGACAAATTAGAACCTGCTCTAATTGAAAAATTTACATATGTCTTGCTAAATGTATTCTACATAAACAATGTTTGAAAGGGTTCACACTATGTGTACAAATTACACGAGCTAAAAAAACTAAGAAAAACACACAGCTTAAGCTTGCTCAGTTTCGCCTTGGATATGTATGGTTTCTTGTATGGATCATTCCATGTAGGCCATTTTGGTGAAACGATCTTCTTACTGTACTTAAACTTACTAGTTTGCCTAATGTCTGCGTTATGTTTTCTGATAAATTTAACACTTTAGGCTGGATATGTCTTTACTTCTCTTACTACAGCTCTAACTTCCGTACCACCAAGCCACTTTGGGCATCCAGATCTCGGTAAATCTTCACCCTGATAGTGTTTGACGTATTAATCAACTATTTTTTTTATTGTGCAGTGGTTCCTACCCAAAATTTTGCCAATTTCACGAGGGAATTTACTTTTTTCTGTTAAAGATAAAATAATTTTCCGAGTGTCAGACGATGTTTGCTTTCCCATAGTGAGATTAGTCCATTTTACTTTTAAGTTATTATTTAGTACTTATCAACTTAAAATGATTTTTAGTAAAGTTAAACACGTGATCAGTACAAATTATTCACAAAAAGTTTAGGTTCTTCCCCGAAGTATGAAAAAGCGTAAGTTTACCACAGTTTCCTTTTTTTTTGACCCTTAAAATCTGATGCATTTTCAGTTTCGAGAGATTTTTTGCAATATGTCCACTTGATTTGATTTCATGTTTTAGAGTAGTCAATCTCTACATCCCTACAAGAACAGTGACGGTCATTTGACCGGTCATATGACTGTCACTACTGACTGAAGTGTCGGTCATCGCGTAGAACAAAGTTTCTATCATTTTATTAAGGCCAATATGACAAAAATGACCGAAACTTTTGTGTACATGTGATTTTGCATCTTACTCTAACCTATGAAAGTATATAAACCATAGAATATATATCTGAACTGCTCACTCTGCCGCTGTTTAGTAGTCAACGACGATGGATATATACATCTTCGTTGACCGACCAGGATTGATTATAATAAAATACGATTTATTTTTTTTTTTTTTTATTGTATTAAAAATCAAAAAATTCAAAACTAAAAATAAACATATATTAAAATATTAAAAAAACACAACAATATCACTAATTCCGAAACGTGTTGATAACTTTGAGCCAATAGACATAAATATATTGTTGAAACAGGACAATGGGCTTAACTTAATACAGACCTTTGAACAACTTTGCTGAGTTTTCACTCAAAACATCCCTCAAAGTGGTACGTAACTTAGCACTGAATAAATAGAAATTTCCGGTAATGGGCCTTATTGAAATCAGTAGTTTCTTAAAGAAAGCAATTTATTATAACACACATATGTATATGTATATCAGAAACTTATATTAAAGCTTACATTTTGAGTGTTGTGAATTAACAATTTCGGCCAAAACTGATATATTTCATTTGGAAAACTGATGAGTAAATGAAGTATCCATTCAAATACTGCTACCTTTGTCAAGAATCATATATAATAGAGGATGTGCAAACCATGACTTTGTGACATGAACAAGAGGGAAGAGATGGGAACCAACATCGGACAGAGAATTGCGTCATAGAAAAATGAATCTGGAAGCAAATTGTGTGAGATACATTGTTTGTGTCACAAGGTTAAGATAAAAATTTTAAGATAATTGATATATGGAAGATCATTTGAAAAAAAACAATATGTCGGCTGAGACACAATATAAATATAAATTCTATATGGGAAAAAATTTAAAAGTTTCAATTTTTAAACATTTCATCGATTTAAGTTTTTTTTTTTTTTTTTGTCAATTTTCATGTTACATTTCTATTAACATGAAAACATTCTTCAAATAAAAATCTTAACTAGAATAACAATTTCAAATACAAGGAAAGAAAAGTTTATATTTTTACCAAAAAGTTTTTTTTAACAAAAAAATTAAAATAAATAATTCGTAAAAACAATTCATAAAAAAAATAAATAATTAATTTGCTTAATGTAAAAAATAGAAAAAACAAAATTTGAAAAAAAAAAATTAAAATAAAAACATTTAACACATTAAATTCATTCAAAATAAAAAATAAAAAAATAAAAATTTGCAAAAAAAAAATTAAAAACTAACAAAAAAAAACATTAAATATGTTAGTTTCCCCATCAGTCTATCGAACATGATGTCGTTCATCCGCTTCTCCGCTAGCAGACTCAGTTCTGATGTCATTTTTCGAAGCTTAGATGCTACGGTGCCCCGTAGAAATCAAAATCGTCCATTCTTAATTGTAATTTTTTCCAGTTTTGTGAAGAAAATCCAATGCGGTAGATGATTAGGAATGCAAAAGGACCATCAATAGCAGCGACAACATTCTTACAGAACAAGGCCCATAACGTGGATAAAATTGTAGCAACATCTAAGTATTATTCAGATATATCTACAAAGTTTTTCTCTATTCACGTGAACTTCTTCATGAAAAATTACCACAACATAAGCTTACGACATTGTATAATAAATGAAATCCATCGGATTCTGGCTATATCGAAGGAATTCTCTGCATGGTTCGATGAAACCGATCCCTGCAGTTAACATGGGAAAGCAGTTTTAGATTTTTATGTAACTGTTTTGTTATACAAAAACTATAAAACAAGGAATTTACTACTTGATTGTTAATAAGATGCAACAAATGAAGGAAAATAAAAAATTGAACAAATTAACAAAATTAAAATAAGTGTTTCTTTTCACGACAATAACATAAATTTTTATGTTAACAATTAGTTATTTATAGTTCGGTTCTAGATCATGTATACATTTTCTAATACTAGAAAAGATAATACTTTATGCAATGTAAGAGAAATTTGGAAAAAATTGAAGACAGCGCTAGATGGAGTAGCTACTTTCGAACAAAGCGACTTGTTCATCGTCAGCATCCTTCTGCCTATTACTTCAACTCATGCTTAATCAACTATTTAACTCAACATTTGAAAGAAAAGAACATGAGAAATGTTTTTCTTTTTATATACGAGAGTTTGTATGAACAAGCTGAGCTTTTCCAATTTATAGCTTTCTCTACATTAACATCGCTTTGATCAATTACAAATCTCGTAATGTGAAAAAAGCTCTTTTTGTTTTGCCAAACGTCCCATAGATGGGAACTGTAATGACATGTGAAATCTTAACAGATTTATCACAATTGCATTGGACCGTATGTTTTGTATGTTAGTTTTTATGTATTGTCGATCTTGTGTTGTAATAATAATTAGTTATTTATAGTTCGGTTCTAGATCATGTATACATTTTCTAATACTAGAAAAGATAATACTTTATGCAATGTAAGAGAAATTTGGAAAAAATTGAAGACAGCGCTAGATGGAGTAGCTACTTTCGAACAAAGCGACTTGTTCATCGTCAGCATCCTTCTGCCTATTACTTCAACTCATGCTTAATCAACTATTTAACTCAACATTTGAAAGAAAAGAACATGAGAAATGTTTTTCTTTTTATATACGAGAGTTTGTATGAACAAGCTGAGCTTTTCCAATTTATAGCTTTCTCTACATTAACATCGCTTTGATCAATTACAAATCTCGTAATGTGAAAAAAGCTCTTTTTGTTTTGCCAAACGTCCCATAGATGGGAACTGTAATGACATGTGAAATCTTAACAGATTTATCACAATTGCATTGGACCGTATGTTTTGTATGTTAGTTTTTATGTATTGTCGATCTTGTGTTGTAATAATAATTAGTTATTTATAGTTCGGTTCTAGATCATGTATACATTTTCTAATACTAGAAAAGATAATACTTTATGCAATGTAAGAGAAATTTGGAAAAAATTGAAGACAGCGCTAGATGGAGTAGCTACTTTCGAACAAAGCGACTTGTTCATCGTCAGCATCCTTCTGCCTATTACTTCAACTCATGCTTAATCAACTATTTAACTCAACATTTGAAAGAAAAGAACATGAGAAATGTTTTTCTTTTTATATACGAGAGTTTGTATGAACAAGCTGAGCTTTTCCAATTTATAGCTTTCTCTACATTAACATCGCTTTGATCAATTACAAATCTCGTAATGTGAAAAAAGCTCTTTTTGTTTTGCCAAACGTCCCATAGATGGGAACTGTAATGACATGTGAAATCTTAACAGATTTATCACAATTGCATTGGACCGTATGTTTTGTATGTTAGTTTTTATGTATTGTCGATCTTGTGTTGTAATAATAATTAGTTATTTATAGTTCGGTTCTAGATCATGTATACATTTTCTAATACTAGAAAAGATAATACTTTATGCAATGTTTTATGTTAACTTCTTTTTCCTCTTCAATGCAATTATGTATTAAGTATTATGTATTTAAGTTTATTAAATTGTTAATTTTTTATTAAGTATTTGCCAATGACAATAACATAATTTTTTATGTCAACTAATGTATTATTAAATGAAAGACAATAACATTTTAAATTAAAAGCAAATTTAATTATGTTTATTTTAAAGACAATAACATAAATTTTTATGTTAACTTATTTTTTTAACAATTATATAACTATTTATTAATAAAATTTTTAGTTTTCTTTTTTTCATTAATTAGCTCCTCAAACAAATTCAAAAAGAGATTTTATTGTTATTGCTTCTTTTTTTTTAATATAAAATCAATTATGATTATTATAAATCAAGTTAATCAAAAAACATCAAATTTTTAAATATAAATGAAAAATTTCACAATACATAAGTCATAACAACAAGAGTTAAGCAAATAATTAAATTGCAGAAGCTTTTAAGAAACAACAACAACATAATTAACAATCTTTTCAACACCAAATTTATAAACAGAAAAGAAAAATACCAACTACATTGCCCATCAGCACAGCCACCCAAGATATACGGACTACCGAAAATCCACAAGGAAGGAACACCACTAAGGCCGATATCAGCATCAATTAGAGTACCATGCTACAATTTAGCGAAATATACGGGAAAAATTTAAAAAAACATGATTTCCGACGAATATAACATAAAAGACGTATATCAGTTGAAATAAAACTTACGGGGAATAAAACTGGAAGATAATGAGATACCTACCTCATATTATGTAGTCGCACTATTCACAAATATACCTGTCAACACGGCGATAAGTATAATTATGACAAAATGGAGCAAAATTGAAACATCTACGGACATACCAAAAACACCATTTTTAAAAATTCTCCAATTCTGCTTAAAGGACAACAATTATTTCAAATTTGAAGACACAATGTACCAACAGACATTTGGTATGCCAATGGGAAATCCACTATCACCGACGATTGCTAATATTGTGCTGGATTATTAGACGAAACACTACGACGACTAAAAGAGAAAAACATAAAAATCAAAAAAAATATACAAATATGTGGATGAGATCTTCGCAATTATCAAAAAAGAAGACAACGAAACAATATTGAAAACACTCAACGAATATCACAAAAAACTAAAATTCACAACGGAAACAGAAGAAAACGGATGCCTAGCCTTCTTAGACACCAAAATCTACAGAAAGGTAGAAATAACTTCATTCGATTGGTACAAAAAAGATCTAGCGTCAGGACGAATGCTAAACTACCACACGACACAACCTAAGAACATGATATTTAACACGGCGAAAAATTTTATCAACAAAGTATTAACAATCAGCGACAGAGAATATCACGAGAAAAACATAAAACAAATAAAAATCACCTTGGGAAAAAAAATTTTTCCAACATGCACTACCAAAAAACCCAAAGAAAAAAACACAAAATGAAAATGTTGGCAACCCTAAAAAATTCTTCACGCTCAACTACATACCCACACTAACAGAAGCGAGAACATTGAAAGAACTAATACCGACAGAAAACAAAAGTTTCGCGTACAAATCGAATCAAACACTGAGAACATTATTCACAAACACGAAAAGCAGAACTCCAACAATGGAACAAAGCGACGTGGTCTATGAAATCACATGCAAAGGCAAAGAAGGGGAAAACTGCAATTTAAAATACATTGGTACGACAAAAAGAGCATTGAACACAAGAGTACGGGAACACGAAAATGACTACTGGAACGAAAGAGAGACAACAGCTTTAGCGCAGCATTTAACACAACAAAATCATAAAGCAGACTTTCAAAATGTAAAAATGCTTAACATCGAGAGAAAAGGGAGCAAAAGACTTATGTTAGAAAGTCTAAGGATCCAACAAACAGCTGACGTATCGATGAATTCCAAAGAAGATATAAATGGTACAAACTCCGTCTATTCAGTCATACTATGATATCTGTGATATTAGGTTGTAGTTTTTTTTTTTTGATTTTTTGATTTTATTATGTTTGTATTAACGTATAAATGTTTTAATTTAACGTAATTTGAAGTATCTGACAAACTTTTCAGTGCATTTTAATATACATAAAAAAATTTTTGTAAGTAAAATTTAAAAAAATATTTTGTAAAATTTGTTCGAAAAAATGTTCCTTACCCAAATAAATAAAAATAAAATAAAAGACCCTGAGGATGTCTGAAAATCAGACGAAACGTCGGTGGAAAATGGAATAAAAAAACATTTTATTCGCATTAAAAGAAAATTTTTTCAATTATATATTCTTCCTTTATTTACATATTTTAACAAATTTGATATTTACATATGAGATCTTATCTTTACATAGATATTGCAACAAATAATATATAGGATCTAAAGACATTAAATAGTTTTTATTTTATTTTTTAATGATTTTTAAAGGAAAGTGGGAGGGGAAAAACCTTTATATGATTTAATAAATTCAAATACTATCTGAAAATATTTATATGCTTATAGAAGGTTTATTAGAAATAATAGACCTCTATAAGCATATAATTTTCAATTTGGTGATTTCTTTTTAATTTTACGTTACTTCTCTACATTCTCTTATCAGTGGGTAAGAGGAATTTTCAATTTTGGCAAAATAATTGTTGTTAATCCTTGTTATGAAATCGATAATTTTTTCATAACCTGTTCATGAAGAAGATTTGTAGGATACCTCCAGGGCTTTTTATTTATCATTTTAAGACATTTGTTTTGTATAATTTCTAAGCGTTTTAGGTGGCAGTTGGCAGCGTCACTCCAAATAGGACACGCGTATGTTAATATTGACCTTATAACACTTTTGAATAGGAGATTTTTGTTTTTGGGGCTTAGAAATGACCTTCTATTTAGAAGTGGCCATAATGCTTTAAATGATTTTATAGCTTTTTGGCACGTAGCCATAATATGTTGTTTAAAAGTAAGCTTTTTGTCCAAGACAACTCTGAGATATTTGACATGATTAACTACATTTATGGTATTATTTCCAATATGAAGATGACGTCTTGGCAATCTTTTGGGAGATTTGTTGAACGGAAAAATAATTGCTTGGGTCTTGTTTGGATTAATTTTGATTTTCCATTTGTGAAAATATTTACTGCAATTTACAAGTCCCTTTTCCATTTTCTTCAGGAGTGTACTTGTAAGTTTGTTTGAAGAAATTAACGCAGTATCATCTGCGTAGCAAGCAACTTTCATATATTTCGGGACTTTGAAATCGGATGTATATATCGACAAGACTGATCCTTGAGGTAACCCTGCGGTAATGGTTTTTGGAGATGATGTTTCATTATTAATCGCAACTTTAAAGCTTCTGCCGTGAATGAAATCTGAAATAAGTTTGCATAAATATTTTGGTACATTTGCATCAAGAAGTTTAAATACTAGGCCATTATGCCAAACGGTGTCAAACGCTTTTTCGATATCCAACAATATTAGACCCGTTGAACGTTTATTGTTTTTATTGCTGATTATTTGATTTTTAATTCTGTTTATTTGGTGAGTAGTGCTATGCCCTTTTTTAAATCCAAATTGTACTTTAGCAACAATAGAATTGGTCGTTACAAATTCACTAAGACGAGAATGTAGTATTTTTTCAAATATTTTACCTAAGTTACTTAATAAACTAATAGGTCTATAGCTATTTGGGTTATTTTTTGGCTTACTAGATTTGTTGATAGCTATAACCTTAGCGTTTTTGAAATGGTTTGGGAAATAGTTGAGTTTGATGCAGCTGTTAAATATTATAACCAGTAATTTTAGAGCTTTGAGTGGTAGTTTCTTTAAGAGCAGGTTGGGAACATTGTCAACCAGGAGATTTTGAGACAATATTCATTACTTCTTCTAGAGATGTATAAATTGCTGACTCAGAACTGGGATTTTCCTTCTTAAAATTATTTACTGTTGTATTTATTACTATATCCGCTGAGTAGTTGTAATTCGAAGTGAGGTTATTTGCTTTGACAAATGTATTTGCCAGGACTTCAGCCTTGTCCTTATTAGATGTTATCCTTGTATTTCCAACCTCAAGGTGAGAGATTTGATTTTTTCCTTTTCCTCGCAAGTTCCTGCTTATTCTCCAAAGTGATTTATCACCTGGTTTTAAATTGGATAATAATTGACACCATTTCTTATTGCGTTCCGAATTAATACTTTTATCAATCATGTTACTTAGAAACTTAGTACATTGATTATAAAAAGTTTGCTCGGCTATATTTGGAGATCGTTGGCTTTTTCTTTTAAAGCTTCTTAGTCTAATATATTTCACAGTACTTTCTGGTAATGTGTAATTATTTTGTTGGGTTATTTTAGGTGTAGACGCATCCCTTGCTTCGAAGACTACATATATAAATTTTTGTATTTCCTGATCAATTACTACCTTGGTATTGTATATATCCGAATTTAACGTGATTTTATTTTCTAAAAAATTCATATAAATGTTCCAGTTGGTTGCACTATAATCATAATAGTTGAGGTCAACCTGCGAGGCCACTGATCTTTTAAGTGTACACATAATGGGGCGATGGTCTGATGGTATTTCGTAATCCATTGTCTTTACGTCTATATTTAAAGCGGTATTGCTGAAAATAATATCGACTGTGGATGCTTCGCGATTGTGTTGATGGGGGAATAGGGTGGGACTATTAGGATAGTGTATAAAAAAAATTGCTTGATTGCTGTAGATTGTTGAGTGCTATTTCTGCAGTATTATTTGAACGGCAATTCCAAGACCAATGTTTGGCATTTAGATCACCAAAAACTATGTATTCTTTGGTGGAAGGTGTTAGGTTCAAGATATCAGCACAGAAGTTATGGGTATATCTTGGCGAATATAACGAAGATACAACAATAGGTCTATTATTTATAATAACTTCAATTGAGATGTTTTCGATTGATGAAGTGTTTGATATAAAGAGGTTTTTATGAGCGATAGATTTATGAATTAGCAGAGCTAATCCTCCTCCTCTAGCATCTGTTCTGTCACTTCTATATACACAATAATTTTTAAAAAAGGGTCTATGATTTTCTGAAAAAATGTTTCATTCAAAGACGCTATTTTAATATTTTCTCTTTCAATTAGTATTTCAAATTGTTTTAATTTAGAAAAGTTTGAAATGCCATTAGCAGTCAAGTGAAGCATTTTGAATTCGTTTAAATTATTAGTATAATCCATGGGCGTATTTTACCATTGACATTACAACTTTGATTTGTTGTACTTTTGAAGCGCACCTATGCAAATCATCCATAGCTGTAGTGAAAATATCAAAAAGCTCATCAATGCTAAATAAATCGTTTGTTTTCAGCTGATTAGCATATGTAGCTTTGCTGTTATTATTGATGTTATTGTTACAATTTGTGTTGTTGTTTCTTAAATTAGGAAAATCTCCCACATTAAATTGAAATTAGTTATTTTGTAGTTGTCTGCTTTTATTCGGACTTTTAGAAGTAACTCTTGTTCTAGTTTCCAAATAGAGAGAACGTAACGGACAGTTGATATCGTTTGCAGAATGATCAGTTCTCTCTTTTCCTTGTTTTTTTTGCAATTAAAGCATGTAAAAACAGCTAGCCTTTTTTCATTTGTGTTAAACGGACACACACTTGTATGATGTTGTTCTGCACATGTCATACATGCAGCACTTCGATGGCAATGTTCACCGCCATGGCCATACATCAAGCAGTTCCAGCATTGAGTTGGTTTGTTCTTGGATTTCGATTTGTATTTTTTCCAAGAAATTATAATATTAGAAATTGTTCGTACATTTTTTAAAGCAGTTGGATTAAAATTTTTACGAACAAATTGAACTTTATAAACTGCATTATTGTTTGAACTGAATTTGGTGACTATTTCAGTTACGGAAGAGGGGGATAGGTTGTAGTTTTTTAGCTCCTTGGAGATTTCCTCAGAGCTTATGCGGGGTAAACCGTGTGAAAAGGTGGTGTATAACCTATTTTCTTTGGAGCCATAAGAATGAAACTCCATCTTATTCTCTTTAAGTATTTGCTTGTAGCATTCGTACATTTTATTACTAGAAGCAAAAATTTTGGTGCCAATTGAAGTACGTTTGAAAATGCAATCCTTACCAAGCAGCTTTTGTATTTCTGTAAATGAAGCGTTAGCTTCTACAACAATGGGTGGAGGTTTGTGTTCCTTAACATCGTTAATATTTGATACGGGAGTTACGTCCATATCATTGAGGCCAGCAAGCAGGCTAAATCTGTTGCTTGAAGTTGGCGCCATGTTCGGGTTAACAAAACCCGGAGGAAGTTTTGTCATCCTATTCACAAGTTTTCTTTTTGATGAAGATTTGGCCCCTGGGGCCATCGCAAAATTTTTATTCCTGTTTTAAGCTGGATTGTCTACCACGTGAGTTCAAATGAGATCAAGAATAGGCAATTGCAAAAACAAAAATATACACTTGTTTTTAATTTTAAATAGTTGTACTCTAAGCGCTTTGATTTTTTACACAACCGTTCGTAAAGAGAGTTAGATTCGAACTCATTAAAAGGAAAAAATGACTAAAAAGCTCAAATAAACAATCAAACTATAAATTGCTATGTTTAAAATATAAACTTAAATTATCTTAAAATTTTTATCTTAACCTTGTGACACAAACAATGTATGTCACACAATTTGCTTCCAGATTCATTTTGCTATGTCGCAATTCTCTGTCCGATGTTGGTTCCCATCTCATCCATATATGATTCTTGCCTTTGTTTGTACAGAACCGAGTGTGAGATATTGTGATAATACCTCCATAAATCAATTTGTTCAATATTCGGAGATCTTTGTTCTTTTGAAGAAACTAATTTCATTATGGATGTATTTACGGATACTGCACATTCCTTAATATTCTTCATATTATCAACATTATCAGGCATGTCACAGAAACAAATTCCGATCGAAAGTGGAATTGAAACCGTATATGGCTTCTTCAGAAAACGTAAACCGACAAATGTTATCGATATGAAACCACTTTTAATTTCTTAAGTGGAATTGATATTTTAAGTAGCATAGATACCAAAAAACTATCCAGAACAACTTAAAGTTAATAAAAAAAACTATTGGTTTATTTATTTTAGCAAAATATAGACATTTCAATCTTTAAAATGAATTTTATTACCAATTTAAAAGAAAATGATTTTTAGATGACGAAAAATACAAAACGTCGTAAACTAATTATTGCCACCTTTTTATTTCATACAAACCACTTTTTGTTTAGTGCAAAATATTTGTTTTTTCTAACAAAATACAACGCTGACAGCAAAATGGCGAAGCAAAACAAACGAAAAAGAAAAACTACTGAGTAAACATGTAAGTATTAGAAAATTTATTTTTAAAATTTTTTAATTTTTTTATTATTAAAGGGGAAAACATCGCAGTTCGGCACAAGAGAAAATTTTCCTTGAATATATGGAGTGCCATCAGGATATAGCTAGGGGGTTTGTGAAGGGATATCAGGCTGTTGTGGAGAGTCATTGGGAAGACCTGACAGGAAAATTAAATTCTTTTGGCCCACCATCTAAAGATTTTTCAACGGAATGTTGGTTTCGTTCCTCTATTACTGCAACAATGGATATGCCGGGCATTTTTATATTTTTATTTATTTATTTTATTTATTTAACACAACACAATCTTAAAATTTCGCTTTATATTCTTTTTCTTTCCAACAATCAGCTGTGTATTTTTCGTTACGTTGCCATATTTAATACACAAAAATATCTTTTTAATTTTTTTTTTCGATTTAATGAAAGCGACAAATTTCTGAAGAAGCTAAAACGAAACCGATCGATTTGGCAATACGGAATCAAATCGATTTCGATTTTGTTCTGTGACATGCCTGTATATTCCAGACATGGTAGAATGGCATAAACTAAAACATTCGAGCCAAATATTAAAACAAACTCCCGTATCCATGTTATGGCAATAGACTGAAAGATAGATATAAGGATTAGTGTAAAATTCTGCAAGGAAGATTTACTTTGTTTTTAGCTAGAATTTTTAATAAAACGTCAGTGCATTACCTTAATAAGTTCATTTGGTGATTGCGCATGTATTATCAATATATTTATAGTGTCTTCCATGCGCACTGAACTGGAATCATTACGAATCGATTTAAGAAACTGTGTCAGCGTAGTTTCACACATTTGTATTTCTTGTGTATTATCTTCCAACATCATAAAAAGTCCATCAATAATATCAAATAGATAACCATATTATTTTCTGGTACAGCATTCACAATCGAAATCCAGGATATAACATATTTTCGCACAATATAATTCTTTACAGAAATGCGTTCCTTAAGAAGAGGTATTAAAGCTTCTAGATTCAAAGTTTGTGAACAACATCTTTAAGTAAACGATCCAACAGGAATAGGCCACAAGACGCCAGCAGCAAATAAATCGGGGAAGAAGGGTATAATGGAGCCACCACGTTATACAAGGATCACACGAAAAATACCGGACACGTAAATCTTGATCGTTTAAACAATTGGGAATGGCATATTTTGAAGAGTCCTAAAGAAACAAAAATTAACTTGAACTTTTAATTTAATTAATTACTTACCTTTGTAGCCGCCAAACCAATTGAACCTCCCTTTCTTTTATTAGATTCCCGGGAAGAGGCAAAGCCATTGGACAACACCTCTATAAGTTTTCGCGTTTGGGCATTTATTTTTCATATTAAACTCTAACCATTCTGTGTGCAATATCACTTGAATCATTTAAATAATCAGCTTTTTTTTTTTAAATATATATGTATAAAGCATTAACTTTATTTATGTCTATATTTTTGTTTATTATAACAAATTAAGTTAACACTTCACAATTAATTTCACTTTCCGACAGCCAGTAATGAATAATACCCGGTAATTCACAAACATTGCTGTTTAACGAAAAAAATTCAAAAAAACAACTCTACAACAGCAACAATGACAGTCATATGTTTACAAAAATTGTTTATGTGTTAGATTCGGTCATTCATTTCTTGTAGGGATGGTATAGTAGTAAACTCGTGTAATATTATTTTTTATCGTAAATCAATAATAACTTTGTTATAACACAATATGAAGATTAAAAATTGCTGTTTAATTTTTTTTGACGCTCACAGTATATAATTCTCTTGATGGTTTAGTTCTAATAAACAATAAAATGGAGAAGCTACACGCTAAAATGAGAAGGAAGATGCATGTACACTTAATGAAATGTTTTAAATAAGTTTTCTTTTCGTCCGCAACGCTATTATTGTTGAAATTGACATAATCGATTCAGCTAAGTCCGAGTTTTGGGACTTGTCAACCGCTTGACATCAAGCATCGTGTACGTGTGCTTGACGTTAGCCTATATATTTGCTGTACGACCTGTACAGCATTCATTTTTAATTTTACTTTGAAGTGTCAACAGCGAGAGAAACAAAATAGAAAAAAATAAAAAGTGTTAATTTTAATTTTATTTTATTTTTATTTATTTATTTATTCATCCTTTATTTACAATTTTATTTACAAGATATATACAGTATGAGATCTTATCAACTAGATATTGCAGCAAATAATATAATTTGTTTAAAGAAACTAAAAACAAGTTGTTCATTTTAAATATATTAAAGGTAAAATAGGGAGAAAACCTTTATGTGTATGTACAAGTTAATAAGTCAAATATAAATAGAAAATTTATATGGTTATAACGAGACTATTATCAATAATAGTCTTCCATAATCATATTATTTTCAATTTGATAATTTTCAATTAGTTTTACCTGAAATCCATGCATTCTCTTAACATTGGATAAGAAGAACTTTCAATTTTGTCAAAATACTTATTATTAAGCCTTGTTATAAATTCGGTAATTTTTTCATTACCATACTCCTGATGAAGAAGGTGCGTAGGATAAAGTAGGTTTTTGTTTTTATAGTTTAAATTATATCGTCTGTTTAAAAGGACCCATATCGCCCTTAAAGATTTTATGGCTTTTTGACACGATTGGTCAATGCGATTTGTAAAGAGAATCTTTTTATCAAGTATGACGCCTAGATATTTAACGTTATCTCTAATTTCAATGTTTTCGCTACCAAATACTATTTGGCGTAAAGGTAGTCTCTTAGGAGATTTGTTGTAAGGAAAGTTAATGGCTTGTGTCTTGTTGTGATTAATTTTTATTTTCCATTTGTGAAAATATTTATTGAATGCCAAGAGCCCTCTTTACATTTTTTTAAGGAGAGCACTGGTTAATTTGCTTTAAGAGACTAAAGCTGTATCATCCGCATAATACGCAATCTCCATGTACGATGGTACTAGGAAATCAGGTGTAGATAGAATAAAGTAAAGGAGATAGTACTGAGCCTTGGGGTAGCCCAGTTGAGATAGTTATTGGGGACGAGTAAGTCTTATTAACTGAAACAGTAAACTGCCTATTATTTAAAAAGTCTGCAATTAGTTTGCATAAATATTTAGGGACGTTAGCTTCTAATAGTTTGAATATAAGTCCATTGTGCCAAACGGTATCGAATGCTTTTTCGATGTCTAACAGTATCATACCTGTTGACCATTTGTTGCGTTTGTTTCTAATGATTTTATTTCTTAATCTGTTTATTTGGTGTGTTGTGCTGTGTTCCCTTTTGAAAACAAATTGAGCACTAGAAATAACCGAATGTTCAGTAACAAAGTCATTTAAGCGAGAATGTATTACTTTTTCAAGTAGTTTCCCTATATTACTTAATAAACTTATTGGTCTGTAACTACCAGGGTTGTTTTTGGGTTTGTTTGATTTGTGAATTGCAATGATTTTGGCGTTCTTGAATGGACTTGGAAAATAGTTAATTTTGATGCAACTGTTAAATATTATCACTAATAATTTTAAGGCTTTGGGTGTAAGTTTTTTTATTAGAAGATTAGGTATATCATCAAAGCCTGGAGTTTTAAAGGGCTTTAGAGATGATACCAGATGTGTCATTTCACTTAGAGATATGAGCATAGCTCCATCATATGTTTGAGGTTCACACATAAAATTTCTTACAGTTGATGTGACAAGGTGGTCAGATGGGTGCTGATAATTACATGTAAGGCTATTAGCCTGGGTAAACGAATTGGCCAATAATTCAGCCTTTTCAATGTCAGTGGTTACGATAGAATTACCTATTTTAAAGTCGGGAATTTTATTGACTCCTTTGCTTCGCAGGCTTCTACTTATTCTCCAAAATGATTTGTCACCTGGTTTAAGATTTAATAGTAGTTGAGACCATTTCCTATTTCTTTCCACATTGATATTTTTGTCTATTAATTTGCTTAAAAACTTAGAATATTGATTATAAAAATTGGCTTCAAAAACATTGGGGGCCTCTGTGACTTCTTTTCTTGAACGATCTTCTTAACCTTATATATTTGATGATATTCTCAGGTAAAATAACTTTATCGGATGGGTACATTTTTGGTGATATCTCTAGCTTCTCTAGATATCTCTAGCTTCTAAGATAATCTTATTAAATTTATTAATTTCTCTATCAATTGTCGTAATAGAACAGTATGAGTTAGTATTAAAAGTAATTTTGTCATCAATAAAATTTTTAAATATATTTCAATTGGTAAACTTATAATCATAATAACTTAAGTCTACCGATTTTGCAATGGAGCGCTGAATTGAGCAAGTGATCGGGAGGTGGTCAGAAGGGATCTCGTAATCCAATGCTTCTAGTTTAAAATTGAGAGTTGTGTTGGTTAAAACTAAATCAATAGTTGAAGGTCCACGACCACTTTGATGTGGATAACAAGTAGAATCAGCCGTACGATAAACAAAAAAGTTACAAGATTGATGTAAGTGGTTTAGTACGTTACCCGCAGTGTTGTTTGCTTGGCAGTTCCATGCTGTGTGTTTGGCATTTAAGTCACCAAAAATTATATACTCTCTCCTTGAAGAAGTTGTTCCAACATATCATTTGCAAAATCCGGGGTATACCGAGGAGAGTACGATGATGTTATTATAATAGGTATATTGTTTATGGTAATTTCGATGGATATACTTTCAATAGATTTTGTTTTTGCCAATGGGAGTTTTTTGTGACGTATAGTTTTATGAATTACAAGAGCGACGCCACCGCCTCTTGATCCGCCAATTCTGTCATTTCAGTAGATGAAATAGTTTTTAAAATACGGTTTGTGACTTTCATTGAGAAATGTTTCATTAAGCGATGCAATTTTAAAATTTTCTCGTTCCAATAAATACTCAAATTGAGTTAATTTAGCATAGTTAGAAATGCCATTAGCATTCCAGTGTAACATTTTGAATACGTTTGAATTATGGTAAGCCATGAGCATACTTTACCATGGACATTACAACTTTAACATGTTGTACTTTTGTAGTACATTTACGCAAATCTTCCATTGCTGTTGAAAAAATGTCAAACAGTTGATCAACACTGAATAGATCGTTGTTTATTTTTACTTGATTGGCATATGTAACGTTGCTACTATACCTGTTGTTATTGGGGTGGCTGTAATTGAAATTTCTGTTGATGTTTGGGAAATCTCCACTGGTATACTGAAAATCGTTACGACTTTGTTTGTTGTTGCGTTTGGTAGCCTTTGCCCTTGTCTCGAGATAAAGGGAACGTAAGGGGCAATTAATGTCATTAACTGAATGGTCAAATCGCTCATTTCCATGCTTTTTGCAGTTAAAACATGTGAAGGCTGCAGGTCTTTTTCCACTGGTATTGTATGGACAGTCTTTTGTATGATGTTCACCGGCACAAATCATGCAAGCTGCACGTCGATGGCCATACATTAGGCAATTCCAACATTGGGTTGGATTACAATTTTTTTTTTGGTTTGTACTTCTTCCATGTAATGATGACATTCCAGATAGTTCTTATATTTTTCAACGAAACTGGGTTGAATGTTTTGCGTAAGAAACTCACCTTGTACACAGCGTTGTTGCTGGAACTGAATTTAGTATTGACTTCGACTACGGAGGAAGGAATTAAATTATAGCTTTTTAATTCAGACACTACATCATCGGTATTGATTTTCGGCAAGCCGTATAGGAAAATGGTGTACGACCGGTTATCATTGGAGTTGAAAGAATGGAACTCCTTTTGGTTTTCTTTTAAAATTTGTTTACAACAGTTTGAAATTTCATGTATATAGATGTACTTTTGTAGATACATTCCTTACCCAAAAGTTCCTGGATGGTGGTAAAGGGTGTTTCGGCAGCCACAACAATGGGTGGAGGCTTGCGTTGTTTTGTCACAATAGTATTGTTGATGTTGCTGTCTGGAACAATGTCCATATCATTTAAGTCTGCCAGAAGGCTGAACCTATTGCGTGATGTAGTCGCAGAGTTTTCTGGCAGTGGCCGTTTAATAATGATCTTTTTCTTTGAAGAGAGCCTCTTGGCTCTGATTGCATTTTTGGCCCCTCTTGTTTGAAATTTATAATTGGTTTTATTTCAGATTGCTACCACGTGCCTAAGTCCGGTTATAACTATGTATGTAGTAACAAAAATGTAATGCAGTTGTTGGTGTTGTTTTTTATTTTTATTTTACTGTTTGTTTACTATGCGCTTTTAATAATTACACGACCGTTCGTGAAGAGAATTAGATTCGAACTGAAGTGTTAATTTTAATGTGATTTCAAACTTATTTGCTTTTTAATAAATAAAATAAATAAAATTTGTTAATAGGCCAAGTTTCCTAACGTTTTATTCAGAAAAGAATTAAAAAAAATCACTTTTTTCATCCGACATTTTTAGCGTTCGTACTGTGTGAAATCTCGTTTAAAGTGTGTACGTGCTTGATGAGAAAATACAATACATTCATCAAAATCTCTCATCCAGCATGCCAAAAATCTAAAGGGCAATATACACTAATCAAATTCCCATCCAGCATTATGATGGTATTAGTGAAAATTTGTTAGTATGTGTGACACCGACGATGCTGGATGGAAAATCAAAAATTTTAGATTTTGGCATGCTGGATGAGAGATTTTGATGAATGTATTGTATTTTCTCATGCTGTACAGATCGTACAGCAAATGTATATGCTATCGTCAAGCGCACGTACACGATGCTTGATGTCAAGCGGTTGACAAGTGTATAGTGGCCTTAAAGGGCAATATACACTAATCAAATTCCCATCCAGAATTATGATGGTATTTGAAAATTTGTTAGTATGTGTGACACCGACGATGCCGGATAGAAAATCAAAAATTTTAGATTTTTGGCATGCTGGATGAGAGATTTTGATGACTGTATTGTATTTTCTCATGCTGTACATGCCGTACAGCAAATGTAAATGGTAACGTCAAGCACACATACACGAAGCTGGATGTCAAGCGGTTGAAAAGTGTATAGTGGCCTTAAAATTTTGGATTTTCCATCCAGCATCGTCGGTGTCACACATACTAACAAATTTTCACTAATACCACCATAATGCTGGATGGGAATTTTCCCAGCTAGCATTTTCAATCGTAGAACACTCTTCCGCGATTGGAGCAGGCGATTAAATTAATCCGCGATGTCGTATTTCAATCGCGCAAGTTGAGAGCAACGGTCGTAACTGTGTCATGACGGCGACTCTTCCATATGAGTTGTCTACGATGCGCCGAAAAGAATCGCCCAGACTCTTTTATTCCTACTTCAAACGAGCCTTGCAACAATCGCCTGAAAGAGTCGTCTACGATGCGCCAAAAGGGTCTTGAAACGATCATTCTTGGCGATCTTTAATTGATTCTAAAATGCTTAAAATTCTGCTACAAAATAAAAGGAATTGTTCTTTATTTTATTTATATTTTTTTAAATACTTTTGTATTTTTAATATTAATATTTAAATGTTAAATTTTTAAATGAAATTAAGAAAACAGTGAATTCAGTTATGAAATTAAAAAAAGAAAATAGAGAAAAAATATGTAAAAAATAAAATTATGTTTTCCCAAACACCCTTCTTGGTTCGATCACTCTTCCTGAGTCGGAAACAAGCATGAACGAAGTGTTGCTGTAGAACCTTATTTATTCCTGCATCTTATTTATTCCTGCAGACATCTGTAAAAAAATTAATTAGGATGCTGTAATAGCATTTCGTAAAAAGTACTTGTTATAATTTTCGAAATATTGAATACCTGAACACTGGGCTTATTTTTTGTTCCACGCCAGCTCAATTTTGCAGCCACATCATCGCTCAGGACTTTTTTAATAGAATTCCTGGTAAAGGAGTTGAAGCAGTCGCCACCGACTTTACCAATAATGTACTTCCGAAAAAAGATAGGTATAGATAGAAAGATATATATAAGTTAAGGCATGTCACACATTGTGAAAGACATGCCAACAAATATTCGCGCCGCAAATATGGCGAATAAGTCAGGCCGCCAATTATGTCGTCCAATATGGTGAACAAATCAGTTCACCATTCATTTTTCTTGTTTAAAAGAAAACATACCGCCCAATATGACGGACATTCATATGTCGTCATTCATTTCTGTAAAAATAAATATGTTGCCACCCAACATGACAAATTTAGTGCATTTATTTTATAAATGTTTTGCCCTCATCAAATTACTCACAACGGGCACGAGTATGCCGCAATCTCGTATTGCTGTGTTTTACATATGTCATCATGTCGCAATATCATATTGCATTCCCAGGCATTTTTAGTTATTATTTTTCTGGCACCAATTACGGCCATTCACACTTTTAATTGTTTTGGGTATCAGTTTCACCAAACATTTCTTCAAACCGCTGCATTTTATTTAATTGTCTTGTCCCCTAATTCTGCAGTGTAAACAGTCCTCAAGTCAGTGCACTTGAAACTTCCACGATTTATGATTGTGAAACCAAGGCACTTGACTTGAATTTATGTCAACCATATGTTTTGGTTGAGTTGCGGGTTTTTTTTGATGATTTTTGGTTTGGCTTGCTTTAGCATTTTTTCGGTGGTGTTTCTCTATCGCTGAGGAATTGACTTTTCTTTTATATTGATTACCATTAAGGAAAATAGTTTAGTTTTTGTCGTAAACTCAAACCCACATAGTCGGGTAACGATTTTGTTCCTGAAGCAAAATCAGTAAATATAAAGTGTTACTAAACCAATTTTAAAAATTAAAATCTGTAAATATAAATTGCTACTAAAATTATAAAGTAAACCAATTTTAAAAATAAAATCGGTAAATATAAGTGCTACTAAAATTATAAACCAATTTTAAAAATAAGAAATAAACTGCTATTAATTGAATTTAAATCTGTTGAAGAGTCAATTCCTACCTGTTAGGAAGAAGATAAGTACAACGTAAGTACAACATTAAAACCAACATAACCATCTCAATAACAATATCAACCACCACCAATTGACGTAAAATAATTGGCGCCCAACTCGGCTAAACCCGTGATAAAAAAGAATAATAAAAAAACAGAAAACCTGGAGAAATTTTTTGTGAACATTTTACCAATTTACTTTGAAAAATTTCAACACCAAAATAATTAAAAAAAAACTCTTGGAAAACGCCAAACCCGTGATAAAAAAACAGAAAACCTGGAGAAATTTTTGTGAATTAACTGTGAAAAATCCCAACATCAAAATAATTTAAAAAAAACGAGTTCAAATCTTGGTAAACGTGAATTAACAACTTAAGATCGTAAGACCCGGCGTATAAAAAATTAACTATCGATAAAACATCAAAAATACAACGACTACATTTGTTCAAAAAAAAATTTTTGTGCAGTCAAGCAGCTTAAAAGAAGGAAGACTTCATAATCATCAAACTCCGCATCATCAAAACTACTGGCGCTCCATACAAACGCAGTAAGCAACATCAACAAGGGACATGAAGTTAAACATTTTTTTGTAAGTTAAATTAAGCAATTTTACCAAATTTTCCAAATTTAGATTAAAACTTAAAATCAATAAATTTTACATAAAATAAATCCATTGTAAGCTAAATTTTTTTAAAAAAAATAACTAAAAATTCTATACTTAAAACTAAATTCTATATAGTGAACAAAAATTATTATAAAGAATACTATTTAAAATTTTAAAATTGTTCTATACTAAATTCAACCAAACAATCATTATTATAAGCTCAAATTTTATTTTTTTTTTTTTGTAATTGCAAAATCTTTATATATGTTTTTTATCGTACTAAGTGTGGATTTTTTTTTTTTTTAATTTTTTTTCTGGCAATTGAATAACAAATACTAGTCGTAGAGTTACAATTAAATGCAGACAGAAGATATGACCCTCTTAGAGACAGAAGATCTTCTATCTAAACTTTCAAATTTAACAATTCGCGACACACGCATAAATACCAATATGAACGCGGAAACTGTCCAAACTCTCCTCGAAACAGCTATTGTTCAGGCCACAAATCGCACTAGGCAAGACTTCCAAGATACCATCAATGAACTTAGTAATAGACTTCAAGCCTTAAAATCTACCGCGTTGATTGTCGAACATAGAACAATTGAAATCATTGCAGGTGTTCAATGCGACGAGACATTGGATATCTAAAGTCGGTCCCCGAATTCAGGGGTGACGCCAATAAAAACGTCTCTTGGCGACAGGCTGCGGTTACAGCCCTCAAACTCTTTGAGCCCTTCGCAGGAAGCTCAAAATACTACCAAGCAGTCGCAATACTGCGCAATAAAATTATTGGAAATGCTGATTCGGTGCTTAGTGCAACACGGTTTTGAATTTTCATGCCATTATAGAACGACTAGACTTTGCGTACTCTGACAAAAAGTCAATCTATACGTTAGAGCAAGAACTCTCAATATTACGACAAGGCCAAAAGACTCTACTTCAGTTCTACGACGAAGTAGAACGCAAGCTAACAGCAATTGTGAATAAAGTTTTAATGTCTCATCAAAACGACGCCTCTTTGATAGCTTCATTTAATATAAAATACCGGCAAGATGCACTCCGTGTCTTCATTTCAGGACCGCAAACCCCTATGCACTACCTTATTTTCGTGCAAACCTACTGATTTACCTTCAGCCCTAGCAATGGCTCAGGAACTTGAGACGAATCATAACAGATATCACTTTGCTGAGATTTACAGCAATGGGTTAAACAGAAACTTCTCTACACAACAGCAACCCCAAAGAGCACCTTACATGCAGAACCATAGAAATGGCACCAACAGGCTATTTAACTCAACTAGTTTCCAACAAAGACCACAACAACCCCACTATCGAACAAACTCAAATCGAAATGTTGAACATTCCTCAAATTCTCGATATCAGACACAAAATCTCCCTCAAACCAACCAAAAAACTTTCGTGCCACAACCACGCAATCATGCATTGGACACAGATGTCAGTATGAGGTCAATAAGATCTAATAATTTCCCACAAGGATTTAAAAGAACTTCAGAATCAGGTAGATTTAACAATAACAAATTTCAAAGGATCAATCACCTGAATGAGCAACTTCCTATCGACGGCGATTTAAGGTATCAGGAACATGCTGAAGAAATATGCAAGGGACTAGTAAATACCACATATAATGACAACATTAATTTTTTAGGGGAAGATCAGCCCTCCCCTATGTTGAACGAACAATAGGTGGGCATAATATCAAACTTTTGGTAGACACAGGTGCCACTAAAAGTTACATAAAAAATTCCGAAAAACTTAAGGGAATAAGACAATTATCACGACCCTTCTTAGTCAAATCAATTCACGGAGCAACTGAAATTAACCACGGTACCCTTGTAAATGTTCTCAACACTACCGAAACCTATCTACTCCATAACCCACCCCTCTTTGATGGTATAATAGGCTTCAGTTTAATAAAAAGAGCAAACGCAATAATAGACGCAGGTAAAGACACTATTTTTTTTGACGGTGGTCAAATAAAACTGAAATATTTAAATTTGAATCTGGTACATTCGCTAACGGAACAAAAAATTCCCATGAATGTCGAAGAATCTTTTTTTAAAATGATCCAGGAAAATGACGGTGTTTTTGCAAACCCCGACGAAGCGCTACCATTCAATACTAACATCTCGGCCACTATAAGAACAAAGGACCAAGAACCTGTCTACTCTAGGTATCAGGCTTACCCAATGTCCATGGTCGAATTTGTAAATAGCGAAGTTCAGAAACTTCTAAAAGATGGCATTATCAGACCTTCACGGTCACCATATAACAGCCCTGTTTGGGTTGTTGGCAAAAAAGGCATCGATGAGCACGGCAGACCTAATAAACGCTTCGTATTCGACTACACAAAATTCAACTCGAAAACCGTGTCTGATAAATACCCCATTCCAGACCCATCTATCATCTTGGCTAACCTTGGAAGGGCTAAATTCTTCACTACGCTAGACCTTAAAAGCGGCTTCCATCAAATAAATCTCATCGAACGTGATCGCGAAAAGACTGCATGCAGTGTAAATAACGGTAAATATGAATTCTGTCGATTACCGTTCGGATTAAGAAGTGCACCCAGCATCTTTCAGCGAGCTATCGATGACGTTTTAAGAAAGGAAATCGGTAAATCCTGCCACGTCTATATAGACGACATCATTGTATTCTCTGACACCGAGCAGAGTCATATAAATGATATCGACAGGATATTACAGAAACTCTACGAAGCGAATATGAGGGTCTCCATAGATAAATCTAAATTCTTTAAAACATCGGTTGAATTTTTAGGATTTGTCGTCACCACCAATGGCATAAAAACCTGTCCGAGCAAGGTTGCCGCCATCATCGACTATGAACCTCCCAAAACCTTAAGGGCCCTCAGATCGTTCCATCATCGACTATGAACCTCCCAAAACCTTAAGGGCCCTCAGATCGTATTGGTACGCGTCAATCAAAACACATACACATAGCGTTAGACAATGAGGCCATATCTGCTTTTAACAAGCTAAAAAAACTTCTCGCTTCAGAAGACATACTACTCCTCTATCCCGATTTTAGCAAGCCTTTTGATTAACAACTGACGCCTCCTCCCACGCCATCGGCGCCGTCCTTTCACAAGAAGGACGGCCCATTACAATGATTTCACGTACTCTTTCAGCCACTGAAGAAAATTATGCCACTAACGAAAGAGAGCTCCTAGCCATCGTATGGACCATCAAAACACTCAGGCATTACCTTTATGGCGTAAACCAGTTAAACATTTTCACTGACCATCAACTTCTAACCTTCGCCATTTCTGAACGAAACCCTAATTCAAAACTGAAACGATGGAAAGCTTTTGTAGAAGAATTTTCACCTACGTTTCATTATAAACCAGGTAAAGACAATGTTGTAGCAGACGCTCTTTCCAGACAATTTCTCAATGTTGTCACTGATACAGCATCACAATCTTCATTGCAAGCTTGTGCCAGTGAAATCTCACTTACCAAAATAATCCCAGCGGTCGAAAATCCAATAAATTGTTTTAGAAATCAAATCATAATTGTTCACGGTACCGAATCTGGTCGAGAAACGAAAATCCTTTTCAGAGACCGTATACGCCACTGCATTACATTCACAAATCTTGACGAGCTCCCTGGTAAAATCAAAGACGTAGCAAACCTGCAAGTAGTTAACGGAATTCACTGTGATCTCCACACATTAGGACAAATACAACATGCTTTGACAACAGATTTGCCGTCAGTTAAATTTAAATACGCGAATAAACAAGTCACGTATGTCTTCAATGTCGACGATCAGAATGAAATTCTACTTAATGAACACACTAGAGCTCATCGCTCTCCAGCCGAAAATGTGAAACAAATCCTCCGAGACTACTATTTCCCGAACTTCAGGAAAAAGGCAAAGCAAATTGCTCTGAATTGTAAAACATGCAGACAGACAAAGTACTGTAGACATCCAAAAAACCATGAAATAGGTCCCACTCCTATCCCATCCATCTCAGGCGAAATATTGCACATAGATATTTACAACACAGATAAAAAACTATTTTTGACGTGTGTAGATAAATTTTCCAAATTCGCAATAGTTAAAAGCATAGCTTCCAGGGTTATCATTGACGTTAAGCCAGCCCTTATTGAAATTTTGAATTTTTTCACAACCAGGACAATATGTGACAACGAAAAAGCCCTCGTTTCTAACACCATAAAAACACTTGCAAAGGATCATTTTGGAGCAAGTATTTTCATAACACCGCCATTGCACAGCACTACAAATGGACAAGTCGAACGTTTCCACAGCACCCTCATGGAAATTGCTAGGTGTCTGAAAATTGACGACCCAACGGCCGACTCTTTGGAAACAATACTTATGGCAACGGCAAAATATAACAGAACAATTCACTCTACCACTAAAGTCAGGCCAATCGACATAATCCATTCTGTCTGAGAAGACCTTAGGAAAACAGTACAGTTAAGACTCATCGATAAACAAAAAAGTGACCTTACATTTCACAATGAAAAAAGAATGACCAAAACATACAGCCCTGGTGAAACAGTGTTTGTAAAAAGAAACAAGCGTTTAGGCAATAAATTCTCAAAAGTCTATGACCAAAAAATAGTACAGGCAGATTTAGGAACCACTCTAAGAATTGACAATTAAATAGTTCATAAAGATAACATACTACTCCTTATTGCAGAACCCTAATTTTGTGGAACACTATCCCAACTTTAAACTCCACCATTTTCGACTACAGCTCCTCTCACTATATACCAGTTGCAGATGGGCCGGTTGCTATTTTTGAAAATTACAAAACCCTGGCTCACGTAACCAACCTAACTGATTTCATATCAATAATTGCAGAGACGAAAACCCTTTCACAAGTGTTCCCTGGGTCCAACATGAGAAAATTACTCCTATCCGACGTTAACGAAATAGAAAAAATGTTGAACGCACTATGGGTCCACCATAGGCATGCACGTAGTCTCAACATAATTGGTACTGCATTAAAAGTTATTGCTGGCATACCAGATTATGATGATTTCAATGATGTGCGAACTAATCTCTGCTAACAACAGACAAATCATAATTAACACTGAAACAGAAGCGCAAATTAATAATTTAACTCGTACCGTCAACTTACTTCTCAATAAAACAAAGGAACGTGACCTCGACTCAGACCTGCTGAACAGTAGGAACAGAGCGGTTTTAAGGGAACTCGATAGATTATCGCTATCTATAGCCCTAGCCAAGGCCGACATCATAAATCCTACGTTGCTTGATACCCCGGAAATAAATTTTATCTTAAATTCAGAAAACAATCTTAACATCAGTACAAGCGAAATTGTCGCCAATTCAGAGTTAAAGGTTTTGCAAAACATGGAAAGTATAACATTTTTAATTAAGTTCCCTATAATTAACCAACTATGTAATAAAAAATTATTTTTCCCGTAATACATAATAATAAAATCTTATCATTTGAATCTAATCAAGTAGCCAAATGTATGAATAGCTACGTTATATTAAAAAACTGTACAAGAAAAGCCTTTTCCTCATTTTGCCAGAAACTTAGAAGCACCAATGAATTTTGTCTTGGAAACTTACTCAACAAAAATACAGGTCATTGCAACACAATTTCGGCACATAGCATGCCAACCATCAATCCTATTGACGACGGTATCGTCATCATAAATGACCAGCCAGCGAGCATTTCAGGCCAAGACAAGGAAAGAAATCTCCCAAAGGGCACCTTTCTAATTACCTTTGAAAATGAACTCATCAACAATATGAAACTGATAAATCTTAGGAAAATCGATTTCATTAGCCCTGAAATCCCTATTGCTCACTCTGTTAACTTTTCAGACCACATACCATTGTTATCTCAAATATGGCGAATAAGTCAGTCCGCCAATTATGTCGTCCAATATGGTGAACAAATCAGTTCACCATTCATTTTTCATGTTTAAAAGAAAACATACCGCCCAATATGACGGACATTCATATGTCGTCATTCATTTCTGTAAAAATAAATATGTTGCCACTCAACATGACAAATTTAGTGCATTTATTTTATAAATGTTTTGCCCTCATCAAATTACTCACAACGGGCACGAGTATGCCGCAATCTCGTATTGTTGTGTTTAACATTTGTCATCATGTCGCAATATCATATTGCATTCCCAGGCATTTTTATGTATTATTTTTCTGGCACCAATTACGGCCATTCACACTTTTAATTGTTTTGGGTGTCAGTTTCACAAAACATTTCTTCAAACCGCTGCATTTTATTTAATTGTCTTGTCCCCTAATTCTGCAGCGTAAACAGTCCTCCAGTCAGTGCACTTAAAACTTCCACGATTTATGATTGTGAAATCAAGGCACTTGACTTGAATTTATGTCAACCATATGTTTTGGTTGAGTTGCGGTTTTTTTTGATGATTTTCAGGTTTGGCTTGCTTTAGCATTTTTTCGGTGGTGTTTCTCTGTCGCTGAGGAATTGACTTTTCTTTTATATTGATTACCATTAAGGAAAATAGTTTAGTTTTTGTCGTAAACTCAAACCCACATAGTCGGGTAACGATTTTGTTCCTGAAGCAAAATCAGTAAATATAAAGTGTTACTAAACCAATTTTAAAAAATAAAATCTGTAAATATAAAGTGCTACTAAAATTATAAAGTAAACCAATTTTAAAAATAAAATCAGTAAATATAAGTGCTACTAAAATTATAAACCAATTTTAAAAATAAGAAATAAACTGCTATTAATTGAATTTAAATCTGTTGAAGAGTCAATTCCTACCTGTTAGGAAGAAGATAAGTACAACGTAAGTACAACATTAAAACCAACATAACCATCTCAATAACAATATCAACCACCACCAATTGACGTAAAATAATTTATATACACTTATGCTCACATAATTAAATCATGGGTATGCAATGAAATGTTTTTGTAGTTTTTATCTTAAACCAATTTCTTCCGATTCTAACCTTACTATTTTGTGCAACCCTGCTATGGTAGTAGTTGTTTGCATTGATTGAAGCAAAATTAAAAATTTGGGTATTCCCCGAAAAATATGGAAAACCTCAAAAAGGTCATATGCGCTGTGCTCACATAATTAAGTCACCACGCATATCGTGAGCAAATTAGTGTTTTGAAGTTTTTTTTGCGGTTTAAATAATAAATAAATTAAAAACAACTAAATTAAAAACAAATAAAATCAGCTGAAATGCTATGGGTAAACAAAAAAAGTTCAAATTCGGCTGAAGAGAAAATAATATGGGATTGTTTCCAAAGATACAATAATATTGCAAAAGTAGTGGAGATTTTGAACCTTTCTCGGGGTAAAATTACAAATGCCATTACGCATTACAAAAAATATGAAACTTTTGAAAATATTCCGCGCCAAAAACCGAGAAAAACGGCTTTAAATGATGACAGACGCATTGCAAACCTGAGTAAAACTGATCCTTTTTTAACTTCGTCGCAAATCAGAGCTCAAATGGAAACGGATTATGGCGAAAATGTTTCGTTGCAGAACATAAGATGACGTTCGCAAGAAAACAATTTGCATGGGCGAATGGCCAGGACGAAACCGTTGGTTTCCTTGAAGAACACTAAGAAGCGGCTCCGATTTGCGACTGACCATCTTTCAAAAGGCCTAAATTTTTGGAATTTAGGCGAATCCAAGTTTAATGTTTTTGGAAATTATGGTAGACCATATGTGCGATGTCCTCCACTTAAGGAATTGGATCCAAAATACACCAAAAAAACTGTGAAACACGGTGGCTCACCAGTCATGGTGTGGGGTTGTTTTACCGCATTCGGTGTGGGTCCTATAGTCAAGATTGACGGTATAATGAATGGGGAAATTTATACGAATATACCAAAGGAAAATTTGTCCACCGAATATGCTGACAATTTCTCGCTTGCGTGTATTTTCCAACAAAACAATGACCCGAAGCATTGTTCGAAGGTGGTTAAGTCGTGGTTGGCAGCACAGTCCATCAAGCTTCTGAAATGGCCGCCTCAGAGTCCCGACTGAAATCCTATCGAGAACTTGTGGGTCTTAATAAAATGAGTCATTGCAGCACGAAAACCGCAAAAAAGGACATGTTATGGAAAGTTATCCAAGAGGAGTGGTACAAAATCACTCCAGGCCAGTGCGATTCTCTTGTAGCTAGCATGCGAAAGCGATGCTCCACTGTATTGAAGCAAAAAGATTATCCTACTCAATATTGAGGTAAGCTAATGAAAAAATGGGACTCTCGACAAAATTTATTACTTATTTCCACAATTTCAACCATTTTTTTTCAGATGACTTGGTCATGTGAGCAGCTCTTTTTGGCTAATTTCCTAGTTTTTTTAATTTTTTTGGAATGAACCAAAATTTTGTAATTTTTAATTTCACTGTAAATTGATTGCTAACATATAAGAATAATAAAAAGAAAATTATATTCGAATTAAAAAAAAAGGGTCCAGTATTTTTGACAATAATGCCGAGTAGTGACCTAATTATGTGAGCACAGGTGTATATATAGGTAGATAGACATACCAATTGGACAACAACATCCTAGTTCTCTTCTATATGTTGATGAAAGTCTTATAAAACTTATAAAACACTTTTTTGTTTAGTGTCTGCACTTATTAACAACTGAGTTAAAAAGAAATAAAAATAAGTTGTTAAAATCATCTAACAATCGACGGAATGAGTAAATGATGATTTTCAAGTAAAATAGAATACACCGATTTGATGCACTCGTCAAAGAGACTCCCAAAAAACATCAATTGCAAGAGTAAAATACGATTGTGTTGAAATAAACAACTTTCTTGCTAAAATTTTGTAAACATTACGGTTAAATTCGTCTAACTATCGCCGGAATGAGTAAATGGCGATTTTCAAGTAAAATAAAATAAACTTATTTGATGCACTCGTCAAAGAATCGTCAACGAGACTCGCAAAAGCATCATTTGCAAAAGCAAAATATAATTCTACTTGCCAAACAATCTTCCAATTGCTAGTTATGTTGATAAGTGTATAGTGCGCTTAAGTTAAACTCATACAGCCGTATTCATAAATATTTTAAATAGCATTTCAAATCAATTTTAAGCAAAAATCGATAAAATTGTATTCATAAACGAATTTTAGCTTAAAATACCTATTTTAAACCTTGTGTAAATAAAAGAATTTTAAAATTGGTTCGACCCTATTTTAAAATCACATTGGTACACTTTGCTTTGTGTTTGCTTTAATTTAACATTGTACCGAAAAATTATCATTCAATCGAAAGAAGTTAGTTGATTTTTTAATAAATAATGGACACGCTATATTTGATTAATAGAATTGGTAAGAAATATTTTTATTGACAAAATTTGTATTTTGTTTACAATATTGCCAAATCTCGAATGAATTTCAAAAGAAAATTTACAAAAAAGGAGCGACCCTTTTTCTATTCCGGATAAGGAACGCTTTCGCCTAGAAACCTCTTTGTTATCCATATCAATCAAAGTATTTATACAAATTATTAAAATGACTTAATTAAGTCAACTATATTAAAAGGAATATTTTTAATTTGTAATGCTAATAGAACAAAAAAAAAAAACTAGTGGTGTGTAAACAATCAAAACAAATTAAATAAAACTGGATACCTGAATACTTTTTTTAATCTGCAATAAAATCACCACCTAAATTACATTTCTACCTATCATATTGTTGTTATACCCTATACAACTATGTGGTCAGGGTATAATGTCTTTGTACCCACCTTTTATTATATCGATCAACTCAGAATCACTTTCTGAGTTGATTTAGCGATGCCCGTCCGTCCTACAGGTCGCAAATGTGAACATATTTTGATGAAATTGGTATGTAAGCTTCTATCAGCCATACCATGAACGCTATTGAAATTGGCGAAAATCGGTGCATGTTCAGACATAGTCCCCATACAAATGACACCTATGAAATCGACTTAAATTGCCATATGATCCAAATTATTATATAGATCTCGGTCAAATTGGGTTTGTATGTGTTTATTACTCAGTAGTCGAAAAATAAACCTTATAGGATAATTCTTAGTCATAGCCCCCATATAAAGCTGTTTCCTGATCTTCACTTAAATCTATCAAAAAACAAATATTACACAGATTTTTCATTTTTATTATTTTCATTTTTTAGACCTAGTCCCCATATAAATATAGCATCCGATATGAACTTTTTCATATTCAAAGGAAAAAAGTTAACAATGCCACTCAAACTTGGTTTATGCTTATTTTCTATATCCAATTAGTTTGGCCTAAGAGATAGGGTCTCTAAACGCATGGTATAGGGTATCGTATAGTCGGTCTAGACCGACTATAATTTTTTTTACTTGTTCTATATTTATTTAATATACAAGTTTATCATTATTTTTTTTTATTTCTCAAACACGGAAAAAAAAATTATAGATACGAATACCGTATGAATTAATAACCATGGTATTGCATCATTACGATTCAAGTTACAAATAAAAAATATAGGGTTCATAGAGTTTAATAAAACTTTAAAACGTTTATTACTTCAAATACTGATTATGAATACGAATTTTTAACAAACCTTTTTTCGGCTTAAAATGTTTTTTAACTAATTTGCATTTGAAACCTGATTTAATGTTTTTTTATGAATGCGGCTGATAATTTTTAACTCATTGTTTAAATATTAGTGTTAAAAATATTCTAAGTTTATATATCCGAAAAATTAATCCTAATTGCGAAAATATATCAAAGATATATATATTTGTCTTAAATTTAATTAGATTGTAAGTGTCAGGAAATAATTCTGCGGGGAGTGAGTTTATTCGACTGATGTGTAGTAGTACGAAATGAAACTCGAGCACTTGGAATGAGTTTACTTATCTCACCAAAACATTTCCCATTCCAGCTCGTCAAAATATAATGAAAATTTAAAATTTTTAATGTATGTATACACTTTTGTGTTTTGGAATATTTTATTTATTTATTTGACTTCCTACACAACAAGACTAACAGCCTGTTTCTCTATGTCGAAAGAACACGTTCGTTCGCTATTTAGGCGAAAGAAAACTGATTTGCGTTCCTCTAACTTTATTCTTTGCGAATGATGACTCGAACGACAAGTCGAGTGAAAACGTAAACGTTTTCATGCAAAATTTGGTTTCTCTATCTCGAACGCGTTGTCAACACTGCGATCGCAAATGTCAAAATCAGTCGCTATTTTCTTGTCGTTTGTTAATGTTATTTTCCAACAAATTATAATTATAGTACAGAATTACCAAAGACGTTCAGCGAAAAAGTACGCGAAAAAGTGTCATTCTGATACTAGGCATCGATGTTTAGGAATAATAAATTTTTTACCTCTGTTTTATTTGGCAAATCTTATATGATTGCATAAGTATTGTGGCTTTCCAGTGTACATTCTTATGTGGAAAAATTTGTACTCTAATCTTTAGTAGGTTTTCAAGTGATACTCCATACAGGCTTTTCGAGAAGGACGATATGTGTTCAAATTTCCTTAACCCATACACATACCTGACAATATTGTTGTAAAGCATTTCAAGTTTTTTTTGCTGATTGAATCCCAATTAGCAAACAGTTCGCATCCATAAGTTAGTTTTGGAATTAGATAAGCCTTTGCCAATAGTGTTCTTACTCTTAATGGTGTAAAGAATTGTGTTGCACATAGGGTCCTTAGTTTTACGTATGATTGTGCAACAAGCATTTTGATTTGGCTTGACCAATTTAAATTGCTGTTGAAGACCAATCCAAGATTTCTAGATGTTGGAACTATCTCAATTCTTTGATTATTTATTGATATCAATAAGTGGGTTTATAGTCTTTTTGTGTATCACTATGCATTTAGATTTTTTTGGATTTAAGCAAAGTCCATTAGAAATTGCCCAACAATTTATTCTGTTAAGGTCATCGTGTAGGTTATCCACATTTTGGCAAATGGGATCAACAGGGCTGCTAAGATAAAGCTGTACAGCATCTGCATACATGTGAACATTACAATGTGATAAGTGGTGGGGTAAATCATTTTCATAAATAGAGAAAAGAAGCGGCCCCAGAATTGACCCTTGGGGTACACCTCTACTAATAACTAATGGTTCAGATATTGTATTACTGATTGCAACCGTTCTGAGAGGTGTGTTGATATTAGCTGTATTGATGTTGATGAAAAATTGAATAATTGACATCTTCATACATAAAGTAGAATGATTGACAGTATCAAAGGCTTTGGAATGATCAAGAAGAACCAAAAAATCAACTTTACCGTCATCTAACTCACGTCTTATATTTTCGGAAACATCAATTAGGGCAGTAACGCAATTATGGTTGGGACGAAAGCCGGATTGCTTGTCAGTCAAAAGTTGATTTACATGTAAGTATGTACTCATTTGCAAGTTTTTTGCAAAATTTTCGAGAGAAAGCTAAGTATACACAAACGATACTCTGAGTTTAATTTAGGTAGTGGAATTATCTTTGTATGTTTCCATTTTGTAGGAAAACGACTCGACGTGATGATGGTGTTGAACAGATGAGTAATATAAACTAAGATTAGTGGTAAAAGAATTTTAATAAATTGGGGGTGTAAGTTATCATATCCAACAGCATTAGATTTTACTTGAGAGATACAAGAGAAAACATCACACTGGCTAACACAGAAAAACTCAAACTGGTTTTTTTCTATAAACAAATTATTATTGACGTTTGCGAAAAAATCATTACGGCTTGTAATGTCTGTTGAAATCATGGGTATATTAGTGAACATCTTATCTTTTATGAAAATTGCCTATTCCAATTTCGCGAATGGGTTTTTTAGAATCAAACGCAGTACTAAAGCGATTAGTGTAATATTCTGATTTAGGATCCTAATTTGATGATTGACATCGCTTCGAGCTGATAGGAATTCAGTTTTCAGTTCAAGTGTTTTGAAACGTTTCCATCTTGAGTAGACTGAATCTCTTCAGTGGCAAACCAACGTTTATTCTTTGGTGTTATCGTTTTCGTTCTTAAGGGCACCGTATCATCAAATAGTTTTGTAATATTGTCTTCAATTAAAGATTATTGATAATCAACAGAAGGCATCAAATAAATGCTGCTCCGATTAATTTGAGAGAAATTATCATATAATAAATTGTAGTTTACATTCTTTAAATCCCGATAAGAATAAAATTGATCTACTTCAGAATTAAAAAAATCATCTGCTGAATATTTTCGGTCATGCTTTGAGAAACATGAGGCAGATAATTGATCATACTGTATCACTTCAGATGTATCACCCACAAAAATAAGGTCAATAAGTTTGCTGGTGGAGATTGTAAAATGTGTTGGGGTGGTAATATTGACTGGAATGAGTACATGTGTCGATATCCTGTCCTTTAAGGATAATCCAACTAGGAGATTAGAATTGAAATCATCTAAGATTGCTATATCGTTATATGTCACGGTGTATGTTTGGATAGTGTTTATGTTTGAAAAATTCGTACGACTATTTGGTCTATAAACGCAGCCAACTAGCATCTTCCTTCCAAGCGATAAAATTTCAATAACAATGTGCTCAATTTTGTCATTGCCAGATTTGCAGCAAAATTTGCAGTTAAGGGTATTTTTTACATATATGGCAACACCGTCCCCACCCTTTAGAACCCCGTCTTCGTCTGTTTGATATCTGTCTGTTCTGAAAATATTATGCTGGCTACACACCAGGCAACGGTTGCCTCAACGGTTGCATCAACCAAGGAAAAATATCAAAACTTTTCGATATTTCTGCTTGGTTGAGGCAACTGTTGCTACGTGTGTATCATTGTTGCTACAACACATTGAAGCAACCGTTGCCTGGTGTGTAGCCAGCATTATACCCATCCAAACTTACGAGACTATTAGGAGTTGAGTCAGTGAACCATGTCTCGGGGGACACACACTACGTCGATATTGGAGTTTTCGAAACTTATTCTGAACTCATCTATATTTCTCAACAGGCTTTGGGCACTTGTGTGGCAAATTTGTACACCTTCCTTCTGTTTAGCCAAAATTTTTATCATATTTAGCTTTCGTTTTTAGCTGGTTCGTTTTTACGTTCTATAACTGCACTAAATGCCATCGTTACATTTACGGTACGGATACATTTTAACAACGTGTGGCTAACGAGGCCTTAAATGTACTACTGCGTTAAATGTCAACTGAATTTACAGTGGCTCCATAAAATATACGCTTACCAGAATTTAAATTTAAGGGTATTGCGTGAGATGCCAACTTCTTATCAATATATTTTTGTTTATTATTATTTATGATAGTTCTATTAATCTAAACAAGTAAAAAATGTATTATTTTCCAAGTTGAGTAAATAATAATAAAATTTAAGAGTAATCGCTATATTATTTTCAACTCCAAAAAAATATTCGCTCATTTTGATTATAACATAAATTTTTAATTTTTAAACATTACAGTGTGAAGCAAACAGAAGAAAAAATTTTTTTTGATTTATTATTAAAATTTCATCATGCGACGAAAGCAATGTGGAACAACAGCATGAAAGAAAAATTATATTAAATGTTCATAAAGAAGGAACATCTATTCGCGAAATAGAGAAAAGTGTGTATTACACTATTAAAGGCAATAAAAACGAGAAAAGATTTTGCACTCCTCAGTTGTATACTTGAAAGAAAAATGCATTTTGTCATGTGTGTAGGGTGTAGGGTTAATTTAATAAGACCGAAGGCGGTAATAAATTATACAACTATGAGTTGCTATAATTGGGGTTTTTTTTTGGCAGGGGAAAAGAAAGAAAAGGATAAGAATAAATATGGAGGAAGTTTTTAGTTAGGTGGAAAAAACATGAAATAAAGATGGATGCAGTTTTGAGTTTACGAGGGAAATTGGGGGGTTTTTTTTTGGCAGGGGAAAAAAAAAGAAAAGGATAAGAATAAATATGGAGGAAGTTTTTAGTTAGGTGGACAAAAAATGAAATAAAGATGGATGCAGTTTTGAGTTTACGAGTGAAAAAATTAAAAAGATGGAAGGGATAAATAGATGTGACTTCCGCTGAAAGGAGGATTGTTTTAGTTTGATTTTGGTGCGAAGAAGGTGCGACAACAAGTGCCTCCGTGGGAAAAGTAATGTGACGCGGTTTCTGTGCAAGTTAAGACATTAAAAATAAATAAAAAAAAATATTAATAAAGTAGCAGTAGTGAGCCGTGCCAAAATAAGTAAAACCATTTGTTTAGTTGAGTTTTTACTCGCTATAAAATAAATTTGGAATTAAAAAATTATTAAAACTGAAGGTAAAGAGAAGATCAGCACGTCATTTCAGCCATCGCTGTTGTATCCGTCGAGGGAGCTGCAGTAATTGCACCACCAAACCAGGGGTGCGAGGTATCGTATAGCCGATAGGGGAAAAAGGTCTAGAATCCAGGACAGCCAGGACTTGTACGACCTGACGGACGGAACATATGCTCTGCAAAGAGAAAATTTCTTTTCAGCCGTATGTAATTGAATAAAGTAAAAGCTGATTTATACATTTAAAAAAAAAGAATTTTGAAGAAAGCATTTTCGGGTTACAATTTTCCGGTGCACACCATCACAGAGTATTTCGTGGTCTGCGCGTGAGATAAAGGTGAGCTCAGGCGTTCAATCGCCGGTGCAAAGGGGCATCTTGTTGTTCCCTGGGAAGGGTTACAGTCATTAAAGTGTTTTCGGTAAAAAAAAAAGTTTTATATGAACACATGCGTAAAGGAGAAATTCAATTAATTTGGTATTATTAAACGTACAGAAGTATCACCCAGTGGAAACAGGGACGGACGGACAACTTTGTGGCTCCTGCATTTCCGGAGGCTGCTGTGAGGACATCTAACATGGAGTAGAGTTCAAAAGGTAAGTGGATAAGTAAAATGTAGTATATAGTAGGAGGGCCCTCATGAACAAAAGGGGAAAGTTGAAGGGAAATAAGAAATTCGAAGAGAATTAATTGGTGAGATGTTTAGTTTGTTTTAATTTTTTTTGGACAGTGGGTTGTGGATGAGCCTGGTTGGTGACCCAGCCAGCGACTGTAGCTAGTCTGGCATCACCACCTCTTTAAGCGATGCCAACCTCCACAGGTGGCTAGACCACCGAAATTCATTGACAAAAATGGCGCCCAACGTGGGGCCCGAAATTCGGGTACCTTTTTCAATATAGAACCTTTAGGTTTTGCTCTAACAGTTGCGATGGAGGTAGAAGGGTGACATCTGTTAGAGGAAAATCTGAAAGGATGACTGTTATTATGGATGACTGACATTATCATAGAAGTAGGTTAATAACAGAAATGATTTTTTTTTTTTTTAGTAAAAGTAGTTTAAATAGACCAAAACTAGATACTTACCGAATAGCTATTCTGGAATCAATAAGTCCTTGGACTGTTTCAAGAGTTGGTTGCATTGCCGATTAATACAGAATAGTGGTTTGTGAAGCTTAGCTACCAGTACAGTTAAGTTTTTGTTTCTCTCTTCTTATTTTTTTAAGGTATCCTTTTATCTTTTCTGAAAAGGGAAAAAAGAGTTCAAACATTAGTATTTTAAGTTTAGGTTGGCCTTACATCCACTACATTATTACATAATCCACTACCTAATTTTTATGTGATATTTCTTTTTGAGCATATTGTGAATCTGTTTGACTATACACGAAGAGTCTCGAGTTTAATTTGGGGTACATATTTTCTTTTGGGTACACCTTGATATCGCAATATTCATTTATGCACATTTTATTCTTTTTTATATATAATTTTTTTTGGAATATTGAAGTTTTAAATACATATATATCATAATATCCGTATATATAAACTAAATTTTTAATTTTTTTTTCCTATATATAATTTTTTAATACATATAGATATCTTTTGTCTATATATTTAAGTTTTTGGTGACATATCGAATACTTATATACATATAGATATCTTTATGGCCATACACATATAAATACAAGTTTTTATCCTTTTTTATTTAATTTTTGGGAAGATTGAATTTTTAAATACATATACATATATTTCGTAATATCCGTATGTATGAACTCAATTTTTGAATTTCTTTTGTTCTATATACATATATATATTTTCTTAAATACATTTAGATATCTTTAGATACATGTTGGTATATTATAAATTATTTTATAATTTTTTCAAATATATTTTTTTTAGTTTCGGGTTTTCGGGATAATTGAATTTTTTAATCCCTTTGAAAAATTTAGCCAGATAGTTGGGTCAGGTTATTATGACTTGGTAGTAGAAACTCGGGCTAGAAAGATGCAGAATCAAGCAGCTCCTTTAGCCTTAGGAACAGCTCCTTTCGGTGATCGTAATGGGCAGCAAACAACAGCAGTAACATCAACAACAACAGTAACAACGACTACAACAGCAAGCGTATAATCAGGCCTAGCAGTGGCAATTCGGCTCAATTACACCCGCGATATGGTGTCAACGATCAAGGTGCCATCGGAGGGCACGTACGTGCAATTTACCGGAGTTTAGTAGTCTGACTGCGCAAAATGTACTAACGGAATTTTGAAACACCCAACCAGTGGTTAGCACGCATAATCAGCCCATATTAGTTCAACCGGAAATTGTAGATTCGGAAGTAGGGCTAAGTGAGGTTGAGATTATGCGGAAAGTAGAAGACCGCCTACGTATACTAGTTCGGCAAATAGTGGCCGAAAGTTTACCATCTCCTGCTGCACCATCGCCACCTTTACCACCACAGGTTTCCCAACAGGGATATAATAATCCGGAACGAGCAAATCAAACGCAAGAGCCCCAGCAAAACTACGGTAGCCCGTGGGATAATCAGCTCCTATCGTCCAGCAGCTCCCAGACAGATGAACAACAGCGGCAACCGTAAACCTTTTGTGGAAAGATGAGGTATCAAATTTGATGGTACATGCAAGACGATATCCGCTGAAGATTTCGTTTAATTATAATTGCTCTGAGAATGAAAATTTAACTGACTATCATCACTTACTCCCGGGGAGGCTTTGGACTGGTATTGGTTAGAGAAGCAACATGAGCAATAGGATGTTGGTCAGATGTGCGTCTTCGCCGCTATAGAAGGTATGAAAGCGATTTTGTGGTGCAGCGTAAGATGTTGGATCGACAGCAATTTCTCCAAGAAGCTTTTGAAGACTACTGCAACGTTATTCCCAAGTTAAATAACCAACTGAGAACGAAGATTTCAGAAGATGGTCTGGTGGAGATGATGAAAACTAATCTCCGTCCGGCTTTAGCGCAACTGGTGTTCCCCATAAGGATGTTTGAGCTAAGTCACTTCAGAATAGAGTGCAGAAAGGCAGAAACTTTATTGCAAAATCAACAGCAAGTATATAATCAGAGGCAATACGTACCACGGGTGCATGAGCTCGAATATACGGTGCCAAAGGCGAATAAAGTAGAAGTGTTGGAACTGCCGGCAGCGAGGCCACGGCTTTATGGAGTGTCCATCACCAAATCGACGGCTGTTTTGTTTTAAATGTGGTTTTGAAAATACGACGAGCCCGCAATGCCCGCGGTGTTCGAGAAACAAGAAGTCGGACACGTCGAGAGCTGGGGAGACGCGCCCGAAGCCAGCAGTCCAGTAAAAAGGAGTGATGTTGAGTTGAAAGAGGTAAAGGAGAGAGCTGTTAGGATTTTGCAGAATAGTAAAGTTAGGGTAAACGAAAAGACAGAAAGGTCCAGAGTAAGGGAAATTAAACTATTGCACATTAGAATAAGAGAGTATAGAGAGGTAAGAGAAAAATTTTTGGGCATAAGAGCAGAGAAACGAAAAGAGCAAAGAAGCGTTATTGCAAATGTGTCGCTATACGAGGGCGATGATACCCGGCTGTATACCCGAATCACTATCAACGGAGTGGAAATCTAGGGCCTTTTGGACAGTCGGGCTACGGTAACGGTTCTCGGTGAAGTATGCCACGATATAGTTAGTAGAGCGGGCGTGATAATACATAGTTTTCCGGCATCGGTGAATACAGCGGACGGGCGATCGCATGCAATTCAACGCCGTTTTAGGGCAAGAATAAAATGTAACCGAATTGAGCGGGAAATAACTTTTTATTTAGTTCCAAACTTGAAACGGAAGTTGTTTCTGGGCGTGGATTTTATGAAAGCGTTCCAGTTATTGGTTAATTTGGATATCTTGACCCAAATGATATGCCTTGGAGTAAAGAGAGGGGCGAAAATCCATCAAACCCTTTGATGTATATCCTATGTGAGCAAGAAAGAAATCAGCTAAAGGCAACAATTGCTAAGTATCTCTCATTTGTAGAAAAAGGGCTTGGGAAGACATTTATGGAAACACATTATATTGATACGCGCGATGCGGTACCTGTGAAACAGCGACATTACCCTGTTTCGCCAGCGGTACAAACTCTTATATATGCGGAAGTAGATAGTATGCTTGCTATGGGTGTAATTGAGCCAAGTCAAAGCCCGTGGAATAATCCAGTGACGTTAGTGCGCATGGGCGAGAAAAACAGGCTTTGCTTAGACGCACGGAAGCTCAATTCACTCACTATCAAGGATGCCTACCCTCTGACTACCTACTGCCTACTACCTACTACCTACTACTACCCTCTACTACTACCTCTGACTGCCTACTCCTGACTACCACACGCACATTAAAATACCTGAGCGGGTTGCTGAACTGCTTTCGAATGCGGGATTATCTATTAACGTGGATAAGTCGAAATTTTGCTTTAAAGAGCTTCGGTATCTAGGGTATGTTGTAGGAGAAGGTAAATTAAAACCAGATCCTGAGAAAATATCCTCGATACTGAAGTTTTCTTATCCGAAAACGCCCAGACAGGTTCGCGGGTTCATGGGGACAACGGGATGGTATCGTCGTTTTATTAAGGATTAGGCGACGATAGCTTCGCCGATATTCGAGACGCTGAAAAAAGGGAAATCGTTTAAGTTTACTGGTGAAGCAAAGGAGTCGTTTGCTTAATTAAAAGATGCGCTTACCCGTAGGCCGGTTTACGTCATCCGGATTTTACGACACGGTTTTCCTTGCAATGTGATGATTTGGAGATAGGCATCGTCGCGGTATTGTTTCAGAAGGATGAGCTTGAAATGGCTGATGTCTAATAAAGAGCTGAGCGGTCGATTAGCATACACGTTTGACATTGAGCATCGTCAAAGGAGCCAAAATGTAGTGCCAGATACTCTGTCGAGATACGATATGGACGAAATCGTGACCGTTATGATTAATCTGATCGATCTGGAGTCATCGGAATTTAAAAGCGAGGGTTATCAGGAACTCGTAGCGGTTATGAAGCAAAAAGAAAAACAATTACCAGATTTGAAAGTGCAAGATGATTTAATATATAAACGTATCTGTCATTATACGGGAGATGAGGTGACAGAAGATTTTTCGTGGAAATTATGGGTTCCGGCAGGATTGACGGAGGACTTGATTGCATGGCGATTTTCACAAAACGTTAAAAAGGTTAAGATAGTACTTTTATTGGCCGCATATGACAGTTCAGGTAAGGGGTCGATTCGTTGTTTGACTGTTGAAGTGTACGGTTGTGATTTTATAAAGCGTCGCGTTAATCAGTTGATTTTTGAATTTTTTCTAAGTAAATAGAAGTGAAAGTGTGTGTGAGTGTTTTGTTTTTGCAAAGTTGAGACTCCGCTGATCGGGGCTCCGCTGAACAAAAATAATCTCCGGCAAATTGTGAGGTTAAAGTCACTTTTTGTGGTAAGGTAGCGGTGAGTGGCAGTGGTAAGTGTGAACGTGGTTGCCATTAGTGGCTTGCCATTTCGGGTCGGTAATAGTGTCCATTTCCGGTCGGTAAGGCAGTGCAAAAATCGGATTTTGTCGGCAAAACGGTTCACTTCCGGTTCCGGTTTGTGTCTGTGCTAGACGGTCGGTAGGTAGTGCAGTACAAGTGTCTTGACTAACTTCCGCTGAAGTTATTACAGTACGTAGTTGAGTGGGTGCGTATAAGTACTAGTTTTTAATAAACTATTAAGTATACGCAACCAGTACAACTGTTTTTTGGTTCACTAGTAGTCTTAGTGTCCGTCCTTCCGTCAGTTATAATTTGTCCGTCCTTCCTTCGGTTGTCCTTCCTTCCGTCGGATGCCTGTGCAGCGTCCGTCTGTCCGCGGTTGTGTCAGTCGGTTGTCCGTCTGTCCGTGGCAGTGTCCGTCTGTCCGCGGCAGTATCCGTCTATCCGTGGCAGTGTCCGTCTGTCCGCGGCGTGTCCGTCTGTCCGTAATTAAAAATTTTTGATCGCGGTTCGAAGTGTGAGTGTGGTTTTAATTCGTAAATTGATACCGTCGTATCGGTTGCGGTTAGGGCCGTTAGCTTTTTAGTGCGTTTGGCGATTCTGTGGGTCGGTTAACAGTTTGTCGGGGTACTGTTCGGTACGGGTAACTGTTATCGGTCGGTACACAGTTCGATTTTTTGCTTACGTATTTGGCAGTACGTACTGCCCGGGTCGGTTTTTACTGCTTCGGGTCGGTTTTTAAGCAGTCGGTCGGTACTTGGTTAGGGGGTCGGGTAAGATTGTTAAGCCCAAAAGGGGCGCGGGTCCAAGGTGTGCCAGGTTGAAACCAGTTGACGGCACAGGGGACGAACGCGGGACGGCTACTGATGTCAGTGGGCCGGACAAAGTCGACATGACGGAGGAGGTGCCACCCACCGGTGGTAGTAGACTTCGCCATTCCGACTCGGACATGGACAACGGAGAGTCGACTGTAAACGAGGACGGAAAGCGGTTCAAACCCGGCTCTCCCAAATCGGGAGGAAAGGTTTTTGCTGAACCGAAGATGGTTTCAGGACAGGTTAGGAGAAAGACTGCCATAAGGACTGACGTTGGCAGCATGGGTAGCTTGGTTGGCAGCGTTTCTAGCTTGCACGATGGCTTAGGGAGAAGTTCAACTTCGGTACCAGCAGTCTCCACAGTTTCCCCTTCTGGGCCCTGTGGTGCTCATTCTGCAATTAAGCAGATGAAGGCGACGACGTCGGAGTTGAACGACATAGTTTTGGACGGTCGTGTTGAGGTCGAAACGGCGAGGTGGATCATCAATCAAGTGGGTCGGCTAGAAGAACTGTTGATGACGTTGGTACGGGACAACGAACGTCTGAGGGGTCGTTTGGACGCCCTAGATGCTGGGGGCGCTACGCCAAGTGTACGAGTATCCCGGCTGGATAAATCCTCGCCTGTTCAGCCTGTGTGCCAGAAAGCGCCAGTAGTTGCCCCGGCACCGAAACCAGTCGAGACCTGGTCGGTGGTTGTGCGAAGCAAGACGGCGGCTAAGTCTGAAGAGATTGTTAAAAAGGTTGTGAACGAAGTAGGTCCCACGCTCGGGGTCAGAGTTCACGCGGTTAAGGCGGTTCGTAGCGGTGGGGCGGTCATTCGCACCCCCTCAGTCGCGGAGCGGGAGAGGATCGTCCGGAATCCTAAATTTTCCGAACATGGACTGGAAGTGACGGTCAACGATAGAGAGGGTATTAGGGTGGTCGTCCAGAGGGTTCACTCCGAGATCACCCCTGATGAATTCATGGATGCTCTCTACGACCTGAATCTAAAGGAACGTATGACCTTAGAAGCCTTTAAGAAGGGGGTACGGCTCGTGAGTCGACTGTGGAGCGTGCGCGCTGGCGGAGCTGTCGACGTTACTCTGGAGGGTGATGGCAATGCCATGGAATCCCTTCTGAGTGCCGGAGGCTGCTACGTTAAGTGGTTTAGGTTCCGTGTGAGACGCCATGAGCTTATCCCTAGCTGCTATCGTTGTCTTGGGTTTGACCATATGGTTAGGGATTGCCGTAGCAAAGGTGAAGTCTGTCGTCGGTGCGGACAGACCGGTCACGTCGTACATCGTTGCGAAAATCTGCCGCACTGTAGGAACTGTTCGTTCAAGGGCCTGCCGTCGAATCATCTTATGATGACCGACGACTGTCCCACGTACAGCGTGTTAGTCGCGAGGGCTAGGGCAAGGCATTAAGATGTCTGTCAATTATTCAATATAATTGCCAGGGCTCTTATGCCAGTATGTGTGAATTGGGCGAAAGGATGGTTGCCATGAAGAGCGGGTTTGCCCTGGTTCAGGAACCTTACTCAACCGATGGTTGTGTAAGGGGTTTACCCTCATTTATGAGGGTATTTCCTTGTTCTAGGGTCAAGGCCGCTGTAATTGTCAACGATCCTGACGCAGAGTGTATTGTGTTATCTGCCAACGAACTGGGGGTATGTGTCTTGGTCGAAGGAAGATTCGGAAAAATCTTCCTGGCAAGCATATACTGTCAGTTCAGCAGCCAATTAGAGCCGTATATCTCGTATATGGATACGGTGCTACTACTAGCGAGTAGCAACCCGATTATCCTAGGTATGGATGCGAACGCATCGTCTCCCATGTGGTTCAGTAAGTTATCCCGGCATTCGTCTGGATATCAGAACCACCATCGGGGTGAGATGTTAAGTGACTGGATGGTTAATCGGGGTGTTAGTGCGTTAAATCAGCCCTCTGATTTATATACGTTTTCCGGTCCTAATGGTGTGAGTGGTATTGATGTGACAGCCGTAAATGACGTCGTACTGCGGCGTTTTCGCTGCGACTGGGACGTTAAGGACGATTGGGGGGTGAGTGATCATAATCCAATACGGATTGTGCTCCATTACTCGCCCGCCCCTGTAGAGATCTCGGATGTGATGCGGTGGCGTAGACTCCCCATTAATTGGGATTTCTACGGCTCGTGCATTAGGGAGGCGGCCTCTGAGGTCTCCATTGGGGATTTCAGGGGTCTGACCATAGATGGACAGATAGGTAAGCTGAACGATTGGACGATAAACACCAATGACGCCCTTCTTGGGAGATGTTCTAGGACAATCCCCGGAAGGGTTAAATGGTGGACGCGGGAGTTAACAGAAATGCGGCGGACCGTCCGGCAGCTCAGGAAGCGATTCCAGAGAGCCAGGCGGACCAATGCAGATGATGTGCTACTGCGTGCGACGAACTACGCGACACAGCTACGTGCCTATAAGGACCGTATCGTGAAAGTGAAGGAGGATGACTGGAGAGCATACGTACGGGACAACAGGGACGACCCATGGGGCAGAGTCTATAAGCTCTGTAGAGGTAGGAGCCAGCGGACCGATGTGTCTGGCCTACGTGTTGGTAATGAAATATTGCCATCATGGGGGGCATGCATACGCGTTCTGCTGGGCGAGTTCTTTCCAAGGGTGGAGGGTCCTATCCATCTTCCTTTTCAGGGGTGGATCCCCCTCCTCCGTTGGACAGAACTGAGTTAGAGTTAAGCATTTGTCAGGCGCGGAGTAGAAAGTCTCCAGGTATGGATGGAATGACCGGAGAGATGTGTAAAAGCATCTGGAAAGCGATTCCTGAGTACTTGTTGGCAATTTATGAAAAGTGTGTATCAGAGGGGTATTTTCCACATCCGTGGAAGATAGCCCGTGTCGTTGTTTTGCTTAAGTCACCCGATAGGATCAGGAGCAATCCTCGCTCCTATAGGGGCATCAGTCTGCTTCCGGTGCTTGGAAAAGTATTGGAAAGGATTATGGTGAAAAGGCTTCAGGAGAGGATCGACCAGGGCACATGCGAGTGGCAATTTGGCTTTAGAAGTGGTAGGAGTGTAGATGACGCCTGGCATCACGTTAAAACGTGTGTCGGTAGGACAGAGGCAGGATATGTCCTTGGAATCTTTATTGATTTCAAGGGTGCGTTCGACTTCCTGTTATGGGAAGGCGTTCTAGCGAGGCTACGCGAGGTCGGCTGCCAAGAGTTGGAGTTATGGAAAAGCTACTTCTCTGGCAGGCGGGCTTGCGTCGCTGGTGTGAACGAGTCCGTGTGCATTGAGGTGGTCAGAGGTTGTCCGCAGGGATCCATCTGCGGTCCATTTATTTGGAATCTAATGATGGATCCTCTTTTGCGGAGGCTGATGGTTGCATACAATGTGTGCGCATATGCGGATGACTTGCTCGTCCTTATCGAAGGCCAGTCTCGTGCTGAGCTGGAGAGAAGGGGGGAGGAAGCCATGCAGATTGTCTGCGATTGGAGTAGACAGGTAGGAGTAGATGTAGCAATGGACAAAACTGTGATGATGTTGCTCAAGGGCAGATTATCGCTAAATCGACCTCCAACTGTTAGGGCCAATGGCGTTAGCCTTAAGTATGCGACTGAGGTCAAGTACTTGGGGATAACAATGCGTGAGCGTATGAACTTCTTGGTTCATATCGAGCGTGTCACGGCGAAATTGACTGGTGTGGTGGGATGTGTCCGGTGCATTCTTAGGAATGACTGGGGCCTCAGCAGGCGTTCTATGCGGACCATTTACCGTGGACTATTTGTTGCCTGCGCAACATATGGCTCCTCGGTGTGGTCCAGCGTGGTCACGACTGCCAGAGGAAAGCTGAAAATCATGTCGTGTCAACGGGTAGTCTTGCTCGCTTGCGTGCCATGTTGTCGTACGGTCTCCACGGAGGCCTTACAGGTGTTGGTAGGTGTAGCCCCTCTTGACTTGGAGGTGATACGTAAAAGTATTGCCTACAGGATCAAGAAAGGACAGCCATTGTTGCAGGACGATTGGGTGACTAACGATGACGTTAGTGGTAGGAGCTGGACGGAGTGCAAGGCACTCTTAAATGAGTGTGTTGTCTCCAGATGGCAAGATAGATGGGACAGAAGTGACAATGGACGGGTTACATACTCCTTCATTCACGATGTGACGTTCGTGGCGAAACGTCCAGACTTTGGCTTTAGCCTGAATATGGGCTTTTTGCTTACGGGCCATGGGTCGTTTAATGCATTTTTGCATAAAAGAGCTTTGGCTAATACGCCTGAGTGTGACTGTGGACCTTTTACCGAGGACTGGTTTCATATTTTGTGCATATGCACATTCTACTCGGACATACGGGACCTAGATTCTCTAGGTGTCGTATTGACGGACGATGGTTGTGATGTCAGTGGTGTGCTTGTGAATAATGAGAGAATGCGTTGTATGAATGAGTTTGCGTGTGAAGTCTTCAAAAGAAGACGATTAAGAAGGGTTTGATCGCAAACGTGTGTTTACATCCACAGGATGTACGCATGCGTGTGTACCCAAGACCTTCTAGATGGCCTTAGTTGTGTACCTATACACTCACCCATAGGGTGGGTGTATGGGTGTGGAACTAAGGCCTTCGAATGGTCACCAGTCCATAGCTGTTTGGAGCTATACTGGTAGTAGCTTTGCTACGAAGTCTGACCGGAGGCTATATATTTATATATAATTCTGGTACCATGGGAAGTCAGAGCCCCTGGAATTCTTGATTCCAGCTGACTTGCGAGTACGGCCCCTTGGGGAGTATCGTGGTGGCTGTGGTTTATACCCAAATCGCGGGGAGAGCATAGCTCGATGTGGAGTTGCATTCAACCGGGTGCTGTGACCCTAGAACAGCAGAGGTGTGTAAGGTAGGCCTCGACTCCCCACCAAGGAGTGGGATTTGTTGCCCAAATGCACAAATCTTGAATTGGTACCGGAGTGTAGTTAACTACACAATGGGGCGGTGGTCGGCGCATATTCCGATCCAGTGTTCAGAGCACCGTGAGGTTATGTCAACGAGACGGGTACTCACGTTAAACACAAGAGACTTCTTCAGGTAAGGGAATTTGTCAAAAATTGTGAAGTATGTAAGGAAAGCAACCCAGCTAACCAAGTGCTAAGGCCACCGATGAGAAAAGAGGTGTTCCAAATAATACGGCCATTTCAAAAGATTTATATAGATTTCTTGGGACCATATGTACGCTCGAAGTCGGGAAATATGGTTATTTCTATCGTACTGGACCATTTTTCGGATTTTGTTCTGCTGAAGGCAATGGCTAAAGCTAACGCCAAGAATGTTAAAAGGTTTCTTGTCTCGGAAGTTTTTTATAAATTTGGAGTCCCGGAAATAATTCTGTCGGACAATGGTAGTCAATTTGTGGCTAAAGAATTTTTCGAAATGGTAAAATCCTTTGGGTCTACCATATGAAAACGACTGTATATTCACCGCAGGCTAATGCCTCGGAGAGGGTCAACCAGTCGATTTTAGCAGCGGTCAGGTCTTACCTGAAAGAAGATCAGAGAGATTGGGATAATCACCTCTCAGAAATAGAGTGTGCTTTCCGATCTTCAGTACATACATCGACTGGTATGACTCCCTACTTTGCGTTGTTTGGGACGAATGTGATAACGCACGGCAGCGTATACAAACTGGCAAGGCAACTCGAGTTACTAGAGGATACGAAGATTAATTTATTACCGAAACCGCAGATGTTGTACGGGAGAAAATTCGGGAAAAGTTAAGCAAAAGCTATGCTCTCCGTGCAAAAGAGTACAACAGACGCGCGCGTCAAGTCAATTTTCGAACGGGGCAAGAAGTTTTTCGTCGCAATTTTAACCTCGGCGATGCGAGCAAGTTGTATAACGCGAAAATGGGGAAAAAGTTTTTAAAATGCCGAGTAACGCGTCCAATCGGGAATTGTTACTATGAGATCGAGGACATACAGGGGAAGGTAATCGGAGTCTACCATGTGAAGCAATACTATGACCTCAAGCGATAGAAGTTACGATTTTTATACTTACTTTGATTTTGCTCGCTGCTGGATATTTATGTTCTGGGAAAGTTCTTATACTTCTCTGAATTCTCTAAGCTAGTGCGATGGGTTTTTTTCAAACTCTCTTTAATACCTACTGTAGTCGTCCCCTACGACATTTGTCCATATTTAATAAGTATAGAGTGCGTTTGGGCTTCGGTAGTATAAATTTTTTTATTAAGCTAATATTACAATATTAGGTTGTGTAGAACCACACGCGTAATCGCTTGATCGTCAACATATTAGGCAGTAAAGTTTAAAATTAGTATTTGTTTTTGTTAAGGCGTGCTAAATGGGTTGTTATCCAAGTTAATAAGTATAAAATCCTGCTTTGGCTTGAAGCATGGGTTAGTAAAATTGACTGGAATGGCCATTTTATTGAATTTTTTAAATGGGGTTCTTATTTTAGATTGGTTTGGTACGCAAGAACTAAACGCGGAAGTTTTTTTCGAGTAAATAAAATGGGTTTCCCAAGGGGTAAGAAAAGGAATCATATGATTTCTCTGAACCGAGTACTTACGTGTGATACGGGGGAAGTGTTGGCAGCATAAGCGATTATGTACGTGATTCATAGAATAGTAAAACTGCAGTTAGCTGAAATGAGGAGAAATAGCCAGTTTATATTGAAGTTTAGTATAAGTTTTGGATTAGAGTATAGCATCAATTTAAGGATAGAATAAATTGGAGCAAATGAATTTTAGGGTAAATGAATTTTTAGTATTAATTAAATTTTTTTTTTTTTATCTATATCGCATTTAAATTTAGGAGAGTTTTAAAATTCATATTTTCAGGCAATTAGCATGTAGTGGTAGTTGTATGTTTAAGATGAATTGGGAACCTGCCCGCAAGTGAATTAGGGAGATAGTTTTAAGGTAATGGTCAAGAATCCAAAATTTGACAAATGGAGTTAATTTCTTTAGATTTTAAGTTGGCGATAAACTGAATGTATAGAGGGAAGTTAGATGAATGTGCTAGGTGAACAGAGAGGTAGGGTAGTTTCTTTTCAAGCAAAATTATCTTCAAACTTTATTCGAAATTTTACTTGTTTTGTCTGCCGGTGGTTATACACTCAGAACCGATAATTTATATTTTTCTAAAGAGAAAGACGATAGGATAGATAGTGGAAAAGAGAAAAATACATATGTATTTGTCGGGATGGTTTTAATGGTCAACTTGGGTTCGAATCTTATTTTTACCGTTTTCAAATGTTTGGCAATAAATATCCTCTATGTGAAATGGCACATTTATTCGGACATTTAACGGAGCGATCGCTTGGTATATTTGAAATATATTTAATACTTCTTATGCAGTGTATAATACATTCTTATCATATATATATCGGGTTCATGTTTTTTCCTGGACCTGGTGGATTAAGAAACCGTAGTTATCTTTCATTGAACCTGCTTATTGGAAAGAAAAGTGGGTGTATTGAATTGAGGACAAATGAGAATAGTGCAGGGGCCCATGTAATACAGGATTTAGGAAAATAATTCAAATACGGGACGTAATATTGATTTCTGTACCATTTTTGGGATGACTACATTGGCTATACATTCATCGTCTGTTATGAATTTGGGAGCGGTCTTCAATTGTCTTTAGATTATTGTCAGGCTGGCATTTTGCAATATTTGCAAACCGTTAGTTATCCTGGTTTAAGCGTTATAGCATTATCCGTTAATTCGAGTTTTAATATAAGTGGTAAATTAATTGAAATTAGGGAAAAAGTATTTTTTTAATTTCCAGCAAACGTTTTGGGCAACTTTACAAATAAAGGGTGAAATTTGGTATTCTTGCGGCACGGAAGAAAATAGAAATAATTTAGGGTTGAAGCAAACAAAGGATCAAAAGTAATGAAATTCAATCCCATGACATAACAACTGGCAGCCCTTGAAAAATCCATTGGATGATGAATTACTAAAGATTTCATTTGTGGAAAATTCTGCAGAAGATCTTGTTATGATTTTTTATAAAACATCTTAGTTATATCGCTTTGGATAACTTTATGAAATTAATATATTTCTAAATATGAGTAATAATGATTTTTAATAATACGTTTAAATTAATATATTCAAGAATAATTAGAAAGTTTTCGAAATGATAAAAAGAAAATTCCTTTATGAATACTATGAATGAAATTACACGTAAAGAGAATTCCGATGATGATTCAAGTGGTGAACGTCCATACAAGTGTAAGTATTGAGGTGAATGTTTTACACAGTCGTATAACTTATCGGTACATAAACGAACTCATTTATAGATAATAACTAATGAGTTGGAAAAAAATATAATCATAGACAACTCAGCTATGTGCATAAATGGCCCAAAGCGCGAGATCTAGTTTTTACGACCGATTATGGTGATTCCAAGGCCATAGAAAGTAACGAATTTTCTTATATGAATTTATTTTCAGCGTCTGCATAGATGGAACGGAATCGTTTGATGATATACGGGATGGCAATCCGAGTATAAAGTTAATTTCAATGAAAGCATTGAAAGCGTCTGCAAAACAAATGTCATTCAAAGATCATAATATCGCAAAGAATGTTAACTACATGTCGCCCTGTCATTTTACAAAGTGGCCTACATTGTTCATAGAATGAAGGAGGATGAGATCAGGTTGGCAAGGTACTTACGTGATATTACCGGTTACTATGCTTTCCGCAAGGACGGTTGGTTGGGGGTGTTCAATTCCGGTGACTGACCTGTAATAAAGAAGGCGATAGGAAGTAGTACAGGGGTTTAGTAGTAAACATATTTTGGGGAATTGTTCGCAGCAAGTTTTCTCTGAATGATGAGGGTTTCAGCACCTGCAGGAAAAGAAAATAATAGGAGATAGTTCTCTAGGACACTTACAATACACGCGATGTTTTCGATGTGACGCCGCCATTATATTCGAAGTGGGGGCCGAAATATGCAAGTATGAATGGGGTATAAATTGCGCACATTATACTTACCTTTGGTGTTGGTAACATGAAGGAGCACCCGCGAAACACTTTAATTATATCTATCATTTTAGTTAGTTTTGGTTTTGAATGTTTTTTTTCGGTTCATTAATAAATTTTTGATTTTCTTTTTATTTTACAACCACGTTTGTTCATTAATAAAATCAGTCGTAGATAGGGTGGCCAGATCGACAAAATGTGGCAATGGGTTCACTGAAGGCGTGATTGCACCTAATAACCAGTTTGGGATGCCAGACGGTTTTCCATAAGTGGAATTAACCTTAACGGTACCAGAGGGGGTGCGAGTGACCCGATAAGGGACAGTCCGTGAAATTAGTTTTCCCTCCCATCCTTGATCCGTTGAGGGATTGGAGGATGCTCGGGCTTGTCATGTGTGAATGGTGTAGGGTTAATTTAATAAGAAGACCGAAAGGCGGTAATAAATTATACAACTATGAGTTGGTATAATTGGGGCTTTATTGGCAGGGGGAAAAAAGATAAGGATAAGAATAAATATGGAGGGAGTTTTTAGTTAGGTGGGAAAAAAAAGAAATAAAGATGGACGCAGTTTTGAGTTTACGAGGGAAAAAATGAAAAAAATGGAAGGGATAAATAGATGTGACTTCCGCTGAAAAAAGGATTGTTTTAGTTTGATTTTGCTGCGAAGAAGGTGCGACAACAAGTACCTCCGTGGGAAAAGTTATGTGACCCGGTTTCTGTGCAAGTTAAGCAATTAAAAATAAATGAAACATGTAGGAGTGTTAAATTCGGCTGTGCCGAATTTTTGATACCCTCCACGCAATATTAGGTACGGCTACCACTTTTAAACTGTTGCCGACACTGAAACATTAAATCCGAATACCAATTAAATTTAAAGTTAATTGGTTTTCTTGTTGGCCAATTTCTATTATAAAAAACAATGATGCTTAAAAAGAATTAATTACTATTTGAAAAATTTGATTAATTACTATTTGAAAAATTTGACTAGAGTAGAAAACCCCTAAGTACTTCATAGAACACCAATGAAATTCATTATTTAACGCAGCCGGTATCATAATAATACCCAAAATTTGATCCCTATAAGCCTGTTTTGAGACCTTAGAAGTCACACGATAATTAAAAAAAAAAAATTCGAATGATTCTTGGCTACAAATTATTAATATTAAAAAAGGAAATTTTAAAATAATTTTATTTTATACAAAAAAACAAAAGTTTTAAAAACTGGTAAGAAACTAAAGAAAGAAACTAAAATTTTTAATTTTTAATTTTTAATTTTTAATATTTAACTTTTAATTTTTAATTTTTAATATTTAATTTTTAATTTTTAATTTCTCATTTTTAATTTTTTATTTCCCATTTTCCATTTTTCATTTTCTATTTTTCATTTTTAGTTTTTCTTTTTCCATTTTTAATTTTTCATTTTACATTTTTCATTTTCCATTTTCTATTTTTCTTTTTTAGTTTTTAATTTTTAATATTTAATTTTTATTTTTAATTTCTATTAATTTTTAATTTCTTAGGCCATTGTGACACGTGCAGTATTAATATATACACAACTGTAATGACTTCAACAATACGAAGAATTACAACATATACAACATATCTTAAGAAAAGCAACAAACACACTGAACAATTTTATTTTTTCAAGAGTTTTTTCAAAGTTTCATTCATAACTCGCGACCCCTTAGACCGATTTTGGCGATTTTAAACAGCAACTCCTTTGGGATGTTAATAAACGATTTTGTACAAAAACGAACGGCCTAGCTTTAAAATTGACGGCGTGATCGTGATTTCCACAGACAGACGGACAGACGGTCATCGCTAAATGAACTTCCCTTGTTATAATGATCAAGACAATGTATGGTTTTGAAGTCTCCAGAATTTATTTCGATGCGTTGCAAACGGAATGACAAACCTATACATTCCCTCTGCCACTAAGGTGTGGAGGGTATAAAAAAGGGAGAATGGAAAATGAAAAACGGAAAACGGAAAATTAAAAAAGAAAAATTAAAAATGGAAAATGAAAAATGGAAAATGAATAATGGAGAATGAAAAATTAAAAATGGAAAATGGAAAATGAATAATGGAAAATAGAAAATGAAACATTTAAAATTAAAAATTAAAAATTAAGAATTAAAAATTAAAAAATAAAAAATAAAAATTAAAAATTAAAAATTAAAAATTAAAAATCAAAAATTAAAAATTAAAAATTAAAAATTAAAAATTAAAAATTAAAAATTAAAAATTAAAAATTAAAAATTAAAAATTAAAAATTAAAAATTAAAAATTAAAAATTAAAAATTAAAAATTAAAAATTAAAAATTAAAAATTAAAAATTAAAAATTAAAAATTAAAAATTAAAAATTAAAAATTAAAAATTAAAAATTAAAAATTAAAAATTATAAATTAAAAATTAAAAATTAAAAATTAAAAATTAAAAATTAAAAATTAAAAATTAAAAATTGAAAATTAAAAATTAAAAACTAAAAATTAAATTTTAAAAATTAAAAATTTTAGTTTCTTTCTTTAGTTTCTTACCTGTTTTTATGATTTTTGTTTTTTAATATTAATAATTTGAAGCCAAGAAACATTCGAATTTTTTTTTTGAATTATCGTGTGACTTTTAAGGTCTCAAAACAGGCTTATAGTAATGAAACTTTGGGTATTATTATGATATCGGCTGCGTTAAATAATGAATTTCATGAAGTACTTAGCGGTTTTCTACTCTAGTCAAATTTTTAAAATTTTTAAGCGTCATTGTTTTTTATAATAGAAATTGGCCAAAAAGAAAACCATTTATCTTTAAATTTAATTGGTATTCGGATTTAATGTTTCAGTGTCGGCAACAGTTTCAAAGTGGTAGCCGTACCTAATATTGCTTGGAGGGTATCTAAAATTCGGCACAGTTGAATTTAACACTCCTTATTGTTCAATTTTAATTTTTCACTTCTCATTTTCCATTTTTTATTTTCCATTTTTCATTTTTCATTTTCCACTTTTCATTTGTAATATTTCATTTTCCGTTTTTAATATTTCACTTTTAATTTTTCATTTTCCATTTTCCGTTTTTCATTTTTCATTTACCATTCTCCATTTTTCATTTTCTATTTTTCATTTTCCATTTTCCGTTTATCATTTTCCATTTTTCATTTTCCATTCTCCATTTTTCATTTTCTATTTTCCATTTTTAATTTTTCTTATTAATTTTCCGTTTTCCATTTTCCATTCTCCCTTTTTCCAATTTTAATTTTTAATTTTTCATATTCCATTTTTATTTTCCATTTTCCATTTTTCATTTTTAGTTTTCCATTTTTCATTTTCCATTTTTAATTTTTAATATTTCATTTATCATTTTCCATTTTTCATTTTCTATTTTCCATTTTACATCTTTCATTTTCCATTTTTCGTTTTCCATTTTCCATTCTCCATTTTTCATTTTCTATTTTCCATTTTTCATTTTTCAATTTTCTTTTTTCATATTCCATTTTTCATTTTCTATTCTCCATTTTTCGTTTTCTATTTTACATTTTCCATTTTTCATTTTCCATTTTCCATTTTCCATTTTTCATTTTCCATTTTCATTTTCCGTTTTTCGTTTTCATTTATTAGTTCATATTGGCGATTTTTTTTTTTATTATAACGTGACAACGATAAAAAAAATATGTGGCAATACTACTAACATGAGCTATGTTATTGTGTTCTGGGTATTGTTAATATATATTTATGCATAATTTTTTTGTGGCATTTTTTTATGTTGCTGTACAATTATTATGTTCAACCACTAAACTGTTACAACAAACACACTGGGTTTTATGTTTTTTTTTTTAGAGGTATCTACATATTTTTGCTCGTATCTAATCAGCATGATGCCCGATTTAGCCCATTTTCAATACCAGACTGCTGGGAAATATGGCAAATGATATTATTGTAACCTTATCCAGTTAGATGGCTTTTTTTTTGTGAATGAGCGTGATTTCAACAGACAGACGGACATCGCTATATCGACTCGAGCTGTGATAAGGATCAAGAATATATATACTTTATGGGGTCGGAAATTAGTTTTTCGATGCGTTACAAACGGAATGACAAACCTATATATACCCTCTGCCACTGACGTGTGGAGGGTATAAAAAATATTAATAAAGCAGCAGTAGTGAGGCTGTGCCAAAATAAGTAAAACCATTTGTTTGGTTGAGTTTTTGCTCGCTATAAAATAAATTTGGAATTTAAAAATTATTAAAAGGGAAAGTAAAGAGAAGACCAGCAAGTCATTTCAGCCATCGCTGTTGTATCCGTCGAGGGACCTGCAGCAATTGCACCACCAAGCCAGGGGTGCGAGGTATCGTATAGCCGATAGGGGAAAAAGGTCTGGAATCCAGGACAGCCAGGACTTGTACGACCTGACGGACGGGACATATGCTCTGCAAAGAGAAAATTTCTTTTCAGCCGTATGTAATTGAATAAAGTAAAAGCTGATTTATACCTTAAAAAAATTTTTTTTGAAGAATGCATTTTCGGGTTACAATTTTCCGGTGCAGTCCATCCCAGAGTATTTCGGGGTGTGCGCGTGAGATAGGGGTGAGCTCAGGCTTTCAATGGCCGGTGAAAAGGGGCATCTTGTTGTTCCCCGGGAAGGGTTACAGCCATTAAAATGTTTTCGGTCATAAAAAAACGTTTTATATGAATACATGCGTAAAGGAGAAATTTAAGTAATTTGGAATTATTAAACGTACAAAAGTACTCACACAGTGGATACAGTGACGGACGGACAACTTTTGTAGCTCCTGCATTTCCGGAGGCTGCTGTGATGACATCTAACATGGAGTAGAGTTCAAAAGGTAAGTGGATAAGTAAAATGTAGTGGATAGTAGTAGGGCCCGCATGAACAAAAGGGGAAAGTTGAAGGGAAATAAGAAATTCGAAGAGAATTAATTGGTGAGATGTTTAGTTTGTTTTAATTTTTTTTTTGGCAGTTGGTTGTGGATGAGCCTGGTTGGTGACCCAGCCCGCGACTGTAGCTAGTCTGGCAACACCACCTCTTTAAGCGATGCCAACCTCGTTATGCACAGGTGGCTAGACCACCGAAATTCATTGACAATTTTACAAACAGAATCAGAAACGATCTTAGAAAATGTGATATTAAATTAATCAATGAGGTCCTTAGTGCAATGTGCATAACAAAAAACCATTCATTAATAAAATCAACAGAGACTGTGTTACGCGCATCTGCTAAAATCATTTTCGAATAATACTTTTTCTCGGAAAGTAGGGTGTAGGCGGCATGCTGGGTGTTCATCGACTAGCTCTGTCGGGTGCGGTGTGGTTCTATTCCCTATTTCACGATGACACGTAGTCATAGCAAAAATGTACTTCATGCCATTTAGTAATCACCACATATTAAAGAGCAGAAATGCAAAACTAAAATTTAATCTATTTAACTAAACTGATGATTTCGTTTGACTAACTGTTTTGTCAATGTAGACTGCACTTTTCCCTCCCTATTGCTATACTAAGCTACGCCTTTGGTAATCTTAAACACTCTTTATTTTATATCGATTACCCCTTTGGAGTTTAAGAGAGCATCAATAGTTAATCATTATGCATGGCAATCGCATTCCTCAATAAAAGAGATATTTTAGAACATAATTTAGTTAATTTTATTTACAAAAAAAAAAAAAAAAAATCATTGAAAAGAAGAATATATATAAATAATGATCATTAATTAATTTGAAATCATTAATAAGAAACTCTAATGAGAGATTTAAGAAAACGCAAAAATTCATTAAGTGAATGCCTTACGAACTAGTATCTAAAAATAGGAATAACGTTAATAAGAGAGATAATGCTGTAAAGTACTCGTAATACAATGCAATACTATTATAACGTTAATGATAATTATTAATTTTGTTTTAAGGAACTTTAGTTAAATTTTAATATCTTTTTTCCTTCTTTTTTGGCAGATTCTAAAAACATGTACATTAACCCATTATGGGATGGGAAAGAAAATTGTAACTTTAATTGAATTTAAGTTTTATTATATTGGTATAGCAAAATGAATATAAGTGTTAAAATATTATTTTGATAATTGATTATTTTACATACGTTTATTTGATATTTTATTTTTGAGTTATTTTATTTCTTTGTTACCAATATTCAAACCTAGATTTTTCTGATGATTTTCTTGTTCTTCGAAGAGTGCGCACCGCACCATTCTTTGATTGAAAATTTCGTGTAAAGTAATTGAAAGTTTTAAATATATTGAAATCGCTCAAAAATATTACCAAACCCTTTTTGAATATGACCATTTTAATTTTTTTTTTCTGTTTTATATTTTAACACTTTAGATTTGGCTAACTTACAAATTAGTTAAACATTAAATGGAAAAAGGTTAATAGTAATATATTGTTAATTTTCTGTTTTATAATTTATTACTGCTGACAACTTTTATTGTGGTTAAGTAAGTTTACTCCGCAACGAATTCGAATGACAAAACGATGTAATTTTTTTGTTTTTATAGTGCACCTTTCATTTCGGGGTAAAGATTTGGCAGGAAAAAGAGACATGTGGTGTAAAAGTTTCTGCTTGAATCTGTAGGCCTCTTTTTGTTAAAATATAACATTAAGAGTTTTACGGCAATGTATGTACATTAGGGTGGCCCTTAATAAAAAAAAGTGTTCAAACTGTCGGTCTCACCCCCTAGAAATATGCGAATAGCAAAAAAACTGAGAAATACAAAGTTTTGAGCCAATCAGCGAACGTTTAGTCGTGGCGCAAAGCGATTGAAAATTTCAAGTGTGGTTATATGGGGAAAATATGACTTTTTTCAGATTTTACGAAAATTTCGTTCTATAGTTCAATTTTTCTGTCAAGCTGTTATATAATTCAGGATCAGTATTAACTTATCCCTTCAAAAGGCTTTAAAACTTCAAAATCGAATAAAACCTCGCCAAGAAATAGCAAATGCCCCAGACCACCTTTGTGCCAAAAAAAAACTAGGTCATGAAATTTGATGGCATTTTTTTCAACTTTGAGAAATTGATTAAAGCCATCATTCTTTTTTGGTCTCTATACTTATAAGTACTCAGATATGAAGTATTGTTTTATTACCACGTTGTTAACCTATTGCGCATTGAGGCCGAAAATTGGAAATTTTTTTGATAAAATTTTTAAAACTCCTTTTTTAAGTTTGAATAAATTTTCTTAAACAAAATTTAAAAAAATGAATCTATCACTTTAAGGTTTTATGAAATACATGTTGCAGATTAACTGTGTGAATTTTTAAGTAAATCCCTATGCCAGAATTTTTTTGACAAGGATTTTATTTTTGCGGATTTCGAGAAAAACTGGATTTTTGTGAAATATTCTGTAAATGTACCTATTTCTAAATACTTTGTATCAAAAATTCATCACTTTTCTACTTTTAAATATTATATTTAATCTTAATAGCCTAGGGTTTCGGAAAAAATAATATGACTCCTTAACCCTTTTGGAATTGGGGTCACATATGACCCCAAACTAATAAAAGACAATTTATGCAAAAAATTCAAATATTTTGTAAGTGCTCTCCAATTTTTAGATGCGACACTTAAAATATAATAACCAAATGTGTAGAAGTTTTGTCCCAAAAATTTGGGATAAATCCGAAAACATTAACCCATTATTTGCCAAGGCCAGCTTTGGATTTTAAGATATTTTAAAATGAAAATGACCTAAAACGAGTTTTTCTATTAAACTCATTGATACCACTATTTAGAATTTAAGAAAAATAATTCGGTTAATTTTTATTTATTTAACCCTTCAGTGCTCCTGAGATCAAAATTATCCATTGTGGTATATCTCTGGCGCAATTATCTGCTTATTGCTCGCGAATATAAATTAAAACAACTTAAGTCATATGTCTAAAAAATAGGACGTTTTTTAAAATTCACTTTGATTTAATTTTGTAATTTATTCCATTAAAAGTAGTATTAATTTAATATACCCTTTTATATATATTATTATATTTGAAATTTACTTTTATTTAATAAACTATTTAAAACTGGGAAATAAAATGGTAGAAGTTTGAAAACATGTAGGTTAAAGATAATGTAAAGCGGCCGATTATAAAAAATCAAAAAATGTCAACCATTATAAGTAATGGCATCTTCACCGATTGACCTGAAATTTTTTTTTTGCGTTTTTTTATCAATATCCACCAAATTGGTGGGTGAGACAGCAAGAAATTCAACTATTACTTTATTACATAAAGTAATTTTATAACAAAATTGGTTAAAAGTTGTTTTAATTTATATTCGAGAGCAATAAGCAGATAATTGCACCAAAGATATATCACAATGGATTATTTTGATCCCAGAAACACTGAATGGTTAAATAAATAAAAATTAACCGGATTATTTTTCTTCAAATCTAAATAGTGGTTCATCGAGTTTAATAGAAAAACTCGTTTTCGGTAATTTTTACCTAAAAATATCTTATAATCCAAAGCTGGCCTTGGCAAATAATGGGTTAACGTTCTCGGCTTTATCCCAAATTTTGGGAACGGAAGTCCTAGACATTTGGTTATTATATTTTAAGTATCGCATCCAAAAATTGGACAGCACTTACATAATATTTGAATTTTTTGAATAAATTGTCTTTTATTAGTTTGGGGTCATATGTGACCCCAATTCCAAAAGGTTTAATGGAGTCATATTATTTTTTTCCGAAACCCTAGGCTATTAAGATAAAATATAATATTTAAAAGTAGAAAAGTGATGAATTTTTGATACAAAGTATTTAGAAAGAGTACATTTACAGAATATTTCACAAAAATCCAATTTCTCGAAATCCGCGAAAATAAAATCCTTGTTAATCTGCAACATGTATTTAATAAAACCTTAAAGTGATAGATTAATTTTTTTAAATTTTGTTTAAGAAAATTTTTTCAAATTTGAAAAAGGAGTTTTAAATATTTTATCAAAAAAATTTCCAATTTTCGGTCTCAATGCGCTATAGGTTAACAACGTGGTAATAAAACAATACTTCATATCTGAGTACTTATAAGTATAGAGACCAAAAAAGAATGATGGCTTTAATCAATTTCTCAAAAGTTGAAAAAAATGCCATCAAATTTCATGACCTAGTTTTTTTTGGCACAAAAGTGGTCTGGGGCATTTGCTATTTCTTGACGAGGTTTCATACGATTTTGAAGTTTTATAGCCTTTTGAAAGGATAATTTAATACTGATCCCGAATTATGTAACAGCTTGTCGGAAAAAATAAATTATAGAACGAAATTTTCGTAAAATCTGAAAAAAAAGTCATATTTTCCCCATATAAACACACTTGAAATTTTCAATCGCTTTGCGTCACGACTAAACGTTTTTTGATTGGCCCAAAACTTTGTATTTGTCAGTTTTTTTGCTATTCGCATATTTCTAGGGGGTGAGACCGACAGTTTGAACACTTTTTTTCCCCTCCATATAACGAAGGGCCACCCTAATGTACATATCTTCTTTTATATTAGTGCTCATTTCAGTATTATACAGCTTTTTTAATAGGGACACTTCTCGATAATCTTAATATTTCTCTTTTTTTTTTTTGTCAAAAATTGTATATATGTATGTATGTACAGTGTACAAATTGTAACATATATTACTTGTCCGCGTTATATTTATATTAATTTTTTCTTTTTTAACTACTCTTACGAGTATTACTTGTTTTGACAATATAAGGAATGCAAATATAATTCCATTTAATAAAATTTTAAATATTTATATGACTATTTCAATAATTTAATTATGATCTTATCTCCTCGAGCTCTGAATGTTGAAAAAAAGAAAGATTTTAAAACGGATATAAGTTGAACTTAGCACATGCCTTATAAAGTATTGATGTCACTACTGCATTCAGCAGCTATTAAAGCACTGAACATATGAAATAGATAGTGTTGAAAAATAAGGAGTTGTCAAAAGGGAAAAAAGGCATTTTTTGTGGGTAATAACAAAAGTTATTTTTTGTTTGTTTTTAGAATAGATCTCTACGAATCATTTTGCTGTAAAAAAAGCTAGTTAGGGGGAGGAAAAAAATCCCTAACAAACCTGCTTCGTAAAGAAACCTATGGTTGAACTACGAACAGGAAAAAGGATTTAAAAGAAACCTTTGGTGTGGCTCGACCCACGAAAAGCCGGGCAATTTAAGTTTATATTCTATGAATCACGCACGTAAATCGGATGCATGAAATCTTCCTATAAATTTTCCTGAACAATCCTCCACATCGTAAAGATAACATCCTACTTTTTTTCGGATTCTACATTTTAAATATTTTGGGCGTGATTTTTACGAAAAACTTCTTGGCCAGCACGGTAAGCTATAGGTTTCGAACGCGTATTATTAGTCTTCGTACATTTTTGATGAGCCAAATTTAAATTGTGGGATATTTTCTCTCTTAGATTATTAAATCTGTCAATACGCTTTATTATTGTATCATCCTGTAACATGTTTAATTTACCCAACAGTGGATAAGATGACCCATGTAAACACATATTTTGTCCAAATAATGCATAATATGGAGAACATTGTATAGACGTGTGATAATCACTACGCAAAACACCAAGTATTCGAGGAATACACTCATCCCAATTTAGGTGATGTGGTTCGTTCTTCAAAAAAAAAAAACGTATTTTTGAGATAATCTCTCGATTAGCACGCTCAGAGGTGTTGGCCTGTGGAGAGTACAGCCCTGTTTTTATACGGGTTATCCCATATAAAGTAAGAAAATCCTGCATTTCCTTAGAGACAAACTGTTTTCCGTTATCACTGTGAAAAAATGAAAATTTGACACCAAACGTATTAAAAACGTAATTTTGCAAATAATCTATGATACTGATAGTTGTTGCGGATTTTAATGGTTTGAGGAAGAGAAATTTTGTGAAGTGATCTATTGCGATAAACAATTGTGTATTTTTTAATTTTGAGGACGGATATGGACCAAGAAAGTCGCAATACATGCGTTGAAATGGACGTACAGTTATGAATGCATCACCCATTGGTGGACGAAAGATTTGATTTGGTGCTTTGATTGCTTTACAATCGTCGCACTTACTCACAAACATTTTAATGTCACGCACCATAGAGGGCCAAAAGTATTTTTCTCGAACTCGAGAGAGTGTTTTAAAGTAGCCTCCGTGACAACTTGAAGCATGGGCTAAGTGAATAGTTTTTTCGGTTAGAGACATTGGCAACCATAATCGCCAGAGGCTCTCTTCTTCGTCTTGTAGCCCTTGCCGAAATTTAACTCTTTTATATATTAAGTTTTCAGATAAACGCAAATCAGGAAGACCACTTACATTTTCGGCGACAGTCCTAGCTAAGTTTTTATAGTATTCACTTTGGAATTCAACGGATATTAAAGGAATTTCATTAAAACAAAGCATACTAAGATCATCTACGTCAAACCTTGAAAGTGTATCTGGTACTACGTTAAGAGATCCTTTTCGGTGCTCCATTCTAAAGTCAAATCTTTGTAGCTTCAAACTCCACCTAGCAAGTCTACCACTTAAGTCCTTCTGTGACATTAACCATTTTAAACTGAAACCGAAACTTTTTGACACAAAAAACGACTGGTAAGCATTCTAACTCTGTCACCGTGTAATTCCTTTGCGCACGGTTAAGTTTCTGTGACACAAAAGATATTGGTCTTTCCCTACCATCCTCATCAATTTGGTATAGCACCCCACCTACTCCAACTCTAGATGCATCGCACTGCAAAATAAATTCTTTCGAGAAATCGGGCTGTGCCAATACAGGAGCACTTGAAAGAGCAGCTTTAAGCTTTTCGAATGATTCAATAGCAAGGGAAGTGATTGAAAATGGACCTTTCTTTTACAGAGACAGTCAGTAAGCGGTCCAGCAAGATTGGCGAAATTACTTATAAAGGATCGGTACCAATTGGCCATGCCTATAAATCGACGCAGTTGACGGTGGCTTTTTGGTAAGGGAAAGTCCACTATAGCTGAAACTTTATCAGGGTCACATTTTAAGCAACCATTTCCAATACGATATCCTAAATATTTGATTTATCTTTGACAGAACTTGGTTTTATTTACGTTTATAGTGAGCCCTGCCGTTTTTAAACATTTTGCCACCTGACTTCGCATGTTTAGGTGTTCCTCAAAAGTAGAATTGCACACAAGTAAATCGTCTAAATAAATAAAGACATTTTCTCTTAGTCTAGATGGTATGACTTTATCCATTAATCGACTCATGGCTTGTGGTCCATTGCATAGTCCAAAAGGCATAACTTTATATTGGTAGAGGGTCTACCTGGAACTGCAAAAGCTGTTTTTTTCTTTAGATGACTCTGTGAGGCGGATCTGGAAAAATACATCTTTAAGATCTATTCCACTTATAAAGTGTTTATTTTATAATCTGCTTAGGATATGATATGAGGAAGTGGGTATGAATCTTTCTTAGTAACCTCATTTAATTTTCTCGAATCTAAGCAGAGACGAACTTTCCCGGGCTTCCTAACGTTGACAATTGGAAAACAACAAGGAGAATTTGACTCCTCAATTACACCCATTTCTAAAAGTCGATCTAGTTCGTTATATACTTCAGCTTGCGAGGAGGCGAAAGAGGGTAATGTCGGCATTTAATAGGAACAGCGTCACCTGTCTCAATATTGCGCTCTAAGAGAGTGGTACAGCCAAGGCCAGGTTTTTCGAAAGAAGGAAACTCTTGAACTATGTAATCAAGCTTAAGTTTTTGATCGGGGGTTAAACTATGAAAACAAATATTTTTATCAACAGGGTCTTCAATTTCAACAGAATCAATGGCTGGAATTATGTTAGGTGCGATTGCGAAAGAGCACCAAAAATCAAGGCCTAAATAAAGAGATTGCGACAAGGACGGTACAATGTAAAAATTTATCAATTTTTCCACGCCTTTTTAGGTAACTGGAAGTTCGCAATAACCAAAAACTTTTTGTTTAGAGCCATCGGCCGTTGATACGAAGGATCTAAAAGGTTTTAACGCAATTGAGTGACGGTCCAAAAAATCCATACTTTTTTGATACACTAGCCCCTGAATCTAACAATCCGAACAAACTTTCATCTAAAATTTTAACATTGGCAAACGGTCTTTCATCGGTATTAGTACACAGGCTTGAGGATTCAATCAGATGTCTATAGAATTTTCTCTTTTTAAAACGATTTCTACAAGTTGCTATATTTTTATTAAGTGTCTTTGGTGTTAAATTAAAATTTGTACATGAGGATATAAAATTGTTTGTTGAGATCAAGGAAATCGATTCGTCATCCTGTGGAAGACTGCGATTGATCTAATGCGAACTCGGGGTCTGGGCTTTTGAACGAGAGTCCCCGGTGGCCATCTCGCTCCTCGTTCGGTTTCCCAAATGAGAATTAGTACACTTGGTTGTATTTATACCCTGTTGACCACACTTAAGCAAAATAGATTTCTAGTATCTTCTGGGCAGTATATATAAGAATGGCCAAGTGCGAGGCAATTCCAACATTATATTTTTGAATAATCCGGCTTTGAGAGACGGCGGGATAGTTGTAGGGCCTCTATTTGAGGATCGGTCTCTAAATCATTATGTAGTTCATCCTCTACGACAGCCTCAATTTCATGACGAGTTGAGTTAATATTTGGCAAAGCTACTTTAGTCTCTTGTAAAACTTTCTCAGCATTTCTAGCAAGATCTCGTACTTCGTGAAGAGTTTTTGGTTCTGTGTTCAACATAAGTTTTAAATTGGTATGCACGTTACGTTTTAAAATATCAATAAGTGGCTTATCTGCAATGGGTTCTCTCATACGGGAGTTCGTTGATACTACATTAGTATGAAAATCATTGCTGCCTACGAGTCGAAATTAGAAGAAGCACTTCATGGTCAGTTTCTAAACTTCCGAACTCTTTCGTTATTGAAGATTTAAGTACTGGATATGAAGAGTTACGATTTTGTTTGGTAAAATTCCAGAACCAGTCTTCTGCTTTAGCACTTAAAAAAATATGAAAATTTGCCATCAAATATTCGTGATTGCAGTGTGTTCTTTCACACAATGTATCTATTTTAAAAAGGAAATCAGATACACTACCAGATCCATCAAAGTTTACTTTCCATTTTTCTATTTTTGTATTCATTACTGCAGGGGATGTTGAAGGGTACAACTGGGCTTGAGAAGACGTTATAGAAGGTGCTGCTGTTTCTCTCGTTGGTTGAGAAATATGTGAAATAGTTTGTTTCAAAACGTTAAGCTCATTTCTCATTTCATCTTGCATAGAACTAATAGTTTGCTGTAACATGCTTACTAAAGATTCAGTTGAATTATGGGAGGAAGCATGCTCATTAAAAGCAGCATTATCAGGGATTTTAGAATCCATATTTAAATGTGATAAAATCCTAGCCTGATTATAAATAAATCCGATTGGGGTTAAAAGATCTTCTAGAGAAGCCTGACTAAAATTTTGAAATGATGACTCGTGTAACACTCCTGGTATTGTAGATGAATATTCACTATTATCAACTTGAGCATTTGTATGTGTTTTAGTTATTTGTACCGAAGCAGATTCAGTATTTTCTATTTGAATATCTGCTTCTTCCGATTGACTGTTTAAATTTGCAGCAGGGACGTTAGATTCTATATTTTCTTGGTTTTTACTTAACGAAGGAGTACGTATGACCTTTGGTCTAGACAGAAGGGGGTTTTGACTTTCTAATAAATTACTTGGATTTAAAGTTGGTTTACTTCTACCCCTAGATGAATTAAAACTACTATTTGAACTTCGAAGGGAACTACGAGTTTGTTAGCTCATTATATGTAATAAAATTTATAATAAGTTTTCTCTAACGCGCATTTAAGAGAAGAGAAAGAAAAAAAATTTACTTAACAAAAAAATTAAATATTTGTATTTAGTGTTTTGAGGAATTTGACTATCACTTACACAAAAAAAAACTATGATACTCTTTAAGAACATGTGATTTAAACTATTAATATGAAGTTATAATTACTTTGTTCGATAGTACATGGTACAATAAATCACCAAATAACAAATGTATGTGATATAAAGTCTCATATGTAGCTTTAAAATTGTATTCTCTCTAACTTTTAACTACATTGACTAAAAGCCAATTTTAACTGCGATAGTAAAATAGTAATTTGCAACAGAAGATTATGTTTAACGTATAGAAAGCTTCTGGTCTTCAAAACTAGATTAAAATCGTATCCAATTGATATGAAACAAAGATTTTGTAGCAGTTAAAGATTTAGATTTCTAATTTTGAAAATTAAGACTTACAAAACTTTATTACAAACTTTGGAGTTGATGTTATCAAAAGAGAGTCAGTTTCGTTTAAGAATGTGATGGCAATAAACAGTTTTCTGTTATATTTGAATAACACTAATCTTAATCAAAACGTTGATATTCCGCTTATATTTAATAGAACGATGTTAAAAACAATATATTTTATTCGTTTTGCAAAAAAAAAAAATTTATTGATACATCAAAATATCAATAGCTTTCGCTGGAACGTTGGGCGCCATCTATGTTACGCGCGTCTGCTAAAATCATTTTCGAATAATACTTTTTCTCGGAAAGTAGGGTGTAGGCGGCATGCTGGGTGTTCATCGACTAGCTTTGTCGGGTGCGGTGTGGTTCTTTTCCCTACTTCACGATGACGCGTAATCATAGCAAAAATGTACTTCATGCCATTTAGTAATCACTACATATTAAAGAGCAGAAATGCAAAACTAAAATTTGATCTATTTAACTAAACTGATGAGATCGTTTGACTAGCTGTTTTGTCAATGTAGAGTGTACTTTTCCCTCCCTATTGCTATACTAAGCTACGCCTTTGGTAATCTTAAACACTCTTTATTTTATATCGATTACCCTTTGGAGTTAAGAGAGCATCAATAGCTAATCATTATGCATGACAATCGCATTCCTCAATAAAAGAAATATTTTAGAACATAATTTAATTAATTTTATTCACAAAAAAAAAATTCATTGAAAAGAAGAATATATATAAAGAATGATCATTAATTAATTTGAAATCATTAATAAGAAACTCTAATGAGAGATTTAAGAAAACGCAAAAATTCATTAAGTGAATGCCTTACGAACTAGTATCTAAAACTAGGAATAACGTTAATAAGAGAGATAATGCTGTAAAGTACTCCCAATACAATGCAATACTATTATAACGTTAATGATAATTATTAATTTTGTTTTAAGGAACTTTAGTTAAATTTTAATATCTTTTTTCCTTCTTTTTTGGCAGATTCTAAAAACATGTACATTAACCCATTATGGGATGGGAAAGAAAATTGTAACTTTAATTGAATTTAGGTTTTAATATATTGGTATAGCAAAATGAATATAAGTGTTAAAATATTATTTTGATAATTGATTATTTTACATACGTTTCTGTTGATATTTTATTTTTGAGTTATTTTATTTCTTTGTTACCAATATTCAAACCAAGATTTTTCTGATGATTTTCGTGTTCTTCGAAGAGTGAGCACCGCACCATTCGTTGATTGAAAATTTCCTGTAAAGTAATTGAAAGTTTTAAATATATTGAAATCGCTCAAAAATATCACCAAAACCAATTTGAACATGACCATTTTAATTTTTTTTTCTTTTTTTATATTTTAACACTAACTTTCGATTTGTCTCACTTACAAATTAGTTAAACATTAAATGGAAAAAGGTTAATAGTAATATATTGTTAATTTTCTGTTTTATATATTATTACTGCTGACAACTTTTATTCCAATGATAAAACGATGTAATTTTTTTGTTTTTGTAGTGCACCTTTCATTTCGGGGTAAAGATTTGGCAGGAAAAAGAGATATGTGGTGCAAAAGTTTCTGCTTGAATCTGTAGGCCTATTTTTGTTAAAATATAACATTAAGAGTTATACGGCAATGTATGTATCTTCTTTTATATAAGCGCTCATTTCAATATTATACAGCTTTTTTAATAGGGACACTTCTCGATAATCTTAATATTTCTCCTTTTTTTTTTTGTCAAAAATTGTATATATGTATGTATGTGCAGTGTACAAATTGTAACATATATTACTTGTCCATGTTATATTTATATTAATTTTTTCTTTTTTAACTACTCTTACGAGTATTACCTGTTTTGACAATATAAGGAATGCAAATATAATTCCATTTAATAAAATTTTAAATATTTATATGACTCTATTTCAATAATTTAATTATCATATTACCACGAGCTCTGAATGTTGACAAAAAGAAAGATTTTAAAACGGATATAAGTTGAACTTAGCACATGCCTTATACAGTATTGATGTCACTACTGTATTCAGCAGCTATTAAAGGACTGAACATATGAAATAGATAGTGTTGACAAATAAGGAGTTGTCAAAAGGGAAAAAAGGCAATTTTTGTGGGTAATAACAAAAGTTATTTTTTGTTTGTTTTTAGAATAGATTTCATTTTGCTGTAAAAAAAGCTAGTTAAGGGGGGGGAATCCCTAACAACTGTTTGCCAAAACTTATAAAAACAATCTTCCTGAGTTTTTAAACAAGGTAATATTATCTAATATATTTAATATCTTTGGATCAGACGGACGCAAAACGGTCTGGTGTCAGAAGAATACAGAGTTAGAAAGAAATCTTATGCCAACTGTTCTTGTATGGGCTGTATGAGTGCCAAAGGTGTAGAAAAGTAAAATTTTATTGAAGGAATTATAGACTACAAGTCTAAAAGAAAGCTTTGAAAGTAGTGCGAAAAAATGGGATTGCATACTGATTTTATTTTTACCCTAGTTAATAATCCCAAATATACTGCGTGGAATACTAAAATGTTGCTACTTAATAGTGGCCCAAAATAGGTTAAAGTATTATCACAATCATCAGATATCAATCCCATTGAAAACTTAGGGAGTCTTCTTAAGAAAAGTATAAGGACAATATAATATCAGCAATGAATCAGACCTGAGGAAATTTTAGTAGATACTACAAAATTTAAAATGGACGACCAACAAAGTAATAATGTTCAACACAAAATATTTTTAATCTGTTAATTTTATGAGCGAATACTTTTTGTAGTGTCTTTAAATACTTTTTTGTGTTTCTTTGTTATTAAAAATGAAGTTTTATTTCGTTTTAGTTTAATTTTTAGAAGAGATTTGTTATACTAATATGTAAAAAATAATGAGTCTTTCTTTCGAAAAATAACACATGAACGATTATTTTAAGGACCCTCTGCATAAAAAATAATTGTAAATTACCATAAATCATATATTTTAAAGTTAATTAATTCAATTTGAATATGTATTTTACTAACACGAATTCTATTTTTCGGAAAGTTTTTTTATCAAACACAATATTTTTCTATTCCGTCATTTGTCTTTTATCGACAACAGTTGTTTCGATGTAGCATGACATTCATCGGATAATTTCCGAACAGTTGTGGTACTGTTGTCTCCACCGTATGCAGCCAATTTTTAAATGATTAAGTATAACTTATTGCTCAGCAAAAAAAATTTCAAAAATGAAAGATCAACTTTTTTACATTTTCAAAAGAAAAACATTCTGAAATGCAGTTTTCCAGACTAGGTCGACCGGTAAAATGATTAAAAAATATGTTGCTACTATTTCATCAATAAAAGTCCAATTTTCTTATTCGATGTGTATTTCGAAAATGTATTTGGAATCATCAGGTGAAATTCTATGATGAATAACATCTTTTAACAGAGATTAAGAATTTTCTTGTGGCAACGTATACTGTGTGTTAGTCGTGTTTAAAGCGTCTTGTGAAATATTCTAAATTTTTCTGTGTTTTATTCACAATTTTTGAAGAAAGTGTTATTTAAAGTTCAAATTTGATAATAAGCATTATTGTGAAGTGGTCACCTTGTTTTTTTTGTCAGTTTTTGCAAGTGATTTATAATTTAAATTATATTTTGTGCATTAACCCAACAACAACGATGATATTCTTTTTATTTTGTGTAACAATAACAAAATTTATTTTGTTCTACTTGTTTACATATTGTTCTTTCATATTTTTTTTCTCTATACTGGTAAGCTTTTCGCTATATTGGTAAGCTTTTTGAACTAGTGCCTTTCGAATCTATAACATATTGTGAAGTGCAACAGGTTTGTATCTACAATATCTTGCTTTGTGACAATATTGAATATCGTAATATCGAATCTTTTCATTTCCGTATTGTTTAAACTGATTTATACCATAATGGACTGTTCAAGTGAAAAATGCACATTTACTGGGGCTGAACGTATGGTTTCTTGCTGGCCTTTTCATTTGAGATGTACTGGTGGCATTAAACCACGTGTTGCTGATGCTCTTGCTGATACGGGAAAACATCTTCAATGGACATGCCCACGTTGCAGAATGATTGGCGTTGAGTTTTATAACTTTTTTAAAAATTCTCGTAATGAGTTTAAACAGATTAATAATGATCTTGTTGCTTTACCAGTTAAATTTCCTTAATATGGTGAATTATTTACTAAATTCCATAATTTAGATATATTTGCTGGTACTCTTCATCCGTCGTCTCCTAAAAGCAAAACGTCATCGGTATTAACAGCCTTTATACCTCAAACTTCGCTCTCAACTAATTCTGAACCTCTGAACTTGATTGATATGAATGCTGTTTCCCCTCTACCATCTACTTCTACAAATCCAATTGTGGCTCCTCCGGTTATAAATTCTTCCCCGATGCCTTCTTTTAACTTTACTGCCTCAATTGACCCAAAGCGTGCTCTAAGATCTTCATCTAAGAGTGCTGCTCCATTGAACGATCAGGCAAACAACGTTTCTGAAAAATTGCCTTCGGGACCTAAAAAGTTGACCGTCGTGAAACCCCGAAAGACCATTTTTGTTTCGCGTCTTTTATTTATTTATTTATTTTGTAACTTATACAACAAAACATTTGTCTTAAAAATTAGAAATCTTATGGTATTATAATGTAAAATAACAATTACATACAAAATTAAATTTTTGACTCTTTTGCGAAAAACATAATATAGTTAACAATTTATAAACAAATAATCTATTATAATAAAATATATTCTATTGAAAAAAAAGGTATTCAAATAATTTTTTTTTTCTAACGCATTGCTGGTTTCTTTAATTGTTGGAGGAATAATATTCCAAAGACGTAGTGCACATATAAAAATTGCCATTCGGATATCAATGTACGATGACTTAATTGAACTAAATTTCTATTTCTTCTGAGTTGACTAAATCTCAAACGATTAAAAAGATGACATGGCTCTCGGCTTATTATAATTTTATGAAGAAATATTAAAGTTCTTATTTTTAGCAGGTCTTCGAACAACACACCAAATATTCTCTTAGAGTCAGGAGTTATATTGAGGTAATCTCCATTAGTTCTATAATTACTGAGACCATAAACGCGGGATGAATACCATCAATGCCTGTAGCGTTTGATTGTATGGATAGACAGCTTTTGAGTACATCTAACGGACTTACACTTTCGAAATTGAATAGGCTATGCGGAAGATTGTCAGCATGATAGTTAATATAATAACTATGGTCCGCTTGAGACATGGGTATATTAATAAATTTTTTATTTATAACATCTGGATCTGATATGATATTAACATGATTATTTTTTCTATTAAATATTCCAATTTCTTTAATGGTTTTCCACTTATTTTTTGTAGAAATTGAATTTGAAAATATGTTGGCATAGTATTTTGACTTTACGTTTCTTATGGTTTTGGTTACAATTTTTCTGGCGTTGCGATAAGTATTATATAGATCATCAGTTTTAAAGCGCTTCCAGCTAGAGTAAGCATGGTCACGATCTGCTATGAGATGTTTTATTTCAGCTGTGAACCAATGTTTTTTTGCGGTAACTGACTTCTTTCGTTTGCATTGGCACTATTGTATTAAATAAAGTTGTTGTGTTTTGTTCGAAGAAAGCCAATTGATCATTAACCGATATCATATGATAAATGCAATCCCAGTCGATTTTGACAAACTCTTCTTCAAGAGTAAGATAGTTTATACGTTTCAAGTTAGGAAATTGGAATTGTTCAGTAGTAGTTTCAAGTGGAATGTCAAAAATTAAGAATATCAGATCGTGCCTAGAAAAACACGATGCGAAAAACTGGTCATATAATAAGTTTACTTCATTGGAGACAAAAAATAGTTCGAGCAAAGTAATACATCATATGAACTAGAAATATCAAAAATATTCAAAAGGAAAATGGAAATATGGATTTTACTATTATATTATGCATCAAGAATGAAAAAAGCACAAGCCGGAATAGAAATTTTGCGAAAAAAAACATCAGCATTTGTTAAATGTATTGTTTGTACAACAAAAACAAATGCATTTTGCACAATTATTATATAGCAGATGGGAATCGGCACATATAAGTATAAAAATTATAACTTTTCAATTACTAGATATTTTTTTATTATAGGCTCGTAATTTTTATTAATAATTAATATTTTATTTCCTTTTTATTCAACTTGTTTGCTTTTGCTTTTGTTTTTAAATGTCAATTTTTCAGTCACTGCATTGTAATTTTCTACTACAATATTAAAAAAACACAGTGGTATCATTTGGTAGTGCCCAAGTTTGACAAGATTTTGTGAGATTTTGCTAAAATCTAGTAACGACCTAGATTTTGTTTTGTATGGGAAATCTAGTAAAAATGAGGTAGATTGTGCTCGAAATCTCGTATATACTAGATTTCGCTTAGATATAAACGCACTATTAGCAGATTAGAGTTAAAGTCCCCAGCTATTAAAACGTCACTATATAATGATGTCTCCCAAAATTGTATAAAAATGTGTGAAATCAATATTATCCCTTGGCCTATAGACGCAACCAATAAGAAATTTTCTTCCATAACTACATGCTTCAAGAAAAAGATATTCTACTTTGTTGTTAGGGTTTATATTTTCGTCACTTCTACTTTTTAATGTACAGACCAACCCTTTTTTTGCTCGGGATACAAATGCCGATGACTTATTATTCTATGTTAATTAGAAAATCGATGTGGGCAAAATCCTTTTCAACTTTAGATTATGCTAAATATTCTACCGCTCGCGCTGATTATAATTTACTGAATAATAATTGTTATATGAGGTATTTGGATAATTTAAAATCAAACTTTGCTAATAACCCAAAGTCCTTCTTTGACTTTGTACGTGTTAAATGCAAATCTTTTTCGTTCCCGCCTACAATGTTTTGCAATGATAATTCATTATCTTGATATTGCGAATATGTTTGCTGATTTTTTCCAGTCCACGTATAGCAATTCAATTTCAAATACTTTAACCGTCGCTAACTATCCATATTTAATAAAAGTTGCATCGGTATCAAATATTCCGCTCTTTGATACGGAAATTGTTTTTAAGTCTCTGATTCAGTTGAAATTTTCATACAAGCCTGGTCCTGATGGTGTTCCTGCTTGTGTTTTGAGAAATTGCGCTCAAATTCTAAGTGTGCCCATAACGTGTATTTGCAACAGTCTTTTGCAAATTGCTTATTTTCCTACTTCTTGGAAAGAATCATTTATTATAGGGGAATAGCTAAGCTAAGTGTTATTCCTAAATTAATGGAGAAACTTTGTTTTCAACCTTGCGAATGGTGACGTTGACTCGGAGTTTCTTTTATCAAATTAAAATTTTAACATACCTTGTAGATTCAGAAGACATTTTAATCCACTTCATTTGGACTATTTTAGGACTAATTATGTTCATTCTTATCCTTTCCGCAGAATTTGTCATGATTATAATGTGTTACACAATTTCGTTGATTTTCATTGTATTGAAAGTAAAGCGCGATATTGTTACCTCAATTAACTATTTTTTTAAGGGGTCGTGCCCCCTCGGTCGGGTGGGGTGCGTAAGTGTGGGGCGGGGTTCGGTCGATATAAAAAAACAATAAAAATAAGTGAATATAAATTGGGTAGATGCTCTTATTGATCCGTAAAAAAGCAGTTTATTACACGTGCAATTTAAAAAAAAAAACCTATATGTCCCAAATTTTTTAGTTTTTTCCCAAATTATTCAAAACTTTAAGATTAAAATATGTGAAAGAAATATAATGTGATTGAGAGTAAAGCTATATAAAATTTTCTTGTTATATATTTTTATAAAGTATCAATTAACTTAAATCGGCTGATTGAAATTTATATTCATAATAACCCTTCTCCGGTAGTCGGCGCTGGTGTTATTTTACTCTGCATAAACTATTGGGCTATAGTATTTCCCATGTCGCATTTATTATTAATATGAAAAGAAAATTTGTTATTTGGATATAATTATATTTTGCTGAAATTTATACAGATCGGATATGATACTTAAGAGTTTGCATCAAAAACCCACTGTCGTAAAAAATTAATAATTTCCCGATAGATATTATATTATTTTCTGTAGTTTATATAAGTGTAAACTAGTATTTACATACGGAAAAATGCCCCTTTTTATAAGTTTTCACTTGTTTCATAACAGAACGAATTTCTTCAAAATCAGAAATTAACAGAAAAATTCATAGTTTTTAAAGCAATAAATTGAAATCAAGAGGAAAAAGTAAGTAATATGTTGTTTTTTGTTTTTGCTTGATTGACAGATGTGTTAAAACGACAAACGTAAATCAGTATCGACATTATTATTAAATAATATTTAATTTTTTAACATTTGAATTAACGATCATTTTATATAACCCTTTATATATTATAGTCATATAAAAGCTGGGTTTTGTTGCTAACGTTCACATATATTTTAAAATGCCGTTATCGTTTCAAAATCCCTTCGAATCAAAACTGTTACTGATACCAATACCGAAGTTACGCTTGATGCGGAATTGATTCTGTTTTTTTTTTCTTTCAAATTTTTCTTTCATAATTTGAGAAAAAAAAATTTTTTAATATAAAAAGAAAAACTTTAAAAGTAAATGTATTTAATTTTTTTTTTTTTTTTTTTTAAATTTTGGACTAAAAGCGGATTTCAAATAGTTTATATAGTTGCATTTAAAAAAATTACTGGTTAACATTTTGCGAATTTAAAAGAACAAAAGTCGATTTTAGACTCGAAAAATACTAATGTACAATACAATGTACATATCCAGATTCGAAAAGATTTTTTATGACTATTTACATTTTGGTATAAATTTAATAAAAAAAAATACTGGTACGGTACCGCTATTTGTGTCTCCGTTCCCGTTACCGGTTCAATTAAATAAACCGTTCCGTAACAAACCAAAATTAAGAATTTCAAATACCAATACCATTATTATTAGTATCGGTTGCTAACTTTGATTGGAAGTAAACATATAAATTTAGCATTGGAATATATATATAATATATGCGTTATGTTTATTTGAATAAGTTGATTTTGTATATTTTATAGCGTGGGCCTTACAACTTAAAATTAAATGTGTATTCGATTACTTATCGTCGATAGTTATGCATATTTCGATTTACAGTGAATAAAAACAGTCGTTTAATATGGTGTTAGCGCGTATTAATTGAAGCATAATAGAACTTTTGTATGTGAGTTAAAGTGGAAACGTTAGCAATAAAACCTATTCTCACACTGATTTCTAACTAAACATACTTATTTATATTATAATTTTAAATATATTTAATATTTAGATTGCAAAAGATAAAAAAAAAACAAAGGAAGGCGAACCTAAGCAAGGCGAATCTTGTTCGATAGACGCATTTAACCAACTGCGATTATATAAGCAACTTTTACAATTTATGAATAATGGAGAATCTGTAGCTGAAACTTTACATCGTTTAGGTAAAAATAGAGTTAAAATGAGTTCGGTTGAACGTATTAAACTTAAAAAACAAGGCTTTGTCGACCAATACGCTGAAAAAATCACAAAATTCACTGAATTGGCTAATGAAATATTAACGAGAACCGGCAATATGGATGTATATCAGTTAACTTATGAATCTATTAATGCTAAAGTTGGCTCATTGCCAAGCGAAAGTGTAGAAGAATGTAAAGCTTCTGACGCTGGATTTGATATGTATTCTGATGATTTCAATGAAAAAGAAAAAACTAAGTTGATAGATAATACCATAAACAAATCGACAATACAAAAAGGTGATGACGAAGAAAACGTAGGAGACAAACTACTTTGGGAATTTAAATGGAAAGAAGAAGATATTGAATTGCAGGGTCCCTATGATACTAGACAAATGTTGCAATGGTCACAAAATGGATATTTTAAAAATGGAGTTTATGTAAGAAAAGTCGGAGAAAAAACAAACTTTTACACAAGTAATCGAATCGACTTTGATCTATATTTGTAGTACAGATTAAATTTAATTTTTGACAATGATGTTAAAGCATAAATAAATCGCAACAGTTTTTATTTAAATAATAAAACTGAAGATTTAAAAACAATATATATAAATAAAAATTAATAATCGTATATACATAAATCGCTCGCAAACGACTAGCTTTTTTTTAGAATGTGTTTTAATTCTATACATCCCGTTAGCACAAAGTTATTCATAATCGACTAGGTTTATAAATAAACTTTGAATTTTAATGATACCTTTAGTAAGTCCCAGTTCACACGAGGCAATTTTTGTTGCGTAACTTCTCTGCAATTACCTTTTAAAGTTGCCTTAATGTTCACACAGAGAAATTTTTTTCAAGCAATTTTTATTTTCATTTGCTTCCAAATTCTTACATTTTTCACAGTTCGTTGTATTTAGTATGTGTAAAAAGAATTTATTATTGGTTCAAAGTGAAAAATCTATTTGTGTGAAAAAATGGAAGTCAAAGAAAAAACGAAATAATAAGAGAAAAAATTAAATAATAATAATTTTTCACAGCGAAGCAAAGAATGAAAAGAAATGTCAAATAATAACCTACAGCTAATTTCGTGTTTACAATTACGAATGGCACAACAAAGCGAGTTTCCAAGTACAAGCAACATCGTACCGAGTACCACTCTTCTTTCCCCTCTCTCCAACAAACTCAAAAGTTGCGCAACAAAAATTGCTTCGTGTGAACCTGAACTAAAAATGTAGCATATTAAACGGATAACGTTTTGCTTACTTTGTATAATTACATATACAACTGTTACATTGTGTTATGTAGAGAGGATTTAGACGGTACGTTTCCACGCTGCGTGAAAAGGCTTGCGTTCGTTTTTGTAGGCGAACAAGCGGGATAGAAAAAAGTCTCATTTTCTGTTTTTTATAATTTTTTCACACTTTCTACACTCTTTCGTTTTCTTGACAAGTTGTTTTATTCTTATTCCAGTCTCAACAAAGTGACAAGGGATTTTATAAGCCGCCATTGGAAAAATATGTTTAAAGTGATTTTATTAAGCTCCATTTAAATAAGAAGAAAATAAAATGTGGGCAAAAGAATTGGTCGAATTAAAAAACACAAAATGGTTCTGAGTTGTTTTTATTTGTTGCGAATGAACAAATGAAAAGGTTGACGGAATAAACGTAAAAAAATCAAGAGTAGTTGCAACCAAAAAGGCACAATATAAATGCGAATTTAAGAAAAAGACTGGCTAAAAAGCCCCCGTCATTCCCTTATAATTTCTACGTGTTTGCAGCGGAATGCATGAAATACAACATATTTGAACCGAACAAAGAAGACGGAAAGAAAATATCGGAAATTCAGAAAGCTATCATTAACATTACTTTGGATGAACTAAAAAGGAAATGGAAGAATATGCGAAAGCAGAATATGCAGGAACTGAGAATACTGAATCAGTCTAAGCAGTTTAAAACGATCGTTCATTAAATAAAGACGTGCTTTAACAAAACAACCACATTTAATACCAATGTTTCTTTGATCAGTGTTCCTATTTACACAATTTCTCTTTATATTAAACCCTGTATAGTAACAAGTGTCTCGTAAGAGACAATATAAACTTTTAAATATGTCTACTAAACCTGAAGGCAATTATTTTGCCTGCCTGGACCCAGATCCAACATTAATTTTAACAACATGAATGATTTTCCCTTAATAAACTCAACTCGAAAACCAAACATTTACAACCCAAAATTTATAGTAATTAAAAGTAAAAAAAATTGATAAATTTTTAAGAGATTTCAATATTTTTTAGTTTCAAAAGCATTAGAAACAGTGACATCCGAAACTAGAAATAGTATCAGCTGTTCTTTGTTTACTATTAAATCAGCTTTTGTAGTTTATTCTAAATATTTTTTGTACGTATCTTGTAACTATTGTAGTAAAAATGGTAGAAATATATAAAAATGGAAGGAAATAATTATATTCAGGTGAGTTTTTGTATAAAAGAACAAATATTTTTATTTGAATTTTTTTCAGATTCGTGTTTATGAATATATTACAGGTTGTTCACATATATACTATTTGACGTCTTATATTTCTTTACAACTTACAACTTTAGTACACCTTATGAATTCCCTAATTATTATTTTCATAAATCTGAATAGCTATAGGGAAGTGTATATAAAAAATTATATCTTACATCAATTTGTAGATATTTTAATATTTCACAACTATATAAACTTAATTTTTGCAATGGTGGACAAAAGTAAAAGGATATTAAAATGTTTTCAAACTTCTATTTAATTAAAACACACACTTTTTTAATGTGATTGTTTACTTGTTACAATCCAATGAATAATGATTAATGATTCTCTTTATTATGTTTTTATTTCTTTTTATATTAATAATAATATGAAACCAGAATAAACAAAATATACATACATACATACATGTAGGTTTATTTGTTTTCTCTGTGTTATACTCCGAAAGCATAACACAGCAGAAATCACGAAAACAACCAACAACAATTTCGTGGTATGGTGCTAATGTTTATAACTCAAAACATTCGCTGTATCGGCAATTGTATAGTTCAATGCACAGCGTATGGGCATTGAACTTTAATGTAGTTCCGTGTCAGCGAATGTTTTGTAATTGCACATATTTTGGACAACTTTATTTAGTAGTGACTAAATAAAGTTATCGTGCACCTTATGAATGCAATTATGCTACACCTCCCTTTTTAATTTGAATGATCTTGTCATTCATAAAATTAGTTGTCGTGCTTTCTGGATTTCTGTACTTAAGACATTCAGGAGTTAAACATATATAATGATGTGATAATAGAACTAAGTAATTTAATTTAAATCTAGTCTGTAATTATTGACATGTCTGGTTCCTTTTAAAAATTAATATTTTCATTGTTGTGCTTATGAATAATTACATTAGGATTATTAAATTAACATTATTGGGTAAATTTTCAAATTTCTAGGTTATTTGGTTAACATATATTTAAAATAAAATGATTCTAACTACACACAAATGATTAAGTTGTATTATTTATTGTAGTGTATTTTTTTTAGATTATTTAATTAAAGTATTTAAGATTATTCAACTAATATATATCTAAAATGATTATTTATTGTAATATATTTTAAGATTATTTAGTTAAAGTTTTTAAGATTATTCAACTAATACATATTTAATATGATTATTTATATTTTAAGATTATTTAGTTAAAGTTTTTAAGATTATTCAACTAATATATATTTAATATGATGGCTATGCCACCTCCCTTTTTAATTAGAATGATCTTAGCATTCTATTTAATATTTTACATGTATATGATTAATATACATTATTGTTTTAAAAAAATTAAGTTAAAGTTTTTAAATTTTTCATATTAATATTTTTTGTCAAATTAAAATTATAGTGATTTAGTAATTAATACATATGGTTTTACTAATTTTAATTAATTATGTTGAGATTTTTATTTAGAAAATAATTTTATATAAGTTGTAATCAAATTGAGAAAAAAAATTAAAATTAAGAAATTTTTAAAATTTACATTATTGTTATTTGGAGATTTAAAATATTTCATATAAATTTTGTTAAATATCATTATTATTTCTATATTTTTAAGAATCTTGTATATATAAAAAAAATTTTATCGGAATAATTTACCAAATAATACGTGTACATATCATGATTTTATTAATTATTTGGAGATTTTTGAAAAAAATTTTCTATTTAGTCAAATTTATTTTGTGAAGAATAACAGATTAAAATTTTTGGGATATTAAGTATTTATTTTTCATGATATGTTTTCAGTCTATTTTTGTGTACTATTTGTTTTTTATCTTTCTTTGATCTTATTGCTATATTCCCATTGTCCTCTATACTTTCCACAAGATGAGGACCGGTATACTTACTGTCTAATTTATGTCCTGTGTCATTTCTAAGCAATACCTTATCTCCTACCTTTATATCTAATTCATTTATACCTTTGTCATAACTATTCTTATTATATACCTTATTTCTAATAAGTTTATCCCTAGCTTTCTTACGCGCTACTTCTAATCTATATTTTATTTCCTTACTGTAGTCTTCTATGTTATATATTGGATCTATTCTATCTATATTGTTAAGTCTATTGAATCCATATGGGATTCTTCCAAAAACTAACTCAAATGGGCAGTATCCGTGGGCCTCTGAAGGTGTCGTGTTAAAACAGTACGTAAAGTACTTCAGCCATTCATCCCAATCATCCCTTTCAACTGATATGTAGGAACGTACATATTCATTGAAAGTCCTATGGCTTCTTTCTACCGTTCCTAGCGTTTGGTGGTGGTGCGCTGTAGACGTTACCTTATCAATCTTCATATATTTGCATATCTCATTTAAGATACTGTTCTTGTACTCTGTACCCATGTCCGTAATGAGCGTCCTCATCGGGCCATAAGCCAATATAAATGAATCAAATATAGCCTTGGATACTGTTTTCGCGCTTTTATCGCGTATTGGCACTGTTACCAGGTATTTTGTCAGGTCACATATTATGGTGACTGCATATTCAAAACCATCTTCCGTTCTTGGGAGTGGTCCGATTGTATCTACCAAGACCGTATCGAAAGCATCGATCGGAGTGTCCGTTATAGTCATTGGTATTTTCGTATGTTTAGTGGTTTTGGACTCTTGACATTTCCTACAAGATCTTATGTAATCTGATACCGACTTGATCATTTTCGGCCAGTAGAAATATCGTCTTATTTTCCCAATTGTCCTTGTTATACCTGTATGACCTCCTTGTATTGGGTCATCATGATATTGTTGTATTATCTTATTTATTTCATTCTTATTATTCAGCTTGGTCACCTTTGGGAGTAGCGCTACTCTTAATTTATCCAAAAATATATTGCCCTTGGCCTTAAAATCTTGCATTGAGACAAATTCGAAAATTTTCTCATTAGGTGCCATTCGTACTTTATTTATCTTATATTTACCGGTTAGTGATTCTAACCTGGGGAATAACTGTCCGAAGTCAATTTTCCCTTTAGTAAATAAATCATTTATTAATATTTTCTCTATTTTCCTTTTGCCATGTTTCAATAAACAATGGTCTGAAGTCATCTCGAGCTTATGGTATCGCCTGACGTCAGATGGGTTTATGACTTCAAATATATTGGGCTTATTGTACGTTAAATGCTGATTATTTTCATTTTCATTGTTATTTCTATTTAAGTCTAATTTTGCCGTAGCTGATCTCGTTGTTACATTGAGAACTGCTTTATTCACATTTATATTCTTCAGATCATCTATCGTTATACGTGATAGTGCATCTGCTACATAATTATCTTTGCCTCTGAGATACTCGACTGTAAAGTCGTATTCCTCTAAATCTAGTCTAATTCTAGTCAGCTTTGAGCTGGGGTTTTTCATGGAAAATAAGTAAGTTAATGGCCGATGATCTGTTTTTACCAAAAAATGTTTACCGTATATATATGGTCTAAAGTATTGGATTGCCCAATGAATTGCAGTGAGTTCCTGCTCAATTGTCGATTTATTGCTTTCACCTTTGGTAAAAGATTTCGAAGCATATGATATTGGTAGTTGTCTACCATTATACTCCTGTGTCAAAACTGCACCGCATGCATGTTTACTTGCATCCGTTGTGATACAAAATTCCTTAGTGAAGTCCGGATACTGTAGTATCCGTGGGCTGAGTAGAGCGTTTTTCAAATATTCAAAAGATTGTTGGCATTCGGTCGTCCAACAGAATTCTACTCCCTTTTTCGTAAGTCCTGTTATATGACGGGAGTAATCAGCAAAATTGCCAATAAACCTTCTGTAATAGTTACAGAAAGCAATGAATCTTCTGGCCTCATCTGCATTCGATGGTACTGGGTAATTTTTAATTGCCGAATATTTTCCATCATCTGGTAGAATGCCCTCATTGGTGCATTTATGCCCTAGGTAAGTCACCTCGTGCATAAAAAATGTGCATTTTTCCGGATGCAACTTTATATTGTGTTTTCGGCAAAGATCAAAAACATCTGTTAAGTTGTTCAACATATGTTTTGCAGAGCAGCCCAACACAACTAAGTCGTCCATGTATAGGAATGCTTGTGATGGTCTCAAACCAGTGAATGCTAGAGTCATCATACGTTGAAACGAATTTGGAGCTACCTTTAGTCCGTAAGGGAGTCGTTTGAAACGATAAGAGCCATTTTCAGTTGAAAATGACGTGATGTCTCTTGAATCTTCATGTAGCTCAATTTGATGGAAACCTGACATTAAGTCGAGGCACGAAAAGTACTTTGCTCTACCCAATTGATCCAGAATGTCCTCTATTCTTGGAAGTGGGAATTTATCCGCTAATAATTTTTTATTCACTTGTCGGTAGTCTACAACCAATCGCCATCTTTTCTCATTTGAGTTCGGGAGTCCTTTCTTCGGTACTATCAATAATGGGCTGTTGTATTCTGAAGTTGATGGTTCTACTATATCATCGTCTATTAACTTTTTAACTTGTCTATTAACTTCTAATTTCTGTGAATGTGGGATTCTATAATTTTTTATATATGTTGGTGTGTTATCACCTAGCCTTAAATGTTGTTTGTAAAAATTGTTCGTGGAAATTGTCTCCGTTTCTAAAGCGAATATGTCAGAATAATTTAAGCACAATGTCGTGAGTTCACTTTTGAATTCTTTAGGGAAATTTTTCGATAATTTTTCCAAGATTTTATCTTTCCTATTGTCCATTTTCTGCTCGTTATTCGGATATATAACATCATATTCGTCCAAATTTTCAGTTCTAATGTCATTAATATCTAGTGTTATAATTTCCTTGTTGGTGTTAAGAATTCTAACATACGCGTTATTGCCTTGAACTAATGTATTTGCAATGTATACGCCTGGTTTTATTTCCTGGTTCAATACCATTAGTTCCTCATGCTGAGTGTTAAATGGTATTTTACGTATTACCTGCGCTCTTGGTGGTAGAATGACGTAGTCATCAGTGTACGTGTGATGTATCGGAATCGTTAGGGTTCGAAAATCTCTAGGTCTCATAATAAGACATTCTTTGTCTTCTATAAAGTCAATGCTACAATTGAAATTTTTCAAAAAATTTATCCCTATGATTCCGCTGCATGGTATAGGGAAGTCATTGTGTACCACATGAAATTCATAGGTTACCGCAAAATCCTTTCTGCAAATCTCCAGATCTGTTGAACCTATTGACTTAATTACTCCATTGCCTATACCACTAATTGATGTTATGTTCCGTTTGTTGACGAAATTATCTTCCCCAAGATTTTCCTTTTTTATTAGACATATGTCTGCTCCTGTGTCCACAAGTAAAACAAGCATTTGTTTTGTATTATAATTCAAAAATTTTACAAACACACCAAGGTTAAGATTCAATTTATATATATTTATGTCCCTTTTTCCCCCAGAGGCTATTCGAAGTTTTCCGAACACGTATTGTTCGTACTTTCCATTGGTCGGACTTGTCTGTCACGACCTCTATAGTTGTTCGAAATTTGATAATTACGTTCCCTATTGTCACGTTGGTTTTGATTTCTGTTATTCATGTAGTTATTCCTATTTCTACCTTTGGAATTGTTATTTCCTCTATAGGTACCTTGGCGATTTTGGTGCCAATTATTGTCATTAATACGGAAATTTCTATCGTTATTGCCATTATATGATCTGTTCTGTTGTCTGTAGTACAACACAGTATCTTTACTTCCGGAAGCTTCTGTACAGGTTTCAATAAATTTCTGAACAGCTTGGTTCAATGAAGAGAACTGTCCCGCTTTCATGATAAGTTTGACATTATCATTGTTACAGTTTGTTACTATGGCATTTACTGCCGCTTTTGTGGTATATTCTCTGGCTGCTGCCGGTGGTACGCCGTCCGAAATGTAGGCATTATGAATTCTTTTCGCCAAGTCTTCTACTTCGCTGGTGTATGCGTTGGCCGTTTTATTTCTCTGCTGTATGTTCATCAGTTTGGCAATCAGTCCACCAACAGGTTCACCTTTTATTGAACCTTGTAATTTTTCTTTAATTTGTTTTATAGTTGTTTCATCTGTTATTAGCTGTCGGGCCGTTCCTTTCAGTTTTGTCTTAATTAGTGAAACAGCTATTATTTCGTGAGCTCCTTTCAATTGGTCAATCATTATCAGACCATCGATGAAGCTTTGCAAGTTCTTCACGTCTCCATCGTAGTCCGAGATGAATTTGGATGCTGTATCCACGAATTGTTCCACTGTTTGGGCCATATCTATTTCTTCCTTTGCTATTATTTTATCAATTACTTCTCCTATAAAATTTTTAACTTCCGTTTCTGTGTCGCCCTTATCGTTTGAATCTTCTTCCTCAATTGTCTCGGGACCTAGTTTGGCACTTATTATGATTGTTTTGTCAATGTTCAATTTAATTTGTTCCGTGTAATCGTGTGGGATATTTTCTTTTATACCATATTTGGCGTATATCTTCACCAATCTATCTCTAACGTCCCAAAATATGTCAACTACTATTTTCAGATGTTCTCTCGTATAATCTAGTTTATATTTCGAAACTAGTCTTGATATATTGTTGTAATTTTCTATTAATGTTTTTAAGTGTTTCTTTACTGTTTCGTCTTTAATATAGGTATTTTTATTTATACATTTATATGACTTCTTGAAGTCCTCATGAAAAAATTGTATGTTGGCTATAATTAGTTCCCATTTGTCATTCATAATACTCTATTAATGACACTTTATTTGCAACTTCAGTGTCCATATATTCAGTTAATCCTACTTGACGGTATATTAATAATATATATAGTAATGTCAAGTAATTTATCATTTATTATATATTTTTTTTTTTTTTTTTTTTTAATTGTTCCTCATTGACTCTGCCCCTTTGTCTCTATATCTTTCGGGTCTGTATTCCGGGGGGTCTAAAGTCTTCTATCCCGTTTGTAAAGTATCCCTCCTGGGCTAATCTTAGTATTTCCTTATCTACTATGTCCAGTATTCTTGACTGATTCTCATGTTCCGCTTCGGTCAATGGTTTGAATTCCGAGTAGGGCCTATTCAGTTTGGCGTCGATATATTTTCTGGTCCGTCTAGGCATCCTAATTATTTAAGTATTAAGTATTAAGTATTTATCCTTTTAATAAAAGTTATATTAAATAGAAAGAACCACTTCTTTAGTTGTCAATCTTTGAATGTTGTTTTCCCATTTTCACAATAAGACAAAAGAAAAACTAAAACTACCTCACAAAAGAATAAAAATTCAATAGAAAACTGATAATTGGAAAAAAAATCTCCTTTAATTAATAATTTCATATTCAAAATTTATAAACAAAAAAAAATTATTTTGTACACTGTTTTTCTTCAAAAAAAAATATTGTCAAATAAAATATGAATTGGTTGATTGCAGCACTTGTGGCCGCGATCTTCCGTTTAAAAAAAAGTATTACAATATAATAAAACAAAGATTGCAGCGCTTGTGGCCGCGATCTTCCTTTTTTAAAAAAAATATTTTTTAGAGAAAAATTTAGGTTGATTGCAGCGCTTGTGGCCGCGATCTTCCTTGTTTACAAATTACTATTTTTTTTAACATTAAAAATAAAATTATAGATACTTATTTATCAGTTGAAAATGATGATTCCATTGGTTGTTGCGGGTGGTTGTGGCTGCTCTTGATTGTGGCTGCTCTTGATGGTTGACCGAACTGTCACCGTTGTTGATAAAACTTGTTCTCCTTTTTTTTTTTGGTTGTTGATGTGGACGATGTTGTTGCGGGTGTATTGGCCACACCCGTTTCGTTCTTCTCTGACCAAGGAGTTAAATTAAAAGCTGATGTTCATATAGATTGCTGCTTCATTATATTATTGATTGTTGCCTCAATTATAATCAAATCTTTGAACGAAATAACGCCTTATCGCACTCTGTTTTTTTTAATTATTAAAGGCTACAAAATATTTTGCCGTAAAACTTCATGAATGTTCCTTTTTTGTTTTTACCGATTTAGTGATATATTTTTTTTTTTTAATTTTTATTTTGTTTTTACCGATTTAGTGATATATTTTTTAAATTTTATTTTGTCCTTTGGGAATTTCAATTTCCAAATAAATGTTTTAAAAATTTTTTTTTTCACTGGGTTTTGGATTTGGACTTTGTTTTATATATATAAAAAAAAATTTTGTTTCTTTTTTTTTAGTAGGAGCAAAAGGTCCTTTCTCGAGTCCTGTCACGAACTGCTCCTGGCAGGATCGCCATGTAAAAAGTAAAAGGATATTAAAATGTTTTCAAACTTCTATTTAATTAAAACACACACTTTTTTAATGTGATTGTTTACTTGTTACAATCCAATGAATAATGATTAATGATTCTCTTTATTATGTTTTTATTTCTTTTTATATTAATAATAATATGAAACCAGAATAAACAAAATATACATACATACATACATGTAGGTTTATTTGTTTTCTCTGTGTTATACTCCGAAAGCATAACACAGCAGAAATCACGAAAACAACCAACAACAATTTCGTGGTATGGTGCTAATGTTTATAACTCAAAACATTCGCTGTATCGGCAATTGTATAGTTCAATGCACAGCGTATGGGCATTGAACTTTAATGTAGTTCCGTGTCAGCGAATGTTTTGTAATTGCACATATTTTGGACAACTTTATTTAGTAGTGACTAAATAAAGTTATCGTGCACCTTATGAATGCAATTATGCTACAGGACACCATATTGAAACTATCATCCTTTATTACGCCCAACATTGGTCAAATTTGACAATTTCAATTAATATGAATTTAATATCAAAATAGGGTCACCTTTTGAGTGATGTGTCGACCAAACTTTCAATATTTGTACATTGTTTGCATTCAAAATCAAAAACCCATCGAACTCGTTGTGAGTCAATTGTAATTGTGTTTGTTCCAATATTTTCAAATCCAAAGAATCATTTAATCTTCGATTAGTTAAGACATAATCTTTTGGCCTTCGAATAATTTCTAGTTCTTTATATGTATTTTAGTTTCCATAGATAATTAACGATCTTATCTTGAAATGCATTCCAGACACGGGTTATTTTTAATTGTTCACGATAGTTACAATGTTACAATATGTTATTGAGAATTTAAGGATTATTAAAAATGATTTCTTTAGCTTCCATATTTCTATTTATTAATTTAATGAAACAAACGAAATAATTTCTTAAAATTTATTCTTCGGTCTGTTCCGCTCATCAACTATTTGTTGTTGATTCAAAGATGTTCTAAAATTTTTAAAATTTTTTTGTTATAATATTGTCATATTTGGGAATTAAAACTTTTTCTAATATTAAAATGGAGTTCCTACTATTAGAATTTGTAGTAGCACCACAAATAATACGTACATATATACATCAGAATTGATTTAGCACATATGCCAAAAGGTATGCAAGGAGAGAAACGTGAAAGAAGTTTATTTTTCTAAAAATATGCACGATAAATTTTTTTTATGTTGCCAATAAATAGCTTCATACATTTTAAACAAACATAAAAGTTTTCACTCCTTTATATACAATAAGTCACATGTTATTAAGTTTTCCCGAAAAATAAAATTATTGTTTTGTGCTCCATATCAAACTTTTTTATGAAATTGACTTTTTGTGCTGTACATCCATATATTTTTTTTAAATATTAAAAGAAAAGAAACGATACATTTTTATTTTCTTAAAAATTCTTTGATTTTGCTTAATAATTTAGTTTGCCCTTTTTCAAACCCTAACCCTCTTTATGGGTTAACTAGTTGATTGTGTGGCTAGGCGCCCGTTTAAAAATTATGAATTAAACAAACAGTTTAAATTTAAATACACGAAAAATTTATAATAAATTAAATTTCTTTTAATATAGTAGTAAATTGAAAATTATATTGTTACATATGTACATGTGAAAAAAGATTGTGTCTCTAGAAATTATATACATAAGTATCAAAACAGATAAGAAATATTTGGCAAAAAAGTTTTTCAGTTTAGAATTTCTTGAAAAACTATATTTCGTGTGAAATATCGTTGGTCATTTAATAGTTTTCCTTGCTGTGGGTTCGATTGAATACGTATCTTAACTTGGCTTGCAACTTTTGATCGTGACAAAGCCACATACAGTTGGCCGTGTGAAAATACCGCGGTCTCCAAATTAATTCCAAATCAAATGACTGGCCTTGACCCTTGTTTATGGTAATTGCGTATGAAGGAATTACTGGAAACTGGCGGCGTTTTAATATGAAAGGTAATGTGGTGTCGGTTGGGGCGAGATCAATCCTAGGAATTAGAACCGTATCATTTTGGTCAGCGTTACAGAATCAGTCAATCTCTCAGTCAGTCAGTGAGTCAAGGATCAGCGTAAATATATTTAAGATATTACCCGGCCTTCACACGTTAAATTTTGTCTTTCAGGTTATAATGCACTCATACTTTTTTACTCTTTTTTTACTAAACAATCATACGTTTCAATTCTCTCTTTCAATTTTTCAATGGGACAGTTGCTTAACAACTTTTTGACTATTGTATGTGTGATCAGTTTGACTTGAATATGGGAAGGCCGGGTAAAGTGAGGAGATTGGAGATTCCCACAATCATTAAAATTTAATACAATGGAGTTCGCTTATAACGAACCCTGATTGCAATAAATTTTTGTTTATGGCGAAGAATTTCTTCGGTCCCAAGAGTTTTAATCACATTTTTCATAAAAATTGCTTCTCTTATAGCGAACAGTGGTTATATCAAACTTTTGACTTTAACAAACAATTTTTTTTCCATTTCAGAATTTTCGTATATTTTATATATTTAAAAAAAATTAATTTCAATTTAATTTTATTTTCATTTAATTTTAATACAAAACAAAAACTTCGATTTTCAAATGAAGTTTTGTAAAAGGTCCTTTATGTATATTTTCGTAAAAGTTTGCCAGTAGCCAACCTTTGCTTTGTACTTTCTGCTTCTATACATAAGGAGTTTTTAATATTATATGATTTTAAAAAAATATTTTATTTTGATAGAAACTCGGTAATTTTAGTCTTATTAAGACAAACAATTAATATGTATCTTTTTAGTAATTTAATTTATGTTTTATAACTTTTTAAAATGCCCCAAAATAAATAAACTTATTCAACTAAAAAAACTTTTTAAACCTTTCGGACAAATCAAAAAAATACTACCGTTATAACGAACTTAGTCTATAAGGAACAATTTGGCCGGTCCCGCCGAGTTCGCTATAACCTAACTCCATTTTATTGTAGAAAAATAGAATATCATAGAAAAAAAAAAAACGTTTTAGAGCAAGGTTCCTAAAAGTTTCTTTAGGGAGGTAAGGTTTTAAAAGTTAAAAAAAATCGTATTTTCATAATTCTTTTTTGAAGATATGAATAACGTTGGATTATTTATTTCATATATATGTACGTTATAGCATTATATTTGAAGAATCTTTGAAAAAATTTCAATTAAAAATTTTAATAAATAAGTCTGTGACAGCGAATCTCCGGAGGCGTTGGTTTTTTTGCGGTGAACATCATAACTCGTTACCGGATCATGTGAAATAAAAAAATCGGAACGCGTTTCAAAAGTGACATGTTTCCTGTGGTAGTGACGAAGAGTTTTTGAACTTTTTTTTTTTTGTCAGCATTTTGAAGTGAAAAACGATTTTTGCTATACAATTTCGGGAATTTGTTGTTAAAAAAATGGGAAAGAAAATGGAATTAAAAAAACCCTTCGTGGTAACGTGATGATTTATGTGTAGATATAGTGTCTAAAATTGTAAAAGAATCGGTCAAGTAGATTTTGAGTTATGATGTTGGCGGACTTCGAATTTATATACTATGATTTATATACTATATACCGTATGAAGCCGGTCGCTGGAAACGCTGTATCTTCTTAAGTTTTGCTCTGATTTACTTAAAGTTTTGACACAACATTCTCGATATGTTGTGCATTCAGAAAGAGAAATGCAAAAAAAAGGTTTTAAAACCTACCACCCCTTAAGAAAGTGCACACACCAATACACCTACAAAAAAGAGAAAAAAATATTTCATATGTCATCATAAATGTGAACTGTAAAAAGCGAACATTTTTTCCAGTTATCTATAAATCAAAAAAAAAAAAAAAAAAAATAAGGGCGTATTAGTTTTACTTAAAAAACAAAATTATTATTCCAAATCGCCTTTAATTCTTCTATGATAATTTCAAATTAAAATCTTAAATAAACCTATTTACGTAATTTATGTTTGTCTAAATTTTTTGAAAGCAAATTATGCAAAAATTAATATTATGAGTGAAAAAAAATTATTTTCCCACCTCTCTTCTGAAATTATAATGTAATTTAATTATGCAAAGTTACAATAATTTAAATTTTAAACTTAATATTGCACTATTTTTTCAAGGGCTTTTCAATACAGAGCTATAAACGAAATCATACGTTGGACAACAACAAAATCCACATTGAAGATCTCTTTTTTCTCAAATATTTATCAAAAAAAGCATACTCTTTGGTAAGTGCTGGCCATCAGAGAACCTAAGCGAAAGCACTCCTAACAATTCAAAACAATTTTGAGATGAAAAACAATACAGACAAACGGTAAAGTTTAGTTTGATAAAAAAAAGTATGTATGCATATCGGACGACGTTAAAGGAGAAAAATTAAAATGTTTAAAATTTCCTTCATTACTTTTTTTGCAGAATTTTTCATTGACCAACAAAGGAAATTTAAAGAAGAATTTGAATAGATATTAGTTTTTGGAAGCATTTTTTGCGTTCATCTTATTCCATATGTAATACGAAATCTGCATATGTAGTGCTATTATCGTTAGCAGTGCTGCTAATTTTGACAACTTATTTTAACTTCGACGATTTTTCAATTTGTTAGAATGATTTGTTAAATTTGTTAAAATGATGATTGAAGATTTTAAATTTTCAGTAGTATAAAAGATTTCAAGGGTGAACAATTAATGGGTTGTAAATCGAAAATTGATAGTTTTAGGTTAGTGTAAATGTAAATTACAAAATATGTATAGATTTAATTCTGGGTCAAGTCGTTTCAAAACGGAAACACCTTGAATAGCATCTCCATTTAAGATTTCAGTTTTAATTACGGCTATACTTTAAACATATATTATATGTTTCAGCTATAGATACATGTCAATAAAATTATTTAGTTGATTGCTGTGTTAAATTTTTTTCGTTGAAATTTCACCACTAATACATTTTTATATATAGAAATAACCAATGCTGTAATAATATTCGTAATATGAATGATATAAATAAATTTTATTGCTTCCTTTTGTAATATTTTTTCGAGTTTTATAAGCGGTAAAATTTTCTTGACAATTTCTTGTTTTAAAAATGACAATTTTGGCGACTTAGTTTCCAAAATTGTAGATTTTCAGAAGATTTTATTAGCAGCACTGGTCGGTAACAAAGAAGAGAGAAAATTGTGTGTGGGTTTGTATAAAATGAGAAAGATTAAATTTTGTTTGTGTATTTCCCATAGCTTTGTAGGGAGTGCTTTGTGTGTGTATTATTTCAGCGTTACAGAATCAGTCAGTCAGTCAGTGAATCAGGGATCAGCGTAAATATATATAAGAATTACAAATTAGAATCTAAGTTTTACTCGTTTTTGTAAACATCATTGTAGGGAGTATTTACATCGATTCTAACGAGTAAACCGTTGACGGTATCTAAAAACATTGCTTGTTGCCTCTTTCTATCTTAGTTAGGTGTAACTTTTTAATCTTTGTTTTAATATTAAAGCGAACACGTCGGTCACACGGATACATCTTTTAATATACAGTCCACCCATTTATTTTAAAGGTAAATTATTTTAAATAAGATGTAGATATCCTTTTTCCTTATTAATAAAACCATACAAAATCTTTGTTTTTTCTTTATTTCCAATAATCTTTTGCATCACGGCAAAAAATTTGGTCCTTCGAACCGGATATCTCTCAAGAGTTTAAATTGTTGCTGCACCAGCAACAATTTTAACCACAGCTTTAATTCTTTGAAATCTTCATTTTAAAAGGTGCGTAAATTGAATTTAAATCGCGCCTGTGTGAAAAAAATCGCGTTTATAAAATTAAAAGAAAAAGTGAAAATTAAGTTTTTTTTTATTAAAATTAATTTTCATCTATCATTATTGTGATTGATCGCGTTACAACCCTTCGTCGAAGTCATTATTTAAACAGTACCTCTGTTTTGACACTTTGTCATTACTTTGTTTAGGTACTCCATTTTTACAACAGTGCGTTTCGTTTACATGGATGGACAAATTTATTTTTTTTTTCTAATTGAATATTTTTTGAGAAATTTGTTTTTATTCAGTGATAATATTTACACGTGAGTTATTTAATTATTTTTTAAAAATAAATGCGGAAATCGTTTCCTTAATTTTTTTACAAAGTGCCATCATATTTATTTATTTTGTAAAATAGAAATAACCACTAACACTAAACATACATACGTACATATATATCTCGCGCATACGATTTTTTTATATTTATTTATTTTGCAAGCTTTGTTTGTTTACAACTTACACTAGCTTTATATCGGCCTACATAAGTACCGTGTTGTTTTGTTTTTTTTTATTTACAACATATTGTCACCCTACTGTCCGGTATAGTCGCGACAAATTTAGCTTGTTTTTTTTTTTTATTGAGATTTATTTTTTATATTCTCAATTGGCATTTTTTTATGAAATTAAATTATGAAATCAAAATTTTAGTAGATTTATCGTGTTTTTTTTTTTTTTTTGGAAATTTTAGTTTTTATTATTTTTTTTTGAAAAAAATTTTGACAAAATGCCAGAAACAGCCCTTGATGTGATTTTCCTATAAAATACGAAGCTAAGTTTAACGACATTCGCGAGGAACTTCATTCGAGTTTTAATTTAGAGATACGCGGTAAGGAAATTAACTTGTTATGGGAACAAGCTAACTCTTCATACCATACTTGTCTTAGTTATCTTGAAAATTCTGAAGACGCGGAACCCGAAGATGTTGACGCTGCTGAGCAATGATCAACGAGAAATTGCACAATTTGGAAACCAAGGCCAAATCGAAGGATCAATCTCCGGCTGTAGACTTAATTTCTTCTGATAACTCCTGCCATAATTTGACTCTGCCGCCGTGCGATACAGACATTTTTGAGGGTGACTTTCTTGGCCCACTTTTAGGGATATTTTTACCGCGGTATATATAAATAATTCTCGCTTAAGCAATATTTTTATGCCATTTGGTACGAAAAGCGCGCGGTGAGGCGCGTGAAATTGTTTCAAAATGTCCACTTACTAATGCGTGTTTTGATATAGCTTGGCGAAATTTGAGAGAAGCGTACGATAATCCTCGTATGTTGGTTAACAACCAACTCAAAATGCTTTTCAGTCTGGCCTTTTATGATAAGGAAATTAGTGCAAATTTAAAATCTTTACAACGCGGTATAAACAGTTGCCTTACAGCCATGTCTACTTATGACATTTCTACTCAAAGCTGGGATCCAATATTAGTTTTTATGTGCATTCAGCGGTTACCTGTAAACACTGTTAATATTTGGGAACAGAGTCTAAAAGACAAATAGCAACAATGCCAAAGCTCCTTTAAATCGGCAGGTATTTCATACCTCACAAGATAGGACTGTGCTTTTGGGGACAGCAATGATGAATATTATTCACCAGGGTACGATGTATCCAACTCGGCCCTTATTGACCCGTCTTATGAAGCTTTGTTCATATGTGAACGATTGCAAAATCACTTGAAACTTTCAACGCATTGTACGAATGCTCAAATTTCAGGTGTTAATCAAGCTGTCTCTGCTACCTCTAGAAAACTTTGTTCTCTTCAAATTGGCTCTCCTATTGATTCATCTATTGTAGTGGAAACTAATGCTCTTGTTTTATCTAAAATATCGGGCAATTTGTCTTCATTTGTACTTCCTTCTCATCTTAGGAACAATTTGCCCAACCTTCGGTTAGCAGATAAAAACTTTCGATAGCAGACCTGTTGATCTTTTGCTCGGCGCTGATCTTTACCCTAAAATGCTTTTAGGTGAAATTCGTCGAGATATTTTGCACTCCTTATTAGCTCAAAATACTATATTCGATTGAATTATTACTGGTCCAATTTGTCATTCCCAAATTTAAGTCTATTCGACTAAAGTTGATTTTTCTGAAGAGGATTGCCTGAATAGAAATCTCAGATTGTGGGAACTTGAGGAAAATCCGAAAAGGAAACTTTTTTCAACTTTTGATAAAATTTGTGAGGAAAATTATAGAAAGACTACACGTCGAGGTGCTGATGGTCGATACATTGTGACCCTTTCAAACCTGAATTTCCTCAGCACTTAAATCTAGGTTTATCTCGACCGAATGTTCTCAAACAATATCATCGCACAGAATCCTCTCTTTTACGAAGACCTGAGATTAAGAAATTGTATGATAGCGTCGTTAATGAATATTTGGACCTAGACCATATGAAACTTGTTTCTTCTCCTTCATCGGCAACAACTGTTGCTTGTTACTTGCCACATCATCCAGTTGTGAACGAAAGGCCACGAAGTTAAGAGTCGTTTTCAATGCCTCTAACAAAACTTCGAACGGGAATAGTCTTAACGACTGTCTTTACGTTGGCCCTACTTTACAGTCTGACTTAGTCCTTTTAATTTTAAGATGGCGACTCTTTAAATTTGTTTTTAATTGTGACATTACACAAATGTACAGATAAATTAGAGCAGCTCATACTCCATTTCAACGTATCTTATTTCGAGATTCTCCGATGGGGAACGTTAAGGACTATGAGTTACAAACAGTGACTTTTGGCGTCAATTGCGCTCCTTATCTTGCCATCCGGACATTGCTACAATTAGCAGCTGAGTAGCCTTTAGCATCACACATTTTACGGAAGTGTATGTATGTTAACGACGTTTGACAGGACTCACGACATTTCAATTGCTTTGATCGCTCGTGATCAACTTATCGCAGCTTTGTCTTCTGCTAAATTTGAACTACGAAAATGGACATCTAACGAACGAACAATTTTGGACAGACTTCCTCCAGAAAATTTAGTTGATGCTAAGGTTTTGACCTTTGTAGCTCTAAAACTTTGGGTATTTAATGGAACGCTCAACTGGACTCTTTTTACTTTAGTGTAAATCCTATTGCGCATAAATCGAGTCACATTAAAAGAGAAGTTTTATCTACGATTGCAAAGTTGTTTGACCCTGTGGGTTGGCTAGGTCCAGTTGTTGTAGTCGCGAAAATGATTATGCAGAAAGTTTTGTTGGATAATATCAATTGGGATGATACTCTACCACTTTAACCGGAAAATAAGTGGCAAAAGTTTGTTACTTCATATCATGAAGTCAACAATATACGAATTCCACGCTGGATTCATTACACCCCTGACTCGTCCGTTGAACTTCACGTCTTTTCTGATTCCTCGGAAAAGCCATACGCGGGCGTAATTTATATCCGCATCGAAACCCCCAAATGCGATATATATACCCTCTTATTATCTTGCAAAACTAAGGTTGCACCATAAAATCAATTTCGATTCCGCGACTTGAACTTTGCGGAGCGGTTTTTGGCTTCAGAAATTTTGAAGACAATATTGAGCGAAATCGATATACGACTTAACCAAGTTCATTGTTGGACTGACTCTACGATCGTTCTTGCTTGGTTAAAAAAGGATGCTTGTTCTTGGACCACACTTGTTGCAAACAGGGTGTGCAGAATTCAGGAAAATGTCGGTCAGCATAATTGGTATCACGTGGCATGTCTCCTTCGGAACTGGCAGATAATGACCTATGGTAGCATGGACCAAAATGGCTACGCCAAGAAAAAACGCAATGGAATGTCTGATATTTCTCGTCTTGAAACTAACAAGTTTCAAGTGTCATAAAACTCATGCTTCGTTCTTTAACGAACATGAAAGAAGATGACGGTTTTATCGATATTCTTGATAATTATTCTGGTCTGGTTAAAGCGCTTCGCGTCATATCTTATATTTTGCGATTTTTCTATAATTGTCATCCTTCCCATAAATCAAACCGTAATTTGTATGAAGACACTATTCTTTCTAGTATCGAGATGAAAAGGACTAAATTGCGTTTAGCCATGATCTCTCAAAAATGTCATTTTGCGGATGAATATAAATGTCTTGTGGAGAGAAAACCTTTAAATTCGAAAATTTTTTTGATTCCTTTGAATCCATTTCTGGACAAAGAGTGTGTGAAGAGACTAAATGGTCGTTTAATTAAATCACCATCTCTTTCGTATAGTGAACAGTATCCAATTATTTTACCATATTCGAGTAGATTTACGCTACTTTTAACGGAGTTTGTTCATTTGATTTCCATTCACGGTGCTGCAAACGTTGCATTCTAGAGAGAAAACGTTCTTATAGTCAGATTATGGGCGCTCTACCGCCTGAGAGGACTTTACTTGATAGACCGTTTACTACAACTGGTGTTGATTTCGCAGGTACTTCCGATAAATGTTTCACTGGTAGAGCTTGTAAGATAACAAAAGGTTATGTTTGTGTTTTTGTATGCTTTTCTACAAAACTATACATCTGGAGGCAACTTCTGATTTATCTACGGCTACCTTCTTAGCAGCATTTCAGAGATTTATATCACGCCGAGGTTGTCCAATTACAATATTTTCGGATAATGGTACAAACTTTGTAGGCGCGTCTTGTGAATTGGAAAAAAACTTTAAAACTTTTCTTAAAGATAGTCAGAACACTACGTGTTCTACGTATGCAATTCAGGGTCTCGGCGTTTTATCCCCGCAGGTGATCCTCATATGGGTGGCCTATGGGAAGCCGGTGTAAAGCGCTTCAAACTTCATTTTCCAAAAGAAGCTCAATCTTTTAAATTTACATTTAAGGTATTCGCGACACTACTTGCGAGAATAGAAACGTGCCTTAATTCGCGCCCTATTTTCCTATGACAGAAAACCCTCAAGATCCGGTGGCTCTAACTCCTGGTCAATTTTTAATTGGCTCCAATTCTTGCTCTCCTGAGCCTGAAGTTAGTCAAATGCCTATAAGTTTAGTTAAGCGATATAGGAGAATGAAAGCTATTTTTCAACATTTTTGACGGCAGTGGAAAGAGGAATACTTGATTAATTTGCATAAAAGGTATAAATTGCAAAATCCGGAACGTGAAATTCAAGTTAATGATTTAATCGTTATACGGCACGAACAATTACCTCCAACTTCATGGAGATTCGGCCGCGTCGTTAAAACCTACCCGGGTAGTGACGGTCACGTGAGAGTCGTCGATATACGCACTGCAAATGGGATTGTACGACGACATATCGCAAAACTGGCCATTCTGACTAGTATAATAAATTAAGTACTCATGTTATTGTTTTCTTCGCTAATATCTGTTATTTCCTAGCACTATGGACGCACTACCCACCTTTTTTGATGACGCCATCTTAGACCACTATTATGAGGCAATGGAAATTGTGGAACCGGTTTCTGTCGCAACCCCTTTGGCTGCACCCGTTGTTGATAAGTAGGATATACCGGCTCCTGTTGGTGTACCACCTCCGGATGCTGATCCTCCAGCACCAATCATGTCGTCGACTTCCGAACCTTTGTCGGAAACCAAAGGAACCTCGAGCTCGAATGATAATCCCGAGCGAATGGTGATTCTTCATCGCTATTGTTCGCGCTACTTAGCGCGTCCGCACTGCGCAAAAGATTGCACGAGTACTTTTAAATGCGGTCAATGTAAAGGTGATCATAACACCCTCTTACATTCCGATCGTTCTATGCAGTCTGGTTCAAAGAAGAAACAATTGCCTCGCTCTGTGGCTTCTTCCTCGAAAAAGCCTCCTTCTGGCCCGCTCGTACCACGGCCTAATAAAACCATACACCCTCCGTCGTCGTCCGCTTTCTTCACTTGTCCCTTACCTATCCGTCATGTCGTCACGTTTTCCCCCACTGTGTTGATCAGACTCATCTTACCGACAAACTCCATTCCTATACGAGCAGCTTTGGACCCTTGCTGTAGCATTAGCTACATCTGTGAATCCTTGGTCCATCAATTGCGGCTGCCCGTATCTGAGATGGACAATATTGGATATTGGTATTGGATATTCGCACATTGCGAAAGTAACTAAATTGTGCGGTGTTAAGACTCCTTCAGAGTCTGTTCCCGATTCTATACGGGAAAATTTTGCTGGGTTCCAATTGGCGGACCCCCGTTTTAACATATCTGGGCCGGTAGCTTTGGTCTTAGGACCTGAAGTCAACCCTCAGATCATTAAATGAAAAATATATTCGAGCCCGGGTCTTCCAATGGCACAGTATACCATTTTTGGTTGGGTCATTACTGGCCAATTTTAGTTTGCCCTTTTGCAAACCCTAACCCTCTTTAAGGGTTAATTACAAGTTGGAATCTAAGTTTTACTCCTTTTTGTAAACGTCTTTGTAGGGAGTATTTACATAGATTCTAACGAGTAAACCGTTAACGGTATCAAAAAACTGCTAGTTGTCTCTTTCTATCTTGGTTAGATGTAACTTTTTGATCTTCATTTGAACATCAAGACGAACACGTCGTCCATACGGATGCATCTTTAAATATACAGTCCATTTCATTTTAAAGGTAATTTATTTTATCCAAAAAGAAATTAATATTAAAGCTCGAGGTCCAATTTTTGTTTTTAAATTCTTTATTGCCGATATTTCGCTACTCTTTGAGTAGCATCATCAGGGCTAGTCTAAGTAAAAAGTAAACAAAATATAATATACATATAATATATAAAATAAGTACATCACTCAAGAAAAAGTAGACACAAAACAAAAAAGTGATAATATAAAAGACAACAGTAATAACAACTACAGCTTACAAGCTATATTTTAACAAAAAAATGTTTCTCTTTTAAGGTAAGTATTTCGAGTTTGTCGTCTATTATTGCACTAATATCGAAATGTTATATTGCACTGCTTTTTCCCTTATTAATTAAATGCCGAAAGATCTGCGCGCAACTCTCTGTATCAGCTTTGAAGTTTATTCTCTTCGTTGTTGGTACATTTATTATGTGGAGCATCTCTAACATAAAACGACGTTTATAATTATCTTCGCTTTGTAATATTTGTACATTGTCGAAGTTAGGAGAGTGATTGTTATTCGCACAATGGGCTGCTAGTGCTGTTTTTTTTGTGTGTTGAATTTCTGTCTCTTAATCGTTGGACTGATTTATGTGCTGCAATTCTAGTTTTTAATCTGTTTTTTGTTGTACCTACATAAACCATCTTACATTCTTCATTTTCCTTTCCATTGCAGGGTATTTTGTAAATCACATTTGACTTTTCAAACTTGTCTATTTTATCATTAGTGTTAGTATATAGTATTCTTAAGTTATTGTCTGTTTTGTGCGCCATTCAATATTTTCCAGTGTCATATAATTTTGATTTTCAACTCCTTCTGGTAATTTATTTTAAATAAAATATTGAGAATTTTCTCATTATTAATAAAACCATAAAAAATCTTGTTTCCTTTTATTTTCATCGGACCCTGCAAACAATATATGTTTATGTATTGTTCTTGCTTTGTATTATAAATGTATTTTTGTCATAGCTGGACTTTTTGTTTTTGTAGTCGTTGTGGTAATAATATAATAAAAACTAACCCAAAATACAAGTTTTTATTATACTCCCTATCTTTGTAATTCTTTTTTATCAAGTCTGGTAGCAAAATTTAAAAGTTTCCATTGTTTTGGCATCCCTGAAAAATTGTTAGATCATTTTTGTCGTCGCCACGAGCCTGCCTGCTAAGTTACAGATCGATTGGGTCACGGGAAACGGGTTAGAAATCGATCCAAAATTTTGTCGACAAGCGGACACTACGAGTTAATATACAGGGAGTAAAAATTCGCCAACATCTAAAGCACAGCCTAACACAGTCGTGACAACTTGATAGCTGTCAAAAAAGAAATCTCGAACCATATGGCTTTGTTTACTTTTTTTTCTTATATTTGATACCAGGACTTTGAGAAAGAGATTAAAAAATAAAATATACAAAATATAATGTGTGCAAGTGAACAGCTACACATGTTTGCAAACAGAATAAAAAACAATAATAATGGAAAAAATAGTGAGTATTTGCTATTATGATAAACATTTAAAAAACATTAATAATATCGTATTTTCTATTTTGATATAAAAATATAAAAGGTGAATATTAAAACCCATAGCTTGTGATTTGTTTTACGTAAGACAATTACATTCAAGACTATTCAAGCCAGGGCCGAAGGAAGAAAGCAAAAATTAATATTGCTGGCACAACATAAGGCGGCCAAAAAGGAAGAAGCAAAACAACGATGATGAACAATATGAAGATGAGATGCTGGATAATGTAGCCGACATGTTGGATGGAGAAGATTCGAAATTTTTGCAGTCGAAAAGAGGCACAAAACAACGAAAAGTAAACATGCTGCTGGTGATGATGAAAGAAAACATGATGATATTAAGAATTGTTTGTTTGCCAATGATAAAAAGCTTCACATGACTCTTTTCATAATATCGAGCCTTAACCGCCAAAATATCTTAACCGACAATAATAAAACTTTACAGGAGAAGGCTTTTTTTAATTATCTTCTCTTTTAGTGTAACTATTGCCTTGAAATTAAGTATATCTATATTGTTTTGTCAGATATATGTGATGCAAGTAGTTTTATTTATATATTTACAGCATAACGGTTGTTTATGTCACTTAAGCTTTTTTCGCTGTCATGTTGGGAACCTACTGATCACAGTTATGGTGGTTAAGATAAAATGAATTAACAAAAAACACTTTTGTTTCTTTTTATAATTTTTCCAAATTTTTTTGTTTTTAATGTTTCTAAAAATTAATTCAAAGGATTTGATGAAAATGTACGATAAAATGAAAATAAACTAAATAAATGACTTGACTTTAAATAAATTCATCGTTTTTATACAATAGTAATATTCAATAGATAAGAGTTTTTAACTTTAAGGTAAATTGTTTTGGAAAAATATATTATAAATTAACAAAATAATTAAATAATTAAAACTAATATAATAAAAAACACATTAATTATTGTCTTCTTGGTCAGTTTCAGGCAGTGTATCTTTGACCGATCACATTTCAAATTTAAAAATTCTTGGTGGAATTTCTCGGGTATAGTTTTTTTATTGCAAAGCGTTTTTAAGTCTTTGTATTTTATTGCAGAAATTTTCAAAATATCATCATATATTAAAAGAGGTCCTTTAGCGACAATTTCAAAGTTCCTTCTAGATCATGCAATTGAGTTAAGATCAAATTCTTTTGTTTCAGAGTCGTCAAAATACCCATATTTTAGTTTAATAATAGGGTTGTTTTTCTCAAATGAAGCAGAACGTAAATTTTTAAACGATATTTTCATTGAGTTGGGAAACATCGCCTGCGAAAATGACTTCCAATCTTTGAAATCAAAATGATTCATTGCAATGCAATTATAACCTGATGGATTAGTTCATGCATTGGATATTAATGTATACCATTCACTTGGGGCCCAAACAGTTCTATTCCGAATAAATGATTCGATAGTGCTATGAATGGAATCAACAGGCATCATAGTATGTCCAGGCAACAAATACGTTATTTTTACGTTCGTAACATAATTTGAATTTTGAAGAAAATAACTTAAAGTGGCAAGCATAGCTCCATTTCGATTTTGACCTGCGCAGCTGTCACAGTAAAGGCTGATTGAAGAGTGAGTTTTTCTTTCATCCACAAGTTTTAAATATTGAAAGAGAATGGTGGATATTTCATTGCAACCACGTTTCCCATCACTTTCTCCCCACAAAAAGCAAAAACCATTTCTGGTACCACTTTCATAAACACTTTCATTATAGTATGCATATTTTCGGGAATAGAATAATGTTATGCTATTTCCATGAGGTGTACTTAAAACCTTTTGCAGATCAAAGCTAGCACACAAAAATGTCAAATTCGCTTTAGATTGTTTCTGCTCCTCCAAAAATATCTCCTTAGATTTGTCTTTATCTCTCATATGCATTTTATACTCTTCTGTTGACTCCATTTCTTTTTTCGAGTCACTATCTAAATTGTTAAAATTTTCACATATGACACATTTGTCTTTTTTAGGCAAGTGGAATCCAATATTAAAGTTGTTTTTAAAAATGCTCCGAAAAACTCTTAACGATAACTGAGAAGATTCCTTGTTTATAGTTTTCAAATGCTCAATATAGCACTGATATACTCCTTTTATACTGCGAAACTCTTGAGGCAGATATAACTTACTGCTTTTTTTGCGACAGTAGTGAGAGGGAACAGCTGGTAATTGTTCAACGAAAGATTTTAAAAGGGCTACGTTGGCTTCGTCAGACTTATTGTGTGGAGCGGATTTCTTTTTGTTATCATTAAAGGTGTTTAAATACTGTGTGTTATTTCTTACCGATTTTAACAACATTTGAGAAATGTGCAGCGTTTTCACCAAAAATTGCTGGCACACTTTGTAGTCAGTATTCTTAAAAGTAATGAAATAATTATAGCTATACTGCCTTTTATTACCATCTCCACGTCGTCTTCGAATGCTTACTCGCTTGATACAGGAAGCCAACCAGTCCTTTTGCCTAATTTTGTTGCCAAATCCCCAAAAATGTTCATTTATTTCTAATCGATCTGATTCGTTGAACTTATCACCACAGGAGTTTCCACATTTTTTTTTGTTACAGGGATTCGACTGAACACTAGTATCACGGTTTTTAAGCTTTTGTAGCCTCTTAGGTAATAACTTTTGCTTTTTATAACCTCTTTTTCCTACACACGTCTCTTCTTCCATTTCATTCGTAATTTCTGAAGAATCATCAGAATCGCTGTATGGAACGAGGGCATTTTGAGTTGAATACTAAAACCAAAATTTTTCTATAGCACCAAAAAAAAAATACCAGTTAAAAGACCACACACTCACCTTTGACATATTGATCTAACAATTAAAAAATACGTGTTTGAATATTCAATTCAGATAACTTAAATTCACGTTGGTTAAGATATTTTCTGCGGTTATTGTTTACACAAAGTTTTATTAGAATAATCAAAAAATATTTTGCAGAAAATACATAAACATAAATGTATACTGTGATTAAAATATATTTGCAATAACAAGTAGATGCGAACTTCAGTTGTTGAAGAAAGTATTATTTACAACAAGAATTTAATATTTATTTGTAATATTTTTAGTATTTTGTTAAAAAAAAATTTATCTTAAGCGGCACTTTGCTGTCATGAAAAATGAAAACAACAAGCAATGTGAACTTAAGCTAAAATTGTTTTTGCTGTAAATTCATAACGGTATTTCATAAACCCATGATTTTTTGACAGATGATGCAAATTATGGTAAACTATCGATTTCCATAAAAAAACGAAAATCGATTTTCATGTCGGTTAAGATATTTTGGCGGTTAAGGCTCGATATGTACGTCGCATTATTCATTTAATCAACGCCAAAAACAACAATTTCAACTTGGAATGTATAACTTGTTTGTGGGCTTTAAAGAAAAATGTTAATGTAGATGCAGAGAAAGAAAATGAATTGAAACAAAAGAAGTTGGAGGCTCATCGTCAACGTTTGTTGAATTTATCGAAAAAGGAACGCAAACAACATAAAAAGTTGGCTGAGTTGAAAAAGGAGTTGGATGAGACAAAAGCCAATTCTAAGGTTTTGAGTGACATTTTGGAGGGTTTTGCTGATGCTCGTAAAAATTTGTTTTAAGTAAGACAATTACATACAATACTACTCAACCCAGGGCCGAAAGGAAGGAATCACAAATTACTATAGCTAAGCTAACCATTGGTTCAGTTGCTGGTGACGAAACTTTTCGCAAGTTCAATTGTGGTATTCTATTGTTTTTGATTATGACTTGCATGTAGAGTGCGTGTCAGTGCTTCTCATCGTAATTTGTCTGGTAATATTCCCATCACATTTGGTACTACACCGCTAGCTTCATAAATAAAACATTAATTTTCTACTCTTTTATTCCTATAAGTAGGCGGACTTGTACACCTTGGAATGAAGTTAATTGAGGATTCAATTTTGGTAAAAGTAAACAATAGAAGCAACCACATAAATACGAATAGAAAAAATGTAAGTTGGTGCAATTGGCGGTATGGTCACAGTGGAATTATGTTTTTAATTTAATAAAATATGTGAATTATATTTTCAACAGCTCGAAAGCAAATAAATCTTAGTAGGAGAGAACGACCAACCATTAGAAGAAATGGTAGCGCAACCTACATATTCCACAAAAGCCCATCAGTCCTTAATTAAACAAATTTTAATATACAAGAGAAGTATGAAATAAAAAATGTATTTGTAGATTTCCATCGTTGTTAAACATGATGTCCCCAAACTGATGACAATTTATGCTCAGTTTAATATATAGTAGATGGCTTAAAACGCGTAAAGGAAGTCGAAAGTAAAGCCAAAACTACAAATGGCTAAAGTTAAACCTCTAACTACAACATTAATTCCTTTTTATTGCTTTAATTTAAAACTAGCATTTAATGTAAACTTTTAATTATCTCTGCATCTATGCAAAAATAAAACGAAACTACGGGCATTTATTTCAAAACTAAAACAGAATGGTTTATTAACTATTTGAAAACTTATTTGATGCTTTAACATAATGAAATGTATATATTTTTTTGAATTTTTCGATCTAACTACACAACATAGATTAAAATATAAAAAAAAAATTCTTCAACTGACGTAAAGCACATTTAGCAGCAGTACATTCGCAATCCGATATTTTCTACCGAAAAACTTGTACGGTAACACGAACACGTCGGCCGTCATTTAATTTTTCGGGTTTGCTGAAAATTAAAAATTTGATCCCATGTGCAAGTTAAATGTTAAAGCATAAAAAAATAACATAAATTTGGCAGTTTCAGGTTCTTATCCAAGTAGTTCCATTATTTGTAATTTTGGCACCGAATTACTTAATTCTTCAATTTCAGGACGCATCATATTATAGTAAACCAACCACACAGCATCTAGACATTCGAGTCTAAAAATATCGCACCTGCAACAGACTCGAAAACATCACCTAATTAATGCCTTCGGTATTTCAACGTCTTCATACTATTAACCTCTTCGTTTATACTTTAACCGTTTTTCGAATGAATACGCACAAAACGATCAATAGCTTCGTTACGACCTGAGACAAGTGTCTAAAATATTTGTGGATTTCATGCCTTACAGCTGATTGCACAAATACGGTATTGTTAACTAAAGCAGATCTCAAATTGGTTAAGGCTCCAGGTGAATGCTGCCTAGGGTCTTCATACAAAAGCCTTATCAAATAATCCAATACAGCATCACCCAGAATTCTAAACACAATCTATTGGGAGTATGAGGCATAAATAATGGCTTGCAACAAGTACGATCTGCCGCGGAATTTATATTTCAAAGCTTGTTCAAATTTCGTATAACCCAGCGCTTCTTCACCATTGGGTGTATAGTGTAGCAGTGGAGATTTGGACGAAGTCCAAGAGCCATAGCAATAGTCAGGAAGAGACTACTATGTTCACTAGCTTCTTTAGCATCATATGCTATACTCTGAATAAGGTTTCAACGCAATCGGCAACAGATTTATCTAAACGAGAACTAAAAATTAGTTTTATTTATTTCCAATATATTTTATTTATATTTCGAGTTTTAATGAAATTACCTGCAATATATTTTTTCTATAAATTTGTTTACTGTAATGTATTTTGCTAAACACACTCACTTTAATTACAATATTATTTTGCTAGCAAATATCAATTATAATGTAAATCTTATTGTTCAACCTAGTAATGCTGCCCCATACCTTTTTTATTCTTTTTGGTACTTTTTTCATTAATACTCATTTTGTAAATATTTCCTATTGTTATCTTTATTACAACTACTGAATTATTATTGTGAATTATTATATTATTATCATACTATAATTACAACACTGCGTTGTAATAGAATATCTTATCTATCATAAGTATCTTAATCGCCATTTATTGAATTTCCCCTGTATTTCCTGTGAGTCGATCTGCTCACAGCAAGACGGACGAAACTTCGGTGTCATCTTTATTTACATACATATAAACCTAAGTACATATTGTATATCAACAATATATTAATATCCTGCCTTCCTTTGGAATTGATGCTGAATAAACAACATTTACGAAGTATTAAACCGAGTCGCTGTGTTATTTAGATTGGAAATAAGTATACATATTTATACACTGACATGTAAGTTGTCCAAGTCAATTTTTATATAAGTTGAATCTCGTGAATGAATTATCTTTAAATCAAAAGACTCCCTTGAAAACCCTTATCACCTAAGAGTTAAGTCCTTAGTTCATTAATCGATACTAGTAAGTATAAAGTTATACCCTCCCGTAGCTTTATATTAGTGTTCCCCTATACTGATTACCTTACTCCCTCAAATTACAAATCCCTGTAATTGAACGACATAAAGTTAAAATCTCTTTCGACTTTATAGGTAATTTTCAACTAATATTTAATCGCTTTTAATATTAAAGATTATTATACATTTACAACCCGTAAATAAAAGTCATGGTCCTTCGAAAATTTTTGAACCAGAAAATTGAAAATGATTTAACTTCACTAGTGTATTAATTACAATTTATCAAGTTTGCTAAATTCCCAATTTAAATCCCCAATTTATATATTTTCCCCTAACATAAAAAAAAAATATACAAAACTATACCACTGCTACTTTTCGTATGTTTTTGGCTGAATATAACTGTTGAATACAATCGCTGAGCAAATATGCCTGTTCGGGCTGACCAAGTTAAAACAGCATTCAAATACCCACAAAACAGATAATCAAACTTGTGCGGTTTAAATAAGAATACAATTTTATTTTCGTATTCCAATTAGTTGAAATGCTTTAAAAAACTATAAAATACAAGTTAATTACAATGAAAATTAATAAAATATAAAAAAAAAAAATGGATGCTTACTTTGGTCTTCCTTTGCCACCGTTTAATTCAAATATGACATTATAATGAAAAGGATAAAACAAAATAAAACTTCACAACGAGGCAGTGATGCCACGGTAATAAATATAAAGGGATTGCCAAAGACCAAAATAATCATAAATAAATTATCAAAAATAAGTTTAGGAATTCCCTGGTAGCGGGTTTGTAACATTCTCCCCCCCGGTATCACGGTCATCAAACGGTTATACCAATTACGATTTAAAATTCGCTACCCAGTGTTAACATCTAGGACGGCTATCTTAGCCGCGGGGCGATGATACACTCCACTTGTAGTCTTCACAATCGCACTGCGTACTTGGCCATCTTTCGCAATTTTAGTCCCAATAACTTTGCCCTTAGGCCAACGGTGACGTGGTAAATTTGGATCAACGATGATAACGATATCGTCAACCTCAATTGGCTTCACTTTATTGAACCAATTTGTTCGCCTTGTCATGGTTGGTAAAACTTCAGCGACCCACCTCTTCCAAAATCGGTCAGCCAGCAGCTGTGTGAGTCGCCATGATTTTCTTACGTGTTGATCACTATCTTCAAACGCTCCAGGTGGCTTATCGCCAGATGAGGTACCCAAAAGGAAATGGTTTGGAGTAAGAGCTTCTTGATCGGCGGATTCGAGAGATAGGTACGTTAACGGACGTGAGTTGATAATGTTCTCAACTTCCAAAAATAGATTGTGTAATCTTTCATCATTTAGTTTTTGGTCATGTGTAACTATGCGGTACAGAACAGTCTTTATCGAACGCACCATGCGTTCCCAAGCCCCTCCCATATGGGGGCTAGCCGGAGGAATGAATGTCCACTTCACGTTAGGGCTTGTAAATTCATTTTGTAGAGATTGGAAATCGATATTCTGATATGCCTCGCGCAACTCCTTTTCCGCAGCTTTCAGATTAGTTCCGTTGTCGCTATATATTTGTACAGGCATTCCTCTTCGTGCTATAAAATTTCTAATTGCCATTACGCATGAGCTCATGTTCAGGCTATACACCATTTCAACGTGAACAGCACGTATTGTAAGACACGTAAATACTACCCCGTATCTTTTTTCGCTTCTCCTACCCACAGTCACAAGAAATGGACCAAAAAAGTCCACACCAACATACGAAAATGGTTTTGTAAACGCCGACATACGAGCCACTGGTAGTGGCCCCATTTCAGGAGGATTCGGTTTCGCTCTTCGATTTTTGCAACTTTGACACTTGGAACGGACGGTACGAAGCAATGTACGCAAGCCTTGTATGTGGTATTTTCGGAAGATCTCATTTACCACTGTTTAATGGTTAACATGCTTAAATTGGCGATGATACCAATCAACTATCAACTTTGTAATGTAATGGTTTCTAGACAGTATTATAGGGTTCTTAGTCTCGTCCTGGATAACGGTAGCGTTTTCCAAGCGACCGCGTAAACGTAAAATCGTATCACCATCGAGAAACGGTGAAAGTTTCCTCAATTCACTTGCCCTGGGCAAGTCACCAGATGGATTTTTCTGTAATAACAAAATTTCATTAGTATAGGTATGTGATTGAACAAGTCGTATCAGATATCGTTGGCTAAACTGTAATTGCTCGCTCGTGAGGTTAACATTCTCGTTCGTAAATTTTAAAATAGCCTTCTGTTCGATAAATCGCCTTACATATGCCATGCTTCTTAGTAAACGCTCCCACTTCGAAAATCTAGTGTAGTCAATTAGAGTTGAATTTTGTTGAACTTGGACTGCAACATGTTGAGCATTGGCCTCAGAGCTACAACTTTCATTTCTCATCTCGGACTCCGGCCACTCGTCAGCCGGCCTGCATAAAAATTGTGGTCCCGTAAACCACGGGTTCCCCAAATCGAAACATGGTCGTCCTACCCACTTTGTTGCCAAATCAGCAACATTCAACTTCGACGGTACATAACGCCATCTTGATATATCCGTAATCTCCTGTATCTCGGCGATTCTAAACATAACGAATTGTTTATATCGCTTCGGATCGGATTTTAACCATTGTAAAACCGTTTTTGAGTCAGACCAGAAGTAGCTGGATTCAATTTGCAGGTCGTGTTCATTTATTACGGTCGTCGCAAGTCGTGCTCCCAGCACGGCAGCAAGTAGTTCCATTCGAGGAATGGAAACAGGGCGCAGAGGTGCCACTTTGGTTCTCGATGCCACTAAAGACGTGTGTATCCCACCCTGATTCTGTATACGAAAGTATGCCACAGCCGCGTACGCGTTTTCGCTGGCGTCCACAAATACGTGTAACTGGACCTTACTGTTTCGGGTACAACACTGTTGAAAATAGCATCTTGGAATTTTCGTAGTCTCAACATCCTTTAGCATTGACAGCCACCTTAACCACCCCTCGGAAAACTCTTCCAAGATGGGATCATCCCAAGCAGATTCGCTGCGCCAAACATTTTGGAAAAGAATTTTCATCTGTACCGTATAAAATGACAGAAGACCCAATGGATCGAAAATCGACATCAATAATCTCAACAACTCCCTTTTTGTGGGCAGCCTTTTTCCATTCAATATGTCATCAGTGGCTTTAGTAAATTTCAAATTGTAAGTAAACGCGTCATCGTCTGTTCGCCACCACATTCCAAGAACTTTTTCGGGTTCCACAACATGCTCGATTTTTCTTCCTGCTTGACAAAACGATTCCGATACACCTTTTTCATCCATAGCAGTTAAAACCTCCTTTGAATTGGACATCCAATTGCGGATATGAAAATTGCCCCGACTGTGAATGTATCGTACTTGCTGTGCTAGTTGAATGGCCTCCTCGATAGTATCAACACTATCCAACATGTCGTCTACGTAATGTCGTTCAGTAATTGACTTTACAGCTCTTGGAAATTCAACCGCAAAACTTTTGGCATTAGTATTCTTCACACACTGTGCCAGTGATGGCGAACAACTAGCACCAAAGGACATGACCTGGAGAACAAAAACTCTAGGGCGCTGTTCACTCTGACATGACCGCCAGAGAAATCTCTGGGACTGCATGTCTTCTGCGTCAACTGCAACTCTGTGAAACATTTCGGCTATGTCCCCACTTATGCCAATTTTGCCAATTCGAAAATTAAAAAGTACGCCAGTCAGTGGTGTCAATAAGTCTGGACCCTTTTCAAGGAATCCATTCAACGATATACCTCGGTATTCGGCTGCGGCGTCCCAGACTATTCTCATCTTGTCAGGCTTATTGAGATTCTTAACGACAAAAACTGGCAAATACCACTTTCTTGGGTACTGCATATCAATTTCATCCTTGTCCAATTCTCGGATGTAGCCTTTTTTCAACATATTCTCAATGTGGTCGTTCACACGTTGCTTTAAATCCGAATCTCGTTCTAACTTTCGTTCAAAACAGGCAAGTCTTTTCAAGGCCATTTCAAAATTATCTGGCATCACCAAATTATCAGACTTCCATAAAAGCTTCACAGTAAATTTACCATCATTTCGTAAAATATGATCTTGAAGAACTGCATCATTATTTCTTGTAGCTTGAACTGAAACTCCCTCATTTTCAAGTTGCATATTTTGTTTCATCAGCTCATTTAGAGTCACATCATCATCACACTCACAAATGTGTAATTGTAAAGAGGCGTTAGAGTATACGTTTGTGGAACTTGTTGTTTCCAGGCCCATAGTGCCGTAAATGGTCCAGCCCAGACGTGTTTTCAATGCCGCGGGCTCATCTGCCCGGCCTTCTCTTGATTTTGATGGCATGGCAACCTTTCTGTTGTTAAGCCCGATTATTATTCTAGGGGTTATATTCTCATACGACTCTACTGGAAGACCTCGCAGATGTTTATATTTTTCAGTTAGTTCCGAGAAAATTAATGTTTGCTTCGGTAAATCAAGTCTGGCCACAGATCTTACATCTTTCAATAGAAATTGTTTTCCGTTCTTCCCTGAAGCCGATATTTTCAAATCAATCCGTTCTGATTCATTTTCAATACGTACACTACCATCTGTCCATTTGAGGCACAGTTCTGATCGCAAACCTTCTAAATTAAGTTCTTCTAGTACGGATTTTTCAATCAGTGTAGGACCAGAACCCTCATCTAAAAAGGCATACTCATTAATAATGTTGTTCTTGCCATAAATCGTGATCGGTACGATTCTATATAATACATTAGATGTCACCATTCGATGCACTGCCACAACTGACGTGTTCGGATTTCCATTATCATCAGCCACCTCTGGTTTGTGAAGTAAAGGGTGGTGTTTTGTCCGACAACCGTTGACCGCACACTCTTTACGTTCTCTACAAAATTTCGGATCATGCACCTTCAAACACGAACGACACAATTTCCCATCATTAACAACACCCCATCTGCCTTGGTAGTCCAATTGTTTAAATTTTTCGTACTGAGATATAAAGTGATTGGTTCCATCACAACCAAAGCATCTGGCTTCAGATTTAGATTCATTTTTCTTTTTCTTGTCATGACTACCACGCTCTTCATGTACGTTCACTCGTGGTGCCTTACGTTTTTCATTATCAAGTGCACCTGTTGTTGAAACATTAATAACGGTGCTGGCTGCTTCCGCCAAATCAAATAACCAACCGCTAAATACGGTCAGATTTACGTCTGCCAATTTACGTGCGTAAACCGCCCATTCGAGCCTCATTTGTGCCGGAAGTCTTTCTACGAATTCCTGAATTAGCATTGGGTTACATAAATGTGCAGTTAAGCCTGCCGCCTCCATTGTGGCTACAATATTTCTGACGTCCAATGAAAAGTGCACAAGAGTATCTAATTTCGCCGCATTTACATTTGGGCCGGCTCGCAATTTCACTAATAAATTTTGAATAATATTTTCAGGTCGTCCAAAAAGCATACGTAATGTTGAAATTGCCTGGGGTACCAATGCAGGTAAAGTGAGTTTGCTGCCAACATATTCTAAGGCTTTGCCCTTCAGGGCCCGTTGTAATCTAAGCAAATTTTCATCATCACTAAACCCACATGTTCTGGTTGAGTTTTCAAAGCTACTTATAAAAAGTGGCCACTCCTCATGTTTGCCACTAAACACTGGTAATTCTCTTGGGGTACTTTGCCTGGCGTTGATCTGATCCTGTCTTAAAAACGCATTTCGATTCATTCGATTCAAATTAGAATTTGATGGAAAATTTCGCGGCCGACCATCCTGTACATTTTGGTTGCCAATATCGCGTTGATACCATTCTTTACTAATATTTTCATTCAAATTCCGCTGAGCACCATTATTAACCACTGCGCTATCACCATAGTTACGATGTATTTGTTGGCGTTGTTGATTGCCTTCAAATTTAGCACCCTCGTCATCAGACTCATCAGAGCCGTTGCCTGCTTCCATAATTGCATACTTTTGTTGAATAAACAGCATTGTCATTTTATGTTCCTCTTCTAGGCGGCGTATTTGCATATCACGACGGTTCCTATTCGAGCTTCTTGATACTACACTTGGTGACTTGCTACGACATCCCATACCTACCTTGTTCATACCAAATGTGCCCGCATTCATCGGCGACTGAAACGCTCCGTCTTCGCTTGCAACCTGATCACCATTGGCCACAGCTTCATCACCGGTCGCATTTTCCATTGCCGTTGTACCATTACATTTGCTGCACGACCAATCTTTATCAGCTATCGTACCATCGACGCCAACACACACGAAGTGAAACCACGCATTACATACGTCGCACTGTACCATATCATCGTTATCGGCTTGCCGACATTCAGGGCAACTTGCCCCAGTAGCACTCATCTTTGCTTGACTTCTTGTTCTGACCATTTCCTCGTACCTACGTGTTGAGAAAATTCCGCATTAAGCTCAAATTTCAAGAATTTTAGCAGCACAACAAATTTTTTAAAGAATGTTCGGGCTGACCAAGTTAAAACAGCATTCAAATACCCACAAAACAGATAATCAAACTTGTGCGGTTTAAATAATAATACAATTTTATTTTCGTATTCCAATTAGTTGAAATGCTTTAAAAAACTATAAAATACAAGTTAATTACAATGAAAATTAATAAAATATAAAAAAAAAAAATGGATGCTTACTTTGGTCTTCCTTTGCCACCGTTTAATTCAAATATGACATTATAATGAAAAGGATAAAACAAAATAAAACTTCACAACGAGGCAGTGATGCCACGGTAATAAATATAAAGGGATTGCCAAAGACCAAAATAATCATAAATAAATTATCAAAAATAAGTTTAGGAATTCCCTGGTAGCGGGTTTGTAACAATGCCAATAGCGACATTTTTTTCTTGTAAACATACCGACAAGTAAACGCGTTATTAATTTGTGTATTTAATAATATAAAAATAAAGTGAATTTTAAGAATTAACAAATACATAAGAATAAGAGAACAATAATTACATAACAGATTAAAGTTCAAATTACTAAAATATAAAAGTTAATTTATACATAACAAAATATATAATAATTTATTTTTCATCTAGAAAAAATAGTTCCTAATAAAATAGCCAATGTCTCCATTGACAATACTCTATTTCCCCGGTAGAATATAACATACACAGCCTAACACAGTCGTGACAACTTGACAGCTGTCAAAAAAGTAAACACGAACCGTATGGCTTTGTTTACCTTTTTTTTCTTAGAATTGCTCTAACAAATTTAAGAAAGAGATTAAAAAATAAAATATACAAAATATAATGTGCGCAAGTGAACAGCTACACATGTTTGTAACCAGCATAAAAAAACAATAATAATGGAAAAAATAGTGAGTATTTGCTATTGATAAACATTTAAAAAACAATAATATCGAATTATCTGTTTTGATATAAAAATATTTATAAAAGGTGTATATTAAAACCCATAGCTTGTGATTTGTTTTACGTAAGACAATTAGATTCAAGACTACTCAAGCCAGGGCCGAAGGAAAAGCAAATATTACTATTACTGGCACAACAAAAGGCGGCCAAGAAGGAAGAAGCAAAACAACGATGATGAACAATATGAAGATGCTGGATAATGTAGCCGGCATGCTGGATGGTGAAGATTCGAAATTTTTGCAATTGAAAAGAGGCAAAAACAACGAAACGTAAACATGCTGCTGGTGATGAAAGTAAACATGATATTAAGAATTGTTTCCGTTTTGTGTTTGCCAATGATAAAAAGCTTCACATGATTCTTTTCACAATATGTACGTCGCGTTAATCATTTAATCAACGCCAAAAACAACAATTTCAACTTGGAATGTATAACTTGTTTGTGGGCTTTGAAGATAAAAAATGTTTATGTAGATGCAGAGAAAGAAAATGAATTGAAACAAAAGAAATTGGAGGCTCATCGTCAACGTTTGTTGAGTTTATCGAAAAAGGAACGCAAACAACATAAAAAGTTGGCTGAGTTAAAATAGGAGTTGGATGAGACAAAAGCCAATTCTAAGGTTTTGAGTGACATTATGGAGGGTTTTGCTGATGCTTGTAAAAATTTGTTTTAAGACAATTGCATACAATACTACTCAACCCAGGGCCTAAAGGAAGTAATCACAAATTACTATAGCTAAGCTAACCATTGGTCCAGTTGCTGGTGACGAAACTTTTTGCAAGTTGAATTGTGGTATTGTATTATTGTTTTTGATTATGACTTGCATGTAGAGTTCGTGTAATGCTTCTCATCGTAATTTGTCTGGTAATATTCCCATCACATTGGGTACTATACCGTTAGCTTCATACATAAAACATTAATTTTCTACTTTTTTATTCCTGTAAGTAGACGGACTTGTACACCTTGGAATGAAGTTAATGGAGGATTTAATTTTGATAAAAGTAAACAATAGAAGCAACAAAATCAATACGAATAGAAAAAATGTAAGTTGGTGCAATTGGCGGTATGGTCAGAGTGGAATTGTTTTAATTTAATAAAATATGTGAATTATATTTTCAACAGCTCGAAAGCAAATAAATCTTAGTAGGAGAGAACGACCAACCATTAGCAGAAATGGTAGCGCAACCTACATATTCCACAAAAGCCCATCAATCCTTAAACAAATTTTAATATATAAGAGAAGTATGAATTAAAAAATGTATTTGTAGATTTCCGCCGTTTTTAAACATGATGTCCCCAAAATGATGACAATGTATGCTCAATTTATGAAAAGTAATATATAGATCGCTTAAAACGCGTAAAAAAGTCGAAAGTAAAGCCAAAACTACAAATGGCTAAAGTTAAACCTCTAACTACAACATTAGTTCCTTTTGATTGCTTTAGTTTTAAACTAGCATTTAATGTATATTTTTAATTATCTCTGCATCTATGCAAAAATAAAACGAAACTACGGGCATTTATTTCAAAACTAAAACAAAATGGTTTATTTGAAAAACTTTTTTGATACTTTAACATAATGAAATGTATATATTTTTTTGCATTTTTCGATCTAACTACACAACATAGATTAAAACATAAAAAAATTTTTTCAACTGACATAAAGCACATTTATCAGCAGTACATTTGGCAATCCGATATTTTCTACCGAAAAACTTATACGGTAACACGAACACGTCGGCCATCAGTTAATTTTTCGGGTTTGCTGAAAATTAAAAATTTGATCCCATGTACAAGTTAAATGTTAAAGCATAAAAAATAACATAAATTTGGCAGTTTCAGGTTCTTATCCAAGTAGTTCCCTTATTTGTAATTTTGGCACCGAATTGCTAAATTGTTCAATTTCAATACGCATCATATTATAGTAAACCAACCACACAGCATCTAAAGACATATTCGAGTCTAAAAATATCGCACCTGCAACAGACTCAAAAACATCACCTAATTGATGCCTTTGGTATTTCAACGTCTTCATAATATTAACCTCTTCGTTTACACTATAACCATTTTTCGTATGAATACGCACAAAACGATCAATAGCTTCGTTACGACCTGAGACAAGTGTCTAAAATATTTGCGGTTTTCATGCCTTACAGCTAATTACGCAAATACGGTATTGTTAACTAAAGCAGATCTCAAATCGGTTAAGGCTCCAGGTGAATGCTGCCTAGGGTCTTCATACAAAAGCCTTATCAAATAATCCAATACAGCATCACCCAGAATTCTAAACACAATCTATTGGGAGTAGGAGGCATAAATAATGGCTTGCAACAAGTACGATCTTCCGCGGAATTTACATTTCAAAGCTTGTTCAAATTTCGTATAACCCAGCGCTTCTTCACCATTGGGTGTATAGTGTAGCAGTGGAGATTTGGACGAAGTCTAAGAGCCATAAACAGTAACAATAGTCAGGAAAAGTACTACTAGGTTCACTAGCTTCTTTAGCATCATATGCTATACTCCAAATAAGGTTTCAACGCAGTCAGCAACAGATTTATCTAAACGAGAAATAAAAATTAGTTTTATTTATTTCCAATATATTTTATTTATATTTCGAGTTTTAATGAAATTACCTGGAATACTATATTTTTTCTATAAATTTATTTACTGTAATGTGTTATGTTAAACACACTCACTTTAATTACATTATTTTGTTAGCAAATATCAGTTATAACGTAAATCTTATTTAACACACATATTTCAATTTATACTACAATTAACTGAAATAAGAACGCGTTAATTTGTCCACAGAAATTTCAGTTTGTGACAATGAATAAGCAGAAATAAATAATAAAAAAAAATATACAACGTGTATAAGGGTGACAGCATATTATATTAATATAGTTGTTTCCTCTGAAAGTGGTTGTAAAAATATTATGAAAATTTCTGTAATTCACAAAGAAAAATGTAGATGTCGCTAGTGTGTGTCTGGACTGGTTGGACGGTGATAACATACCTGTTATTCTGACATATAATCTCTCATTCTCGTTGACATCTACATACATATTCATTATCACGTTAAATTATTGTAAGCTGCCATTTGTAAAAGAGCCTTAGAAGTGAACGGGTGCGTAACACAATATGAAATATATAAAAATCAACAAGTCTGTACCACTTGTTAAAAAACATTTTTTCATGGAAAGAAAGGCAAAAGAACAAAAAGTGTTAGTTTGTGCAAGTGTTGAAAAATAACTAGGAAAAAAAACAATAATAAAGTCCAATAGAAGCAATATTAGGAAAGAAACTAAATTGCTTTAAAATATTTTCAAAAATTAAAAATTCATATAAAAGGAAATAAGTTTTTAAAATTTAAAAAAAAAAAATCTTTTTCTTTAACTAAGCAATAAAAATTGTGGTAAAATTATTAAAATCAAGAAAAATAAACCAACCCTTATTCAGCCGTTTTTTTTTGCTGCACTCTCTTATTTTTTCTCTCTGCGTTAGTTGATATACGAACATTAACATCCAAACGTATGTTACATCTCTTGTTCGTCCCAAATATTTTTTTTAAAAGAGTGCTTGTGAATATACATACATAAAATTTTAATTCTGTGAAACTGGTTTTTCTTTTACATTAAAAAAGAAAGATCAAAGCAAGCACACAATAGAAAACATTAAATCAACTCAGCAGTAAAAAGGTTATAAATTGGCAACATAAAGCACAATAAGAACTACAAACGTAAACGAAACGATCATAGACAACATTTAAAACCAACAAAAACGCATAGTGTTATAATAGAGGAGAAAAAACCGATAGGTACAGAACCTTCCAAAGCATAAAAAATCAAAAAAGTAAGAAACAAAAAAAAAGCTGTAATTTTGTGCAAGTGCTGAAAATAACTGAAAGAAAAAGACAACAACGATAAAGTGCAGACAGTGCAAAAGAAAATTAATAAAACCGAATTGAAATAAGATAAAAATACAATTTTGAACAAAACCCAAATAGAGTTTTAAAAATTAATAGTTGCGCTAACATCTCAATTTCGAATTGCTATAAGTTCTATGACATATGTATGTACGTACATATTGAACATTACGGGTTTTTAACAAAATATTTTACTCATCAAGTGCTTTTTATGAATTTAAAATAATATATTATGAAACAGTTTTATTTTGCTTAATTATAATAAAATACATACAATTCTGAAGAGAAACATAAAAATTGAATAAAACTTAAAAACCAAAATATATAAGTTAGACTTACTTTAATTTCTTATTCATTAAAAAAAAGTCTTTTTTTATTTTCCTTAACAAAATATTTTTACTTTTTTTAAAACCAACTTATTTGCTACCACATTACAATATTAACTAACTTAAAATAATTGTTGTGGCCAAATAATGCTGATGTTACCATTCTGCCAACACGCGCTGTTCGTATTTGTTTTGTTGACTAAACGTTGCGCTTACACGCGCTGTGTGTTTTTTTAATGTTTTTGCACAATATTGCAGACGCATTGTCAGCAATGTTGTTTTAATTATTTTTAAATATTTATGTCGTTAACTCCTCCTCTCTCAAGTGCTGACGTCCCTGTCGGCATGGAGTTTGGTTCAAGCATCTGGTTTCGTTTAAACTTATTTTTCCAAAACTTCGCTGTTTGAATAATAATTAGAGCAAAAAGAATTAATCGCTGGTGTTAAGGGTAAGGCTGATCTTATTGATCAGGTCAACATTTGCAATTTTATCTCTATTCCGTATCTCAAGGTCTTTAATAATTTCGAGAGAAAGGAATTCTTGTAGCTGGTCTTTTACGGTTGATTGCTGTAAGATAGCTGGTAGTGGTTCTAGGTACGTCATTTCTTGGACATAAAATACCTTATCATGTAGTTTTATAGTTGAATTATGATGCTTTATAATAAAGGTGCCTGTTAGTTGAAGCGGTTGATTATCAATCAGTACAGTGCCATTGTATTCATTAAGGAAAAGTATTCCAGGTTGTATTTCTTCAAAATCGTTTACATGATCAGCATTAGTGCGTGTGCAGTTTGGCAATTGGCTTTTCAATAGTTTAATTATGCAATTATTTTCACTTAATTCTATTCAATTTTTTTCATTACAAATGCTTTTCTTATTATATTTTTTACAATCAGATTTAATTCCAAAAGTCTTTCTTTTACATTTTAAGATTTTTTCATATTCAATTTTGGTTATCTTATTATTAGATTTTACAGATTTCATTATAAGTGTTTCACACTCTTCGTTTTGTGTAGTGGGTAAACTTAAAATATAAACAATCATTGAACCGTTTACGGCTATATTAATGTCTGTGAATTCTAATTCTTCTTCAATATTTATATAGGGTATTCCCTCGTGCTTAACAATTTCTTCTATAGTTTTTATTTCTATGTTAGATAGTATAAATGAATTTACTACATTAGATTTGGCCCAATGCAAGGCGTATTCTATAATTAACAATTCTTCTTTAATTAGTCTTAATTGGTACTTCGTTCTTAAACTTAATTCCAATTTAATATTTGTATTATCTTTAACAACTTTCATTATTTGATTACTTCTCATATTTTGTTCATTTATCTTCTCAATTAGTAATTTATTTATAATTACCTGTCTGTTATTAATTTCGGTTAAATTTCGTAAGTCGTCATTAATTATTTCTAGGTCATGGTGATCGGGGTTACCCGCTATCCACTTCCATGTAGAGCCTATAAAGTCTAGTGATCGTTTCCTCCTTTTTTTTTAGGGATTATCCTTGATATAAGCGTGCGGATTTGAGATAATTCGTGTATGAGAAAAGGGTATAACTCCTGGGTCACCGTTATATTGTTGTTGATTGTCTTCTCTATTTCTGTCGTCATTTTGTCATATTCCGCTAAGTCAATAAGTGAATTATTTTAAAAGTTCCTTCCTGTATTCTAGCTGTGTCATCCTTTAGAGTAACTAGTTGAGAATTTGTGTAGTCCAGAATCTGGAATTCTGCATGCACCATACAGGTGAAAAGTCTGTAAGTGAATTAAGGATTTTTTTTTTATTTTTTAGATTTAACGTTCTTATCTAATGTACTGTTTAAAATCGTAAGCCTATGGCTTAGTACTCGATATTTATTTTGATTATTATTTTCATATTTATTGTTTTACATTATTATTCGATAGCTTTAGTTTTCTCCTTTCTCCTTTTTTTTCAATTTCATTTAATACAATACTACGTGTACGTGTTTTTAATATTAATATTCTACATTATTAGTTACTAAATCGTATGCATATGGCATATTGTTCGATAATTCTTTATACGTTTCCCCTTTTTTTCTATTTATTACTATTTTCTAATTACTATTTTTTATGTGAGATTTATGAACTATACGTCCGGATTCTGTCAATATTGTATCTCCTTTGTCCTCTTTAACTTTCTCCTTTTTATACCTAGGTGTTAGTTTACTGCCTAGTCTTTTATTTATTTTCACATAAACAGTATCGTTCGGGTTATAACTAGGGGGAGATGTTCTTTTTTATTATGAAATTCGAGGTCTTTATTTTGCTTGTCAATGATCTTCTCTACATTGTCCAACCTATCTTTTTCTATATGTTTTGGGTCAGTACTCTTGTTTCGTCCGAAAAATGCCTCTATTGGTTTCCTTTTAATCGTCAATTGTATTGAGTGGTTATATTTGTATAAAGATCTATAGAGTAATTCCTCAAAATTTATATGTATATTTTCAGCTTTTACGCAACGCATCATTTCGGAAAGGGTGGAGTGAAAACGTTCTATTTGTCCGTTAACTGTACTTGTGTATGGGGGTGTCTTAAATATCTGGATGCCGTATTTATTTTCGAGCATAAACGTTATTGGAGCTGAACTCAATGATTTTTCATTGTCTATGACAATTTTCTTAGGCATACCGAAGTTTATTAGTAGTTCCTGTAACGGTAATCTTACATCTTCTGTAGCTCTTGATTTTATAAGTTTAGCCTGAGCGTACTTCGTGAGTTTATCTATGGCGGTCAAAACAACCTTTTTATCGGTCTGATAAATATCAATATGTGCGATTTGTCCTAGATAATCCGGAATAGGAGTAGCGTGCAGGATGGGTGTTGTGGGGTGTCTTTCGTACTTATTTTCCTGACATATTTTACATTGTTTCGCGACCTTTTTAGTTTTCGCACCCATTTGGGGAAAATGATAGTTTTCCAATAGCTGTGCCCTATTTTCAAGAGGATTTCTGTGCGCTCTATTATGTTCCTGAATTATTTTGGCTTCTTGGTCTGTTTCCTGTATTAAATCTTCCACAATTTTCCTAGTGTATCGGGTCCTATAATGGTTAAAATGCAAGGGATATATCGTTTGTATTTTTCCTAAAATGCGGTCATCAGTAAAGATTCCGTTGGTCACCGGTTCAAGTATCGCTTTAAGATTTTCGTAAGGCTATCTTCAGTAAAATTACGTTCAACTATAATATGTCTATGGTAAGTGGGGATGATGATCTTAAACTGGTAAGAGGCTGATTCTCCTATTGAAATAAATAATTGGTTTCTGAAAACGTTAATTGGTACGTCTGTATATGGTATCAGATTCTGTGTAGAGCTATCGTCGCTATGTTGTGTTGCTGTCATTGAGTTTATCTGCTGTTTGTTGTCTGGAATTCTAGAAAGTGTGTCTGCTACAACGTTTGTCCTGCCTGGTTTGTATTTAAGTTCGTAGTTGTATTTTTCTAATATTGCCTTCCATCTTTTCAGCTTGCTGTTGCTGTTCTTGTTGCTGAGTGCGTGAGTCAAGGGTTGGTGGTCTGTGAATATTTTTATGGCAACTGGACCGTAGAGATAACTTCGTAAAGTTTTCAAAGCCCATATGATGGCGAGCATTTCTTTTTCGTTGGTTGCATAATGTTCTTCATACTTTGAAAGTGTTCTTGAAATAAATATGGTTTTCCATCTTGCTCTAGTACTGCGCCTATCGCATAATTGGAAGCGTCAGTAGTTAGGTGGAATTCTTTTTGAAAGTCAGGGTATTGTAGCATTACTTCGTTCGACGTAAGTGTTCTTTTAATTTTATTGAAAGCTTCTATTGCACTATTGTCGAGGGTTATTTCTTTTTTTTTTGCCGATATTCGCTTGGACAATCGTCCTTCCTCCCCTCTCAAAATGAGAGTTAACGGTTTTGCTAACTTAGCATAGTTCTTAATGAAACGTCTGTAAAATCCAGACATTCCCAAGAATGATCTAAGTTCTTTGAGGGTTCCTGGTATAGGAACTTTTTCTATTGCTTCTACTTTTGATGGATTTGCTCTTATTCCGTCAGCTGTTACCATAAATCCTAAAAATTCAACTTCTTTTGCATAAAAGTTACATTTATCTAGCTGAATTTTCATATTTGCGTTTTGTAGCACCTCAAAAATTGTTTCTAAATTTTTCATGTGTTCTTGTTCAGTTTCGCCAAAAATTATAATATCGTCAATGTAGACGTAACAAATTTTGCCTATAAAGATTCGCAGGATGTCGTCTAACGCTCTTTGAAATATTGCGGGGGCATTTTTTAGTCCGAAAGGAAGTCTGGTAAACTCGTACTTTCCGTTGTTTACAGAAACTGCGGTTTTCTCTATGTCTGACTCTTTTAACGGGATTTGGTGAAATCCACTTTTCAAATCAATAACCGAGAAAAACTTGTTGCGTCCCAATTGTGCCAGGACTTCATTAATTTCAGGAATCGGATATCGTATTGGTGGAGCGCCTGCAGCGTCCAAAACACTAGGTCTTATCAGGTTATTGGGGTTTGACATTTTGTCGAAACAGAAAAAAAATTTTTTATATCATTGTAACAATTTGTCCGATAAAATTGCCCTTATATTCAACTGTCCTAAGACCGATCAAGTTTAATGCAAAATTGTTTAAGATTCAAAATAAAATTGCATTAAGTTGAGTTGTTTCAAATTTAGTTTTTCCAAGGTTTAATTCACTTGGTTTTAATTTTTTCAAAGTTGATTCAAACTTAAAATTTTTAAAAATTTAATCCACTTAGTTTAATTGTTTAAAATTTTTCTTCAAATTTAATTTTTTTTTAATTTTTCAAATTCAAAAATTTAATTCACTTAGTTTAATTGTTTCAAATTTTTCTTGAAATTTAAATTTTTTTTTAATTTTTCAAATTCAAAAATTTAATTCACTTAGTTTAATTGTTTCAAATTTTTCTTCAAATTTATTTTTTTTTAAATTGTTTTAATTTTTCAAATTTAAAAATTTAATTCACTTATTTTAATTGTTTCAAATTTTTCTTCAAATTTAATTTTTTCAAAAATTGTTTTAATTTTTCAAATTTAAAAATTTAATTCACTTATTTTAATTGTTTCAAATTTTTCTTCAAATTTAATTTTTTCAAAAATTGTTATAATTTTTGAAATTTAAAAATTTAATTCACTTATTTTAATTGTTTCAAATTTTTCTTCAAATTTAATTTTTTCAAAAATTGTTTTAATTTTTCAAATTTATAAATTTAATTCACTTATTACTTTAAATTTAGTAGCCTATAATAATTCACAATACACTGAATAATAAAAATGGAGTTCTTACATTAATATCAGTATGTGCATGTCTCGGCGCTGGGAGTTGTCCTTTTTTACCTCTAAGGTTACTAAGGGTCCTTCACGCTGATGTTTGTCGCTTCCTTGATGGCTTCTATTGTCGCACTACTTTAGGGCGTTGCATTAAAACGATGAGTCACTTTAAGCTGTTTCAGGATCTTTGTGGACACACTTGTTTCACTCCTTAATTAGAAGACGGACGCGACTTTTTTAGTTGGGCGCCAGTTAGACTTACTTTAATTTCTTATTCATTAAAATAAAAGTCTTTTTTTATTTTCCTTAACAAAATATTTTTACTTTTTTTAAAACCAACTTATTCGCTACCACATTACAATATTAACTAACTTAAAATAATTGTTGTGGCCAAATAAAACCACAAAAACTGCTGATGTTACCATTCTGCCAACACGCGCTGTGTGTTTTTTTTTATGTTTTTGCACAATATTGCAGACGCATTGTCAGCAATGTTGTTTTAATTATTTTTAAATATTTATGTCGTTAACTTATACACGCATTCATATATAAAAACAAGAGCAAGAAAACCAATATCAAAACAATTACACAAAGAAGAAAATAATATCAACTCAAAGCAAAACATTTCAACTTGGCAAAGGTAAACCACGAAAACCTTAGTTTCAAAAAAAAAAAAAAAAACAAACATAAATAAAATTAAAGTTAAAAAAAAAAATTAAAACACCTTAGTTTAAAAAAAAAAAAAAAAAAACCATAAATAAAATTAAAGGAGTTTCAGCTTATTAAAAAAGAAAATCAAACCAGAAACCGATATTGAATTTTTTTAAATTAAAAATATGAATTGTTTAATCAAACGGTAAATCAAATAAAGTTACGCAAAATATAAACATTAAGCCTAAAAACGACACAACAAATTTAAAAACAAAATTTCCATATTTTACAACAAACAAAATTAAAGAATTTTTGATTACATCACAGTTGAAACAACAAAACCTTTTATAATTAATTCTAAAAGAAATTTCGGTTTTATGAACCAATATTGTAACAACAAATTTTGCGTGAAAAATATATTTCAAGCAAAATATAAAATTTAATACAAAATATATTAAAAACAAATACATTTCAAACATACACAAAACAAAATCATCAAAAATCATATACCAGATCATCAGCAAAATTATTCCGTACCTTATTTTGGAAATTCATACCGTAAGTCAAGAAAAACAAGAAATTATAAATTTTACGATTCATTCAATTCCCAATTAAACACATATCCATATTTTGAATACAGTACAACACACTACAATATATATAACCACAATAAATAAAGAAATTTTATTACTAAATAATACATACAATCATCTAAAAAAAAAAAAAACTTTTTATATTTTCTCACGTGAATTTTCATTTCGTGTTTATAGCATTTTATATATATTATTAAAAGGAAAAAAATATAATATATACCCATTTTAGAAGTTGGGAAAATTCTATTAAAACTTTAATTCAAATAATATTATCGAAAATACCCCAAAATAATTGATGTAATAACTTCTACACTACTCAATATTCTCTACAGTTTTTTTTTTTTTTTTTATTTATTGAATTGGAACAAACAAAACCAGCGATTCCCAACCCCAATTAAGAAACATGTTTTAATGAAAAATTGCATTAAAAAGTACTTCAATTGTATGAATCAGTATTAAAGTGAACAAGAAAGGCATTAACTTCCCCTTATTAGCCTCGTTTGCTTGTGAATGCACTCTCGTGTTTTCTGTATAATTTACGGCCATTTTCAGCGTTGTCAATCTTGGGACAAAACGATCTAATTTTAAAGATCAAGTAAACATTTTTTATATCTGAACCATAATTGATCACAATTATATGCAAATTTGCATTAAGCACCTCTATACCTTTTTGTTTTTCCATCCATAAGAAAACAGAGTTTCCCAAACTAAAAAAAAAAATGAGATCTCGTGTTTTCTACATATAATTATGGTCATTTAGACAATTTTATGACCAACGATTTTTCTCAAGAAAGTAGTTTTTTTGCATCGGAACTAATTATAGAAGGAAAAGGTGATATTATATACATTTTTTCGTAAAATTTTATAAATAATTTAACATCATTACGGACATTTGTGTGGAAATTTTGTACATTACATACCCTTTGAATATTTTCACATAATAAGACAGAGGTTCCCAAATACCTAAAATCACACTTTTAAAAACTTTTCCAATCAACATCACTTAAATTTATAGATATTTGAAAACGTTGGTATAACAAAAGGTTGTGTGGGCATTTGCACAATACATACCGATAATCCTTTCCATACACAATAAGAAAGAGGTTCCCAAATATCTAAAATAAATTAAAAATTATATACACCACCATACATACACTAGAACTAAATTTATACAAAATCAATGCCCTATAATTATCATTGGTATATCTCGGCGTAAATTTCTCGATATTTGATTTTACATCTCTTTTACACAACTAAATTATCCTCGGTAATTGAGTTCCCGTCACGGTCCATTAAAGTATTCTCGATATTTGAATTCCCAATTCATTCAATTAAATTATTATCGATACGGCAGATCAATTTATTTTCGATTCTGACGATTTAATCACCTTTTGCTCAGACTTCGACAACACCCCTGTTGAAGAACTCACAGATACCATGCTCGAAGTCAACCTTCAGGATCTTAACGGTCTGATGATATGTGCGAAAAAGGGTTTTTAGAGGCAGCTAGATGTAAATTCAGTGCTTGCACTAAATCCTTTCACAAATGCAAAGCCATGATTTTAGATCTCCAAAAATCTCTCGGTCAAAACTTGAATCCCTCGGACCAAATCTTCGACTGTATCAAAGTTCCCCTTGTGATACAGAGTTATTTTACGGCAGTTATGAGGAATGGCCAGCGTTTCGTGACATGTTCACAGCCTTTTATATTAATCAGCATAGAATGTCTCCCGTACAAAAGCTATATTATTTGAGGCTGAAAGTGAAGGGTAAGGCAGCCAGTATAGTGAAGAAATACAAATTATGCTCGGAAAATTTTGAACTTGCCCTTAAGCATCGTTATGAGAACAGGCGAATTCTGGTTGATAACCAATTAAAAATACTACTTAATCTCAAACAGATAACATCTGAAAGTAGCGAGTCCCTTCAGACAATTCAATCAACTATTAATGACTCATTGTCTGCCTTAAAGTCTCAAAATATCCCAATCGAGGATTGGGATCCCATAATAGTATATTTATGCTCAACAAAATTACCACACGAAACCCTGTCGCTGTGGGAACAATCTCTTACATCACACAAGGAACTTCCAAAATGGTCCAAAATGAATTCCTTTTTATCGAATAGATACGAAGTAGTTGAACGTCGTAATAGCATTCAAGGAGTCAAAACCACTTACCGTAAAAAACCGGATTCAGAGACAAACACCTTCAACATTGAAAGCGTATCCCAACATCCCTGCAAATTATGTAAACAGGCTCATCCCTTAAAAAATTGTCCACAATTCAGAAACCTAGATCCTCGGTCACGAAATGAGTTTGTCTCAAAGAACAACATTTGTCTCAATTGTCTCTCTTATTCCCACTTACGACGAGATTGTTCAAGCAAATATACCTGCAGCTACTGTAAAAGGAATCACCACTCACTTTTACATTTCCCAAGCTCAAATTCTCCGGCCCAAAAAGAACAATCTCGCGATAAATACATCCAGTTAGAGAGTCGGCCAAGTACCTCGGCCCAAGCCCAAGCATCCGCTCATTTCTCAAGTTTGAGTAAACTGTCCTCCGAAAACACGTTGCTCCCTACTGCAATAGTGAATATCGAAAATCAAGGTGAGACATTCAAGGCTCGCGCATTTCTTGATCAAGGCTCAGAGAAAACTTTTATTTCAAAGTCGAAAAGATTTCAAATTCGTGGTATAGGAGGAAATGTCGTAGGGAACTCTAATTCTTTGTGTACTCTAACATTATTTTCTCCAAAATTTAAACTTCATGTAAACGTAGAGGCCATTGTAGTTCCAAGGATCACCCGGTTGATGCCTAGTTTTACCGCTTCCCAAACAATCGTCCCGTTTGGTGATATTGACCAGTTTGATCTTGCTGACCCCGAATTTCATTCCCCTACTTATGTGGTCCTGTTACTGGGTAGTAACGTGATTCCAGAACTTCTACTAGACGGCGTTAAGAAAGTGTGCAACTCTCTGCTGGCCCAATCCACCATATTTGGTTGGATTATAAGTGGGCATGTCTCTACAAAAACGGTATCTTCATTTTCAATTGAAGCTACTGAAGTCTCTCAAGATCCAATCGGAAAGCAGTTACGGCAATTTTTGGAACAAGAGGAAGTATCTATTGCACGGCCTGTGTCAAATGAAGATGAATTCTGCGAGTCACTATACTCGAAAACAACCACCCGTAACTCTGACGGTCGTTATGTTGTAAGACTTCCTTTCAAGTCTTCATTTCCGCATGATTTACCACTCGGCTCATCTCGATCCCAAGCATTATGTCAATACTCGGGTACAGAAAAATCTCTGAAGTCCAAACCAGATTTGGGAGACACTTATAACAAAGTGCTAAATGAGTACCTCACACTCAACCATATGAAGCTTACTTCTAGTGCTGAGGTTTCTTCTCCTGAAACTTATCTCTCTTATTATTTGCCCCACCATGCTGTATTTAAACCCGAAAGTCGAAGCACAAAAGTGAGAGTAGTTTTTAATGCCTCAAAGCGCACCACTTCCGGCAATTCTCTCAATGATGTTCTCCATGACCCTGATCCTTAACTGGCGTCTATATAAATTTGTTTTTAACGGCGATATTGAGAAAATGTATCGACAAATATTTGTACACAATGATGACTCTCAGCTTCAGCGAATTGTGTTTCGTAAAAGCCCCCAACACTCCTATACAAGATTTAGCATCTGTTCCCCAAGATGATATCCTCGATACTGACTTTCTTAAATTCTAAGAAACTAGTATTACCAAAACTCTTGGTATCCAATGGAATGCTTTGTCTGACTGTTTCTCTTACACAGTTGAAGCTCCAGTTCCCGCTGAATCCATTACCAAGAGAAAAATTTTATCCTCAGTCTCTAAACTTTTCGACCCAGCCGGCTGGATCTCTCCAGTAATAATGCAAGCGAAGATCTCATTGCAACAGCTGTGGCTCGAAGGAAATGATTGGGATGAGTGTGTAAAACCCCACACGCTATCCAAATGGAAAAATTTTGTTGGAAATTTGAACTTTATCTCCCAATTAAAAATACCCCGATGGGTTAACTTTGCTCCCAGAAGATTAACCCAAGTGCACAGCTTTTGCGATGCCTCCGAAAAAGCTTATTGTGCAACTGTTTACCTTCGCACACTAAATAAAAATTCAGTAGCTTCTCACTTACTGGTATCAAAAGGTAAAGTAGCCCCAATTGACCCCGTCAGTCTCCCTCGGCTCGAACTTTGCGGTGCTGTTTTACTGTCCAAATTGGTGAAAAAAGTTTCATCGTTACCGATTCACAACTATGAACTTCATCTCTGGTGCGATTCTTCAATAGTGTTGGGCTGGTTGGAAAAACCTCCGTGTACGTGGAAAACATACGTAGCTAATCGAACTGCTGAAATAATAAGAAATGTGGGAAATATTTCATGGCGTCACGTGCGGTCCGCTGACAAACCAGCTGATATTGGATCACGCGGATGCAGCCCCCAGGAACTCCTCAGCAACTCTCTCTGGTGGTACGGACCAAACTGGCTTTTGAAATCCCCCGAAGAATGGCCAAAGTCCATGATTGTTCATGAAAATCCCCCCGAGATAAAAAAGGTTCAACTGTTTCACACACTAGGAAAAGATGGTGACATTTTAGATCGCTTCTCAAAGTGGGACCGAGGCATTCGAGTCATAGCGTATGTTTTCAGATTTTTCTCTAAAGTCTCCAAAAATTCCGACCATAAAATCAATTTTGATTCACTATCAATTGGCCACAATGAGTTTCTAAGTGAAAAAAAAATCGTTTGATTTCCCTGGCCCAAAAGATGCACTTCCCCAAAGAATATCAATCTCTACTTCTCACAAAATCTATTTGTAGAAGGAGTTGTATGTACTCCCTAAACCCATTTTTAGATAATAACGGAATTATCAGAGCTAATGGCAGAATCTCTAACTCTGCTATATCTTACAACGAGCGGCACCCGATCATAATCCCTGTGAAATCAAAATACTGCGAACTGTTCGTTTTATTCACGCATAATCTCCTTAATCATGCTGAGCATAATTTAATGGTGAGAGCCGTTCGTAACGAGTATTACATCTCAAGACTCAAATCCGCTCTTAAAAAATGCATCAGAAGTTGTAAAGTTTGTGTCATTTACAAACAACGATTACAATCCCAAATGATGGCAGCGCTCCCACAGGATAGGAGCACATATTCTCTCCCATTTTCCATCACTGGACTTGACTTTGCCGGTCCATTTTCAACCAAAACTTCGATTCTCAGAAACGCTCCATACCATAAAAGTTATGTATGTGTGTTCGTTTGTTTTAGCACCAAAGCTCTACACCTCGAGCTATGTTCAGACCTAACCTCAGGATCCTTTCAATCAGCGTTTACCCGATTCATTGGATGACGGGGATTGCCGAAAAAAGTGATGTCTGATCATGGAACAAATTTTGTTGGAGCCGAACGTGCCCTAAGTAATGAATTCGAGGAATTTCTCAAAATTGCCTCAAAAAATATAGCCGAAAAATACACCTCTCATGGGTTTCAATGGTCCTTTATTCTACCCAACGCGCCTCATATGGGCGGTTTGTGGAAGCCGGAGTAAAGTCATTTAAGACACATTTGCGAAAAGTTGCACAGAATCAAAAGTTCACCTTCGAAGAGTTCACAACACTTTGAACTCGAATCGAATCCGTATTGAATTCTCGCCCACTCTCTCCTATGACAGACGATCCTAGTGAACTTTTGGCGCTTACTCCCGGACATTTTCTCATTGGCGCCCCACTTGTTGCTGCTCCCGAAGTCCCCACAAAAGCAATATCTTTTTGAAACCGTTGGGAAAGATTAAAATCTCTTCATCACCAATTTGCTCAACGGTGGAAAGATGAATACCTAAAGGAGTTACAACGACGCTACAAATGGCAAAACAAGGAAGAAAATGTAGAAATTGGTCAACTTGTTGTCATAAAAGATGATCTTCTTCCCCCCAACGAATGGAGATTAGGTCGCATTATTAAAATCTACAACGGTCACGATGGTCTCGTACGCGTGGCTGAAATAAAAACTCATTCGGGTGTTATGACTAGACCCATTGTGAAACTTTATGTTCTCCCTATTGCCCCATCCCAAACCGTATAACCCAAACACCTATCCTTACACACATATTCATATATTTACTAGCACTAGATTTCATAGAACATATTCACATAGGTTACAACACACACAATTCTTAAACATCTACCACATGTATTTGTCATATTTATTTCTATCTGGTACTAATAACTCTGTATTCCGCAGGACCCCCCGAAACCCAGCGATACACCAGTGCCTAGTCTGCAGACGCTACCACCCACTGAGGTACTGCAAACGTTTCTTAGAGATGAGTGTCGAAGGTCGTCGGCGAATCGTGCGTCAACATGGGTACTGCACAAATTGTTTGGCACGATCCCACAACAGCAACGAGTGCTCTTCGGCAGATGTTTGCCAAAAAAGTGGCTGGGCGCACCACACTTGCTCCATGTGGGTCAACGTCAAAATATTCACCACATTTCTGACCAACAACCGATTCGGCACAGAAGGCGTGGTCATCTACAATCTAGGACTCAACAACCAAGGACCCCGCAACCAAGGAGTCCGCAACCTAGGAACCAGAAACATAGGTCCCCACGAGCACCAACACGTTCTCGACCATACAGTCGCCCCCAATCATCTGGCAGTCGTGATACAAGCACTGCATCAGCCAGCCCTCGCCGGATATTGCGGGGTGCTTTGCGTGCGTTAACGATGTTGGCAAAAGCACTCTAAGCACATCATATTGGTCTTACAGCCCAAGGGGCCCAGAATGTTCAACCTAGTAATGCTGCCCGATACCTTTTTTTATTCTTTTTGGTACTTTTTTCATTAATACTCATTTTGTAAATATTTCCTATTGTTATCTTTATTACAACTACTGAATTATTATTGTGAATTATTATATTATTATCATACTATAATTACAACACTGCGTTGTAATAGAATATCTTATCTATCATAAGTATCTTAATCGCCATTTATTGAATTTCCCCTGTATTTCCTGTGAGTCGAGCTGCTCACAGCAAGACGGACGAAACTTCGGTGTCATCTTTATTTACATACATATATACCTAAGTACATATTGTATATCAACAATATATTAATATCCTGCCTTCCTTTAGAATTGATGCTGAATAAACAACATTTACGAAGTATTAAACCGAGTCGCTGTGTTATTTAGATTGGAAATAAGTATACATATATAAGTTGAATCTCGTGAATGAATTATCTTTAAATCAAAAGACTCCCTTGAAAACCCTTATCACCTAAGAGTTAAGTCCTTAGTTCATTAATCGATACTAGTAAGTATAAAGTTATACCCTCCCGTAGCTTTATATTAGTGTTCCCCTATACTGGTTACCTTACTCCCTCAAATTACAAATCCCTGTAATTGAACGACATAAAGTTAAAATCTCTTTCGACTTTATAGGTAATTTTCAACTAATATTTAATCGCTTTTAATATTAAAGATTATTATACATTTACAACCCGTAAATAAAAGTCACTTATTTAACACACTTATTTCAATTTATAATACAATTAACTGAAATAAGAACGCGTTTATTTGCCCACAGAAATTTCAATTTGTGCCAATGAATAAACAGAAATAAATAATTAAAAAGTATACAACGTGTATAAGCGTGACATCATGTTATATTAATATAGTTGTTTCATCTGAAAGTCGTTGTAAAAATATTATGAAAATTTCTGTAGTTCACAAACGAAAATGTAGATGTCGCTAGTGTGTAGATGTCGCTAGATGTCTAGACTGTTTGGACGGTGCACAGTGGCGCCATTTGAGTTTTTTCGTTGCAAAAATCATATCTTTTGAACCGAATAACATAATTGAACAGTTTAAACAGCGTATGATAGATAACTGTTCAGCCTATGAAATGAGCGTTTGGAAAGGGTGCTACGCTTTGTAGGGGCCTACTTATGGGTTATCAAAGTTAAAATTTGTAGAAAAATCAATTTTATGGTAACTTTTAGATTGTTTTTATTTTTTTTCTTTAGGGTTTTATGTTTTAAATTATTACCCAACAAATTAAAAAAAAAATTACTTCTTTTTTAAATTTATTTTTTCAATTTTCTGTAAAATATTCATCACAATTCGTAAGAGAAGGTATATCTAAAAGACTAATCATTTCTAAACTATAATTATTTTCTAACTCTATTCGTGACTTCACATGCCGCAGGGAAGAAATAAGTGGATCGGAAGATGCTGCCAACATGTTGAAGAGGTCCTCATTTTGCCTTACCCTTGATGCTTTGAATGTGTTCTGCAATCTATATTATTTATAAAATTTGTTAAGAGACTCCTGTGCTTCTTCAGAAAGATCTCCAATTGGCAAAGACTGGTACTCAATTATATACTTGCCATGCGCCAATATTTTATGGACGGTCGGGGTCAACTTCTTCTGTGGATACATTTCTGCTAAAAAGAGATGCAGTTTTCGATGCATATTCTCCATATTTTGTAGAATTGACATTTTCTTTGCAGTTTAAAACATTCAGGATCGTTCCCAATCTTTTCACGATTTGATTGTCAATTTCAGTGATTCTAGTTACTGCCTCATCATTTTCAAAAAATCTCCTAGAAGTGTTTCCATCGTTTGAGTTACCGTATCCGTGCTTGGGACAGTCTACTTTTAGTCCAACTTGTTTAAAAAAAGCATCCTGTATTTGCTTTTTTCTGATCTTTTCCTTATCCTTTACTGATGTATTTTCATCGAAGTTTTCCTCCTCTTGTGGTAGGGTATACGCCAGTTTTAGCAAGAACTCCATACATCTTATCCTTGCGTGCAATGGTGACATTCCATATTCGTAATTCTCCTTTGTGTAGAATCGTTTAAATTACCAAAGTTCTTCTGACTCTTTTTGCAAATCGGGCATGACAATGTTGAGGTTGTTCCTGTCAGTTCGTTTACGACTTTTCCGTCAACCATGGTCAGGTGGAACTCGTAATTGCATTCAATATATTTTCCTACTCCAATTTGCAGCTTTGTAGGCTTAATCTTGCTTATTTGTTCTTCAATGTCCTTCACCGTGGTCCTTATGAGCTCTGCCGATTCCCCTGCAAACTGAAACATTATTGGTCGGCAATAATGCACTGATGACGGACGTGGATTTTTCCAGTGTAGGGAAACATCAGATTTTAGCCGCAAAGGAACAACAGATGACATAAACATATTTCCGTCCGATATTGTAGCGTCATCGGAAGATATCCTTTGCTTTGTCCGGATGATCCATCGCAGCCCCATTTGTTGATCAATGTCAGTTTCTCAGGAAGAATTTTCACCTCATTTTCAGGAAGACTCTCCAACAACTGTTTTGCTGTATGGCCCTTGAGATCCTGCAGATTGGCTTTCACAGAGACTTCCGTAAACTCCGTATGCAGTGGTCGTGAATTTATTTTGGCTTGCGTAATATGCTTGTATCCTGGTAAAACGTCAGCCCCGTGTCGCATCAAGGATGCCCGGAGTATCTCATATTTTTCTTTGGAAAGTTGTAAGTCCATAAACAAGGCCAAGGCTTCTTCGGAACCATACTTTTTAATGTGTTCGTTTGTGGGCGTGGGAATGCTTTCATTAATCCTTTTTAGTCGCAGTGGGCTTGCATCAGCAACAGATTTTGTAATCTGCGACCTAACTCTTTCACTATCCTTTGTATATTTAATAGACAGCGCGTCCGATAAATGCTTCGTGGTCAAGTCATTGGTGGCATCGGCAAGTTTCCTCTTTCTTGCGAAAATTGAACACTCCTCAATACTTTTTTTGGCCTTCCTTTTGCTCCTATGGTTGATGTGGTGGGTTTATCTACTGCCAATATATCCAGAATGGTGTCTTCATTAAGCCAGTCCTCGTATTTGGAGTTGAAGTTCTGAATGGTTCGATTAGATTTCACCCATTTTGCCTTAATATTTGCATATATCAGATAAAAATAATTTTTTATAATTTCGCTTCTCTCAATATTTCCGTATAAGCTATCAAGTTCTTCTAAAGCAGCTTCCGTGAAAAACTTTGGTGTGGTTGACCTTCTAAACAGTTCAAATAATTTTAAATTGTTCAACGCCATGTTTTCAGTTCTTAAATTGTTTAACGCCATGGTTTCAGTACTTGTTGCGCCAACTTTCAGTCGTAGACTAGGCATTATGCTTATTTTGCAATATATAGGCTTATGCTACCATGCCTAAAAATTTACCTGTTCCCTGTATACATATGGATTTAGGCTGAATTATGCAATTTTGATATTATGCTCGTGTCTAAATAAGATTTGTGCCTACCTGGAGGGACCATAAGTCAATATTGTTCTTGACCATTTGTACTCCAAAGTAATTTTTAAGTGAGGTGCGTACCTGCGAATTTCAATGAGTAGTTTTTTGTGCATCCTGTGTCTGCAACAGAATATTGGGAGTAGACTTTGGCAGAGGCTCCAGGTACACAACCGACTTAAAATGCAATTTTCAAACTATTAGATCAAACTACTGTCAGTCAAAACATGTAAGGGATGCACGCCATACAATTTCTGCAACCATGTCTTTTTAACCTTTTTTACCTTATGGGGAATGGACTGTGACAAGTAAAGGTGGAAAGTTCTTGATTGCCACTCACTTGGGAGTGGCCAAGTATGATTCCTTTGCTACACAGTCAAAGCAGCTCACTACCTCCGGTTTACACCAGGTATTCCCCGGGCAATGGCTTTGGAACACCCGTTCAAAGGCTAGCTAGAGTGAGAAGGCGGCTAAGTAACCTGAATGGTCGAAAGACGTCTCAGGTCAGTAGGAAGAATTTCTGAAACTTAGTTTCTGTAAAGTATCCTGATGGCTCGTAATGGGCGTCTCAGGAAGTAGAAGAAACGCGGATAATCTCTGCCTTTGAAAAACTTTACAAATTGCCTGCCTGGAGGTTGCTGGCAGCCCCAGCACCAGGATCGGATGCGGAAGCCTAATAAGCTACCACATCTTAAATAACACTTATTAATGAGACCTCAATTTTTTATGGGGCCCTATGCTCCTTATAGGAGTTTCGGGAACATATATATATTACCTCTAGAAGCCAAACGGGCACGTACGGGCAGATAAAACCTTTTGAATTATGTAAAGAAATAATCAAAGAACATGTTTTGCAAATATGGCAAATATAGAAAAATATAGATTTTTTTTATTTTCCGTCAAAGTTGAAAAATAGTGAAAAACGGATAGTTTTTAAATAGTGATATACCAGGAGAAACACAAAGCAAACAGTTAATTTTTTTTTTATCATTATACATTTAATAAATACATCAATCAATACAAACAAAAAATAAGACGATTCGTTACCTATTTTTCGTGATATTACCCCTGAAATCGCAACAAATTGACTAAAAATTGCGTGTTTTTTTGAAAACCGAAAGTCGGTCAACTTTGAACGGTTATATCTTCTAAACTAAAAATGTGATATTATTAAGAGTAGCATATTTGAAATCGGTTTATGGGTTTATTCAAAACTTCGTCGGCGCACATGAAAATTTTGATTTTTGCAACCTCGTTTGCTCTACGGGCGCCACTGTGCGGTGATCTAAAGCAAATAATGCTAAACTACCTAGTTGTTAATAAAAAAAACGATGTAAATTTACCAAAAAAAAATTTTATGTATTATTTTATTTAAAGAAAAACACAACAATAACTTTTGATGTATTTTTTGTGTGTAATATTTACATATACATACATATATTAAATAAAAAAAATAGATATAACAAATATCAATATTCTGTGATTTTTATAACACGGTGTCTCGACTAGTTATAATTCCTGACAATGTTTATGTTCTGGACATTTCATTTCCAAAATGTCTTTGAACCGTAAACACTTAAATTTGTGTCCAATTTCTTCCCACGCTTTTTTTTTTAAATCCGTTTTTTATAGCTTTCATTTTTGTAGTTCCATAAACACTCATGTTCGCAATATATGTATATTAATGAAATTAATAATTTGGCCTTTATTTAATTTAAGTTGCGCAATTTTAAAATACTTAAACGTCAAAATCGAATGAAACTTCAAATTAATGGTAGGGCTTATGGCAGAATTTCTGTCATGGCAAAAAGTTGGATTATAAAATCATGACATGAACATTAGCTGCCTCCACTAGCCATTGACTTGAACATTGCCATTAATTAGAGCTAGTCGAGACATCGCAAATTTTGCAAATATCAAACTACTCTAAATAATATACATATAATATACATATACATGAAAAGCATTTAGAACATTACTGAACGTAACCGGAACGTTCCAATGCTTTTCATGTAACAAAAAACAGCTAACATGTTACGTTACTGTTACGTGTGGTTAACTAAGCCTTAAGTTAGTTACATGAAAAGCATTTAGAACATTGCTGAACATAACCGGAACGTCCCAGTGCTTTTCATTTAACAAAAAAAAAGCAGCTGACACCTTACGTTACTGTTACGTGTGTTTAGGTAGGCCTTAAGTCAGATCTATCATTATTGCTTGCTGTCACTAACGGTGAATAATGTTACCCTGTTAAAAATGTAATCCAATTTTACTGGATTACTGTAAAATTGCATTTAAAGTTTTAACTTGTTAAATGAATTATTATGATTTATTTAGACCATAAATATTACTAATATAATGCTAATAATAATAAATGTTAACCGTTTCCCCAAAAATGTGCATATATGATGAACTCAGTAACTCTATTTTGTAAACACAACTAAAAGTTAATATGCCAATCTTATGGTCATATTTATAAAAGAATAATGGAAAAACGTATGAATTAAAAGACCTGCCAAATGGTTTTTGTTTATTATTAAAATAAGCAATATTTATTTATTTATTATCTAAAAAAAGTAACATAAAATACATTGATGTTGATTTTACAGTATTTTGGTATTGTATTTTTATATTAAATAATAAAATAATATAAATAAATTCTGTATATTTAATATATGTACATATATCCATAATAACCGCATGTCAGAAATAAATCGGTATATTTTTTGCAATATTTTGTTTTAGGGAAAATACATTTCTTTTGTATTAACAAACGAGTGTCACTTCATTTTGCTCAGTGTGACTATGCTACAGTAGATGGCGCCACATTTTTGTTCTAATTAGCTTTGGAATAGTTATTTCTACTTTAAGAGCTGTATGCAGCTTGCTAAGGAATCAAAAACTTCATATAAAAAAACGCTTCAGAAATGCTTAAGGAATTTTTCTGTCTAAAAATTTCTGTTGTTAGTCTGCAGCTTTTTAAAAAAGTAGTATTGTTTTTACTACTTTTTTTGACGTAAATTAAGTTAGGCAACCCAGGCTTCGAGCAGGAATATCAAATTTTTCGTTCTTTCTGAACGGAATTTTGACAGGAGAGGTAAGCACAAACAAAATGTAATAAGCTTAAAAAATTAGAAGTTCTTTTTCAGTTGCAAACATGGTTGTTTTCAATTTCACAATTCTTAATAATTGACGAAAAACAGCTGATTGCTACTGTTGCACTGAAAGGTATTTTTGTGCTTTTTTTTCTTTAAGAAATATATGAAAATTTTCTGCTGATTCCTTAACAAGCTGCATACAGCTCTTTAACATGAATGTCAACATTTTCATTAGATATCAATCACAACAATGTTAAAAGTATACACAGGGCTGAGTAAAGAAGAATCAATGGATCTTTTGCTTTAAAAACAATTATAGGTAGTTATATAAAATTATTATCTGCTTTACCTACAAAATATCTGATTGCGATTACATATAATTTTTAAAAATTGTTACTAAAGCATTACTATTCACATAAATACAAATTTGCAACTTTTAAATTTTCCATTCAAATTTAAGAAAATATCAGTTCTAAAAATTGGAATTCAGATTTCCAATTATAAATTAGAAAATATCAATTGAATTTCAGAAAATCATATTAACACGTCGGAAATAATAACTTGAAATTTAGAAAACATTTGATGAGAATGGTGTTGTGAAACATGGTTTCACACGTATAGGGTGTAGATTACAATTGTACAAGAATAGTATAAGATCCGTTTAAATTTAATATAGAGAATATAACAACGTGTATAAAAATAATAATTATAGTAATAATAATAATAATAATAATAATAATAATAATAATAATAATAATAATAATAATAATAATAATAATAATAATAATAATAATAATAATAACAATAATAGTAATAATAATAATAATAATAATAATAATAATATTAGAATATAATATAACATAATATTAGAATATAATATAACATAATATTCATAATATGAATAGTATAATATAATCTATAATGTTCAAGTGTTTGACAATGTACCATGGTTTCATATATTTGCCCTAACTAAATGTTGTGGAGGGTAACGATTTTAGTTTTGTTTTTGTTAATTTAATTTGTATATGCTAAGTCGTTTTTGTTTTTTGGCTTGTATGAACGCTTGTGTAATTAGAGTAACTCAATTGTGTTTTTGTTTTTAGCGTTCTGTTTTTTTTTTGTTGTTGTTATTACAATGCATTCATTGACTTAGTTTTGATTACTTCTTTTTTCTTTTAGTAAGTTCCGGGTGCGTTGTCAAGCACTTGCAAACGAAATGATTTAATATAGGTAGTGGCCTTGAAAAGCCGATGGTATGTTTATGTTATTTTTATTTATTATTTGTTTTTTTTTTTGTTATTGGTTAAGTTAGTTTAAGTAGGCCATGAACTGCATTGCATTATGGTTTGTTTGTTTTTTTTTATTTTTATTATATTATTGCTGATATTTTATTTCCTTGTTTGTTTGTATGTTTGTTTATTTTTTTTCAATTAATTTTATTTTCATAAGTTAATCTTAAGAATTTTGTATAAATAAAGTATAGACAGTGCATAAGGTAGCAGATGAAAACTAGAGGCCGCACTGTCTGGTACGGAATCTGGTTTTGTTTGTTATTTTTTCTTTTTCTCCACAGCTACATTGACGCCGTTTGGGCGTCGATTGACAGCGCTTGCCAGCGCTAAAACAGAATAGGCAAAGCCGCGTTTTTTTTGTTTGTTTTGTTTCAGCTGTAGGAGTATAACATTAATGGCGCAGCCGGAAGGATGCGTCATTTCTTTCGTTTCAGCGGTTTAGTATATAACATTAATGGCGCAGTCGGTCTTCGGACCAAAAATCGTTCCTTGTTTTATTAATTATTTGATTTTTTTTTATCAGGTGTAGGGAGTTAGTTGTGAGGATATAACGCCAACATTATTGGTTAACATTAAAATCGTTCGTTGTTAGGATAATTAATTATTTGTTTTATTGTACTATTTACCAGGTGTAGGTAGTTAATTGTCTTAGGTTGTTTTATTTATTTTAGTTTTTCGGGTCAATTAATGTTTAGATTATTGGATTCGTTTGGAGAATAATAATTTTTTTTTTGTGTGTGTTTAGTTTGTTACTACTTTATTGTTTTTGGATTTTTTTTTTTTTTTAGTTTTTCGAAATGTGCAGTTAATTTTCATTGATTGTTTTATAGATTGTTTTAGAGGATATTGCATGCGTTTTAATTTTTGCGTGTATTTTAATTTAGTTTTGATTTATCAGATAGTTAGTTTTCACTGGGAAATATTGAATGTATTTTGTAGAGTATTAAATATATATATTTTTTTTTTGTTTCTTTTACAAATTTGGGATCGTCTTTAATTTGGATTTTGTTCATTATTTTATGTTTAGTCAGGGAATGGTCTTAAAGTTGATTTTTATTTTTATTGCGTAATTTTATCAAATATATTATATCACATATATCAAATAAGGGTTGCGAGTAGGGTTTGAATATTTATGAGTTTGAATATTTATTGGTTTTTATTTTTGCTGCGATTTTAATTTTAATTATGAGTATGTTTGTTCGAAAGCGCATCATTTTTATATAAGTGGTCCGATTGTTTTTTTTTAAATTGTTTGTGAACATTAGGTTATTGATGAATTTCCAGGAATTTTAAATTACAGATGAATGTTTAATTATAGGTTGGTTGTTACTCTAAGATTTTATTGTTTTCATATAGGAAGGGATTTTTATTTTTTCAACATATAATTTTAGCAATCAAAGCGATATAATTTTTTCTGTTTTTGTTTTATTTAGAACTATAAAGATAATTTTTTTTTACGCTTTAGTAGGGACTGGGTTGGTAAATTCGTATGGAGCAAACACTGGTCGAATTAGAACAAGCGAAACAGCTGCTAGCGGACTTCAGGGCAAAGACGGATTATATCCTCGAAAGGCTTTGGGGTGAGGTCAGACGTCGGTGCCAGACCCAGGAGAATTTTCATCTCATAAAGGCTAAGGTTGACGGTACCTGGAAAATCACTAGATTGGAAGAGGCCGATCTAGTGCTAGAGGAGTTGTGCCGGTTGGTTGAAACTCAAGAGGAGTGTAATACCGGGAAGATCTTGGAGCTTAAGGAGGAATTGGAGGCTCTCCAAAATCAAAACAGGAGACTTAAGAACGAAATTCAGGAGAATCTAAAGGAGGCCGAGATTTTAGACAAGGAGAACGAGGCCCTACGGAGGACAATATCGGGTACAGGCGCGTCCTCGGTCAGAAGATTAGAGTTCGAGGACCTCGAGGAAGCCAATAGGAGAATTTCCGAGTTGCAGGGTCAGCTACGTTTAGCACAACAAGAGCGCAGTATACAGACGGGGGATCTGTACCATAAGGAGCCTAGGGGGCAACAGCCAACACTGATGATGTCCTCCCAGGATATTCTGAAAACGGTCAAGGCGTTAGTGCCTACGTTCGGCGGCGAGCTATCGCCAAGCCTGCAAACAGAAGTGTATAAATTCATTGATGGATGTAGGTTGGCGGCGAAAGGGGTACCGCCGGAAAAGGTGGAAGAATATTTGGAAATTGTGAAACAGAGGCTTTACGGGGATGCATACCAGTTGGTGAGGTTACGTACTATTATGTCAGTAGATGAGTTGTTGGCACTTGTAAAGTCAACATATTTAAAGAGTAGGTCGCTTGACTCGGTGCTAAGGGAGCTATATGAAGCCTGCCAAAGGAGGGATGAGGATGTGAGACAGTTTGCTAGGCGTCTTCAGACATTAGCAGCAACAGCTCATGCCATACTGGATGAAAACTATAAAGGGAGAAAGGACGAGATAATGACTATCGAGATAGAAAGAAAGGTAAAATCAACATTCACATCTGGCCTGAGGGATCCAATGCTGCGTGGCAGGATGTTGGCAAGCAGCTCATGTAAGTTGGACGATCTCTTGATTGAAGCACTGGCGGCTCAAGCAACTCTTTGGCGGGGGGATGATCCTCCGTTAAGGGGTGTAAATTTTAACGAGGAGTACACCCGCTAGGATCCAGTCTCGGGTCTCGTGGCAGCCGTAGAACAGTTGTTGCGCAGGATGGAGGCAGATAGGGCAGCTCCGCTCAACAATGCTGGGTCAAGTGGTACGGCATACAATAATGCTGGGTCAAGTGGCAATGCATACAATAATGCTGGGTCAAGGGGCAATACATACAAAGCACCGCCCTGTTCGTTCTGTCAACGGGCGGGACATACTCGTGATGTATGTTGGACGAGGACAAATACCCCATATTGTGTTGAATGTAGAATATACGGCCATGAGCCAGGTAGGAGCTGTGGTAGGGGACCCTCGACGATGGAGAGAAGGCAACCTGGAGGTTCGAGACCAAAAGGGAAATGCTATAATTGCGGCAAGGAGGGACATTTTGGTAGGCAATGTACGCAGGGGAGAAATGTGTCGGGAAACGGGCAGGGCCACCGACTCGATCACGCGAAAGTCTAATACCGTTGGTAACATCGGAATCTGCGAAGGCGGCTGAGGTAGGACCCATTGCGGGGTCGGATATGAATATAGGGGGGATTTCAGCTAGGTGTAGTTACGCAGATTCGGTGTTTGTAAGATTGCCATGTGCTTGGGCAAAGACGGGGTGTCTGAATTTATTAGTGGATACAGGGGCAGACACCAGCCTGGTAAAGGACAGCAGTCTTACGGGGGATATTAGTGTGGACGGGACGGTGGTAAAGGACCTGCGAGGAGCATTCGGAGGATTCTCCAGAACTATAGGGTTAGTCAGGATTAAGCATTCGGACATCGCCGAATTGGGGTTCGATATGCATTGTGTGGATAAGCATGATAATTTGCCGGGAGATGGTATTTTAGGTCGCGATAATCTATGGGGACGCTCCGTCACTGATACGATTAATCTTTCTCTGAAACTGTACTCGAATGGAGGTGAGTGGAACTTACCTCTGGTTTCTTTGAGGGAGGCCACGGGTTCGGGGGCAGTAAATATCGTGGAGAAAACCATAGTGGCGAAGGCGAGGACAGTGTCTATTGCAACCATGGGGATCAATACTAAACATACTACAGTGGTAGTGGAGAAGCAAGAATTGTCGCCAGGAGTATATCTAGGGGCCACGCTAACCAACGTAAAGGATGGAGTGATGAAAGCGCCCATTCTGAATTCTACTGAGGTTGACTACTACCTAAAGGATGGGTTTATGCCAAAATTCAGTGGATTAGTAAATTTAAAAGATCCAGGTGCGGGTTTGGTGACGCACGTGCAGGAGGTAGATGTCAAGGAGAGGGTCAGTAGGATAATGGCCACCATAAAGACCGATGCCGACTTGAATAGTGAGGAAATGCCGTCCATTCAGGCGATATGCGCAACGTACCATGATATCTTTTGGTTAGAGGGTGATAAACTATCTTGCACGAATATGGTGAAACATAAAATTCCCGTGCAGCCTGGACAGCTGCCGATTAATCAAAAGCAGTACAGGTTACCTCAGATGCATCGTGAGGAAATTAATCGGCAGGTCCAGAAGCTCCAGGACGATGTCATAATTTCACATAGCGTGTCACCGTGGAATTCGCCCTTACTATTGGTTCCAAAGAAATCGTCGAAAGCAGGGACCAAGAGCTGGCGACTGGTGGTAGACTTTCGTAAACTGAATGAGGCAACGCTGAAGCAGGTATTCCCCATTCCAAGGATGGATGAAATTTTGGACCAGTTGGGCAGCAGTAGATATTTTTCCACGTTGGATTTGGCCAGTGGTTATCATCAGGTGGAAATGGATAAACAGGACAAAGAAAAAACAGCATTCAGTACGGCGTTGGGTCATTTTGAGTTTAATAGGATGCCCTTCGGATTAACAGGCGCACCGGCAACCTTCCAAAGATTAATGATTCATGTGCTAACAGGTCTTCAGGGCATTGAATGTTTTGTATATTTGGACGATATTGTCATATATGGTAGTAGTCTGGCCGAACACGACTCAAGGCTATGTAGAGTGCTGCAGCTGTTGAAGGAAAGTAATTTAAAGGTAAAAACGGAGAAATGTAACTTGCTGAGGCGGGAAATAGTGTATTTGGGCCATAAGTGTTCGGAGAATGGAGCGCTTCCCGACCCAGAAAAGGTGAAATGCGTTAAGGATTTTCCGCCACCAAGGAACAAAAAGGAAGTGCAATCGTTTTTAGGACTGGTAAATTATTACCGTAAGTTCATTCCCGGGACGGCCAACATTGCCTTGCCAATAAATAAATTGCTTCGCAAGGATCATGCGTTCAATTGGACACCAGGCTGCCAGCGTGCCTTCGAGGAGCTTAAAAAGGCGATAATGTCGCCTCCAGTGTTGGCATACCCTGATTTTTCAAAACCTTTCGTATTGACCACGGATGCTAGCGGTGGAGCGATAGGAGCAGTTCTTTCCCAAGATAGTGGCGGGGGTGATCGGCCCATTGCGTTTGCAAGCCGAGCGTTGAATGGGGCGGAAACTCGATACTCCACGATAGAGAAGGAGTTTCTGGCAATCGTATGGGCGGTGAAAAATTTCCGGCCATACTTGTTGGGTCGGCACTTTAAGATTTTTACCGATCATCAACCGCTGAAAGGCATTGCAAACTTGACGGATCAAACTTCAAGGTTGGCGCGCTTTAGACATAAGCTGTCGGAATATGATTTTGAAATCTGGTACAAGCCGGGCAAGAAGAATCAGAATGCGGATGCGCTCAGCAGGATACCATATTCGACGGAGGAAATACTGATGGTTAAAACTAGGGCGATGTCGAAGGGCGAAGGAGATAATCATGCGGGGAGCTCAGGTCACGGGAAGGACAAGGTGGTTCACAGCGGGAACAAAGAGAGTAGTGAAAAAGGACCAAGCGATGTTAATGACCCACCGGTAGAGGTAGTGGTCGATGGGGAACCAAGGTATGTGGTGTTGAAGGATCCTAAAGAGATCGTGACAGTGTTAAAGGATTTTCACGATTGTCCTTTGGGCGGTCACGTGGGTGTGCAGGCGATCGTTAAAAGGATAAGGAGGCAATTTCGCTGGGTCGGCATGCACAGGGATATTAAACAATATGTGAAGAAGTGCGTTAAATGTCAGCAAAATAAGAGTGCCAAGAAAACGTTTATGCCGATGGTACTCACGGATACTCCTAGTCGACCTTTTCAGAAGGTATATATGGATATGGTGGGACCTCTCTCTGAAAGCACTACGGGTAACAAATTGATATTGACTTTTCAAGATGATTTTTCGAAATTTATGTTGTGCGCAGCAATGCCGGATGGAGAGGCTAGTACTGCGGCGAAAATTTTCTTTAACGAAATTATAGCCGCGTTTTTTTTGTTTGTTTTGTTTCAGCTGTAGGAGGATAACAATGGTATTTATACATAATATTTTTCACAATTTTTTTGAATGAAAATTTTAAGTTTTTCAGAAAATAAAGTGTTATGTTGAGAATAAAAACACGCGCTCAGTATTTCATAAAAGTACATTTATTATATTAAGTGTACGACGCTTACTATATTAAAAGAAAAAAAAATGGATCTTATTTACAAGCTATATAGATGCATATTTATATATCAGTGGTCACAAGCGATAACCTCCTAAGTCGACTTAATGATTTGAGTTATATATGCTATCATATTCTACTAAAAATGCTTTATATTTACGTGAAATCCCCAGTTTTCTATCACTGTTTATTAAAAAGTTATTAATGATAACATGCTGATCTAAGTGGTAATAAAGCCCCATTACATTTATATAAAAAGTTATTTTTCTCGAAAGCACATTTATTTGAATTTTTGTGAAATGTAATATCTTTTAAACCGCGAATTTGTCACTCGAAAAATCATCGTCAACGACTTGAGATCGCTTGCGAAGCAGCTACTAAATTTAGTGAAGAATTTAATTTGTAAGACCGCCATTTTCGGAGAGAGAAAAAAAATAAAGGAAAGTAATTTTTCTTGTTTATTTTTGCGATTTATTTTGGCTGCGTAAGTCCTCGGTTCCACACTTTTTTTTGGAAAACCAATCCCTATTTCAACAAGAAATATTTATTGGTCAAACGAACCGGATAATTAAGTTAGTGGAACAAGCTGCCTTAATTAAAAACAACAACGATTTTAAGGTAAAGTGCCTTTTATTTCTTTTTAATTTTTGTTGACATTAAAGTTAATCCTCTAAGAGAAAAAAAACCTCGCAATAATATTTTAAAAAAATAACTTTAAACTTTATTGGATTTTAAAGAGGTAGTAAAGTAAATTATATAATACTATTTTTATACTTTTATAATAAAGTTAAAAACTGTATTATCACAGAATTTACTTTTATCGGTAGCTAAGTTGCGACTCTACAACTCTGTCTTAAACACGGCCCATCTTCATATACTCCACTTTTTGTTTTCTTTTTTTTTTTACATACATACATAGTGAATTGTGTTAAATTTAATTTATTGTGTTTGTGCAAAAAATATTTACGTACATAAAAAATATAAGAACAAACGGTACGTTTGTATATATAGGTCTGACAAAGTGTATGTGTTTGGTTTTAAATAACGAACGTCGCATAGAAGTGAAAACAAAAAATTCCATATTTCAAGCAGTGTATATGTTTCTGGTTGAACAGCAGTGTGCAAGAAACTAGGTACGTTGTGTTGTAAATTTTTTTTTCCAACAAATGGAAATTTGTTTGTTTTTATTTTTCTTTGTTTTTTCTGGGAGTGCTTGTGCATGAGGACGACTCCTTTTATGCAAATTAAATTTCGTGATTAAAAAGGTATAATTTCATTTCAGTATATACCATTGTAAAGATTTATAGTGTCAGTATTGAAATTCATGAGATATATTTCTGTGAAATTGTAATAAAGCTAAAACTGGTGGAATAATTTCTTTTGGAAATTAGTTTTTTTTTTTTTTTTTGGTTTTTTATTGCGCAAAATTTCTCCGATGAAACCATTTAGGTGAGAAAGAAGTGGAAGTTTGTTGGAAATTTGCGGTGCTGTACAGGAGTGAGTTCTTTGTCCGACACATTCGACCTACCAACACAATTTTAACGTATTGATATTTTAAGTCATCTTGGACTTAAATTTGGGAAAATCAACACAGAGTTCAAAAAAAATTAATTCATTTTACATTATTAAAGTTTGAATCCAATTTTTTCCAGATTGAACAGGTGCGTTTTGTGTATATTGTCGTAGAAAGGATACATTTTATTTATTTTGTTCACATTTCCTATTGGGAAATATTTTGCGTTTGGAATAAAATTTTTTAGCTGCATTGGCGTGTTATTTTTCGGACTATTGGAAATTGTAACTTGAAATTGAAGTTAGTACAGTATTTTATTTTGAATTTTATACAGTGGAACAGAGAATTTTATACTGTTGTACCGATTTATTTGGCCGAATCGAAATTTGTGAACACGATTTGAAATTTTTGTTTAAAGATCGGCTTTATTAGCCTTTAAAACTTCAATTGGGGAGTTAAAATTTGTGGTACTTGGGATTTTCGACAATTTAGTTGTGGGTTTTGGTATTGAATCGTAATATCGTATTTTGAATGAATTTTTTGAATCTTTTAGTAGAAGAAATTCTTGTTTTGATAGAATTTTCACCTTTGGTATTCGTTCTTTCATTGATCCAATAACAAATTGTCGAAAATCAAGTTTTGTTTTTTGATATTAAATCCTAACATCAAGTTTTGGTTAGTGCTGTGAACACTTTTTTAATCTCTTGAGTATTTATTGTTATATTGATGGAATTTTGAAATTTTTTCATTAATAAAATAAAATTTTCGGCAACTTCGTTAAAATTTTTTTTCAAATTCAATTATATCAGCTTTGCAAAAGTTCCTTGAGATAATTTTTGGAAATCTTTCAAGTGATTAAAGTCTGTTTGCTTTTATTTATTATTTTTTTTTTTTTGAGTAACAATTTCTTGTTTTGATAGATTTTTGTTTATTCTTTGTTTGATTTCGTTTCGGTATTAGATATTTAATTACAATATCGGAAAATAAAATTCGTATTTTGAAAGAATAATTGTTTTTTTTTTAGTTTAATTGAATTAAATATTTTGGAATTCAATATGCCGAAATCAGGAAAGTTAGTAAAATTTGAGAAGACTGCCAAAATTTTCCTCGATTTTGAGAAGGAATACGATGAGTCCTCTCAAGAAGATCGTAAATTTTTTTCGATCGAAGTTCAAAAAGAGGAGTTCAAATCTCTATGGGAAAAAGTTAAGCTCTCTTATGAAGAATTTGCAACGAATAGTGTTGAGGAGGATACAGATTCAGACTGTGAAGCGGCGACAGAACTTTTTAAGAATTGTCGCTTAGGTTATATTTCGCTTGCGGCGCTAATGGGCGAACTTTCACAATCATTTGTGAATAAACCGGCGATGTCTTCCACTCAAGCCGCGGCTAATTCTGGTGGGGTTACTACGACCATTGAGAGCCGATTTAGAAATCACCAAATAAAGTTGACGCCATGCACTGTGGAGGTTTTTCATGGCGATTACCAATCTTGGCCATCGTTTCGTGATATGTTCACGGCAGTTTATATAAAAGGTACCGATTTAGCCTCCGTTGAACAATTATTTTATTTACGACAATTCACTCGGGGTGAGGCGTTAGAAATCGTGAAAAAATCCCCTCTCACTAACGAAGGGTTTTTAGGTGCGTTGAAGAAATAGGTGCGAGAATAAGAGGATTTTGGTGAACGCGCAATTAAAGGTTTTGTTTAATCTGGTACCGGTAAAATCGGAATCGGCAACCGAGATAAGGTTGCAACGCAATATTAATAATTCAATATCGGCACTTCGGCTGCATGAAATTGATATCTCGAATTGGGACCCAATTTTTGTATACCTTTGTTCGACGAAATTGCCAGTCGTTACCTTGTCATTATGGGAACAGTGATGAATAAGACTGAAGTTCCTCAATGGGCAGATTTGGATGATTTTTTAACATTCAGGTTTAAATCGTTGGAAACCATTTCAGACATTCGAAGTCTAGAACAGATGAAGCCTGCCGTGAGTCCTAATTTTGGAAATGCTACCAATACAGGAAGGAGAGTCAGGGCGTATCCGACCAAAGTGGCGAAAAAATCTTGTGTCTCTTGTTTGAAAAGTTGCCACAAATTTTTGAAAATGATTCCTAGTGAAAGATTTGTATTGGTGAAAAGGCATAACCTCTGTATTAACTCTTTAGGCGACGGTCATAGGGTAAACGCTTGCCAGAGTAATTTTAGTTGTTTGACGTGCCATCTTAAGCACAATTCATTATTGCATAGGGAAGTGCCTCGATCTTCCTCAGCTGATGAGTATGCAGACGGGCCAAGCATTAGCAAAGCGGCTGCGATGAGTACAGCCATTCAAAACTGTTTTGCTACGACATCAAGGCATATACTTTTAGGGACGGCTATCGTTAACATTATTACTCGTGGAGAAGTATTTAGGGCAAGGGCACTTATTGATTTGGGGTCGTAGGCAACGTTTATTTCAGAGAAGTTGCGGAGGCGCCTTAATTTACCGGTCAGGAGTATCAACGCAAGAGTATCTGGGTTGAATGATGCTATTACTGGCTCAGTCCAAAGGCAATGCTCTTTGGTTTTAAGTTCTCCCATAAATCGTCAATTTAATTTGGAGATAACTGGTTTAGTTTTACCAAAATTAACTGGAAAATTACCTAACAGAACCATGGATATTTCTGGTTTGGCTTCATTGGTGGAAATCGATTTAGCTAAACCAAATTTTTCGAAAAGTGGTCCGGTCGATTTACTAATAGGAGGCGACGTTTATCCTTATATTATGCGAGATGGTGTAAAACGAAATGTGTTAGGTAACTTGATGGCTCAAGAGGCCATTTTTGGATGAATTTTGACAGGTCCTCTGTAGTGTGTTTGTAGAATCAACGTTTACAAACCTTCTGTTTATAACTTGATCCCGCATTCCAATTGGTCTGGCAAATACATGCATTTACCTGAGCGTGAGAAACGCTGAATAGGCGATTGTATATTCTCACGCTCTATATATTTACGTTAGTAGTAGTAAGATACATTATAAGTATTATAAAGTTAACTTAAGTAGATTAAGATTTGAAAAAAAAAAATAAAGAACAGTTAATGTACAATAATCAAATGAAACACACGTCTTATTAAGTTATACAACGGAATAAAAAATAAAAGTTTATAACATGGCGATACTGCCAGGAGTGATGCGATAAACTAAAAATTTAATAGTGAATGACATTGATACAAAATAAACTTTCAAGAAGAAAATCAAAAGATATGAAAAAACTAGTAAATATCAACTAAACAAGTATAAACACGTGGCAACTAATTAAAAAAAAAAAAAAACTTATTAATAAACATTATTAACTTTTACAAAACGTTTATAAATTATGAAAGAAAGTGAAAGTGAAGAACAATTTTAATAATCGCCAGGCAACGAATCTTGCCTGGACGGCGAAAAAAGGACACTGGTGTGGCCAAAAGTCAAAGGCACGAATACAATTGTGATTTCCTTTTCGAATAATTTTGAAATCTATTAACAAAGAGAAAGGAAAACGTCTGCTATTGAAGAATTACAAACTAAAATTGCTGAGCTGAAGGAAGAACTTGATAAACAACAAAATGATACCCAGGCAACAAGTCAGCGTATTGATAAAATGATGTAAATTAAATAATTATTTTTTTTTTATTACTATTTATTTAGAATATATTCATTATTTTTATATTAAACCTAAGCGATAAAATTTTTCAATACTAATCCACTGCTATGGCAGTTTTTAATTTTTATCGACTGGGGTGACTCATACGTGACACTCCCACAGTGCGATAAAAATCATACGGTCTTCCCAAAAGAGACGACCGATTTATGCCATAGCCATCAAAATCTGTTTACCTGAAGGGAACAGATAGGGAATGCTATGACATAACTGAATTTTTTTTTATTATTTTTTACTAATGTATTAATTATGCCATATACCCTAAAATCTGTTTTTATATTCTGTAAAATTTTTTTCTTTTTTTTTTTGTAGAAAAAGGAATTAAATTCCTTTCCACTACTTAATTGCAACCTCGTAGTACTCCCCGATAGCAGACAAATTTTAAATTGGAGTTTGTTGCAAATTTGATAATTGGATATTTTTTCTCGATGGGTAACCACGACTCAAAAATTGAAAACCCAAATGCTAATGTTATTAATGAGATAACGGTTGAGGTACAGATACCAGTAACCTATCTCATTATTATAATAGTAATTTTGGTTTGTCAGCTTTTAACGATCCTGTATCAATTGCATAAGAGGTCGTTACGCAAAAACTACGTCAGGGCCGCATCCTTAGCAAACGGCCTTGATAAAGTTTAACGCGTTGAATCGATTATCACATATTATCCTTAATAAAGCCTTGAACACTTTATGTTCAAGTGAAGGATATTGTGGGGATATTGCACAATAATGTCCCCATTCTAGGAATTTAATACGGCGATTGAACATTTAATGCGAATATTGACACAATAGTGTGTCTTAAATTTTAATAATTTTAATAATTATAGAATTTTTAATTTATCCCAAATCTCGTTAAAGTTTTGAGACAATAAGTCACTTGCATTGCCTATTTAATTTAATCATGCCATTCATATGGACTGGTTGGAGATAGTTGGCAAAGCAAGGCAACTTAAGGAACATTTTGATAGATCCTATAAGTGTTTAAATACCGATAGACCTACAAAGGACGAAACGGTAGATAAACATTTAAGGATTTTATTTGAACGTCTTGAGGAAATTGGTAAATTATTCGACACCAATTATCCTCGTCTCACGTCTAATCACCAACTAGCGGCAAAAGCTTTCTTTGCCGACGTTCGGGATAGATTCGAAAAACTTTTAACAAAGAGAAATTTAGAGGCAAAATTACCTATAACATTCCATGAGAGGTTAACTTATAATATTAACCCCATGAACACTCAGACTGGTACAAGTTCTGAGGTAAAGGATAAAATAGATAATAATCCAATAACTTCCCACACGTTGGAAGAAACGAAGGATAAAAGCCAAAGTGGTAAAAACACCACAATGCCCCAAACTATTGTAGAATTTTTGAATTTTGTATCGAAGATCACTCGTGACTTCGATGGCAAACCAGAAAACCTACGCAGTTTTTTGGACGCCTTAGCTTTATTGGATTCCGTTAAGGATATCCATGAACTAGTGGCGGTGAACCCTATAAAAACAAAATTAAAAGGAACAGCCCGTAATTTAATCGGTAACGAAACTACGATTAATGAGGTGATAGCCACATTATCGGTGACGGTAAAGGCTGAGTCGGTTGAGGTAATCTCAGCCAAACTATAAAATATACGTCAGGGTGGCAAAACTGCCAATGCCTACATATCAGAAGTGGAGTCAACAGTTAGCCCAAAAGTATTCCACCCAAGCGGCAATAAAAGCGATCACCAAGAACACTACAAACGAGAGAGTGAAACTGATGTAGAACATATAATCTATCATTTGAATCTAAACCTCTATAGCTATCTCTCCTGCAAAACTCTACTAAGTGGGGAAAAATTCACATTTTTGGTGGATACAGGTGCAGATATTTCTTTAGTAAAAGTTGGACAGATCCATAACGGACGTATAAATGAGACGAGAGTAACACGAGTGAGTGGTGTTGGCCAAGGATTGACAACTACCCTTGGTGAAATTCATACTAGTTTACAATTTGAGGAACTCCTTATACCACAAGTATTTCATGTGGTCGAGGATGATTTCCCTATTCCAGCTGGGGGAAACATTGGTATGGATTTTATTCGTAAATACAATTGTATCCTGGATTATCGGGATGACCAAGATTGGATGATCCTGAGATCCAAAAGACTTTCCCAACACATCGCTATAGCATTGCGTAGTGCCCCACATATCAATTCAATATCTTTACCTGCAAGGTCATAGGTAATACGGCACATTAGCATGCAAACTTATGAAGAAAATGTATTGATTCCAAATCAAATTCTTCAAAACGGAGTGTTCATTGCGAGCACAATAGTCTCAAAATCTAGACCATTGGTCAGAATAGTGAACACAACTAACAAAAATATTGTTATTTCGAATGCAAAAATTCAACCCGAAAGTCTTAACGACTACAAAATTGTTCACCCAACCAGAAATCGTCGAAAGGATGAAGAAAAAATGGAAATATTATCCAAAAATTTTCCGGAATTTGCTAAAGAAAAGCTAAGAAACATTTGCCATGAGTATGTTCATATTTTTGGATTGGAGTCAGAGAAAATGTCTACCAACAACTTCTACAAACAAAAGTTAAAATTAAAGGATATGGATCCTGTTTATATCAAATCATACAGGATACCACATTCTGATAAGGCAGAGGTAGATGATCAAGTTAATAAACTCATAAAAGATGATATCGTAGAACCCTCCATATCTGAATACAACAGCCCCATTTTACTTGTACCGAAAAAGTCATTACCTGGTACAAATCAAAATAGATGGAGATTTGTCGTCGACTATCGAGGAATTAATAAAAAACACGTAGCGGACAAATTTCCACTCCCTCGAATAGACGATATTCTAGATCAATTGGGCAGAGCCAAATTCTTTTCTTGCCTTGACTTAATGTCAGGTTTCCATCAAATTGAATTAGAAGAAAGCTCTAGGGACATAACATCGTTGTCCACGAACAAAGGATCATTTCGTTTCAAACGATTACCTTACGGTATAAAAATTGCTCCAAATTCATTTCAGCGAATGATGTCGCTTGCTTTTTCTGAATTATCACCAGACCAAACATTTCTCTATATGGATGATCTAGTAGTAATTGGTTGCTCCGAACAGCACATGTTGCGAAATTTGAGAAATGTTTTCGATACTTGTCGAAAATATAACTTAAAATTACATCCGGACAAATGTTCTTTTTTCTGTACCGAAGTCACATTTTTGGGATACAAGTGTACAGACAGAGGAATATTACCAGATGACGGAAAATTTTCAGTAATTTTAAATTACCCAACACCGAAGAATGGTGATGAAGCTAAACGCTTCGTAGCCTTCTGCAACTACTATCGAAGATTCATTCCTAATTTTGCCGAACATTCAAGGCACATAACAAGGCTATGTAGGAAAAATGTAACATTCGATTGGGATAGTAAATGTGAAAAAGCATTCAACTATCTCAAGAACCAATTAATAAATCCTACAATTTTACAGTATCCTGACTTCGGGAAGGAATTCTGTATAACCACAGATGCAAGTAAAGTTGCTTGTGGTGCGGTTTTAAGTCAGAAATACTTTGATCAGCAGCTACCTGTAGCTTTCGCTTCACGATCCTTCACGAAAGGCGAAAGTAATAAGTCAACAATAGAACAGGAATTAGCGGCTATCCATTGGGCAATTCAGTATTTTAGACCATATATTTATGGGCGAAAATTTTTGATCCGCAGTGATCACCGTCCCTTAACGTAATTATTTTCCATGAAAAACCCATCTTCGAAACTTATGAGGATGAGATTAGATTTGGAGGAGTACGATTTTACAGTAGTGTACATCAGGGGGACTGAAAATTGCGCAGCAGACGCACTGTCTCGAATAGAATTCGAAGACATAAGACATAACGAATTTCATAAAGTACTGAGGGTAACAACAAGACTTCAGGCTAAGAAAAGTTACAATGAAGTGACCATTAAAAAACCAAACACGGAACCGATAGATATCCGGATAAATGAGGCAATAAATGCCCAAGAGTACAATAAGAATGCAAGAATGCATTTTGCTAAGGATAAGCTGGTTATTCTGAAAGGAAAAACTAAGCTTTTCCAATTTGAGTCTAAGGATTTTATTACTAATGGAAAGGTGGATTTAGGTCACCTTTTTCCAAGGCTTGAAAAAGTAGCCAGTAATCTTAAGATCAAGACTCTTCGCTTGTCTTTGGACGATGCGTTGTTCATGAACGTAAAATGGAACATAAAATTAGACTATTTCAAGAGAATAGGTAATACCATACTTCGAAGTTTACGTATAGTACTCATACCATCACTTACCAGAATCGCAACGGATTCCTAAAAATTTTGAATTATGGAATTGTATCATAACAATCCATTGTTTGGAGGTCACCCTGGCATAACAAGAATGCTCAGGAAAATATGATTAAAATATTATTGGAAAAACATGACATCACTCGTTATGTCAAGAAATGCGTAAATTGCCAGGCCAATAAATCATTACCGAAAACAAAAGAACCAATGTTCAAAACACGAACACCAACGCGTGCATTTGATACCATTGTCATAGATACAATTGGTCCTTTTGTGCGGTCTAATGGCGGCAATGAATACACTGTAACAATAATTTGTGATTTGACGAAATATTTGGTCACTGTACCAATTCCCGACAAATCGGCACGAACTGTTGCCAAAGGTATTTTCGAAGGCTTTGTTTTGATTTACGGTCCTATGAAGAAAATGATTTCTGATATGGGAACTGAATATAAAAATCAAACTGTAAAAGAACTATGTCAATTATTCAACATAGATTATGTCACCTCGACAGCCTATCATCACCAAACATTGGGTACCATTGAAAGGTCCCACCGAACATTCAATGAATATGTGCGCTCGTACATATCATCGGATAGAACTGATTGGGATGATTGGTTAGCTAACTTCACGTATTGCTTCAATACAACACCATCCACAGTACATGACTACTGTCCATATGAACTTGTCTTTGGAAAAATACCACCTATCATAGACGCTTTAAAGTCGGACAACATTAGTCCACTTTACAACATAGACTCATATGAGAAGGAAGTGAAATACAGACTTCAAACGGCACAGCGAAGAGCCTCAGTAATGATTGACAAAACAAAACTGAGTAGCAAAAGCCATTATGATAAAGTGACAAGGCCAATGAGCGTGAAAACAGGAGATCTTGTTCTTTTGGAAGACACTGCTGGCCATAAATTCAACCCACTCTTCAAGGGTCCCTTCGAAATCAGGGAAATGGACGACCAGGGCAATTACGTATTGGCCCTAGACAATACGAGGACTATGAAGGTCCATAAAAATCGTCCAAAATTATACGTTAATTAACGATCAAATTGAATTATAGATAAATATATAAATATAGAAAAAAATATATAAGTAAATATAAGAATATGAAAATATTAATATGAATTAAAATTAAAATTATATAAAAAGATCAATTAGAAAGCTATTGATCGACTTTTTTTCCGAAAAGGGAGGTATAATGCACCTCACTTTATATGTTATATAAAAGAACAATCAACTAATATATTGATTGTTCTTTTTCCTAAAAAGGGAGGTGTAGTCTGTTTGAAGAATCAACGTTGACAAACCTTCTGTTTATAACTTGATCCTGCATTCCAATTGGTCTGGCAAATACATGCATTTACCTGAGCGTGAGAAACGCTGAATAGGCGATTGTATATTCTCACGCTCTATATATTTACGTTAGTAGTGGTAAGATACATTATAAGTATTATAAAGTTAGCTTAAGTAGATTAAGATTTGAAAGAATAAATAAATAATGTACAATAATCAAACGAAACACACGTCTTATTAAGTTATACAACGGAATAAAAAATAAACGTTTATAACACCTCTATCTGAGAGTAATTCTAAAGAATTTACTACATGTGTGTCATTTTACACAGAGATTGGCCTGGACAAACAACTTGAAAATTTTTTGGAGTTAGAAGAACCGCCTCAAGCGTCGAAGTTGTCTCCTGGGGATGAGTATTGTGAAGATTTGTTCAGTAAAACCACGAGTAGGAACTCGGAAGGGCGTTATATTGCTTCGGAATGAGGTATCACTGCTCAAAAATGTAAAAATAAAGTCGGTTTATGACGATGTTTTGTCTGAATATCAGAAATTAGGTCATATGGTTCAGGTAGAAAATACCGTGTTAAATTCGACGAGGTCTTATTATTTACCTCATCATGCCGTTTTTAAACCTGAGAGTTCTTCGACAAAAGTTAGGGTGGTATTTAACGCGTCAAGTCGAACCTCATCTGGCCTGAGTCTGAATGATGTTCTATATTCAGGTCCTGTATTTCAGAATGATCTTATGCTCTTGAGTATAAGATGGCGTTTTTATCGATACGTGTTTAATGGAGACATAGAGAAAATGTATCGGCAGATCCTAGTGGATCCAGAACAGACTGCTTATCAACGAGTAGTGTTTCGTAGGGATTTAAATGAAGAAGAAAAATGGCCTTTAGCATCAAAAATTCTGAGGCAAATGATATATGTGGATGACGCTTTGGCAGGAGCCCATGATGTTTCACTGGCGATAAAAGCCCGGGACCAGTTAATATTAGCATTATCGTCGGCTGGGTTTTCAATGAGAGAGTGGACTTCGAATGATATTCAAGTTTTGCAAGGGTTGCCATCTGACCATCTGTTAAGGGAAAATTGTTTAGAAATTGAGGATGTTAGTTCCATTAAAACTTTGGGCGTAAGATGTAATGCTAAGACGGATCAGTTTTATTTTGTAACTGCTCCGATCTCCTTGAAAGATAATTTCAACAGATCTGGAGTGAAAAGACCGATTGGAATGAATTTGTATCTGAAAGCAGTAGTCTGAAATGGAAATAGTTTTTAAATGATTACGGTTATATTGATCGCATAAAAATTACTCGTTGTGTTGGCTTTAAACCCACTGCCAAATTGGAAGTTTATGGCTTTTCAGATGCGTCAGAGAAGGCGTATGGTGCCTGTGTTTATGTCAGACTGGAGGGTGAGGACGGTTCGGTTCAGACTCACTTGTTGTTGGCGAAATCCAAAGTCGCTCCTCTGAAAACCATTTCGTTGCCTAGGCTTGAAATGTGTGGCGCTTCTATATTAGCTGATTTGCTGGGTACGGTTAAAAAAGATTTGAATTGCGACGAGACAAGAACAAAGTTTTATACTTGGAGTGATTCCACAATAGTTTTAGCGTGGCTTCAGAAACCTCCTAATTCATGGACAAGTTTTGTAGCTAATCGTGTGTCGAAAATTGTCAGCAAGATTGGTAAGGATTGTTGGAGACATGTGAATTCTAGTGACAACCCTGCTGATTTGATAAGCCGGGGAGTTCGTCCCCAAGACTTGGTTGGAAGCAGTATTTGGTGGTATGGTCCACCATGGCTTAGGTTGTCTACTGCTCGCTGGTACACTTCTCCGATTAAGGATTTTGGTACGAGAGAAGAAGAACGAACACAGATTGTTTGTTTTGCTTATTTTGAAAAATTCGATGGTATATTGGAAAAGTTTTCCTCATATCCAAGGGCCCTACGTGTGATGGCCTTAGTAGTTAGGGGGATTTCTGGCATCCTGAAGGTAAATGGGCCGATTTATGAATCGATTGATGCCACCCCGCACGAAACTAAATCCGTTAGAGAGAAGTGTATAATAGTGGCCCAGAAAGCATGGTTTCCGAATGAGTATATGAAATTGACAAATAAGGAAATTGTTTTGGAAAGCGAATTGTTAAACTTGAACGCATTTTTAGTTGAGAAGGCCATAACACGGATTGGAGGTCGCTTAGCGAATGCGCCGAGTTTGACGTATAATGAGAGGTTTCCTTTTATACTACCATCAAAGTGTCGTTTTGCTTATCTCTTTACTTTTCTTCACAAGATGGAGGAAATCAGTTAATGCTAAGAGTTTTGCGGACTGAGTTTTATATTCGAAACGCTAAGAATCTGATAAATACAGTTATAGGCCGATGTAAAATTTGTATTATTCAGAAAAAGGCGACTCAGAGTCAGATAATGGCAGCATTGCCCACAGCTATTACGGTTATTATGCGTACTTTTACCACAACGGGAGTTGATTTCGAAATTTTACTGGTAGAGCGTGCCTTATTACGAAGGGCTATGTTTGTTTATTTGTATGTTTCGCCACGATGGCAATTCATTTAGAAGCGGTCAGTAGTTTGTCGACACCAGCATTCTTGGCAGCGTTTTCAAGGTTCGTTTCTCGTCGTGGGTATCCAAAGAAGATGCATTCGGATAATGGAACCAATTTTGTCGGAGCTTCAAAGGTTTTAAAGATTGAGTTTCGTGAGTTTTTGGGTAATGTTGAGTCGGAAGTTAACTCTAATTATGGACCACAGGCCCTTAACTGGAATTTTAACCCCGCTGGCGCACCTCATATGGGTGGCGTATGGGAAGCAGGTGTCAAAAGTTTTAAGCATAATTTTAGAAGAATTGCCGGTGGGTTAAAGTACGCTTTTGAAGAATTTTCTACTTTGCAAACGCATGTGGAGGCCTGTTTAAATTCTAGACCTTTGTGCCCTCTAACGGAAAGCTTTGAATGTTTAGATATTCTCACACCGTTCCATTTTTTAATTGGCGGGCCTTTGCTGGCACCGCCGCGAATAGAAATTTCTGAATCACCGCTTTCCATCACCAATCTTTGGCAAAGGGTTAGGGCATTGAACCAACGTTTATGTACTAGGTGGAAAGATGAGTACCTTAAGGATTTGCAAAAACGAAATAAATGGCAGTTTATGAAAAAGGATGTAGAAATGGGTGATATGGTTGTCATTCGTGATGATAACCTGCCGACGAATGAATGGCGATTAGGCCGAGTTGTAAAATTGCACAAAGGCAAAGATGGTCACGTAAGAGTTGTAGAGTTAAGAACAGAGCGTGGCTTAGTTGTAAGACCAGTCGTGAAGCTTGTAGCTCTTCCGACGTATTAGGGTCTATTATATCTACTAATTATTTGTTAATAGTATCATGGTCTCTCCAAAGAAATATGCTGAAGGTCATCGCATTACCGGCAGAATTGTATGCAGAGTGTGTCTGAAGGACCATCCCTTGCGCTTTTGCAAGAAATTTCTCCAGGTCGAGTACCAAGAACGGATGCAACTCGTTTCAATTTATAAGTATTGTGCAGGATGCCTAAGCCACGACCATACCTGGCGTACTTGTGAAAGTATGGGGAAGTGTAAACGCTGTGGTGACATGCACCACACACTGCTTCATAAACCGGGATCGAGACCTCGTTCGTCCACCCGTAAAGATAGTAATATAATAAAGCGTTTGAAATGGGGACCAAGTTCGTCGACCCGCCCAAAGAGTAAAGGACCTAGTTTGTCCCAAAACTCAGCCAGGGGACCTCGTTCGTCCGATGGTCGGGAAAGTGCGAGACCTAGTTCGTCTCAAGCGTTGGTTCCGAGGCATTCGAGGAACTATAGGAATCCTGCACAGAAGAGAAAACATGGAAGTGGACCAGAAAATTCAATATCTTTACCAGTGTACCAGATTAACGAGATGACTATGTTGAGACCGACAGCAATGATTAAGATTGTCTCTGGGGAGAAATATATTTATGAGGGAGCGGTGAGTGATCCGAGCGCAGAATGTTCAATTTTGTCAGCAGAAGTTGCTCGCCGTCTTGGTACGAAGACCGTCCGTGTCGGTAACAAAGAAAGGTGTTTGGTCAACATTCGGGGAAACCATGGGATGAGTTCAACGGTTGGGACGTATGCAGAAGTACGGCGACGACATAATGTGCTTACACCTCAGAAATCTGTTGATGCAATAATTATGGATGAGTTTCCCAGATTGCAGTTACCTGACCCTCAGTTCCACGTAGCGGCTTCGGTACACATAACTTTAGGTGGTGATATATATCCCCGTATTATCCGAAACGGAGTTATGGGTGGTACTTTTGGTAAACCGTTAGCCTAATTTATCATCTTCGGATATATTATATGGGGATCATGTGCCCATTAATTTTTGTACGAGTATTTATAGTCTCGGATTTTGACCATGATACATAGACTAATTTGCATACTTGTTTTTTACTATTTTTTAGTCTCTTACTTATTTTTATGGCGTGGATGAACTGGCGGCCATGGTGAAAATTTTTTGCTCGTCAATGGAATGATTATTTTTGTGATTTTTGCTATTTTTTCTGCATATTTTAAATTATTTTTTTTTTGCATAACAGAAAATAATAAATGGATTTTTCCCAATTTTGAATTCCAGGGGTATTTCTTTCTTTTTTTCTCTTTTTCTTTGATTGATTTCTTAGGCGGATTGGAGTCTTGACCTGTTGCAGTATTGCAAGGCGGCCGGGATGTTACGTGAGCACTATTAGAAGCGACTTGTCGAATTGGTGTGAAATTCGAAATCCAGAGGGCGCTTTAGTTTTTAAGCCTTGCTTTTTATTGACATTTATTTGAATTTTTGTGAAATGCAATAAACCGCGAATTTGTCACTCGAAAAATCATCGTCAACGACTTGAGATCGCTTGCGAAGCAGCTACTAAATTTGGTGAAGAATTTAATTTGTATAACCGGCATTTTCGGAGAGAAAAAAAAGCAGCTTAATATATAAAAAAACCTAATTTTTCTTGTTTATTTTTGCGATTTATTTTGGCAGCGTAAGTCCTCGGTTCCACACTTTTTTTTGGAAGACCAACCCCTATTTCAACAAGAAATATTTAAACATGACAATCTCCCACACTAGTAAACAACATAATCGTCTAAACAGGTTGGTAAACACCTAGATCAGGCATGTTAATTTCATAGAACAATTGTTCATGCTCAACTCACATGTATTCTTACGCTCTTGCTTTTAGTCGTCACTGAAACAGCGCACAGTGTATATCAGTGACGAAGTCAGAAATATACAACACTGTATTTTTTTAAAACTATGGAATCAGGGTTGCATTTGGTAAAGAAATCGGAAGCAACAGCTATTTAAAAAATTATATGCTATCACCTTTATACACGTTGTATACATTGTTTTTATTTATTGGTGGTTATTACTGTCAAAAATTCTAATTCGAGAATTTTTTTTTAAACTTTGGAAATTCCACAGCACAGTCAGCCAGTCCATTGCTCTGAGGATATTTTGGACTTGAAAACTTGAACTGAATATTATACTCGACAGAAAACGCTGATCCGAATGGGCTATTGTCACATTTAATGACTGAAGGATATCCCAGTTTATCAAATACCTGACAGATTGTACCGATAACATGGCCTGGTGTTTTATTCTTAATACTAACGGCTATTAGAAAGTTCGAATACGCATCAATAAGGGCAATGTAATCATGGCCAGCATATTCGAAGATGTCCATAGCTACTATATGAAACGGATAATCTGATATCTCTTCCTGAGCCAAGGGTTCTTTTTGACTGTTTCTTCTGAACTTTTCGCAAATGTTGCAAGAAGCAACCATTTCCCTAATTTGTCTATTCATTCCGGGTCAATAATAAAGCATTCTTGCACGAGCAAGCGTTTTTTTTTATACCGAGATGTGGGGAATGCAGCCACAGCGACATTTTACGCTGTGATTCAAAAATGACAATCCATTTTCAACGTGTAACTCCGATTTCAATTTATGAAACTTCTGACTCAGTTCATCAAGGTAATGAGAACTAGGCCAACCCTTTTCAACATAGCTACAAATACGTGAATATTTTTGGTCTCCCTCTAAAGTTTTGCGATAAAAATTGTAATTTTCCGGCGTAAGACAAACCGCTTTATTTATTGAATGAATAACCCACGAAAGATCCTTAATCTCAGAAACCTCTGACAGTTGTGCCCTTGACAAACAATCAGCTAATAGCATTTCCCTACCAGGTTTGTAAAAACCATTCATATGCGGATATTTCAATAGGAACATAAACATGCGCTGAAGCCGCATTGTCACATTACCAATATCACGATTGACCAAAGTTGCCAAAGGTTTGTTATCACTTTGGACGACAAACTCCCGTCCATATAAAAAGAAATGAAACCGTTGGCACGCGAAAACAATGGGCAAAAGTTCCTTTTCAATTTGCGCCCATTTTTACTCACTCTTGCTCAATGTCCGTGATGCAAACACTACAGGATGGCCATTCTGAAGTAGAACACACCCCAAACCATACTTTGACGCATCCGTCTGTACGACCACAGGCATTTTACGATTATAGATTGCCAGCACTGGCTCAGATGCGACTGTAGCTAGTAAATTTTTTAATTCATTATCATCTTCTTCTGTCTATTTAAATTTAACGTCATTTCGAGTAAGATTCCGTAATCCCACCGACTGTTTCAAAAGATTCGGAATAAATCTTGCCAGATATTTAAGAAGACCCAAAATCTCAATACGTCCAATTTGCACTCCGGTATTTTCATTTGCAATATTGCATCCCTATATATCAAATCCGCTTTAATTTTCCCTCCCTACAAAATATTTCCCATAAATTTTACTTCGCGTTGCCGAAATTGAATCTTGTCCGGATTAAATTTAATATTGTTACCGCGGGCTCTCTCCATTACCAAATTCATGACCCTATCATGTTCCTCTTCTCTATCCGCGCAGATGGCTATGTCATCAAAATATACAAAAACTCCCTGTATATCTCCAAAAATTCAAATCATTTCCTGCTGAAATATTTCGGGGGCACAATTAAGGCCAAATGGCACACGAATAAATCTAAATCTCCCGAAAGGTGTTAAAAATGTTGTCAAATCCGAGCTTCTCCTATCCAATTCCATGTGCCAAAATCCACTTTTTAAATCTAAAACCGAAAAAATTCGTTTATATGCCAACTTAGATGTTAGGTCATCAATTGTTGGAATCAAAAAGTATTCCCTTTTAATACACTCATTAAGTGCTTTTGGGTCTAGACAAATCCGAAGCTCACCGTTAGGCTTTTCCACTATCTGTAAATTATTTACCCAGTCAGTGGGGTAATCAACATGGGAAATAATATCGTCACGCACCATTTTACTAAGCTCCGATTTCAGTTTCCCCAACGGCGAATTCGGAATTCGTTTTCTGTAATGAAGCACTGAAAAGTTTTCGGAAATTTTCCCAATCCCTGAAAAACATCGCTATATCTGCTCATAAATGGTGCATTCAAACCCGTACATGCAACACTATCTACGCCCAAGCGTTTGATTAAATCAAATTTTTCACAAGTTTCCAATCCGAGTATAGGATCGCATTTGTCACTAACCACAACAAATTCAGCAGATTTTTCGACCCCTGATTCAATATCAATAGCAATTAAGTATACACGTACCAAAAATCTTTATTCTGTAATCATTGTAATCAAACACTGGAAAGTTATCATCCTGACTGTACAATTCAATACCTAACTGCTTTACTAAACCGATTGGCACGCAATTAACGTCCGCTCCAGTGTCCAATTTGAATGCTATAATTTCCTTATCTATTATATAATTATTGGGCCAACGCTTGTTTTTCGATCCGATCGAACTTAACCTAAGAGTATGCTTAGAACTTAATAATCAACTTAATTTATTAAATTTACAATTATTACCTATTACATCACTCCAGTTGACTCCAGCTACTTTTTGCTTGTTGCTGTTGTTGTTGCTATCATTTCCGGTGAATTGTTTTGTATCCGATGATTGCTTTCTGGGTTTAAGACACATTCTTTGAAAATGACCCCTCTTTGAGAATGATCGGCATACGACATCCTTGGCTTTGCATTCATTTGTGTGGCCGACTTTCCGCGGGCCTTCGCAGTTATAACAAAAACGATTGTTTACCTACTGTATTGTTGACTCAGGATTGTCACTTACTTTGACTGCATTAACTACCGATGGCTTAGCGTCCAATATGCCCTTTTTTGCACTTGCTACTTCATATGGTTTACATATGTCAATGACACGCACCAATTGTTCATCCCGGCCATCTAACAATTTTAATTGTAGCTTCGTGTCATGGATCCCTACATTGATCCGGTCAGTAACATACGATCCTCGTACGACTTTCCGCATCACAATTGAACTCATAGTAATGTAATTGAGTTCATAATTCTGTCTCGAATTCCGTGAAAGTTGCCGTTCCTTTTGCGAGATCACATTAAATTTGTAGGACTCCATAGTCACATTGCGTTGTGGTAAACAGAGCTGGTCAAATTTTTGCATCACTTCATCTAATGTGCTACCCAACAATGAATTCTGTGTTCGTTCCATCATTTGGAAATAGTGTGTTGTAAATATTCGCACCACCTGTTCCATTAGCCATATGAAATTTGCAATTTTCGTTGTTTCCGATCCATTGAGTTTACCACTGGCAATCATATAGACCATAAAATTACGTTTCCAGTCTGGCCAGTCATTTGCTAAGTTCGAACAATCAAGTTCAGATGGCAGACGGTCATTCGTTGCCATGCTGACTGTATTCCTTGAAAATTATTATCAAAGTGCAATTAAAATTTTGACCCGATGCTCACAACAATGCTGGATTTTTCCCGATTAATAATGAAGTCTTACAGCGTAACAGGTGTGCACGTGGATGTGCTGCTGACAAAAATCAGTCTCGAAAATTATAAAGTATTTTATTGGCGAAGTTCCATCGACTTCTGACACCATGTAACAAGTTGCCTGTTTTGAGTAATTAAAACACTTGTTATTTTTACTTTATTTGATTATTTAATTATATTTTTATAATTTCTTTGTAGCTTTAATATACACGCTGTCAAGACTTATCACTTAGCTCTCTATTACTAGAAAAATGTCTTTACATCAGTCATCAGCCGATGCATTACAAAGTTGCTAATTATGGTACTTAGTACATAATCAACTATTTTCATGGCCAATTCAAATTTCAGACACAAGTTAATGCTGAATTAAAGAATGTATTGGTCGCTTCCGTTGGAGAAGATTTTTTAATTAGAGAAAATGTATTAACCGAAGACAAGTTACAGTTGACACGTGCACTTCTCGATATAGTCAATAATTTGTCAACCTACAATAATTTGTCTAACACAAAAAAATTCTTAACGAATCTACAAAGAGACTATTACACTCTACTAATCAACTGCGCCAAACGCCAAGTTAAAAAACTGAAAACTCCTAGCTAACAGACGATATTTTAATTTTCTGGCTACCGACGTTACAACTTTATCGTCAGAGAATTTGAATATATGACAACAAATGGTCTTACATTCTGGTGTCGATATGCCAGATGGCGATTTGACTACATCTTCGGCAACAACGTTTCTGAAAAAGTATAACCCACTACAATTTTAATGTATTCGCTTTATATAATATGTTTTCTAATTATAAGCTTCTAAGTGATTAGTTATACATTTTCTACTCAAAATTATGCATATGGATACGAACTTAAAATACTAAAAAAATCTTATTTATATATATATTTGTTTTTTAAATGTAGTGTTTAAACGGCTGTGTTCTTGGGGAGGCAAGACTATACGTTATCGAGAGATCCGAACCGGTATGTCTATTTATAAATAATGTTTATTTTTCCAATTACATTGTAACTATAATAAACTTTTTAATTTTTAATATACTTATAACAAATAAAATAAATCTTTTTTAAAAGTTAATATGGTGTTTCTTTATTAAAATGCAATGGTTCTATGATAAGTAACAATAGAGGTAATTAAAAATACAAACAAAAATAAAACAAGTGTTAAATTCGGCAATGCCGAACCTGTGATACCCTCCACCTGGCTTTTACATTTACTTTAATATTTAGAGTTATAACATATGTAAACAAAATATTTTAAAAAGTAACCAATTTGATAAACTTAATATTACAATAAACACACTAAAATTTTAGAGGTGTCTCCTTATTTTACGTCATATCTGGCACAATGATGCCTGATTTACCGCATTTCAAATTCCAACGTGATTTCAACAAACAGACGGACATCACTATGGATTTCAATGAGACTGATATTAATTTTTAATAACTTGTACAATAAGGTGGTTGATTTACAACAAAGTTGCTAGCTAAAGGCAATGTTTGCGTTGTTTCTTTAAACGAGTAGTAAGTTTTTATGAATTTATTTATACTTTATTCGAACATCTCTTTTAATTCAGCCAATTACTGAAAAAAGAATCAGTCATTTTTGGTAGTGGAAAAGGGAGATTCGGATTTGGATAAAATTTTATAAATTTACCTTTATATGTCGCAATAAACTTTGTGTATCAAATGCTTTAGTCCATATAGGTACTATTTTTTCTAAGTCTTATTGTTGTTTTATCTGTTTTCATTTTCCTGAAGTTGTTTTTCTTTAGTCTTCAAATCCATTTTCAAAACCTCAATAAATTTTTGTAGATCTTGGTGGTTTTGTATTTGTTGTTCACTGAATTGTAATTGTTGAAGTCATATCTTTTTTAATTCAATCTCTCCAGCAGCCTGTTATTTAGAATCGTTTTCAATTGTAGATAACTGTTGTTTCAGAAAATACCACAGATTACTAAATTAAATGTTTGTCAAAAATTCAATTTTATTAATTTTTTTTCAATGTTTCTACTCAATATTTTTCCATTGTTTTTATTTTTTTATGCTGTCAGTGGTTGAAAAATGTTGTATAGCTGTTCACTTGCACACATTATATTTTGTATATTCTATTTTTTAATCTCTTTCGCACATCTTTACCAAAACAAAATGGAGAAAAGGTAAACAAAGCCGTACGGTTCGAGATTGCGTTTTTGACAGCTGTCATAGCTGACACAACTGTGCCCGTGTTCTGTATTTTATGTGAAAAGTTCTCACATCGAAAAAGTATGAAACAAAAAATTCCACTGTTTCTCGATTTGTGAGTAAAAGCTGTGTCTGTATCTTAATGTGAGAAGTTACAACACTGGTTACGTTGTTATTGGAATATTCCAAGTCAGCTGTCAAAAAATAAAAACAAAGCAAATAAAAGTAAACATAAAATTGTGTATATAAAAATATAAGAACTTAAAATAATGTCGATTTGTATACTTAAAATTGTGCATTTACCTTAAATGTAATGCTGGATGTATGTGCTGCTGTAAGATCTATGTGTGGCGAAATCAAATTGACTCAAAGTATAGCCAACTTTTATGATAACACGCTGCCTTTTTTGTACAAGAATATTTTTCTGATTAATTAGGGGGCTAAAAGTTTACTATGGTTAAATGATGCTCGTTTGCAGTTTTTGAAAGCGTTTCGTAGTATTGCCTACTCATATATCGAAACGGTCTTAGCTTAGTAAGTACTTTGCTTAAAGTTTCGTGTAACTTTTAGGAAACATGTTATCTTATAGAGAAATGAGTTTAATGCCTTCCGAAGAATACATTGCCTTATTAACCGAATGTTTGTCAGAGCAAACTTTTGTGGTCGATTATGAACGTCACTATTCATTGGGTTTAGATACAGAAATATTAAAGCAGGCTTGCAGCGATTTGTGAGTATGCATTATAAATTTTAAAAATCATGTCTAAATATATTCGTATTCTAGAGATTCTTTTAAAGCCAACTTTATAGTACGTTATAAAAATTAAGCTGCTACCATGGAAACCATAAATGATTTACAAAATCTAATAATACATCAAGATATTATTGATATGAATGCTAAGACCATCAAAACGGATCCTAAAATTGAGCAGAAAAAAGGTTACAAAAAACAAAACTAAAAACCCTGCGAAGAGAGATTTTGAGTTAGAAATTGCCATGACATTGGATTGTCTACCTCATCTGGACACTGGCTTCATTAGACAGTATTCATCGCGGTATGCTTCTAGTGAAGACGGTATTGGAACACAATTTGCCACCTGATTTAGATCAAGCCGATGTTAATGAAGTTTATATACCACCCGATTCACAAGATAAGTTCTATGAAGAAAGCGGTATTGAACATTATAATGTTTTCGATGGTGATAAATATGATATAATGAACCAAGATAATCCTCAATGTATTATTAAGCAGGGTAAGGGTTTTCCAAATGCTCCACAAAATGCTACACAACTCCTAGACGATAAAAGTGACTTGGCCGCAATTAAACATCGTTATCAAGAATATTCCATGATCAGCGAAAGAGATCCAGAATATGGTGAAGAATATGATGATGAATACGATGATAGTTTTGAGGCATTGTTGGAAAGTGAAACAAGAGTTATAAAATCAAAAGACATGAAAAAAGTGTTGGCTAACGTGGCCGATGTATCGGAAGATGAAAGCGAAAGTGAAGTGGAAGATTCCAACACCCGACAGCAGCATAATAACCAACGTAAAACAAGTATGAATTTTTGTGAAAATCCAGAAGACGCAAGAGCTCGCTATGAAGCTAAACGTGAGGCTAAATATGCTCAAAAGGGTTCTTTTACGCCACAACAGCCGCGTAATGTGGTGGGGCGTAGTAAGGGTCAGGGCCAAGAAAAAGATGTTCTACGTAATAAATCATCTAGAGCTAATCACAATCGTAAAGATGGTGCTAGTTATAAACAAACGTAAGAGAATGTTTTAAGGTAAAAAAAAATGAAAAAGTTTTATTAAAAATCGTACATATGTATAAATAAAAAAAAATGTAAATGAATTAAGTTAAAATTTCAAAAATGTCAAATTAATTTATTGCTCACATTATTTCCAACAATTAAAGAATCAATATATTTAAGAAATGTCTGAAACTTTAATTAAATTACTTAAAAAGTGCATACAAGTACTTAAAAAGTACATATATAAGTGCTTAAAAAATGCATATATAATTACTTAAGAAGTACATATATAAGTGCTTAAAAAGTGCATATATAAGTACTTAAAAAGTGTATATATAAGTGAATATTGTCTCAGAATGGTTTTTCTTTATCCTTATCATCATTTTCCGATATTGTTACAGTTTCAGTATCATTCAAGTTTAAGGTGTGTGGTGGTACCAACGCTATGGTTTCGTATATGCTATCTATAACATCTTCTTCTGCCACAACTTCTGAAGCAGACCATAAATTCGTGCCGACATAATGAAGATCAGGGTTTTCTTTAAAATTAAATTGGAAGACATGTAGTCCACAAGTTTTTTTTTTAATTTGGAAAATTCGTTGCACATTCTGAATAATTGCAAAAACAAAAATTTAAATGTAAATACTAAAAGTAAATGACAAATAAAAAATTAACATATTTCTTACCTTTCCTCCAATATTCGGTGGCATCTTATATATATATATATATATTTTTTTTAAAGCAAGTGAATTTAAAAACTCATTTCGCATAGATTTCAGATGTGAGTGAATTTGACAGTTCAATTTAAAATCTTTTCACATGCCTACTTTACAGAAACACTTTTTTCTCATTTTTCCAATGACAGATAGTTCTCACAAAATAAAGTTACAGAACCAGTCGAATGCGAGAAACAGTATTTTGTGTCAGTTCGCAACGTTTTTGTTTCATTTTTATACGTTCCATGTGAAAACTTTCCGATGTGAGAGTTACAGAACATAGCTACTGGCTATTGTTAACTTTGAACAAAACTTTATAATATCTTCTCAACTTGCTGCGAAACCCTCCCGACACAGAGGGCAGTATAGAACTTGTTCGGTAGATATCGAGCGGCTATTAAATGAAAAAAGAAGAATTCGTGGAGAGCTGCAACTGTACAGATCTCCTCAACTTAAGCAACAATTGAAAGCATGTACATGATACATTATAAATTAAACAGATATCTCGAAAAATTAGATCCGACTTCAAGCACTGATTACTCGTTATGGCGAGCTACAAAAAAACTTAAAAGACCCGTTGGAAGTAAACCACCATTAAGAATGCAAAATGGAGACTGGGCTAGAAACAATATAGAAAAAGGTAATCTATTTGTAGAGAGGTTGAAAAGGTTATTTCTGATCTTAACCCTAAAAAGCATTGGGAATCGACGGGGTCAGTAATAAAATGCTTTTGGAGTTACCCTAGATAGCAGTGAGAATAATTTTTTCATATTTAACGCTATATTACACCTTGAATATTATCCCTCAGAATGGAAAGTTTCGCTCGTTACCATGGTACCTAAGCCAGGTAAAAATCACACAAAGTCGATTCGTACAGGCCAATCAGTTTATTGTCAAATCTGTCAAAATTGTTCGAGAAAATACTAGTAAATAAGCTTACTGTAGCTGTAGATCAAAATAACGTCATCCCAGTACATCAATTCGGATTTAGGCGAAGACACAGCACCATTGAGCAAGTCCATAGGTTAGTAAGCGCTATAAGAAAAGCCTTTGAAGAAAAAAAAGTAGTGCTTTGCTCTCTTTATTGACGTTTCGCAAGCTTTCGATAAGGTTTGGCACGGGGGTCTACTCTATAAAATTAAAACGTTGCTGCCCCCAAACGTTCATAACCCAATGGAAAGCTATATAATTAACCGGAAATTCTCAATAAAGGAGAGCAACTTTACAAGCCCCCCCTCAAGATATAAAAGCTGGTGTTCCACAGGGCAGGGTGTTCTGGGATCACTCCTATACATCTTTTATACAGCGGGCATGTCCACTAATGAAAACACGACAACTTCAACCTTTGCAGATGACGTGACAATTTTGAGTATACATGAGGACCCCTCAACAGCATCTACACTTTTACAACGACATGTTTTTCAATTGGAGTACTGGTTACACAGGTGGAAAATAAGAATAAATGAACAAAAATGTATCTGATGTAAATATTTGGGACTTCATTTTGACCGCATAGAGAATTAAACGTACCCTAGTTAAAATCGAAATTATGAAAAACTGTTCAAGCCACTTGTAAAAACTAGAAACTCACCCGAATTTCTTAGCACGTGACCTTCTCAATAACCGCATCCACCAACGCCTAAGAAGGATAGAGACTGCAGATCTTATAATAAGTGTTTGGGGTTCTCTAAGCCAATTAATATTTATTTATTTTGAATTTATGTAGAAACATTAAACTTTTCCTGGCCGGATTTAATAAGTTAAGTATTAGTTCTATGATTTGAATAATTATTGTTAGTTCACTATGTGAAGATCCAATAAATAAATGCATGAGAAAAAAAATTAATATTTTTCTTATTTTTTTTGCTATTTTTTTTGTTTTTTTTTTTTTTGTTTCTGCTAATAAAATGTACATTTGAGGTTGCCAACTTTTTTTAATAAGGTGAACTTTATTTATTCTGTTTGAAATTTTTATGGATTATAGAGTGCCATCAGAATCTGTACTTCGCTCGTAATTTATTAAATAAATTTACACAAATTGTATATAAAATATACGCAAACACAGATGCTGCAGGTAGAAATGTAGCAAACGTCACAGTTGGCATACTGGATTCTAACGAAGATTCGGAAAAGCGAAAGCTTTTATTGAACGCTGCTGAATCGGGTAGGACACATCATTCGACTATTTGACGGCTCGTTAAAAAACTGGAATTTTAACAAAGATTTAATTTTTCTTTTTGTAACAGATGCAGCACCATATATGGTAAAGGCTGTCAAAGCCATTGAAGTGTTTTACCCAAAGATAACAAATGTGATGTATACGGATGATGTCCACGGTCTTCATCGAATTTTTGAACGAATAAGAGATTCGTATGATAACGTCAATAAAGTAATTGTCAACGTAAAATAGGTTTTTTTGAAAGCTCCAAGTGGACATTTTTAAAGAAGCTCATGCAGATCTGCCGTTACCGCCTGAACCAATAACAACTCGTTGAGGAACATGGCTTGAAGCCTTTAAATATCATTTGGAAGTGCTTGATAGTCTATATAATCAATACAAATTGCTCAAGAAATCTTACGAGATCCTAAAACTAAGTCAGATTTAATTTTTATTTCCTCAAATTATGGATTTATTGTAAAATTCATACAAAAATTATAAACATGTGGCCTTACACATCTTCAACAAAAGAAAGTGGTAACAGAGATGGTTAAAAAAGTTAACAACATACCGGATTGTAGTATTAAGTTTATGGTTAAAAAAAGTTAAAAACATTTTAGATAAAAACAATGGACTGGAAGTAATAAAAAATATTTTCAAAGAGTGGATCTACATCAAAATCGACATTAAAATATGATGTAAATGAAGTATTGGCTCCCATTACTTCAGTTGATCTAGAAAGAAGCTTTTTCTATGTACAAAAATATTCTAAGATGCAATAGACAGCATTTCTTATTTCACAATTTAAGTGAATACTTTTAGTCTATTGCAACAACAACATAAATTGAAAATGGATTGATTTCATATCCTAGTAAACACTGCTAAAATTTAAATGGAAATCAAACACATCTTTAGTGCAAATTTTATAGTAAGGATTAAGCATTACTTTGACTAACGATTTACTGAAGCGATTTCTTAGTTAAATGCATTACATAAATTAAAAAAAAAATTTTTTTTTATATATATATGTATATGTTTTTTTTTTTAACTCAATAACGCTTTTTTAATTAATTCCCTAATTTTTTATTATGTTTTTTTAGTTTATTTTTTATGTTTAATATATATTTAATAAAAATAAATTAAAAAGCCTGGTTTTTGATTTTTTAAGAGCATATTTTTGAAAGTTTGAGGGCATATTTTTCGATTTTTATAGCATATTTTATGGTCATAAAACCCTTTTTTTAGAGCATATTTCTGGTTGCGCTGATAATAATTATCAGTCAAATGTTTCAGGCATATGCTCACTTTGCAATTTGCAAAGAAAAAGAAGACATAGAAAATTTTATCTCTCTCCTTTACTCTGAAAGAGTTTAGGATTTTACATTTTGGAAAACTTTTACCTAGTGAAATTGAAATAATAAATATTTTCCTGCCAAGTAGGACAGTAGGCTGGCAATCTGTATCAAATTATATGAATATGTGGTAGCACCGATTCTGCCATCTTTTGGGACCAACGATTTGGCAGAAGCTAGTTGCAAAAGAAGTTTTTGCTTCTACAGCTTTAACATTTTGATCTCTGTTGCTTAAATAAATGTAAATTCATATTTATATCAATAAAATAATAGTGTTTAAGTGTCAACGCTTGTTGCATTAAGAGCAGATGTTTCATTCAGAGCAGATGTTTTTTCTTAGAAGCAACGCAGCGACATTGAGTTTGAAAGTTTAACGTTTTTCATCAAACAGCCTGCTGAGTTTTGTTCAAGCAAAAAAAAGTTTGCTTATAAACAATCAACACTACAACTTAAGGAAACGTAAGAAAAAAATAAATTCTTCGACACAGGTAACGTTAGTATAGTCGAAATGGAGAATCTTTTGGCTCAAATCAAGATTTACAACGTGAAGTCAATACTCTTCGAGAGTCTCAAGGAAATTTAAATGACGTGTCAAGATCAAATCTTCGTAAGCTTCATATTCCGAAATCCGCATCTGTGGTTCGCACAAATTGAAAGATCATTATTATTGAAAGAGCGATATGTGACGTAACATCAGACTTGGATAAATTTGATCTTGTTTCAGTTCGCCTTGAGGACGACATGCTTTTGTTTATTGAGGACCTCGTTACAAATCCTCCTCAGTATAAGAAATTTTCTTCATTGAAGGATCGTCTCATTACAAAATTTGCTGAATCTTCTGAGTCTAATTCAAGACGTTTATTCCAAGGTGGTGAAACAACTGGTAAGAAACCTTCAGGAATCTTATCGGATATGAAACGTCTAGCTCCTGGTAAAGGAAATGAAGCCAATTTTTTTGGTACAAATGCCAGAATCAATCCATCCTTTATTGACCGTATGGGAAGAAGAAGACTTAGATAAACTTGCAATGATGACCGACAAAATGATAGATGCCAACTACAACATGGTTAGCTCTGTGTCTACAGCACCTTTACGTTTTGACACAAATATTTCAGTAGATTCAATTGGTGCTCCTATGTCTTTGGTGGACGTTTGTCAGCCAATCAAGAAATTATTGGCAAATTAGAAAATATTCAACTTCGACAAAACAATAAAAGCAAAACAATCGAGAACGATCCAGATCACGAAGTCGTTCATGGAATCCTCATATTGAAACACAATTGTGCTGGTATCATAACAAATTTGGAGATGCAGCCCAAAATTGTAAACCAACTTGTTCTCGTTCGAATACTAAGTCGGAAAACTAAATGGGCTGTCGTCAGTCAACTCGGTTGATGACAGCGATAACCTCATTAAGGAGAATCGTCTACATATACATGACAAAATCATGTTTTTTAATTGATTCAGAATCAGTGGTATCAGTAGTACCTCCATCATTTATCAAGGCAACATTAACACCAATGAAGGTTAAACTCCTCGCTGCAAACCGTAGTGAAATTCGTCATTATGTTTGAAATTATATCTTGTTATCCGTCATGAATTCAAATGGTTATATATTATTGATGATGTCCAATCGCCCATCCTTGGAGCAGACTTTTTAAGCCACTACAATTTACTTATTGATCTTAGACGAAATGTTACATATTTAACAATAGGTGGTGAAATTTGGAAAACTATAGAGTTTGGTATACCAACATTATCTAAAACAACAAATGTTTTTTCAACATTACTTGAGGAATTTATTGATATAACAAAAACATTATAATGTAATGGATGGCGCGCGTGTGGTGATTATCGGAAACTTAATTCGCAGACAGTTCCGGATCGGTACCCTATAGCCAACACAACTATTTTTCGGAAAAATTAGTAAGTCCATTTTTACAACTATTGGTCTTGTTAGAGCCTACTACCAAATACCAATGGCCGATGAAGACATTCAGAAGACAGCAGTATGTACTCAGTTTGGTCTGATAGAATTTTTATACATGCCTTTCGGATTAAGAAACGCCACACAGACATTTCAAAGGGTCGTGGATTCTGTTTTGAGGGGTCCTGACTTTGTATATTGCTACATTGATGATGTCATCATTATGTCCGAATCAATTGAGGAACGTCAATGCTATCTACGACAAGTATTTGATCATTATGGTCTGACCTCAATATGGCCTGACCTCAAGATTGACAAATGTCAGCTTGGACAATCTGAGGTATGTAAGTAATGGAAATGGCTGCCGACTTCCAACTGATCGTGTCACTGCCATTATGAATTATAGCCGACCCGAAACCATATGCGAACTTCGCACAATTACAAGCACCACTCAATAGCAAATCCAAAAAAAAAAACGATAGAAAAAAAGTTCCATGGACGCCTGAATCTGAAAAAGCTTATAAATCTTGTAAACATAGTTTTAGTGAAGCAAAAATGCTAACACACCCAGCACCCTATTCGGACCTAGCTCTTGTTGCAGATGCTTCCGATACGGCATCTGGGAAATGCATTTGATTTATGAAGCCGTGAAATATTTCCGCCATATGCTTGAGGCATGCCATTTTGTGATCAAAACTGATCATAAACCACTAGTTTATGATTTCTCAGAAACCGGAGAAGGCATCCCCTAGACAATTAAGACATCCCGATTTCATTTCACAGTTTACAACTGAAATGGTTTATTTTTCGGTCCTGAAAATATGGTAGCAGATGCACTATCTCGATTAAATGCAATTTCAATGCCAACAACTATATCCGTGGAAGAATTTCAAGCAGCTCAGGAGACAGACGAGGAGTTAAAAACCTTACTGGAAGGTAATAATCCCTTGAAACTTCAAACCGTTCATTTTGATTCGTCATCAGCATACTGCGACACATCAACTGGTTATGTGCGCCCATATGTTCCTGAGAAACTACGTCAAAAAATTTTCAATTCTGTACACAATCTTTCTCATCCAAGTGGAAAGGCAACTCTTCAGCAAATTCGCAACAGATACGTTTGGCCTGGATTAAAAAAACAAATTACCAATTGGTCGCGAAATTGTTTGTCTTCCCAAAGGACTAAAATTACAAGACGCAATCGTTTTACGCCGAATAAAATCGATGTTGCAGACAATCGTTTGACCATGTCCATTTAGACATCGTAGTGATGCCTTTTGTGCAGGGTTATAGATATTGCGTCACAATAACGACCGATTTTCTCGATGGCCCGAAGCCATTCCACTGAGGGACATGTTAGCTCAATCTGTCGCAACAGCATTCTGGTCACATTGGATATCTCGATACGGTTGTCCAGGACAATTACTACTGATCAGGGGGCACAATTTGAATCTGGTTCATTTAAGGAACTTTTAAGATGCACTGGTTCCAAGCGTTCACGAACAACAACTTATCACCTTCAATCGAACGGCATGATCGAGAGATGGTACCGAATGTTCAAAGCTGCTCTAATGTGTCACCCTGATATTTCATGGGTTGATATTCTACCAACAGTTCTATTTGGACTCAGAACCGCATTCAAAGAAAACCTTCTAGCATCACCTCACGATTTACTTTATGGTGGCTCATTGCGTCTCCCAAATGAATTTTTTTCTGAAGCAGACATTCATGTTAATTCTACTGAATTTTTACAGAAACTTCGAAAATATTTTAATCTACTGCGACCTACACCATCACAATAAAAGCAAGATGTTTGTTTTGAAAAATCTTGATGATTGCACTCATGTTTTTCTACGTACCGATGCTGTTCGAGAGCTTCTCGAAACACCGAATTCTGATCCTTAGGAAGTAGTACAACGACTTTCGGATCGGTTATTTGTCATTCAAATAAAGGAAAAAGACGTAAATGTGTCAGCTGACAGAATAAAACCAGCCTTCATAATAAAAGATGTTCAACAAAGCACAACTTTGACTCCACAAAGTACATCATCTACGCAGCAAGGTACAAATTCGACTTCCCAAAGTACATCATCTGTTCCACATCTTTCAACACAACATAGTCCAACTAATAAGAGAATATCGTTCCAAACAGATCCTGACTTTGTCACTGCAGAGGGAGCGGTTGTGGCAGTACTGAGTCTGCCATCTTTTGAGAACCAACGATCTGGCACCACTTCAAGTAAACCTGACAGACGAAAGCAGAAGCTAGATCCAAAAGTAGTGTTTGCTTCTACAGCTTTAGCATTTTGATCTCTGTTGCTTAAATAAATGTAAATTCATATATATATCAATAAAATAATATTAAATAGTTTTTTAAGTATCAATGCTTGTGTAAATTAAAGAAACTTTTTAATAGCGAAATAAAGGGTCCGCCAAATAACTTTTTTTTTTTTGAAAATGCTATAAAAAAAAAACTGCTGAATATTGTCTCAAATTTCTTTTTTTATTTGAAAGCACAATCCTTCCGGTTAATAATGGAAAATAATTTCATTCAAGTGGCTGCCTCGGCTGGCCATGCAGTAGCCTACACGAACGGTCCAATTTTTAAGCACATTGTCGATTGTGTGCAGCTGTATTTCACCAATGGCTTCACGAATATTGTCCTTTAAAGCGTCAATTGTCTCTGGCTTGTTGGCGTAACACTTATCTTTGAGGGCACCCCACAAATAATAGTCCAACGGTGTCAAATCGCAGCTCCGAGGTGGCCAAATGACATCAGCTCTGTGGCTGATAATGCGATCTTCAAAAACAGGGCGCAAAACATCGAGTGTAGCTTCCGCTGTGTCGCACGTAGTGCTGTCCTGTTGAAACCAAATGTTGCCAATATCCTCCTCTTCAATTTTTGTGAACAAAAATTCGTTCAACGTGGCCCGATAACGATCGCCATTGACTGCAATGGCCACTCCTTGCTTATTTTCGAAGATAAATGGCCCAATTATGCCTCTGGACCAAAATCCGCACCAAACAGTGACTCGTTTTGGGTGTATCGGCTTTTCAATGTATGCGTGCGGGTTTTCTGTGCCCCAAATGCGACAATTTTGCTTGTTTACATACCCACCAAGATCAAAATGAGCTTCATCTGAAAAGATGTTTTTTTTTGGCAAAATCGGCATCTTCTGTAAGTCGATCGCAGGCCCACTTAGCGAAGCGAAAACGCATTGGATGGTCAGTTGGCTTCAACTCCTGAACCAATTGGACTTTTGATGGCGTCATGCCAAGGTCTTTATGCAAAATTCGTCTCAATGATGCCTCCGAAATGTTCAATTCTTGAGAACGACGGTGAATTGATGTTGATGGCGCTTCACGCACACTTTCTGCCACAGCAGCAATATTCTCGGGTGTACGCACTGTTTTTGGCTTTTCACGCTTTGGTTTATCGATGAGGATGCCAGTTTCTTTCACTTTTTCACAAGATAACGAACATACGGAGCTGACGGTGCTTCTCTTCTTCCAAAATCCGTACGCAATTTTCGCACACATTCTGCAACATTACGCACAACCATATTCGTTCAGCGGAAGGATAAAACTAATTATCTGTCAAATCAGACATGAGCTAAGTGTTACCATTCACGAAATAAGCACTAGTTGAAAAAAAAAAACGTTAGATGGCGGACCCTTTGCTTAAATTGTGTTCAAATGATAAAAATCCCTTATTGTAGGATAACTTACAAATGTATTATCTTAGGATATTTTATTATCAGTTTTCCCAAAATAAGGGATAACATACATTTTATTATCATTTTTCCCAAAGTAATAAAACACATGTGTGAAACAAATGTTATCACTAGATAGGATTCCTTGTGTATAAACGCAGGTATAATTGTTAGCTCTAGACTAGTTTTAAGATTTTCACATTTAGTTCTTAAGGATTTTAATTTTAATAAAACAGACAGTATCTTACAAATATTCAACGTGAGTATTATTTAAATCCGTATAAATAAAATTCACATTAGTGGTCCTTCGAGAAGTGAGTCAATCGGTATCGGGTATTGGAGTATATTTTTGAAAACGTAAATTCAAGTTAACAAAAAATCCCTTGATTCAAATTAAAAAAAAAAATAAGAAGTACGAAGTGTCTGTGGTTACAAAAAAAATCAAAATGGTTAAAAAGGAGAAAGATATGGAGCAGTTAAAAAATTTGGCGGAGAAAATATGTAGCCTCAGACCAAAAATAGATGTCCCAGAGATGCGCAGGGCAAAGGTAGTATCATATGGTGCCCAATTAGAGGATGCATGGAACACATACATATTAGTCCACGGAAGTATACTTCAAGAGTATGCAGAGGACGAGGAATTTAAGTCTCTGTATATTACAACTGAAAACCAATATATTATGCTAAGCGCACTGATTAATACCTTCCAGGATGCGGCGAAGCTACAAGGGGCATCGCAAATTGAAAGCTCTAAGGTAGAGCAAAAGCAAGATGATAATGAACGTGGAAATAATCTGCAACGCTCTAAAGGGGAGCAAAATCCTAATGCAGAAGATAGCATAAGTGCTGCAGTTAAAAGGAATAAGAGGCGATTTTATCTGCTAATAAGTGATTTGGAGGTAAAATTAGACCGGCTGGGTGGAACATTGAGTTCTTTGTCGGAAAATGTGATACAAGCAAAAAGAAACTGTATTGAAAGAAAATTTAATGCTATTCAAAAAATAATGGATGACTTGATTTCTGACCCATCATGTGATGGGATTGAAGATGATTTCCTTATCATAGAAGATGAATACGAAGCCATGATAGAGAAAATGGCGAAGAGAGCGGACGAATTAAAAGAAGATGCAAAGGAATCCAATACGAAATTAGAAAATGTAAAAATTCCGCATTTTAATGGTAATATAAGTGATTGGCCAGCATTCCACGATCTATTTCGGCAATTAGTGGATGCAAAAAATCTCTACCTAACGTAGAGAAATTATACAGGTTAAAAAGTATTGTTCATGGGGAAGCGGGTAGGATGATTCAACATCTACAAATAACAGATGATAATTGTGAAGCAGCTTGGACAATTCTGAAGCAGCGTTATGAGAACAAAAGGTTTTTATTTTCAAATCTGGTTGATAAACTACTTGACCAACCAAGTATTAACACGCAAGGCGTAACTGGCTGGTAACAGCTTTTAGATACTAAAACAGAATGTCTTCAAGCACTAAAAGCGATGGGAATTTCACTAAAGGATGCTGATCCCTTCATTGCTAGAATTGTGATTAGAAAGCTTGATAGAGAGGGATTAGTGTGGTATGAACAAAGTGTACAAAAAACCAAAGAAATCCAGAATCTGCAAGATGTAATGAATTTTTTGGAGCAACAATATTTGGCTCAACAGGCACTGAAAAGTAAGAAAAATAGTGGTCCAGTGAAGGTTCCTATGAAGTATAGCAACACGTTCCAAACATCAGAAGTAAGCTGCCTATACTGCTCGCTAACTGGTCATTATGTAGAGGACTGTAAAAAATTCATAGATCAGCCCTTATTGTCCAGAAAAAACTGGATAAAGAAAGAAAATCTTTGTGAATTATGTATGTCTCACAAATCATATAAGAAATGCTTCAGATATAAATCCAACTGCAATAAATGTGGAAGAAAACATCATACTCTGTTACATTATGCAGAATTTGAAAAGAGGAAGCCTGAACAGCAGCAAATAAATCCAAAGTCAGCAAATTATGTTACAAAAGAATACTCATCAGTAACATTGTTAGCAACAGCACAAGTAATAATTAAATCTGGCTTAGGAGAACCAATAATATTAAGGGCTTTAATTGATCAAGGCTCACAGAGGACATCAATTTCAGAAGAAGCGGCCCAAATATTGCAGCTTCCAAAACAGAACGTAAAAACGTAGCTAATTGGGTTAGGAAATACTGTAGTTGGCGTCTCGAAAGCAACAATAGATGTATCAATTCAGCCGAGGTTTAATAGTAATGCTGTTCATCACACAAATGCTTTAGTATTGAAAGACTTAGCATCAGCTCAACCTGACAAAACGTTTAAGGAAGACAGAGATGAATGGAGAAACTATTGTTTAGCTGCCCCAGTTTTAACAAATCCGACAGAATTGATGTAGTAATTGGCGCAGATTTGTTCAACGAAATAATCCAGGCTGGTATAGTGAAGCGGGGTAAAATAGTTGCTCAAGAAACAACGCTGGGTTGGATCCTGTCAGGTGTACTTAATTTCCCAGTATCTTCAAAAAAGGTTACGATGGCCACTACAAAAGGAATTGAGCGCTTTTGGGAGATAGAAGAAATTCCTGATGATGCAGAAGTCAATGAAACAAATGATGAATGTGAAACCCTTTTTCAAACAAGAACATGCTTAGATGAAAACAATAGATTGGTCGTCAGGCTACCTTTTAAAAAGGATCGAGTACTTGGAGATTCTAGGAAGATGGCGGTAGCTCGATTGCTAAGTTTGGAGAAAAAATTAAATTTCAACACTAATCTGAAATCCGAGTATCATAAGTTCATGGAAGATTACTTGAAGATGGGCCATATGGAGAAGGTTAAACAACAAAATGCTGGTAACTATTATATGCCTCATCAAGCAGTTGTAAGAAATGATAATGCCACAACAAAATTAAGAGTGGTGTTTGATGCTTCGGCTAAATCAGGCAACGGTCATAGTCTTAATGATATTCTGCACACAGGGCCGAAGTTACAACATGACATTTTTGAAATATTGATTAACTGGAGGTTGTGGAAGTATGTGATTACAGCCGATGTCGAGAAGATGTTCCGTCAAGTGATGGTAGCCGAAGAAGATCAACCGTATCAAATGATATTATGGCGAAGTGATGTTAGAAAACCTATAGAAGAATTCAAACTCAAAACCATAACATATGGAACGGCTTGTGCACCGTTTTTGGCGAAAAGATCTTTGCTCGAAATTGCAAATGAATGCCAAAAAACAAATCCTATAGTACACAGGATCATAAAAAACAACTTTTATATGAATGACCTGATGGCTGGAGCTGATACCAAGGAAGATTGCAGGAATATCCAAATTGAGGTAAATGATTAACTTCATAAGTTCGGCTTTGTACTAAGAAAATGGCTTTCAAACGAAAAAGAAATATTGGGGCAAATATCTGATATAAACAACAATAAAATGGTCCAGATAAAAGAAGGAGAAGCTGTTAAAACCTTGGGAGTTCAATGGGAACCAGAGGCTGACAATTTCACATTTTATTTTAAAAATATTGATCAAAATATATTAACGAAGAGGTTGGCATTATCGACATTGGCAAAAATATTTGACCCACCGATAACAACACAAAAGTTATGGTTACTGAATTTAGAATGGGATGCAAAGCTCTCTGAGGAACTAAGTAAAGAATGGGAAAATATTCTAAAAAATATGTCTAAAATTGGCAAGGTGAAGATCCCTAGATGGCTTTATACAACGGAGGTGTCCAAATGGGAGTTACATGGTTTTGCAGATGCTTCACGTAAGGCCTACGCAGCAGTGGTATATGCTTAAGTGGAACATAATATTACCTTGATAGCATCAAAAAGTAAGGTAAATCCTATCAAAAACAGGAAAACATTACCAAAGTTAGAACTATGTGCTGCGCATCACCTAGCTAAATTAATAAACAAAATTGAGCTGTTAATTCAACGAGATGTTAAAATATATGCGTGGAGTGACTCAACAATTGCTTTAGCATGGGTTAGCAACAAGGAAAAATCGAAAGACAAATTCATTAGAACGAGAGTCAATGAAATACAAAAACTTATTCCGTTAGCAAAGTGGTCACATGTGCGAATTAAGGACAACCCAGCAGATGCCGCATCAAGAGGAATGATACCAGAAAAGCTAGTTGAAAACTATTTGTGGTGGAATGGTCCCACATGGTTAAAAGAAAATGAAGAATTTTGGCCGAAACAAGTTACAACAGTATTATTTAGTGCGGCAACATATGTCAATGAAGGTACGAACTTGATAGACGAATTGATCCGAAGGTTGTCCAATTACAACAAATTAATAAGGGTAATGGCATATGTTATAAGATTTATTAGCAAGTTAAGAAGACGTAAATCATCCACCTATTTATCAGCTGATGAAACAAATGATGCAAGAACGGTACTTATTCGGAATGTACAACTTCGGCTATTTCCAGAAGAAATTTCATTGCTAAAGAATAATAAAGAAATACCAACAAGGAATAAAATTTGCAGTCTCAATCCGTTTCTAGACGACAATAAAATTCTGCGAGTGGGTGGTAGGTTAGTCAACTCAAGTCTAACATATAGCAGGAAGCATCCGATATTATTGGCAAACTGTCAATTTACAGAAATGATGATAAAATACATTCATATCACTACGTTACATGGTGGGGTCCAAATAATGGAGTCAACTATAAGACGATCATTTTGGGTCGTTGGTGCAAGAAATAGCATAAAGAAGTGCATACGAAGCTGCGTAAGGTGCCAAAGATATCGGCAAAAGACTATGGTGCAAATAATGCGACAACCTCCAGGAAGTAGAGTTGGAATTACTCATCCCTTTATGAAAACTGGCATAGACTATGACGGTCCAATTCAAATGCGAGTATCCAGAGGAAGAGGCCAAAAATCTTATAAAGGCTATATTGCAGTGTAACAAAAGCTGTTCATCTAGAACCTGTAAGTGAACTATCAACAGAGGCATTTACGGCAGCACTAAGAAGGTTTTTTGCAAGAAGAGGAAAAAGTTCAGATATTTATTCCGATAATGGAACCAACTTTATTGGGGCGGCCAGAAGAATTGATAAAGAATACGCAGATGCTTTAAAAAATAACTCAGAAGTAGCGGCAGTATTAGCATGTGAAAATATAACATGGCATTTTATTCCCCCGGGAGTTCCTCACTTCGGAGGAATTTGGGAAGCAGCAGTGATATCCGTGAAGCATCATTTGCGGCGAGTTATAGGTGAAACAAAGTTAACATTTGAGGAAATGGCGACATTATTATCGCAGGTGGAAAGTGTTTTAAATTCACGGCCATTATGTGAACTGAAAGGAAACTTAGAAGATACAGATGTATTGACACCAGGTCATTTTCTTGTTGGAAGACCATTACTCGATATGCCAGAAAGAGGAAATGAACTTGAAAGGGTAAATTCACTAAATAGGTGGAAACTGTTACAAAAAATGAAGCGAGATTTCTGGAACCAATGGAAAGATGATTACTTAAGTACTTTACAGCAAAGGAGAAAATGGAAGCACCCTCTACCCAATATCAAAATAGATGACTTAGTATTAATAAAAGATGAAAACGCTCCTCCAGCAAGGTGGCCTTTAGGCAGGATTATTGAGACGCATCCTGGTACTGATGGCAAGATACGTGTAGTAACAATGTAAGTTCAGCAAGGAGTTCTCAAGCGGCCAATAGCCAAGATTTGTCCATTGGTAACAATGAGATATTGACGAGGAGGTGCAGCGCTCTAATGCAAGCTACACCATGACGAATACAATGGAGAGCAGCAATTTCAACATATCTAAAATAATGTTGGTGATGTTAGTGTTGCTGTTTGGAGCAGTGGCGAGTTCTAATCAAACAGGAGGAACCAAAGTAACAACATTTAATGACCATACAGCAATATATTTGGATAATCTGGGCACTATCGACGTAACTACATCTAGCTGGAATCTGGTGGTTTATTTTGACTTAAACCCATACTTAGCTTCATTCGAACAAGTTGAAAAGTTAACTACCACAAGCAGCCTCATTTGTGGTAGAATTGGAGAATTTGGAGAACAGTGTCGAAATACATTGAGGCGAATGAAAGACCGAACTGAAGCAGTGGGAATGTCTAATCAACTATTTTTCCTAAATAAAAAGAATCGATTGAAAAGAGGAATCAATTTTATTGGTTCAATTTACCATTTGTTATTTGGATTAATGGATAATGACGACCGCGAAGATATGGAGCATAACATGAGAAATTTGCTAGATAATCAGTATAGTCTCAAAGAGTTAGTGGAAAATCAAACGTCAGTAGTAGATTCTACTTCAAATCTCTTTATTAAATCTTTATATGAAGTAAACTCAGACTTCACCATACTCCAGACAAGAATAGACAACATTACAATGATGGTGCAAGAAAAGATGTTCATTTGCAAGGAATCGATTAAGTTTTTGGCATTGCCAGGGAAATAGAAGCTCAGCTAGAAGAAGTTGAGCGAACACAGTCTTACATTATACGGTTACTCATGGATATTAACCATGGGAAACTTAGTCCTGATCTTTTAAAGCCAGCGCAGCTAAGTCAAGAAATGGCTAAAATAAAGGAATGGTTGCCGGAAAAATTGAAGTTACCAGGCGTGAAGGAGAATCAGCTACTAATAATTTTAAAATTGATGAAGGCGAAAGCTATTATTCTGGAAAATAAATTAATAATTAAAACTAATATTCCTTTAATATCTTCCAAAGCACCCAATATTTTCAGAGTGATTCCTATTCCAATTCAACTATTCAACAGTTTGGTGATGGCGTCTATTGCAAACCCATATTTGGTGTACAGTTATGATGCTGACGTGTATCATATGATGTCCGAATTTGAATTTCATCAATGCAAATAGGTCGGTGATAGGCATTTACTGTGCGAGGGACACTGGGCCTGGCAAGATGCAAATAATAATGTTTGTGAGATTTCACCATTAAAACCACATAGAGACGTTAAATGTCGTTACATTGAGGTCAACAGTCAGCACGCATGGGTGAACTTAAGCAACAAGCAAATGTGGCTCTTCAAGGCGATGGAGAATGCGACTCTACATGTATTCTGTGAATCAAACCGCAAAGAACTAGTCCAACTACCAAAACAAGGGATAATCTCATTGGCAACAGGCTGCTCTGGGAGAGTAGGGAAAACTATATTACCGGCTACAAGTGAAACAACTGAAACGATCGAAGGCAGCTTTGGCACATATCTGACCAACGAAATAAACTATAATGAGACCGAACTAAGAAAGCCGCTGGATCCTATGTTAAAAGACCACTCAGCTTAAATTGATTCCCTCAAAGAAGAAATAAAAACACTGAAAGCAACTGATATTCATCTGAAGGGGCTTAACTTCCACCATGCATCGGGGCACCTCTCATTAATATTAATAACCATATGTATTATATTATTCATTATTTTTATATTAAGGAAGTTTAAGTAATAGAGCAGGTATGATTATAGTTCGCCGGCCGCAGAATGTTCAAATATGAACATATGGTATCTACAATAGTCTGCGTTTCACACAGCATGATAGTTCTAAGTATTGCTTATAATGTATTTTTAATGATAAAAATCCCTTATTGTAGGATAACTTACAAATGTATTATCTTAGGATATTTTATTATCAGTTTTCCCAAAATAAGGGATAACATACATTTTATTATCATTTTTCCCAAAGTAATAAAACACATGTGTGAAACAAATGTTATCACTAGATAGGATTGCTTGTGTATAAACTCAGGTATAATTGTTAGCTCTAGACTAGTTTTAAGATTTTCACATTTAGTTCTTAAGGATTTTAATTTTAATAAAACAGACAGTATCAAATATTCAACGTGAGTATTATTTAAATCCGTATAAATAAAATTCACAAATTGTAAAATTGGTTTTTGTTTAAATAGTCTTTCTACTGACGACATATTTTCAAAGGCTAATATAGATATATTCTTAATATAATCCTTCTTATAATTATGTACATATACAGTGTGTTCATAAATGATAGCACATTTGGTAATCTGTGAATCAATTTTATATAAAATTTTAACTATGCATGCTATAATTATCATCTCTTTGTGGAAAGTGTATTAATATGTTCTTTTTCCAAAACTAAACTTATATTACACAAATCTTCCATTTATTAGAAATACCGTTATTAAAATCTCTTACATCCCAATAGTTATTTATAATTATTTAAAAAATATTGAAAATTATCGCAAAAATAAAAGCAGTGGTAGAAAAAATAAGTTGAATGAACGCGAGCGTCGACTTACTTTAAACACAGCAAGCAACAGCACCAAAAGCTGTGCCCAACTTGCTGGATGCGTTTCCAACAAAGTGTGGAAAACTACCATTTGGAATGTTCTTAAATATTCCAAACATATTCGAAGGCAAAGTATGAAGAAAATTCATCGTCTTTTGAGACGTCAAATAAATGCACGTTTGGAGTTTTGCAAAAATAATATGGGTACAAATTGGTCAAATGTAAGTTGTTTAATGTTATGTTAGAAAATAATAAATTAATTTGTTTTCTTTTAAAAGATAATTTTTTCAGATGAAAAAAAATTAATTTGGATGGTCCTGTAGTGCGATTCTGTAAATTCTAATGATCCGACAATCGCAAAATATATCGACAGCTATTGTTGTTTGCACTAACGATTAAGTGATTCACTAACTACACCTTAACCACAATCTAATCAGTCGTGACAACTTGACAGCTGTCAAAATAGTAATCTCGAACCGTATGGCTTTGTTTACCTTTTTTTCTTAGAATTGCTACAAGGACTTTGAGAAAGAGATTAAAAAATATAATATACAAAATATAATGTGTGCAAGTGAACAGCTACACATGTTTGCAACCAGAATAAAAAACAATAATAATGGAAAAAATAGTGAGTATTTGCTATTATGATAAACATTTAAAAAACATTAATATCTTATTTTCTGTTTTGATATAAAAATATAAAAGGTGAATATTAAAACCCATAGCTTGTGATTTGTTTTAAGTAAGACAATTACATACACTACTACTCAGCCCAGGGCCGAAAGGAAGGAATCACAAATTACTATAGCTAATCTAACCATTGGTCTAGTTGCTGGTGACGAAACTTTTCGCAAGTTGAATTGTGGTATTGTATTATTGCTTTTGATTATGACTTGAATGTAGAGTGCGTGTCAGTGCTTCTCATCGTTATTTGTCTGGTAATATTCCCATCACATTGGGTATAATACCGTTAGCTTCATATATAAAACATTAATTTTGTACTTTTTTTATTCCTATAAGTAGACGGACTTGTACACCTTGCAATGAAGTTAATAGGGATTTAATTTTGATAAAAGTAAACAATAGAAGCAACCAAATCAATACGAATAGAAAAATGTAAGTTGGTGCAATTGGCGGTATGGTCAGAGTGGAATTATGTTTTTAATTTAATATGTGAATTATATTTCCAACAGCTCGAAAGCAAATAAATCTTAGTAGGAGAGAACGACCAACCATTAGAAGAAATAGTAACGCAACCTACATATTCCACAAAAGCCCATCAATCCTTAATTAAACAAATTTTAATATATAAGACAATTATGAAATATATATGAAAATATATTTGTAGATTTCCAGCGTTGTTAAACATAATGTCCCCAAAATGATGACAATGTATGCTTAGTTTATGAAAAGTAATATATAGAGATGGTTTAAAACGCGTAAAGAAAGTCGAAAGTAAAGCCAAAACTACAAATGGCTAAAGTTAAACCTCTAACTACAACATTAATTCCTTTTTATTGCTTTAATTTAAAACTAGCATTTAATGTGAATTTTTAATTATCTCTGCATCTATGTAAAAATAAAACGAAACTACGGGCATTTATTTCAAAACTAAAACAAAAGAATGGTTATTATTTGAAAAAACTTATTTGATGCTTTAACATAATGAAATGTATATATTTTTTTGAATTTTTCGATCTAACTACACAACATAGATTAAAATAAAAAAAAAAAATTCTTCAACTGACGTAAAGCACATTTAGCAGCAGTACATTGGCAATCCGATATTTTCTGCCGAAAAACTTGTACGGTAACACGAACACGTCGGCCATCAGTTAATTTTTCGGGTTTGCTGAAAATTAAAAATTTGATCCATGTACAAGTTAAATGTTAAAGCACGAAAAAATAACATAAATTTGGCAGTTTCAGGTTCTTATCCAAGTAGTTCCCTTATTTGCAATTTTGGCACCGAATTACTAAATTGTTCGAATTCAGGACGCATCATATTATAGTAAACCAGCCACACAGCATCTAAAGACATATTCGAGTCTAAAATTATCGCACCTGCAACAGACTCGAAAACATCACCTAATTAATGCTTTTGGTATTTCAACGTCTTCATAATATTATCCTTTTCGTTTATACTATAACCGTTTTTCGAATGAATACGCACAAACGATCAATAGCTTCGTTACGACCTGAGACAAGTGTCTAAAATATTTGTGGATTTCATGCCTTACAGCTAATTACGCAAATACGGTGTTGTTAACTAAAGCAGATCTCAAATCGGTTAAGGCTCCAGGTGAATGCTGCCTAGGGTCTTCATACAAAAGCCTTATCAAATAATCCAATACAGCATCACCCAGAATTCTAAACACAATCTATTGGGAGTATGAGGCATAAATAATGGCTTGCAACAAGTACGATTTGCCGTGGAATTTATATTTCAAAGCTTGTTCAAATTTTGTGTAACCCAGCGGTTCTTCACCATTGGGTGCATAGTGTAGCAATAGTCAGGAAAAGTACTACTAGGTTCAATAGCTTCTTTAGCATCATATGCTATACTCCAAATAAGGTTTCAATGCAATCGGCAACAGATTTATCTATGTAAACGAAAACTAAAAATTAGTTTTATTTATTTCCAATATATTTTATTTATATTTCGAGTTTTAATGAAATTACCTGGAATACTATATTTTTTCTATAAATTTATTTACTGTAATGTATTATGTTAAACACACTCACTTTAATTACATTATTATTTTGCTAGCAAATATCAATTATAATGTAAATCTTATTTAACACACTTATTTCAATTTATAATACAATTAACAGATATAAGAACGCGTTAATTTGCCCACAGAAATTTCAATTTGTGACAATGAATAAGCAGAAATAAATAATAAAAAAGTATACAACGTGTATAAGGGTGACAGCATATTACATTAATATAGTTGTTTCATCTGAAAGTCGTTGTAAAAATATTATGAAGATTTCTGTAGTTCGCAAACAAAAATGTAGATGTCGCTAGTGTGTGTCTTGACTGATTGGACGGTGACCTTAACGATAGTCGACAAATCTATTTTTCTGTTTATTTAAATTGTAAACGAGTGGCATCTTTGTCAAAATAAGCGAAAACACAAAGAGTAGAAAAAAACAACAAATCACTTCGTGCTTGGCAGGATGATTTTATGTTTAATTTCTTTGTTTTTCATTAATATTTTTATTTATTTATTTGAATATAAAACAATGAATTGAATATGCTATTTAATTTTTTTATTTGTATAAAAAGTTTTTATAATAAAAGCAAAATATTTTCATTATTTTATGATTTTTATTTATGTATGACGACATTTAAACCTAAAATTTAACTTTTTAACGACTGAATAAACAACACAAAAATTGTTGTCGTTTAGATAACGACAACATCTGACTTTACCAATAGCGAATATCTTTCATTTCATTTCATTTCATTTCATTTATTAAGTCAATGGAATACAAAAAGTTCCTTACAGACTAAAACTTAATTTAAAAATTAAAACTTAGATAAAATAAGTATATCTAAAATTACAAATGTAATAACTCAAAGAGAAATAGCTTAAAATTTTCTTTTGAAGTGCAAAATTCAATAGTGCGGTTAAAATTTTTGTTAACGGCTAATTCATTTAGGTTATTGAGATCATTACAAGCACGGTTTAACGTACTGTTTAGAGCATAATTAGTGCGATGGAACGATACATTAAAAATATAATGATTATGACGTAACGTTCTAGGAGGGACATAAAAAGGTATCTGCGAAAGCAAGTCATGACAATCAATACAACAAGTAATTAAATCAAATATAAACAATGAACATTGAAATCTACCCCTGTATTCTAAAGTCTCAAGACCAAGAAGCAAGCCTTTGGCTTCATATGAGGGCAAGGGATCAACAAAATTAAATGTCGAAAGAGCGTATTTCAGAAATACACGTTGCACACGTTCAATGCGAGAGATGTGTTTCCCACAATGTGGACTCCACACAACAGCAGCATACTCTAACTTTGATCTAACATAAGATGTGTAAACCACTTTTAATGTATTAGGATCAGAAAAACCAGAGCAACTTCTCCTTATAAATGCAAGGACTTTATATGCATTAGGAACTATATAGTTTATATGGGGAATGAAAGACATTGTAGAGTCAAAAATAACTCCAAGATCAGTTACTACGTCAATAGTAGTTAAATTGTGACCACCCAAACTGAAACGAGAAGGTATCGGATTACGAGACCTAGAAAAAGAAACATGGTGACATTTAGAGAGATTTAAATGCAAATTATTAAGCAAACACCAATCATGAAGATTGTTTAAATCATTCTGTAAGTTACATATATCATTAAAGGAGGAGATCTGACAGTAAATTTTTAAATCATCAGCATAAAGCAAAAATCGTACATTTGAAAAACACTGAGAGACATCATTTATAAACAAATTAAACAAAAGTGGGCCCAAAACACTGCCTTGAGGAACACCCGAGGTTTGAACATATGGAAACGATTCAAAACCCTCAACTAACACTCTACAAATTCTATTAGATAAGTATGATCCTATCCAATTTAGAAAATTAGAATGCAATCCAATTGCTTGCAACTTATAATAAAGAATACTATGAGAAACCTTGTCAAAGGCTTTAGAAAAGTCAGTATAAACAACATCAACTTGACTACCGTGCTCCAATGCAGATATGCAATACTCACTGAAAACAGTTAAGTTGGTCGTAGTAGACCTACCAGAAAAGAATCCATGCTGATAAAGAGATATAATAGATTTTGAAAGGAAAAATAATTTCTTAAAAATCACATGTTCAAAAACTTTGGAAACACACGATAACTTACATATCGGCCTATAACTAGTAACTTCATCTTTACTACCACCTTTAAAAACTGGAGTAATAGTCGCTGATTTCCACCTATCAATGAAAATTCCTTCTTTTAATGATAAATTAAAAATATACTTAAGTGCAACTGCGATAGGAAAAGCACACATTTTCAAAAAATAGGAACATAAACCATCCGAATCTAATTTAAAATTATTTTTTAACTGCAGAATACCATTATAAACATCATCCTCAGAGACTTCTATGATACCAATGTCTAGAATATCAAATGAATTTGAGTATCTAGCTGTATGGATCACTGAAGAATCAAAATTTGAGCTAAAAAAAATTGGCAAACATATTTACAACATCACTACTTGACTTAGAAATAGAGCCACCATATTTTATAATAGTTGGAATATCTGAAACTTGCTTTTTAGACTTAACATAAGACCAGAATGATTTAGGATTAGATTTAATATCACATTCTTTCTGTAAAATAAATTGTTTATATAAAAATTTATTTAGAAAATTGAATTCTCTTCGATAATAAATGAACTTGTCATTGTCTATTGAACTACCAGATATAATAAAACGTTTATGAAACTTGTTTCGCAGATTTTTAAGCTTTTTTAGACCCCTAGTATACCACGGAAGCTTATATGGCTTTGATCTTTTAAGAGGGACATTTGCATTACAAATATCCAAAACGATATTTAAAAATTTATCATAACAAGATGATGTTACTTGGCCCAAATAAATCGTTGTCCAGTCAACACTACTAAGTATTGAATTAAGCACATCAAAATTACAACGGTTAAAATTAAAGTTAACGGAATTTAAACATAGAGAATTTTTTAAAAACTTGTAAGAATTAATTTCTATAACTAAGGGAAAATGATGTAAATTAGATGGAGAAATTGGCAATACACTCTCATATATTGAAAACTTACAATCATGAGGAACAAATATTAAATCCAAAAAACGATTTAATTTATTACAGATATGATTAATTTGAACTAAACTCAAACTTATTAAACTATCGATGAAATTAATTTCTTTTACTTTATTCACATTGCTAGGTAACAGCTCATAGCTATCACCAATTTGCGACCACAAAACATTTTTTAGGTTAAAATCACCCAAAACACAGATACGAGAATATCGTTTAAAAATTTTAATAAATACCAAAATCGATAATTTTGTTGTTTTCTTTTTTTAACGATTCGATTATCGTTAAAATAAATTACAGAATCGCGCTACTGATGGGAGTTTTAGTTACTGGCGTGACTTACGAAAAGAACCCTAATGTTTCTCTCGAAGAAACTTTGGTGGCATTTCTGTTATGATTTGGGGTGCGTTTACTGAAGATTGTTGTCTGGAGTTGCAAATCGTGCCCACCAAAATGAACATCGAAAAATATTGTGAATTGCTTCAATGTAGTTTGTTGCCATTTCTAGATGCCAATACAGAAAAAAAAATATATATTTTTCAGCAAGACAATGCAGCCATGCAGCCTGTCATGCCAGCAAATTCAAAAAAGAATGGTTAAGCTCGAATAATGTCGATGTTTTGGAATGGCCTGCTTGCTCTCCTGATATGAACCCCATAGAAAACATAAGGGGAATTCTCGTCAGGCGAATTTATGCTGACGATCGTCAATACATAAATATAAATGAACTAAAAATTTAAATTTTCAATGAATGGGAAGCACTTAATCAAGGTCTTTTTAATAAATTAATAAATTCTATGAAAAATTATATATTTGTTGTATTAAAGCAAAAGGTGGTGTTATACATTAGGAAGATGATGTTATTTTTATTATTTTTGTAAAATAACTAAAGGAATTAATTAATTGTTTTCGTTAAACAAAGACTGTGTTGCATTTGTGCTATACTATTTGAACGCTTTAATATGCTAAGTATTGGGATGTAAGAGATTTTAATAACGGTATTTCTAATTAATGGGAATTTTGGGTAATATACGTTCATTTTTGGAAAGAACACATATTAATGTAAAGGCCCAAATAGACTACACAAAATGCTTGCGCAACATCGTGTTTGCGCAACACCTTTTTTCAATATACACTACACAAAATTCATAAGCACAAGCAGATAATTCTAGTTTGGGGTTTTATGTATTTATTTTAATCTTATTAATTTTAATTTTTTTCTTCAAACATTTTAATTTTAATTTTTTTCTTAAAATTTTTGCTAAACGTACCCTTCGCAAATTTCTTACTATGTTATTTATTTTATTCCTTTTTTCTTCTGCCTGTGTTGACAACGCGAGATGTTTTAAAAAATGGAAATTTTGTATGGAAATTGCCTACACACTACACAAAACTGTTGCGCAAAATTCCAAAAAATCAAATCAATTTGATTTTTGCACAACCGTTGCGCAAACATGAAAAACACCCCTACACATTACACAGCACGTTGCGCAAACACGATGTTGCGCAAGCATTTTGTGTAGTCTATTTGGGCCTTAAGTCTAGCAAAGAAATAATAATTATAGCATGCATAGTTAAAATTTTATATAACATTGATTCACAGATTACCAAATGTGCAATCATTTATGAACGCACTGTATTATTACTGTAGTTGGCAGCCCTTGTCATCATTTGACATTCCCTAAAGGTGGATTCATCGTCGCGAACCGCAGGCTGCAGACTGAAGACTCGTTTGATGAATTATAACGAGCAACCCGCAGATCGATTAATTATCTGTAGGTTGAGTTACTGCGGGCATTTTTTTTTTAAACAGCTGTTCAGCTGTCAGATGTGTAGTTTGCGAAATTGAAAGTGTTGTTATCAATTTTAAACGTAAACTAAAAGAAATAAAATGAGTTGTGAAAATATGAGCCGCCAACAAATATTACTTTTGCTTCAATTAGAAGTGGAAAAGTTTTATCTATTGGCAAAATTGCTTTTAATTAAGAAAAAAAAAAAAGTTTGCTGTACGTGAAATATTGCGCGAACGTTGCACTGTGGCTGAAATTTTGATCAGTCAAATTCTTTTTGTCACAGATTTTTAAAATTTTAACGCCATTTTGTAGCAAATATATCCAAATTAATGTAGCCAAAAAATTAGGTTAAACTATTGCTAATTGTTTGTGTCAAATTTCAACTTTATTGGAATAGAACTTTATTGGAATAAGAAATGTATACCACCCAGAGAAAGGTGAAAGTGTCTTCTTTAACCCTATGTATACTTTTGCACCCGTGACGATCCGCGGATAGAATACTTTTTTCATTTAATTAAATTACTCAAAAAATTCAAATTACGGTAATATAAACAGCTCTATAAGTATACAATGGTGTGCTAAATTTGTGCTTTAGGTATTTTATAGCTTATAATAGTCATAATTTGTTCTACTACCAGTAATGATATTTGCTTACAAAATACACCACCCTTTTGATATATTTGTAGGTAAGAATGTCAACACACAGAGGATGTATTTAATTTGTAACCTGGGTTTTTTATTATCATACCTTTCTTATTTATTTATTTTTATTTTTATTTTACCTAACGATGCACTAATGCAAGTAGTAAAGTAAATACACACTGGTAGTTCATTTGTATAGTGGGTTTTTTATATATCATTTTAGGTAGTAATGCACTAACGCCATTTTCTTACCTTTTTATTTTACATAGAAACATAGTATGAAAAGGCTTAAAAGAAAGTGACATTTGAATACAAACTCAATTGCTATAATATATTTCAGCAATAACAGTCGCAAATAAATATATTCAGAAAAATATAGAGTGGCTTAAGTTATAAACAACTGGCCGACAAGTATTTAAGGAACAAAAATCAGGAAGATGTTCTTAGTTACGTTAAAATAAAATTAAACTTAAATTCGTCTAGCATCGAAATACAAGAGCAATTATCTAATTTCGTCAAAGCACTAAAAAAACCCTACAAAGAAGTTAGCTACAATAAACAAAACTTTAATATAAAAAGCGCAAACTGGTTAGAAGACCAACTTAGTATCGCTTCAGAAACAACAAAGCAGGATAAGGCTGGAAGACCACGCAAATCATTGGACAACTGCAGCGATAGATCTAAGAGGCGGAATCTTAAAGATGTTAACGATGTAATTGGATGTATAAATATAAAAGAGACATCCTACATCAACTACGATCACAGAAACAATTGACAAAAGTGGATAGCATTGAAAAAGTTGTTAAAGCTAGTCCAGTGAGAACAAAACGGATCCTTAAAAGTATACCAACTCCGAGCGATGCACAACAGTTCACAAATGAGGAGGCATTAACATTATTTCTGGATTTGATATTAACAAAACAGCAATATATTCAGCTCAGATTGCGTGCGATTGAAAAAGGCTCAAATATGTATCCAGCTGCTAAAATGGACTGTTTGCCATCAAAGAACAATATCACAATCACTTCAATTTCGGCAGAGGAGCAACTACAATCTCTACTTGATCACACAGCCGAACGCTTGCTACAATCAATAAAAGGAAATGAGTTAAAGAAATATGGAAACACAAAGTTAATTGTTTTTTGTAAATGTGGATGTAACGGTTCTTCGGGACAAAAACAATACAAACAAGTAGTATGTGGAAAAGATTTTGGAAGATTCAGAGCCTGCGACTAGTACAACGCAAATAAAAGATATTTGGAAAAATGAGACACTATCTACTACGAAATACTGCAGGCCAATCAAATTTGAATTCAAAAAAGAAACTCATGATGTCATTAACAAAGAAGTAACTGATATCAAGGCCCAAATTGCAACACTACAGCCATTAAAATTACAGTTTAATGGGCAGCAAATTGCTGACAATAATAGACAGAAAATTAAGCCAGGCTTTGACTAACACGAAGGCTGCATCCAGCTGCATCATATGTCAAGCAACATCAAGCCAATTAAATCAAGTCCCTACAAAATCACTAGATAATACTGATGCATATGAATTTGCATTATAGCAAATTTCTTTTCTAATCCAGAAACAGCATCTGAAATCACAGGAGTAGATTTAAACCTTATTTTCAGATTTAAAATAATCCTAGAAGTAATTGACCCCAAGAAGAAGAAATTGACTCCAAAAAATTTGGAGATTATGCTAAGGAAACTGCAAAAATGTATACAACCAAGTACCCATGGAGAAATATGTCTGCAACACTTCACAAAATTCTTTATCATGCAGAAGGTGTCATTAAGTATAATGTGGTGCCACTTGGAGATCTATCAGAGGAGGCTCAGGAATAAGGATTACAGATTTTATAGAGAGCACAGTACTAGTAAAATTTCACGAAATTCCACAAATGAAGATCTATTTAATATGTTATTGGCAACGTCAGATCCGTTCATCTCCAGTATTAGAAATCAATGGATTTAAATGAATAAGTCAAAAAACTACTAAAGAACAGAAATAACACAGAACAAAATACGGAATATTGGCAATCAATATTTGAATCAAATGAATAATAATTATAATTGTGACATGACAACCTTAGGAATGTTTAGGGTTGCATTCTAATGCACCTTTGACTTTTCTTCTTCTTATTTAATTCATTCAGGCTGCATTGGAAAATTGCTAACAGCAACACTGCACATGTTTTTTGTTTTTTGTTTTTGACGAAAGAACGAAGAACATGGCGACTGGCGTGGGTTGAAGGCGTGTGATGAAGGAGGTTATAAAAGGAGTTTTTTTGGAGGTAAGAGTTTTTCTTTTTTCTTCTGGCGTTTTTTGGGTGTGGACGTTGAGACGACGAGGCAGCCTACGCGGCAAAAAATATTCCTGTGCAACAAAAATAAAAAGAAAAAGGCAGAAAGAAAAGTGTTTTCTTTTTAATTGCGTGCAATTTAAATCAAGAACGAAGTGTTGAACAGCGAAGGAGTTGTGTAAAAGTTTTATTTTACGGTTCGTTCTTTTCGATGAGTACAGTTTAATAAAAAGGGAAAAAGCGTGAAAAAATCAGGGTCTGATTCTAATCTTTGACGTGTTGAAGTTTCCAGATCAAACATCTGAACCAACGGAATACCATGCACCACCTTTAAAACACATCCCGCAACAACAACAACCATAACCTACGCCGAAACAAAGTTAACCTTATCCAAATCCAGAAGCAACACACCATTTATAGGAACAAACCAATACAACTTTCATCGAAACAAAGTTAACCTCATTGAAATCCATAAGCTACACACCAACAATAAGAACAAACAGATACAACAACAACTCCAATATAAGCAAAATTAACCTCAAAAACAACCCTAACATCACAGACAACGACAACAATAGTAGCAACAGCAACAACAATCATCCAGCAAAACGTCCAATCATAACAATAATAACGACGATCATTCAACCACAACAACAATAACCACAATCATCCAGGCAAAATCTTCAACCACAACAACAATAACAACAATTATCCAGGCAAACTCTTCAATCACAACGACAATAACAACGGTCATCCAACAACAACAACAATAATAGCAATCGTCCCGGCAACACCTCCAACAGCAACAACAGCAAACAAAACAGGTACTCTGTATCGTAGTCTACACATATGTTTCCTTTTTACTCCCTGGTTGGACAGACTACTGGCGACAGATGACAATCGACGCACGACAGACGGCTGTAGACTTGACCGCCTGACTACCTATATATATATTTTCCCGAGCCGAATTTTATGAATATAAAAAAGGAAGAAGGGTGAAACTACATATTTTTTTATTGACATTTTGGGTAAAACTGGGAGGACAGACGACGCTTTCGCTGCCAGAGCAATTCCCTAAAAAGAAAAATGACTATTTTTGATATCCTCCGCTAAATAATAAAACCAATGTATGGAGTTGGGTTTTTTTTTGCTCGACAGTAAGGGCCGCGGTTGCTCCCCACCAGTAGTAAATAAATCTTAGTTATAAGTATGTATATATATATATATAGTTATTGATGTAGAAAAAAAGTAAGTATATTATGGTATACAATTGTCCGTAATTACGCTAAGATATGTAAACTGAATAATTTCATTTTATAAGTTACCTTTCTGTTTTTTTTTTTATATATATATTTTCCCTAACTTATTCATGTATGAAAACAAAAAACAGGCAGATATATTTATTTTATATTAAAATAAAAATATGTTGGTGGCCAAAAATTGAAAAGAAAGGGTGAAAAGGTCCAAGGTCTGATATATTTTTGATTTATTTAGGGTTACTATATATATTTAGAAAATGTTGTGTGGACGTTCCCAAATTAAACAATAGGCGACAGACGGACAGAAAGGGAAGATCAGTTTAAAACAAGTAAGAGTATTAAATTCGGCTGTGCCGAATCTTTGATACCCTCCACCTCGGTTTGAGTCTTGATAATAAATGTAAATGAAAAAGTAAACAATTTGTTAAACTTAATACCAAATTATTTCAGCAAATTCTTTGGGTTGGTTTTCTTCTTTTCTATTATTTCGGATTTATTTCGGTGTTTGCTTTTTGGTCATCGTGGTTGCTGATCGGCATGCATTTTGGTTATATTTAATTTTTTTATTTATATAAAAAAGTTTTTTAATTAAAGCAAAATATTTTCACTATATCATGATTTTTATTTATGTATGACGACATTTCAACCTAAAAATTTAAGTTTTTATCGATTGGATAAACAACACAAAAATGGTTGTCGTTTAGATAACAACAACAGCTGACTTTAACAATAGCGAATATCGTTTCAAAATTTTACTGATAATTTTTCAATTTTCTTTTTTTTTACAATTCGACTATCGTTAAAAGAAGTTACTGAATCGCGGTACTGAAAAGTTATTAATATCTCCTGAATGGCAATATTTTTTTTAAATGTAAACATTTTTAAATGTAAAGATATTTCTAAATTTAAAATTATTATTTCCGACGTTTTGATATGATTTTCTGAAACTCAATTAATATTTTCTAATTTATAATTGGAAATTTTATTTTCAGTTTTTATTATAATTGATATTTTCTTAAATTTGAATGGAAAATTTAAAAAGTGAAATTTTGTATTTATGTGAATAATAATGCTTTATTAATTATAAACAATTTTTAAAAATTAGATGTAATCGCAATCAGATATTTTATAGGTAAAGCAGAATAATAATTCTATATAACTATGTAGAACTGTTTTGTAAGCAAAAAACTCATTGACGAACTCGGTAACTCTATTTTGTAAAGACAACAAAAAGTTAACCCCCCAATCTCACATCACACTGAAATTGTAAAATCGTTGTGTACGTATTATCAACGAAAAATTGTTCGAATTAGTCGAATCCATCGCCATTAAATTTTATGCTCAAACATCTGACTGCAATCTCATTTTTAAAATGTTGTCGAAGCGTAAACTTGAAAACATTTGTATACTTCTCTCTCTTATTTTATTTTAAGTAGAGTTACCAAGTTTATTATACAGGCACATGTTTGAGGGAAAATGTTTACATTTATTATTATTAGTATTATTTTAATAATAGTTAATAATATTTATGCTCTATAATTAACAAACTTGCGTTTTTGTATGCGCATTTCAAAAAATAAATCATTATAATAGATTTAACAAGTTAAAACTTTAATTACAATTTTACAGAATCCAGTAAATTTGCATTAAATTTATAACAGGGTAACATTAATCATCGTTAGTGTCTGCCACTATTCGCACGAAAAATTTGGTGCCATTAGTGTGACCACTGCGGAAAATGTGTGTGTATTAGTAAAAAAAATGTGAGAGTATTGAGTTTTTCGAACTTGCAGTGTGATGTGAGATTGGTGGGTAATATGCCAAACTTATGTTCATATTTGTAAAAGAATAATGAAAAAACGTATGAAATAAAAGACCAACCCGTGTATACTCTTAACATTGTTCTGTATGATATCTGGTTGAAAATATTAACATTCATGTTAAAATAGAAATAACTATTGCAAAGCTAATTAGAACAAACAAAAATTATGGCGGCATCTACTGTGGCATAGTCACGCTGAGCAAAATGAAGTGACACTCTGTTATACAAAAGAAATGTATTTTCCCCACAACAAAATACTGCAGAATTTTATGTAAATAAAATAACCGATTTATTTCTAACATGCAGTTACTATGAATATACATACATATATATAATATATGTACATTATTTGTATTATATAATATGTGTATGTATGTATATTTAAATATTACACACAAAAAATACAACATCAAACGTTATTTTTGTGTTTTTCTCTTTAAATAAATTAATACATAAATTTTTTTGCTAAATTTACATTTGGGCAATTCACAACAGGTGTTGTATATTGTATGTTGTATTGAAATACACAATACAATCATTTGTTGTGAACACTCAGTTGTATTTTCATATTGTAAAACGCTTTCTTTAGTAATTTTCGATCCAACGAGGAAAGATCGCTTCGTCGCTTCTGCTATTTTGTATAAGAGAAAACACTTGTCAGTGTTTGCTTTTTGGTCGTGAGATGTACCCTGGAGTTTTAGTTACGTACCTCTTGCATTTTAATTTATAATGAAAAAAAAATGTTAAATGTTTTGGTTGGTACTGAAAGAGAAAATACATACTAAAAATATAAACATTAATTTTTATATAAATAAACTTATCGATGTATTTGCGTTATTTCCCATATTTTATTTTATAATTATTTATGCTGATAATATTGTATGTATTTGTTTTTTCTTTTTCATAAAAACTGGCATTCACTTGGAACTGATATGTTATGATACAATATACAACATTTACTAAACATAGCAAATGAAGTTGGATCGTGTATCAGATTTTTCAGTGAAATTACCAACAACAATTTTACACTATTGTAAAGTGATACACGATACAAGAGATACAACGATACATTACCCATTGTGAATTGCCCAATTGTTTTTTTTATTAACAACTAGGTATTTTAGCATTATTTGCTTTAGATGTTGGTGAATTTTTACTCCCTTTATATTAACTCGTAGTGTCTGCTTGTCGAAAAAATTTTGGATCGATTTTAACCACTTTCCCGTGACCCAATCGATCTGAAATTTTGCAGGCAGGCTTGTGGCAATGACAGAAATGATCTAACATATTTTTTTAGTGATGCCAAAACAATGGAAACTTTTAAATTTTTCTACCAGAGTTGATAAAAAAATGTACAAAGGGTTTGTTTTTGTTATATTATTACCATAACGTCCACAAAAACAACAAGTCCAGCTATGAAAACAATGCAACATTTAGAATAACAACAAGAACAATATAGAAATATCATGTTTTTTTTATTTTTTTTTACTTTTTCAGAGATTTCCCTGGACCTGTTCCACCGATTTTAATGATTTTTGAAGTAGAAATCTTTCCATGAATTTGGTGAATCATTCTCACTAAAAATGATCACTGTAGCTGCACTATTGAGGGCGTGATCGTGACAAGAACAACATAGAAAATTATTTTTTTTTCAAGACTTTTTTAGTTCTTCATTCAAATCTCGGGCCCTAATCGACCGATTTGGACGATTTTAAATAGCAAATTTCTCAGGATGTTAGTGAATCATTTTTATGTCAACGAGTACCCTAGCTGCCGGATTGATGCCGTCATCGTGATTTCCACAGACGGACAGACGGACATCGCTATATCAACTCCGGTTGTTATAAGGATCACAAATATATAAATTTTATGGGGTCCAAAATTTTTTTTCTAATTATTACAAACGGAATGACAAACTTATATATACCCTCTGCACACTGGAGTGGAGGGTATAACAACTCTACAACAGCAACAATGAGTCATATGTTTTTCAAATAGGAAAAAACTGTTTATGTGTTAGTTTCGGTCATTCCCCAGTATGCATTGAAATATTATTTCGCCAATGTTGGAGAAAAGTTAAGTTCTTAAATTGATGTGAAATGTAATTCTCAACTTGGGTTGAACAATTTTTCTCCTTGTTTGCTTTCAACTTGACATCAAGTTGAGACTTAACATTTTTTCCAATCTTTGGGAAACATTTTTACTCTCAATTGGATATCCAACACTTTTCTCCACTTGAGACCAAACATTTTTTCAACTTGAATACGATTTGTGTTAAGTCTGAGATATTATTTAAATATGTCATAAATAATAAATTAAATTAAAAAATGCCAAAAAAGTACAAATAAATCATTGATATATTTTTAATTATTTCTGCTTTTTGTCAAATTTTTCAAAAAATGTACAACTAATTAATTCATTTATTTTTAATTCTAGATTTTAAAAAATGTACATAATATGTACATTTAATGTTAAATATGTACATAGTAATGTTAAATATATAATGAAATTAAATTGAAAATTGAAACATTAAAAAAAGTAATTGTTTTCATTTCTAAAATTAGTATAATATTTTTTAATATGGCAATTCCGTACCTTCCATTTGATACCGATTGGAAATATTTCTTTGCTATCAAGTTGAGAATCACAAATTTCTCAATTTGATAACTATGAAAATCGCCATATAAAAAATGTGCCTTTTAAGTTGAGAAGACTATATTCGAACTATTGAGGGCATTTGAGAATTAACGTTGGAGATTTGAAAAATGTATTTGATCTCAAATGCACCTCAACTTGATAGCAAACAAAAATGTTTAGTGGAACATTTATTGTAGGGTCGTTTGCACACACACAAAAAATAGAAAATAAATTGTCAATAAGCAAAGCAAGTGGCTTCGAAATTCGATGATGCCAGTTAATCATTTTTTGTTCACGCGGAATTTATAATTGGAGGAATTTTTTTCTCGAGAAATGTATTTTCCGTGAGAAAGAAATTCCTTGAGAATATTCATAATTGGGATGAATAACTTTTAATTGGAACTTTTTAGTCAGAATAAATCATAATTCTAGTTAGATATTAGTTAATATTTAATTAGAAAAAATATTGTGGTGGCATATACGCAATTATTGAGGCAGTCACGGAAAAATTAAATGCAAGTCTGTTTTTTTTAATATAACAAAAATGGATTTTCCCTTTAACAAAATATGGCAGAATTCTTTATAAATGAAATGCAAAATGGAAAATCAATTTTGTGCTAATTCTTAACAAAATTAATAAAATATATATATGTATTATATTTATTAATATTTGTAATTTTATTTGACACAATTTCACACACAGTTTTACAGATCAACTGTTTTAATTAGAAAAAATATTTTGGTGGCATCTACGCAATTATTGAGGCAGTCACGGAAAAATTAAATGCAAGTCTGTTTTTTTAATATAACAAAAATGGATTTTCCCTTTAACAAAATATGGCAGAATTCTTTATAAATGAAATGCAAAATGGAAAATCAATTTTGTGCTAATTCTTAACAAAATTAATAATATATATATATATGTATTATTATATTTATTAATATTTGTAATTTTATTTGACACAATTTCACACACAGTTTTACAGATCAACTGTTTTCAACTGATTTAGAAGTTTTCTGTTTTTGAAACAGTAGTGCCAATTTGTAATATTTTGTGATGTAATGAAAATCGCAGAATAATAAGTTAATACACAATAAAAAATATTAAATTTTTAAGTTTTATATACATATTGCAATAAAAAAAACTTTGGTAAATTTACATTGAAGATGGTCAGAAATGAATGAGAAAATATATATAGGCATTTCAGAAAAGCACATTTAATATTAAACTTTATGCACAAAATATATGGGTTTTTGTTGTTTCGAATTTAACTGTGGCTCTAAGTGAAAAGTTTTAGACCGATCGTATATTACATCTTGAGGATCCTCACCTAATATTTTCAAATATATTAAATTCTTTTTAACTCATTTAACCTCATTACGAAAATAGTAAAACAGTAAATATGGAAAATCCACGCACCTCAAAAAATTGTTTTCTATGAAATAAATTAAAGACATTTCATATTATACAATTTTCTTTCAAAAATGTATCAATTATTGCAAATTTGAAATTTGACATATAGTATTTGTACATATATTTGTATAGATTTCGCAGTATGAAAAGAACTATTATTTCTTTATTTAGAATATATGTAAGTATTGCTCGCAAAAAAATGCAACATCATGAATGAAACACATAGACGACTGCTGGCAGCAGCATTTGTAGTCGTATAGTCAGCTACTTGATTTTTCTGAATACGACAGCAACATATAATACAAATGCTTTTTATTTAAATATACAATTACTTTTACTTATTTAAAATGCATTAGTACAACGTAAAAATAAATAAATTAGTTTAACGCCTTTTGATTATTAATGGAATTATAGCCTTTCATTTTGCGATTTTTTTTTTAAACAAAATAAAATATTTCATAGCACTAACTTCTTTTACATATTTTGTTATATTGTCAACACTATTTTTGTTTTGTAGCCAACAAAACACACTTGCAGTTTTTTTTTTTCTATTTGAAGAACATATGACTGCCATTGTTGCTGTTGTAGAGTTGTTTTTTTTTTGATTTTGTTTCGTTAACTCTTTTGTATTAAAGCACCTCCAATATATGTATCCATTTTAGTTTGCAAATTCAGTATATTTATAATTTATTACTTACAGCAAAAAATAATAGAAACAATTTTATCAGTTATGCTTACGAAACTATATAAATAGACTTGAAGTTGGCTGCAAAAGCAGTAGCCTGTGTAAAGAACAAGTTAGCGACATGTAACTGTTACGTAACGTGTCAGCCTTTTTTTCACATGAAAAGTATTGGGACGTTCCGGTTACGTTCGGTAACTGTTTTAAATGATTTTCATGTAAAAAAAAACAACTGACTCGTTACGATTACGGGTAGAAAACATTGACCTTTTATATGTATTATAATGCTATGAATGCATTTATCTTTATTTTATTTTATTTATATATTCTTTTTTTTTTGTATTGTATATTATTTTTTTTTATTATTATTACTATTTCATTTAATTATTTTTTTCTTTAAATAAATTAATACATAAAAATTTGTTTTTTAAATTATTGGTGAACTTTTACTCCCTTTACTTACTGCCTTTATATTAACTGGTAGTGTCTGCTTGTCGACAAAATTTTGGATCGATTTTTAGCCCCTTTCCCGTCAGCCAATCGATCTGAAATTTTGCATGCAGGCTCGTGGCAATGACAGAAATGATCTAACAAATTTTTTTAGTGATGCCAAAACAATGGAAACTTTTAAAATTTTCTACCAGAGTTCACAAAAAAATGTACAAAGGGTTTGTTTTTATTATATTATTACCACAACGACCACAAAAACAACAAGTCCAGCTATGACAACAATGCAACATTTAGAATAACAACAGGAACAATATGGAAACATCATGTTTTTCATTTTTTTTTTAATTTTTCATAGATTTACCTGGACCTGTTCCACCGATTTTAATGATTTTTGAAGTAGAAATCTTCCCATGAATTTGGTGAATCATTCTCACTAAAAATTATCACCCTAGCTATCCTATTGAGGGCGTGATCGTGACAAGAACAACATAGAAAATTATATTTTTTCAAGACTTTTTTTAGTTCTTCATTCAAATCTCGGGCCCTAATTGACCGATTTGGACGATTTTAAATAGCAAACTTTTCAGGATGTTAATGAATCATTTTTTATGCCAACGAGCACCCTAGCTGCCCGATTGATGCCGTCATCGTGATTTCCACAGACGGACAGACGGACAGACGGACAGACGGACAGACGGACAGACGGACATCGCTATATCAACTCCGGTTGTTATAAGGATCACAAATATATATATTTTATGGGGTCCAAATTTTTTTTTCTAATTATTACAAACGGAATGACAAACTTATATATACCCTCTGCACACTGGAGTGGAGGGTATAAAAAGGGGGGTAAAAGAAAGTATAAAAGTATAGTACCGGGGAAGAGGCAAAAATAATGCTGTTGGAATAGTACCCAAAACCAACCGGTGGAAGCAAAGATGGTAATGAAAGGTGAGTAAAACTATAGGGTTAACAAAAATTTTTTTTTATTTAGGTTACCATGGTAGAATTAGTTTTTCTGTTTGAAATCTAAGAGAAAGGGTTTAAGGGTAGATAACACCTACCTACCCAATTTATTGTTGCGACAACCACACTTAGTACGTGGAGTATACAATTCTTACTTCGGGTCCCCAAAATTTAAGGTTTTTTGTTTTATTTCTTCGACTGGTATGAATTTTTTTTTTTGTATGTCTGTCCCATATCCGCCAGTTCTATCGGCAAGAACCACCCCATCCGGCGAGCTTAGTCGCGCTAAACGCCAGCATACCAGGACCGTTGATAGTCCGGCCAAATCTTTTTTCAAAAGTTTATTAAACTTATCTGTTTTTCAGGACAGTCGCTACACTTGCATGAATAATAATTATAAGTACGAAAAACATAGTATTAGAAAAACAACAACAAACAGAACCAAGAACAGAAGATTAAAAAAATAAAAACCCTAATTTTCATATCAGAATCAGAACCATTGCGCAAATGTTCAGCAGATTCATTTTGCAAAAACTTACAAATTTGACAGCAAAAAATGCTACATTTTTCTGTAGACTATTAGCTAATATTACTGACGTTTTTTAAGTGGAAATATTCTTTGAGTGTAAACCAATTTGCAAATTTTTTAATTTTTAATTTTTCAGTAGCAATAGCAAAATTTCCAGTTGATTTTATTTTTTTTTTAGTGTTAACATTAAAAAAAAAATCCAAATATGACATTTTTAATAAATGAAAAAATAAAATAAAAACACATATTTCACGCTAAAAGTTTGAAAAAATGAAAAGTTTAACTTTGACCTAGAATTTCTTAAAAAGTACTCAATCAGTTTTAATGAAATTGAAACAGACTGAAATTCAACTAAATATCCACCCACTAGATAAATAATTACTAAAATATTTTGATCGGTTCAAAAGTTACAGAATTTTGGCCAATGAAAAACAATTTTCGGCCTCGACGTGTCGAATGAAAGGATATTATGCTACATTGATACGAAGAATGCGTTTAACAGATGTTGAAACATTTAAAAACTTTCAGCACATGGATCCGCAGAGTTTTGATGAACTGCTTGTATGTTTGGCACCACATTTGAGAAATAAACCCAACCGAACCGAGGAGGAAATTACACCAGGTGAACGTTTGGCCGTCACTTTAAGGTAAACTTGTGGAATATAATACAATATTGTTCTGATACATTTCTATTTGTAGATATTTAGCAAGCGGCGACAGCATTAAATCAGTTGGGTTTTATGGCTTTCGAATTGGCGCGTCAACCACGTCAAACATAATTCGAGAAAATGCCAACTTATTTGGGATAATCTAAAATTTGTATTTCCAACACCATCAGAAAATATGTGGAATGACATAGCGCAACAGTTTTTGCAAAAGTAGGATTTTCCACACTGTTTGGGTGCGATAGACGGAAAGCATGTAGTTGTACAGGTAAATAAACATGGAATGTGTATACAAATTACTACATTAATTTCATTTCAATTACAAGCTTTTCCAAACCACAATTCCCTTACATATAATTACAAGCATACACACAGCTTGTTGTTGATGGCAATAGCAGATGCTGATTAAAATTTATCATGGTTGATATTGGTGCATTAGGGCACAATAGTAATGGTGGTGTTTTTAAAACTTCTAAACCAAACCACTATCGAAAACAGGTGATATTTTACCATGTGGCTGATTAAGCTTTTCCGCTGCGGACAAACATAATGCGCCCTTATCCTGGCCGTAATGCGTCTAATTTGCCTGCTAACGAAACAAAATTCAACTGTCAATTGTCACGCGCCCGCAGAGCGGTTGAAGATGCCTTCGGGGTTTTAGCCAACTGTTTTAGAATTTACCGCAAACCGATCATTGCGAGCAAGGAAACAGTGAAGAATAAAATAAAGGTCACAGTTTGCGTTCATAATTGGCTTCGCGAAAAATTACCTGCTGACAATTGTTATTCAGACGACCAGGAAAAAGCAGTGCATAATCAAAACTTGCTGCAAATCAGATCAATGCGTCAGAATCGCGCTAATTAAAACAAACTATTTATCACAAAAGCAATTTAATACGTTCATTTAATTATTATTTTTTAAATTTCTTTTCCGCAATTAAATTAATATTACTGGTTTAAATTTTTCTTTCGTATCCGGATCTACACTTTCCATTTTCTGCTCAAAATATAAATAGAAATCGTCAGAGCTTCTCTGAGGATTTGATGGAGTTTTACAGCTTTCCACTAGTTGCTCTATTCGTTTCGATACGAAGCTGCTTCCCAAGTCAATGTGTGTCTCCTTCCTCTTCGGTGGCGGTGAAGTGATTGGTTTACTAGTGTCCACATCTGCTGCAATGTCATCAAACAATTGTTGTAAGTCCTCTGTGTTTTTGTCTGTGTAATTGCTTGTCCTTGGTCTTTTAATGTATATAATGGGTGAAATGAACAAAATAAATAAATGAAATCATTTTATTTATACTCACTCATCGTCATCAAAAAATGAATTTATGAACGACATTTCGTACACTGCCACTTGGTGCATTTGCTTTTGCCTGCGTCATTTTATATTATATTATTGTGCGCTTCCAAAGGCCTTGCACATCTTTACGTGAAAACAAGCCAGTTTTACAAATAATTCTTTAGATTTTTTGTTTGTATTAACTTAAGAGCCATTGCAATCTCTGCCCATAAAATTTGTTTTATTTTGTTGTTTTTGTAATGCATGTTCTGTAGGTCGTACAACACACCGTAAATGCAGGTAAAAATCAGGTAACCAGTCAAACCAGTATATATTGAATTTAAACAACTTACCTTGTTCCGCCATTTCGCACATATGATGGCATCACAGAGATGCCAAAGCACCACATAAAAAATGAAGTGAGGAAGTGGAGGATCTAAAGGGAAAATCGTTGGGCATTTTTCATGCCAAAGATCTCAAGCAATGATCGAAAGAATTATTTATCTGTGGTTACTAATTCGGAAGAACCGGCCAATGGAAGTCGTGGATTTACACGTGCACCCCCCGAGTCCCTCTGATTACAGAAGGGATAAGGGGTGGTTGAAGCATCAGGTTTAGATATCTGGACCCTGGGGCCCTTTATGCCCAGAGGACATATCGAAGTTCGTCTTCCCACTGAATAGAAGCGACCTTTGCCTTCCACGCGTACAAAAATTTGTTTTAATAATCTTAGGATTATTGTGCCAACACTGTGGCGGTTGAAAAACAACCACAGGGTTGGCGATAAGTTCGCTTTTATGCAACTTAGCCTCCCGGGCATACAAGTGTTTTGTCATGATACTATACCAGCGCCCGTAGCATATCAGGAGGATAAGCTTACAGGGCTGAGTATCCTTTTTATCTTCAGTTTGTCAAGGCCACACAGGGTGGCCAACAGCCAAACCTGTGATCCCGGAAGAGCTCTAAGGGGGAGCCCAATAATGTTTGGGGAACCCTGGAGTTCGGAAAGGCTCGCAGAGGAGGGATTTACCTTCACTGGTATACTCGCAGGGGCGGGTTATAACCTATGTACGAATCGTCCTCGGACGATAAGAGATTTCTAACGGAGTATGGTTTCTACCGCGTAGTAAGCCAAGTCAACAGGACCCAGACTTCGGCTGCTTTAAAAGGACGGTTATTTCTTTATTATTTTATTTTTTCTTTGGCATCATATAGATTCCCACTGGGGACTTCACAGGAATTAATTTCCTATTACCTAACGGTAAGGCAGGATGGTGGGGTTTGTCATGGCCACCTTAGGAATGTTTAGGGTTGCATTCTAATGCACCTTTGACTTCTCTTCTTCTTATTTAATTCATTCAGGCTGCATTGGAATGCAGCTCTAAAAAATTGATAAGAGCAACACTGCACATGTTTTTTTTTTGTTTGTTTTTGACGAAGGAACGAAGAACATGGCGACTGGCGTGGGTTGATGGCGTGTGATGAAGGAGGTTATAAAAGGAGTTTTTTTTGGAGGTAAGCGTTCTTCTTTTTTCTTCTGCGGTTTTTTGGGTGTGGACGTTGAGACGACGAGGCAGCCTACGCGACAAAAAATATTCCTGTGCAACAAAAATAAAAAGAAAAAGCAGAAAGAAAAGTGTTTTCTTTTTAATTGCATGCAATTTAAATCAAGAACAAAGTGTTGAACAGCGAAGGCGTGGTGTAAAAGTTTTATTTTGCGGTTCGTTCTTTTGGATGAGTACAGTTTAATAAAAAGGGAAAAAGCGTGAAAAAAAGTCAGGGTCTGATTTTAATCTTTGACGTGTTGAAGTTTCCAGATCAAACATCTGAACCAACGGAATGCCATGCACCACCTTTAAAACACATCCCGCAACAACAACAACCATAACTTTCGCCGAAACACAGTTAACCTCATCCGAATCCATAAGCTACACACCAACAATAAGAACAAACAGATACAACAACAACTCCAATATAAGCAAAATTAACCTCAAAAACAACCCTAACATCAGAGACAACGACAACAATAGTAGCAACAGCAACAACAATCATCCAGCAAAACGTCCAACCATAACAATAATAACGACGATCATTCAACCACAACAACAATAACCACAATAATCCAGGCAAAATCTTCAACCACAACAACAATAACAACAATCATCCAGGCAAACTCTTCAATCACAACGACAATAACAACGGTCATCCAACAACAACAACAATAATAGCAATCATCCCGGCAAGACCTCCAACAGCAACAACAGCAAACAAAACAGGTACTCTGTATCGTAGTCTATATATATGTTTTCTTTTTACTCCCTGGTTGGACAGACTACTGGCGACAGACGTCAATCGACGCACGATAGACGGCTGTAGACTTGACCGACTGACTACCTATATATATATATATTCCCGAGCCGAATTTTATGAATATCAAAAAAGGAAGAAGGGTGAAACTACATATTTTTTTATTGACATTTGGGTAAAACTGGGAAGCCAAACGACGCTTTCGCTGTCAGAGCAATTCCCTAAAAAGAAAAATGATTATTTTTGATATCCTCCGAAAATAATAATAAAATCAACGTATGGAGTTGCGAGTTTTTTTTTGCTCGACAGTAAGGGCCGCGGTTGCTCCTCCCCAGTAGTAAATAAATCTTAGTTATACGTATGTATATATATATATATAGTTATTGATGTAGAAAAAATTAATTATTTTATGGTATACAATAGTCCGATACCTTTTTGTTCTTTTTATATATATATTTTCCCCGCTAGCTTATTTATGTATGAAAACAAAAAACAGGCAGAAATATTTATTTTATATTAAAATAAAAATATGTTGGTGACCAAAAATTGAAAAGAAAGTGTGAAAAGGACCAAGGTCCGATATATTTTTGTTTTATTTAGGGTTACTATATATATTTAGAAAGTGTTGTGTGGACGTTCCCAAATTAAACAATAGGCGACAGACGGACAGGGGTAAAAGAAAGTAAAAAAGTATAGTACCGGGGAAGAAGCAAAAATTATGCTGTTGGAATAGTACCCAAAACCAACCGACGGAAGCAAAGATGGTAATGACAGGTGAGTAAAACTATAGGGGTAACTAAAAATTTTTTTATACGTAGGTTACCATGGTAGAGTTAGTTTTTCTGTTTGAAATCTAAGAGGAAGGGTTTATAACACCTACCTACCCAATTTATTGTTGCGACAACCACACTTAGTACGTGCAGTATGCAATATTTACTTCGTGTCCCCAAAATTTAAAGTTTTTTTGTTTTATTTCTTCGACTGGTACGAAATTTTTTTTTTTTTTTGTATGTCTGTCCCATATCCGCCAGTTCTATCGGCAAGAACCACCCCATCCGGCGAGCTTAGTCGCGCTAAACGCCAGCATACCAGCACCGTTGATAGTCTGGCCACATCTTTTTTCAAAAGTTTATTAAACTTATCTGTTATTCAGGATAGTTGCTTCAAAAATGACGCCCAAAGTGGGGCACAACGTAAAATCACTATTTTAAATTTTCAAGTTTCAAAAAACAATCTTTTTCTAATTTTCTATTATGCCGACAGTAAAATATAAGTCCCATTAGAGAATACCGAGGAGTCCTCAACGAGTAGCGACATTAATACAGTCGACATAATGGTTAAAGAAAGAAAGGTGTTTTTATTTGTTTTTTTTTTATTAAAACTATTCTTTTTAATAAGCTTTTTGACGATCTTTAAGAACTGACGCTTGCAAAATTGAATGTAAGTCCTACAAAACTGTACCACAGAGTATCTATGTAGTTGCGACATTCGTACTGAGCAAGGGTAGCTCGGCGAGTACAGCAAAGTTTTGTTATCAAATGAAAGCTGGATATTAGGCCATTTGTAAAACAGATAGAAAAAGGGTTTATTTAGAATACTGGTTTTGGCAAAATAATCCACTTCTTTTGGGGAAAAATATTCGATAATAATTTTAATAAACAGCTACGTTTGGTTGGGGTTAGTTCTGATGCTATTTCGGCCACTTAACCAACGCCAGGCGCTGTTCCCAAAGAAGCAAAATGCTAAAGTATGCTCTCGGAAAACAATTAGTAAATATTATTCACCATTTCTTTTAAGCACTTAAAGCGCATATATGTGAACTCTTACAAGTTCATATGATTAGTTTTCTCACCACCTATAATTGCCATCTGAAAAGCTACCACCGATCATTAATATATTACTGTAAATTTTTTTATATATATTGTTTTTAAATTTTTAATTTATTGGAAAACAATTTTTTTTTGTGTAGAATTACCGTTACAGTTAAGTTACACTTAACTAGGCGTTTGATTATGTTTCGTTTCCTCATTGGCTTTACGAATTTTCGCGAAAATTTCTTAAGACTTAATAATTAGGTCAGTGTAGCATAATTACATTCATAAAGTGGACGATAACTTTATTTGATCACTAATAAATGTTGTTGTCCAAAATATGTGCAATCACAAACATTCGCTGACACGATAAAACTACATTTAAGTTCATTGGCCATACGCTGTACCATGAACCGTTAATGTATAAACAATTATCGATACAGCGAGGGTATTGTGCAATGATAACTCATTCCATACCACGCAATTATTGTTGCGTGTTTTCTTGATTTCCGCTGTGTTATGAATTCGGAGTATAACACAGAAATCATATGTATGTCATTATGTGTATTTGTTTGTAGGTATTTTTTATACACTATCCAATCAAGCTATGTAAACAAACGAATAATATAAAGAAATGAAATAATAAAGAACAATCAATAATTAATAAACATCCAACAATAGTGGTGGTTTTATTTTAACGTTGGTTGAATTTCTTTAATTTAAATACTTTTCATTTATATGGCGATCCTGCCAGGAGCACGTATAATAAAGTGAAAAAATAAGAATAATATAATATTAAATTAATTATCATTGGAAACGTTTTATGAACCAAAGTGTCGATATTCATAAAACTACAAAAATTTCACCATTTAAAAACGTTCCGTGATCGTGACACTTGTATTTAAACTCCTGTTTAAAATAAAAATTAAAAGGTTATGGTTAATAGAGACATAAAATTTGAATCAGTGAGAAAGAAAATTTAATATAAAAATTTTTAAAAAAAAAAAAAAAAAACAAAATAAATAAATTCTCTATAAATGTGTTAAAAATATTTCGTAAAAATATTAATATATCATTGAAACGTAAACAGAGGAAACAGGTGTGGCCAAAACACCTGCAACAGCAGCAACAAAAACATCTGTGCTTTATCCTGCAAGAGCGGCCAGAACTATGCCATCAGTGCTTTATCCTGCAAGAGCGGCCAGAACTATGCCATCAGTGCTTTATCCTGCAAGAGTGGCCAGAGCTATGCCATTTTATGAATTTTTTTGCAAGAGCGGCCAGAACTATGCCATCACTGTTTTATCCTGCAAGAGCGACCAGAACTATGCCATATTATGAATTTTATAATATTTTTTTATTAAAAACGGAAGATCGCAACCACAAGTGCTGCAATCAACCTGAAATTTTTTATTTAAGCTAGGAATATCGCGGCCACAAGTGCTGCAATCAACCTGAAAAGTTTTTTTTTCTTTCTAATTAAACAAGGGAGATCGCGGCCACGAGTGCTGCAATCGACCAATAAGCAAAATATTCTGAATTTCTATAAAAAAAAAATGAAAAAAAAGAAGAAATTTTTTTTTTTAACTGATAATTTTTTAAAAATAATGAAAGTATAAAATTTTAGGTATTAATTTCAACTTGGGTCTTGTCTTAATTTTTTAGTAAACATTATAAGCGACTATATTTTAAGATATGTTTAAGTCAATCATAGTAGTTTTTCTTTTTCCTAACATTAAAATTTATACATTATACTTAGAATCATAATTAAATTCCTTTCATTAAATATTAATAACTTTAAATATTCATAATACTTATACAGATAAGGAGATACTTTTAAATTTTGAAATTTTGACAACAGAAATATATATATTAGGCCGGGTCGATTTGTGGGGAGGCAAAAAAATCGCTTTGTCATTCCGTTTGTAATAATTAGAAAAAAAATTTTGGACCCCATAAAATATATATATTTGTGATCCTTATAACAACCGGAGTTGATATAGCGATGTCCGTCTGTCCGTCTGTGGAAATCACGATGGCGGCATCAATCGGGCAGCTTGGGTGCTCGCTGACATAAAAAATGGTTCATTAATATCCTGAAAAGTTTGCTATTTAAAATCGTCCAAATCGGTCGATTAGGGCCCGAGATTTGAATGAAGAACTAAAAAAAGTCTTGAAAAAATATAATTTTCTATGTTGTTCTTGTCACGATCACGCCCTCAATAGGATAGCTAAGGTGATCATTTTTAGTGAGAATGATTCTCCAAATTCATGGGAAGGTTTCCGTTTCAAAAATCATTAAAATCGGTGGAACAGGTCCAGGGAAATTTATGAAAAATTAAAAAAAAAATGAAAAATATGATGTTTCTATAGTGTTCTTGTTGTTATTCTAAATTTTATGTTGTTGTCATAGCTGAACTTGTTGTTTTTGTGGTCGTTGTGGTAATAATATAATAAAAACTAACCCTTTGTACATTTTTTTTATCAACTCTGGTAGAAAAATTTAAAAGTTTCCATTGTTTTGGCATCACTAAAAAAATTTACTAGATCATTTCTGTCATTGCCACGAGCCTGCCTGCAAAATTTCAGATCGAATGGGTCACGGGAAAGCGGTTAAAATCGATCCAAAAATTTTTCGACAAGCAGACACTACGAGTTAATATAAAGGGAGTAAAAATTCACCAGCATCTAAAGCAAATAATGCTAAAATACCTAGTTGTTAATAAAAAAAAAACAATGTAAATTTAGCAAAAAAAAAATTTTATGTAATAATTTATTTAAAGAGAAAAACACAAAAATAACGTTTGATGTTGTATTTTTTGTGTGTAATATTTACATATACATACATACACATATTAAATAATACAAATAATATACATATATTCTATATATTTATATCCATAATAACTGCATGTTAGAAATAAATCGGTATATTATTTTATTTACATAAAATTCTGCAATATTTTGTTGTGGGAAAAATACATTTCTTTTGCATTAACAGAGTGTCACTTCATTTTGCTCAGCGTGACTATGCCACAGTAGATGGCGCCACAATTTTTGTTCTAATTAGCTTTGCAATAGTTATTTCTATTTTAACATGAATGTCAATATTTTCAAATAGATATTATACATAACAATGTTAAGAGTATACACGGGCTGGTCTTTTATTTCATACGTTTTTTTATTTTTCTTTTACAAATATGAACATAAGTTTGGCATATTAACTTTTTGTTGTCTTTACAAAATAGAGTTACCGAGTTATCAAGGAGTTTTTTGCTTTCAAAAAAGTTCTACATAGTTATATACAATTATTATTCTGCTTTACCTACAAAATATCTGATTGCGATTACATCTAATTTTTAAAAATTGTTTATAATTACTATAATTATAATTTAAGAAAATATCAATTCTAAAAACTGGAATTAAAATTTCCAATTATAAATTTGAAAATATTAACTGAATTTCAGAAAATCATATCAAAACGTCGGAAATAATAATTTTAAATTTAGAAGACATCAATTGCATCTTTAATATACATATAAATTTTATTCGTTAAACACAAATTGAAATTCCAAAAAAAACACCAAATATGTTTACATTTAAAAAATGTTTACATTAAAAAAAAAATATTGACATTCAGGAGAAATTAATAGCTTTTCAGTAACTTATTTTAACGATTGTCGAATCGTTAAAAAAGAAAAGCAAAATTATCAGTAAAATTTTTAAACGATTTCGCTATTGTTAAAGTCAGCTGTTGTTGTTATCTAAACGACAACCATTTTTGTGTTGTTTATTCAATCGATAAAAACTTAAATTTTTAGGTTGAAATGTCATACATAAATAAAAATCATAAAATAGTGAAAATATTTTGCTTCTATTAAAAAACTTTTTTATATAAATAAAAAAATTAAATAGCATATTCAATTCATTATTTAATTTTCAAATAAATAAACAGAAATATTAGTAAAAAAAATAGAGATATTAAACATAAACATAAAATCATCCTGTCAAACACGAAGTAATTTGTTTAAATCATTATCAAATTAATTTAACAAAATTTATATGAAACTGTTAAAAATACGTAAATTTTAATCTCCAAATAATAATGATTTAAACTTTAAAATTTTAAATAAAATTAGTTTAACAGAATTTAATTTTAAAAATTTTTAATAAAAATAATTTAATAAAATCATATATATGTACTAATTACTAAATTATCATACAGAATGATAAAATCATTTTAATTAAAAAGGGAGGTGGCATAGCCATCCCATGGAAATATAATTATATCATTTTTTTGGAATTAAATTATTTTGAAACATAATAAAGTTAAATCATTTATTTGTAATTAAATAATTTTTAATAATAATAAAATCAAATCATTTATATGTGATTAAATAACTTTTAAATATGATATAATTAAATCATTTTTCATAGTTAAAATAATTTGAAATTAACATAATAATAATTTTACAACATCCATTTAAACTTCAATAATAATAATGTCATAGCCACCCCATTAGAAAATAATTAAATCATTTATTTGTAATTTTGAAATATAATATAATCATTTAATTATTAAATAATTTAAAACAAATTTCAATTAAATAATCTTGAAATATATAATAACATAAATATTAATTTAATTTTACTACGTCAATTTAAATTTCAAATATATGTTCACTAAACAATCTTGTTATTCTACTACATAAAGTTAAATTTTAATTGAAAACCAATAATGGTAATTAAATAATCATATTGCAGTTATTTCTAAGCACAACAATGAAAATATTTATTTTTAAAAAGGAACCAGACATGCCAATAATCAGAGACTAGATTTAAATTAAAATACTTAGTTCTAATTTTAATATCTATTTAATTTTAGTAACAAATCAAAGAAAGAAAAAATTTCACAAGCATGTTAATTTATATATCATTATCATGTTAATATATGTTTAACTCCTGAATGTCTTAAGTACAGAAATCCAGAAAACACAACAACTAATTTTATGAATGACAATATCATTCAAATTAAAAAGGGAGGTGTAGCATAATTGCATTCATAAAGTGGACGATAACTTTATTTGATCACTAATAAATGTTGTTGTCCAAAATATGTGCAATCACAAACATTCGCTGACACGATAAAAACTACATTTAAGTTCATTGGCCATACGCTGTACTATGAACCGTTAATGTATAAACAATTGTCGATACAGCGAAGGTATTGTGTAATGACGCCTCATGCCATACCACGCAATTGTTGTAGCGTGTTTTCTTGATGTCTGCTGTGTTATGAATTCGGAGTATAACACACAGAAATCATATTTATGTCATTATGTGTATTTCTTTGTAGGTATTTTTTATACACTATCCAATCAAACTATGTAAACAAATGAATAATATAAAGAAATGAAATAATAAAGAACAATCGATGATTAATTAACATCCAACAATAGTGGTGGTTTTATTGTAACGTTGGTTGAATTTCTTTAATTTAAATACTTTTCATTTATATCAGTTTGATGAACTATTATCAAACTTAAATTTGGATATTATTATCAAACCTAATACATTCGAGATTGTTATAAAACTTTGGTTTGTTTTTTTTTTTTTGACTTAAACGTTTGGAGAATCTTGATAAAACTGGGGTTTTTGGATTTTCCTTCTTCCTTTTTTGTTAGACCCAATAGGTTGTGAATTTTCGGGTAAAGCTTAAAAGGTTAAACATTTTTGGGGATTGAAAATTCTCAAGAATTCTTTTTATTGTGGTAGAAATTAATTTTTTGATTTGTTGTTTTGACATTATTAACATTATTGTATTGACAGAATTAAAAATTTGAAATTTTTGTTTCGAGTATTTATAAGAAACATAATAGATGTTTAGTTTTTACAAAGTTTAATTACTTGGAGGAATTTTATAAAATTTAGAAGTAATATTTTTTCGACCAAACTGGAGAGTTTAAGAGGTTTTAGAACCTGGAACTTTGGAGTATTTTAGTAAAGTTTACGGGTTTAAAAATTTTTTTTTTTTATTAATCATTCGGATGGACCTAAAAGTGCTGAGGAATTGAATAGAGAAATTTCTTGAATTCCTTTTAGACGTAAATAGCTTTAGCAATTTTCATGGATTTTACACAAAAAAAAACAACGTCAATAGGTTTAGTAAATTTGTGAATGACTCATAGAATATAGTGTAAGGCATTTGTATACAAGCAAATTTTTGAATTAAAGTTAAAATAAAACAAATAAAAATAGGCTTAATAAGTTTAAGATTTATTTTCTGTTGAAGCAATAGTTTCGAGATTTGTTTGTAAGACTCAGGAATTTTAAGGTCTAATATAAAATTTGGTAGTTTTTAGATTGTCCTTTTTATGATCCTGGGGGATTGTATAGAACTAAATACCATCTACAGAAATTTTTTTTAAAACGTGCTAGTTATAAGTTTGAGCTTTTATTCCAGGATTTGTTTTTTAGCTTGATAGTGTTAAGAAATTCCATAGAAGGATAACATTTTTGAGAATTTTTATAAAATTTGAAAGTCATAAGATGTAGTTGATAAAGGCCAGCTTGGAGATTTTTTTTTGTGTGGGACTTGAATATAAAATTTAATGGTTTTGAAGTTTCTTTTTGTTAAATAAAAGTTTTAAGAATTTTTAATGAACGTAAAAGTTTTGAAATTCTTATAAAACTTAAAGACTGTGAAAACCGTTATAATGTTTATAAGTTTTGAAGAAGTTTAAGATTGTTTATAAAACTTGACATCTAAGTATAAATAATAAATATTTTAGTTTTTGGTTGAAAAGCTATCCGGTATTAGTGGTATCACTGTCCACGGCAGTGTTGTTGTTTCTCTGTTTTTTTTTTTGTATTTGGTTTGCTGACATTTTCGCTCCGGTAACGGTAGGACTACGTTAATCTCAGATTATTGGTTGAGGGTAATAGAGCAGTTGCGATTGGGAATGGTTCGAACCCGTTCCGAAAGGAAGAAATTTCTAGCTGAAGGAATAAATAGAAGCATAAATATGAAAAACGAAACAACTAACACGAGGGTATATACAACCGGATCTGATTCGATAACCATAATGTCGGGTGTTCAAGCTCCAGAGGTGTTTACAACAGCTACTACAACGGTTTCATCGATTGCACCTTCGGTGCAAGAATTCTTGACATTGGCCCAGGATCGGTCGGTTAGGCCTAACGAATCTAATTTGTCCAATAGCTCAATTACGTCACCGGAATACAGCAACATTACGGTCCGGAATGTACGACAGGAATATCGTCAAAATAGACCCAATGAGCAGAGCAACCAGGTTTTCAAGGCAGAACGGTGGAGTTTCAAAAACCCATGGAGGACATGCGAAGGATGATACAGGATTTGAAGCATTCACTTAGCCGCAGTGGAGGCTCTCAGGAGAACCGCCAAGAAAATATTTCGGGGCCTCAGTCAAGACCAACTGGACCATCGCAGGGTCACAACCCTGGAGTGCTCCCGATTGCCATTATAGTCATCAACAGCGTAGTGTCGTACACATCGAGGAAGTTTTTACGTCATAACAACAATATGCTGCTGTGGGACAAAACCCACAACTAAACAATATACCGACAGCCAAAATTTCAGCATCCTCGAGGTGTTCGGCAACAGCCACAACTCTATACAGGATATATTCAGCAACCAGCAATACCTCCACAGCAAAGACAGACACCACAAAATCGTTATAGTCTACCACCACCACCAGGTAGGATGTACGAGCCATCACCCTATTTACCACCACCAGCTTCGAATTTTCAGCATGAAGCCCTACATAAAATAGATGTATCCAAGTTGTGAGGATCAAAATCGGGACTCATTTTGACCCACACTAATATGATCATACTCATTACTTCACCATGTATGTGTACCTATTAAGTTTATTATCATATTAAATTTATTATCATATTAAATTTATTATCATATTAAATTTATTACCATATTAAATTTATTAGTTTATAAGGACATACTTATATTCCTAACTAGTAAGTTATGTATAACACTTAAGCATTACAATGGTTAAATTAACATGTATATGTATATAGCGTCCCCTAACGTCAATAAGCTGACATTAAAAAAATTTAACAGCAAAGACTTCACCCAACCTAGAGTTGTACGAATAATCTACGGTCATCTACAAGTACGAACTAAAACAACTGTGTGACGCTAGAAATTGAAACGTCAGCTTATGTTGATTGGTCAATGAGGTTCGTAACATACACGTATACATGTGCGTGTGTTTCACAACTCATTTCTGCGGGTATAAAAGGCCGAACAACAGACAAACAGAGATCAGTCATCGTGTAGCTGTTGAGGTTAGACTGTTAGAGGACAGCTTACTACATTAAGATATTTCGGTGGAAATTATTATCCCTGGTTAAAAGCATAATCCGATAGCGGTCGTTTATGTGGGAGACTGGGAATAACCAAAACAAATTTGATAGTGGTCATTTGCTTTAGGTTTCCATGCATGTAACTAAATGTAAACCTCAGTACATTTTATTTGTCGTGGTATTAAATTCGTATAATATCTGTAGTTCATTATTGTATTTGTTTTAAAATAAATAAATTTTATAACGTTTTCATAAAAAATATCGAGTGTCCGTCTTTCTTCAACATTTCGAAACCGGCAGTTCAACACATCGGACGTGTCCGTCCTCCAGCTCTTCAATCAACAGAAATTCAACATAGTAAACGTGTCCGTCCTTCCGCACAAATCTACTGGTGCGTCCGTCCTTCTTCAATAATTCGATACCGGCAGAGCAACACATTGGACGTGTCCGTCCGTCCCAGCTATTCATCGACCGCAACATCACACATCAAACGTGTCCGTCCTTCCGCAGAAATCTACTAGTGTGTCCGTCTTTCTTCGACAATTCGATACCAACAGCTCAACACGGTGGACGTGACCGTCCATTCCTGCTATTCATCGACGGCAACTTAACTTCATAAACGTGTCCGTCCTTCTGCACTAATTATACACCGTCTGTCCTTCCATGCCAAACATCGAGTGATTTTTAAATTTTCTGTTAACGACCCTGGACAAGGCTGAGCTTACCCAGGGTAAGGCAAAATTGCGTCATTACAAAGTAGGGGATAAAGTTTGATGGAACTGCTAGGACTATGAGTGCCGCAAATTGTATCTTTCGAGTAGATGTACTCCGACTAGATTACAACTGTACCTTCAACGACATTCGTCGTAGTTTTCACCATCCGTGAGAAGGGCAGGCTCTTAATTGGTATTGGAATGAGAGAAAGTTGACGCCAGTAAACTCATGGGAGGATTTGAAAACTTAATTTTTACAACAATACAGACGTTATGAAAATGAATTTCAAATTCAGAAAAAGATTCTGGATCGTCGCCAATTGCCACAAGAGAGCTTCGAAGACTTTTACACCACAATTAATAAACTGAGAAACCAGCAGCGAGTTCCATATACCGAAAGAGACCTGGTAGAAATAATGAAAGGAAATTTGAAACCATCGCTAGTCCATTTATTATTTCCGGTACGAATGGAAGGACTAAACCATTCCTGTCAGGAAGTGAAAAGGGCAAAAAATCTTTTAGCAGGTCAAAGGCAACCATACCAACAACGGCCATACATGCAACAACGGGTTCATGAGATATCCTATGATGAGGAAGCGTTGCCCATAAATGATTTAGAAGTAGAGGAAGTGGCGGCAAGCAGTAAAGACACGTATTGGAATTGTCGTCAGGCAGGACACAGCTTTGTAGATTTTCCATCACCAACTCGCAGGATTTTTTGTTTTAAATGTGGAAGGGATAACGTGGTTACGCTGAAGTGTCCAAAATGTCAGGAAAACTTGCCAAAGAACCTGTTTCACACTGGGGAGACACGTTCGACACCAACCTAAACCCAGTAGTTGGATAAAACAATGAGAAAATTGAATTAGACGTAAAACCAATTACTATATTAATGAATTCAGATAGGTTAGATAATAGTATAGGAAGTAAGCGAAAACTTAGGATTATTAAACCACTACATTTACGAATAAAAGAATATAAGGAAGCGAGAACTAGAGTTTTTGGTGAAGTTTCGAACAAAATAAAAAAGGCTAGGGAAAGGTACAAGAGACGGAAGCGAATTCGACAAGAAATAGCGTCGGCAACATTGTTTGAGGGAAAAGACATGCGGTTTTACACAAGGCTAAACATAAATGGCTAGGATATTGAAGGTTTACTCGATAGTGGAGCCACAGGTAAACAGGTAACGGTTTAGGCAAAAATGGTATTGAGTTTGTAGATAAAGCCCAGCTAGAAATACACCCTTTTTCTTCGGTAATCAAAACCGCGGACGGTAGTAGTCATAAAATTGTAGGCCGAATGCGGGATAGAGTATCCTTCAACAAATACAATGATTGGCTATTCCTTTATTTAGTGCCGACATTGAACCGGGAACTCTTCTTGGGAGTAAGCTTTATGAAAAACTTCGGTTTGTTTGCCAACATTGATAGTCTAACCACCAATGGAGTTAGTTTATGCGAAGAAGCCGAACGGCGAGACGGTAAGATTCAGATGCAAATGCTTCCACCATATCAGCGACAACAACTGGATGACGTTATAGGAAGATTTCCTTGCTATAGCAAGAAGGGATTGGGAAAAAAGCATCTTGGGATGCACACAACCGACACCCGTGACGCAACGCCAGTAAAGGACAGACATTATCCGGTCTCGCCGGCTGTGCAAAAATTAATGTATGTGGAGTTGGATAGGATGCTTGACCTTGGGGTCATTGAGCCAAGCGAAAGTCCTTGGAGTCATCCTGTCACATTGGTCCGTAAGGGCGAGAAAAATCGTTTATGTTTGGATGCTCGCAAGCTCAATGCTCTCACGGTCAGGGATGACTATACCCTCCCACACATCGTTTAGGTGACACTTTTTATATTTCAAGCGTAGACTTGAAAGACGCTTTCTGTCAGATCCCCTTGGATCAAGCCAGTAGAGAAAAAACTGCTTTTACGGTGCTGGGAAGATCGCTTTATCATTTTACCGTTATTCCCTTTGGGTTGTGCAACGCTGCTCAAAGGTTATGTCGGCTAATGGATAAAGTGATGCCTGCGGCACTCCGTGATTGGATTTTTTGTCTCCTTAGATGATCTTTTGGTGGTATCTCCAGACTTCGACACTCACTTAGAGTTGCTGAGCAGTGTGTCTGATTGTTTACAAAAAGCGGGTTTAAAAATAAATGTGGACAACTCTAAGTTTTGTTTTAATGATTTGCATTATTTAGGCTACATTGTGGGTGGAGGAAAGCTCAGACCGGATCCGGAAAAGATACAAACAATTTTGAAGTATTCCTACCCGAAAACAGCAAAACAAGTAAGAAGTTTCATAGGTGCAACTGGATGGTATAGAAGGTCCATACACGATTATGCCAACATTTCAGCTCCAATTTTCGACACTTTAAAGAAAGGGAAATCTTTTAGTTTTGCGGAGGAAGCAAAATCCGCGTTTGAGAATTTTAAAATAGCTTTAACCACTAATCCGGTGATAAGGCATCCAGATTTTTCTAAACACTTCTATGTGCAGTGTGATGCATCTGATGTCGGAATAGGTGCGGTTCTGTTTCAAAGGGATGATTCTGACGAAGAACACCCAGTAGCCTATTTCTCACAGAAATTAAATTCGGCTCTGAGGAACTATTCAGTAACTGAATGTTTAACAGAATGTTTAGCAGTAGTAATGATAATAAAAAAATTCGGACCCTACATAGAGTTGTTACCTTTCACTATAATCACCGATCGTAGTAGCTTCGGTAGAACATAGGAAAGGCAAACAGAACGTCGTATCTGACACATTATCTCGATATGATATGGAAGAAATTTCTAAAGAGGTTGATCTTTTTAGGAACTTAAATTAAGACGCGTTTAAAACTGAAGAACATTTAGATCTTTTAGCCACCATTGAAAAGAACGCTTCCGATCTTAAAGTTGTGGATAATTTTGTATACAAAAGAACTAGGCTTTATGACGGTATAACAATAAATGAAGATTTTTGTTGGAAACTGTGGGTACCTCTAGATTTAACTGAGGACATAAACGGAAAAGCGCACGTACCACCCGTGTTCCCGGGCAAGAAATCTATAGAGGAAACTTTCAACAAAGTGACTTTAAAAACAATTTTAATGCCAAATTAGCTAGAAAGTTTCTTAAATGTCGAGTAGTCCATCCAGTAGGAAATTGTCTCTATGAAGTGGAGGATCTAAAGGGAAAATCTTTGGGCATTTTTCATGCCAAAGATCTCAAGCAATGATCGAAAGAATTATTTGTCTGTGGATACTAATTCGGAAGAACCGGCCAATGAAAGTCGTGGGTTTACACGTGCACCCCCCGGGTCCCTCTGATTACAGAAGGGATATGGGGTGGTTGAAGCATCAGGTTTAGATATCTGGACCCTGGGGCCCTTTATGCCCAGAGGACATATCGAAGTTCATCTTCCCACTGAATAGAAGCGAACTTAGCCTTCCAGGCGTACAAAAATTTGTTTTAATAATCTTAGGATTATTGTGCGGTTGAAAACAACCACAGGGTTGGCGATAAGTTCGCTTTTATGCAACTTAGCCTCCCGGGCATACAAGTGTTTTGTCATGATACTATACCAGCGCCCGTAGCATATCAGGAGGATAAGCTTACAGGGCTGAGTATCCTTTTTATCTTCAGTTTGTCAAGGCCACACAGGGTGGCCAATAGCCAAACCTGTGATCCCGGAAGAGCTCTAAGGGGGAGCCCAATAATGTTTGGGGAACCCTGGAGTTCGGAAAGGCTCACAGAGGAGGGATTTACCTTCACTGGTATACTCGCAGGGGCGGGTTATTCTCCGGGGTATTAAGCAAACTATGTTTGGAGACTCTCCTACATAAGTTAGGACAATACTTCTGTTTTCGACCTAACCTATGTAAGAATCGTCCTCGGACGATAAGAGATTTCTAACGGAGTATGGTTTCTACCACGTAGTAAGCCAAGTCAACAGGACCCAGACTTCGGCTGCTTTAAAAGGACGGTTATTTCTTTATTATTTTATTTTTTCTTTGGCATCATATATATTCCCACAGGGAACTTCACAGGAATTAAATTTCTTCCCCCCCCTATTACCTGACGGTAAGGCAGGATGGTGGGGTTTGTCATGGCCACCTTAGGAATGTTTAGGGTTGCATTCTAATGCACCTTTGACTTCTCTTCTTCTTATTTAATTCATTCAGGCTGCATTGGAATGCAGCCCTAGAAAATTGATAAGAGCAACACTGCACATGTTTTTTTTTTGTTTGTTTTTGACGAAAGAACGAAGAAAACATGGCGACTGGCGTGGGTTGATGGCGTGTGATGAAAGAGGTTATAAAAGGAGTTTTTTTTGGAGGTAAGCGTTCTTCTTTTTTCTTCTGGCGCTTTTTGGGTGTGGACGTTGAGACGACGAAGCAGCCTACGCGGCAAAAAATATTCGTGTGCAAGAAAAATAAAAAGAAAGAGGCAGAAAGAAAAGTGTTTTCAATTTAAATCAAGAACAAAGTGTTGAACAGCGAAGGCGTTGTGTAAAAATTTTGTTTTACGGTTCGTTCTTTTGGATGAGTACAGTTTAATAAAAAGGGAAAAAGCGTGAAAAAATTAGGGTCTGATTTTAATCTTTGACGTGTTGAAGTTTCCAGATCAAACATCTGAACCAACGGAATGCCATGCACCACCTTTAAAACACATCCCGCAACAACAACAACCATAACTTTCGCCGAAACAAAGCTAACCTCATCAAAATCCAGAAGCAACACACCATTAATAGGAACAAACCAGTACAAGAGCAACCATAACCTTCATCGAAACACAGTTAACCTCATTGAAATCCATAAGCTACACACCAACAATAAGAACAAACAGATACAACAACAACTCCAATATAAGCAAAATTAACCTCAAAAACAACCCTAACATCAGAGACAACGACAACAATAGTACCAACAGCAACAACAATCATCCAGCAAAATGTCCAACAATAACAACAATAACGACGATCATTCAACCACAACAACAATAACCACAATAATCCAGACAAAATCTTCAACCACAACAACAATAACAACAATCATCCAGGCAAACTCTTCAATCACAACGACAATAACAACGGTCATCCAGCAACAACAACAACAATAATAGCAATCATCCCGGCAACACCTCCAACGGCAACAACAGCAAACAAAACAGGTACTCTGTATCGTAGTCTATACATATGTTTTCTTTTTACTCCCTGGTTGGACAGACTACTGGCGACAGATGACAATCGACGCACGACAGACGGCTGTAGACTTGACCGCCTGACTACCTATATATATATTTTCCCGAGCCGAATTTTATGAATATAAAAAAAGGAAGAAGGGTGAAACTACATATTTTTTTTATTGACATTTTGGGTAAAACTGGGAGGACAGACGACGCTTTCGCTGTCAGAGCAATTCCCTAAAAAGAAAAATGACTATTTTTGATATCCTCCGCTAAATAATAGAACCAATGTATGCAGTTGCGTTTTTTTTTTGTTCGACAGTAAGGGCCGCGGTTGCTCCCTACCAGTAGTAAATAAATCTTAGTTATACGTATGTATATATATATATATATATAGTTATTGAAGTAGAAAAGATATGTAAACTGAATAATTTCATTTTATAAGTAACCTTTCTGTTTTTTTTTTATATATATATTTTCCCTAACTTATTCATGTATGAAAACAAAAAACAGGCAGATATATTTATTTTATATTAAAATAAAAATATGTTGGTGGCCAAAAATTGAAAAGAAAGGGTGAAAATGCCCAAGGTCCGATATATTTAAGATTTATTTAGGGTTACTATATATATTTAGAAAATGTTGTGTGGACGTTCCCAAATTAAACAATAGGCGACAGACGGACAGAAAGGGAAGATCAGTTTAAAAAAAAGGGGGGTAAAAGAAAGTAAAAAAGTATAGTACCGGGGAAGAGGCAAAAATAATGCTGTTGGAGTAGTACCCAAAACCAAGCGGTGGAAGCAAAGATGGTAATGAAAGGTGAGTAAAACTATAGGGGTAACAAAAATTTTTTTTATGTAGGTTACCATGGTAGAATTAGTTTTTCTGTTTGAAATCTAAGAGGAAGGGTTTATAACACCTACCTACCCAATTTATTGTTGCGACAACCACACTTAGTACGTGGAGTATACAATTCTTACTTCGGGTCCCCAAAATTTAAAGTTTTTTGTTTTATTTCTTCGACTGGTATGAAAATTTTTTTTTTTTGTATGTCTGTCCCATATCCGCCAGTTCTATCGGCAAGAACCACCCCATCCGGCGAGCTTAGTCGCGCTAGACGCCAGCATACCAGGACCGTTGATAGTCCGGCCAAATCTTTTTTCAAAAGTTTATTAAACTTATCTGTTTTTCAGGACAGTCGCTACACTTGCATGAATAATAATTATAAGTACGAAAAACATAGTATTAGAAAAACAACAATATTCAGAACCAAGAACAGAGGATTAAAAAAAAGAAAAACCCTTATTTTCATATCAAAATCAGAACCACTGCGCCAATTCAGCAGATTAATTTTGCAAAAATTTACAAATTTGACAGCAAAAAATGCTACATTTTTCTGTGGAAATATTTTTTGAGTGTAAACCAATTTACAAATTTTTTAATTTTTAATTTTTCAGTAGCAATAGCAAAATTTCCAATTGATTTTATTTTTTTTTAGTGTAAACATTAAAAAAAAATCCCATTATTACAAAAAATTCTTGTAGTTATTATTAAAATCCAAATATGACATTTTTTAATAAATGAAAAAAAAAAAAAATAAAAACCCATATTTCACGCTAAAGGTTTGAAAAAATTAAAAGTTTAACTTTGACCTAGAATTTCTTAAAAAGTACTCAATCAATTTTAATGAAATTGAAACAGACCGAAGTTCAACTAAATATCCACCCACTAAAAAAATAATTACTAAAATATTTTGATCGGTTCAAAAGTTACAGAATTTTGGCCAACGAAAAACAATTTTCAGCCTCGACGTGTCGAATGAAAGGATATTATGCTACATTGATACAAAGAATGCGTTTAACAGATGTTGAAACATTTAAAAACTTTCAGCACATGGATCCGCAGAGTTTTGATGAACTGCTTGTATGTTTGGCACCACATATGAGAAATAAACCCAATCGAACCGAGGAGGAAATTACACCAGGTGAACGTTTGGCCGTCACTTTAAGGTAAACTTGTGGAATATAATACAATACTGTTCTGATACATTTCTGTTTGTAGATATTTAGCAAGCGGCGACAGCATGAAATCAGTTGGGTTTTATGGCTTTCGAATTGGCGCGTCAACTACGACAAACATAATTCGAGAAAATGGCGACTTATTTGGGATAAGCTAAAATTTGTATTTCCAACACCATCAGAAAACATGTGGAATGACATAGCGCAACAGTTTTTGCAAAAGTAGCATGTAGTTGTACAGGTAAATAAACATGTAATGTGTATAAAAATTACTACATTAATTTCATTTCAATTACAAGCTTTTCCACAGTTCCCTTACATATAATTACAAGCATACACACAGCTTGTGTTGATGGCAATAGCAGATGCTAATTAAAATTTATCATGGTTGATATTGGCGCATTAGGGCACAATAGTAATGGTGGTGTTTTTAAAACTTCTAAATTTGGAAACAATATCTTGCATCATGCAGAAGAAATGTTTATTCCACAACCCAAACCACTACCGAAAACAGGTGATATTTTACCATGTGGCTGATGAAGCTTTTCCGCTGCGGACAAACATAATGCGCCCTTATCGTGGCCGTAATGCGTCTAATTTGCCTGCTAACGAAACAAAATTCAACTGTCAATTGGCACGCGCCCGCAGAGCGGTTGAAGATGCCTTCGGGATTTTAGCCAACCGTTTTAGAACTTACCGCAAACCGATCATTGCGAGCAAGGAAACAGTGAAGAATAAAATAAAGGTCACAGTTTGCGTTCATAATTGGCTTCGCGAAAAATTACCTGCTGACAATTGTTATTCAGACGATCAGGAAAAAGCAGTGCATAATCAAAACTTTCTGCAAATCAGATCAATGCTTCAGAATCGCGCTAATTAAAACAAACTACTTATCACAAAAGCAATTTAATACGTTCATTTAATTATTATTTTTTAAATTTCTTTTCTGCAATTAAATTAATATTACTGGTTTAAATTTTTCTTTCGTATCCGGATCTACACTTTCCATTTTCTGCTCACAATATAAATAGAAAGCGTCAGAGCTTCTCTGAGGATTTGATGGAGTTTTACAGCTTTCCACTAGTTGCTCTATTCGTTTCGATACGAAGCTGCTTCCCAAGTCAATGTGTGTCTTCTTCCTCTTCGGTGGCGATGAAGTGATTGGTTTACTAGTTTCCACTTCTGCTGCAATGTCATCAAACAATTGTTGTATGTCCTCTGTGTTTTTGTCTGTGTAATTGCTTGTCCTTGGTCTTTTAATGTATATAATGGGTGAAATGAACAAAATAAATAAATGAAATCATTTTATTTATACTCACTCATCGTCATCAAAAAATGAATTTATGAACGACATTTCGTACACTGCCACTTGGTGCATTTGCTTTTGCCTGCGTCATTTTATATTATATTATTGTGCGCTTCCAAAGGCCTTGCACATCTTTACCTGCAAACAAGACAGTTTTATAAATAATTCTTTAGATTTTATGTTTGTATTAACTTACGAGCTATTGCCATCTCCTCAGCAATCTCTACCGTAAATGCAGGTAGAAATCAGGTAACCGGTCTAACCAGTATATATTGAATTTAAACAACTTACCTTGTTCCGCCATTTCGCATATACGATGGCATCACAGAGATGCCAAAGCACCACATAAAAAATAAACATTTCTTAAAAATCTTTAGGGAAAGAATAAAAAATCAAGCAATATTTTGCCTGCAGACTGCAGGCTGCGTTTCAAAATCAAATTAGTCTGCACCCATAACGAGTAAAAATTACTCGTTACTCTCCCCTCCTTTTCTATCGAGTAACTTCATATTAAAAAACAGTCTGCAGAGTGCGGTTCGCGACGATTAATCCACCTTTATATTTACATTTTAAAATATATGTTACTATTTTTCACATTCATTCCCTCTATTGTAGATTAAGCCATTTAAATATAACTCGTAAATTTGATAAGCTGTTAATTAAAATATGTACATTGAATTTTAATAATATTAAAATATTGAAATATTTTATTGATAGGTACATATACAACAGCCTTCTTGCCTTTTACCTAATCTAAAGACTGATATTGGAGGCTTTGGCATTGAATTTGTAGATAAGATATTATATCTGAATATATTGTTTGGTAAGTTACACTGAATCTAAAAATTCTCCGTACATTAATTAAAATTAAAATACCGAATTTACAATATAAAACTACTTTCTGTTTCATAGTAAGCCCAATAGGTGAAAGAACATATCTTTTGAGTTATTTGGATACTAGCAATAAGAGAAAGTGTGTATGGAAGAGCAATTGAAGGTAGCCTGTTGGGAGTAAAAACAGAGCTGTGTAAGCTAAGTTTTAGTTACTCATACATAACTGTTGAACAAATTACGCTTATTAACGTCCAAATAAATTCAATACGCTTTAATATTATATCTATCTATATAAAAAGTGTGATATGAAAATGATTTAAAAAACCCAATTGTTATTGGTGACTTAAATGTACGTATCGGTTCCTTCCAAAATCATGTAGATGATATATTTAATACAAATATTAATGCAGTAAACGAAGAAAGAAGATCAAAAGACAAAGAAGTTAATGAAAGAGGCAGCAATTTTATGAATTTTTGTTCGTAATGAATGGAATGATGATTGGTGATGGATATGAAGAGTTGACCTTCATAAGTGCATCGGCTCATGGGTAAATGATGTTTGCACAGTTTACCAAGATTTTATTCATCACATTGATAATTTTATGGGTGACAATCAGTTATGGTCTGACCACCTCCCAACGAACGTTACTACTACTACTGTAGATGACAACCCTTGTCATCATTTGACATTCTCTTATATTTACATTCTGAACTTAAATCGTAAATTTGATAACAGTGCTTGTTTGATTGCTGGAAACCTGAAAGCCACCGATGGAATTAACGTTTGTCCACAAACGGTTAGCACTGTTCTCATAAAAATGGATTCAACGATCGTGTCGGTCGTAGAGAAAATCAAATGGCTAAATTGAAGTATGCCATTGAGCGTAATAACAGAGATAATTCGTTTTGGGATGAAAATAAATTAAGCAATAAAAGCAAATATAATATTTTTGGGCCAGATAGACGACGTATAATGTATAGAGAGCCTAACATTGAAATGAATCCCGAGAATTTGACCCCATCCATCAAGCACAGAGGCTGTAATTTTATGGTATGAGGATGTATGTCGTCATCCGTAGTAGAGAGTCTTGTTTTTATAGATTGTAGAATAGATAAATTTGCCTACTTAAATACTTGATGGAAAAATCTATAATCTAGTGCCAATAAATTAGGTATCGGGACTTCATACAATTTACAACAGGACAACGACCCCAAATACATCTCTGGCGTGGTGAAGGAGTGGTTGTTCTATAATGCTCCACCACAGTTAAAACTCAGTCCCCTGATCTAAACCCGATTGAGCATTTGTGAGACCACTTAGAAAAAATTCGGCAACACAGTGAACATAACCAACAAAAATCAACTTAAGGTTAAACTAAGACAGAAGTGGGAAAATATCGCTTCAGTTACGACAGACAAGCTTGTCCATTCTTTGCAAGAAGTTATTAGAAATAAATCTGGACCAACAGCGTACTAATAACAAAATTTTTATAGCAACCTATTTTATTTTTATTTATTTTTTTTTTTTTTTTTTGTGAAATCGAATAAATTATTTTTTTTATATAACTTTTTAAGTACGTACATATACATATATTGTAGATTAGATTAGATTAAGGAGGCTCTCCGCACCGCGATCAATCTGATCTTTTGTGCAGCCTATGGTTGTCCTAAAGAAAATACTGTGACGAGTAAAAGGCGCTTGGCTTGTTTTTACCACACAAGAAGTCAGCTGTTTATATTATTTATATTTTTTATATTATTTTTTTTATACTAAGTTCTCATGTTAACTAAAAAAGAAAATGAATTAAAGAAACTTATGTTAGCATACACACAGTATTATACAAATCTTGTTGGGATAAAGGCAACTTGAATTAAATGACCTTTTATGTTATTATAGACATAGCATTATATTATATGATTATATTAAGATGATTTAGAATTAAATGAATTAGAATATTATTGATGTAACATTAGAGCTTAAAGCTAGGGCATTATACATTAATGATGTTAAGTTAATTAAGATAATGTAAAGAGATAAGCTTCAATAATGTTAACAGTTTACACACTGTTAATATCCCACCACGCGATGATGAAAGCTTTATTTACTGTAGCCGAACAGTATAAAAGGCGATGCAGTAAACAGAAAAATTTAATTAGCCAGTGGACGGCCAGAAGGTAAGGTCGTAGTCTACTGACATATTGGGTTTCCATCATCAGTAGAATACAACCACCTGAAGACCTGAGTGCAGTCACGTGGAGTGAAAGATTGTTATACCAACATCACTCCATTGGGCTATTCACAGAATAACGACTTAGACTACGCTGACCCCAGTAACCATTGGACCAATCGGTGTCATAGGGTTTCTTTCGCCGACTAGATCGAACTTACTGGCAACTAACTGGGACGATCACCGGTTGAAAGATTGTTATACCAACATCAACCAGGTGATCTCTAGTCTTAACTTGAACCCGAAAAACGGACGGGATTGACTCGCAGTAACGCCTGGATCAATCGGTGGTATAGGGTTTCCTTCTCCGATTAGACCAGACTTACTGTCATACAACAGGACCATCACCAATTGAAAGATTGTTCTATCAACATCAACCTGGTGATCTCCATCCTTTTGTAAGAGTCTGACGGAGAGCGTCGTTATCACACAGTAACTGCTGGATCAATCGGTGGTTTAGGGTTTCCTTCTCCGATTAGACCAGACATACTGTCATACAACGGGCCATCACCGGTTGAAAGATTGTTATACCAACATCAACTAGGTGACCTCTACCCCCTGTTAAAGTATAACGACCTGAGCCCACCCTGAACTGACAGAGTGTAACGCCACCATTAATTCGACAGGAATAGTTGGCGGTCATACATTGACATAAACCCAGACTCACGACGTCGGCTAAAAAGTCCCAGTAGTATCAGACTCGGTGTATATTTTGTGTATAAATAAAGTGCGGTTTAAAAGGTCGTTGAAAACGAAGTGTTGTGTTTTTTTATTCTTATTTTAGTCGGAAATAAATAAAGGTAACGAACCCTGGGCACGCTGAGGTTGCCCCAGCATAGTGCGGAAAACGTGTCGTTACAATGGCGCCCGAGCAGGGACAGTCGGAAAAACTGTCCACGACGAAAATAAATTAAGAATAATATCCAAGAGACAACAAGTGTGATAAATAAAATTAACATACATTATTGTGCGCGAACAATCAAAAAGTGAAAAGTTTGGTGACTAATTTCAAATGTAAACTCTATAATCACACAAAAAAAAACAAACATAGGACAAAACCTACAATTTAAAAAAAATCCTAAAGAAAGGAACCAATTTCAAGAAAATACTAAACCGAAAAGAAAAAAAAAACAAAAGGTGAAGACCAGCGATAACCTTCAATATCCATTTAGTAAGCCGCACACAGAGGTAAGCTAAAAGTGTCAATATTTTAATACATAAACCCAAATTAAGTGCAAAATCATGTTGAGAACGACGTGGGCTTATTCGCTCAAACGGGAAGAACTGCTTGCCTTCGCAGCAGAATTTAATTTGGAGCCCGACGGCAACGTGGAGGAACTCCGCAAGCGGCTGGCTAAATTTATCGCTGCCGACCACGATGAGACGCGAAAACAACGGCTGTTAGAACTACAATCTAAATATGAACAGCCTGCCAAGCCCTCAACTCTCACTGTACCAACGACAACTAGGCATAACCATGAGGTGTTAACCACACCAGACGGAGGGGAAACACGGCTGTGTCCCTCACCCGTCAAAGACGGGGCTAGTTGGAATGCACCAAACAGCGCCGCACAAATTTCCCCATATCTACCATAGCAGTCATCGATCTTATACGTAAATGGAACGTGAAATATAACGATGATCAAGACCCGCTCGGTTTTGTCGAACGCCGATATGTACGGTGTTCCACTAGATCGAGTACCCAAGACAATGCCAGAGTTTTTCCGTGACAAGGCCAGCATCTGGTACCGGAACAACAATCAACAGTGGCCGACTTGGCATGCATTTAAAACCGATTTCTTGGAATTCTTCCTCCCACCGCGCTATTTTGAGAGGTTGGAGGATGAAATACGAAAGCGCACACAACGGCCACGCGAATCATTCAAGGACTATCTCCTCGTTTTACAAAATCTGATGCGCCGCTCTAAACTTACCGAGGCCGAAAAACTGACACGTATTTTCCGGAATTCACATCCGGATTACCAATGGTATATTAGGCGAAAAGACTTCACCACCCTACAAGAATTGACGTCATTAGCCAATGACCTAGAGAGCATACCCCGAAACACGCCCAGCACACCGGTGGAGTCTCCACGAACAACCACCGGAGTATCAAAGCATAATTCTCCCCGAGGTCCACCGAATCGAGAAACACTACGCTGTGTCGTTTCCCAAAACACCACCCAGAATAAAAGCTCACGTAAACCAAAAGTCGGGAAACGACCGTGTAGGTCGCCACGACTGAGGGCGGACGACTTACCAAAAAACCAACCCTCAACAAATACCACCAACTTGAAGTGCGAAGAGACCAGTATCACGGCCAGGGTTTTAATTGAAAAGCGCCTGGTCACAGCAACCATAGATACAGGGGCCTCTCGAAATTTTATCAGCAACGAATTCGTCAAATCTATAGGCAAATGCCCCATCACACTCAAAGACGGTTTAAACATCGTCTTAGCCGACGGCTCGAGGAAGCTCATCACGGCCGCGGTCGATTACACCATTACCCTTGGCCACCGGACCACTACTTGTACTTTCCTCATCATGCCGGACTTTAATGAAGATATTATCTTGGGACTGGATTTCCTACGGAAATTCCACACCACACTAAATTGCGCGGGCCTGAGAGTCAAGTGCACGCACGTAGCAACACCAACCGAACCCTGTGGTATAATACAGGCAACCATATCACCAAATATCACGATAACACACAACCACGAGTCACCAATTGAGACTACAACCACAGCGGAACCTACCATCATCTCGGAACACGGACCTGATGACCAGCAACTCATCAAGCAGTTCCTAGAAACTGAGTTACCCAAGTTCCAATACGTCAACGGTCCTTCCCACATAGCAGCAACACCCAGCAAATGCGCTTGGCTCACGCAACGAATGCGAGAAGTACAAGAACACCCCAGTAAGTATGCGGACTACGCAATCGCCGGACAACAGTTGTATCGACACTTCCCTCGTCACCCGAACGATGAAGATGGGACACCATGGAAACTATGTGTGGCTAGCGAACTGAGATCAAGAGTATTAAAAGAAAATCATGATGACGCTACGGCAGGACACCTCGGGACACGGAAAACCATGCACCGAATTGCGAGCCGGTACTATTGGCCAGGCATGTTTCGGAATATTGCCCAATATATCCGTCGATGCCAATCATGTCACCGTCATAAGGTCTCGCAACGACGGCCCGCTGGTGAAATGTTAAGTCGAGTACCAGAAGAACAATGGGCCACTGTATGCGCGGACTTTGTAGGACCACTTCCCCGATCGAAGCATGGAAATACAATGTTGCTGGTTTTATTTGATAGATTCTCCAAATGGTGTGAACTAATACCCCTGCGTAAAGCTACGGCCATCAGCCAAACTAAAAGCTTTCGCGAGCGTATCGTCAGTCGATATGGGGTACCTAAGATGATCATCACTGACAATGGCGTACAATTCACGTCACGGATTTGCCGGCGGTATCTTAAGGAGATTGGCACCGAACAACAGTTCACCGCACCCTATACCCCCCAAGAGAATCCAACTGAGAGGGCCAACCGTATAATAAAAACCATAACTGCACAGTTCTCCAGCCATAGCCATAACACGTGGGATGAATTCATACCCGAAATTATGTTGGCAATAAATACTAGTTCAGCTGAATCCACAGGATATTCCCCGGCATACCTTACACAGGGCCGAGAACCTCGCTTACCCAAGGCACTGTACGACGAGGTCACCATCGGAACCGGAGCACATAATCCTAGCCCAACCGAACGGGCCCACGCTCTTCAAGAAGTCTTCAAGATCGTGAAGGCGAACCTCAGCAAAGCTAGTCAGGACCAGAAACGTCATTACAATCTTCGACGACGAGTCTGGAAACCAAATATTGGCGACAAAGTGCTGGTGCGACAACACCCACTAACGAAAGCACATGATAAATTCACGGCAAAACTTGCTCCCAAATTTGATGGGCCTTATGCCGTTATTGATTTTATATTACCCGTAATAGTCAAACTACAGGGCACCAACACAAGGGACACCCGGACTGCTCACATAGGAGACTTGAAACATTACCACCCACAGTCAGGGATATAAGTTTAATTTATTTAATTTCTCTCACTAATACCATTGATCTTCTCTGTTTACTTTTCTCACTAGTTACTTCAACCCCGAGCGTAAACAAACAAAACACATGGCGGACAAGTTCGAACGAGCCAGGAAACGGTTCCGTGCCAACCTCGAACGAGAACAAACTAAGAGGCGTTGGACCATGTACGTAGATCCTGACCCGATGCCTAGCACCAGCAAAACCAGACAACAGGGTTACCGTCGTAGACGACCAGCTACCCCTGGTCCACCACCAGTCTTCACACCAGGTGAAGCCACATTTTACAGGCTGACCACGCCACCACAGCCATCCCGGTCAGCTGATGCAACAATCGACAGCCAGAACCCCGGTTCCCCGCGGTACGCTTCCTGGAGTCCATCCGCTCAGAGGCGACCACAGGCCCCAACCGAACGGCCACAACCAAACCAACTACCGGATGAACCAGAAGAAGGAGATGATATAACGGACGATTTCCTCGATCCGATTGAAGTTGAACTAAACCGTGCCCTCTTCGGATTCTATGACCCAACCATGGCATTTAGGTCAAAAACACCACCGTCACCCTTACCACCTCGCTCGCCACCGTCACTAGACAGTGATAATGAAGAGTATCGCCCACCGACACCGCCAACTAGAAAAGGTTTCTCGGATACCATTGCTTCGAGCGAACAATGACAGTACAAGTTATTGTACCCCTTGTCAAGCCCATGCCAACCATTGGGGCCTTAAGTTATGGCGATACACGAACAACAACACCGCCAGTGACAGACCACGACAACGGGATAACCAAGAGTGACGACAACCCAGTCCCAATCACGACTTCCAGTGGTGACACGGTTACCAGCAGTATTGTAACCACTGATGAGGGAATTGCCAACCGTGAAGAATGTGTCACCCCGATCAGACCAAGAAATATGGAGACATCCGATGACGACACCCCATCATCTACATCGGACACTCTCATCCTAGAGGCCACCCCACCTAGGGATGATCACACAACGAAAGCTTGGGGATCACCAACTTTCACCACCGGTCTTGACAACACCATGCCCACATCTACCAGGCGTTTGTCACCGTCATCCCCATCTTCCACGTCATCTTCATCAGCTTCTTCATCCCCATCATCCTCCTCGTCATCATCTTCATCATCCTCTACGGCCTCATCTGCGCCACTAGCATCAACCTCAGATACCACCGCGGCACTTTCAGTACCAATGCCATTTACGACCATTCCAGACATCAGTAGTACCACCTCCAGCCACCGAATTGACGAAACCAATTCTAATGATAAGTCAGCACCACCAACCAAGGCCACAGGGGTGCCCGACCAAGTTCAACATGTGATCGAAGAAGCGATTCAAACCAAGCCGTTCTGCATCCAACGATTTAAACGAACTATCGATGGCGTCACCTATCGTATCGAGATAGCCCGCAATGGCACCTATCGGGTAAGGTCCATACTCGATCAAGAGGAGGGGCCGTGTGACGAGTAAAAGGCGCTTGGCTTGTTTTTACCACACAAGAAGTCAGCTGTTTATATTATTTATATTTTTTATATTATTTTTTTTATACTAAGTTCTCATGTTAACTAAAAAAGAAAATGAATTAAAGAAACTTATGTTAGCATACACACAGTATTATACAAATCTTGTTGGGATAAAGGCAACTTGAATTAAATGACCTTTTATGTTATTATAGACATAGCATTATATTATATGATTATATTAAGATGATTTAGAATTAAATGAATTAGAATATTATTGATGTAACATTAGAGCTTAAAGCTAGGGCATTATACATTAATGATGTTAAGTTAATTAAGATAATGTAAAGAGATAAGCTTCAATAATGTTAACAGTTTACACACTGTTAATATCCCACCACGCGATGGTGAAAGCTTTATTTACTGTAGCCGAACAGTATAAAAGTCGATGCAGTAAACAGAAAAATTTAATTAGCCAGTGGACGGCCAGAAGGTAAGGTCGTAGTCTACTGACATATTGGGTTTCCATCATCAGTAGAATACAACCACATGAAGACCTGAGTGCAGTCACGTGGAGCGAAAGATTGTTATACCAACATCACTCCATTGGGCTATTCACAGAATAACGACTTAGACTACGCTGACCCCAGTAACCATTGGATCAATCGGTGTCATAGGGTTTCCTTCGCCGACTAGATCGAACTTACTGGCAACTTACTGGGACGATCACCGGTTGAAAGATTGTTATACCAACATCAACCAGGTGATCTCTAGTCTTAACTTGAATCCGACAAACGGACGGGATTGACTCGCAGTAACGCCTGGATCAATCGGTGGTATAGGGTTTCCTTCTCCGATTAGACCAGACTTACTGTCATACAACAGGACCATCACCAGTTGAAAGATTGTTCTATCAACATCAACCTGGTGATCTCCATCCTTTTGTGAGAGTCTGACGGAGAGCGTCGTTATCACACAGTAACTGCTGGATCAATCGGTGGTTTAGGGTTTCCTTCTCCGATTAGACCAGACATACTGTCATACAACGGGGCCATCACCGGTTGAAAGATTGTTATACCAACATCAACTAGGTGACCTCTACCCCCTGTTAAAGTATAACGACCTGAGCCCACCCTGAACTGACAGAGTGTAACGCCACCATCAGTTAGACAGGAATAGTTGACGGTCATACATTGACATAAACCCAGACTCACGATGTCGGCTAACAAGTCCCAGTAGTATCAGACTCGGTGTATAGTTTGTGTATAAATAAAGTGCGGTTTAAAAGGTCGTTGAAAACGAAGTGTTGTGTTTTTTTATTCTTATTTTAGTCGGAAATAAATAAAGGTAACGAACCCTGGGCACGCTGAGGTTGCCCCAGCATAGTGCGGAAAACGTGTCGTTACAATACCCTATTAGGCAAGAGACACCATATGTCCCGGGGGGATACAGTGAATCCAAGTGTTCTCTTGCCACTTAATCTCGGACTTTCGCAGATAATGTGTTCTGCCGTTTCTACCTCCTGTTCGCAGAACCTACATGTGTCCATTACAGATTGACCTTTTATTCTTAGGTGGTATTTAAGATTACAGTGTCCAGTAAAGAATCCCGTCAAAGTCCTTAAGTCCTTCTTGTCAAGGGAGAGTAGTCGTTTCGATTGAACACGGATGGAGTATTAAATCTCTTAGCCTACCGCTGGAGGGGACTTTGGTCCCAGTGTCGGAAAATTGTGATTCCCTCCAACACCAAAGAATGGTTCCGGACCGATAAAAGGACGTGGAGGCTCCCGTTGCCCTCGTGTCCTGGAATCTAGTATAAGGTTAGTTCGTTGCATCTGCCTAACTGGTTCAGCACTTCGATGCAATCCAAAACAAGTCTAGACGACACATTGTAGGATGTAATTGCCTTTAGTGCAGCCTAACTATCGGATAGTATGCATAGGAGTGCCCTTTTTGTCTTTCTTCTAAGACATTCAGTCACGCATATATAAATAGTGAAAACCTCTGCTTGGAATGTGGATGGGTATTTTCCCATTTGTAAGGCTCGTTGGAAATTAAGACCCATTATGCCCGCGCCCGTGTCCCGATTTGATTGTTTTAAGCCATCTGTGAACCACACTTGAGAAGTCTGTTCCGATTCCCAGGTCCTATTAGTCCACATGCTCTGTCCCATATCATTGTCTTAAATTCCCTGACAAATATTGTAGTGTATGCATACTATAGAGCATTCACACAGTGCATGAATGGTAAGCATAGAGTGATTCATTTTGGTAATAAAACGAAAACACACTTGACACACATATGTTGACCACAGACGTTGCAATTTGATAATGCACGTGTTGAATATAAACATTACAGTGAATGAATGTGTGTCGCATTACACAATCCCAAATTAAAAATAATCAAAAAGGTTTCGTATTTCAAGTGCATGACGGCAACACAAAGCAAATACGGAAATGTTTGAAGTATTTGATATTGCCGTACTTGACCACCCAATAGATACATGTGCTTCACACATGTAGGTCGCTAAAGTGAATTACCAATACATTCTGTCCGTGACCTTCGCCACCGGGTCGTTGGAAAACAGTCTAGCCACTCTCATGTGACCCCTTTAGGTCACCGTCTTTCATGCTGCCAAATTCCTCAAGTCGTATGGCACTCATTCATGCATCTTCGATAACTGAAATATGCAATGGTGTGACGTTGAGCATGGCGCCGATGGCATCGGTTGGATTGTTCTAGTCACCCCGGTGATACCAATACAGGCAATGCGGTACACTTTGCTTAGGATTGCCTTAGCATTCGTTTTTTCCACCTTTGGCCACCGTGCAAGAGCAAAATAGGTAACCATTGGTTCCACAATAGTTGTGAGCGATCAGTAGATCATGTGGGGCTTTAGGCCCCATGTTCTACCAAATAGTCTTTGACAGGCGTATAAAGCCCTGGTGGCCTTTTTGGTAATTTGATCTTAGTGGCTGTTCCATTTGAGGGATTTATCCAGGGTTACCCCTAGATATTTGACCTCACCCGAGAATCCTACTGTCAATCCTGTCAGACTTGGTCTTCTAAGTTTGAGTTTTCTTCATTTAGTAAAGGTTATCAGTATGGTCATCGATGGGTTCATGGATAGCCCTTTATTCTGACACCAATTGAGGGTATAATTCGGAGCTTGCTGCATGCGGTCAGATATTGCGTTCTCGTCGAAACCGGTAACGGAGATCACAAGGTCGTCCGCATAACCGAAGGCTCTGAATCCTAGGTTGTTAAGATCCCCCAGTACAGCAGTGGCAATAGAACGCCTCCCTGAGGACAGCCCCTAGTGGCATTTATGGTCCCAGACGTACTGCCTATGCTCAGTGTGATGACCGTAGAGTTGAGCATCTCTAGGGTCCAGTTGACTATGATTAGAGAAACATATTTTCTCAACATGGCCTCTTCAATTGCCCTATACGACGTATTATTGAAGGCACCCTGTATATCGATGAAGGCACAGAGAGATATCTGTTTGGCATCAAGTACCTTTTCTATCACTGTGACAACATTGTGGACAGCTGATTCCGTGAATTTGTAACAACGCAAATGAATTTCAACTTTGAATTGTACATACAAACCACTTAATTACCCTACCTAATGTTCATATACAAAAATACTACACAATCACACTAACCAGTAGCATACCAAACCCATAGTACCATCAACTAAACCCCACACCTAACACTGTCAACCAATATTTCAAAATCAACGAAACACAAGAAGCCTACCAACAACTAACCATCTACTCGTATACACAAACAACAGTACATCAACAAAACCAAACACGCCATACAAAATACACATCTTAAAATAATGGAGTATCGATCACATTACAATATACACACAGAACTAAACATCAAACATCATTTACACACAAGCAAACATTAATAAAACCACGATTCTCAACTACAATATATATAACACCAACCTTTTAATTCTCACTCAGTTAGAATATTAAAATGAATAAGAAGGCAAAGTTTGGCTGAAGGAAGCAAGTCAGTTTCGACACGAAACACCGTGGGGACACACTACCAAAAGGTAGATTATTCATTTTTAAGACGATCGTTACCGGTTGTTATACATAACTGAATCCGGCGGCTTCACGGCTGACCGCTCTCGACAAATCCGGCGGCTTCATGGCTGACCGCTTTCGACTAATCCGGCGGCTTCACGGCTGACCGCTCTCGACTAATCCGGTGGCTTCATGGCTGATCGCTCTCGACTAATCCGGCGGCTTTACGGCTGACCGCTCTCGATCGATCCCGAGTCAACAACCGACAAAGGCGAACCGCAACTCGGCATTCATCGTCAGCGAGCAAAAACGAAATCCGACTCGGCGATCATCATCAACCGGAAAAGGCGAACCCCAACTCGGCATTCATCGTCAACGAGCGAAAACGAACTTCAACTCGGCAATTATCAACAACCAGCGAAGGCAACTCGACATTCACCTTCAACGAGCGAAAACGAGCTCCAACTCGACGATCATCGCCCAGCCAGCAAAGACGAACCTCCGGCTCGGCAATCACGTTTCAAACAATCGAACCCAACGTAGCCGAACCGCCAATACTACCAACGCCTACGCAATCGTCTTTCAGCCAGCGCAGCCGAACGATCGATAATATTGACGCCTTCAATGCGGCGTTCGCCTTCGACCAACATAGTCGGGCCAATACCGCCGAACCTTCAACTCGGCAGTCGTCTTTCACAGTCAAGACGACACTCACCCTCCGACCAACGCAGCCGAGACAACCCAGCCGAACTCTGACTTGGCGGTCGTCTTTCAACCAACGTAGCCGAAACATCGATACCACCGACGACTACGAACAACGCAGCCGAACCTTCACCACGGCAATCATCTTTCAACCAACGTAGCCGAATCATTGATACTGCCGACGACTACGAACAACGCAGCCTCGGCAGTCATCTTTCAACCAACATAGCCAACCATCAATACCTCCGCAGTATAGACGAAGACTCGCTGCCAACTGTGTCGCCACTCGTATATGTAAATATATTAAATATAATAAATGAAAGCGACTTTGTTAATCCGAAGAAGGGAGAAATCTAGCGTTTTTATTGCATAAGGTTTGAGGGTCCTTAGGCTGACCCTGGATGCGTCTGAACTACCTCAGCCGTCGATAAAACCCCGTTACAAATTTACCCTGTTGGTTCGCAAACTGTACTGAATGAATGGGTTTGCGTGCCAGGTAAGCGTCCCTGATATGATGGTCTAGAACTTTCTCCATAGTCTTCAGGAATAAAGAACTCAGATTTCCTGCCTAACTTGGGTGTAAATACTAGTTTTACTTCTCTACAGATTGATGGCACAAAACGATGTAGAAGACAAGATTTGAAAAGTTTTGTCAGTTCTGGGATGATGGTATCCATCCCTTCCTGGAGTAAACATGGATATATATTGTCCGGATCAGGTGACTTGAATGAAGAGAAACCATTTATCGCCCATCTGACCCGATTCTTCTGATAGATGTTGTCCGCTAAACGTATGTTCCTTTTAGTCAGGGAGAGTTTCCGACTGGTAGGGACCTGTTAGTGGGAACACATCCTGGAAAGTGTGTTTCCAATAGAAGTTCATAAGTTTCTTTCGGGGATTCAGTGTATGAACCGTCTGGTCTTTTTAAGGTACATAGACCATTGCTATGATCCTGAGAGAGGGCCTTTTGAAGTCGCACAGGTTCCGGAAGGTCATTGATCTTCTCACAGTAAGTCTGCCATGTCACCATTAATCTTGGCCTTTTTGAATATCTTCAAGCATTATGTTTGAGCCTTTCCGGCCCATCATTCCACTATGGGACATCTCTGTTAGTCCTCCTAATGGACTAAGCTCTCTGTATATGCTGATGATAAGTTCGATTGTAGTTCAGATGCCTCAAAATCAATTTCCCTAGTGCTTCGCATTAGCACTTTACAGTGATTGGCATTGTTATCTACCCAAATGTTATCGAAAATTATCCCAGTTAGTCTTCCTGGGATTTCGAAATTATTGATTAGTGTCTAGAGAACTAACCATGTTAAAAACTATTTGCTGATGCTCTGACAAAGAGAGTTCACCAGAAACATACCAGTTCGAGATGGCGAAAGATAAATTGGAACTGGTCAAAGTAAGATTTAAAACCTCTGTCCTGTTAGTAATGTTTAAGTAGTATTTAGAAATAAGTTCAAGAAGAGTCTCACCACGTTTGTTTATATTACCACTACCCCAGGTCGTATGGTGGGCGTTGGCATCGCAGCAGTTGATGCAGCTGAGATTACGTAACTGGCAATATTCCACGAGGGTCGTGACTTCCTTTGCGGGTGCTGTATCTGTATCGCCTGGTAGATAGGCAGAGGCCAGCACTACCACATGTTTGCCAGCTAGAGAGGGCACTCTGCCCGGACGGCGACGAGATCCCCTGAGACGAATTCTGAAATTGCAAGAAAAGTTATTCTACTTCTAACAATCAGGGCCGCTCTGGGTCTTGGTTGTCGAGAATCGTATATAATCTTACCTTGCTTGGCGTTGAGCCCTTTAATGACTCCGGCATTTACATGGTTCCTGGCTGAACGCTATATCCAGGACATCCAGGAATCTTCACCTGATCACATGTGATGTAGCCTTTGCATTGTGAAGGTTCACTTGTAGGCACCTGTGGTACCTTTTATGAATGCCTCTAGATTATGATTTTGTTGGCTTAGAGGCACGTTTTGCCCCTTTTCTGCCTCGATTAGAATTCAGCAGAGCTGGCTCTTCAGCTGTTCTCTCACATTTGCGAGGTCTGCTCTATGACGACCTGTCGGGTTCAGGTATCAGTCTTGTTTTTGAGTGGGGGCCTGAAGGAACGGGACTTGACAACGTCTTTCGAACAACTGGGAGTAATATCCAATTTGGAGTTCTCGGAAGCTCCTGTTTGGTTTTTGGACACAGTTGATGATGTGGTTGTCTTCGTCTGCTTGGGTATAACATGCTTTACCTCATTTTGTGGACGAGTGGGTCTTATAAGCAGTGATCCATACCCGTATTTCACTGAGTGATTCAATCGCTTAAGCACTTCTAATATAGGGTCAATGGATAGGGTGAGTTTTAGCACTTTCCAGTACTCAACCGAAAGATCACTATTCTGGCGCACGATCAGTTCAAGTATAGTTTCAGTGGACGTGTCAGCCTTTTCGTGGAAATATTCCAAGAATATTTGCGCCTTTGGAACTTCGTCTTCGGCGACTACTTTCAATACGACATTTCTCCATGGCTTTAGATTCAAGACATGTGTCCTGAGCCACTGCGCCATAACGTTGTCCCGACAGATGAAATTGAGCCATCCTGGTTTGAAGGAGCAGCCAGAAAAATTGAGCTTAATCAACCTCTTCTTAAGCTCCACTATCTTGTTCATTACAGTTTTCTGTATGGTCATGAGCTGTTCGTTTGACCATCTAGTGTTCGGAAGGTCGGGCGGAACTACGCCAATTTTTCCGACTTGACGGTGTCTTTGAAAGATGCAATTGTCTGCTGTTGCGAAGCAATTGGCGGCGTTGGGTTGCATATACCCGGGGTACCATTTGCTGCATTGCATGTGCTATCATTTTCTTGCACTTCTGCGGTGCGTTTTGGTGGGTGCCTGGTATTGGGTGTAGTGGATCCATCCGATCGCGCCCTTTTGCGCTTTGATGTGAGCTCACGCACTTCTTCACGGGCTTCGCGCATAGGCATTTTACACAGCTTTCGAGCCACTACAATGTCGATGCCTTCATCACTGTACATTTTTAGGCGCTTCCGAACATCTCCAGAGAGCTTTATCTTGTCAGACTTAGGTACACTATTTCCGCCAGTTACGTTTGGTTTCACGGATTCCTCAGGCTGAGATTTTGGCAGCTCATCCTCTTCATCCATCAGGATGTTGGTATCAGCAGCTTTGGACCTGCGTCCATATGGTGCTCTTCCACATCCATGGTTTCGGTTGCACTGTCGAGGCCTTGAGCCTTATTAGTGACAGCCGAATTGTCCATGTTGACCATGTCTTTTAAATTTGTTATGTTAATATTATTGGGTTCCATCTGTAAATAAATAAGAAGAAAGGGATTAAAGAATGACGCATAGGTAGCAGAGCCCTTTGCTACCAGCGGGCTATATACAAACAAGCTTCGCCACAACTTGGAGGCTACCGTTAGAAAGTACTCGAACGTAGAGCTATTCATCCCATGGGCATGGTTTAAATAACACCGGGGATTACGGGTGTTTATCGAGTGTCCGCTCTAGATCCGTCATGTTCTGTTATAATTAGCAGAGACACCTCTTGCAGGGTATGACTCTTCGCCATGCATGGAAGGTCTTTGGAAAAACTGAGAGACTAGTGCATAACAAATGTATGCTGTATATACGCATCAGATTCCCTGTAGCATATAACTACTTGTCTCCAACATATATTGTAACAAAACAGTATTTGTATAAATAAATCAAATAAAATTTAGTATGTGACAACATGATTATTGATACAAATATGTGAAAATACCATAACTGTACGGAGGCTTTATGGAGTAACAAATATACCTTTTAAGGTCAACTATTCATTCAGTGCTAATTTTTGGAATGTGAGTTTTATATAGATTAACTATCCGTTCAGTTAATCGGAAAACGATTTTTTTTCGGCTCAAAGCAATTACACTATAGAACAAATGGGGGTTATGAGCTTGGGCGTCGATGATTCCTAGAACAGACGAATGTACTAGGTAAGTATAGTAATACCCCTAAAGGATTTGGGGCTGTGTAGATACAGTATTTATGCTATGTTTTTTAATTTTTGTAGTTTGTGTTCTTTAGTTTCTTGTATATTGTTGAAGATTGTCCTGTATGATGTTGATTGTCTTGATGTACAATTTTTTAAATCATCCGTGTCTAAAGTTCTCCGTATTTGATTTTTGGTTTGTATTAAATTTGATGTTAAATGGTGTATTGTGATGTTCGCTTGTTTAATTTTTAGCTTACTGAGTTTTATGTGAAGATTATGTTCTATTTTTTCTGCTAGGTTTTGTTGTTTCAAAGGAGGGTACCAGGTCGTATGTTTGATGTTTTGTGGTATAATTCCATATTTTTGGCACTCAAGTAAAAATATAAGGCGTGATCTATGTCTGGTGATTTTATTATTTGTGTTAACGTATTGTTTCATCAGTGTACATGTTTTTTTTTACATTTCAACAAATATATATTTTTTTGCTCGAGCAAAGTAGGCCATTGCTTTAGTAAATTATTATTTTTTTATTAATTTGTATTTTTCGCGAAGAAATGTCTATCGCCTTTCATTCAAATTTTAAAATCAAAGAAAGTGTACAGAAGTAAAAAATTTAAAAAAATGGCAGCATCCACTACTGGCATAAACAGATTTTGTTATGTTTGTGATAAGCTTGTATCAGATACGAGGCATATTTCAAACAACAAGTCATCATTAACGAAAATTGTTATAATCGTCTCATGGAATGGAATAATAATAACGGTTGCATGAGTTTCGCGGTTCCAATGATATGGACTAACGCTGCAGAACATAATCCATTAAACTGTTACACATGTACCAAGGGCCTATAACGAAAAAAAAAACGTAAATAATATGAATACAGTGACATTTTTAATGCCCTAACCCAACTGCCACATTGGGAAGATCGTCCTGTACCAAAGTTCGAAGAGTGGATATTCAGTCCACTGTTGTCCCAACATACTCTGAAATAAGTGAGATATCTAATGTTCCATATTTACCTGAATTAAATCCTATTCTCATTAAGCACAACGAGCTAGATTTCATTGTTGCAAAATTGGATCTATCAAAACATAAATCTGAAGAGCTGGCATCATATTTGAACTCTAAGGACCTATTGGAATCTGGTGTTAAAGTTACAGGATATCGAAACCGTGATGCAACACTACGAACAATGTTTGTTGTTAATGAAGAAAAGACTTCAGCATACTTTACTGATGTTGAAAGATTAATGGATGCTATGGAAATCAACTATCGATCAGATGACTGTAGAATTTTTATTGACAGTTCAAAATGTAGGTTAAAATGCAGTGTTGCTCCATAAAACTAATTCAAACCCATCCGTTCCAATTAATTATAGCACTGAAACAAAGGAGACGTATGAAGCATTGGAAACAATTTTGAATATGTTTGACTATAATAAACATAAGTGGCGCATATGCTGTGACCTTAAGGTCTTCGCTATTCTTTCCGGTCTCTGAAGTGGGTACATCAAACGGATTAATTTATTTGTGACTGGGATACAAGATATGCAGGAGATCAGTATTTATGTCATGATTGGAATTACAGATGCATGATTGGAATAACAGATAGCGACGATTAACTTGAAAATATTAAATATATGTATATCTACATATAACTTATAAATATTTATTAATTTATGTAACACAAATTTTAAACACCTTATGAAGTGAGCGCTTGTAGCTATTCTTTTGTAGATGAACATTTTTGAACTCACCAACGGATAACATTTTGACAACTAGAGATCTCTAGACTTCATTTATAAATCAAACTATACTTACGATACTAATAGCCGGTGTTACAAACGTTTTAGTACTACTATTTGTTACCGCTATACTGAAAAATATACGCTAGACTTCTTTTTTTGCCATGTCATTACGCCAATGTGGAGCTAAAACTGTTACTTAAATTTCATGTTCGGTCATTTCTGTTCGGATCGCAATACAGTCAAAGTGAATAAAAAGTGTGGAAATTGTATTGTAGTGAAATTTTATATCCTATAAGAGATAGGAAAAAAATAAAGGAATTAACTTGCAAGTGAATAAAAATAATAAAACTATTTCATTTCTGAAACACGAGTCAAGTAGATTTTTTTACTTCACTTTAGCTGATTGTCACAATCCTAAGGCTGGTTATAATAAAAAAAAAAACAAAGTTTGAAGGAGACAAATAATTTTTCTTTGCTAAGGTGCAATTCCTGAAATTTAATTTATAATCAAAACCTGTTTTGATTATTTAAGAGTAAGTTTCATAACTTTACCAAATTAAATTTTACATGTAAATTGTTTTTTTTAATACCTCGTAAATTCTAGATTGTAAGAGGTTAACATTTTCTTTCATTTTTCCATCTGAATTGGAATTCTCCTTCTACTGGAGCCATTTTATAAACGGGTAAATCTGTTTTTTTTTTTTTATATTTAACATATTCATTGACAGTATTTGCATTTTCCCATAGATTTGGTCTTGGTTAAAACACCTAAGGTACGAGCTCATAGGGGTTAAGCAACATTTTCCAGCAAAAGAGTCCCCAATTTGCTTTAGCCGTTTTTTTTTTAGTTTCTCAGAGTAGCAAAGTCATCTACACTAAACCATCCTCGCTATCAAATTAGTTAGCAACGATACAGTGACCGATGTGTTTATACGAGTGATTAAGAGTCATACCATTTTAACTCGCTTTCATACAGAATGGTTAATCACTGTATGAAGTTTGACAAAATCAACTACTGAAATTAAATTAAAGGGTGCTCCAATATAAAAATAATTAATTATTAATTTCCTAAAGACAAAACAAAAAGAATATAAAAAAAAAACTAGAACAAGAAAGGGTTAACTGTGGTTAAACTATACAAACATTTTAAGTGAGATTAGTTTTTGAATTTAATAATAATGATCATTAATACCCCCAAAAGAAAAAAAAACAGTGAAAGAAAAAAAAGAAAGCAACAAGTGACAATTTTAATTTGGTCTTGAAAAAGAGAATGATCGTTTATAGAACAACGCGAATATAAATATATTAATAACTAACGGCAATATTGCATTTTTGTTACTAGAAATCTGAGCGATCCCTCACTTTTACAATACCATATAAAAGAAAAATTACGAAAAAAAAATCTACCGGTGTAAAACAAGAAAAAAAAATTTGTTTAAACTAGTTAACAAATAATTCTATAAAACGAATAGCTCACAGGGGTTAAGCCACATGTTGCTATAATTATACAGCAACATGTGCCGGTAGCAGAGTCCCCAATTTGCCTTTAACCGTTTGCCGAAAGAAAAAAAACTCTCCGAGAATATATTTCGACACAACAACAATAAAAAATAAATAAACAGCACTTCCACGAAAGATCTTTCGTCGTTGGAGCAACACCACCATTCATTAACGTAACTTTATCAAAGTCATATTTTTTATTATTAAAATGAGAAGAACCAATAAGTAAAAAAAAAAAGTTAGAACTAAATTTTTTTCTTGAGATTAAATCAAAATTTTTTTTGTTTTAAATAAAGAAAAAAAAAAACTTAAATAATGAAAACAAATGCAAAAGTGCCAGAAAATAATAAAGTTTTCAAAAATTATTAAATTTTTTTTTTCTGTAAATAATTTTGTTTTTTTTCTTCCAATTTTAAACGTACTAATTCTTCTTGCTTACACTGTAATTTTTTTCCTCTTTAAATAAATATATATCTAAGAGTTCAATGAATTATTCAAACAACCAACTGTTTGACTTAAAGTAGATGAAAATTAGCTATGCGTAAAAATTATTTCCTAGCTGCCCCAAGATAAAAATAATTTTTTTTTAGATTTAAACGCTTTCAAATTTATAACCTCACCCTTAATTATTTTAATTTAATTTTTTCATATATATCTACTGTTACTTTAATCGCACTTATTTTATTTTTATATGAATTTCTTTTTCGTAAGCAAATACTATATCAATTGCTACCTTATTGTTATTGTTTCTTGCTATTTAATGGATTATTGTTTCGATAAAAAAAAAATAAATAATAATAATAAACAATTATAGATGCTCGCAGTAAATTTATTTATATGGACTTCTTAACTTGTAATAAAAATTCTATCTTCATGATGGCTTAAATCATTAATACTCAGTTTGACTTTAATTTGATCGGTTAGAACTTCGTTTAATTTAGTAATGGGACCATAGATAACTTAGTCGTGGACGTTATAGTATATTATGGTCATGGTTGGGAGGGCTAGAAAGTTGTGAAACATCGAAACAACTTCACCTTAGTTTTAACAACGACAAAATATATACCTACTTTCTCTTCTAGATTTTAATTAACTTTCTCGCACGCTACTATCACTCTTCAGTTCGAATCTAATTCTCTTTACGAACGGTCGTGTAAATAATTAAAGCGCTTAGAGTACAACTATTTAAAACTGATAACAAGTGTATATTTTTGTTTTTGCAATTGCCTATTCTTGATCTCATTTGAACTCACGTGGTAGTCAATTCAGCTTAAAACAGGAATAAAAAATCTAGCGATGGCCCGAGGGGCCAAATCTTCATCAAAAAGAAAGCTCCTTGCCAACAAGAAGATGACAAAACTTCCTCCGGGTTTTAACCCGAATATCGCGTCAACTTCAAGCAACAGATTTAGCCTGCTTGCTGGCCTTAATGATATGGACGTAACTCCTGTATCAAATATTAACGAGGTTAAACAACACAAACCTCCACCTATTGTTGTTGAAGCTAACGCCTCATTTACAGAAATACAAAAACTGCTTGGTAAAGATTGTATTTTCAAACGTACTTCAATTGGTACTAAAATTTTTGCTCCAAGTAGAGAAATGTACGAGTGCTACAAGCAAATTCTTAAAGAGATTAAGTTGGAGTTTCACTCTTATGGCTCCAAAGATAATGGTTATGCACCACTTTTTTACACGGTTTACCCCGCATAAAAACTGAGGACATCACCGCAGAGCTATAAAACTACAACCTGTCCCCTTCTTCCGTAGCTGAAATAGTCACCAAATTCAGTTCCAACAACAATGCAGTTTACAAAGCTCAATTTGTACGTAAAAATTTTAACCCAACTGCCTTAAGAAACGTAAGAACAATTTCAAATATTATAATTTCCAGGAAAAAATACAAATCTAGATCCAGAAATAAACCAACTCAATGCTGGAACTGCTTAATGTATGGCCATGGCGGTGAACATTGTCATCGTAGTGCTGCGCGTATGATATGTGCAGAACAACATCATACAAGTATGTGTCCGTTTAACAGAAGTGAAAAAAGACCAGCTGTTTTTACATGCTTTAATTGCAAAAAACAAGGAAAAGAGAGAACTGATCACTCTGCAAACGATATCAACTGTCCGTTACGTTCTCTCTATTTGGAAACTAGAACAAGAGTTACTTCTAAAAGTCCGAATAAAAGCAGACAACAACAAAATAACTCATTTCAATTTAATGTGGGAGATTTCCATAATTTAAGAAACAACAACACAAATTGTAACAATAACATCAATAATAACAGCAAAGCTACATATACTAACCAGCTGAAAACAAACAACGATTTATTTTGCATTGATGAGCTTTTTGATATTTTCACTACAGCTATGGATGATTTGCATAGGTGCACTTCAAAAGTACAACAAATCAAAGTTGTAATGTCAATGGTAAAATACGCCCATGGATTATACTAATAATTTAAACGAATTCAAAATGCTTCACTTGAATGCTAATGGCATTTCAAACTTTTCTAAATTAAAACAATTTGTGATACTAATTGAACGAGAAAATATTAAAATAGCGTCTTTGAATGAAACATTTTTTCAGAAAATCATAGACCTATTTTAAAAATTATTATTTATATAGAAGTGACAGAACAGTTGCAAGAGGAGGAGGGGTAGCTCTGTTAATTCATAAATCTGTCGCTCATAAAAACCTCTTTATATCAAACACATCATCAATCGAAAACATCTCAATTGAAGTTATTATAAATAATAGACCTATTGTTGTATCTTCGTTATATTCACCAAGATATACTCATAACTTCTGTGCTGATATCTTGAACCTAACACCTTCTACCAAAGAATATATAGTTTTTGGTGACCTAAATGCCAAACATTGTTCTTGGAATTGCCGTTCAAATAATACGGCAGGAATCGCACTGAACAATCTACAGCAATCAAGCAATTTTTTCATACACTATCCTAATAGTCCAACCCTATTCCCCCAGCATTCACATTCGATATTATTTTAAGCAACTCCACTTTAAATATAGACGTAAAAACAATGGATTACGAAATTCCATCAGACCATCGCCCCATTATATGTACACTTAAAAGATCAATGGCCTTGCAGGTTGACCTCAATTATTATGATTATAGTGCAACCACCTGGAACATTTATATGAATTTTTTAGACAATAAAATCACGTTATATTCCAATATATACAATACCAAGGCAGTAATTGATCAGGAAATCCAAAAATTTATAAATGTAGTTTTCGAAGCAAGGGATGTGTCTACACCTAAAATAACTCAACAAAATAATTACACATTACCAGAAAGTACTGTGAAATATATAAAACTAAGAAGAAGCTTTAAAAGAAAAAGCCAACGATCTTCAAATATAGCCGAGCAAACTTTTTGTAATCAATGACTAAGTTTCTAAGTAACATGATTGATAAAAGTATTAATTCGGAGCGCAATAAGAAATGGTCTCAATTATTATCCAATTTAAAACCAGTGATAAATCATTTTGGAAAATAAGCAGGAACTTTCGAGGAAAAGGAAAAAATCAAATCGCTCACTTTAAAGTTGGAAATACAAAAATAACATCTGATAAGGACAAGGCTGAAGTCCTGGCAAATACATTTATCCAAGCAAATAACCTCACTTCGAACTATAACCACTCGGCAGATACACTAAGAAATACAACAGTAAATAATTTTAAGAAGGAAAACCCCAGTTCTGAATCTGCAATTTATACATCTCTTGAAGAAGTAATGAATATTGTCTCATCAATAATCAATAAAATCCCCTGGTTTTGACAATGTTCCCAACCTGCTCTTAAAGAAACTGCCACTCAAAGCTCCAAAATTACTGGTTATAATATTTAACAGCTGCATCAAACTCAACTATTTCCCAAACCATTTCAAAAATGCTAAGGTTATAGCCATAAACAAACCTAGTAAGCCAAAAAATAACCCAAAAAGCTACAGACCTATTATTCTATTAAGTAACTTAGGTAAAATATTTGAAAAAATACTACATTCTCGTCTTAGTGAATTTGTAACGACCAATTCTATTGTTGCCAAAGAAAAATTTGGATTTAAAAAAGGGCATAGCACTACGCACCAAATAAACAGAATTAAAAATCAAATAATCACAACTAAAAGCAATAAACGTTCAACGGGTCTAATATTGTTAGATATTGAAAAAGCGTTTGACACCGTTTGGCATAATGGCCTAGTATTTAAACTTCTTGATGCAAATATACCAAAATATTTATGCAAACTTATTTCAGATTTCATTCACGGCAGAAACTTTAAAGTTGCGATTAATAATGAAACATCATCTCCAAAAACCATTACCACAGGGTTACCTCAAGGATCTGTCTTGTCGCCATTGCTTTACTCGATATATACATACGATTTTAAAGTCCCGAAATATATGAAAATTGCTTATTACGCAGATGATGCTGCGTTACTTTCTTCAAACAAACTTACAAGCGCACTCCTGAAGAAAATGGAAAAGGGAATTGTAAATTGCAGTAAATATTTTCACAAATGGAAAATCAAAATTAATCCAAACAAGACCCAAGCAATAATTTTTCCATTCAACAAATCTCCCAAAAGACTGCCAAGACGTCATCTTCTTATTGGAAATAATACCATAAATGTACTTAACGAGGTCAAATATCTCGGAGTTGTCTTGGACAAAAAACTTACATTTAAACAACATATTATGGCTACGTGTCAAAAATCTATAAAGTCATTTAAAGCATTATGGCCACTACTAAATAGGTCATTTCTAAACCCCAAAAACAAAAATCTACTCTTCAAAAGTGTTATAAGGCCGATATTAAAATACGCGTGTCCTATTTGGAGTGACGCTGCCAACTGCCACCTAAAACGCTTACAAATTATACAAAACAAATGTCTTAAAATGATAAATAAAAAGCCCTGGAGGTATCCTACAAATCTTCTTCAAGAAGAAACAGGTTATGAAAAAATTATCGATTTCATAACAAGGATTAATAACAATTACTTTGCCAAAATTGAAAATTCCTCTTACCCACTGATAAGAGAAATTAGAGAAATAACGTAAAATTAAAAAGAAATCACCAAATTGAAAATTATATGCTTATAGAGGTCTATTATTTCAAATAAACCTCCTATAAGCACATAAATATTTTTCAGATAGTATTTGAATTTATTAAATCATATAAAGGCTTTTTCCTCCCATTTTCCTTTAAAAATCATTAAAAACAACATAAAAACTATTTAATATCTTTGGATCCTATGTATTATTTGTTGCAATATCTATGTATATGTAAAGATAATATCTCATATGTAAATATCAAAATTTGTTAAAATATGTAAATAAAGGAAGAATATTTAATTGAATTGAAATTGACATGAAAAACAGTATAAAGATTCTTCTGAGCTTAATTCTGTGTTCGGTTAAATTTAATGATATTTAATGAGGATTTTTTGTAGCAATTTTAAGAAGAAGAAGAATTAAATTTCAGATGTTATGTTTAATAGGAATAAGTGTAGCATATAAGGAAGTGGTAAAAGAAGGTCGCCTTGTGTTCAGTGTACCGAAAGTGGATGCACGCTAAAGCTCGGCCTTATTGCTCGTCGATGGAAGGGGGGGGGTTTGTGCAACGGTCTACACTCAGGCTTTTCCAGGATAATATAATTATAAAGAATGATAGTAGCGTGCGAGAAAGTTAATTAAAATCTAGAAGAGAAGGTAGGTGTATATTTTGTCGTTGTTAAAACTAAGGTGAAGTTGTTTCGATGTTTCACAACTGTCTAGCCCTCCCAACCATGACCATAATATACTATAACGTCCACGACTGAGTTATCTATGGTCCCATTACTAAATTAAACGAAGTTCTAACCGATCAAATTAAAGTCAAACTGAGTATTAATGATTTAAGATAGTATTTTTATTACAAGTTAAGAAGTCCATATAAATAAATTTACTGCGAGCATCTATAATTGTTTATTATTATTATTTATTTTTTTTTTTTTAATCGAAACAATAATCCATTAAATAGCAAGACACAATAACAATAAGGTAGCAATTAATATAGTATTTGTTTACGAAAAAGAAATTCATATAAAAATAAAATAACTGCGATTAAAGTAACAGTAGATATATATGAAAAAATTAAATTAAAATAATTAAGGGTGAGGTAATAAATTTGAAAGCATTTAAATCTAAAAAAAAATTATTTTTATCTTGGGGCAGCTAGGAAATAATTTGTACGCATAGCTAATTTTCATCTACTTTAAGTCAAACAGTTGGTTGTTTGAATAATTCATTGAACTCTTAGATATATATTTATATAAAGGGGAAAAAAAATTACAGTGTAAGCAAGAAGAATTAGTACTTTTAAAATTGGAAGAAAAAAACAAAATTATTTACCGAAAAAAAAAATTTAATAATTTCTGAAAACTTTATTTTTTGGCACTTTTGCATTTGTTTTCATTATTTAAGTTTTTTTTTTCTTTATTTAAAACAAAAAAAAAAATTCTTGATTTAATCACAAGAAAAAAATTTAGTTCTAATTGCAATATTGCCGTTAGTTATTAATATATTTGTATTCGCGTTGTTCTATAAACGATCACTCTCTTTTTCAAGACCAAATTAAAATTGTTACTTGTTGCTTTCTTTTTTTTTCTTCCACTGTTTCTTTTCTTTTGGGGGTATTAATGATCATTATTATTAAATTCAAAAACTAATCTCACTTAAAATGTTTGTATAGTTTAACCATAGTTAGCCCTTTCTTGTTCTAGTTTTTTTATATTTTTTTTTGTTTTGTTTTTAGGAAATTAATAATTAATTATTTTTATATTGGAGCACCCTTTAATTTAATTTCAGTAGTTGATTTTGTCAAACTTCATACACTGATTAACGATTCTGTATGAAAGCGAGTTAAAATGGTATGACTCTTAATCACTCGTATAAACACATCGGTCACTGCATCGTTGCTAACTAATTTGATAGCGAGGATGGTTTAGTGTAGATGACGTTGCTACTCTGAGAAACTAAAAAAAAAACGGTTAAAGCAAATTGGGGACTCTTTTGCTGGCAAATGTTGCTTAACCCCTATGAGCTCGTACCTTAGGTGTTTTAACCAAGACCAAATCTATGGAAAAATGCAAATACTGTCAATGAATATGTTAAATATAAAAAAAAAACAGATTTACCCGTTTATGAAATGGCTCCAGTAGAAGGAGAATTCCAATTCAGATGGAAAAATGAAAGAAAATGTTAACCTCTTACAATCTAGAATTTACGAGGTATTAAAAAAAAACAATTTACATGTAAAATTTAATTTGGTAAAGTTATGAAACTTACTCTTAAATAATCAAAACAGGTTTTGATTATAAATTAAATTTAAGGAATTGCACCTTAGCAAAGAAAAATTATTTTTCTCCTTCAAACTTTGTGAAGTAAAAACATCTACTTGACTCGTGTTTCAGAAATGAAATAGTTTTATTATTTTTACTCACTTGCAAGTTAATTCCTTTATTTTTTTTCCTATCTCTTATAGGATATAAAATTTCACTACAATACAATTTCCACACTTTTTATTCACTTTGACTGTATTGCGATCCGAACAGAAATGACCGAACATGAAATTTGAGTAACAGTTTTAGCTCCACATTGGCGTAATGACATGGCAAAAAAAAAAGAGTGTAGCGTATATTTTCCAGTATAGCGGTAATAAATAGTAGTAATAAAACGTTTGTAACATCGGCTCTTAGTATCGTAAGTATAGTTTGATTTATAAATGAAGTCTAGAGGTCTCTAGTTGTCAAAATGTTAACCGTTGGTGAGTTCAAAAATGTTCATCTACAAAAGAATAGCTACAAGCGCTCACTTCAAAACCCCCCGCCGAAATCCGATTTTGGGGAGGTGAACAAATCACAAAATCTGATCACGCTTGTAGGCGCAATAAATATTTTGCACTCTTATTGCCTTATGTCTTTTGCGTGGAATATCCCTATGATACGTCCTTGGAGATCCAGGAGCTCATAATTGCAGTTACCCAATTTTCTTTTTATTCGGGCTTTAATAAAATTTGGTGCAAGCTTAGCATTATAACCATGTTCGAAGTTGCTTTGCTTAAAATTTCTCCTGAATACTTCCTGACCAACGTTATAAGTAATTTCCCTAGCTCTGAGGTTATATGAGCGCTCATTTCATTCATACTGTTTTCTCATCGAGTAAGCAGCCTTGTTGTGTGCGATATTTAACGAATCATTTCTATCAAACCTGACGGCTCCGTCCTCAAGCATTTCCAATTGTCGCAAAAGCGGATATGTTTTACCATTCGTAATCATGTGCTGGCCAAATACTAAATAATAAGGAGAAGTTCCAATTGCACTGTGTGTTGCCGATAGAAGAGCACTAGACATGTGGCTCAAATGCTCATCCCAATTCCTTTGGTCTGGTTTCACATATGATTTTATAGCCGACAAGATAGACCGGTTAACCCTTTCAGAGGCGTTTGGTTGGGGGGAGTAAATTGCAGTTAACATATGGTCTATCCCATAAATTTTCATTAGAGACGCAAATTGTGATGACTTGAATTGAGAACCATTATCGGACAGGATAGTTTCAGGTATGCCAAATGTATGAAAAAGTTCTCTCTCTAAATATTTAATCACTACTTCCGCTGAAAACTTTTTGACCGGTTTGAGAAATGGAAACTTAGTAAAATTATCCAGAACAACAAAAATAGCGACATGTCCAGATTTTGATCTTGGGTAGGGACCAAGAAAGTCAATATAAACCCTCTGAAAGAAACGTTGACTTTCCGGCTTTTGACCCATTAAAGGGCGAACAATTTGGTTTGGGTGTTTTGTGGTTTTACAGACTTTGGAGGCATTTATATAATTCCTTACATCGGTTGCTAAATTTGGCCAAAAATACAATCAACGAACTCTCTCAAGGGTTTTGGAAAGCCAATGGACTGTCGTGGGCTCTCTGTAACACTTCAAAAACCATATCCTTAGGAATCCATAATTTCCATACCAAGTCGTCGTGGACCTGTTCCCCAGAAGAATGTTCTGTTCGTCTATAAATATATCCGTCTATTATTTTAAGGTCTGGCATTTGGTTTACATTCTTTTCAATTTTGTCTAGAAGTTCCTTATATTCTTTTGACTTAAAGTATGTAGAGTTTAAGTCTACAAATATCCCATTCTCGTCTAGCTCAGACAGACAATCAACACCTAGACAAGTCAAGTCATCTGTATTGGCCCTAGATAACGTATCCGGCACTACGTTTTGGGTACCCCTCTTATGTTCAATCTTGAATTTATAACATTGAAGCTTTAATGACCATCTTTCCAACCGCGTACTAAGGTCAGTCTGCAACATGAGCCACTTCAAGGATGCATGATCCGTGACAATTGTAAACTCATGCCCTTCGACATAGGCCCTAAATTTTTTAACGCTTAGCATTGCAGCCAAACATTCCTGTTCGGTGACTGAATAGTTGCGTTGGGCTGAGTTGAGTTTCTTTGACATGAATGCTATTGGAACCTTTTCACCCTGCGCGTTCTTTTGCACCAATAAACTTCCTGTACTAGTCCTACTTGCATCACAGTGTATATAGAATGGTTGTGAGAAATCGGGGCTATGTAAGACCGGAGCGGTTGTCAAGATGAACTTTAAAGTTAAAAAAGCTTTTTCGGCGTTTTCAGACCATTCAAATTTTCGTTTAATTTTTAATAAATCCGTTAAAGAATAGGTAATCGAAGCGTAGCTCAGAACAAATTTCCGGTACCAACCAGTCATCCCTAAGAATCGTCTAATTTGCTTCACAGATCGAGGGGTCGGAAAATCAGTTATGGCAGATACTTTTTCTGGATCTGTGCGAATAACTCCGTTACCAACCAAGTGACCTAAATAGCGGACCTCACAAATACAGAATTTACTTTTCTGTACGTTAATAGTCAACCCAGCCTTACGTATACATTCAGCTATTTTAGCCAAGGCCTCAAGATGTCGTTCGAAAGTGTCCGAAACAACTATCAGATCGTCGAGATAAACAAACACTTCCGTCCTGAGCTCTGGCGGGATCACTTTATCCATGAGACGCGACATGGTTTGTGGCGCGTTGCACAGACCAAAGGGCATCACGTTATAGTGGTATAAAGGCCTTCCAGGAACGGTAAATGCCGTTTTGTCTTCTGACGCTGGATCCAGAGGAATCTGCCAAAATGCATCTTTGAGGTCAAGGCTAGTAATAAATTCGGCTTTGGGTAACCTACTTAAAATACCATCTATTTGTGGTAGTGGATATGCGTCACCTATGATTACGGAATTGAGTTTACGGCTATCAAGACACAATCTATTTTTACCCGGTTTTCGATGTAAAACCACGGGAGATGGCCAAGCACTGCTGGACTCCTCGATTACTCCCAGAGATATCATTCTATCTAATTCTTCGTATATGAGCTTTTCAACCGCCGGAGAGACAGGGAAATGTCGCTGTTTTATTGGTTTTGCATCTTTAACGTCAATAACGTGTGTAAGAATATTGGTTCTACCCAACCCCTTTTTGGCATAGGATGGAAATAACTCAACGACGCTGTTTAGCTGTTGATTTTGAACTAACGATAAAGGTCTTTGATCTGATAGTTCAGCAATGCTGTTAGGAGAAGCCGATTTCACAAATAAAGAATTGAAACCGGTTGGCAATAAATCAAAGGATTCCCAGAAATCCATGCCCAGTATCAAGTCTTGGGCCAAGCTTGGAATAATAGAAATCGTGATGGGTTTTGAAACTTTCTTAAACTCTACGGTAGTGTGAACAAATCCAATAACATCCTGTTTTCTACCATCAGCTGTACGTATTGAGGTATTGATTTTCTTAAAACTCGAACATGTTTCGAGAAAGTTTTAAGCCGGTTCAGAACCAACACAACTTATGGAAGCTCCGGTGTCCATAAGGCCCATCATCGGTTTACCAAAAAGTGTTACCTCTTCGTAGGGATAAATATCACCCGGTTTAATCAAAATTGTACATACAAACTTACGCTTGAAATCTTTAACTTTTCCCCAAAACGAGCGAATTCTAAGAGCTGATCGGGAGATGTTATCATTCTTATTAAAAATTCTGTCACGCGCCTTTTTATAATTTTCTAATCGGATATGAAACGGTTTAATTGGAGTAATTAAGGGTTCTGTATGGGCATTATTAATTGGAACAGTGTTGCGAGTAAGTAATTTTATTCTTTGTCCATTTCCGTCGTTCTGTTGTAGTTGAATTTTAAGTTTTTTGAATCGGCACAATGCTTACAACTCGGTTTATATGTGTCGGGAGCACCACAACCATAACAAAACACGGTACGTTCGGACAGACAATCGGTATAGCGATGACCGCTTTTACGACAGTTCCAACAAGTCAAAGAAATTGAAAATATCTCTTTCTCATCAAACTCAGAGTTTGGCTCATCCACATCCTCGAATTTCGCATTCAATTCAGCAATTCTCCTACCGGGTTGAGGATTTGAAAATTTAACCTGTTTTCGCCTTAAATCCTGCATAAAAAACTCCCTGCGGCGGCATATATCCCTTAAGTGTTGGACCGAATAAACCTCTAAGTTCGATATCTCATGCTGGATTTCCGGCAATAGATTTCTCCGAAGAATCTCGACAAGGGTATTGTCCTGAATCGGCTCATTTAAATGATCTGTTATGTCCACTATTGAGTCATAGAAAGTATCAAAGGTTTCGTTCGATCTTTGCTTCCTATCTCTAATCATCTCCTTGTAATCAACGTCAGTTCTAGAGTCTCTAAACTGTTCTCTTGAAGCTTTACATAAAGGCTTCCAGCGAATAATTTTGACTTTTTGATGGTAACGCCAAAACCAGTCGTTCGCCTTGCCATCAAACAATGCGCTAGCATTTTCGCATAATAAGTCGAAATTTCCATGCAACGTTCGGTTAGTTAAGGCTTCTATCCGATAAATAAATTTATCAACGGACAAAGAGTTTGATCCCCCGGAGAATTTTATTCTCCAATTAAAAATTATCTGACTTACTTTATCCGGACGGGCACCTAAATCTGAATAAGAAGCGGATATTGGTACCCCAGGAAGGCGAGAAGTGGTTGGTTGTTGACTAATAGCATTCTGATAACCGGTTGTCGTAGCATCGATCCCTAATAACTCCTCTAATGATCTCTGATGGTCAATGTTTCGTGATAATTGTGGAGGACTACGTCCAGACGGTGAAAAATTAACAACCCTATCTGATAAGTCTGAAGAAGGGTTTATACTTGCATAGTTTCCAATTCTTAATCTCGAAATACTTTTCTCGACAGTAGTCTCAATCATTTTCAACATTTGATCGGTTAGAGAAGCAAGAAGCATTTGTTTTCATTATTTAAGTTTTTTTTTTTCTTTATTTAAAACAAAAAAAAAAAATCTTGATTTAATCACAAGAAAAAAATTTAGTTCTAATTGCAATATTGCCGTTAGTTATTAATATATTTGTATTCGCGTTGTTCTATAAACGATCACTCTCTTTTTCAAGACCAAATTAAAATTGTTACTTGTTGCTTTCTTTTTTTTCTTCCACTGTTTCTTTTCTTTTGGGGGTATTAATGATCATTATTATTAAATTCAAAAACTAATCTCACTTAAAATGTTTGTATAGTTTAACCATAGTTAGCCCTTTCTTGTTCTAGTTTTTTTATATATTTTTTTTTGTTTTGTTTGTAGGAAATTAATAATTAATTATTTTTATATTGGAGCACCCTTTAATTTAATTTCAGTAGTTGATTTTGTCAAACTTCATACACTGATTAACGATTCTGTATGAAAGCGAGTTAAAATGGTATGACTCTTAATCACTCGTATAAACACATCGGTCACTGCATCGTTGCTAACTAATTTGATAGCGAGGATGGTTTAGTGTAGATGACGTTGCTACTCTGAGAAACTAAAAAAAAAACGGTTAAAGCAAATTGGGGACTCTTTTGCTGGCAAATGTTGCTTAACCCCTATGAGCTCGTACCTTAGGTGTTTTAACCAAGACCAAATCTTTGGGAAAATGCAAATACTGTCAATGAATATGTTAAATATGAAAAAAAAAACAGATTTACCCGTTTATGAAATGGCTCCAGTAGAAGGAGAATTCCAATTCAGATGGAAAAATGAAAGAAAATGTTAACCTCTTACAATCTAGAATTTACGAGGTATTAAAAAAAAAACAATTTACATGTAAAATTTAATTTGGTAAAGTTATGAAACTTACTCTTAAATAATCAAAACAGGTTTTGATTATAAATTAAATTTAAGGAATTGCACCTTAGCAAAGAAAAATTATTTTTCTCCTTCAAACTTTGTGAAGTAAAAACATCTACTTGACTCGTGTTTCAGAAATGAAATAGTTTTATTATTTTTACTCACTTGCAAGTTAATTCCTTTATTTTTTTTCCTATCTCTTATAGGATATAAAATTTCACTACAATACAATTTCCACACTTTTTATTCACTTTGACTGTATTGCGATCCGAACAGAAATGACCGAACATGAAATTTGAGTAACAGTTTTAGCTCCACATTGGCGTAATGACATGGCAAAAAAAAAGAGTGTAGCGTATATTTTCCAGTATAGCGGTAATAAATAGTAGTAATAAAACGTTTGTAACATCGGCTCTTAGTATCGTAAGTATAGTTTGATTTATAAATGAAGTCTAGAGGTCTCTAGTTGTCAAAATGTTAACCGTTGGTGAGTTCAAAAATGTTCATCTACAAAAGAATAGCTACAAGCGCTCACTTCAAACCCCCCCGCCGAAATCCGATTTTGGGGAGGTGAACAGATCACAAAATCTGATCACGCTTGTAGCCGCAATAAATCTTTTGCACTCTTATTGCCTTATGTCTTTTGCGTGGAATATCCCTATGATACGTCCTTGGAGATCCAGGAGCTCATAATTGCAATTACCCAATTTTCTTTTTATTCGGGCTTTAATAAAATTTGGTGCAAGCTTAGCATTATAACCATGTTCGAAGTTGCTTTGCTTAAAATTTCTCCTGAATACTTCCTGACCAACGTTATAAGTAATTTCCCTAGCTCTGAGGTTATATGAGCGCTCATTTCGTTCATACTGTTTTCTCATCGAGTAAGCAGCCTTGTTGTGTGCGATATTTAACGAATCATTTCTATCAAACCTGACGGCTCCGTCCTCAAGCATTTCCAATTGTCGCAAAAGCGGATATGTTTTACCATTCGTAATCATGTGCTGGCCAAATACTAAATAATAAGGAGATGTTCCAATTGCACTGTGTGTTGCCGATAGAAGAGCACTAGACATGTGGCTCAAATGCTCATCCCAATTCCTTTGGTCTGGTTTCACATATGATTTTATAGCCGACAAGATAGACCGGTTAACCTTTCAGAGGCGTTTGCTTGGGGGGAGTAAATTGCAGTTAACATATGGTCTATCCCATAAATTTTCATTAGAGACGCAAATTGTGATGACTTGAATTGAGAACCATTATCGGACAGGATAGTTTCAGGTATGCCAAATGTATGAAAAAGTTCTCTCTCTAAATATTTAATCACTACTTCCGCTGAAAACTTTTTGACCGGTTTGAGAAATGGAAACTTAGTAAAATTATCCAGGACAACAAAAATAGCGACATGTCCAGATTTTGATCTTGGGTAGGGACCAAGAAAGTCAATATAAACCCTCTGAAAGAAACGTTGACTTTCCGGCTTTTGACCCATTAAAGGGCGAACAATTTGGTTTGGGTGTTTTGTGGTTTTACAGACTTTGGAGGCATTTATATAATTCCTTACATCGGTTGCTAAATTTGGCCAAAAATACAATCGACGAACTCTCTCAAGGGTTTTGTTTATACCTCCATGGAAAGCCAATGGACTGTCGTGGGCTCTCTGTAACACTTCAAAAACCATATCCTTAGGAATCCATAATTTCCATACCAAGTCGTCGTGGACCTGTTCCCCAGAAGAATGTTCTGTTCGTCTATAAATATATCCGTCTATTATTTTAAGGTCTGGCATTTGGTTTACATTCTTCTCAATTTTGTCTAGAAGTTCCTTATATTCTTTTGACTTAAAGTATGTAGAGTTTAAGTCTACAAATATCCCATTCTCGTCTAGCTCAGACAGACAATCAACACCTAGACAAGTCAAGTCATCTGTATTGGCCCTAGATAACGTATCCGGCACTACGTTTTGGGTACCCCTCTTATGTTCAATCTTGAATTTATAACATTGAAGCTTTAATGACCATCTTTCCAACCGCGTACTAAGGTCAGTCTGCAACATGAGCCACTTCAAGGATGCATGATCCGTGACAATTGTAAACTCATGCCCTTCGACATAGGCCCTAAATTTTTTAACGCTTAGCATTGCAGCCAAACATTCCTGTTCGGTGACTGAATAGTTGCGTTGGGCTGAGTTGAGTTTCTTTGACATGAATGCTATTGGAACCTATTCACCCTCCGCGTTCTTTTGCACCAATAAACTTCCTGTACTAGTCCTACTTGCATCACAGTGTATATAGAATGGCTGTGAGAAATCGGGGCTATGTAAGACCGGAACGGTTGTCAAGATGAACTTTAAAGTTAAAAAAGCTTTTTCGGCGTTTTCAGACCATTCAAATTTTCGTTTAATTTTTAATAAATCCGTTAAAGGATAGGTAATCGAAGCGTAGCTCAGAATAAATTTCCGGTACCAACCAGTCATCCCTAAGAATCGTCTGATTTGCTTCACAGATCGAGGGGTCGGAAAATCACTTATGGCAGATACTTTTTCTGGATCTGTGCGAATAACTCCGTTACCAACCAAGTGACCTAAATAGCGGACCTCACAAATACAGAATTTACTTTTCTGTACGTTAATAGTCAACCCAGCCTTACGTATACATTCAGCTATTTTAGCCAAGACCTCAAGATGTCGTTCGAAAGTGTCCGAAACAACTATCAGATCGTCGAGATAAACAAACACTTCCGTCCTGAGCTCTGGCGGGATCACTTTATCCATGAGACGCGACATGGTTTGTGGCGCGTTGCACAGACCAAAGGGCATCACGTTATAGTGGTATAAAGGCCTTCCAGGAACGGTAAATGCCGTTTTGTCTTCTGACGCTGGATCCAGAGGAATCTGCCAAAATGCATCTTTGAGGTCAAGGCTAGTAATAAATTCGGCTTTGGGTAACCTACTTAAAATACCATCTATTTGTGGTAGTGGATATGCGTCACCTATGATTACGGAATTGAGTTTACGGCTATCAAGACACAATCTATTTTTACCCGGTTTTCGATGTAAAACCACGGGAGATGGCCAAGCACTGCTGGACTCCTCGATTACTCCCAGAGACATCATTCTATCTAATTCTTCGTATATGAGCTTTTCAACCGCCGGAGAGACAGGGAAATGTCGCTGTTTTATTGGTTTTGCATCTTTAACGTCAATAACGTGTGTAAGAATATTGGTTCTACCCAACCCCTTTTTGGCATAGGATGGAAATAACTCAACGACGCTGTTTAGCTGTTGATTTTGAACTAACGATAAAGGTCTTTGATCTGATAGTTCAGCAATGCTGTTAGGAGAAGCCGATTTCACAAATAAAGAATTGAAACTGGTTGGCAATAAATCAAAGGATTCCCAGAAATCCATGCCCAGTATCAAGTCTTGGGCCAAGCTTGGAATAATAAAAATCGTGATGGGTTTTGAAACTTTCTTAAACTCTACGGTAGTGTGAACAAATCCAATAACATCCTGTTTTCTACCATCAGCTGTACGTATTGAGGTATTGATTTTCTTAAAACTCGAACATGTTTCGAGAAAGTTTTTAGCCGGTTCAGAACCAACACAACTTATGGAAGCTCCGGTGTCCATAAGGCCCATCATCGGTTTACCAAAAAGTGTTACCTCTGCGTAGGGATGAATATCACCCGGTTTAATCAAAATTGTACATACAAACTTACGCTTGAAATCTTTAACTTTTCCCCAAAACGAGCGAATTCTAAGAGCTGATCGGGAGATGTTATCATTCTTATTAAAAATTCTGTCACGCGCCTTTTTATAATTTTCTAATCGGATATGAAACGGTTTAATTGGAGTAATTAAGGGTTCTGTATGGGCATTATTAATTGGAACAGTGTTGCGAGTAAGTAATTTTATTCTTTGTCCATTTCCGTCGTTCTGTTGTAGTTGAATTTTAAGTTTTTTGAATCGGCACAATACTTACAACTCGGTTTATATGTGTCGGGAGCACCACAACCATAACAAAACACGGTACGTTCGGACAGACAATCGGTATAGCGATGACCGCTTTTACGACAGTTCCAACAAGTCAAAGAAATTGAAAATATCTCTTTCTCATCAAACTCAGAGTTTGGCTCATCCACATCCTCGAATTTCGCATTCAATTCAGCAATTCTCCTACCGGGTTGAGGATTTGAAAATTTAACCTGTTTTCGCCTTAAATCCTGCATAAAAAACTCCCTGCGGCGGCATATATCCCTTAAGTGTTGGACCGAATAAACCTCTAAGTTCGATATCTCATGCTGGATTTCCGGCAATAGATTTCTCCGAAGAATCTCGACAAGGGTATTGTCCTGAATCGGCTCATTTAAATGATCTGTTATGTCCACTATTGAGTCATAGAAAGTATCAAAGGTTTCGTTCGATCTTTGCTTCCTATCTCTAATCATCTCCTTGTAATCAACGTCAGTTCTAGAGTCTCTAAACTGTTCTCTTAAAGCTTTACATAAAGGCTTCCAGCGAATAATTTTGACTTTTTGATGGTAACGCCAAAACCAGTCGTTCGCCTTGCCATCAAACAATGCGCTAGCATTTTCGCATAATAAGTCGAAATTTCCATGCAACGTTCGGTTAGTTAAGGCTTCTATCCGATAAATAAATTTATCAACGGACAAAGAGTTTGATTCCCCGGAGAATTTTATTCTCCAATTAAAAATTATCTGACTTACTTTATCCGGACGGGCACCTAAATCTGAATAAGAAGCGGATATTGGTAGCCCAGGAAGGCGAGAAGTGGTTGGTTGTTGACTAATATCATTCTGATAACCGGTTGTCGTAGCATCGATCCCTAATAACTCCTCTAATGATCTCTGATGGTCAATGTTTCGTGATAATTGTGGAGGACTACGTCCAGAAGGTGAAAAATTAACAACCCTATCTGATAAGTCTGAAGAAGGGTTTATACTTGCATAGTTTCCAATTCTTAATCTCGAAATACTTTTCTCGACAGTAGTCTCAATCATTTTCAACATTTGATCGGTTAGAGAAGCAAGTTGTCGTGTTTGCTGCAAAGCAACAATAGAAGAAATCATTTCTTCTAAGTTTTCGGCCGGGATACTAGACTTGTGATTATCCGGTGGGCCTTGAGCAGTTTTAAGTAAAGTATTGGTCCTAATATTCGATGCTGATTTAGAAGCTCGCCCTACATTTGCCGCCGATGAAGTCGTAAATGATGTTTCTAACTGTCTACTACCGCTTTGCACTGCTCTAGATCTAGTTTGTACTGGAGATGGTGGGGGTATAGATTTTCCTGGAATTTCTTTTGAAGAAATTGAGGTTCCACAAACTGGTCATGTTGAATGAGACTTAACGTATCGGATGATACAATCCCTATGAAATGGATGACCACAGGCAGTTTTAAGCAATTGAATAGGAATTGCAATAGACTTCATGCAAATTGTACAAAGAAGATCTTGTTCAGCAGCAAAAGCTGCAGCAATGTTTTCATTGCTATGATTCAATGGCATTTTTAAAAAAAAATCTAACACGCGGAGAGGTTGTTTCGATAATGAAACAGTAATTAAAATAATTTACTAGGATCAATGGTGTGGCTATAATTACGACACGTATGGATAATAAGAAGTGTCGAATTTACCAATCCAATCTAAAGTTTGAACAAAATAATGTGATAAAGCGCGTAAATATGTACTCGTACACTAATTTCTGTTAAGGTACCTTAGAAATAAGCATATGTTTGTTCCTTTGTTTGTTGTGACAAAAGAAAATAAAACCTAATTAATAAAAAAAACTTTAAAAAAAATCTAAATAACAAGATCTGAAGAGAAATAATATACATATAAAAAAAAATTAATTAATACTACAAATGGATTTCTCGGTTATAATAAAGCAATTTAGAAATTTGAAAAAAGTTTTCAACTAAATAGATTTACTTCAAATATTTAATTAATATTGCTGGTAATTAAATAAATAATTCTAATTTTTTTCGGAATACCAAAAATAACAAAAACGATACTCTGTTTGACTAAAATTTTCCGGCAGAATAGAGTTTAAGTAACTAACTAAAAATAATATACCTTACAAAGACAAAATATATGAAAAGATTTACAGAAAGACAGAATTAATATAAAAAAGATGTTTACAATCCGACAAGATACTTTATTTTCTTTAGTTCCTGAATTATTAAAGTTTAGTAGAATCTCAAAGTTGTTAGTTACTGTGCCCAGTATTGGCTCTACTACCAATAAAACTGTACCGAAAGAAAATGGTGGTTAAATAATATATAGACTCAGGTAAGATGTGAGAGCAACTCTGCATTTAATCACAAAATAATTCCATGAATATATATACCACTCGGAATAGAATTAGAAGAAGCATGGGAAAAAAGTGGTTTAAATAAATTTGATTTGGCCCACACTGATGTTAACAAAAAAAGTGATACAGTATTACGTTCTCTAATGCTGGTAAGCACAGTTAAAAAGTGGGCCCCACGTTGGGCGCCAAAAATTATATTATGTAGCATATAAGGAAGTGGTAAAAGAAGGTCGCCTTGTGTTCAGTGTACCGAAAGTGGATGCACGCTAAAGCTCGGCCTTATTGCTCGTCGATGGGGGGTTTGTGCAACGGTCTACACTCAGGCTTTTCCAGGATAATATAATTTTAAAGAATGATAGTATTTCAATTTCAATTAAATATTCTTCCTTTATTTACATATTTTAACAAATTTTGATATTTACATATGAGATCTTATCCTTACATATAGATATTGCAACAAATAATACATAGGATCTAAAGTTATTAAATAGTTTTTATATTATTTTTAATGATTTTTAAAGGAAAATGGGAGGAAAAAACCTTTATATGATTTAATAAATTCAAATACTATCTGAAAAATATTTATGTGCTTATAGGAGGTTTATTTGAAATAATAGACCTCTATAAGCAAATAATTTTCAATTTGGTGATTTCTTTTTAATTCTACGTTATTTCTCTACATTCTCTTATCAGTGGGTAAGAGGAATTTTCAATTTTGGCAAAGTAATTGTTATTAATCCTTGTTATGAAATCGATAATTTTTTCATAACCTGTTTCTTCATGAAGAAGATTTGTAGGATACCTCCAGGGCTTTTTATTTATCATTTTAAGACATTTGTTTTGTATAATTTGTAATTTGTATGTTGTTTAAATGTAAGCTTTTTGTCCAAGACAACTCCGAGATATTTGACCTCGTTAAGTACATTTATGGTATTATTTCCAATAAGAAGATGACGTCTTGGCAGTCTTTTGGGAGATTTGTTGAATGGAAAAATTATTGCTTGGGTCTTGTTTGGATTAATTTTGATTTTCCATTTGTGAAAATATTTACTGCAATTTACAATTCCCTTTTCCATTTTCTTCAGGAGTGCGCTTGTAAGTTTGTTTGAAGAAATTAACGCAGTATCATCTGCGTAATAAGCAATTTTCATATATTTCGGGACTATAAAATCGGATGTATATATCGAGTAAAGCAATGGCGACAAGACAGATCCTTGAGGTAACCCTGTGGTAATGGTTTTTGGAGATGATGTTTCATTATTAATCGCAACTTTAAAGTTTCTGCCGTGAATGAAATCTGAAATAAGTTTGCATAAATATTTTGGTATATTTGCATCAAGAAGTTTAAATACTAGGCCATTATGCCAAACGGTGTCAAACGCTTTTTCAATATCTAACAATATTAGACCCGTTGAACGTTTATTGCTTTTATTTGTGATTATTTGATTTTTAATTCTGTTTATTTGGTGCGTAGTGCTACGCCCTTTTTTAAATCCAAATTGTTTTTTGGCAACCATAGAATTGGTCGTTAAAAATTATTTAAGACGAGAATGTAGTATTTTTTCGAATATTTTACCTAAGTTACTTAATAGACTAATAGGTCTGTAGCTGTTTGGGTTATTTTTTGGCTTACTAGGTTTGTTTATGGCTATAACCTTAGCATTTTTGAAATGGTTTGGGAAATAGTTGAGTTTGATGCAGCTGTTAAATATTATAACCAGTAATTTTAGAGCTTTGAGTGGTAGTTTCTTTAAGAGCAGGTTCGGAACGTTGTCAAATCAAGGGGACTTTGAGGGTTTTATTGATGAGACAATATTCATTACTTCTTCAAGAGATGTATAAATAGCTGATTCAGAACTAGGATTTTCCTTTTTAAAATTATTTACTGTTGTATTTATTAAAGTATCCGCTGAGTGGTTGTAGTTCGAAGTGAGGTTATTTGCTTGGACAAATGTATTTGCCAGGACTTCAGCCTTGATGATATTTTTGTATTTCCAATTGTAAAGTGAGAGATTTGATTTTTTCCCTTTCCTCGCAAGTTCTTGCTTATTTTCCAGAATGATTTATCACCTGGTTTAAATTGGATAATAATTGACACCATTTCTTATTGCACTCCGAATTAATACTTTTATCAATCATGTTACTTAGAAACTTAGTACATTGATTATAAAAAGTTTGCTCGGCTATATTTGAAGATCGTTGGCTTTTTCTTTTAAAGCTTCTTCTTAGTTTTATATATTTCACAGTACTTTCTGGTAATGTGTAATTATTTTGTTGAGTTATTTTAGGTGTGGACACATCCCTTGCTTCGAAAACTACATTTATAAATTTTTGGATTTCCTGATCAATAACTACCTTAGTATTGTATATATCCGAATATAAAGTGATTTTATTGCCTAAAAAATTCATAAAAATGTTCCAGTTGGTTGCACTATAATCATAATAATTGAGGTCAGCCTGCAAGGCCATTGATCTTTTAAGTGTACATATAATGGGGCGATGGTCTGATGGTATTTCGTAATCCATTGTTTTTACGTCTATATTTAAAGTTGAATTGCTTAAAATAATATCGACTGTGGATGCTTCGCGATTTTGTCGATGGGGGAATAGGGTTGGACTATTAGGATAGTGAATGAAAAAATTGCTTGATTGCTGTAGGTTGTTGAGTGCAATTCCTTCAGTATTATTTGAACGGCAATTCCAAGAACAATGTTTGGCATTTAGGTCACCAAAAACTATATATTCTTTGGTGGAAGGTGTTAGGTTCAAGATATCAGCACAGAAGTTACGGGTTTATCTTGGTGAATATAACGAAGATAATAGGTCTATTATTTATAATGACTTCAATTGAGATGTTTTCGATTGATAAGGTGTTTGATATAAAGAGGTTTTTAGGAGCGACAGCTTTATGAATTAACAGAGCTACCCCTCCTCCTCTTGCATCTGTTCTGTCACTTCTATATAAATAATAATTTTTAAAATAGGGTCTATGACTTTCTGAAAAAAATGTTTCATTCAAAGACGCTATTTTAATATTTTCTCGTTCAATTAGTATCTCAAATTGTTTTAATTTAAATAAGTTTGAAATGCCATTAGCATTCAAGTGAAGCATTTTGAATTCGTTTAAATTATTAGTATAATCCATGGGCGTATTTTACCATTGACATTACAACTTTGATTTGTTGTACATTTGAAGTGCAGCTATGCAAATCATCCATAGCTGTAGTGAAAATATCAAAAAGCTCATCGATGCTAAATAAATCGTTGTTTGTTCTCATCTGGTTAGCATATGTGGCTTTGCTGTTATTTATTGTGTTATTATTGATGTTATTATTACAATTTGTGTTGTTGTTTCTTAAATTAGGGAAATCTCCCACTTTAAATTGAAATGAGTTATTTTGTTGTTGTCTGCTTTTATTCGGACTTTTAGAAGTAACTCTTGTTCTAGTTTCCAAATAGAGAGAACGTAACGGACAGTTGATATTGTTTGCAAAGTGATCAGTTCTCCCTTTTCCTTGTTTTTTGACAATGACAATGTTCACCGCCATGGCCATACATTAAGCAGTTCCAGCATTGAGTTGGTTTATTTCTGGATCTAGATTTGTATTTTTTTCCAGGAAATTATAATATTTGAAATTGTTCTTACGTTTCTTAAGGCAGTTGGGTTAAAATTTTTACGTACAAATTGAACTTTGTAAACTGCATTGTTGTTCGAACTGAATTTGGTGACTATTTCAGCTACGGAAGAATGGGACAGGTTGTAGTTTTTTAGCTCTGCGGTGATGTCCTCAGTTTTTATGCGGGGTAAACCGTGTAAAAAGGTGGTGTATAACCTATTATCTTTGGAGCCATAAGAGTGAAACTCCAACTTACTCTCTTTAAGAATTTGCTTGTAGCATTCGTACATTTCTTTACTTGGAGCAAAAATTTTAGTACCAATTGAAGTACGTTTGATAATACAATCTTTACCAAGTAGTTTTTGTATTTCTGTAAATGAGGCGTTAGCTTCAACAACAATAGGTTGAGGTTTGTGTTGTTTAACCTCGTTAATATTTGATACAGGAGTTACGTCCATATCATTAAGGCCAGCAAGCAGGCTAAATCTGTTGCTTGAAGTTGACGCGATGTTCGGGTTAAAACCCGGAGGAAGTTTTGTCATCTTCTTATTGGCAAGGAGCTTTCTTTTTGATGAAGATTTGGCCCCTAGGGCCATCGCTAGATTTTTTGTTCCTGTTTTAAGCTGAATTGACTACCACGTGAGTTCAAATGAGATCAAGAATAGGCAATTGCAAAAACAAAAATATACACTTGTTATTAATTTTAAATAGTTGTACTCTAAGCACTTTAATTATTTACACGACCGTTCGTAAAGAGAATTAGATTCGAACTCTGTTTTTCATGTCTTATTTAATAGAGTGTAGCAAAAAATTTAAACAGCCATAAAACTTTACTGTGCCTATACAACCCATATCCATTTGGGAATTTTATTTAACATTTAAGGTTATACTAAAAGTAATAAAATAAAATTCACCATTTTCCATAGCTGAATCAATTTTTCGTTTTCAGTAACCCATGTCATGTGTAGAAAACTTTAGAATCAATTAATAATAAATATTATAGAACGATAATAAAATATATTATCAAAAATATCAAACTGCATTACCTTCATTACAACATGGTAATGCTACGATATATGAATAATGGGAAAAAATAAAACAAACTTAGTTCAAAAAATTGTCTAGGCAAATCAGCTGTTCGATTCTTTTTCGTTTGGGTAAATCTGTCATCTAATGATTTCCGTTCTTTTTGACTCTGATCGACAAACATTGAGCAAGGGATTCACCAAAGCGGAAAAAGGATCGTTAAACTGTAAGTAGGCATGAAATTTTGAGTGATAGAACATAAGTTGTAATTTTGGCTTCCTTCTCTAACAGGAGTTTGAAGCGGAAACAAAAAAAAAGAGGCAGTACAAGTGCAGTTTTGAAGCCATCAGTTGGGACTACCGTAAAATGAAAAGAAAGCTAAGTGGTATTAAATAAGTTTTTAAGAAAAAAATATATTTTAGATTAAAGCCCAACCATTCCCCATTTTGAGTAAATATAAAAACCCTCAGATATAGGAGGAAAAGAGAAAAAACTAGCAGGTTTCTAACTTTGAGCTCAAGGGTAGTGAACAGGATAGGTAGGTTTGCTAACGAATAATTTTTTGGTTATGACAAAATAACAAGTGGGTAGTGAGAAATATTAATTGATCGGTGAAAATTTTCTAAAGTATCTTTTTTATTAAATCTTGTTTTAAACCAACCGAACATCGCAACAAGAATCCAGCATATTCAAAAAATTGCGTAACTCACCTTTTTGGTGTTCCCTTCCTCTTCAATTTTTATTTTATTTTCCACAATTTTTGTGAAGCTGTATTTCGCCTGGAGCGCCGTTTTTTTTCGTTCACATCTGTTGTGAAACATGGTTTCACACGTATAGGGTGTAGAGTACAATTGTACAAGAATAGTATAAGATCCGTTTAAATTTAATATAGAGAATATAACAACGTGTATAAAAGTAATAATTATAGTAATAATAATAATAATAATAATAATAATAATAACAATAATAGTAATAATAATAATAATAATATTAGAATATAATATAACATAATATTCATAATATGAATAGTATAATATAATCTATAATGTTCAAGTGTTTGACAATGTACCATGGTTTCATATATTTGCCCTAACTAAATGTTGTGGAGGGTAACGATTTTAGTTTTGTTTTTGTTAATTTAATTTGTATATGCTAAGTCGTTTTTGTTTTTTGGCTTTTATGAACGCTTGTGTAATTAGAGTAACTCAATTGTGTTTTTGTTTTTAGCGTTCTGTTTTTTTTGTTGTTGTTATTACAATGCATTCATTGACTTAGTTTTGATTACTTCTTTTTTCTTTTAGTAAGTTTCGGGTGCGTTGTCAAGCACTTGCAAGCGAAATGATTTAATATAGGTAGTGGCCTTGAAAAGCCGCTGGTATGTTTATGTTATTTTTATTTATTATTTGTTTTTTTTTTGTTATTGGTTAAGTTAGTTTAAGTAGGCCATGAACTGCATTGCGTTATGGTCAATGTTTGTTTTTTTTTATATTATATTATTGCTGATATTTTATTTCCTTGTTTGTTTGTAAGTTTGTTTATTTTTTTCAATTAATTTTATTTTCATAAGTTAATCTTAAGAATTTTGTATAAATAAAGTATAGACAGTGCATAAGGCAGCAGATGAAAACTAGAGGCCGCACTGTTTGGTACGGAATCTGGTTTTGTTTATTTTTTTTATTTTTCCACAGCTACATTGACGCCGTTTGGGCGTCGATTGACAGCGCTTGCCAGCGCTAAAACAGAATAGGCAAAGCCGGGTTTTTTTTTTTTTGTTTGTTTTGTTTCAGAGTAGGAGGATAACATTAATGGCGCAGCCGGTTAGGGCCTGATAGGGATTTGTTGTGTTAATAAATTTATGTGAGGTTAGTCCTTGGTATTCGGTCTTAAGACTTAGAGACTAAAGGCTAATGTCATATAGGTTATAGTCTTATATTTTGTAGTGCTTTGGGATTATAGCCACGGTGATCAAGCCGCTGGAATATAGCTAAAACATTAATGGCGCAGCCGGTCTTCGGACCAAAAATCGTTCCTTGTTTTATTAATTATTTGATTTTTTTTTTTTATCAGGTGTAGGGAGTTAGTTGTGAGGATATAACGCCAACATTATTGGTTAACATTGAAATCGTTCGTTGTGAGGATAATTAATTATTTTATTGTACTATTTACCAGGTGTAGGTAGTTAATTGTCTTAGGTTGTTTTATTTATTTTAGTTTTCGGGTCGATTAATTTTTAGATTATTGGATTCGTTTGGAGAATAATAATTTTTTTTTGTGTTTAGTTTGTTACTACTTTATTGTTTTTGGAAATGTGCACTTTCATTGATTGTTTTGGTAATAGATTGTTTTAGAGGATATTGCATGCGTTTTAATTTTTGCGTGTATTTTAATATAGTTTTGATTTATCAGATAGTTAGTTGTAGAGTATTAATATATATATTTTTTTTGTTTTGTTTCTTTAACAAATTTGGGATCTTTTTAATTTGGATTTTGTTCATTTTTTTATGTTTAGTCAGGGAATGGTCTTAAAGTTGGTTTTTATTTTTATTGCGTAATTTTATCAAATATATTATATTTTATTTTATCACATATATTAAATATGGGTTGCGAGTAGGGTTTGAATATTTATGAGTTTGAATATTTATTGGTTTTTATTTTTTTTTTGCAATATATTTAATTGAGTTTTTATTGGGATTTTGATTTTAATTATGAATATGTTTGTTCGAAAGCGCATCATTTTTATGTAAGTGGTCTGATTGTTTTTTTTAATTATTTGTGAAAATTAAGTTATTGATAAATTTCCGTTATTTTTAAATTACAGATGAATGTTTAATTATAGGTTGGTTTGTTACTCTCAGATTTTATTGTTTTTATTATTTTTTCAATTAATTATTTTAGCAATCAAAGCGATATAATTTTTTCTGTTTTTGTTTTATTTAGAACTATAAAGATCATTTTTTTTACGCTTTAGTAGGGACTGGGTTGGTAAATTCGTATGGAGCAAACACTGGTCGAATTAGAACAAGCGAAACAGCTGCTAGCGGACTTCAGGGCAAAGACGGATTATTTCCTCGAAAGGCTTTGGGGTGAGGTCAGACGTCGGTGCCAGACCCAGGAGAATTTTCATCTCATAAAGGCTAAGGTTGACGGTACCTGGAAAATCACTAGATTGGAAGAGGCCGATCTAGTGCTAGAGGAGTTGTGCCGGTTGGTTGAAACTCAAGAGGAGTGTAATACCGGGAAGATCTTGGAACTTAAGGAGGAATTGGAGGCTCTCCAAAATCAAAACATGAGACTTAAGAACGAAATTCAGGAGAATCTAAAGGAGGCCGAGATTTTAGACAAAGAGAACGAGGCCCTACGGAGGACAATATCGGGTACAGGCGCGTCCTCGGTCAGAAGATTAGAGTTCGAGGACCTCGAGGAAGCCAATAGGAGAGTTTCCGAGTTGCAGGGTCAGCTACGTTTAGCACAACAAGAGCGCAGTATACAGACGGGGGATCTGTACCATAAGGAGCCTAGGGGGCAACAGCCAACACAGATGATGTCCTCCCAGGATATTTTGAAAACGGTCAAGGCGTTAGTGCCTACGTTCGGCGGCGAGCCATCGCCAAGCCTGCAAACAGAAGTGTATAAATTCATTGATGGATGTAGGTTGGCGGCGAAAGGGGTACCGCCGGAAAAGGTGGAAGAATATTTGGAAATTGTGAAACAGAGGCTTTACGGGGATGCGTACCAGTTGGTGAGGTTACGTACTTTTACGTCAGTAGATGAGTTGTTGGCGATTGTAAAGTCAACATATTTAAAGAGTAGGTCGCTCGACTCGGTGCTAAGGGAACTATATGAAGCCTGCCAAAGGAGGAATGAGGATGTGAGACAGTTTGCTAGGCGTCTTCAGACATTAGCAGCAACAGCTCATGCCATACTTGATGAAAACTATAAAGGGAGAAAGGACGAGATAATGACTATTGAGATAGAAAGAAAGGTAAAATCAGCATTCACATCTGGCCTGAGGGATCCAATGCTGCGTGGTAGGATGTTGGCAAGCAGCTCATGTAAGTTGGACGATCTCTTGATTGAAGCACTGGCGGCTCAAGCAACTCTTTGGCGGGGGGATGATCCTCCGTTAAGGGGTGTAAATTTTAACGAGGAGTACACCCGCGAGGATCCAGTCTCGGGTCTCGTGGCAGCCGTAGAACAGTTGTTGCGCAGGACGGAGGCAGATAGGGCAGCTCCGCTCAACAATGCTGGGTCAAGTGGTACGGCATACAATAACGCTGGGTCAAGTGGCAATGCATACAATAATGCTGGGTCAAATGGCAATGCATACAAAGCACCGCCCTGTTCGTTCTGTCAACGGGCGGGACACACTCGTGATGTATGCTGGACGAGAAAAAATACCCCATATTGTGTTGAATGTAGAATATACGGCCATGAGCCAGGTAGGAGCTGTGGTAGGGGACCCTCGACGATGGAGAGAGGGCAACCTGGAGGTTCGAGACCAAAAGGGAAATGCTATAATTGCGGCAAGGAGGGACATTTTGGTAGGCAATGTACACAGGGGAGAAATGTGTCGGGAAACGGGCAGGGCCACCGACTCGATCACGCGAAAGTCTAATACCGTTGGTAACATCGGAATCTGCGAAGGCGGCTGAGGTAGGACCCATTGCGGGGTCGGATATGAATATAGGGGGGATTTCAGCTAGGTTTAGTTACGCAGATTCGGTGTTTGTAAGATTGCCATGTGCTTGGGCAAAGACGGGGTGTCTGAATTTATTAGTGGATACAGGGGCAGACACCAGCCTGGTAAAGGACAGCAGTCTTACGGGGGATATTAGTGTGGACGGGACGGTGGTGAAGGACCTGCGAGGAGCATTCGGAGGATTCTCCAGAACTATAGGGTTAGTCAGGATTGAGCATTCGGACATCGCCGAATTGGGGTTCGATATGCATTGTGTGGATAAGCATGATAATTTGCCGGGAGATGGTATTTTAGGTCGCGATAATCTATGGGGACGCTCCGTCACTGATACGATTAATCTTTCTCTGAAACTGTACTCGAATGGAGGTGAGTGGAACTTACCTCTGGTTTCTTTGAGGGAGGCCACGGGTTCGGGGGCAGTAAATATCGTGGAGAAAACTATAGTGGCGAAGGCGAGGACAGTGTCTATTGCAACCATGGGGATCAATACTAAACATACTACAGTGGTAGTGGAGAAGCAAGAATTGTCGCCAGGAGTATATCTAGGGGCCGCGCTAACCAATGTAAAGGTTGGGGTGGTGTAAAAAGTAAAAGGATATTAAAATGTTTTCAAACTTCTATTTAATTAAAACACACACTTTTTTAATGTGATTGTTTACTTGTTACAATCCAATGAATAATGATTAAATGATTCTCTTTATTATGTTTTTATTTCTTTTTATATTAATAATAATATAAAACCAGAATAAACAAAATATACATACATACATACATGTAGGTTTATATGTTTTCTCTGTGTTATACTCCGAAAGCATAACACAGCAGAAATCACGAAAACAACCAACAACAATTTCGTGGTATGGTGCTAATGTTTATAACTCAAAACATTCGCTGTATCGGCAATTGTATAGTTCAATGCACAGCGTATGGGCATTGAACTTTAATGTAGTTCCGTGTCAGCGAATGTCTTGTAATTGCACATATTTTGGACAACTTTATTTAGTAGTGACTAAATAAAGTTATCGTGCACCTTATGAATGCAATTATGCTACACCTCCCTTTTTAATTTGAATGATCTTGTCATTCATAAAATTAGTTGTCGTGCTTTCTGGATTTCTGTACTTAAGACATTCAGGAGTTAAACATATATAATGATGTGATAATAGAACTAAGTAATTTAATTTAAATCTAGTCTGTAATTATTGACATGTCTGGTTCCTTTTAAAAATTAATATTTTCATTGTTGTGCTTATGAATAATTACATTAGGATTATTAAATTAACATTATTGGGTAAATTTTCAAATTTCTAGGTTATTTGGTTAACATATATTTAAAATAAAATGATTCTAACTACACACAAATGATTAAGTTGTATTATTTATTGTAGTGTATTTTTTTTTAGATTATTTAATTAAAGTATTTAAGATTATTCAACTAATATATATCTAAAATGATTATTTATTGTAATATATTTTAAGATTATTTAGTTAAAGTTTTTAAGATTATTCAACTAATACATATTTAATATGATTATTTATATTTTAAGATTATTTAGTTAAAGTTTTTAAGATTATTCAACTAATATATATTTAATATGATTATTTATATTTTAAGATTATTTAGTTAAAGTTTTTAAGATTATTCAACTAATATATATTTAATATGATGGCTATGCCACCTCCCTTTTTAATTAGAATGATCTTAGCATTCTATTTAATATTTTACATGTATATGATTAATATACATTATTGTTTTTAAAAAAAATTAAGTTAAAGTTTTTAAATTTTTCATATTAATATTTTTTGTCAAATTAAAATTATAGTGATTTAGTAATTAATACATATGGTTTTACTAATTTTAATTAATTATGTTGAGACTTTTATTTAGAAAATAATTTTATATAAGTTGTAATCAAATTGAGAAAAAAAATTAAAATTAAGAAATTTTTAAAATTTACATTATTGTTATTTGGAGATTTAAAATATTTCATATAAATTTTGTTAAATATCATTATTATTTCTATATTTTTAAGAATCTTGTATATATAAAAAAAAATTTTATCGGAATAATTTACCAAATAATACGTGTACATATTATGATTTTATTAATTATTTGGAGATTTTTGAGAGAAAAAAAAAAAACAATTTTCTATTTAGTCAAATTTATTTTGTGAAGAATAACAGATTAAAATTTTTGGGATATTAAGTATTTATTTTTCATGATATGTTTTCAGTCTGTTTTTGTGTACTATTTGTTTTTTATCTTTCTTTGATCTTATTGCTATATTCCCATTGTCCTCTATACTTTCCACAAGATGAGGACCGGTATACTTACTGTCTAATTTATGTCCTGTGTCATTTCTAAGCAATACCTTATCTCCTACCTTTATATCTAATTCATTTATACCTTTGTCATAACTATTCTTATTATATACCTTATTTCTAATAAGTTTATCCCTAGCTTTCTTACGCGCTACTTCTAATCTATATTTTATTTCCTTACTGTAGTCTTCTATGTTATATATTGGATCTATTCTATCTATATTGTTAAGTCTATTGAATCCATATGGGATTCTTCCAAAAACTAACTCAAATGGGCAGTATCCGTGGGCCTCTGAAGGTGTCGTGTTAAAACAGTACGTAAAGTACTTCAGCCATTCATCCCAATCATCCCTTTCAACTGATATGTAGGAACGTACATATTCATTGAAAGTCCTATGGCTTCTTTCTACCGTTCCTAGCGTTTGGTGGTGGTGCGCTGTAGACGTTACCTTATCAATCTTCATATATTTGCATATCTCATTTAAGATACTGTTCTTGTACTCTGTACCCATGTCCGTAATGAGCGTCCTCATCGGGCCATAAGCCAATATAAATGAATCAAATATAGCCTTGGATACCGTTTTCGCGCTTTTATCGCGTATTGGCACTGTTACCAGGTATTTTGTCAGGTCACATATTATGGTGACTGCATATTCAAAACCATCTTCCGTTCTTGGGAGTGGTCCGATTGTATCTACCAAGACCGTATCGAAAGCATCGATCGGAGTGTCCGTTATAGTCATTGGTATTTTCGTATGTTTAGTGGTTTTGGACTCTTGACATTTCCTACAAGATCTTATGTAATCTGATACCGACTTGATCATTTTCGGCCAGTAGAAATATCGTCTTATTTTCCCAATTGTCCTTGTTATACCTGTATGACCTCCTTGTATTGGGTCATCATGATATTGTTGTATTATCTTATTTATTTCATTCTTATTATTCAGCTTGGTCACCTTTGGGAGTAGCGCTACTCTTAATTTATCCAAAAATATATTGCCCTTGGCCTTAAAATCTTGCATTGAGACAAATTCGAAAATTTTCTCATTAGGTGCCATTCGTACTTTATGTATCTTATATTTACCGGTTAGTGATTCTAACCTGGGGAATAACTGTCCGAAGTCAATTTTCCCTTTAGTAAATAAATCATTTATTAATATTTTCTCTATTTTCCTTTTGCCATGTTTCAATAAACAATGGTCTGAAGTCATCTCGAGCTTATGGTATCGCCTGACGTCAGATGGGTTTATGACTTCAAATATATTGGGCTTATTGTACGTTAAATGCTGATTATTTTCATTTTCATTGTTATTTCTATTTAAGTCTAATTTTGCCGTAGCTGATCTCGTTGTTACCTTGAGAACTGCTTTATTCACATTTATATTCTTCAGATCATCTATCGTTATACGTGATAGTGCATCTGCTACATAATTATCTTTGCCTCTGAGATACTCGACTGTAAAGTCGTATTCCTCTAAATCTAGTCTAATTCTAGTCAGCTTTGAGCTGGGGTTTTTCATGGAAAATAAGTAAGTTAATGGCCGATGATCTGTTTTTACCAAAAAATGTTTACCGTATATATATGGTCTAAAGTATTGGATTGCCCAATGAATTGCAGTGAGTTCCTGCTCAATTGTCGATTTATTGCTTTCACCTTTGGTAAAAGATTTCGAAGCATATGATATTGGTAGTTGTCTACCATTATACTCCTGTGTCAAAACTGCACCGCATGCATGTTTACTTGCATCCGTTGTGATACAAAATTCCTTAGTGAAGTCCGGATACTGTAGTATCCGTGGGCTGAGTAGAGCGTTTTTCAAATATTCAAAAGATTGTTGGCATTCGGTCGTCCAACAGAATTCTACTCCCTTTTTCGTAAGTCCTGTTATATGACGGGAGTAATCAGCAAAATTGCCAATAAACCTTCTGTAATAGTTACATAAAGCAATGAATCTTCTGGCCTCATCTGCATTCGATGGTACTGGGTAATTTTTAATTGCCGAATATTTTCCATCATCTGGTAGAATGCCCTCATTGGTGCATTTATGCCCTAGGTAAGTCACCTCGTGCATAAAAAATGTGCATTTTTCCGGATGCAACTTTAGATTGTGTTTTCGGCAAAGATCAAAAACATCTGTTAAGTTGTTCAACATATGTTTTGCAGAGCAGCCCAACACAACTAAGTCGTCCATGTATAGGAATGCTTGTGATGGTCTCAAACCAGTGAATGCTAGAGTCATCATACGTTGAAACGAATTTGGAGCTACCTTTAGTCCGTAAGGGAGTCGTTTGAAACGATAAGAGCCATTTTCAGTTGAAAATGACGTGATGTCTCTTGAATCTTCATGTAGCTCAATTTGATGGAAACCTGACATTAAGTCGAGGCACGAAAAGTACTTTGCTCTACCCAATTGATCCAGAATGTCCTCTATTCTTGGAAGTGGGAATTTATCCGCTAATAATTTTTTATTCACTTGTCGGTAGTCTACAACCAATCGCCATCTTTTCTCATTTGAGTTCGGGAGTCCTTTCTTCGGTACTATCAATAATGGGCTGTTGTATTCTGAAGTTGATGGTTCTACTATATCATCGTCTATTAACTTTTTAACTTGTCTATTAACTTCTAATTTCTGTGAATGTGGGATTCTATAATTTTTTATATATGTTGGTGTGTTATCACCTAGCCTTAAATGTTGTTTGTAAAAATTGTTCGTGGAAATTGTCTCCGTTTCTAAAGCGAATATGTCAGAATAATTTAAGCACAATGTCGTGAGTTCACTTTTGAATCCTTTAGGGAAATTTTTCGATAATTTTTCCAAGATTTTATCTTTCCTATTGTCCATTTTCTGCTCGTTATTCGGATATATAACATCATATTCGTCCAAATTTTCAGTTCTAATGTCATTAATATCTAGTGTTATAATTTCCTTGTTGGTGTTAAGAATTCTAACATACGCGTTATTGCCTTGAACTAATGTATTTGCAATGTATACGCCTGGTTTTATTTCCTGGTTCAATACCAGTAGTTCCTCATGCTGAGTGTTAAATGGTATTTTACGTATTACCTGCGCTCTTGGTGGTAGAATGACGTAGTCATCAGTGTACGTGTGATGTATCGGAATCGTTAGGGTTCGAAAATCTCTAGGTCTCATAATAAGACATTCTTTGTCTTCTATAAAGTCAATGCTACAATTGAAATTTTTCAAAAAATTTATCCCTATGATTCCGCTGCATGGTATAGGGGGGTCACTGTGTATCACATGAAATTCATAGGTTACCGCAAAATCCTTTCTGCAAATCTCCAGATCTGTTGAACCTATTGACTTAATTACTCCATTGCCTATACCACTAATTGATGTTATGTTCCATTTGTTGACGAAATTATCTTCCCCAAGATTTTCCTTTTTTATTAGACATATGTCTGCTCCTGTGTCCACAAGTAAAACAAGCATTTGTTTTGTATTATAATTCAAAAATTTTACAAACACACCAAGGTTAAGATTCAATTTATATATATTTATGTCCCTTTTTCCCCCAGAGGCTATTCGAAGTTTTCCGAACACGTATTGTTCGTACTTTCCATTGGTCGGACTTGTCTGTCACGACCTCTATAGTTGTTCGAAATTTGATAATTACGTTCCCTATTGTCACGTTGGTTTTGATTTCTGTTATTCATGTAGTTATTCCTATTTCTACCTTTGGAATTGTTATTTCCTCTATAGGTACCTTGGCGATTTTGGTACCAATTATTGTCATTAATACGGAAATTTCTATCGTTATTGCCATTATATGATCTGTTCTGTTGTCTGTAGTACAACACAGTATCTTTACTTCCGGAAGCTTCTGTACAGGTTTCAATAAATTTCTGAACAGCTTGGTTCAATGAAGAGAACTGTCCCGCTTTCATGATAAGTTTGACATTATCATTGTTACAGTTTGTTACTATGGCATTTACTGCCGCTTTTGTGGTATATTCTCTGGCTGCTGCCGGTGGTACGCCGTCCGAAATGTAGGCATTATGAATTCTTTTCGCCAAGTCTTCTACTTCGCTGGTGTATGCGTTGGCCGTTTTATTTCTCTGCTGTATGTTCATCAGTTTGGCAATCAGTCCACCAACAGGTTCGCCTTTTATTGAACCTTGTAATTTTTCTTTAATTTGTTTTATAGTTGTTTCATCTGTTATTAGCTGTCGGGCCGTTCCTTTCAGTTTTGTCTTAATTAGTGAAACAGCTATTATTTCGTGAGCTCCTTTCAATTGGTCAATCATTATCAGACCATCGATGAAGCTTTGCAAGTTCTTCACGTCTCCATCGTAGTCCGAGATGAATTTGGATGCTGTATCCACGAATTGTTCCACTGTTTGGGCCATATCTATTTCTTCCTTTGCTATTATTTTATCAATTACTTCTCCTATAAAATTTTTAACTTCCGTTTCTGTGTCGCCCTTATCGTTTGAATCTTCTTCCTCAATTGTCTCGGGACCTAGTTTGGCACTTATTATGATTGTTTTGTCAATGTTCAATTTAATTTGTTCCGTGTAATCGTGTGGGATATTTTCTTTTATACCATATTTGGCGTATATCTTCACCAATCTATCTCTAACGTCCCAAAATATGTCAACTACTATTTTCAGATGTTCTCTCGTATAATCTAGTTTATATTTCGAAACTAGTCTTGATATATTGTTGTAATTTTCTATCAATGTTTTTAAGTGTTTCTTTACTGTTTCGTCTTTAATATAGGTATTTTTATTTATACATTTATATGACTTCTTGAAGTCCTCATGAAAAAATTGTATGTTGGCTATAATTAGTTCCCATTTGTCATTCATAATACTCTATTAATGACACTTTATTTGCAACTTCAGTGTCCATATATTCAGTTAATCCTACTTGACGGTATATTAATAATATATATAGTAATGTCAAGTAATTTATCATTTATTATATATATTTTTTTTTTTTTTTAATTGTTCCTCATTGACTCTGCCCCTTTGTCTCTATATCTTTCGGGTCTGTATTCCGGGGGTCTAAAGTCTTCTATCCCGTTTGTAAAGTATCCCTCCTGGGCTAATCTTAGTATTTCCTTATCTACTATGTCCAGTATTCTTGACTGATTCTCATGTTCCGCTTCGGTCAATGGTTTGAATTCCGAGTAGGGCCTATTCAGTTTGGCGTCGATATATTTTCTGGTCCGTCTAGGCATCCTAATTATTTAAGTATTAAGTATTAAGTATTTATCCTTTTAATAAAAGTTATATTAAATAGAAAGAACCACTTCTTTAGTTGAATGTCAATTGATCATTCTTTTTTTTTTTATTTCTTTAGTCTTCTTGAGTTCCATATTTAGTTTAAAATGTTCCTCCTGTACCTTAGAGTACTCAGGAGTTCCTACCGCGAGCTGTTCAATCTTCTGTCTTAATTTCTTAGACTCGCTCCTCATACGTTTTATTACTCCTCCTCTATTATTTTTCTTCTTCTTTGTCTTTTCTCCTATAGGGGTATGCTCGTTTTCAGTTTGAGCCCTATAAATTTCAATGGTTGTGCTATTTATGTCGATTTCTGTTAAGTCCCTGTTGATATCCACATTAAATCTATTTTCATTACTGTCTTCCAGTTCTCTATTGTAGCCTATATTTTCTATAATTTTCCTTATTGCTGGAAAGCCTATTTTGGGTATATTTGTCAGTTTCTCCTCTGCCTTTCGTAGTTTCTTGTATTGTGGTTGTCTTTTCCTATATTCTTGTATGGTCAGTTTCTTTGGTCCGACTTTAGTCTGATCCATCTTAAATTTTGTCTAAATGGTTTGCTACCGACGCGTCTCTAAAATAATTTTTTCTTAGTGATTTCTTGTGCAATTGATATAAAATTGTAGCTAATTGTGCTGATGTAATTATTATTAGTATTATCAAGTAAGTGTCCGTGTTGGAAGGTGCTTGTGTCATTTCTATTTCATTCACTACGTTAGCATTAGGTCTGTCAATCTTTGAATGTTGTTTTCCCATTTTCACAATAAGACAAAAGAAAAACTAAAACTACCTCACAAAAGAAAAAAAATTCAATAGAAAACTGATAATTGGATTTATAAAAAAAAATCTCCTTTAATTAATAATTTCATATTCAAAATTTATAAACAAAAAAAAAATATTTTGTACACTGTTTTTCTTCAAAAAAAAATATTGTCAAATAAAATATGAATTGGTTGATTGCAGCACTTGTGGCCGCGATCTTCCGTTTAAAAAAAGTATTATAATATAATAAAACAAAGATTGCAGCGCTTGTGGCCGCGATCTTCCTTTTTTAAAAAAAAATATTTTTTTAGAGAAAAATTTAGGTTGATTGCAGCGCTTGTGGCCGCGATCTTCCTTGTTTACAAATTACTATTTTTTTTTTTAACATTAAAAATAAAATTATAGATACTTATTTATCAGTTGAAAATGATGATTCCATTGGTTGTTGCGGGTGGTTGTGGCTGCTCTTGATTGTGGCTGCTCTTGATGGTTGACCGAACTGTCACCGTTGTTGATAAAACTTGTTCTCCTTTTTTTTTTGGTTGTTGATGTGGACGATGTTGTTGCGGGTGTATTGGCCACACCCGTTTCGTTCTTCTCTGACCAAGGAGTTAAATTAAAAGCTGATGTTCATATAGATTGCTGCTTCATTATATTATTGATTGTTGCCTCAATTATAATCAAATCTTTGAACAAAATAACGCCTTATCGCACTCTGTTTTTTTTTTTTTTAATTATTAAAGGCTACAAAATATTTTGCCGTAAAACTTCATGAATGTTCCTTTTTTGTTTTTACCGATTTAGTGATATATTTTTTTTTTTAAATTTTATTTTGTTTTTACCGATTTAGTGATATATATTTTTTAAATTTTATTTTGTCCTTTGGGAATTTCAATTTCCAAATAAATGTTTTAAAATTTTTTTTTTCACTGGGTTTTGGATTTGGACTTTGTTTTATATATATAAAAAAAAATTTTGTTTCTTTTTTTTTTAGTAGGAGCAAAAGGTCCTTTCTCGAGTCCTGTCACGAACTGCTCCTGGCAGGATCGCCATGTAAAAAGTAAAAGGATATTAAAATGTTTTCAAACTTCTATTTAATTAAAACACACACTTTTTTAATGTGATTGTTTACTTGTTACAATCCAATGAATAATGATTAAATGATTCTCTTTATTATGTTTTTATTTCTTTTTATATTAATAATAATATAAAACCAGAATAAACAAAATATACATACATACATACATGTAGGTTTATATGTTTTCTCTGTGTTATACTCCGAAAGCATAACACAGCAGAAATCACGAAAACAACCAACAACAATTTCGTGGTATGGTGCTAATGTTTATAACTCAAAACATTCGCTGTATCGGCAATTGTATAGTTCAATGCACAGCGTATGGGCATTGAACTTTAATGTAGTTCCGTGTCAGCGAATGTCTTGTAATTGCACATATTTTGGACAACTTTATTTAGTAGTGACTAAATAAAGTTATCGTGCACCTTATGAATGCAATTATGCTACAGTGGTGAAAGCGCCCATTCTGAATTCTACTGAGGTTGACTACTACCTAAAGGATGGGTTTATGCCAAAATTCAGTGGATTAGTAAATTTAAAAGATCCAGGTGCTGGTTTGGTGACGCACGTGCAGGAGGTAGATGTCAAGGAGAGGGTCAGTAGTATAATGGCCACAATAAAGACCGATGCCGACTTGAATAGTGAGGAAATGTCGTCCATTCAGGCGATATGCGCAACGTACCATGATATCTTTTGGTTAGAGGGTGATAAACTATCTTGCACGAATATGGTGAAACATAAACTGAATGAGGCAACGCTGAAGCAGGTATTCCCCATTCCAAGGATGGATGAAATTTTGGACCAGCTGGGCAGTAGTAGATATTTTTCCACGTTGGATTTGGCCAGTGGTTATCATCAGGTGGAAATGGATAAACAGGACAAAGAAAAAACAGCGTTCAGTACGGCGTTGGGTCATTTTGAGTTTAATAGGATGCCATTCGGATTAACAGGCGCACCGGCAACCTTCCAAAGATTAATGAATCATGTGCTAACAGGTCTTCAGGGCATTGAATGTTTTGTATATTTGGACGATATTGTCATATATGGTAGTAGTCTGGCCGAACACGACTCAAGGCTATGTAAAGTGCTGCAGCTCTTGAAGGAAAATAATTTGAAAGTAAAAACGGAGAAATGTAACTTCCTGAGGCGGGAAATAGTGTATTTGGGCCATAAGTGTTCGGAGAATGGAGCGCTTCCCGACCCAGAAAAGGTGAAATGCGTTAAGGATTTTCCGCCACCAAGGAACAAAAAGGAAGTGCAATCGTTTTTAGGACTGGTAAATTATTACCGTAAGTTCATTCCCGGGACGGCCAACATTGCCTTGCCAATAAATAAATTGCTTCGCAAGGATCATGCATTCAATTGGACACCAGGCTGCCAGCGTGCCTTCGAGGAGCTTAAAAAGGCGATAATGTCGCCTCCAGTGTTGGCATACCCTGATTTTTCAAAACCTTTCGTGTTGACCACGGATGCTAGCGGGGGAGCGATAGGAGCGGTTCTTTCCCAGGATAGTGGCGGGGGTGATCGTCCCATTGCGTTCGCAAGCCGTGCGTTAAATGGGGCGGAAACTCGATACTCCACGATAGAGAAGGAGTTTCTGGCAATCGTATGGGCGGTGAAAAATTTTCGGCCATACTTGTTGGGTCGGCACTTTAAGATTTTTACCGATCATCAACCGCTGAAAGGCATTGCGAACTTGAAGGATCAAACTTCAAGGTTGGCGCGCTTTAGACATAAGCTGTCAGAATATGATTTTGAAATCTGGTACAAGCCGGGCAAGAAGAATCAGAATGCGGATGCACTCAGCAGGATACCATATTCGACGGAGGAAATACTGATGGTTAAAACTAGAGCCATGTCGAAGGGCGATGGAAAAAATCATGCGGGGAGCTCAGGTTACGAGAAGGACAAAGAGGTTCACAGCGGGAACAAAGAGAGTAGTGAAAAAGGACCAAGCGATGTTAATGACCCACCGGTAGAGGTAGTGGTCGATGGGGAACCAAGGTATGTGGTGTTGAAGGATCCTAAAGAGATCGTGACAGTGTTAAAGGATTTTCACGATAGTCCATTGGGCGGTCACGTGGGTGTGCAGGCGACCGTTAAAAGGATAAGGAGGCAATTTCGCTGGGTCGGCATGCACAGGGATATTAAACAATATGTGAAGAAAACGTTTATGCCAATGGTCCTCACGGATACTCCTAGTCGACCTTTTCAGAAGGTATACATGGATATGGTGGGACCTCTCCCTGAAAGCACTACGGGTAACAAATTGATATTGACTTTTCAAGATGATTTTTCGAAATTTATGTTGTGCGCAGCAATGCCGGATGGGGAGGCTAGTACTGTGGCGAAAGTTTTCTTTAACGAAATTATAGCTAAGTATGGGGTTCCAAGCATTCTGGTCACGGACAATGGGACAAATTTCATGTCAAAGGTATTTTCGGATACCTGTAGGCTGTTAGGGGTCAAGAAATTGAACATCACTCCATATCACCCGCAGGCAAACGGCTCATTGGAAAGGAGTCACCGTCCTTTGGCGGAGTACTTGAGGAGCTTCGTCAATGAGGATGGCAGCAATTGGGACCAATGGTTGGCACCGGCGATGCATGTGCATAACAACACTGTACATTCATCTACGGGGCAGACCCCATTTAAGACATTATACGGTTTCGACATCGACTTACCGACCAACCTAAGTAGAAAATGTACACCACTTTACAATACGGATGACCCAAACAAGGTCCTTAAATATCAGATACAGCGCTCGCATGAACTAGTGCGAAAGAATCAGACGAGGGCTAAGTTGTTGTCGAAAACGGCTTATGATAGGAAGGTAAATGCTGTGTCCTTTGCAGTAGGTGATAGGGTGCTTGTTAGGAACAACACCAGGAAAAATAAGTTTTCACCCATTTGGACTGGACCTTATGAGGTAGTTGGGGTAAACAGTCCAGTAACGTCCACGGTGCGCATAAAGGGGAAGAATCGTAAGTGGCATAATAACCATTTACGGGCGTTCCACCAGTGATCGCATTATTTGGTCTGAAATCATTCCGTTTAATATACATGTCCATGATGAAGGTTTTGTTTTGTTGTTTATTTTAGTAATTGTGTATTTGAGGTGGTGAGGGGAAGGTTGGGGGTTTACGCGTAACCCGCCGACAAGTGTCTCCCACCAGGAAGCCTCAGTTTTCTTATATGGAGGGTGACGCCATGTGTAGCGGGCACACCTCAGTGGTTGAGAATGGTTCAACGGATTGAATCTGGTATGGGGAGTCAGAAGCGAGTCTCGCAAAATTCGCGGCATACACTGTGGGGAGGGTTTTTGCCGAGAATAGCCTCACAGTGGCCCGGTTCCGGTTTGCGGAATGCAACAGGAAACCGTTCTGCTCCAGAGAAGGATGACGCGTTGTGTGCGGTCATGCCTTATATGGGTGGCAGTGTCTAGAAGGGACACGTGCCGTAATTTGTTGTTATTTATTTTGAAGTGTTTTGGAAGTTTTAGGTTGGACATGTGTATACAAGGGTGCTTAGATATGATTTCGGTCGGACCACCGATGGATCGGTTTGCTGGGGCCTTATTGCCGTAGAAATAGGAAGAGTACTGCTGTTAGGGAAAAATGCTTTATTTATTTTATTTATTAGAGCAAAAGTAACCATTCAGTAAAATACAGTGATTTGAGTTGTTTTTCTGTCAAAGGTGTAAATGCGAATTGGTATAGTATTAGCTGAGAATTTTTTTTCCCCTATGACATTTTTCTTTTAGCATAGGTTGGAGATAACTGGAATTTGGAGTCGTCTGGATGGTCGCCGCACTCCTACGGTTGGGCCGACGAGGCCCACGAGATACTTTTCGAATGCAGCGGACACTCTGATGGAGGAGAAAATATATTTAAAAAAAAAAATATATATATATAAGAAAAGATATTAAAAAGAACAGAAAAAAAAAATAATAAGAAAAGATGGGAAATCTCCCCATGTAAAAAAAAAATAAATATTAATAACAAGAAAAGATGGGAGATTCCTCACGTTTTAAAACTAAAAACGATTGAAAAAAAAGAGAAAAAAAAATATGTATATAATAATAATGAGAAAAGATGGGAGTTCTCCTCACCTAAAAAAAAAATTAAAAGAGAAGACATAAAAAAAAAAAAAAAAAAAACAATGGTTGAAAAAAAAAAATAAATATATATATATAAATATAAAAAAAAAAAAAAAACAATAAGAAAAGATGGGAGGCCCCCTCCGTAAAAAAGAAAAGAGAAATAAGAAAAAAAAATTGGAGGTCTCCCCATACATACATATTAAAAAAAAAAAAAAAAAACAAAACAAAACAGCGAATATGTATAGATAGTAGCATACATATTTGTTTTAAAAAAAAAAAAAGTAAGAAGATAAAGATAAAAAGTAAGAAACATACATATCTATTTAAAAAGACATATTTTAAAGAAAAAAAAAATAGTAGCATACATACTTGTTAAAGGAAAAAGAATATATAGACATTAAACTTACATATTTAAAAAATATATATATATATATTAACATACATAAAAAAAAAGGAGAATATAAATACATTTTTAGAAAAAAAAAAATAATATATTTAAAAAAAAAAAAGATATATTAAGATATACTATTAGCATACACATATTGAGAGAAATATATTAAAAAAAAAAAAAAAAAAAAAAAAAAAAAAAAAAAAAGAATATGTACATATTATATTAGTAGAAGAAAGAATTTGGAAAAAGAGAGGAAGGAATTAATCCTTAAATAGCTATTGTTCAAGAAAAGAAAAAAAACGGAATTATTGTATTAAAATATGAGTAGAAAATATATCTACAGTTTAGTCAGTTGTAAATAGTAGAGGAAATACTCAATTTTTTTATATATTAGTAGAGTTAGGAAATTCCGACCCAAGTCCACGGTGAACGAGGTGGAGCAACAGTCATCCAGAAAACGGTAGAGGCAGCAGAGAGCAGTAGGCTGACAGGTCTGATGGGTGGCCACATGACGGACATAGGGGTGAATGCCTGTACGGAGCTGATGATCCAACCCCAGATGCAAGGGCGAATTGCGAACGAATCCATCGAGAATTCTATATGCGATGGATTGGCTATTGGTTTGGTTCCAGCGAAACAACATTCCTGTTTAGTTTGTCAGGGATGTCGTCAGGAGGAAGGTTAAGCTGAACTATATCCGTTTGGCAAAGCAGCAAGCCGATTCCTGTGGCGATGACTAACCATTTGCATCATTGCGAATCATTTGAAAACTTTCGGTTCTCGCCTTGGATCACCGTTTGCGACAAGTTTCATCATTGAAGGTGATCAGGGGAGTGCTCAGATCTTATGTTGAATACCACAGTAAGCACCAATTGACTAACGGGAAATTAACAATCCGTTGCTGAAAGTACTGTCCCCAATGCCGTCATCCAAGTGACAGGCCAAAATTTGTTTTACGAAGCGGCCAGCCAAAGTAATTTTTTTTTACAAAGAAGGTGGCTAAGAATTCGTTTTATGAAGCAACAGGCCAACGATTGTCATGGTGTAGTATTGGAATCGAATCACAGGAATGGTTATATGCATTAGTAGTATCTTCATCATCAGCATTGGTTCCGGATTCGTTCTTACCAGTTTGGTCATTATCAGCAGCCTTAACACCAACATTATCATCAGCAACAACATTATCATCAACATCAACATCATCTTCAGCATCAACATTATCATTATCATCAGCAACAACATTATCACCAACATCATCTTCAGCATCAACATTATCATCATCATCAGCAGCAGCAGAATCAACAATAGCGGCAGCAGAAGCAGCGTCCCAGTTCAGTGTCGCTGGTAAACGATGTGGGAATCGTTTCCGTGGAAAGGGGGAGGAATGTTGTGAAACATGGTTTAACACGTATAGGGTGTAGAGTACAATTGTACAAGAATAGTATAAGATCCGTTTAAATTTAATATAGAGAATATAACAACGTGTATAAAAGTAATAATTATAGTAATAATAATAATAATAATAATAATAATAATAACAATAATAGTAATAATAATAATAATAATATTAGAATATAATATAACATAATATTCATAATATGAATAGTATAATATAATCTATAATGTTCAAGTGTTTGACAATGTACCATGGTTTCATATATTTGCCCTAACTAAATGTTGTGGAGGGTAACGATTTTAGTTTTGTTTTTGTTAATTTAATTTGTATATGCTAAGTCGTTTTTGTTTTTTGGCTTTTATGAACGCTTGTGTAATTAGAGTAACTCAATTGTGTTTTTGTTTTTAGCGTTCTGTTTTTTTTGTTGTTGTTATTACAATGCATTCATTGACTTAGTTTTGATTACTTCTTTTTTCTTTTAGTAAGTTCCGGGTGCGTTGTCAAGCACTTGCAAGCGAAATGATTTAATATAGGTAGTGGCCTTGAAAAGCCGCTGGTATGTTTATGTTATTTTTATTTATTATTTGTTTTTTTTTTGTTATTGGTTAAGTTAGTTTAAGTAGGCCATGAACTGCATTGCGTTATGGTCAATGTTTGTTTTTTTTTATATTATATTATTGCTGATATTTTATTTCCTTGTTTGTTTGTAAGTTTGTTTATTTTTTTCAATTAATTTTATTTTCATAAGTTAATCTTAAGAATTTTGTATAAATAAAGTATAGACAGTGCATAAGGCAGCAGATGAAAACTAGAGGCCGCACTGTTTGGTACGGAATCTGGTTTTGTTTATTTTTTTTATTTTTCCACAGCTACATTGACGCCGTTTGGGCGTCGATTGACAGCGCTTGCCAGCGCTAAAACAGAATAGGCAAAGCCGGGTTTTTTTTTTTTTTTTGTTTGTTTTGTTTCAGAGTAGGAGGATAACATTAATGGCGCAGCCGGTTAGGGCCTGATAGGGATTTGTTGTGTTAATAAATTTATGTGAGGTTAGTCCTTGGTATTCGGTCTTAAGACTTAGAGACTAAAGGCTAATGTCATATAGGTTATAGTCTTATATTTTGTAGTGTTTTGGGATTATAGCCACGGTGATCAAGCCGCTGGAATATAGCCAAAACACATCTAAAAGGACGACAAAATAAATAAATCTTCATACACAAATTTTTATATTTGATTAAGAAAATTAAACAAAAAAAAAAAATAATTAATACTACTCCACCTGAATTTTTTTTTGGAGTGCTTTTATATTATTGTTATTTTTAAATTAATATTATTTGAACTAATTGGATGTTAAAGCTTAAGCTTAATAAGCGAATATCAATGATTTTCTTTATAATTCCATGACTTGCCTATAATATATATTTTGCTCTTTAAAATGCGATAATTTGTAAAAAAAAAAGGAGGAATAAAAAAAAACCCAAAAATAGTATTGAAAGTAATTGTAACATTGGCTTAAACCATAAAGTGAACAAATGAAGCACCTTGTTATAGTTCCTCCGGGATTTTTGTAATAAAACCAATAACAAAATTTACTTGTGATTTTGTTTCATTAAAACAATGAGTGCGTAAAGGAAACAACGTGTGATAGTAGGGTAGGAATTTAGTGAGTGGAGCCGTTTTTGGGACAATCCCAAAACCTGAAGTCCTGGATTGTCACGGTGAGATCGAAGGGATCTTATGTGGCAGGGCAGACTAAGTTGACAAGACCAGTATTTTTTTATACTTCGTCCCATTAAAAGTTTTTTTTACAAATTTTACTGGTGTGATTTTGTTATTTTGTCACTGTCATAGCCCAGATTGGTTTGCAAGAACCACGCCTTCGACGAGTTTAGCCGGTGCTAAAAGCCAACACACCAGTGATGCAAATAATCTGGCTACTCTTCATTTGTGAAACAAAGCGACAGTACAGAATTGGCGCCCAACGTGGGGCCCGAAGTATTCTTTTTATTTTGAGTAGTTTCAGTTTAACTCAGTTTTTCTATTCTTTGAGATCAGGTTGTATACAATAAATGTAAGTCCAGGTTGAGAAATTTAAGAGTCCTCATCGTGTTTGCGACATGTTGAAGTATACAATTCGAATCATAAGAAATAGAAAAAAAAATTTTCAAAACTTTGGATGGTAGATAGGCAAGGATTTTGACCATTTCGAGCTCCTTTTTTTTCATTTTGAAAAAATGCTTCTACAAGTACAATTTTTGAATTCAGGCACATTTTTTTTCTTTTTTGTAATAAATAATCCAAGTTAGAGATGTTGTAAAGTATAAACTTACCCCAATAGTAGTTTTAGCTGTCCTGTTTTTGGATGAGTATAAATGTACCTCTTTCTGTCTCAGATGCTGCTAGCTCAGTATGGGTAACAAGAATCTAGCATTATTTTCATTTTAAGCCGATATATATCTTACTCGATCTGAAAGAAAACAAAACGTTATTCGCTTATATTAAAAATACATAAAAAATTTAATCTTATGCAAAAAGGAATAAATATACTTACATTCAGTATAAAACACTCCATTTCATTTAAGTTCCGCCCGAAAAACTATCGCATTTACATTGAACATAAACCAGTCGAGCAAGTTACAACGCAACTAATAGCATTTTTTTTTTGTTTTTTTGGGTCACAAAATCCAATCCAAATTCGAAAAAAGTGCAAACTGTAATGAAAATAGGTACATGTGCATTTTAATATATTATATATACCTTTTTAGTCATTAATAACAATCGTTTATTTAAAAATTTTAGTTGAATAACGAAAAGGATTTGACTTTTTATCTTACGCCTTTGTTTTGGTTATCAGATTTCTCTAAAATTGCTTTTTGATTTCGGTCCGTTGACATAAAAGTTTTTAATCGTAATCTATTTTGCTACAGGCAGGACAAATTTTCTGTATTTGAAGATAGATACGTTGAACACGAATAGGCGAGGTGACAATTAGGGTTTCTAGTTTAGAGGATGGTAGAGACTAGACAAAGCAAGAAAAATAGGGAAAATTATTCGAGCAGTAATAGTGATTCTGCTACAATGGATAGTGAAACCTCGGTTACAACCATGGCCACTACACAAACAGCGGCCTCTTCTATGCCTACGTTAGAGACAACGCTCGTTACGGCAACGGCTACGACAACGGTGCCCTCAGTCACACCATCGCTTTTTCCGTTTCTTCCACCTTTTGATCATTCCAATGCATCCTCGGGTTCATCCGGCTCGGCTGACACGATAATGTCGCCACCGTATAGCAGCTTAACAGCACAAAATGTTCAACGAGATTTTCGGCAGAATCGCCCGAGTGCGCAGACACAAAGTAATAGAGTGCCTAGCAGCCAGCTGAAAAATATAGTGAACTCGACGGTGGGGTTAGCACAGGTGGATTTAATGAGAAACCTGGAGGATAGGCTTCGACAGTTAATACAACTCGTTGAGGAAAGTTTGCGTTCTTTAACTCCAGCTAGAGGCTCCAATCAGCAAAACGGTCAATCGACTCCTAGTCGACAGGTTCACGCACCACCACCATCTGCAGCATCACAACCCTGGAGAGCACCGGGAAACGCTCCGGTTATAAGTCCGCCAAGACAATTTAGCGTACCACCACCAGCTATATCAGCTTATCCAGCACCAAGGACCAACATTAGACCAAATTTGCCTATATGCACACCTCATAGTGGACCACAAAGTATGTTTATGCCACAACATCAACCATCGAATTTTTTTCCATAATGGACATCCAGTAGGTTATCCACAACACCAACGAACAAATTATTTTCAGCAGACACCCATAAATATTTATCAGCAACAACCACAAGAAAACTGGCCGCAACAAAGTTTGTCCATGCAGCAACAACAAAATACGTCAACAAACCAGCCATGTGTGTATGCCGCACCGCATGACTATCATCGGAAGACCTTAGTGGAGAAGTGGGGCATTAAGTTTGATGGATCCGAAAAAACCATGAATGCCGAAGATTTTATCTTTCGGGTTGAAATTCTTCGACAGGATCACGGCTTGTTATGGGAAGATGTCCTCAAAAGTTTTCATCTGCTGCTAGCAGGTAAGGCATTGAACTGGTATTGGGATCTAAGAAAGCTGGATAAGGTAAAAATATGGCCAGATCTTCGTAAAGCTTTTCTGATTCAATTCCGGAGATTCGAAAGAGATTTTGAGGTTCAAAAGAAAATTCTAGATCGCCGTCAGCAGCCACAAGAAACTTTTGAAGATTTCTATAACGCAGTTATGTCCTTAAGAAACCAGCAACAAAAACCATTTCCTGAAATGGACCTTATAGAGATAATGAAAAGCAACCTGAAGCCTTCGCTAGCATATTTGCTTTTCCCTATTAAAATTTTCGTACTGGATAATTTTCAGCAAGAATGTAAGAGGGCAGAAAAGCTCGTTTTTAACCAAAGGCAGCCTTATGAGCAAACGGCCATTCCAGCAACAAAGAGTGCACGAGTTAAGCTATGAAAGCGAAGAGCAGCCAGCTTTAGATTTAGAGGTAGACGCTATTGGACCCAGAAACCAGTACTCTTGTTGGAACTGTAAACAAATTGGACACAGTTTTGTTGACTGTCCGTCACCTACACGTAGAGTGTTTTGTTTTAAGTGCGGTAAAGATGACGTCGTTTCTCCAAAATGTCCAAGATGCCAGGGAAACCTGAACAAGGGCTCGTCTCGTACTGGGGAGACGCGTTCTACTCAGACTTAGACCCAGTGTCGTTTAAGGATAAATCTGCCAACGAAAAAGCAACGCAAACACCAGAACAGAAAATTAAAATATTGTCAAATGAAAATAGAGAAGAGCCGAAAACTGAAGTTTAAGTTAAAATCATTAAACCACTACATCAGAGGTTAAAGGAATATCAAGAAGTGAAGAAAAAATTATTGGGAAATTCATCCCATCGGATTTTGAAAGCTAGGCAAAGGTATAAAAAACGCAAGGCGATAAGGAAAGAGATAGCATCAGCATCGATGTACGAGGGGGAAGATACGCGTTTCTATACGAGACTTAAGGTAAATGGAGTAGAATTAGAAGGCTTGCTGGACAGTGGCGCAACGGTAACCTGTTTAGGGAAAAATTGCGTAGAATTTACAAAAAGTGCTAATTTGACTATTCATGATTTTAACTCCATTATTAAGACAGCAGATGGTAGTAAACACCGAATTATAGGTCGCGTTAGAGCGTTAGTAGAATTTAATAAAATCACGCATGAAATAACTTTTTATCTTGTGCCAACTTTGAATAGAGAGTTATTTTTAGGAGTCGACTTCATGAAAAGCTTTAAAATTTTTGCGTCTGTAGATAGCCTGACTACTAACGATATAATACTGTGCGATGAGCCCGAGTTGAGTCCTTCCGTTATAAAGACGCATATTCTTAAGCCCCAGCAACAACATGATTTAGATGGTGTTATTTTAAAATTTCCTTGATATACAAAAAAAGGTTTGGGAAAAACTTCGCTAGAAAGTCATAGCATCGATACCGGATCTGCAGCTCCAGTGAAGGATAGGCATTACCCTATCTCTCCGGCTGTACAGTCCTTAATGTACGCAGAGCTGGATAGGATGCTTGACCTAGGTGTCATTGAGCCCAGTGAAAGTCCGTGGAGTCACCCCGTGACTCTAGTTCGGAAAGGAATCAAAAATCGTTTGTGCTTAGATGCGCGTAAGCTCAATGCACTTACGGTCAAGGACGCCTACCCTCTGCCGCACATAGAAGGCCGCTCAGTCGGCTCGGAGACACGCATTATATTTCAAGCGTAGACCTAAAAGACGCATTCTGGCAGATACCTTTGGAAGAAGCTAGTAGAGAAAAGACTGCCTTCACGGTCCCAGGTAGACCACTTTACCATTATACGGTCATGCCTTTTGGCTTGTGTAATGCAGCCCAAAGGTTATGTCGTCTGATGGATAAAGTAGTTCCCGCAGCAATCCGTGATAGAGTATTTGTCTACCTAGACGATCTTCTAATAGTATCTCCAGATTTCCAAACTCACTTGGAGCTGTTAGACGAAGTTGCTGCTTGTCTTTCGAACGCCGGTTTGACCATAAACGTTGCCAAAAGTAAATTCTGCTTTAAGGAGTTAAGGTACCTTGGTTACATTGTAGGAGGAGGGATGTTGAGGCCAGATCCGGAAAAAGTTGAGGCCATTTCAAAATATTCATACCCGAAAACTCTGAAGCAGGTGAGGAGTTTTATGGGTGCCACGGGCTGGTACAGGCGCTTCATCCCCGATTTTGCGACCATAGCTGCCCCCATTTTTGAAACGCTGAAAAAGAGCAAACAATTTACTTTCCCTGAAGACGCAAAAAAGGCTTTTGATCTTCTCAAAAACACTTTAATATCCAGTCCAATCCTTACTCACCCAGATTTTTCGAAACATTTTTATGTCCAATGCGATGCTTCGGATGTAGGTATCGATGCGGTTCTCTTCCAAAAGGATGAAAACGATGGAGAGCACCCAATCGCATATTTCTCCCAAAAATTGACCCCAGCTCAGAGAAATTATTCCGTTACGGAGAGGGAATGCTTGGCGGTGGTAATGGCCATCAAAAAATTTCGTCCCTACATTGAGCTAAAGCCTGTCACGGTTATTACGGACCATAGCAGTCTTAAATGGCTCATGTCAAATAAGGACCTTAGTGGTCGACTCGCCCGGTGGAGTCTTCATTTACAGTCGTTTTCGTTTGCCATTGAACATAGGCAGGGTAGCAAAAACATTGTACCTGATACCTTATCCAGATACGATATGGATGAAATATCCGCGGTAGTAAATGGGTTAATAGATCTTAATAGCAAAGCTTTTATTTCGGAAGACTATTTAGAGTTGATGGATACGATTGAGAAAAATGCACCACAGCTTCCCGATTTAAAAGTTGTCGATGGTTTTGTTTATAAAAGAGTGATACCGTATGATGGTTCAACTATAAGTGAGGATTTTGATTGGAAATTATGGGTTCCACTCGATTTGGGAAAAGATATAATAGAGAGAGCACATAATCCACCGCTAGCATCCCATGGAGGATACCATAAAACTTTAAAAAGAGTTCGAGAGTATTTTTACTGGCCAAAAGATTTTGTTAGAAATTGTGTAGCATGCAAGGAGAGTAAACCGTCCAATATAATCCTTCGGCCACCAATGGGTAATGAATTGATAGTCGAAAGACCTTTTCAAAGAGTGTATGTGGACTTTTTAGGTCCATACCCCCGTTCGAAATCAGGCAATAGCTATATATTCATAGTTTTAGACCATCTTACAAAGTTTGTACTCCTGAAAGCCATGTCAAAGGCAAATAGCAAAAATGTTGTGAAATTTTTAATTTCAGAAGTTTTTCATAAGTTTGGAACCCCAGAATCTATTGTCTCTGATAACGGTAAACAGTTCACAAGTAAGGAATTTTTAGATCTTATCCAAAACTTTGGCATTAATCATATGAGGTCAGCAACCCATCATCCTCAGGCCAATGCTTCGGAAAGGGTTAATCAGACCATAATTGCTGCCATCCGTTCATACTTAGAAGACGATCAATGCGAATAGGATAATTATTTGTCCGAAATCGAGTGCTCAATTCGTTCCTCATCACATTCATCCATAGGAGTTACTCCATATTTTGCCCTTTTTGGTATGAATATGATTAACCATGGGAGTGCTTACAATTTAGCTCGCAAATTAAAAGATTTAGACGACCCCGAATGCAATATTCTTTCAAAGCCGATAAAATTAGACCTTGTTCGAAAGAAAATTCGCGAAAGTCTACATAAAGCCTACGTTAATAACGAAAAAACTTATAATATGAAGTCTACAGACGAAATTTTCAGCAAAGCAATTTCCAAAATAATTTTAATGCCAAGCTTAGTAAAAAATAGCCTCTACGAGGTAGAAGACTTAAAAGGTAAATCCTTGGATATTTTCCATGCTAAGGATATAAAACAATAGACATAATTTTTTAAATATTAACTCACCTTCTTTGGATTATTCCGGTAAAGATAGTCCGTTAACTTGTAGTAAAGGGTCACATTTTTGGCAATCTTTTATTATGGATTTCGATGAATTTCCTGGTCGGCGATTTTGGCAGTTTGCTGATAAAAACTTCAGTTTAAATTTTTAACTTTTATGTCACTACCGATTTTGCCTTTTTTGGAAACGAAACACTGCAAAGATACAATACAGAGGTTTAACTTAAGAATTTAAATTATTTATTAAAATGCAACTTTAAGATTTAAATTGGTGATATATGAAAATTTAACTGAAATCAGATATCGGACCTTACCAACTAAAAACAAAATTTTTATTGTTTTTCTCAAAATTGTCAAAATAAAGTATTTTTCTATTCTTCTTTTTTTTCAACGACAATGAAAATTATAATTTTCATTCCCAAAGGAAACAAGGAAAAACAATTTTTCCACCATCAAACAAACCAAAAACAAAATAAACGAAAACCTTTTTGAAACCGAAATAATATCTGGTTGAAGTTTCAATAGGAAGTTTTTTTTGTTGAAATTATATTTTGTATTCTTGCTATTGAACAGTTGAAAATTGATTTTCAACACGGTAATTATCTTCAGTAAAAACCAAAAATAAAACGTCTTCCGTTAACTGTTTTAAACTTAAAATGAATTGTTCATAAAAAAATTTATTTTATTAAGTGAAATTTAACTTCAAAAGCTATAATTTAGCCTTGTGCAGATCTGTTAGAAAATTTTTGTCCGTCCGTCCGTTCGTCCGTTTTTTATGCTTTAAACGAATAAATTTTTTTATTCTTTTTGTTTTATTCTCTAAATGAATCATGCCTGATTCGTAATTTCAATTTTTATTATTTTTTTTTTGAAAATCTCCGTTTTAGACTTATATCTACTGTTTTCTCTTCTTCTTATTTCATTCCTTTTTTCAATTCATTCACAATGGCATGTTTTTTTTTATTCTATTCACAATCACTGTATATCATTTTTTTTTCCACATTTACAAACACGAAAAATAATTGCTTTTTTAGGTACCGTTTTTTTTTATTTTTTTGCTTAAGTAACATTTTTTGTTTTGAAACCATGTTTTTTTGTTTTTAATTTAATTTTTCCTTTGCATATTTTTTTTGCTTTCTTTAAGTTTTTGGTTTGAGAACACTTTTGCTGCCGGGAAAATGTATAAAAATGTATGAAAAAGAAATAAAAAAACAACACCAATGACTCTTTGATTTTATATAATCACTAACATCTATTGTGTTTGAGTTTTTATTTGAACAAACAAGAAAAAATAAAGTAAGGTAATATAATATAAACAAATGTATCTTTGATACAATATAAAAACAGTTTATAATTGTACAGTGTTAACTATTAAATAACATAAACAAAATACATCCTTAACACTTTCCCTTGTTATTAAGAGTTAGCACTTTGTAAGCCCAACATTGAACACAAGAGCTTTAACCTTACAGGTTGAAGAGGTTTTGTCATTATGTCAGAAACTTGTTCCGTAGTTGAAATTTGTTGAACATCTAGTTTCCGTTCAATCACCTTCTCTCTTATGAAAAAATGCTTAATAGCAATATGTTTAGTTCTTCGATGGAGTTCTGGGTTTTGGGATAAACGAACAGCTGCAGCATTATCCACATATAATAAAGGTATATTCTTAAGTTTTACAACTTTAGTATATAAACGACTCAACCAGATAATCTCCTTTGCTGCTTCAGTTGCTGCAATAATTTCTGCTTCGGTTGTTGATGTAGCTACTATAGATTGTCATTGACTCATCCAAGAAATTGCTCCACCAGCATAATTAATAACTACACCTGATGTAGATATTCCTGTTGTTAAACATCCTCCAAAATCAGCATCACTGTAGCATTTTAATTCACATTTTGCATTTTCGTTGTAAACAATACCAAGATCGATAGTACCAGCAATATATCGAAATACTCTTTTTACACGTATAACATCTTCAGCTGAAGGTTTTTCTAACGTTCTTGAAAGAAAACCGACAGAGTATGCTAAATCTGGACGCGTACCAAGCATCAAATACATTAAGGCCCCAACAGCTTGTCTATAGGGAAAATCACCTTCCATATTTTCATGTATTAAACTATTTTTCTGATCACTTGATTTAAGTATTGGTGTATTAACTTTTTTACAACCACCAAAATTAAACCTTTCCAAAATCTTCTTGGCATAAGCTTCTTGACAAATTTTAATTTTACCACTTTCCCTCTTTATTTGGATTCCAAGAAAATAGTCAGCTTCTTTACTAACAATTTTAAATTCCTTCTTTAATTCTCCTATAAATGCATTTAGATCATTTACATCACTTGAAGCTACTAATCCATCATCGACATATAAGACGAGTAACAATTTTTTACTATTCTTCTCTCTAATGTAAAAATATGGATCTGCCTCACTTGCTTTAAATCCAAGTTTTAATAAATATTTTCCGAAACGCTTATTCCAACATCTAGGGGCTTGTTTAAGACCATATAAACTTCTTTTAAGTCTACATACACGTTCAGTTCCATCTTTAAATCCATCATGCTGCTTCATAAAAATATCTTCTTCCAACTCCCCATACAGAAATGCAGTTGAAACATCAAATTGTGAAAGATGCATTTCTTCACTTGCAGCAATGCTTAAAAGAGCTCTAATTGTTCCCATTTTAGCGACTGGACTGAAAGTTTCATTGTAGTCTATTCCTGCTCGTTGATTAAAGCCTTTTATTACTAAACGAGCTTTAAACTTATCTATAGACCCATCTGGATTTGACTTAACTCGATAGATCCATTTGCATGGTAATGCTTTACCACCTTTCGGTAAATACGCAATTTCCCAAGTTTTATTTTCTTTAAGCGAGTTTAGTTCTGAATTCATAGCTTTAAACCACATCTCCTTTTATTTGCTATTCAATGCTTCATCATATGTTAAAGGTGTAATAATTTTGCTAATAAAATCTGAAGTGGCCATTACATAATCATCATAATAACTATTTTTTTATTAAAGTTCTATTTCGCAAACGTTTAGATACCGGCAGTTCTTCGACTTCATCTATGAATGTCTCATCTCTTCTGCGCTTCTGGCGTTGTGTAACTGCTTTATTTGTTGTATTATCTTCTGTGATTTCAAAATATTCACTATTATTGCTGTCAATTTCTTCGGTTATAATTTCTTCAACGTTCTTAAATTGCTCTTCTATTCTTCGTTCATCTGGTTTTTCATTATCATCAACTGCAGGTTTGTAATCCTTAAATGGCAACTTAACTTCATAAGGTACACTTTTAGATAACTCCTTTACTTCATTAGACATCTGAAATTTTTGGCATTCCTTAATTCGTTCATTAAATATTATATCTCTTGATAATTTAACAGAATTTTTCTCTTTATTAAATATTCTGTAACGTTCTTCACCATCATAGCCAACTAAATAGCCCTTAATAGCCTTTTTCTCCAACTGTTTTCTTTTTTGCTTTGGCACATGAAAATAGCAAGTTGATCCAATAATTTTTAAATGCTTTATACGTGGCTTCTTGCCTATCCATAACTCATATGGACTGTAATCTTTCAATGAAGACTTGCCAGTTCTATTTAGTATATAAATAGCACTATTGATAAACTCTACCCATAAAGTATCTGGAAACTTAATATCAGAATTGGAGTATTTAAATGTTCTTGCCATCTCAACAATAGTTCGATTTTCTCTCTCAGAACCACCATTTTGTTCAGGCGTATATGGAGCAGTCAATCTTTGCGAAATGCCATTTAACTGTAAAATAGCTTTAACGTCTTTGTTGTTGAATTCACTTCCGTTGTCACTTAGTAACTCTCTAATTTTATGACCCATCATTTTGGTGTGAGCAATCATAATTCTAAGCGTATCTTTTACTTCAGCTTTGTTAGCAATGAAATAACCATAACGAAATTTAGTAAATTGATCTTTATATACAACTAAGTACCTTTTGCCTTGATATGATACTGGAAATGGTCCACATACATCAGTAGATATAAGCTCTCCTGGCATTTTTGCTTGAATTCTTGAACGAAATGGTAATCTATGTGCCTTTCCATATACACATGGCTCACAAATTTCAGTTTCAAATTTGACTTTAATACCTAGTACATTCTCCATCATATTCTTAATATGTCTCTTATCTTGATGGCCCCATCTTTCATGATAAAGCTGTAGGCTAGATTCATTAACTGCAATATTTACCTTCTCTTGATATATAGGTGATAAATCAGCTTTATATAAACCACCATTTTCTTGGCGATATCCACAAAGTATTACTTGACCATTAACTTCTAAAGTACATTTGGTTGTTGTTGACTTGAAAACACTGTTTTTATTTTTATCTTGACTGGCTAGTACCGACAATAAATTTCTCGATACTCCAGGTACATACCAAACATCAGTTAACTTTAAATGCAGGTGCTGATTGTTGACTTTTGAAATTATTTCAATAACTCCTTTACCAATAGCTCTTAATGATTCATTTCCAACAGCCTTTATTTCACTGGGCGTCTTGAATTCTTCAAATGTAGTAAACATATCTATACAATTGGTAACGTGTCGTGTCGCCCCATTGTCAATCCACCAATCGATATTATTTTCAATTGCATTTGCTTCAATACATAACAATGATAGAGCAATGTTGCTTTCTTGACTTTTATGTTTGGGTGGACGACCATCAGCTATCCATTTCTTGCAATTACGAACCCAGTGTCCTTTTTTCTTACAATAATTACAAGAAGTTTCTTGCTTTCTATCATCTTTCTTGACTGTTGTAAAATTGTCAATTCTTTTTTTATAACTTTTCACAATTAATGCTTCTTGCTCTTCTTTCTTGTCTTCAAACTTACGGAAATTTCTCTCATACATACATAATTGATTTGTCATTTCATCAAATGATCGTTCTTCATTTTTTGTTAAAAGCATCCAACTGCTTTTAAAATTTTCAAATTGTTCCGGTAAAATTTGCATTGCTTTACATACCAATAATAATTCCGGCAATGGCTGCTCATTTCTACTTTTGAGCCCATTATTCAATTCGCTCCAAAGACTCTTGAGTTTGGCAATGTGCATAGACACATCTTGATTAAAAGACCAGTTAAATGAAAAGAAATCAGTACAAATCTTGAAAACTTGATCCTTTGAAGAGGCTTCATATAAAGTCTTTAAAGCTTCCCACGCTTCATACGCTAAATTAGTATCCATTATCTTTTGATATATATCATCCGTTACTGCACTTGTGATCATGGATTTGGCATAACTATTTGCCTTTCTAAAACGATCACATGATTCTCTATGCAGTTTAATCTCAGTTTCATTTGTGGTATTTGGTAATATTGAAGGCTTTCTAAATTTTCCATCGATGACATCCAGCGCACCATCATGATAATCTAATAAATCACGAATTTTTCGTTTCCATACTGGCCAATCAGTTTCTCCTGCTAGAGGCTTGATATGTTTTGAAAAATCCATAATTTTCTTGACTTAATATTTTTTCTTAACGAAATAAAAATTTATTTTTTTTAACAATTATTGCTGTGGGTATCTGGGCCCATAACCTATTGTGTTTGAGTTTTTATTTGAACAAACAAGAAAAAATAAAGTAAGGTAATATAATATAAACAAATGTATCTTTGATACAATATAAAAACAGTTTATAATTGTACAGTGTTAACTATTAAATAACATAAACAAAATACATCCTTAACAACATCCCGCCATTTTGTTTTTGCGTGTGGTTATGTAATTTTATTATATACTATTTTTTTTTTTTTTTTGGCTTATTGGATATAAAGCACCTATAAAACACTTCTTTGATTTTAAAACAAGGCACGCGAAGCGGTTAAATTGCATCTTACCATTTGAATTGAGGTAAGCTCTTGGCAGAATACATATATATGTAAGTAAACACTTTTTATTGCACTTTTCACACTTTTTATTTTTACGCGAGGAACCGCACGTTTAGTTTTCGCGTTTTCTTTAGAAATATTACTTACCTCAATATTCTTATTTTTATTTTTTTACTTTGCGGGTGTCGTGATTCAAAAATGTTCCGAATCTGAGTATTCGCCGCCATTTGCACTTGTTGGGCGACTCAAAGATTAATAAAAGTATGCCAGGCCGAGCTTACACCTGTTTTGCAATGAAATTCATTCTAGAGCTACCAACTTTCGAAATGGCAGCCTCATACACTTGGAGAAAGTTTCCTTCCCATGATTATATTAATGAGAAATATTAATTGATCGGTGAAAATTTTCTAAAGTATCTTTTTTATTAAATATTGTTTTAAACCAACCGAACATCGCAACAAGAATCCCGCATATTCAAAAAATTGCGTAACTAACCTTTTTGGTGTTCCCTTCCTCTTCAATTTTTATTTTATTTTCCACAATTTTTGTGAAGCTGTATTTCGCCTGGAGCGCCGTTTTTTTTCGTTCACATCTAAAAGGACGACAAAATAAATAAATCTTCATACACAAATTTTTATATTTGATTAAGAAAATTAAACAAAAAAAAAAAATAATTAATACTACTCCACCTGAATTTTTTTTTTTTTTTTGAGTGCTTTTATATTATTGTTATTTTTAAATTAATATTATTTGAACTAATTGGATGTTAAAGCTTAAGCTTAATAAGCGAATATCAATGATTTTTTTTATAATTGCATGAATTGCCTATAATATATATTTTGCTCTTTAAAATTAGATAATTTGTAAAAAAAAAGGAGGAATAAAAAAAACCCAAAAATAGTATTGAAAGTAATTGTAACATTGGCTTAAACCATAAAGTGAACAAATGAAGCACCTTGTTATAGTTCCTCCGGGATTTTTGTAATAAAACCAATAACAAAATTTACTTGTGATTTTGTTTCATTAAAACAATGAGTGCGTAAAGGAGACAACGTGTGATATTAGGGTAGGAATTTAGTGAGTGGAGCCGTTCTTGGGACAATCCCAAAACCTGAAGTCCTGGATTGTCACGGTGAGATCGAACGGATCTTATGTGGGAGGGCAGACTAAGTTGACAAGACCAGCTAGTCAACAATCACAAAATGAGCAGATGACGTCAGAAGTGAGTGAAAAGTGGCTCTTGTGTTTTTTATTTTATTTTCATTGCATATTTTTTTTATACTTCGTCCCATTAAAAGTTTTTTTTACAAATTGTACTGGTGTGATTTTGTTATTTTGTCACTGTCATAGCCCAGATTGATTTGCAAGAACCACCCCTTCGACGAGTTTAGCCGGTGCTAAAAGCCAACACACCAGTGATGCAAATAATCTGGCTACTCTTCATTTGTGAAACAAAGCGACAGTACACCCATAGTGAAATATGACAACGTCTCCCGGATCATGCCGGAACTTTATTTGAGACTACTCCAGGCTCTCATAGAGGCTAAGGAAATTCTGTGATAATCATTATTTTAAAGGAACTATAATTACCCGATTTACGCTAATGGACCTAAACAATTGGAAAATGATGTTAAGGTGCTATTACACGATGTGTTTTTTACATATGTATGGTCAATTTTTTTATCCATATGAAATTCCTCATGTCTGTCAAAATTGTCTTTTACATACGATTCATAATTTTTGCTATCACACGTGCATATGTATTTCTATATGACATAACTTCTAAATGTAAACAACAGCCGAAAATTTGACAGTACATATGTAAATGTAATAGCACCTCTACTTATACTTACATATGTATTTGTAGGATTCTTTCTTGCAATTCGTTTTATCAATTTACATGTTATATAGTGTTATTTTGTTAATGTTAGGTGTTATTTAGTTTGAAGTTTAGTTTTAAGTTTATTTTTTCATTTAACAGAATCTCTCTGGCTGGCAATGTTAACATCGGGAGCAAACGTTATTCTAAATATTTTCATGAATTGTACATTCATACATCCTTTTGCGTGTAGCTTCTACATTTTATTGTTTATTAGAACAATACAATCATATTTCTTAGAGCTTTATATATATATATATATATATATATATATATATACATATATATATATATTGCAACTGTCGTTTTAGAATCTAAATACATATATGTGTGAAAAGACTCAATAAAGATTTACTTACTTACCTGAAATACAACCGTGTTATTGCATTTTGGGTATTCTCGTCCATCGCGTCGGTTTTTTTTTTTTTTTTAAATAAATGATACGAGAACAACACCTTACAAAGAAAGGACAAGGGGAAAAGAAAATAAAAGTTGAGGAATTTTAAAAAAGGCGTCATCGTTGTCATGTTGACAGTTGATGGCGAGATTTTCAGCAGATCGGTAATTGGTAAAGAAATTAAAATGTGTTAAAGTTGTAATTTTATATGAAAAACGAAACTGAAATGACCGAAAGAAAATGTGATAAATTTCTGAAATTGTAAAGCTAAACTGAAAAGCTGAACAGAAAATGTGGAACAAATTTTAAACTGAAAAGAAATTGTAAAAATGTAAACAAAAAAAAATGAAAAGGAATTGCAAAAACCTGAAAAAAATTGTAAAAAAAATTAGATCTGAAAAGAAAAATGTGAAAATTTAAACTCTAAAGAAATTTAACCTAAAAAACTGAAAGAAGATTGCAAAAATGTGAAAATAAATTGTAAAAATAAAAAAATGGAAATACTGAAAATCTTGAAAAGAAAAGAAAACTAAATATTGTATATATTTAAATCGCAAACGGGGAAAAAGAATAAACCTTACAAAAAATTGAAAATGTTAAACTTTGAAAAGCATTGTAAAATAAATTTAAATCAAAGAGAATTTAGTTCATGAAAAGAATTTTGAGAGTCTTAGCTATGGAGAAAGAAAATCATCCGAATCAGCACAACTCCGGTGACAAGCACAAGCGGCGACAACAGTAAGCGGCAACAAGTAAATGTATTCTAAGTATTGGTTTTTTCACGAATTTTTTATATTTTTTTTTTTGCTCCATTTTTATACATAATTAAACTAACCATTAATCCTAAAGGATCACACCAAAAGAAAAAAAGAAAACTTAAATAAAGTTATTTTCGGTACTAAGTACTTAAGACTAAAATAACTAATTAAATAAAAATGTAAATTTGACCACATAAATTCTGACTTAAAGTAAAAAAGTTTTTTTAATTAGTATTATAAGTAATGCAAAGATAGAAATTAAGACCGTAAGCTTAAGAAAAAAAGAAAAAAAGATAATTTAACAAAAAATTTATTTTTTTTAAATTAGAGAAGAAAAAAATTAAGCATTGAAGAAAATTAATCAAGAGGAATTTTGTGATGAGAGGTAGGTACTGGTGGGGAAAGGAATGGTCATACTTTTACTAAACTCATGGATATTGGAATGGGAGTTTAGTTATATGCTTACGAGTTAGGGATACGGAGTCATATAGAATTAACAACCTGAGAAGCTAGCCGGAGCTTTCCATGCCATTTTGACTTTTTTTGCATTTCTTAACCAAGCGAAAACAACGCGTAACAACTGCTGTTTACATATAGAAAGTCCTGGTTTACACATGAAATTTTTCTTTCTGAAACTGTTTGAAATTCTCTTTTAAACTTTCATCCGGGTCTACACACTAAAATTTTTGTATTGAAATTCAAGATTTGTTCATGTTTACTTTATCATTTTATCTGTATATTTTATCATTTTATTTCATTAAAATTAACTTTTTTTATTTATTTATTTCTTTATTTATTTATTTATTTATTTATTAGTCTATGGAAATTTTTCCTTACAGACTATAAAAGTAACATAAATAACATTTGTAAACATACATATATAAATTCGATTAAACATGTTTAAAAACAATTTAAAATTGAAAAATGCAAGCTAAATATTTATTACATATTGTAGGGTTAATATTACTAAAACATAGCATTCTGATAGTAAATAAAAACAGTTAGTAAAGGTGCTATTACATGATGTGTTTTTTACATATGTACTGTCAAATTTTCCCACAACAAAAGTTGTACACATCGTGTGATACATATGAAACATTGTTTATGTACAATACATGAGGAAAGTAACATGTACATTTTGCAATTAGAACTAGTTCTATTTTTGCATGACAAACAAATGAAAATACAACACTGCTTGTGGTGAAAGAAAAACAGAGTAAATTTTAAAGATTAATATTGAAAGAAAAATAAATTGTTTACTATTAATTAACAATTAAAAAATATATAATCTTTTTTTAACAAAAAATTTTTGTAAATTCACAAATTAAATCAGCTGTTGTTTACATTTAGAGGTTATGTCATACGGAAATATATACGCACGTGTGATAGCAAAAATTATGAATCATATGTAAAAGACAATTTTGACAGACATGAAGAATTTTATATGGATAAAAAAAGTGACAGTACATATGTAAAAAACACTTCGTGTAATAGCACCTTAAGTTATTATGACTGCTATACGTTGGATGAAAATATTATGCATGCATTAATTTGTAGCAAAATGAAGGGCAAAGCAAAAGAGTGGTTGCATCTAAATTCATCGTATTTGATTAAACACATAGATGACCTCATTTTGAATTCACCCGAATGTTTACGAATAAAGTATCAAAGTTAGCTATCCGACAGAAAATACAAGATCGTAAGTGGCAAGCCGGAGAAAAGTTTGCTCTGTATTATAAAGATAAACTTAGCTTAGCTAACAGTATTAATTTGGATGAGGACGAGTTTGTTGAATATTTAATCGATGGCATTCCAGAAATAAACTTGAAAAACACAGCCAGACTGCGCTGCTTCGTGTCAAAAACAGAGCTGTTGCAAGCTTTTTGCCATGTCGAGTTATCTGTACTGACATCAATTAAACGCAACAGGCAGTTAAATCCTACATCAAAAATTGACATAAAGTGCTTCAACTGTAACAGCAAAGGTCACATTGCCTCCGAGTGTCGCAAACCGAAAAGACAAAATGGAGCTTGTTTTGCGTGCGGCGAATTGGGGCATTTGGCGAAAGATTGCAGCTCATATAAAAAAACAAAGGAAGAAGACAACAATGAATATGTAAGATATTTAAGAATAATGTTAAGAGCAGAAAGCAACGAGGTTTTTTCTTTTTTTATAGAATGTCAAATAGATTCGGGTAGTCCCATCAGTATTATCAAGAAATCGTATGTCCCTAATGAAATAAATATTGAAGAGAATGAATTTGGAAGCTATGTTGGAATTAATCAAAGTAAATTTGAGATTTTCGGAAAAATAAAATGTTCAGTTTTGTTTGATAATAAAATTGTTTCTCTTATACTGATGGTTGTGGCCAATGAATCTATGGGATAATCGGTAGAATTAGGGAGAGATTTTTTAAGACAATGTAATGCAAAATTAGTAATATATGATAATAATGAAAACGAATCGAAAAAAATTTGTATTGATAATGGGATGCTATGTCAAAGTAATGTAAACAATGTAAAGTCATGCAATTTGGAAACGGGAGATGTCGAAAGGGAAAATTAAATGTAAATGAATATGGGGATGAAATAAATTTTGAAAAACCAATGTTAGCAATTGAATATGATATAGAAGTTCAAAATTACGAAGTGGGCGAAGATTTAGATATTGATAATAAGGCAAGATTTGCAAAATTATTTGAAAAAAACTATATTCGGCCGGTACGACTTAAAGAACCAAATATTAGATGTGAAATGAGTCTGAATCTAGAAGATAATAAGCCATTTAATTATACACCAAGAAGACTTTCTTATATAGAGAAACAAAAAGTACAGGAAATTTTAGATGAATACTTAGAAGATGGAATCATACGCCCCAGCGAATCAGAATATGCCTCGCCAATCGTCTTAGTAGCAAAGAAAACGGGAGGAATACGAATGTGCGTGGATTTTCGAAGATTAAATAAAGTTACGACTAAATATAAGTATCCAATGCCATTAGATGATCTACTGGATAGGTTGGTAAATAAATGTTTGTTTCAAGATTAAATCTTAAAAATTTATATTACCACGTCTATATGAATGAAGATTCAATAAAATATACTTCTTTCACTACACCTCTAGGACAATATGAATTTCTGAGGATGTCATTTGGTTTAACAAATACACCATTCGTATTTCAGAGGTTTATAAATAAGGTGTTTGAAGATATGGTTAGAGAAGGTAAAGTCATAATCTATCTCGACGATATTATGGTAGCAACGACAAGTATCGATGAATATATGGCAATTTTGAAAGAAGTTATTAAACGGCTAGTAGATAACTAGAGTTGAGGATAGATAAATGCAGTTTTTTTCAAAAGTCAATCAGATATTTGGGATATATGATATCAGGTGAAGGAATAAGGGCTAATAAAGATGGGTTGGCGGCAATTCGAAATTTTCCAATACCCCGAAGGGTCCAAGATGTCCAAAGTTTCCTAGGAATATGTTCATACTTTAGACGATTTATTAACAGTTTTTCCCTCATTGCTAAACCACTCCATGATGTAACAAAAAAAGAAAAAAAGTTTAATTTTGAAGATGAGATAAAAGCGTTTAATATGTTGAAAGATAAGATGGTAGATGCGCCAGTTTTGCCAATATATGACCCAAAAGACGAAACAGAATTACATTGTGATGCAATTTCTATAGGTTTTGGAGCCATATTGTTACAAAGGAAAAAGGACCAAAAATTACATTCAATTTATTATTTTTCAAGAAGAACAAACATAGAAGCAAAATATCACAGCTTTGAATTAGAGACGTTAGCGATTGTATATGCTTTGCAAAGGTTTAGAATATATTTACAAGGCATTCCTTTTAAGATCGTTACAGATTGTAATTCTCGTACACTTACCCTGAACAAAAAGGATTTGAACCCAAGAATTGCCAGGTGTGCCTTGGAACTTCAGAATTATGAATTTAAACTGGAACATAGGTCAGGGTCACGAATGAAACATGTAGATGCCTTGAGTAGATGTAGTACAATTTTGATTATATCTGACAATACATTTGAGAATAATTTGGTAATATGTCAGAACAAAGATGAGAAAATAAAGAAACTAAAGGAAGTGCTATCCAAAAGCGAACACTCATTATATGAAATGAGAAATGGGGTAATTTATAGGAAAATGAAATGAATTACTGTTTTACGTACCAGAGGCAATGGAAGAACATGTACCTTTTAAATACCACAACGAAATGAGTCATATGGGCACAGACAAAGTTACGGATGTTATATGCAAAAGTTATTGGTTTCCAAGTATTAGAAGGAAAGTGAGAAACCACATAGGAAATTGCCTTAAATGTATAGCGTTCTCAAGAAAAACGGCAGACAATAAGGATTCGTACATAGTATTCCGAAAGGAAACATGCCATTTCAAGTAGTTCACATCGATCACTATGGCCCTATTAATAGTAAAGATACAGTGACTAAACACATTCTCGTTGTAGTAGACGCATGCACAAAGTTTTTCAGACTATCCGACAAAAACAACTAAGTCAAAAGAGGTATTAGATGCACTACGAGATTATTTTAGAGCGTATATCAGACCATCCTATATAGTGTCTGATAGAGGAACATGTTTCACATCTGAAGAATTTCAAGAATTCTTACGGAAGAACAACATAAAACATGTAAAAATTACAACTGGGTCCCCACAGCCAAACGGACAAGTAGATCGAATCAACAGAGATTTAGGGCCGATGATAAGTAAAATAGTAAGTACGGTTGCAAATATCTCTTGACATAAAGTTTTAGCAGAAGTAGAGTATGCAATGAACAATACAATTCACAGAGGCATAGGGGAATATCCAAGCAAGATGTTATTCGGGATAGAGCAAAAGGGTAAAACGGTAGATATACAATCTAAAAAAAATGTGATAGAAAATGATAGTCAATGTAGAGATAGAAATGTTGAAGAAATAAGAAGTAAAGCAGAAGATGTAAAGAAACAAGTTCAAAAATGTAATAAAACATATGTAGATGCAAAGAGGAAAAGCCCAAATATATATATTAAAGGGGATTATGTTGTGATAAAGAATTTCGATTCCACTGTAGGAATATCGAGTAAATTAATACCGAAATTCAAAGGTCCATATAAAATAACAAAAGTGTTAGGAAATGACAGATATTTTATAAAAGATATAGGTTTTTAGAAAACACTAAAACCTTACGAAGGGATTTGGGCAGTTCATAACATGAAACCATGGTTTAAGGGAAAAGACGAAGATTTGAATAGTTATAGTAATCGTCAAAGTTGTGTCGATGAAACGAAAGATGAAAACTCAACAAATATAGAAAATACGATATACGTGAATATTACCAACTGATAGAATAACAAGAAGTATGTCAGCTAGGATCGGGGGATCCTAAATGTCAGGAAGGCCGAGCTGTAGGGTTAATATTACTAAAACATAGTATTCTGATAGTATATATAAATAACGGGTGATTTTTTTGAGGTTAGGATTTTCATGCATTAGTATTTGACAGATCACGTGGGATTTCAGACATGGTGTCAAAGAGAAAGATGCTCAGTATGCTTTGACATTTCATCATGAATAGACTTACTAACGAGCAACGCTTGCAAATCATTGAATTTTATTACCAAAATCAGTGTTCGGTTCGAAATGTGTTTCGCGCTTTACGTCCGATTTATGGTCTACATAATCGACCAAGTGAGCAAACAATTAATGCGATTGTGACCAAGTTTCGCACTCAGTTTACTTTATTGGACATTAAACCAACCACACGAATGCGTACAGTGCGTACAGAAGAGAATATTGCGTCTGTTTCTGAGAGTTTTACTGAAGACCGTGAAATGTCGATTCGTCGCCGTTCGCAGCAATTGGGTTTGTGTTATTCGACCACATGGAAGATTTTACGCAAAGATCTTGGTGTAAAACCGTATAAAATACAGCTCGTGCAAGAACTGAAGCCGAACGATCTGCCACAACGTCTAATTTTCAGTGAATGGGCCCTAGAAAAGTTGGCAGAAAATCCGCTTTTTTATCGACAAATTTTGTTCAGCGATGAGGCTCATTTCTGGTTGAATGGCTTCGTAAATAAGCAAAATTGCCGTATTTGGAGTGAAGAGCAACCAGAAGCCGTTCAAGAACTGCCCATGCATCCCGAAAAATGCACTGTTTGGTGTGGTTTGTACGCTGGTGGAATCATTGGACCGTATTTTTTCAAAGATGCTGTTGGACGCAACGTTACGGTGAATGGCGATCGCTATCGTTCGATGCTAACAAACTTTTTGTTGCCAAAAATGGAAGAACTGAACTTGGTTGACATGTGGTTTCAACAAGATGGCGCTACATGCCACACAGCTCGCGATTCTATGGCCATTTTGGGGGAAAACTTCGGAGAACAATTCATCTCAAGAAATGGACCGGTAAGTTGGCCACCAAGATCATGCGATTTGACGCCTTTAGACTATTTTTTGTGGGGCTACGTCAAGTCTAAAGTCTACAGAAATAAGCCAGCAACTATTCCAGCTTTGGAAGACAACATTTCCGAAGAAATTCGGGCTATTCCGGCCGAAATGCTCGAAAAAGTTGCCCAAAATTGGACTTTCCGAATGGACCACCTAAGACGCAGCCGCGGTCAACATTTAAATGAAATTATCTTCAAAAAGTAAATGTCATGGACCAATCTAACGTTTCAAATAAAGAACCGATGAGATTTTGCAAATTTTATGCGTTTTTTTTTTAAAAAAAGTTATCAAGCTCTTAAAAAATCACCCGTTAGTTAGTAAGTTATTATAAGTAGCATGTAAATTCGTTAATATAAGTTATAATAAATTATTGCTCTTAACTGTAATGATACAAACATACCAACATACATACAAATGCATGCCGGTAGGTGTGAAGCAAATTGTTAAAATATAAAAGAATTTGATGTACTTAACAGAAAATAGAAAAGGGAATAAAGTGACAGTCATCATTTGACTTTTAAAAAGCATTTAAAGTATTATATTATATTATGTTTAAACAAAATCTAGAATTGGCAAGCTAAATATTTATCTCATATTATTTAGATAAAGTATTATATCCCTTTTAATCAAAACTAAACTTTTCTGAAAATCAATAATGTTATACAGTTGATTAAATTCTGTACACAGCCGACGAAAAGGATCAGAGTTGGCATAATTTGTACGATAATACTTTACAATTAGGAACTGAAAATACCGTGAACAGCGCTGTGAGGTCTTAATATTGATTCTACTAAGGAGAAATTCGGAATATATATTTCGATTTATCAAGTTGAACATAAAAGTTATGTTAAGCATACTTCTTCGGCTTTTAAGCGTAGGAAGCTTAATAAGAGCGAGACGGTTCTATAAGAAGGTAATTGTATATTTGGATCACATCCAAGTCCACGAAGGCAAAATATTAGAAATTGTTTTTGAACAGACTCAATTGAATTTGAATGAACGGTGTAAAAAGGATCCCAAACTACAGAACCATATTCCAAAATTGGTCTTACTAGTGTAGTAGAAAGTTGCTTTGTTGTGTAAGGATCAGAAAACTCTTTCCCCCAACGCTTGATAAAACCAAGCACACCAAATGCCTTGTTAATTGTGAGTGATATATGTTTACGAAAATCCAGGCGCTTGTCCAATAAAACCCCGAGATCATTAAATGTTTCCATCATTTCCAATCGATCGTTGTTCATCAAAAACTGGCCATCAATGGGAAAAGATCTTGAAAACACCATATATTTACATTTTTTTTTACATTAAGGTCCCTTAAGTTTATATTACACCATGCTGTGAAATTATTAATATCCAGCTGTAAACGTGATTGTTTCTCATTATTGTTGGATGAATAAAGTATTTTAACGTCATCTGCATACATCAGGCATTTACAGAACTTAATAGCTGACGGCAGATCATTAATAAAATAGTGTAAATAAGAGTGGACCCAAATGACTTCCTTGAGGCACACCAGATATTTATTTTTATTTATTTATAAAACATTAATCGATTTTGACTGAAGATTACGAAATTTTATACACTGTTTTCGGCCAGTTAAATAGGAATATATCCAATAGCGTATTACTAAAACCCATACGATCAAGCTCAAACAATAGAAGATCATGGTTAACCCTGTCGAATGCTTTACTAAAATCCGTATATATAGCATCAGTTTGCATTTTGTTTAAAAAAGCTCCATTAACAATCGTTGTAAGTTCAAGAAGATTATTAACAGTTGAGCGGGATTTACGGAAACCATGTTGTTCAGGAGTTAGGCTTGTAGATACTTGGTGAGACAAAGCATCAGTTATGAGTTTTTCAAATAGTTTTGGAATAGAGCTTAATTTTACAATCCCTCTGCAATTTGAAATCACGGATTTACTACCAGCTTTAAATAATGGAATTATAAAGGATTTTTTCCAATAATTTGGGATTATGCCAATTTAAGTGATTTATTATATGTGACCTTCTCCGAGAAAAGGGACCTAGTGTGTCAAAAAACGGGTTGTGTCAAAAACGGTGGATTCTGTGGTACCTAAATGGTGTAGAAACTTTAAATGCGTTTTTTTCTCAAAACTTAATTTTCACACACTAGGGCCCTTTTCTCGCAGAAGGGACATATAGAAACGTTAGGGGAATATACAGCAGGTTAGCACATCGTTTCAAAACACAATTTGGAACACCATCAGGACCAGGAGCATATGACAAATTTAGTTTCATCAAATTATTTAAAACAGCTTGTTCTTGAATAAATGGAATATTTATAAAAGATGCATCGGAAATCAAGTATGGATACTGTACGTATTAATACTTTTTGAGATAAAACACGTACAAGTTGAATGCTTGTAAGACACTGGATTTATTTTACAAAATTAAACCTTAAATACTAAACATGAAAATCTTAAAACTAATCTAGGCTGTACTCTTATCTTTGTGTGTGACCTTATTACTGTGTGGGATTTCTACAGAAACGCACACAACTGATAATTGTCTACCACCCGTTGTTCTTTTATGATATTGGGTTTTTTCCTCAATGTGCATCTAATTACCATAAACTAAGTACACACGAAGAAAGTTGGTTTACCCTTTGCAAACAACCTATTAATATATTTTTAATGATTGGAAAAAACATCCAGATGTGTTTATTTCCGTTAATTATCATTAATTTTATTACTAAATACTATCCTTACTTATATCTAAAACCAATCGTGTTCATATTTGAACATTCTGCCGGGGCATATTAAACATCACATCTACTCTTTTGCTATTTTTCAAACAATACCTTTTTACCACAAATATTAATAAAATAATAATAAATATGAAAATTAATATCAGAGATGAATGGCCGCTAACGTGGTGCCAGTTTAGAGATTTCAGCTCAATGTTCTCCGACTTAATCGCCTTAATCTCCTTCAGTAGTGTTGCGATTTCCATAGTATGGTTAACTGTAGAAGAACTCAATGGCCTAATTATCTCGACATCTTTGACTTCTTTGAAAAAATATGTTCTGAATTCATTAATTTGCTCGGATTTAACATCTTGCGATGCAGCTAAAGTAGTACGCCCAATGCGGGCAGTACATCCTGCACTTAACGTAAGGATTCCTTGCAATGGCAGTTCAATTATTTCTTGCATCTTAGGTGGACATACAATATGAGCTGTTGAATTATGATATATTCGGAAGAGCCAATTGCTTCTTAGATGTAACTCCATTCAAACATTGTTGGACATAACTTCGTTGAACGTACAGTTATACTTATTGCTCGGTTTGAGCGATGATAGTTCGCATGAGTTATCATTAGCATCTTCCCATGCCCAGTTTCCTATGCAAACATACTCATCTTCGCCTTCCTTCTGACATTGATTAAGAATTGGCTGAGAAGTAAGATGGTACGAGTCTAATTCATAGTTGTACACCAAAAACTGCTGTCTCAGAACTGCTAACATTTTAACGCGTTCCTTTAAAATAGGCAAAGGCATGATGTTGAATATATCAGATGAATGACCTTCTAGTAGTGGTATTTTGATATCGATCACTAATTTTCCGCCAACGAATAAACCTTTTGCTGTCATTAAACGGTATATCGCCTGAAGAACCGTATCTTTTGATTTCCCCGGTAACCGCAAATTTCCAGACAGTTGCTCTTTGATCTTGAAGATTTCTTCCTGCAGCTTATTAGGCCGTATTATGTTAGTGTTAAGCTTGCCATGATTAATATCGATAAGCAGGCTAATCACTTGTATCTGTATTTTTTCAGACTCATCTAACAGAACTTCCAGCTGCCTGATCATCATAAAGAAGTTAATAGACTCCTTGTACACGAAGTAGTCTGTATTTAGTGTATCGCTGATGTTATTCACCCTTTCATTGATGTAATGAAATTGCTCATTTACTTCACCTGTTGTTTTCTTTAAAATATTTAAAGTGGATTCTACCACCGATGTTTGCTCCTCAGCTAAATGCTTTATATTATGCTCGTTATCCAAAATCTTCTGCATATTTTCCATAACCATCTGTCGGTCATCGTTGTCCATAACCCCAAAAAGGATATGATAGAATGAGCCGATAAATTCAAACGGAGCTCTCTTCGTTCTTATGTTTTCTTCGTGTGAGAACAACTTGTCATTATCTTTTATATCGTTAAGTCGGTTATCCATGCTGTTAAGAACGAAGCTGCATTGACTTTCAAATGTTCGTAGCTCGCTACATAAGCGTCTACACTTTTGCAATGCTAAATCAATCTGCCGAACCGTGGTAAAATATGCCTCCATATTATAATAGGATACAAGATTCCACGAAGATGTGACCCGATTCATCGTGCCAACTTTGTCGAGATACATAATCGTTCCATTCCCTAATCCACGTACTGAGCCTTTGTGTTTAGATATCTGTATTGCACGTGAACTTGCCAACATCAACAGTAACGCTAAAAGTAAATATAAAGAGTTTGACTGCTGACGACTTTTTTGCTCGGACATCCTGGCAAAAAATGCAGTTGTTGTTGAAGGGTTTTCATCTTTTTTTGCATCTTCTTTGAGGGTTTCTAATGGACAAAGCTTGTGCACCGGGCGTTTTAATACTCCACTGTGCGTCTTCAAAGTTACAACACGGACTTTCCCGTCTTTGCCTCCAAGGGCCATGTTGCTGGGGATGTCGCTTCATCTTTAATAATAACAACCTGATTTAGCTTCAAGTTTTCCTTTTCACTGCGCCACTTGTATCTATGTTGTAATGTTACCAAATATTCATTTTTCCATCGTTGCCAAAAGTCTCTTCTCATTTTTTGAATAATTTTCCATCTATTGAGGGGACTACAGGATTGATCATCATTGACTTCCGGACTGCCCACCAGTGGTTGGCCAATTAAGAAATGCCCAGGCGTTAAAATGTCGAACTCATCTGGACATTCACTGATCGCATAAATTGGCCGCGAATTGAGTACTGCCTCAATTTGAGACAAAAATGTTGACATCTCTTCATAGGTTAGCATATTATCTCCAATAACCCTCTTCATGTGATGTTTCACAGACTTCACGCCAGCTTCCCAAATTCCTCCAAAATGGGGACTTGCCGGGGGGATAAAACGCCATTCAATTTTTTCTGCTTCAAGTACCTCGCAAACAGAGGATTTCTTCCTTACGGCTTCTATGAATTCTTTTTCTAGTTTTCATGATGCTCCTACAAAATTCGTACCGTTGTCTGAATACATGCACTTCGCTTTGCCTCTTCTAGCAAAGAATCTCCTTAATGCTGCAAGGAACGCTTCAGATGTCAGATCACTTACAGCTTCCAGATAAATGGCCTTCGTTGCCATACAGACAAACACTGCTATGTAACCCTTATATGTTTTCTGTCCCCTGCCTCGTGAACATTTCAATTGTATAGGTCCAGCATAATCTACGCCAGTATGTGTAAATGGGTGTGAAATTGAAACCCGAATTTGAGGTAGGTCTCCCATAATTTGGCCAGAATTAGCTTTTCTATATCTGATGCATCTAATACAGGACCGTAGAACCTTTTTTACTGAATTTTTCATACCAATTATCCAATATTTTCGACGAATCGTAGATGCTACCAAATTATTACCTCCATGTAGGGTTGCTGCATGGGTATCTTTTATTAATAATTCTGCTATCCAGGACTTCTCTAATAGCATTGGATGTTTGTGATCATATGGCAGCTCGGAGTTTCTTAATCGACCGCCGACTCTTAGAATTCCATATTTATCCAAAAATGGATGCAAATTTGCAGTTTTGCTCCTTGGGTCGACTTCTTTCTGTTGCCTTAAATTTTTCACCTCAGTGAAAAAATTTTCCTCTTGATGCTGTGGAACTATCATAGTATTCGCCTCTCTAAGCTCCTCGGATGTAAGCCAGTTGGGATACTTCTTTCGTCTTGATTTGCCAACGAAACGTTTCACATACGCGAGCACCCTTTCCAATTTCCTAAAGGATGAACATCTTTTGATAATGCATCCAGCCAACAATCAGTTCTTCGTACGCTTGTTGTTAAACTGATGATTTGATAATTCTGCTTAGGCCAGTTGCTTTTATCAGTTTTTAGCCAAGATGGCCCAGTCCACCACATTTCATTGATTTTGTCAGCCGTAACACCTCTTGAAGCTATATCAGCTGGGTTGTTTTTCGAATCGACATGCCTCCAGAATGCTTTTGGTAACAATGTTTTAATCTCTACTACTCTGGATTTGATGAATCGATCTTTGCTTTTGTTATTGCTGATCCAAGCTAATGTTATTGTTGAATCACTCCAAGTATTAACTTCCACATGCCGCTGCATTGTTGATAAAATTCTTTCAATCAACTTTGACAATAAATGAGCCGCACTTAGCTCTAACTTTGGCAGCGTCTTTTTATTTTTCACAGGATTAACCTTGCTCTTCCCTGCTACCAAACTTATAGCAGAGCCTACTTTGATGTAAACAACGGCTGCATACGCTTTCTGAGATGCATCTGCGAATCCATGAAGTTCTATTTTTGTAGACATCGTCGTTTCGTACCAGCGCGGGATACTTATTTTTCTTAACGATGGCAGACTTTTTATGATAAGTTCCCATTCTGTTTGCAGGTCATCATCTAGTTCGTTATCCCAATCAGTCTTCATCAGCCACAATTTTTGTATAAACAGCTTGACACATGTTGTAGCTGGTACAAGCCATCCAAGAGGATCAAAAATTCTAGCTAGTGTTGATAAAGCACGTCACTTGGTAACTCTTCCTTCGTCATCAGTCTTGATTTTGAACTCGAATATATCTTTTTTTGGATGCCATTGTACTCCAAGCGTCTTGATTGTTTCATCATTATTTATTTGTAATACTTCTATGTTTCCTTCATCAGGAATTGTCTCTAATATTTTGTTGTTGTTGGACATCCATTTTCGTAACGGCAATCCAAATTTCTGGAGATGCAGTGATATTTTTTGTTGTATATTTATACATTCCTCTTCTGAGTCTGCTCCCGTCATTAGATCGTCCATGTAGAAATCATTGTTGATTACATTTTTAATCGTATCGTCTTCACAGTGTGTCCCAATTTGTGCCAACGCCTTTTTTGCTAAGAACGGTGCTGATGAAGTTCCATACGTAATAGTAGTTAGCTTGAACTCACATATAGGTTCACTTTTCTTTTCACGCCATAAAATGTGTTGATACGGCTGGTCTTCTTCATGAACTAGTATCTGGCGGTACATTTTCTCCACATCTGCCGTAATAACATTACACCACAGTCTCCATTTAATTATTATATCAAAAATGTCCTTTTGGAGCTTTGGACCAGTTTTTAAGACATCATTTAAGCTTCTTTTATTTGTAGATTTAGTGGATGCATCAAACACTACACGTAGCTTCGTAGTTACACTATCTTCTTTAATGACTGCTTGATGAGGAAGATAATACTTTCCAGAATTTTTGACTGCTTCCAACATATGACCTCTGTCTTGATAGTCTCGCATAAACATCACATATTGTTGCTTTAAGACCGAATTTTTCGCCAAATTCCTCTCTAGGCTTAAAAATCGAGCCATCGCTTGTTTTCTTGAGTCCCCAAGTTCGTGATCTTCTTCAAAAGGCAATCATACTACAAATCTGTTTTCATTTTTAATTGTTGTTGTATTTTCGAAGAATTTAATACATTCGTCTTGGGCTGATGTCTCATTTCGTTCAGGAATCTCTTCAATTTCCCAAAATTTCTCCATTACTGTAGTTACTGCTGCATATTTTCTGTTTGTGTGCTCAGAATTTTTCAACACGCCCGATAACATCCAGCCAAGCTTTGTTTTCTGACCAACAATTGTGTCAATTTTTTGGGGCCCAACTTCTTCTTCTAATATCATATGAATCATATCAGCACCAATAACTATATCAATCCTGTCCGATTTATTGAAGTTAGGATCGGCCAAACAATAATTTTTCCATCTTGATATGTCGTATTGGAATGACGCCGCAGGTTGAACACCAACTAACGAGGGAAGCACAAGTGCCTCAATGCAAAATACTTCGTTGCTCATAATTCTTGGACGCAATTCTAGATCCACTGTTGCTTTTGATACACCCACAAGAGTATCACCAAACCCAAAAAGATCAGTTCTAGCTCTCCTTTTTGGGAGTTGAAGAATCTGCATCGCTTCATCTGATATTGACGTTGATTCAGAGCCTTGATCTATCAACGCTCTCATGGGTATTAATTCTCCGAAAATACTTTTTACTTTTACTAAGGCTGTAGCTAACAAGGATTTACCTTTTTCTTTCCTTACTACAAATGACCCAGATCTTCCTTCAGTCGCTTGCAGTTCTCTGCTCGAGTTTTCGTAATGCAACAAAACATTGTGATCCTTACCACATTTTCTGCATTTCGATGTTGCTTTGAAGCACTTTTTATCTGCCGGATGATACAAGCAAGTAAAACATACCTTTGATCTGCTTGCCCATGCACGTCTATCTTGAACACTTAGCTGTATGAACTTCTTGCAGTCATAAACTTTGTGTCCCTTATTCTTGCAGAAGGCACAAATGGTTTCAGCTGCCAAATAACTGCGCTGTTTGGGTACTACCTTGGTCTGTTGATTTGTTGAAAACTTTTTCCCCTTTAAGGTTTCTTGGGCTTGCGACATCTGTTCCAAGAAACCAAGAACGTCTTCTAATGATTGTATTTTTCTTGTCTTCTTAATGATGTATTCATATTGCCGAATGCTTCATTATCAAATTTTCTCATGATAATTCTGGCGATAAACGGCTTCGCACCTTCAACGTCAATTCCCATCTTCTGAATTGACCTCATGCTTGTATTTGTGATGTCAAGCATTTGTCTTATGTTAGCTGCGTTCTCACTATTTAAATTTGGTTGGTCTAATAATTTATCAACCAACGTTGAAAACAGCAACCTTTCATTTTCATACCGATTTCTTAGTTCAGCTAAAGCATCATCATAGTTGTCTTCTGTGCAATTATAGTGAGATACTAATTTTGCAGCGTCACCTTTTAGTGCTGTTCTTAACCGCTGCATTTTTTCAGCCTTGGGAATCCGATCATTTTTATGCACTAACGTTTTAAAAATATCATAAAATGATGCCCACTCGCTACTGCCTCCTTCAAAACAAGGAATTTTTATCTCTTGCAACTTCGTAACTGGTGTTGATAACATTTCAGCTTGTTCAGAGCTGGATTTCTTTTTAATTATTCGTAGTATGTTGTAGTAGCGTGTGGTTAACTTGTTAAACTCACGCCGAGCCTCGGTATTACGCCTTACTGGACCTGTATAGTCGATATCCAGATTCTTAAAGCCTGTTTCTATCTGCTTTAGTACAATTTCGATTGTGTCGCAGGTATCAATTTCTTCGTGTGCTTGTTCCAGTTGATCCATGAAGATGTATACACTCTCCAGAAAGTTAGAAACTTCATCATTTTCATAACTTAACTCTCTAGACGCACCTTGTGTATGGCTTAAAGAGCTCTTTTGCTCCTTTTCTTCTATTTTTGTCGCCTTTGCTGACGAATCATCATTCCCCTCCTTTTGAAGGTACTCACGAATTTTTGCAACGTCATTTTGGACTTGGGAATAGTAATCCACTTCATAGTAGTTGATCTTCTTTATTCCAGTAGACTGCAACTTCTGATGGTTGTTCTCAAATTCCAACCAATATTCCTCTACTTTTCTTCCCGTTTCACTAAATTGTGTTTGCCGCAACAGCCCGTCTTGACATTTTTTTTGTATTGTTTCTAACACACCACCCAGCTCTTTCTGGCGTTTCAAAATGGGTTCTTGGCTCATTCTGCTAAAACGTTTTTATATATTTTTAATGACATGACTTACACCCAATCACTCTTTTAACGGGAGAACGTCTTTTTTTTTAAGTTTCCTTGAAGGAACAATCGCACACTTACAATCTCTGTCTAAGCCGAGATTGACGCTTTCTCTGGTTTCTTTATATTTTTGAAGGACCAAATGTACGTATTAATACTTTTTGAGATAAAACACGTACAAGTTGAATGCTTGTAAGACACTGGATTTATTTTACAAAATTAAACCTTAAATACTAAACATGAAAATCTTAAAACTAATCTAGGCTGTACTCTTATCTTTGTGTGACCTTATTACTGTGTGGGATTTCTACAGAAACGCACACAACTGATAATTGTCTACCACCCGTTGTTCTTTTATGATATTGGGTTTTTTCCTCAATGTGCATCTAATTACCATAAACTAAGTACACACGAAGAAAGTTGGTTTACCCTTTGCAAACAACCTATTAATATATTTTTAATGATTGGAAAAAACATCCAGATGTGTTTATTTCCGTTAATAGATAATCATTAATTTTATTACTAAATACTATCCTTACTTATATCTAAAACCAATCGTGTTCATATTTGAACAGATACTCAGAAGCATTGTCAAAAACTGTTGAGGAGTATGTTGAAGCAAAAAAGTCAGCAAACATGTGGCATATTGAAATATCGTCAGAGGTTTCTATATTATTTAGTCTCATTTTTATTGGAAAATCAAGTGATCTCTTATTAGAGTTTACAAATGTATAAAATGATTTACGATTGTTTTTAATTTTATCACATAATTATTGTAAGCAGAACGATTTGCCAAATTGTTTTCCGATCTAGCAATAGAATAGTTCATGTAATTTACATATGATCCACGTTCTTTATATGTCTTGAACATTTTATTTTTCCAGTTTTTAAGACCTGAGAGATATTTCGTACTCCACGGAGGGCCAGTAGATTTCGGTGGATACAATTTATTTCAATTTATTATCTTTCTTAACACAAACAAAACATAAAAATGAAAGAAAACATAAAATAACTTCAAGCAAGAAACAAAAGAGAATTTCAGAGTATATGAAAGTATGTACCCCTGCTATTCTCCCATCTCATCTATAAACTCAAAACTTTCAGCAAGAAAACTTTCATGTGTAAACCGGCCCAAATTTCCCAAACTTGATCGCATAAACTGACTTAAACATCAAACAAATAAATGCACATCATTGAGGCCATTTACATGGCGCTTTTCCACGTGAAAAGGTTTGCGTTTCGTGTTTGTAGGCGAACGGGGTAGAGAAGCAAGCGGGGTAGAAAAAAGTGTCGTTTTCTGCTTTTGAAAATATTTTGGCATTTCTTTTTACACTCTTTCGTTTCCTGACATGTTTTATTTTTATTCTAGTCTCAATAAAGTCTACGGACTAGCTTATACCCGCTACATTGTTAGCGTAATTATTAATATTAATTATTTAAACCAAAACAATATTTAAAACCAATAAGAAATATAGTGTGAGTGACAATACGATGGAAACTTTTAACAAAATATATTTTTGACGACTTGGACGGTCAATACCAAAAAAAAATTATCATAAAAATAAAAACTTTTCTTAATTTAAACATTTATATGTTTTATTTGTTTAAAAAAGAAGAAATAACATAAATTGCGACATAGTATATTTATGTGAAAAATTTTCGGCCACAAATGTGTGAATATTTTTTTTTTTTTTTAAGATGTTATCACACGACGTGTGTTCTTGTGTTTTTTTTTATGTTTTTAGCACATGCAATTTGTACACATCGTGTGACCCCTTTCAAACATTGTTTATGTACAATATATGTTGAAAGTCACATGTAAATTGTAAAAAGTCGAGTATTTTGAAAAAGTCATCCCATGTAAAAAGCTTATGTTATGAAATTGACAGTCTGTATGATTTTGTTTTCGAAGTCCGATGGTTTTTTCATTTTTAGAAACATTTCTAAAAACTTGTCATTTTCATCGGACCAGAGATGTTTTTTGGTAATATTAAAAATAAATGTAAACCAAAACAAAGAAAGTGGAAAACATTTCAAAATCAATATGTTTGTTATTCTAAACAGCTGTTTTCATACGGCTCTAGATTGATGGTTAAAATGGCATAAGTATGCAGAAAAAATGTCGGTACGGCTTTATGACAGTATGATGAATTTAATCGGATTTTTATTGCGAAAAAAATACTACTGAGTGGTATCATGTTAATGGGCCTTTAATTGTATCTTCTGGAGATGTCTCTTTTTTAGCTTGTTGTGTAAAACTGGAGGTTGATGCAAGGCGACTTTTGACGACGTCGTTTTTCGACGTCTTTTTTGTTTGTGGGCGAACGGTGTAGAGAAGCAAGAGGGGTAAACAAAAAGACATGATTTCTGTTTTTCAGGACTTTTTTCATATTTCTCTTTACACTAATTTCTTTTTTTCTTGTTAGGTTTTATTCTTTTTCGTACTTTGAAGTGGCCACTTCAGTGAGATCGCTTACATTTTTATTTATTTTTATTTAATATATGCATAATTTCTTTAAACTGAATATGTTTTAACTTAAAACTTTTAAATATTGATACGTTCTGCTATTTGTATAGATATTCTAAACATTCTACTCTTAATAATTTAAATATTAAATAGGTTTTTGTACATAGTGTGAAAAATTATGATATATTATTTAGTATAAAAAGATTAAATCTTATAATGATATAATGAAAATAACATTTAACGAATAAATAAATTGAATTGGAAAATAAAAAAGATTATTTGAATTTAGATTAATTCATATATTTTTTATTTTTTCTTAATGCGAAAAATAAACTAAAGCAGATTTAAAAAAAGACATGAAACTAAAAATCGTTGTATGAATGCAATAGGTTTTTGGTAGCAGCTTCAAAAATCTTGGTGTGAATTGGGCCTTGCAGGCATATCAATTAAAATAGTATTGCAGTGAAGCCCTAAACACATAACGATGAGTTGCGAGTGCGAGAAAAAACGAGAATGAGGAAGTATGATTTTTTCTGTATGTGGAAGCGACATCGATAGTAAAGCCCTAAACACATAACTGCGAGTTGCGAGTGAGTTAAGTCCCTAACTTAAGGAATGAGTAAAAGATAGTATATTTTTTCCGTCACACTAAAAATGTGTGTACTTTATTTTATTACAATCTTAAGACTACCTTACAATGGTTTTCTTAATATCTATTTATACTGATAATTTTCTTAGATATATCTTAATCTAAGTTTTTATCTCAAAACAAATTTTCCACTCATTATTTGTTTAGGTCAGAAGTACCTTTATTATCATTAAAAAAAATTTGTTTATACTAATTTGTTATTTTCTTAGAATATCTTAATGTAAGTTTTATCCCAAAACATGTTTTTTCACTTATATCATAAACTGAGATAAACACATTTCGGAATATCCCGTCATTATTAAACTAACAGAATAAATATTTTACACAGACAATCCACTGTCATAAAACTCACTTTACCATTGAAAACTGATAATGCTGACATGTGTTAACTCTCCCCTGTGTTAAAAAGAAAAACGTCCTCGTTTTATAGTTGAGTCCGAAGTCTAAGTAATTCCGCTTCGTAATATCTGTTATATAATTCCCGTCCCATTCTTTCTTGGTGTGCCCTGTAGCATCCGCAGAGCTGTAACAAAGAGTAAAGTATAGCGAATATTAAAATTGCGTATAGTGTAGCCATTAATGGATGTTCTTCCAAAGGAATGAATAATGCAGATATTTTCTGAATATTCGTAAATCTATTCTCAGAGTTTGTATACAAGATTTCGAGTATACTTAATTCTTCATTATGTCTCTTATGAATGATGTCATAAATTCTTTGTTTTTCGTTAAAGTATGTTTTATTGTCTATAGTTATGTTTTGGTCAAATTGTACCAAATGTGGTCCGTTTATGTATGTTCATTGTCAATAAAAATATTCCCATTGCCTAAGTCTTCAATGTCTGAGTTATTTTCAAGTTTCGTTTTACATTGTGCTGGTTCATTGTCTAAAATATTTATTGTACAGTTATCTTTAGATTCAAATTTACATATATGGGAACCAATAATATTTTTGCATTTAGTTATTCTTTGATAATTATTTTTACACAAGGCAATCTTACCATCCAGTAATAACTTTCCGAGCTTATTTGCTAAAGGATAGATGTTATACAGCTTACATTCCTTTTCAATTATAGGATATTTATATATTATTATAATTGCTTGGTTAAATTCACACACATGTATATCCGAATATTCAAGTATATTGATTATCGGTATTTTTATTCTTTCATTTTGTATAACAGATTCGATTTCTTGTACATCTAATGTTCCTGAGTAAAAAAGACATATTTTTTATCTCCTAAATCAATTATATTATTCGCAAGTATGAGTTGGATTATTGATAATAATATCACTATCTTTCCTGACATATTTACTTCTAATATTGTCCTTGTGTATAATTAATTTCCTAGATGTAGTAATTGTTTCACCGTTGTCTGTCTCAACAAAATGTTTAGCAAATTTAGCCACGTTTTTGTTTCTTCTATGAGTCTTGGAGTAAACGATGTCTCCTTTCCTATATTCAATGAATTTGCGGTCCTTATTGTGATAGGCCAAAGTTTTTGTCTGAGCGTTTTTAATTAAATCGTGTATATGTTGATACCCCTGTTGCTTTAAGAACACGTCCTCGGGTTTTTCTTTAGTGACTGAATGTATAGTCTTGTTATAGTGGCGAACCGCTTCGAATATTTTTTCGTCGGGAGCAGTGACTCCTTTTTTGGATAATAAATTTGCGAGTTCGATAATTGTACTATTCAACTTGACCGTTTGTTGTTGAATGATATGGAGGTGTAACTACATGCTGTATTTGTAGCCTTTCATATATTTGTTTAACTAAAATACCATTAAAGCTTGCTTCGTTGTCGGTAACGATGAATTTAGCGTTCGGGTAAGTGAGAGAGAGAATTTCGTCAATATTTTTGTACATGTCTCTCTTTGTTGGAATGTGTCGTATATGACAAAATTTGGAGAACTTGTCTAAACTGGTTATAAACATTTGTCCACTGAAGTAAAATATATCCAAGTTATGGGGTTTCGATTATCGATTGAAACGCATATATGTAGTTTGCTGCTGTTAATTAAACTCAATCTTTGTTTTGTTTTGTCTTTCTTTTATACAAATTTCTGAAATAAATTTTGCTTGCACTTAACATTTTTTTTTATAACTTATTCTACTAAATAATTTTTGTTTATGGTTTACATTTATTGACTTAAATGTATTTCGCAATAAATTTGTTTGCAATAATTGCTTTTGCTTACATTCTACTTAATTTAGGTTAAAATACTTTTTGCTTATGATTTATAATAATTTATTTCGCAACAAATGACAATTGATTTTATTTACTTATTTTTCTTCATAATGTTTGCTTACACACATTTTATTAATTTGGTTTCCCAATATTTATTGACCTATTTTAAAGGTAAGTGAAAAATGTGTGTAAGCTAAAATACTTAGTGCGTCGACCTAATATATTAGGTGTGTTCACCAGAGTATAATAACTCCCCCCTTTTTAAGCATCAGCGTCCCGCTGATTGAGCAGGGAAAGAAAAAAAAATTATGAATAATTTACTTTGATTTCAGGGAAGTTGGTTGAACTTGGGAACCGTATTTTCTGTTGACGGTTCTTACATTTGGAGTACAACTTAATTGTTAATATTACTGGAGAATCCAAAAAAAAGCAATGCGAAATTGGAAGTTATGGAAATTATGCCCTTATATGAGAGATTGTCTAAATGTTTAATGTTTTTCAAGTGAAGATGATGGAGGATGATGAGGATTTGTGTGGACGTTGTTTGCCAATTTGAATATTCGATGTTGTTAAGAGTGATTGTTTCATTAAAAAAATTTATGATAAATGTACCATTTAGGATTTGTGAAGTGTTGGTGTACGTAATGTTTCCGATATAATTTGTAAGAAATATTGTGCATTCAAGTATAAGTTCAGTTATTGGTTTGTTCTCCATTTGGTATTCACAAGTTGCATTTCCCCCGTTAAGTATATTAACAATACAATGATTTGAATCTAATTTTTCTACCTGGTCTGCTTTGCAGATTGTTACGTCCTCAATTACTAGGCACTTTCCCATAATTCCATATTTTTTTGTATGTGATACAAGCAAGTTAGTGAATTCAAGATATAGTCTTTTGTTGTTGTTGACTGTTGAACGTAGAATTATGTTATTGAACAAAGTGTCCTCTGTCTGTGGTAGAGAAATAATATATAGGAGAAGGGAATCCTTTATAACCATTGAAGGTTCTGCGAATTCAAGGGCTTGTAGTTTGTTTTTATAAGAGAGTGTTTCAGTTTGAGAGAGTATGTTGGCAATATCACCCTTGTTCAAAATTTGAGAATGCATTATACCACTTTTCGCAAGCTGACTTGCCATCACTATCTGAGCTATTTCATCTTTTACCAATCCTAGCTTGTTAAAGAGTGTCTGTGCGTATTTGGTAGTATCGTCCGTATTTACCTCGGTTATTATTCTGTTGTAATCGTCTAGCAGATTATTAGTTATCTTTATTAGGTGTTCGTTGACGGTGTATTGTTTGTTATTATTATCTATGATGTCGTCTGTTCGGCTGAGAATCTTGTCCCAATCAATAGCATCAGGGTTACCTGCTATCCATTTCCAGGCAGATGCGACCCAATTTATAGATCTCTTATTTTTTGTTGAGTTTCTGACATGAAGTTGGTCCTAAAGGTTATCTATTTTTGTAATTTGGTGCTCTATCTGCAGGCGCAATGTTCCTGTGTCTCCTATTTGATAGCGAGCTATTGTTTTAATGTCTGTGACGATTTTCTGATATTCCTCCAGGTTGATAGTGTGTATTATTCTGTAATTCCCAGTGCTGATTTTCCCAATACCTTGTTTAATTGTTACTAGTGGGTTGTTGTACTCATAGACATCTACAGTTGCATTTGTCCCGTATATTATGAATCTGAAAAATAAGTTTTAATTCTTGAGATGGGACTTGTGAATTCTCTTGTTGTCAGTGGTAGTAATTGTAACGTTATTATCTTTTCCAACAATTTGTTTTACGAATAAAGGTTTGTCTTTTGCCTTAATCTGTTTGTTTTTTTTGAAAACTATATCTCCGGAATTGTATTTTTTCGCTTTCTTCTTTTTAGCATTCTGTCTGCAGAGATGAATTTTCTGATTCCTAGTTATTTCATTCTTTAGATCATTATTAACTATTTCCTCAAAGTTTGCTAGATTTTGATAATTGATTCTCTCGGTTCGACCAAAAAATATATCAGCGGGTTTCTTCTTTGTGACGGAGTGTACCGTATTGTTGTACCTGTCTACCGTTATATTAATTAATTACTTTAGAGTATAATCTGGATACTCTTCATGGAGACATCTTAACATTTCGATAACTGTGGAATGAACCCTTTCAATAGAACCGTTAACTTCACTTTTTTATGGGGGTGCGAAATAAGTTTTGATTCCCAATCCCTCTATATAGTTTAGTACTATAGGGCTAATGGAACTACCTTCGTTATCCATTACAAGTATTTTTGGCGCAGAAAAAAAGTGAAGTAACTTAATCATCCTATCCCGAATGTGTAAAACTAATTTATTTTTTATATGAAAGAATTTGGCGTATTTTGAGAACTTATCGACACATGTAATAAATTTTTCCCCTTGCATTTCCAGTATGTCAATATGCAATATTTTTGTAGGGTATGACGGAATTGGAGTTGGTTGTAATTCAGGGTTTGGAGGATATCTATCATATTTTTTTTTGTTGCAAACTTTACAAGATTTAGTGAATGCTCTGATTAGTTTTCCCATTTTTGGAAAGTAATATTTTTCCAAAATTTGAATTTTATTTTCCTCAGAGTTTCTATGAGCTCGTTTGTGTTCATTTTGGATAACTAAAAATTGTTGTTCGTCGGTTTTAATATCCTCTACTAATCTTTGTGCGATTCTTATTCGAAGTTTAGAGAAATTATTTTTACAGACTTCTTGCAACAAAACAAGGTTTTTTTCAGGAATTTTAATCCCATTTAATACTGTGGGACTAAATTTTTCCTTTAGTATTTGCATCAATTTATTTTTGTCGAGCCTTTTTATTTTAACATAATGCCTCTGAAAGTTGTTATGTGGGTTTTCGTCGTAGTTGGAATCTATTTTGTCAGAAAAAATTATTTGGTTTCTAAAAACGTTTATTGGAGCTTCACAGTGTGGTATGAGGTGGGTGCTGTCTTCTTCGGCACTGTGTTGAGAATTATCATCGGATGATAACGTATTGATTTGGGGTGGTAACCTAGAAAGCGCGTCAGCTACAACATTCGTTCTTCCGGGTTTATAGGTTAGTTTATAATTATACTCTATTCTGGCCTTCCATTTTTTAAGTTTTGCGTTGTTGTTGGCATTACTTAAGGCAAATGTTAATGGCCGGTGATCAGTTAGGATTTTTATTTCTTTAGCTCCATAAAGGTAAGAACGAAGCTTGTCAAGAGACCATACTATAGCCAACATTTCTTTTTCGATGGTGGATTAATTTTCTTCTGTTTTGTTAAGAGATCTTGAAAGATAAATTTTAGGCCGATCTTTACCCACTTCCCCTTGAGATAGAACGGCTCCTATTGCGTAATTTGATGCATCGGTCATGAGAATGAAAGGTTTTCCAAAATCTGGAAAGATTAAAATTTCTGATGAAACAAGTAGTTCCTTTAGATCATTAAATGATTTTAGAGCCTTATTGTCCAATGTTATCGTAGTCTTTTTAGATTGGTTGGCTTTAATTTGCGCATTTAATCCTCTCGTTAAGTTCGTTAGAGGTTTGGCTACTTCAGCGAAATCTTTTATAAACCTTCTGTAGTAAGATGCTAGGCCAAAAAAGCTTTTTAAGTCCTTGAGGTTCTTTGGCGGAGGAATACGTTGTATTGCAATAATCTTAGCGGGATCAGGCTGTATACCAGCCTGGGATACAACGTGGCCAAGAAATTCTACACTTGTTCTCAAGAATTTAGATTTTTCAAGATTTATTTTCAGATTAGCCTTATCAAGTAAAGAAAATACTTCCTTAAGATTTTGTATGTGTTACTCTCTGTTTTTACCAAAAACGATGATATCGTCTATGTACACATAGCAAGCTTTTCCCAACAATGGGTGAAGTACATCGTTCATCATTCGCTGGAATATTGCAGGTGCCTTTTTTAGACCAAAAGGCAGTCTCAGAAATTCAAATTTACCGTTGTTTGTGGAGAAGGCAGTTTTCTCTATGTCTTTATTCCTCATTTTTATCTGATGGAATACGGAGGTCAAGTCAAGAGTGGTAAAGAACTTGCTTTCCCCCAAGTTAGAGAGTGTACTATTAATGTCGGGAATGGGATACGCATCTGAAATTGTTACCGCGTTCAATCTTTTAAAATCTACAACTATCCTGTGTTGTTTTTCGCCATTGGGTTTGGGTTTTATTCTACAATCCACAAGGATGAGTTATATGGACTTATTGATGGCCTTATTATGCCATCTTCGATCATCTTTGAAATTTGCCTTCCACTTCAGATCTAAGGTGATTTGGATATGGGTATGATTTGGTGTAGATTGGTTCGTCGATTGACGTTCTTATCTCTGCACGAACATTAGTCTCAATAGTTCCACAATCAGATACTGGTCCAAATAGTGTAGCGTTTTCATTTACTAGATTTTCGATATCTTTTTCCTCGTGTTGAATGAATTTAATATTATTAACCCGCCTAGAAATCTTCGCCTTGAGATTAGTTTTTACATTGTCGAGTAGGTGTAAAACGTGATTTTTCCTATCTATTATGGCTTCTAGCTCTTTAAGGGTATCGTCGCCTATAATGCCGTCAAATGATTGTAGTCCAGGAAGTACAAAAAAAACGAGATTGTTTTCTATTCCCAGACTTTTAAAGAATTTTCTCGTTACTTTTCGAGTGATAGGAATTTCACCTGCTGGTGAATGAATTTTAAATTCGGAATTTACGGGTTCAGAGTTAAATGAAATTTTTCTAACACAAAATTTTTATTAGCCCCAGTGTCAATTAGAAATTTAAGGGCTTTTCCGTTTTTCATGTTAAGTTCTACGTAAGGTACGCTAGAGAGGCTTTCGTCATAAAATTTAATTGGTCTCCTTCATAATCTTCGTCGTCATTTGTCAAGTCAGTATTATTCTCGTCATCTTCATATATTTCGCAATTTTCATTCTGATTTGGACACTCTTCGTAAGCTTCTAAAACTTCAGTATTAAAAAGACGTTGTTGTTTTCGTGGAATATTAGAGGAATAAGCTGAATTTGGTAAGGGAGACTTTTCAGGCCTGCTCATATAGTTTATATGACGTGTCTTAACGGAAGGGTCCACCTCCATTGGTATGGGTGGTTTGGGCTGAGTAGGTCTAGGTGGTGCATATTGTTGGGCTGGTGCATTATAAATACGAACTTTTTCATTTGGATTTAGATTTCTCTGTGAAAAATTTTGTTTATGAATTTTATGTATTTGATTAAGTGGTGAAGTAATGGTGTTAGAATAACGTGGGTGAATTGAAGTATTTCTAAAATTTAAGTTTTGAAATTCAAGGCAAGAGGTATAGGCCTCAGGCAAGGTTCTAGATTTTTGAATTACGAGCATTCGTGAAACATCTCCATTTATTCCCCGAATAAAAACGTCCAGAGCTCTATTTCGATATGTTGAAATTAGGGCTTCAATGGTTTCACTCGAATAGTTATCTGTCTTTATTTTATTTATTATAAGAGATAATTGATGATTTATTCTCGCATAGAATTCGTCAATTGTGTTGTTCCTCTGACGCATAACACTTAGTTCGTATTCCAATGTTTGGATGTCTCTTTTGTCCGCGTAATGTAAGGACAAGCATTTTTTTATCTTTTCCCAACTATCGTCAAAAATATTATAGGAAATTAGAGCTGAGTCCGCGGGGCCTCTAACCTTTTGACGAATATGTTGTAAGATTGCCCTGTATTATTGGTTTATGCCTAACAATCTCATAATCCCTTAATATCGATTCCACATTGTGGATCCATGAAATATACTGTACAGGATTCCCATCGAAAACTTGAAGATCCCTCACACAGTCTGGGAGTTTCCTTATTTCTTGTAGGTTAGTTTCCGTTTGCGGTACGGGGAGTATCAGTTGTTCAGAATGGGGACGATGAGTTGTCTTTTCTAAGCTGGTCATTCTATTGTTAAGAATTGTAACCTGTTCGATCTGGGCGTTTAGAGCACCAGTCAGTTGGGTTATGGCTTCTTTTATTTGTTCCATTTTTTCTGGAGAAAAGTCGTTTTGTTTTGTGAATTATATAATATAACTTTTAAATAAACAACATAGCAAAGCAATAATCTTCATAAAAAAACCAAATCAATAACAAACGACTTACATATAGGTGTTTGAACAATACATAAAACAGAACAAGAACAGTATAAAAAAAAAAAAATCAAAAATATAAAACAACACAAGAATATCTCACAAAAAAAAAATCCATAACAATACTTATAACAAAACATAGAAGTCAACACGACTTGTAACAGTAGGATCAAAGCACAAAACAAATAAGAAAATCTGAAAATCAACAATAAATAGTGTAAAAACTCATAAATTAATAAGCCAAACATCAATGCATAAAAAAACAAGGAGCGGGAGAAAATTAAAAAATAAAAGTAATAACAATAAAACACAAGTAAACATGAGTGCAAATGAGTCATTTGGTGAAACACAAACAAATCTAAATACAATTGAGTCAGTAGTTCAATCTGTCGATATGAGTTTTAATAATAATGACATTATTGAAAATATAACTGCAGCTCCAAAGAGAGGCAGAGAGTCATTGCGAAATTCTCTATTGCAAAACTCTCTTTATACAAATGAATCAAAAACACCGCGATTGTCAACTAACGATTCACCCTTCAAACTACTTAATCTCGTGGATAGAAAATTTGAAAAAATAACTGATGTAATGAAAACATTAATACAAGAAAGTGAAGTACGCATGATAAACGAATTTGATAAACGTTTTAATTTATTAAAATTGGAAATTTTAAATATAAACCAACGTGTAACAAAATTAGAAACGGTTGCAGATGATATTACAGTTCTAAAAGATGAAGTCGGTAAGCTGAAAACGCAGTTGCAGCGGCAAGAAAATTCAATTATAGCGTCAGATCTTCGTATTAATGGAGTTCCATACCGTAGTGAGGAAGATTTGTATGGTATATTTACAACTATATGTGGAACTTTAAATATAAATACTCCAGCGGTTAAATCAATTTACCGCCTACAAAATTATAATAATAAACATAAAAATCATTCCCCAAATGCTGTGATAATGGTAAAATTATTTTCCCCTCATGATAAGAACTTTATTTTAAAATCCATTGCTAACTTTCGTAAACGAAACAAAACACCCTTGTTGTTAAATTACATAGGAGAAGATTCTGATCGACCATTTTATATAAATGAAAATTTAACCTCATCGAATTTTAAAATACTTCAGGCTGCGGTGAGGCTTAAAAATGCAAAACAATTAAAGTCTGCTTTCACAATGCGTGGCGTAGTCTACATACGATTAAATAGTGATGACCAACCAGTACGCATTGACAGCATGGATGACCTGATAAACTTTTTTCCTGATGCGGCACAACCTAATGGCAAAAACTAACTTTTTATTTATAATGCCAGTAAATTTAGTTAAATTTTTTTTATTTTCATTTTCATTTTATATTTTATTATTCATTTTATATTTTTTGCTCAAATACTTTTTGTTTCTCAAACGTAACTTCCTACATTATATAAATTTTTTACTTACAGCTGAACATGCAAAATTATGCCTTGCTAGCGTTGCTTATATCAAACACTATTACAATTATGACATCTCATATGGATAGAATGGTATTCAGTTCCAAAGATGTAACTTCTAACATGATCCGTGTACTATGTAAACAGCGTCCTGGTATTAAGTTGTGTCATATAAACGCTCAGAGTCTAAAGAATAAAATTGATGAGTTTCGATATATCTTTGAAAGTTCTGGTGTAGATATTGTGTGTGTGTCTGAGACGTGGTTTAATGAATCTGTTCCTGATTCCATTATCGAGTTAAAAGGTTTCAAAATATATCGTTGTGATAGGAAAAGTCCTTGTGGTGGTGTGGCTATGTATGTAAAAAAAGGGATTGTTAGTAAAATTTGCTGCAGCTCTAACTTTATTGATAGTCCAGGTAATTCCACTGATAATAAAATTGAATATTTATTAGTTGAGGTTGTAGCCGATAATCGTAAATTACTTGTAGGATCTGTCTATAGACCTAACTGTAGAGTCAGTACAAACTTTTTTAACAAAACAATGGAAACGCTTACCCTTAAATATGACGATGTCATAATATGTGGAGACTTTAATTCCAACATCATCACTGAAAGCCATCTTACTAATGACATGAAGTCGATTGGTTTGTCGCCGACAAATACTTCAATCCCAACACATTTTACCTCTACAACCAACACGCTATTAGATATATTTTTTGTCAGCAACATTGATAAAGTTCTGTTATATGATCAGCTATCAGCACCTTGCTTCTCCAAACATGATTTAATATTTTTAGCATTTGATTTTCAATTGCAGTATGTTTGTAATGAGGTTACCTTCCATGATTTCAAGAATATTAACTATAACATTATGTCATCTGAGCTATCAAATATTGACTGGGACTCTGTTTATTACATGCCTTCAGTAGATAGTCAGCTGGATTTTTTAGAAAATAACCTGTTGGATGTATTTAGGAAATCCGTCCCAATCAAAATCGTTAAACGAAAAGCTAATGAAAAGCCATGGTTCAATGTAGCAATTAAATCAGCCATTGATCGCAGAGATTTTGCTTACAAACGTTGGAAAACTTTCAAAATTCCCAATTTACATACTGAATATTGTAATGCACGTAGAGATGTGAATAGAATGATAAAAAGTGCGAAATCAGAGTATTATTCTAGTCGTTTTTTATCAGCTGTTGGATCCAAACAGACTTGGAAAGCTATACGTGAAATTGGTGTTGGCAAATCATCGTGTGTGGCTACCAGTGACATAGATGTAGAGAAAGTAAACGAGTCCTTTACAAATCTTCCCAATGTTCGTCCGAATAAAAGCTTTTATGACCACTGTCCAACTATTTCTGGTAATTGTTTTAACTTTAACTGTGTAAATCAATCGGATGTTCTATGTAGTTGTCTCGCGATTAAATCAAATGCAGTTGGGGTTGACAACATTCATCCAAAATTTATGAAAGCTATTATTCCGCTAATGTTACCCTATATCACGTACATCTTCAATAATATTATTACTAAGAGCGTTTATCCCCAAAATTGGAAATATGCGAAAATCATACCCACCCCAAAACCAAACAACGAATACCGACCAATTGCAATACTACCGTATTTGTCAAAAGTTTTTGAACATTTACTCCATGGTCAAATAAGTAATTACGTCAATAATAATGATTTGTTGACAAATAGGCAATCAGGATTTCGACCACAACACAGCTGCATAACAGCCCTTATTGACGTATCTGAAGAAATACGTAGCAAAATTGACGATGGAAATATCTCGTTCCTTGTTCTTCTTGACCACTCCAAAGCATTTGATACTGTGGATCATGAAGTTCTCTGCCTGAAGTTGCTTAAATTGTTCAATTTTTCTCCTCTATCTACACGTTTAATGTCATCATATTTATCATCCCGTCGCCAATCTGTATTTGCAAACAATAAAATTTCAAGTCCATTGCCTGTTCTGAAAGGAGTTCCACAAGGATCAATACTAGGACCACTACTATTTTCAATTTACATCAACGATTTAGTGCGACATTTACAATACTGTAATGTCCACATGTATGCTGACGATGTACAACTCTATATAAGTAGTGATTTAAGCAACATAAACGATTGTTTGGAAAAACTAAACAGAGATCTGAAACACATTCATGACTGGGCAAATATAAACGGTTTGTGTCTTAATCCTATAAAGTCTAAGTGTTTAATAATAGCTAAGAAAACTTTGAAGTTACCTTTTGAGCCGATTGTAATGCTTAATGATCAAAAAATAGAAATTGTATCAACAGCCAAGAATCTTGGTATCACTTTTAATTCCACTCTCACATGGTGCGACCATATAAATGCTGCTACAGGGAAAACTTATGCAATACTACGGACACTGTGGAACACCCAGTATGTTACACCGCTTAAGATTAGAAGTTTATTAGCAAAAACCTACTTAATACCAACTCTACTATATGGATGTGAAATATATGCAAGTTGCGATTTTACAAGTCGAAAAAAACTAATATCAACGTATAATGCAATATTAAGATATGTTTTTAATTTAAGAAAATATGATCATATATCTCAATATTCCAAAAAACTATATGGGGTGACTCTTACTGATTTAATGAAAATAAGAACGCTATTACTGCTACACAAAATTATATATACACGTGCACCGCCTTACTTGTCCGAAAGATTACTTTTTGCACGTTCACCAAGATCGAACGATATCATACACTTAAGATATCGAAGCTTAATATCTGAGTGGCAGTTCTATATTAATTCAGTTCGTCTTTGGAACATGCTACCCTCGTCCATTCAATTTATAAGCAACGCTCAGCAATTTAGGAAAGAACTATTTCAATTTCACTCATAATTAATTAAATGTAATTGATTTCAGCTCTCATTTATATATATATTTTGTTTCTTTAAAAAAAAAAAATTATTTCTTTTATATTTATATTTATTTATTTATATATTTTTATTAAATTAAATCATTATGCTTCATATGTATTAATCATTTTTTTTTTTTTTATTATTAATTTTTTATCTTTTTGGGTTTTATTTATTAAATTAATTTTTTTTTCTGTTATACTGTGTACTATTTATATACTGTGTGTTTTTAAATGTACTTATTCATCATTACTTTGTAAAAATCCATTACTTTAATTATAAGATTGTAAATCTTGTTGTAATGGAAAAATAATGAAATAAATTAAATTAAAATTAAAATTATATTCTTATTCTTTTCGGCAAAGGAAATTTAAAACGTCACACTCAGGGCACTGTGCGCGAAATTTATAGTGTTCTTCTATACAATCGAGGTGGAATTTGTGTCGACAAACGCGAATAATTAAAGCTTCCTGATCGGTTAAAATTTTAAATTTACAAATAAAACAAATTGGGAGACGCTTAAAAGGAGGAGATTCTACCATTTAAAAAATTATCAAAACAAAATTTTTTAAATTTTTGATTTATGTTTTGAATAAATTTCATTAGTCTTTGTTGAAAAAATATTTAAAATCTTTGATATATGTTTAGCATAAATTTCTTTATATATTTTATGATTTGTTGAAAAATACTTAGAACCTTTGATGTATTTTTAACATACCCTTTTTTTTTTTTTTGATTTAGTTGAAAAATATTTAAACCTTTGATATATTTCTAAATAAATTTTCTTATATAAATTTTTCTATATACTTTTCTATATTTAATTTAGTTATTGTTGAGAAATATTTAAACCTTTGATATATTTTTAACGTAAATTTTTCTATATTTTATAGAAACAATGAAATAAATATTAAAAAAATAATCTTTTGCTTACAGCAGTGTGAAAATCAGCATACTTGTTGGACGGCCCGTAGAATCCTTTTTGATGGGTGGCTATCTACTCGGCTGCGAGTCCTTTTTCTTGTATAAAAGGATTCGCTGAGTTCGCTTTAAAATTTGTTCTTATTTTAAAGGTTCCGGGATTTTTGTCACTTTAAAACGTTCAGTTTTAAGGATTTTCACTAAAAATTTGTTTTTAAAGGTTCCTTAATTTTAAGGATTTTTGTCACTTCAAAACGTTCAGATTTAATGATTTTCACTTAAAATTTGTTTTTGAAGGTTCCGTAATCTTTAGGATTTTTGTCCTTTAAAAATGTTCAGATTTAAGGATTTTCACTTAAAATTTGTTTTTAAACGTTCCGTAATTTTATATGATTTTTGTCACTTTTATTTTTATCTTGCACTTAGGATTTTTTATTTTTTATCCTTCCTCAGGCTTTGATTTTTGTCTCGGGCGCCAGTTATGGGGTTTCGATTATCGATTGAAACGCGTATAGTTTGCTGCTGTTAATTAAACTCAATCTTTGCTTTATTTTGTCTTTCTTTTATACAAATTTCTGAAATAAATTTTGCTTGCAATTAACATTTTTTTATTATAACTTATTCTACTTAATAATTTTTGTTTATGGTTTACATTTATTGACTTAAATGTATTTCGCAATAAATTTGTTTACAATAATTGCTTTTGCTTACATTCTACTTAATTTAGGTTAAAATACTTTTTGCTTATGATTTATAATAATTTATTTCGCAATAAATGAAAATTGATTTTATTTACTAATTTTTCTTCATAATGTTTGCTTACACACATTTTATAAATTTGGTTTCCCAATATTTATTGACCTATTTTAAAGGTAAGAGAAAAATGTGTGTAAGCTAAAATACTTAGTGCGTCGACCTAATATATTAGGTGTATTCACCAGAGTATAATAACTTCCATGTGTATATTCTCAGCAGGTTTTGTGGGTATTGGTGCTTCACCAATAGGAATTTTATTAGGTTGTCTGTCATATTTGTGAGTTAGACATGACTCACAGTTATCATCACAGTTTATACCAGTTGTGATAGCTTGACAGCTGTCAAAAAAGCAATCTCGAACCGTATGGCTTTGTTTACCTTTTTCTCCATTTTGTTTTGGTAAAGAAGTGCAAAAGAGATTAAAAAAATAGAATATACAAAATATAATGTGTGCAAGTGAACAGCTATAGAACATGTTTTCAACCACTGACAGCATAAAAAATAAAAACAATGGAAATTTAGTGAGTATAAACATTGAAAAAAAATTCATAAAATTGTATTTTTGACACATTAACATTTAATTTAGTAATCTGTGGTATTTCCTTTTCAGAAATAAAAATTATAAAAGATGCATATTAAAACCCAAAGCTTGTGATTGTTATAATATATAATACCAGTAATGTTGGTATAAATGCTGGTAAATTAGCCAGTTACATTCACCATTGCTCAACCCAGGGCCGAAAGGAAGGAATCAAAAATTACTATAGTTGAGCTAACTATTGGTCCAGTTGCTGGTGGCGATTAATGTGGTATTAATGCTTTGGATGATGACTTGCGCGTGAGTGGTCCTAAATCGAAATTTGTCCGGTATTATTCAATGCTTTGGGCACTATACCATTGGCTTTATAAATAAAACATTAATTGGCACTTTTTTTACTCCTATAAGTAGACATCCAGCTGAAAAGGAATAAAAATTAGCCGCAACTGAAGACAAAATCTCAAATATAACAACAGATATCTGCAATTAAGAACGCTTCTAAACAACAGCCTTTTGAACAGATTTAATTTTATAAAGGCTAGTAAACCCTTAAAAATGTGAGTTCCAAAAATTAACAATTACGAACAACAAATACAAAACCACCAAGAACTACAAAAATTGATTGAGTATTTGGAAATGGGATTAAAGTATAAAGAAAAACAACTTCATTAAAATGTAAAACAGACAAAACAACAAATGACTTACAAAAATTAGTAGATGGACTACAAGCAGAAGTAGCTAAGAAAGCCCAACTTAAAGTTGAAAAGGTAGCAGAAAATTTCAGTGGCATAGAAAAGGATTTGTTGTAACAATTGCAAGAACCAAAAGCAGAAAAACAATGTAAGTTAATAATATATATAAACATTTTGAAATCACTGATATTCATATATGCACTGCATTTGTTTTTAAACCTTACAGTGACGATTATATAATTAAAGTTTTAAGCCAAACTCTTCCAGTTTTCTTTGCTACAAAATATTTTTCTGCCTCTTCTGTGCATGATATGATAATCATTGTTTATTAAGATATTTAGTATTGATTGTTATTTATTTTTTAAATTTGTGTACTTATAGCAACAGGAAAAATTGTTGAGTACAATAAGCAAAGCTGCTGTTGGAGGCAGTTTTTCGGATAAAGTAATAGATCAAAAAGACTTGCGGGATGTGCCTAAACGTTTGTGTCCAGAGGCAGTAAAAGCTTGTGCTGGCACAGCCCTATCAGTACCTTTAAATCAGTGGGTAGAACCGGTCTTCACAACCCAGATTAGACAGCAACCGCAAATTTGTAGTAGTCACAAATCTGGACAATCCAACAGCGCATATAGCCCTTCCGACCCACAACACACCACACAACAACGCCAATGGCACTCGGAGCAGTTCCAGCAGTAGCATCGGCGCTTGAGGAGACATTTCTGCGAGTGTATACTCGTTGAATCAGTGGCTATATTACTCGCAATACCAAAATTTATTATTTTAAGACGACAATAAGAAAACTATCTGTTTTAAATCTGAATGTATTTTGCTGTATATAGTTTACAGCCAGATTATAGTTTACAGCATTTGATGTACAAAGTTTGTTAGGATATATAAAGGTAAATTTGTTGTGTAACTTTGTAAAGCTAGCAACTTTGTTGTAAATCGACCACCTAATTGTAAAAGTTATTAAAAAAAAACCATTGGATTTTAATAAAAAACACTATATTGACTTTTGTAAAAGATGTTTATTATTTGTTATAAATATGTAAGAACAAGATCTGAATATCAATTTAATATAGAAAAAATAACAAATTTAGAATATACAAAAAATATATAAATATAGACATACCGGTTCGGATCCCTCGGTAACGTATGGAGTCGTGCCTCCCCAAGATCACAACCCATTAAACACACACTATATTAAAAAAAAATATATATATATAAATAACATTGTTTAATTTTTTACTAATTCAAGTTCGTATCCACTTAGAAGCTTATAGTTAAACAAGTATGAAAATTATAGTCGGTTTAGACCCACTATACTATAGCCTATACCATGCGTTCACAGGCCCTATCTCTAAGGCCCAACTAATTGGATATAGAAAATAAGCATAAATCAAATTTGAACATGGACAGATTTTCACCAATTTAAATAGCGTTCATCCTATGGCCGATAGACGCTTATATACTAGATTGCATCAAAATATATTCATATTTGCGAGCTGCAGTTTGATTACAAGGTTTACATGGACACAGAGACGGACGGGCGGACATTGCTAAATCAACTCACAAAGTGATTGAGCCAATCGGTATAATTAAAGATGGTTACAAACATCAGCACAAGTCATTATACCCTAACCACAAAGCGAATACATTAAAATTGTAGTGGGTGTTAACTGTAACTTGTCTTCGGTTAATATATTTTCTCTTGTTAAAATAGCTTCTCCAACCGTACCGACCAATACATTCTTTAATTCAGCATTAACCTGTCTGACATTTGAATTGGCCATGAAAATTGGTGCGCTCTTCTTTGTTTCTGTAATTCCTCTGATATGTTCTAACTCTGCAGAATCCTTACATCTCTCTATTTGTCCGCCTCAGGAGGTTCCTTTAACACTTAAGTTTTCATGGTGGACATTTGTCACACCTAGATTTGTTGGGCAAACAACCATTGGTGTACCTGTTGCTTAGCTTTTTTCTGTACACTAGTATTTACACATTTTCTTTTGAAACTATAATGTATATTATGTTACTTACTTTAATGCCATTATTATTTATTTTTTATATTTATTTCAAAAATTTTATTTGTGATAAACTGTGCTGTGGAATTTCAAAGTTTAAAAAAAATTTCTTCCCAAATTAGAATTTTTGGCAGTAATAATCACAAATAAATAAAAACAATGTATAAGTTATTGTTCTTACCCAATCTCGTCACTTATAAAAATAAAACACTTTCTTTTATGAGTTTTATAACTTTATTCAAAATAACTTAGTATTTAAAGATTTTACATTATTAACTAGAACTTCACAGATTATTTAAAGTTTCACAATTTTAACTTGGTATCAAATCATTTATTGTTTATTTTACGGAAGACCGCTTACTTGCTGTGCAAGTTGGAGTGACGATATTGAACTAACTTTTTATTATCTTTGAAAACATATTTTAAAGAGTTCTACAACTTCATATGCAAACAAAAACACAAACACAATTATGCTTGTCAGCAAAACGGCTTCACATTTTCGTGTGAACCAAATTTACACGAAAAAATGCAAGGTAGCGTCTGCTACGAAATTATAATTTTAATTTTAGTATTTTCGAGTGCGCGTGTAGCGCTCATGTTGCATTACCTTGCAATTGACAAAGAATTTGTCACATTGGGGCTACGTACCTTAACTGTTCCCCCCTTTAAGCATCAGACGTCCCCGTCTGATCATATGTACGAATAATATTGTTAATTTCCACCCTGCGTTGCCTTTTGGCAAAAATGTATGTAATACAAATTATTAAAATCAGAATAAAAAGAGAGGCTGAGACGTACCACGTTCCTTTTACTTTCGAGTGCAGGTGAGAAATATGGTCGAGGTTCTTAATATTCAAATCGTGAAGATACTGAAGTGATAAGATAGATTTATGATCCGTTAAATTTACGGTGTGAGCTACTGTAATTTCGGGGCTTCTAAAAGCAATTTTCCGGAGATTTCTGAACTTCGTTGAATTAACGGTTAAAGTTTCGTCAAACGTAATCAGATATGTACCCTTCTGGAGTATTTTTGTTCCATTTTCATAATCTATTTTGGAGGCTTGATTGTTAATGATAACAATGCCATCATCAATTTCTTTTAGAGGAGGTACATTGTGTGCGGAATTTGTGCTGCAAGCGGCCGTGTTATTGTTTAATAAATCTTCCAGGCACGAGCCGTTTTCCTGAATAAACGTTTCACAAAATGAAGTTGCAGATTTCTTTTTACAATTTCTTAACATGACATATTTGTAACCACACTTCGCTACATCATTAACTTCTAATGATAGAGTTACATTATAATGAACAACTGGAAATATCAGTTTTCTTTCACAAAATTCTACAATCTTCGGAAACTTAATTAAAAATGTAATAATATTCTCGCTCTGCAGAATTTTCAACTTAGAATTAACCATTATCTTGCTTACACTAACGCTCGAATCTATCTCGGACTTTAAAATAAAATTCACTTCTGATCTATCCAACAAAACAGGATTAATCATTTGCAGTTTTCCCAGAGTTATGGACAAAGCCAAATTATCCAATTCTCTAAGTACTGCTCTATTTCTTTCGCTCAACAGACTGTATAGGTATCCTGAATCGATTTCATCAGCTTTAGCCCTACTTACAAGCGTGTTGACTGTCGCAGTTAAAGTATTTATCTGAGATTGTATTTCGGTGTTTATAATTATCTGCGCATTACTTGCAGCAACTAGTTCACTCTGTTTGCCACGTACCTCGGAAAAGTCATCGTAATCTGGTGTACCAGCTATGTATTTCAGTGCGGTCCCAAGAATGTTAATGGCACGTGCGTGTCTGTGGTGTATGCGCAGGGATTCTATTGCTTTCTGTATTTGGTCTACATCTGATTCCAATAATTTCCTCATGTGTGTTTTTGGTAATTGGTATGTCAAATTTCTAGTTTCTTCCGCTATGGTCCTAAAGTTCGTCAAATCCGTCACATGGGCCAACACTCCATAGTTATCAAAAATTGCCACATTTCCATCTGCTACAGGGATATAGTATGAGGACGTGTAGTCCAGGATGGTAGCACAGTTAGTGGATATAATGTTTGCAAATATCAGGGTGCTGCAATGAGGAAACGAATATTATCTTTGTGTACTATTTTATTATCAATTTTCACAGTTGTCCCAAGATCCTGCTGAACTATTCCTTCGACAAACATATTATTAAATTTATTCCCTAATCGCTTATTCACTTTTACGTAAACCTTTTCCCCAGGACTGTATTCCTTGACTACGCCCTTTTTATTGTGATAACTCAGATCAGACTTTTGCTTGGCCAGAATTTTGGACTGAATTTTTTCTTTGAGGTCTACTGGTATAGACTGAATTATGTCAATTGGCCTAAGTTCAGTGGTTGAATGAATTGACCTGTTATACTTCGCAGTGGTCATAAGGATCAAATCTGTGATGTCTTCAAAAGCACCTTCTAATTTCATGCATCTAGCGATTTCAGTTAGTGTTCCGTGGAACCTCTCAACTTGTCCGTTGGAAGATCTGTGCATTGGTGGGGTTGTGTAAATTTCAGCACCGAAATTATTTTTGACTAAGGATTTTATGGTTTGTGAGTTCAGTGATTTCTCGTTATCGCAAATTATTGTTTTCGTCTCCCTGAAAAAATTAAAAATTTCCAAGAGTGCCGGTTTGACATCAACTATGGCTCTAGAAGCTATGGGTTTCACCATGGCAAATTTAGAAAATTTATCCAGACAAGTCAAAAAAAATTTTTTGTCTGTGTTATAAATGTCTATGTGAAGCAATTCACCCGGGAAGGAAGGTATGGGAGTTTCGCCAAGTCTTTGCTTCAGGGGGTGTCTTTGGTATTTAGCCACATGACAAATTTTGCAGTTTTTTGTGATCTCTTTGAGTCTTTTTCTGATATCAGGGAAATAGTAATCTTGAAGAACCTGTTTTGTGTTTTCAGACACCGAACGATGTGCTCTATTGTGTTCATTTACTAAGATTTCAATTTGATCGCTGGGATTGAAAATATCCGTCACGAATTTATTCGAGTAACGGAACTTTACAGATGGGTAGTTTGTGATAAGGAGATGCTGAATTTGGGCCAACGTATGCAAGTCGCAATGAATTGCGTTCACTACGTGCGGATTTATACATGTTTATATATGTTACGCGGTGTCTAATACGATTTCTGAAAAGAATTTTAGTTTCCTTCTTATATTCAGTACCTTGGGTAAGGATAATTTGGTTTTTAAAACAATTTATGGGGTTTTCAATGGTGGGAATAATTTCAGTAAGCGAAATTTCACTTCCGCAGGCCTGGAGTGAGGTTGTGGATCCAGAATCTTCAATAGCATGGACATATTGTCTGGAAAGGGCATCGGCAACTACATTGTCTTTGCCGGGTTTATAAAAAAATATTGGGGAGTACTCTTCGATGAAAGCTCTCCACCGTTTTAATTTCGAATTCGGATTTTTATTGGAGATTGAAAACGTGAGGAGTTGGTGATCAGTAAATATGTTGAGCTTATTAACTCCATAAAGGTAATGTCTAAGGTTTTTCAAAGCCCACACAATAGCCAGCAGTTCTCGCTCATTTGTGGCGTAATTTTCTTCAGTAGATGACAAAGTTCGAGATATCATTGTTATAGGTCGACCATTCTGTGAAAGGACAGCTCCGATGGCATGGGACGATGCGTCTGTTGTGAGATCAAAAGGCTTTTCAAAATTTGGGTATAAAAGGACATCCTCAGATGATAGAATTTGTTTAATTTTCTCAAAAGAATTTATGGCCTCTTCGTCCAAACATATTTCAATGTGTTTCGAATGCGTGGTTCCGACATGCCCATTATCACCTCGTAAAAATCTAGTAAGAGGCTTAGCAATGGCCGCATAGTCCTTGACAAATCTCCTATAATACCCTGCCAATCCTAAAAATGATCGTAGGCTCCTCAGTGTATTAGGGATCTTATAATTTACGATGGCTTCAACTTTCTTCGGACAGGTTTTTATTCCGTCGATTGAAACAATAAACCCCAAGTATTCTACAGAAGTTCTGAAAAATTTGGACTTTTCTAATGACACTCTCATGTTAGCGTGGTAGGGTTTTTTCAGTATCCTTTCGATGTCATCAATATGTTTCTGCTCAGAGTCAGAAAATATTATGATATTGTCTATGTAAACGTGACAGGATTTTCCTATTTGTTCACGCAGAACGTCGTCAATAGCCCTTTGAAAAATACTTGGCGCGTTTTTAAGGCCAAATGGCAAACGGCAAAACTCGTAGTTTCCATTATTTACACTAAAGGCGGTTTTTCGCGGTCGCGCTCGACCAAATTAATTTGGTGAAAACCACTTTTTAAATCCAAAGTTGTGAAAAATCTAGACTTTCCGAGATTTGATAAAATAATAGATGGGTCAGGTATCGGGTATTTATCTGGAATGGTTTTCAAATTAAGCTTCGTGAAATCAAACACCAAACGCTTATTGGGTTTGCCGTGTTCATCAGAACCCTTTTTATCGACAACCCAAACTGGACTATTGTAAGGGGATCGAGACGGTCTTATAATGTCGTTTCTCAGAAGTTCTTTCACCTCTTTATTTACAAATTCCATCATCGATATGGGGTATGACTGATATCTGGAATATATTGGCTCCCGGTCTTTGGTTCTAATTGTAGCAGAAATTTTAGTGTTGTATGGTAAGGCTTCATTTGGATTTGCAAAAACACCCGAGTTTTCATAAATTTTTTTGAAAAACGACTCTTCGACATTCTTCGGAATGCAGACGTCACTTATTAAGGCGTTAACTGTATCTAACCCGAGGTATTTCAACCTTTCTTGACCACCATCAAAGTAGATAATGTCGTGTTCTGTATCAATAACCCCCTTTATATTTCTTATAAAACCAAATCCAATGATGCCATCAAATAGGGATAAATTCGGAAGGATAAAAAAAGTTTCAGTTTTATTCAGGACGTTTACTAAGGTTTTCTTTTTGATTATGTCAGCTCCATGAATCGATTTTACCAAGAATGGGTTTTCTAATCTTTTAATATTTTTCAATCCTACAACATTCGTAATATAGTTTTTCGAAGCGCCAGTGTCAATGAGGAGTTTAATATTTTTACCGCCTATCATTCTTTAATTTCATCCTCAAAAACTGGATCAGTATAGGCCTGGTTCTCCGACGGATCCTGATCATGCTGAACATTTGGGTCAGCTAGATAATCATAAGCTTCCTCGAAAATTTCGTTCGGTGGGATTTCGTGTCCAAGATTGTTGATTCTTTGGACTTTTCTAGGGATTTGCCTATCTGAAGCTATGCCCCTTTTTTGTGTCTGAAATCCCTGAAAGTTATTACTTCGGACCGTTCGCATGCTTACGTCGGTATCGATTGGATGGGAAATTTGCGGAGTGTTAACACCCTGTTGGTTTATGTTCTGAACAGAGTTTTGGACAAAATTGCGAAAATTCGGATGAGACCGGAAATTCGAATTATGTCGTTGCGATTGAATGAACGTCTGTTGAGGGCGATTTTGGTAAAATGGTACATTTTGTTGCCCAAAATAATTCGGAGAAACTTGCGAGTGGGTCTGTGGCTTACTTAAAAATTTCTGTCTAGTATTTTGTTGGCTTTGCCTTGGAAACAGTTGACCCGGAGGGTTTTGTAGAGTCCTATCTAACCCATAATTATAAACAGCTGCGAAATGGTATCGGTTCTGATTAGTTTCAAGCTCCTGAGCCAGAGCTAACGCAGTCGGTAAGTCCGCAGGCTTACAAGAAAATAGCGTATCGCATAACGGCTTCTTAAGTCCAGAGACAAAAACTCGCAATGCGTCAGCCCGATATTTTTGATTAAGCGACTTAATCAATGAATTATCGCCTTCGTGAGACATTATGACCTTGTTAACAATAGCAGTCAGTTTTCGTTCCACCTCGTCATAAAACTGAATAATCGTCTTCTGCCCCTGTCTGAGTATGGACAGTTCTTGTTCCAGTGTAAATATGGACTTCTTGTCCATATAGGTGAAGTCTAATCTAGATATGATGGCCTTAAAGTTAAGAATCGTGTTATAAGCGCTTAATGCAGCGTCTGCGTTCCCTACAATTTTATTTCTCAAAATTGCTACCGCTTGGTAGTATTTAGAACTTCCCTGATAAGCTTCAAATAGTTTGTGTGCCGTAATGGCGGCTTGGCGCCAGGAAACGTATCTTTGAGGTTCACCCTTGAACTCCGGGACCGACTTAACTATGTCCAGAGTTTCGTCACACTGTACACCTGGCATGATCCGTATTTCCTGATATTCCTCAACAATGGTTGGTGGCTGTAAACTATTGATTCGCGCAGTCAAATCCTCAATTGTGGTCTGAAAATCTTGTCTAGTCCTTTGAACAGCCTGTTCAATGGCAGTGTCCAAAATTACCTGTAAATTTGCTGGGTCCATTGTATTCCTTCTCGCTACTTGTCTGTCAGAAATTCTCAAAGCTCCCAATCTGTTTAAGAGTTCCTCTGTTTCCCTTAACAATCTTGACTCCTGCATTAACCTTTGAAACCGACTAAGGCTGCCTAACACTGTAATATTTTTCTAACGTGAATTTATTTCTAAAGTCAATGGAAAGATTTACAAAATTAAATCCTCACTTCTTATTTTTAATAGAGATACAAAAAAATGTAATTTTTTTACTAATTATTATAGGCAATACAAATTTTAATCAATTCTTTAGCAAAGTAAAAAAAAAAAAATAGATGTTTTATAACAATATATCAAAAAAAAAATAAACCATAAAACCGCACTCACATGACCGCCACCGTGTTGAGTTGAGACATCCTGATTTTTGTTCTTATCCTTCTGATTGTGGCTGCCCAAGCAAAATTCGTTGCTTGGTGACCCAAAATTTGTTCTATTTCCTGTGCTTTTTCCTTAGCTTCTTTTTATTGTTTTGTAGTGTTTGTACTCGGCTTTTATTTAATTTAATTAACGCACTGTTTTTTGTTTAAATTATAAGCGAATGTTTTTACATTTATATGAGCACTATATGGTTTTCGTTCAAAATTTTATTTTTTTAAATTATTTATTTGAGCAAATGCGCATTTATTTTTAGTTCAAAACTTTATAATTTTTGTTTTAAATATTTATTTGAGCACTATGTGCCTTTAGTTCAAAACTTTATTTTTAAAAGAATGTTTTTATATTTATATGAGCACTATGTGCTTATAGTTCGAAACTTTATTATTTTTTTAAATTATTTATTTAAGCAATATGCGCATTTATTTTTGGTTCAATACTTTATAATTTTTGTTTAAATATTTATTTGAGCACTATGTGCTTTTAGTTCAAAACTTTACTTTTAAAAAAAAATATTTGATCACTATGTGCTTTTAGTTCAAAACTTTACTTTAAAAAAAAAAATATTTGAGCACTATGTGCACTTTTTCTATTTTCATGTTGGGCGCCAGTTATTGATCTTACCCAATCTCGTCACTTATAAAAATAAAACACTTTCTTTTATGAATTTTATAACTTTATTCAAAATAACTTAGTATTTAAAGATTTTACATTATTAACTAGAACTTCGCAGATTATTTAAAGTTTCACAATTTTAACTTGGTATCAAATCATTTATTGTTTATTTTACGGAAGACCGCTTACTTGCTATGCAAGTTGGAGTGACGAAATTGAACTAACTTTTTATTATCTTTGAAAACATATTTTAAAGAGTTCTACAACTTCATATGCAAACAAAAACACAAACACAATTATGCTTGTCAGCAAAACGGCTTCACATTTTCGTGTGAACCAAATTTACACGAAAAAAATGCAAGGTAGCGTCTGCTACGAAATTATAATTTTAATTTTAGTATTTTCGAGTGCGCGTGTAGCGCTCATGTTGCATTATCTTGCAATTGACAAAGAATTTGTCACATTGGGGCTACGTACCTTAACTTATACAATGTGTATAAAGGTGATAGCATATACTTTTTAATATAGCTGTTCCTTCCGATTTCTTTACAAAATGCAACCCTGATTTGATTGTCACTGTTTACATTGTGGTTATCATTAAGTTCGTGGCAGTGTTTTTTTAAGTTAGGCCAAAAATAATCTCTCTAATTCTAGGATATTATTTCGTACGTTTCTATTAGCTCTCTCATGAATTTGTTTAACTAGCTGTTTCTGTCTTTCTTCGTCTAATATATCTTCAACTAGTTTGTTTCCTTCTACAAATTTTATTGTAGGGAAGGTTTCCTTCAATAGATCCCCAATATTAAACATTGTCTCTGCGTCGACGAGTAATGCATTAATTACTTTTGGTTTCAGTATTAAATTCATGATACTTGCCAAATTTTCGTTGGTCGTGAATTTAATATGGTAGCATTTGAATTTGAAAATATTCTTTGATTCCAAGGAATCTTCATTGGTGGGAGTTAAAATTATTTGATTTTTAAAATGATTCAAGGGTTTAGGACTCCTTTGTATTTTTTCAATCGGTGAACTCTGGTATGAATGCTGAGATTCAATCGTACTTGAATTTATTTGTTGTCTTGATAATGCGTCAGCAACTACATTTTGGAGTCCAGGTTTGTATGATATTTTTGCACCATATTCCTTAATAAAATTTTTCCATTGTTTCAATTTTGTATTAGGATTCTTATCGGATATAGAAAATATTAATGATTGATGGTCTGTATAAATTGTCAAATCTGCTATTCTATAAATAATTTCTAAATTTTTGCCAAAAGTTTTTTTTCATTTGTTGAATAATTTTGTTCAGTCTCGTTTAGAGTTCTTGAGATAAATGAAATGGGTCTTCGTTTTTGTGAAAGTACAGCGCCTATAGCAAAATTGCTTGCATCTGTAGTTAATTCAAAAGGTTCTTTGAAATCGGGTTGGAATAATTGTACTTGAGCTTCAAGTTCATCCTTGATTTTATTCTTTGCTTCTAGAGCAGGTTGGTCTAATTTTATATTTACTTTTGCACTCTGATTTTTAGATATGCTTCCATTTTCTCCTTTCAAAAATGTTGTTAAGGGTTTAAAAATTGCAGCGAAATTTTTTATATATTTCCCGTAATAACTGGCTAATCCTAGGAAGGATCTAAGCTCTTTCAATGTAGTTGGCTTAGGATAATCTCTAATTGTTTGAATTTTCGTAGGAAATTTTCATATTTGATTTGTGTACTGCGTTAACTATTGTTTCGATGTGTTCAATATGTTCTTCGGGTGTGGAAGAATATATGAGTACGTCATCAATATAAACGTATACAAATTTACCTATATATGGCCTCAAAATATTATCTACGCATCGTTGAAAGATTGAAGGAGCATTTTTTTAACCGATTGGCATCCGAAGAAATTCATACTTAGCGCCGTTGATTGAGAAGGCTGTTTTTTCGCGGTCTTCTTTTCTTATTTGAATTTGGTGGAAGCCTGATTCTAAATCTAATGTTGTAAAGACCTTTGCTTTGCCTAAGTTTTGAATAGTCATATTCACGTCCGGAAAAGGGTATCTGTCCGTAATTGTTTGTGCATTCAATTTTTGAAAATCTACAACCATCCGCCGTTTAGGTTTACCTTGGTCATCGGTACCTTTTTTTGCTACGGTCCAGATTGGACTATTGTAGGGACTTTTGCTAGGTTGGATAATTTCGTTATGCAATAGATCCTGGATTTCTTTATTTATAAATTCATTATAGAGTATGGGTGTGGATATTGTTTTGTCCATATAGGTTCGTCAGACTTTGTTCTTATAGTTCCTTCGATTATTGTAGTGTATGGTAGTTTCTCATTCGTGTATGAATTTTTATTCATAATCTCTTCTATTCTTTCCCTGTATTCCTCATTATTTACTGTAAAATTTATTTTATGCATTTTCTCCTTGCATTTATAATTGAGTCTGTTATTACTTAAGTCTATAACTGCACCTATTTCCTTTAATCCTTGCATTACTAATATCATGTCCGAATCTAATCTAGTGAATCTATTTCAAAGAATGTCAACTCATAATATAATAGGTTTATCAGTTTTTTACTTTTAACGTATGAATGCCCATGTAATGTCCTTACTTTTATAGGAGTATCTAATCTTTTCCTATAACCTGTTTTACAGTTTATGTCTATATAGTTATTTGTTGCACCGCAGTCTATTAATATATTGATGGTCTTACCTGTTTCTCTATCGTGTCTTTGTAGATGAGGTAGGCCATCTTTTAATCTAAAAAAGCTATTTTGTTGTCTTCATCTTCATCGTACTCAGCTCTGATTGAGTTGGTTTCATCTTCTTGAGTATGGTTAATTCTTTGTTGTTTATTAGGGTTGAAATTGTTGTTGGAGTAGTTGGCTTCTCTCTTGAAGAGTTGCTGTTGTCTGAAGGGATTGTTGTACCTTTGGTTGTTCCCTTGGAATTGTGTTGGTTGACGAATATTTCTGTCAGTTGTATCCACTTCCATTGGTTGTACTTGGGGTCTTCCTTGAATGTATGATGGTTCCTGATTTGGGCCATATTGTAAATTTGGGTTGTACTTCCGTTGTTCGAATTTCTGATGGCGTGGTTTCTGTTGAAAGCGTTCATGAGTCACTGCGTGTGGTCGATGTACTTGTGATGGTGTATCGAATTGTAAACTTATGTCGTCGTGGTAGATAGTACTCGCAATTGCATATGCGGTCTCTAAGTCTTTCGGATTTTGAGCGTAAAGAGTACCTGCTGTGTATTTTGAGTTTAAACCACTAATAAATGTTCTCACTGCTTCTTGATTAGCGAATATTTTCATAGTTTCACCGCCTTGTTCCATCTCAATTTTTGATAAAATTAGATTCAATGCTTCATTTATGCCGGAATGATACTCAGCCAAATCTTTTCTACCTTGTGTTATTTTCTTCATTTCTTCAAGCAAAACGTACATTGGACGTTGATCGGCATATGTATAATCAAGTCTATGAATTATTGAATAGAAATTGAATATAGTATTGTGGTTGATGAGTATATCTGCGGCCACACCTTGAATTTTTGCTCGTACTTTAGCGAGTGCTGCATAGTAGGTTGGGGTGTTTTCAAACATTTTAATGTTCTCCATATGTGTCCATGCTGATGATCTCCAGGCACGATATTTCCTTATGTCTCCGTCAAATACTGGGAGGATTTTAAATACTTCTAAATTTATTTGGTTTTCAGTTGTTATTCCACTTAAATATGGAATCCACTGTACTACTGGTTCTACATTAAATGCTCGGTTATTCCTTAATTCTGCGAGAGTTCTTTGTCTCCGTTTGAGCGGCTACAAGTGCTGTGACTTGAGCTTGCAGAGTAGCTAAATCCTGGACAGACATTCTATTTCTATCTGTTCCTGGGATTATTCTTCTTGCAGCGTCAAAGATCTTTTGTCTTTTATTAATCTGGGATTTCAGTTTTTTATTTTTATTTCGATAGATTGTCGTGAATATAAAATTCTACTATATTCCAATGAATTTCTATTCCGCTTTTTCAGAATATGTGGTGCTGATTTTGTACTTTATTGGACTATTCCTTTTTAATCTTGGAAATCCTTTTGTACTCACTGTGTTTTTGTTCTTTGATTAATTATTCCTTTTTTCCTTCAGGATAATGTTGATTCAAAGATCAAGAGTGCAATGTTCACTTAAGTGGCGTTTGGAATCCTCTAACTTAAGGAATGAGTAAAAGATAGTATATTTTTTCCGTCACACTAAAAATGTGTGTACTTTATTTTATTACAATCTTAAGACTACCTTACAATGGTTTTCTTAATATCTATTTATGCTGATAATTTTCTTAGACATATCTTAATCTAAGTGTTTATCTCAAAACAAATTTTCCACTTATTATTTGTTTAGGTCACAAGTACCTTTATTTTCAGTAAAAAATTTGTTTATACTAATTTATTATTTTCTCAGAATATCTTAATGTAAGTTTAATCGCAAAACAAGTTTTCGGAATATCCCGTCATTATTAAACTAACAGAATAAATATTTTACACAGACAATCCACTGTCATAAAACTCACATTACCATTGAAAACTGATAATGCTGACATGTGTTAACTAGTGCGAAAAAAAAAAGAGAATGAGCCAGCATGATTTTTTCTGTATCGAGGTAGATAGTAAAGCTTTTTTGGTTGGCATTGCCAACTTATGTTGTAAAAACACTCGCAAGGGAAATAGAATTGATTCTATTTTCTGTGCGAGAAAAATCAGATGACAAGAGAATCAGTTGATAGGCATTAAGCGCGTTGCCTACTATAGTAATTACTTTATTTAACATTTTATTCATTTTGTTATATTTATTGTTTGTTATATGAACAACTTTGTATACAATTGATAATTGAATTATGTTTGACAGTAGGACAATCAGCTGCTCGAAAGCATTTTGATGATTTTGTAAAAGCACAAAAGCACAAATTCTCGCATGCAAAAAGCATGGTGCTCGCACTCGCAACTCGCGGTTATGTGTTTAGGGCTTAAAGCTTTTTTGTATGGCGTTGCCAACTTAGGTTGTAAAAACACTCGCAATGGAAATAGAATTGATTCTATTTCTGTGCGAGAAAAATCAGATGACGGGAGACTCAGCTGATAGGCATTAAACGCGATGCCTTCTTTAGTAATTACTTTATTTAACCCGTTAATAATTTCGATTTTATTCATTTTGTTATATTTATTGTTTGTTATATGAACATCTTTGTATACAATTGACAATTGAATTATGTTTGACAGTAGGACAATCAGCTGCTCAAAAGCATTTTGATGATTTTGTAAAAGCACAAAAGCACAAATTCTCGCATGCAAAAAGCTTAGTTTTTACTCGCACTCGCAACTCGCCGTTATGTGTTTAGGGCTTGAACCACAATTAACAGATGGCAATGCGGTTCAATAAAATAAAAATAATAAAAAGGCAATAATGTAGTCCAGTAAGGTAGAAATGTGTGGTTATTCCTTACCCTGCCGGCAACTCAACTAACTTTTAATACACTTATATCTAACTATTACGCAACTAGTGGTGGTCGATACTTGGATTACTTTCAATGAAGCAAACTGACTATTTTAACATTGCGATATCTAGGCGGTAGTCAATTGTCCGATTCTGCATGACTTTTCAACTAACTTAAAGTTACATAATTTATAGTTAGCTACAAACTAATTATATTTTATATATTATAGTTAGCTATAAGTTGACTTCATTAGAATCAAATAGTAGTTAGCTTACTATTATTTAGCTTAAAATACTATTTACTTTAGTCAAAAGTAGAATCCCAAAAGAAATTTAAATGTAAAAATACAAAATTTAGTATTAAGTTTATCAAATTGTTTACTTTTTCAAATATTTTGCTTACATTTGTTATAAATAAATAGTGAAATATGTAGATATTTATAAAACCTAAAACTCAGGTGCAGGGTATTCGAGGCTCGGCATATCCCGAATTTAACTGTTTTATTTTTTTCTTTTTAACGCATTCAGCATGTATATGCCGATTTTAAAAACTCATTAGAGCCAAGCGACCGACAGCCATCTGTTTAAAATATAATTGTCCTATATTATGAATATGTTTTTAATATATAGTTTACCCGTTAAAACTTGAAGAAAACTTTGAAGTCCCTTAGTCTCTTCTTGCCATAGATTCCTTCCATATTAATTTCTAAACAGATATTCATAGAAATGACCGCTGTTAATGTTTTTGGCCAGCATCTTTTAACAATGACTTCATCATATTAACATTAACAAAGCATTACATTTCTTTTATTTGTACCACTCATTTTAGCTCTGCATTGTAGCTCTGCATTGTAGTTCTGCATTACATTAGTTAGCTTATAGTTAGTTCATAAAAGTTAATTAAAAGTGTGTTTTTTTCGTAGTCAACTACCGATTTGCTTATAGGGTAGCTACAATAACCACAACCTACTAGTATTTTGGGTACAAGAAACAGAAATTTAACTGATATAGAATTTCCAGATGAAATGAAATGGTTGTTATCCCTAGGGAAAAAATTTGCCATTCCCATAGACAAAAATAATTTTTCGCCAATTCACACAATAGCTGATATTGAACAGGGGATACAAGCAATCGAAAACGATAGAGACAAAGATATAGCAAGATCTAAATTATCAACAAATATATCAATATTCAAACGCAAGATAAAACAAACTGAGCGAGGAAAGTACATATTAACAATATACAAAGATACTCAAAAATTTCTGAAAAAACACAAGAACAAAATTATGGTCACATCAGCAGACAAAGGAAACAAAACTGTAGTAATGTATAAACAGGAATATCAACAGAAAATGGCCAAACTATTAGAAGATAAAAATACCTATAAACTAACTAGAACTGATCCCACAACAAAACTACAAAAAATCAACAATAACATTGTAATAGAATTATTCAAATCGAAACAAATAAACATAAAATTAAAACATCAACTATATACCACAGCAGCAAACATACCAAGATTGTACGGATTGCCAAAAACCCACAAAAAAGACATACCACTTAGACCCATTTCTTCATCAATAAATGTACCATGCTATAACCTCGCAAAACATATAGGCAGCATACTTCAAAATACAATTTCAGATGATTACAATATCAAAAATTCAACGGAATTAAAAACAAAATTAGAAAACCTTACTTTGGAGGAAGACGACACATTAATTTCTCTTGATGTAGTCTCGCTCTTCACAAATATACCCATTTATCTGGCAATAAAAATATAATGGAAAAATGGGAAGAACTCAAAAATCACACCAACATTACAAAATCGAAATTTCTTCAAATTCTTAATTTTTGCCTAAGAGATAACAACTATTTCAAACATATGGACAACATCTACATCCAAACTTATGGGATGCCAATGGGAAATCCACTTTCTCCAACTGTTTTTGACATTATCCTCGACAAATTATTGGATGAAACGATTATAGAACTAAGCAAAAACAATATTAAAATGACACTATTAGTCAAATATGTTGACGATATATTTGCAATTGTGAAGAAAAGGAACATAGATTCCATTCTAACAATTTTCAACAAATACCACAACAAACTACAATTCACAATTGAAACTGAAACAAACAATAGCCTTCCATATCTTGACATGAAAATAATTCGCAAAGAAAACAAAATAATTACAGATTGGTATTCAAAACAAACTTCATCTGGAAGAATGATTAATTATTTTTCATCACAACCGAAAAACCAAAAAATAAACACAGTCACCAATTTCATAAATAGAGTTCTAGACATCAGTAACAAACAATTTCACAATCAAAATATAAAAAAAATTAGACATATACTCAAAAGGAACAACTATCCAAACAATCTTATAAACACCTTATTACAGAAAAAACAATGCACCATAGAAAAATCAAATACTAAAACCATAGACAGCAATGAATCTTTAAAATATTGCAGTATACGATATATTCCAGGCCTAACAAATAAACACAATTTACAACAAATAATAAACAACAACAATATAATCCCAGCGTACAAACCAAATCAAACACTTAACAAAATATTCACAAACACAAAATCAACAATAAACAAATTTCAGCAAAACAACGTAGTTTATGAAATTAAATGTTTGGGAAACAAAGAACAAGAATGTGGGAGAGTATACATAGGCACACCAAAACGAAACTTACAAACAAGAATCAAAGAACATGAAACAGATATCAAAAAAGGGAGAGAAACAACTGGACTCTCACAACATATAAGAGAATCCAATCATACAGCTGATCTAAACGAAGTTATAATATTAGACAAGGAAAAAAATAGCAACACAAGATATACAATAGAAAGCCTGAGAATACAGCAAAAAATAGACAAGACAATAAACAACAAGGAAGACATAGACAACATAAACTTCATATACTCGTTTGCACTGTGATACTAAAGTTAAATTCTGTGATATAAATGTTTTAGTTTTTCAATAGTTTACTTATTTGTTTATTTATATATACTGTGTTTTAAAATCAATCAATTTGTGATGTCAAAATACACCAATAATTTTTTATTAATGTTATAAGTTAAAAATTCATGTAAAGGAAAATTATTTTTAATGTTTTATGTCTTTATATTGATTGTTTTTTCTTCTTTGTGTTAGATTCAAAATAAAATGCCCCTGAAGATGTTGACAAAAACTCAACGAAACGTCGGGAAAATAATGAAATAAAGAATTTTTATTTTACATTTAATAAAATTGACCAAAATAGCCCTACGTACACTCTATAATACACAAAACAAATAAGTTTGGTCTAAAATCAATATTCTAGCTGTTGACAATGTTTCTTGTTGATAGTTTTCGTGTAAATATTGAGTGCTCTTTTTAATGTTTTTTTATTAAATTCGGTTTGGTTCACTTTAAAATAAAATCAAATTAAATTGTTTACAAATCGCTATTATATGAAACGGTTTTATGCATTCATCGAAAAACTTCAGCACCTGGACAAGATTCAAAATGGAGATTTGTAAAAATGTGTTTTTTGTGCAAATTCACAGAGCTTAAAGATGCTATTACATGATGTGTTTTTTACATATGTACTGTCAAATTTTCCCACAACAAAAGTTGTACACATCGTGTGATACATATGAAACATTGTTTATGTACAATACATGAGGAAGTCACATGTACATTTTTCAATTAAAACAGGTTCTATTTTTGCATGTCAAACATATGAAAATACAACACTGCTTGTGGCGAAAGAAAAACAGAGTAAATTATAGAGATTAATATTGAAAGAAAAATAAATTGTTTAATATTAATTAACAATTAAAAAATATATTACTTTTTTTTAACAATAAATTTTTGTAAATTCACAAATTAAATTAGCTGTTGTTTACATTTAGAGGTTATGTCATACGGAAATATATATGTACGTGTGATAGCAAAAATTATGAATCGTATGTAAAAGCCAGTTTTGACAGACATGAGGAATTTCATATGGATAAAAAAAGTGACAGTACATATGTAAAAAACACATCATGTAATAGCACCTTAATCAAACACGTCTATCTTTGTCTAATAGTTATGAAGACTTACAAAAGCCTAAACTAAAATTTTTTTTTTGTGTTTGGTTTTCTGGTATATTAGTATATTAAAATACTAATATACCAGGACTGTTACACACATTATGTGTGGATTACAAATATACATATATAAAACGAAAGGTTATATCATACAACCAGAACGCATGTTCTTAGGTACATAACCTAATTGCACGCAGATCAGCAAACACGGGGAGCGTGAGACAAACACCGACACGTGTCTCTTCTTATCCGAAATAATAGAAACGACGAAATCAACCGTTGTCCTACGAATCGTAATTTACTACTGATTTAAAAACTTTTTAAGGTGTGTTTACACTATGTGTATTTTCCATATGTAAATTCAGTATTACGATCCATACGTAATTCCGTGTGTGTGTCAAAATTGGCGTTTTACATACGACTCATAATTTTTGCGCTCAAACGTACATATGTATTTACGTATGACATAACCTCTAAATGTAAACAACAGCTGACTTAATTTATGAATTTACAAAAATTTATTGTTAAAACTAAAGTTATATATTTTATATATTTTTTAATTGTTAATAAATATTAAACAATTTGTTTTTCTTTCAATATTAATCTTTATAATTTACGCTATTTTTCTTTCGCCACAAACAGTGTTGTATTTTCATATGTTTGTCTTGCCAAAATAGAACCTGCTCTAATTGAAAAATTTACATATGTCTTGCAAAATGTGTTGTACATAAACAATGGTTGAAAGGGTTCACACTATGTGTACAAATTACACGTGTTAAAAAACTAAGAAAAACACCAGCAAACGCAGCTTTAATAGTTTATTGAAGGTGCTATTACACGACGTTTTTACATATGTACTGTCAAATTTTCCCACTGCAACGGTTGTACACATCTTGTGATACATATGAAACATATCATATGTACAATACATGTGGAAAGTCACATAAAAATTTTTCAATGAGAACAGGTTCATTAGTAAAGGTGCTATTACACGATGTGATTTTTACATATGTACTGTCAAACTTTCCCGCAACAAAAGTTGTACACATCGTGTGATACATATGAAACATTGTTCATGTACAATACATGAGGAAAGTCACATGTACATTTTTCAATTAGAACAGGTTCTATTTTGGCATGACAAACATATGTAAATACAACACTGCTTGTGGCGAAAGAAAAACAGTGTAAGTTATAGATATTAATATTGAAAGAAAAATAAATTGTTTAATATTAATTAACAATTATAAAATATATAACATTTTTTTGAACAATAAATTTTTGTAAATTCACAAATTAAATCAGCTGTTGTTTACATTTAGAGGTTATGTCATACGGAAATACATATTAACGTGTGATAGCAAAAATTATGAATCGTATGTAAAAGACAATTTTGACAGACATGCGGAATTTCATATGGATAAAAAAAGCGACAGTACATATGTAAAAAACACATCGTGTAATAGCACCTTAACTCGCGGTCTAACAAGGAAAGATCTGTGACGTCGTCTTTATTACTTCGGATAAGAGAAAACATGTGTCGATGTTTTGCTTTCCGGTCATCGTGATTGCTGATCCGCATGCATTTAGGATATGTACCTATCTGCATGTGTTCTGGTTATATGTCATAACCTATCGTTTCACTTAGTTTTATGGTTACATACACACAGCTCACTCTAACCTCCTCTGCAATGGAAATGGTTGTATAGCGGAGCTACAAGTTCTTACGATGGATATTTGGGTTACGCACCACTTCCATTAAAATTAGAATTTAAAAAAAAATTAGAACAGGTTCTATTTTGACATGACAAAACATATGAAAATACAACACTGCTTTTGGCGAAAGAACAACAGAGTAAATTAAAAAGATTAATATTAACAGAAAACTAAATTGTTTAATATTAATTAACAATTAAATAATATATAAAATAGTTAACTATTTTTAACAATAACATATGGATAAAAAAAAAGTGACAGTACATTGTAAAAACACGTCGTGAGGTATCACCTTAAGGTGCTATTACATGATGTGTTTTTTACATATGTACTGTCAAATTTTCCCACAACAAAAGTTGTACACATCGTGTGATACATATGAAACATTTTTTATGTACAATACATGAGGAAAGTCACATGTACATTTTTCAATTAGAACAGGTTCTATTTTTGCATGACAAACATACGAAAATACAACACTGCTTGTGAAAAATAAATTGTTTAGTATTAATTAACAATTAAAAAATATATAACCTTTTTTTAACAATAAATTTTTGTAAATTCACAAATTAAATCAGCTGTTGTTTACATTTAGAGGTTATGTGATACGGAAATACATATGCACGTGTGATAGCAAAAATTATGAATCGTATGTAAAAGACAATTTTGACAGACATGAGGAATTTCATATGGATAAAAATGGTGACAGTACATATGTAAAAAACACTTCGTGTAATAGCACCTTTAAAGGTCATATCACACGTCACCTTAAAGGTCATACGATGTGTTTTTACATATGTACTGTCAAAATTATCGTTTTACATACGATTCATAATTTTGCTATCACACGTGCATATGTATTTCCGTATGACATAACCTCTAAATATCAAAACAACAGCTGATTTAATTTGTGAATTTACAAAAATTTATTGTTAAAAATAAAGTTAGATATTTTATGTATATTTTAATTGTTAATATTAAACAATTGCAGTTCGAATCTAATTCTCTTTACGAACGGTCGTGTAAATAATTAAAGCGCTTAGAGTACAACTATTTAAAATTAATAACAAGTGTATATTTTTGTTTTTGCAATTGCCTATTCTTGATCTCATTCGAACTCACGTGGTAGTCAATTCAGCTTAAAACAGGAATAAAAAATCTAGCGATGGCCCGAGGGGCCAAATCTTCATCAAAAAGAAAGCTCCTTGCCAACAAGGAGATGACAAAACTTCCTCCGGGTTTTAACCCGAATATCGCGTCAACTTCAAGCAACAGATTTAGCCTGCTTGCTGGCCTTAATGATATGGACGTAACTACTGTATCAAATATTAACGAGGTTAGACAACACAAACCTCCACCTATAGTTGTTGAAGCTAACGCCTCATTTACAGAAATACAAAAACTACTTGGTAAAGACTGTATTTTCAAACGTACTTCAATTGGTACTAAAATTTTTGCTCCAAGTAAAGAAATGTACGAATGCTACAAGCAAATTCTTAAAGAGAGTAAGTTGGAGTTTCACTCTTATGCTTCCAAAGATAATAGGTTATACACCACTTTTTTACACGGTTTACCCCGCATAAAAACTGAGGACATCACCGCAGAGCTAAAAACTATAACCTGTCCCCTTCTTCAGTAGCTGAAATAATCACCAAATTCAGTTCGAACAACAATGCAGTTTACAAAGTTCAATTTGTACGTAAAAATTTTAACCCAACTGCCTTAAGAAACGTAAGAACAATTTCAAATATTATAATTTCCTGGAAAAAATACAAATCTAAATCCAGAAATAAATCAACTCAATGCTGGAACTGCTTAATGTATGGCCATGGAGGTGAACATTGTCATCGTAGTGCTGCGTGTATGATATATGCAGAACAACATCATACAAGTGTGTGTCCGTTTAACACAAATGAAAAAAGACCAGCTGTTTTTACATGCTTTAATTGCAAACGAGTAAGAAAATTATAGTCGGTCTAGACCGACTATACGATACCCTATACCATGCGTTTAGAAACCCTATCTCTTAGGCCCAACTAACTGGACATTGAAAATAAGCAAAAACCAAATTTGAGTGGGATTTTTATTAATTTTTTTGGCTGCAGATATGAAAAAGTTCATATCGGATGCTATATCTATAAAGGGACTAGGTCCAAAAATGGACCGATCCTGATCATGTTTGGTAAAGTCTCTTGTATTTTGCAACAATATGTACAAACAAAATTTGAGAAGAATCAGTGCAATATTTTTGTTTTTTAATAGATTTAAGTGAAGATCGGGAAGCAGCTCTATATGGGGTCAAAGGGATCATTTTTGGACTACTCATTAGTGGATGTAATGAACACATACAAACCCAATTTGAGTAAGATCTATATGACAATTTGGACCTTATGGCAATTTATGTCGATTTCATATGGGTAATTTGTATGGGGGCTAGGTCTGAACATGGACCGATTCTCACCAATTTCAATAGCGTTCATCACATGGCCGATAAAAGCTTATATACCAAATTTCGTCAAAATATATTCATATTTGCGACCTGCAGTTTGATTACAAGCTTTACATGGACACACAGACGGACGGACGGACGGACGGACGGACGGACGGACGGACATTGTTAAATCAACTCAGAAAGTGATTCTGATTCGATCGGTATAATTAAAGATGGGTCTAGGTCAAATATTTTTGGTTGTTACAAACAGCAGCACAAAGTCATTATACCCAAACCACATAGTGGTATAGGGTATAAAAACATGGAGAAGAGAGAACTGATCACTCTGCGAACGACATCAATTGTACGTTACGTTCTCTCTATTTGGAAACTAGAACAAGAGTAACATCTAAAAGTCAGAATACTAGCAGACAACAACAACAAAATAACTCATTTCAATTAAAGGTAGGAGATTTCCCTAATTTAAGAAACAACTCAAATTGTAATAATAACATCAACAATAACACAATAAATAACAGCAAAGCCACATATGCTAACCAGCTGAGAACAAACAACGATTTATTTAGCATCGATGAGCTTTTTGATATTTTCACTACAGCTATGGATGATTTGCATAAGTGCACTTCAAAAGTACAACAAATCAAAGTTGTAATGTCAATGGTAAAATACGCCCATGGATTATACTAATAATTTAAATGAATTCAAAATGCTTCACTTGAATGCTAATGGCATTTCAAACTTTTCTAAATTAAAACAATTTGAGATACTAATTGAACGAGAAAATATTAAAGTAGCGTCTTTGAATGAAACATTTTTTTCAGAAAATCATAGACCCTACTTTAAAAATTATTATTTATATAGAAGTGACAGAACAGATGCAAGAGGAGGAGGAGTAGCTCTGTTAGTTCATAAATCTGTCGCTCATAAAAACCTCTTTATATCAAACACCTCATCAATCGAAAACATCTCAATTGAAGTTATTATAAATAATAGACCTATTGTTGTATCTTCGTTATATTCACCAAGATATACCCATAACTTCTGTGCTGATATCTTGAACCTAACACCTTCCACCAAAGAATATATAGTTTTTGGTGACCTAAATGCCAAACATTGTTCATGGAATTGTCGTTCAAATAATACTGCAGGAATCGCACTCAACAACCTACAGCAATCAAGCAATTTTTTTATTCACTATCCTAATAGTCCAACCCTATTCCCCCATCAACACAATCGCGAAGCATCCACAGTCGATATTATTTTAAGCAACTCCGCTTTAAATATAGACGTAAAAACAATGGATTACGAAATACCATCAGACCATCGCCCCATTATATGTACACTTAAAAGGTCAATGGCCTTGCAGGTTGACCTCAATTATTATGATTATAGTGCAACCAACTGGAACATTTATATGAATTTTTTAGACAATAAAATCACGTTATATTCCGATATAAAAATTTATAAATGTAGTTTTCGAAGCAAGGGATGTGTCTACACCTAAAATAACTCAACAAAATAATTACACATTACCAGAAAGTACTGTGAAATATATAAAACTAAGAAGAAGCTTTAAAAGAAAAAGCCAACGATCTTCAAATATAGCCGAGCAAACTTTTTATAATCAATGTACTAAGTTTCTAAGTAACATGATTGATAAAAGTATTAATTCGGAGCGCAATAAGAAATGGTCTCAATTATTATCCAATTTAAAACCAGGTGATAAATCATTTTGGAAAATAAGCAGGAACTTACGAGGAAAAGGAAAAAATCAAATCGCTCACTTCGAAGTTGGAAATACAAAAATAATATCTGATAAGGACAAGGCTGAAGTCCTGGCAAATACATTTGTCCAAGCAAATAACCTCACTTCGAACTATAACCACTCGGCAGATACACTAATAAATACAACAGTAAATAATTTTAAGAAGGAAAATCCCAGTTCTGAATCTGCAATTTATACATCTCTTGAAGAAGTAATGAATATTGTCTCATCAATAAAACCCTCAAAATCCCCTGGTTTTGACAATGTTCCGAACCTGCTCTTAAAGAAACTACCACTCAAAGCTCTAAAATTACTGGTTATAATATTTAACAGCTGCATCAAACTCAACTATTTCCCAAACCATTTCAAAAATGCTAAGGTTATAGCTGTCAATAAACCTAATAAGTCAAAACATAACCCAAATAGCTATAGACCTATTAGTTTATTAAGTAACTTAGGTAAAATATTTGAAAAAATACTACATTCTCGTCTTTGTGAATTTGTAACGACCAATTCTATTGTTGCTAAAGGTGCTAATACACGAAGGGTTTTTTACATATGTACTGTCACTTTTTTTATCCATATGAAATTCTTCATGTCTGTCAAAATTGTCTTTTACATACGATTCATAATTTTTGCTATCACACGTGCGTATGTATTTCCGTAAGACATAACCTCTAAATGTAAACAACAGCTGATTTAATTTGTGAATTTACAAAAATTTGTTGTTAAAAAAAAGGTTATGTTTTTTTTAATTGTTAATACTAAACAATTTATTTTTCTTTCAATATTAATCTTTAAAATGTACTCTGTTTTTCTTTCGCCACAAGCAGTGTTGTATTTTCATTTGTTTGTCATGCAAAAATAGAACCTGTTCTAATTGAAAAATGTACATGTGACTTTCCTCATGTATTGTACATAAACAATGTTTCACATGTATCACACTATGTGTACAACTTTTGTTGTGGGAAAATTTGACAGTACATATGTAAAAAACACATCATGTAATAGCACCTTAAAGAACAATTTGGATTTAAAAAAGGGCATAGCACTACTCACCAAATAAACAGAATTAAAAATCAAATAATCACCAATAAAAACAATAAACGTTCAACGGGTCTAATATTGTTGGATATCGAAAAAGCGTTTGACACCGTTTGGCATGGTGGCCTAGTATTTAAACTTCTTGATGCAAATATACCAAAATATTTATGCAAACTTATTTCAGATTTCATTCACGGCAGAAGCTTTAAAGTTGCGATTAATAATGAAACATCATCTCCAAAAACCATCACCACAGGGTTACCTCAAGGATCAGTCTTGTCGCCATTGCTTTACTCGATATATACATCCGATTTCAAAGTTCCGAAGTATATGAAAGTAGCTTACTACGCAGATGATACTGCGTTAATTTCTTCAAACAAACTTACAAGTGCACTCCTGAAGAAAATGGAAAAGGGACTTGTAAATTGCAGTAAATATTTTCACAAATGGAAAATCAAAATTAATCCAAACAAGACCCAAGCAATTATTTTTCCGTTCAACAAATCTCCCAAAAGACTGCCAAGGCGTCCTCTTCATATTGGAAATAATACCATAAATGTACTTAATCATGTCAAATATCTCGGAGTTGTCTTGGACAAAAAGCTTACTTTTAAACAACATATTATGGCTACGTGTCAAAAAGCTATAAAATCATTTAAAGCATTATGGCCACTACTAAATAGAAGGTCATTTCTAAACCCCAAAAACAAAAATCTACTCATCAAAAGTGTTATAAGGCCGATATTAACATACGCGTGTCCTATTTGGAGTGACGCTGCCAACTGCCACCTAAAACGCTTACAAATTATACAAAACAAATGTCTTAAAATGATAAATAACTAGTAGGAGTGTAAAATTCGGCTATGCCGAATCTTTGATACCCTCCACCTAGGTTTTCTTGCACTATTTGTAACAAATTTAGATAAAATATTTGAAAATGTAAACAATTTGATCAATTTAGTAATTTATTACAACAAATACTCTGAATTTTCAGCATTTACGTTTAACAATTTTAAAGTCAATAGAAGATATTAAACAAAATATATTTTTAAATTTCGGATCTTTTTCGGAATACTTGACCATGTCTTATATTTTAAAAGCACTAGCGTTAATCAGTTTTATTTTTTCGATCTTATTACATCAGTTTGTCATTCCATTTGTAACGCATCGATAAATGGATTTACGTCTGTTTAATGCAAAATATTTCTTACTTTTGTCGAATTGTAGGGATTTTTTGAAAATTTTTTTTTAACAACTTAATATTATATGCGTTTCAATTTTAAACTTTAAAATTAAAAATATCTATCTTTTTTAAATCTGGTAATAACTCTATAATATGGAGATAGTAAATACGTGGCTTCTTTAATAAGAATGACAAGTAAAAAACACTTTTGTGCAGTTTACTTGTTTTGTGCATTTTTTTTAATACATAGATAAGTACGCCATCTTTGTAGATCTCTTCGATTATATTAAAGGTGCTATTACATGATGTTTTTTTACATATGTACTGTCAAATTTTCCCACAACAAAAGTTGTACACATCGTGTGATACATATGAAACATTGTTTATGTACAATACATGAAGAAAGTCACATGTACATTTTTAAATTAGAACAGGTTCTATTTTTGCATGACAAACATGAAAATACAACACTGCTTGTGGCGAAAGAAAAACAGAGTAAATTTTAAAGATTAATATTGAAAGAAAAATTAATTGTTTAGTATTAACAATTAAAAAATATATAACCTATTTTTTAACAATAAATTTTTGTAAATTCACAAATTAAATCAGCTGTTGTTTACACTTAGAGGTTATGTCATACGGAAATACATATGCGTGATAGCAAAAATTATGAATCGTATGTAAAAGACAATTTTGACAGACATGAGGAATTTCATATGGATAAAAAAAGTGACAGTACATATGTAAAAAACACTTCGTGTAATAGCACCTTAAGTAAGTTTGTAAATAAAAAGAATATTAAAATATTATAAATGTTAACATAATTGATTTTAGAAAAATGTCCGATTCGTTTTTCGATGATGATGAAAACACATCAAAGAAATACAGAAAACAAAGGTTTTACTCAAGTTAGTTGAGAGACGAGAATCTAATGGGATAGAACAGGTCAAAGATGACGACTTTAAATACAGATGCAAGGCTTGTGAAAAAATATTAAATTGCGATAAATCAGATCTAAGTATACATGCTAATAACCAATGTCTTAAAAAAATGTCTTTTAAAACCAACAACCAAAATTCTGTTTACGTTATAAGATCCCATTTGCAAGTCATTTTAATTAATTGTGTAAATTTTAAATGCACATCTAGCCATATAAAAGATGAATTATACAGAATAGTAAAAATATTTTTTTTATAATATCTGTTGATTTTTATACCCTATACCACTATGTGGTTTGGGTATAATGACTTTGTGCTGCTGTTTGTAACAACCAAAAATATTTGACCTAGACCCATCTTTAATTATACCGATCGAATCAGAATCACTTTCTGAGTTGATTTAACAATGTCCGTCCGTCCGTCTGTGTGTCCATGTAAAGCTTGTAATCAAACTGCAGGACGCAAATATGAATATATTTCGATGAAATTTGATACATAAGCTTTTATTGGCCATGGAATGAACGCTATTGAAATTGGTGAGAATCGGTCCATGTTCAGACCTAGCCCCCATATAAATTACCCATATGAAATCGACATAAATTTCCATAAGATCCAAATCGTCATATAGATCTTACTCAAATTGGGTTTGTATGCGTTCATTACATCCACTAATGAGTAGTCCAAAAATGATCCCTTTGACCCCATATAGAGCTGCTTCCCGATCTTCACTTAAATCTATTAAAAAACAAAAATATTGCACTGATTCTTCTCAAATTTTGTTTGTATATATTTTTTCAAAATACAAGAGACTTTACCAATCATGATCAGGATCGGTCCATTTTTGGACCTAGTCCCTTTATAGATATAATATCCGATATGAACTTTTTCATATCTGCAGCCAAAAAAAATAATAAAAATCCCACTTAAATTTGGTTTTTGCTTATTTTCAATGTCCAGTTAGTTGGGCCTAAGAGATAGGGTTTCTAAACGCATGGTATAAGGTATCGTATAGTCGGTCTAGACCGACTATAATTTTCTTACTTGTTTATATTGTTTTTATGTAATTCTAATGATATTCTTATCTTATTTTTTATGACATTTTTTCGTTTTTATGTTATTTTTGCATTATTGAAATTGAAAATTAACAAATTAAAAAATTTTTTTTTTGAAAAATTGAAAAAAGTAGTGTAGGGAAAAATGTAGAGAAAAAAGTGGGTGTATGGAAAAAAAGGGATTTTTTTTCATTAGCGTAGAGATTTCTGTAAAAATCTCCTGGCATCACTGGTACCTATTAAAAAACAATGTAAGATTTCACAAAACAATGCGACGTGTATCCGCTTTGTTCAAAAGCTTTCATAAGACTAAAGGTGCTATTACACGAAGTGTGTTTTACATATGTACTGTCACTTTTTTATCCATATGATATTCCTCATGTCTGTCAAAATTGTCTTTTACATACGATTCATAATTTTTGCTATCACACGTGCATATGTATTTCCGTAAGGCATAACCTCTAAGTGTAAACAACAGCTGATTTAATTTGTGAATTTACAAAAATTTATTGTTAAAAAAAAGGTTATATATTTTTTAATTGTTAATACTAAACAATTTATTTTTCTTTCAATATTAATCTTTAAAATTTACTCTGTTTTTCTTTCGCCACAAGCAGTGTTGTATTTTCATGTTTGTCATGCAAAAATAGAACCTGTTCTAATTGAAAAATGTACATGTGACTTTCCTCATGTATTGTACATAAACAATGTTTCATATGTATCACACGATGTGTACAACTTTTGTTGTGGGAAAATTTGACAGTACATATGTAAAAAACACATCATGTAATAGCACCTTAAATTAAATTGTTACTTATGCATGAAACACATAGACGACAGAGGCTACACAAACACATGGATACAAATGCTACTGGCTACAATTGTAGTCGTGTAGTCAACTACTTAATTTTTTGAAAATGACAGCAACATATAACAACAATATAAACAGCTGTTTTTATACAAAATCATTTTTATTTCAGTAGTGCCAATTATATTTTTTTTTAACTTTATTAAAACAGAAAAACATGTATGATTCTATATAAAATTGTCTTAAATATATTACTTATTTATAATGCATTATTATAACGTAAAAATAAATAAATAAATTTACTTATTAATAGAATTATTATAGCATTTCATTTTGCGATTAATTTTTTCAACAAAATAAAATATTTCATAGCACTAATATCTTTTACATATTTTGTTATAGTGTCAACACTATTTTTATTTTGTAGCCAACAAAAACAGAAATTAGCCTAAGTTGACTACAGCAGCAAAAGTGGTCATGTAGTCGTGTAGCTGTGTTGGTGTCAAAATAATCGTTTTCGTATAAACGTGTGTATTTTATTTTTGACAGGCTGTAGTCGTGTAGCCGCTGTCGTCTATGTGTTTCATGAGAGAGTTCGGCTAACTGGTGCCATTATGTATATGTGTGTGTAAACAAAAATATACGATATCCCAGTAATCATTTCGAAGATTGTTTTAACAAAAATCATCTTACTGTGTCTTCTTCGAGCACTTTTGATGATTAAAAACTGATTAATCACATGCGGTATTAAAAAAAGATTAAGAAATAATTTTTGCTTACGCTTAAAAAGTGATTTATAGAAAAATTACATTAAATATGACTCAAAAATAAGTCGAAATTAATCAGAAAATTGGATAAAAAGGTTCTCAAGATGAGTCGGGGGTAAGGTAATATTTTCTCCCCACAAAAGAATATTTTGTGATCAGCAAAAGAGCGCATTTATGACTGTTTTAATAGCACAGAGGAGTCAAAAAAGACTCCACATGATCACTTATTGCATAAATTGTTACTGGGATTTTATTCACTATCTGTAGAAACAGTTTTTTAAGTAAAACAAATCTGCACACAATTTCAATTCTATTTCGTTTACAATGATACGATCACTTTGTTTACTAGCTAGTAGTAAAATAAGAAAATAGTATTATAATACAGCTTAATGATGAATTGTACTTCTCAATTAGTTTATTTTTAATGTGCCATAAGAAGTTCGGTTTGTGCTAAGAAATGAATGAATATATGCTTCCCAGGGCGAAGCTTAATCATTGCACTTTGATTGAGTTGAGCCCGCGACTATTCCTGATGTGGATAGCTCGTGCCTACAATTTTTGGTAGTTGGGAATGGCGTTTGTGCAAAGGGAAGCATGAACACTTGTTTCCCAGAGCAAGGCTTAATCATTGCACTTTGATTGAGCTGAGCTCCGCGATTATTCCTAATGCGGAATAAATCGTGCATTAAATTCTCGGTAGTCCGGGAATGGCGTTTGCCTGCGCCAAATATTAAATAATAAATTTTAAAAAGGTATTATAATTAAATATTATTGACATTATATTATTATCATCTGAGAAAAAAAATTTTTTTTAAACACCAATTTTTAACAGGGTAGAATTTTATGGTTTCAATACTACTTTTGAATGCAAGTATGTACTAAAAGTAGAACCCTTAAAATCATACTATTTTTTGCAACCTTAAAAATTGCAATATTTTGTATAAATAAAATAATTTATATTTTATTATTTTTAATATGCGCTTATTATCGAAATACATATACAGAATATATGAATGTTATTTATAGTATTTTGATATTTGCAACAGTAGTCTGTATGTATCAATTTGTAATATTTTGTGATCTTATAAAAATCGCAGAATATTGATATTGATTTTATATAGTTTCTTTTATTAATTAATTAACTTAAATATTACACCATAAAATGTTGATATTGGTGAATTTTTATATTACTACCACAACGACCATAAAAACAACAAGTACAGCTGTGACAAAATACAAAATTTAGAATAACAATATAGGAAAACATCATATTTTTTTTACCTTTTCAGTGATTTCTCGGCACTTATGAAACCTGTTGTCACGATTTAAAAAACAGAAATCTTCTCGTGATGTTGGTGTATCATTCTCACTAACAACAAGCGCCCTAGCTGTCCTATTGAGAACGTTATCGTGACAAGAACAACATAGTCAAATCATATTTTTTCAAGACTTTTTTTACTCCATCGTTCAATTCTCGGGACCAGATAAACTGATTTGGACGATTTTTAATAGCAAACTTTTCAGGATGTTACTGAATCATTTTTTATACCAACGATCAACCTAGTTGCCCGATTGAAGCCGTTATCGTGATTTCCACAGACGGACAGACGGACAGCCGGACAGACGGACATCGCTATATCAACTCCGCTTGTTATAAGGATCACAAATATATATATTTTATGGGGTCCAGATTTTTTTTTCTAATTATTACAAACGGAATGACAAACTTATATATACCCTCTGCACACTGGAGTGGAGGGTATAAAAAGCCCTGGAGGTATCCTACAAATCTTCTTCATGAAGAAACAGGTTATGAAAAAATTATCGATTTCATAACAAGGATTAATAACAATTACTTCGCCAAAATTGAAAATTCCTCTTACCAACTGATAAGAGAATGTAGAGAATTAACGTAAAATTAAAAAGAAATCACCAAATTGAAAATTATGTGCTTATAGAGGTCTATTATTTCTAATAAACCTCCTATAAGCACATAAATATTTTCAGATAGTATTTGAATTTATTAAATCATATAAAGGTTTTTTCCTCCCATTTTCCTTTTAAAATCATTAAAAAATAATATAAAAACTATTTAATATCTTTAGATCCTATGTATTATTTGTTGCAGTATCTATATGTAAAGATAAGATCTCATATGTAAATATCAAAATTTGTTAAAATATGTAAATAAAGGAAGAATGTTTAATTGAATTGAATATTAAACAATTTATTTTTCTTTCAATATTAATCTTTATAATTTACTCTGTTTTTCTTTCGCCACAAGCAGTGTTGTAATTTCATATGTTTGTCATGCAAAAATAGAACCTGTTCTAATTGAAAAATGTACATGTGACTTTCCTCATGTATTGTACATAAACAATGTTTCATATTTGTCACACGAGGTGTACAACTTTTGTTGTGGGAAAATTTGCTAGAACATATGAGGAAACATGTCGTGTGATAGTACATTGAGAGAGCGTTCAAAAATGTGACTTTTTTTAACAATAAATTTTTGTGAATTCACAAATTAAATCTGCTGTTGTTTACATTTAGAGGTTATGTGATACGGAAATACATATGCACGTGTGATAGCAAAAATTATGAATCGTATGTAAAAGACAATTTTGACAGACATGAGGAATTTCATATGGATAAAAAAGGTGACAGAACATATGTAAAAAACACTTCGTGTAATAGCACCTTTAAAGGTCATATCACACGTCACCTTAAAGGTCACACGATGTGTTTTTACATATGTACTGTCAAAATTATCGTTTTACATACGATTCATAATTTTGCTATCACACGTGCATATGTATTTCCGTATGACATAACCTCTAAATGTCTAAACAACAGCTGATTTAATTTGTGAATTTACAAAAATTTATTGTTAAAAATAAAGTTAGATATTTTATGTATATTTTAATTGTTAATATTAAACAATTTATTTTTCTTTCAATATTAATCTTTATAGTTTACTCTGTTTTTCTTTCGCCACAAGCAGTGTTGTAATTTCATATGTTTGTCATGCAAAAATAGAACCTGTTCTAATTGAAAAATGTACATGTGACTTTCCTCATGTATTGTACATAAACAATGTTTCATATATATCACACGAGGTGTACAACTTTTGTTGTGGGAAAATTTGATAGAACATATGAGGAAACATGTCGTGTGATAGTACATTAAGAAAGCGTTCAAAAATGTGGCAATATTAGCTAGAAGAGAATGAAGAGACAATTGTCTTAAACTTAAGTTTCCACTTTCTGAGGTGTATTATTGTTGATAAAAATTTGCAAACATACTAATTTTATTGCCACTAAGTATTAATAAGAGGTTTACACACACAAAAAAGATATCGTAAGGTATAAGATTTTGAATAAAGAAATAAAATCATGGCTGCTGAAATTAAACCATCTCCGAAAAGAAATGAACGTTTTAGTACAAAGAAGCCGGAACTATTGAGTAAATTAGAAGGTAGTAGCGACGACATCAACGAAGCAATTTTAATACCGGGAGAAAATGGTGTGATTAGTGTGTCAGATGATAAGTAAGTAGGGCGTATTCATTAAAATGTTTAATTTTTTCGCTTATTGCCAAATGTATTCGCAATTTAATTCAATTTAATTACATTTTGTCTAAAAAATTTTAAAGAACCATTCGTGTTTGGTTAAAACGGGACTCGGGTCAGTATTGGCCCAGTATATGCCAGTATATGCCATCAGGATGTACCTGCATCTGCTATGTTCAGGAAACACGTCAGCTGTACATAGGCCAAGAAAACGGTACGATTACCGAGTACTTACTCTCTGAAGACTGCAATCGCCTTTCCTTTGTACGGGACTATTTAGCACATCAGGCACGCATTGTGTCTGTTGTCAACTCAAAGGTCCATAATTGGATATTATCGTGTAGTAAAGATAAGATATTTGCCTATCATTGTACTGAAACAACTCGACGCATTGGGACTTATAATTTTGAAACACCTTGTACTGCACTTCAGTAAGAACCACATATAATTACATACCGATAAATATCAATACACGCTAATTATCTCGTGATTTTTTGTTGTTGATTTATGTAGATTTGATTCATTAGCAAAATATGCATTTATCGGTGATTATGCTGGACAGATTACTATGCTGCGTTGTGATGTTCAAGGAGCACAGCTGATAACCACTTTTAAAGGCCATACCGGTAAGTTACGTTTAAATTATAGTATGTTTAATCTTAAATATTGTTACGTTTGATATGTTATTTATGTATGTCAAAACTATCTAATACTAGCACAGCACATGAAAATCGAGTGCAAATTCTAGGAAATTAAATTTTTTCATTCAGGTGCCTATTATGAGCAACTTTCGATTTTCGATTGTGGTCGAATTGACTGATCGAACGAATTTTCATTTGGTATTATGGCGCACATTCGATAAAATAGCGCTATTGTGAATTTCACTCAATTTGATTATTCACAATAGTACATATTTATCAGCTGGCACTATAAATAAACATTGTTTGTTTACAAATTTATTAAAGAAAAAAAAATTAATTATTTATTAACATGGAATTATGGTTCTATGATCGTCTGATAAAGATGAATGCTTCGTCATGAGAGATGCTTCCAACATTTTAGAAATGGATTCCACTACGTGAATATGCGAGGTTTTAACAAGGATACCACTTGTTTACAGATTTATAGAAAATTTTCGACTGCAAGGAGGCATTTATGGAATTGCTGTCTACTACAGATGAACTGCTGTGGCAATGCAAACAAGTCAGATCAATCTCATTAAATTAAAATAATTTAAAACTTATATTTTCAATAAGTTTTGCAAAGTGCCATCCAGCATCGAAAGCAAAATTGTGTTCGATTGTGTTCATAATACGAATTTGACTTTTGATAGTCGATGTTCGATAGCCAGCGAAGATCGAAGATCGAATGCAACTCATAATAAGGGCCTCAATTTTTTTCTTTTACCATTTTTTAATCTATGTATATATATAAAAAATTTATGAATGTTTAAATGAACTTCGTTAAATTTCATAATAAATATTTGTTGAACCCACACAGAAGATATATAAATGAGTTTGTTAATAAATAATTTTGTAAGAGCCTAAGGGTATGCTAACCTTTTTTAGTATTTCACAATTCAACACAGGGCGTGTCATATACAATTATAATGAAATGCGATGAATTGTGAATTGGCTAAAGTTGATTAGCATACCTTTAGGCTCTTATAAAATTATTTATTTTAAATATTTTATTGTACCACACGTTATACATTTTTATTTTTACATTTTATCATTCGGCACCTCCTCCATATGATCTATAACTATGCCAAATTTCACACGTACTAATATATAGACCAGCAGATCCCAGCCCTCGAAATTCGAGTGGAAATTCTAGGAAATTTAATTTTTTTTATTTAATAAAGACCCTAAGGTATGCTAATCAGTTTTAGATGATTTATAATTCATCATTTTTTAAATATTAGTTTATGTCAAAAATGATTTTTCAATTCAACACAAATATTATTGTGAGTGAAGAAATCAAACTCATTTTTTTACAAACACATTAACAAATTTAATAAACACACACATAGCATTGTATAATTTTATGTAAGTGTTAGTAGCAACTTCAAATGAGCAGAAATGGACAGCTGAAACGAAATACCTTTCAAATAAGATACGTTTGGACAAAATCGGGAGAAAACTGTGGAACTAATCATTGGTCACAAGAAATCGTCTTACCTATTAATATTATAGATACCTGGCGTCGCACAGTGGGTTGAATGATAGTCAAAATGAGAAAAAAAAAATTTTAAAAAAATTTTTTAAACCTGTCAAGCGCTTTTTTGTTTTTCGGAAAAAATGACCTTGGTTCACAATTTTTGGTGTAACTTTGGATTCTAAAGAGATAAATTAATGAATCAAATTGAAAACAATAGTATACTTAATGCTCTATTAACAAAAACAAATAATCAAATAAATGTGTTCTTATATTATACTAAATTTAATATCAAGTATTTGAATTTTTATTTTTTTTTATATATTTTTCATTAATTATGCTCCATATCAACAAAATTTTCATTATTGTAATCACCATTACATCATATTTTATACTCATAATCATCACCATTTTTATAGTCATCATCTTTATATTCATCATCACTAACCTCTTCTTCACCTGCTGTGTTTTGCAAAATTATTAAATCTAGTGTCATCTGTGGTATATCATTAATTTTTTTTTCTTATAATTTTCACTTTTGTGCGATGAGTAATGAATTTGAACTAAGGAGAAACCTATTAAATATGTCTTCATTCGACTCCTCCCGACTCCATTTACGCACATAGTGGTCTTTTTAATTTTTGAAATCTTTGTTTCGATCTTCTTTAGCTTCCTCAGATAGTTGGCCAATTGGCAATAATGCATGTGATACTATTTCGGACCTGTGAATAAAGCATTTATGTAATGTGGGAGGCATATAAAACCACGGGTAGTGCTTATCGAAATGTCTGGTCATGTTGTGTGTATTGTTTTTAAACTTTTCAACTTGAATCTCATGTCCACAAGATACAACAATAAGTATCACATGCATTCATTCTATCAATTCTTTGTCCATCGTTAGAGTTTCCAAAGCCTGGCTTCGGTTGGTCAACGATTAGTAGTAGGACATAACTGAGTAGGACTTTGATACTATTTATCATTTCTATTTGCGATTTTACGTTAGAGTGGACTGAAAATCAAAATATTAAAACGTACCACGGTTAAGACATTTTAAGTATGTTGAACTAAAAAATGCTATTCCACAATTTGTAATATTGATATTTCCTGTTTTCTTCAATTTGTAGAGTAAAGTAATAGTGGCGATTTTCATTAAATATGATGCATTTGTATTTAGACGATGAATTCTTCGCAAACCAGAAACTTTTAATGCAATTTAAAGAGTATTCTACAATTTGTCTTAACATTCTACTTTTTCACTTTTCATCCCAATCTTATATACATGATCATTAAAGTAAGTTTTCGATATGCTAGATTACATATTTCCAACAGCAATAACAAAAATTACAGTAATGAAACAAAAAGACAAAATAAAAACCAAAACTATGAACAAATGTTAGCTATTGCGTTTGCAGCATATATTGATTTGAAACTGGGGATTTTTAGAAGAAAGTTAAATATTTTGCGTAATTCAAATATACGCAAAATGTTTTTTTTTTGGAATCCACAACCTGAAACCCCATAGTATTTTACTATGGAAACAGTTTTACTCAATCTCACCAAATAACACTTTGAAACTATATTTATTTCAAAAATACCCATTTTTTGGGATAATATTAAAAAAAAAATTTAAAAATATTTCTCCAATATTTTTCAAAAAAAAAAAAACTTATCAAAAAATTTATCAGTACCTGAAGTTGAAGCTTCCATTTACAAAAAAGTTTTGATTTTAGAACCAACAACCAAAAAAATATACTTGAAATTCGTAGTTTTTTCTTTGTACCACTTTGTAGTTAATTAGCGAAAATTATTGAACTTTGAAAGAGTATAACAAGAAAGGTAAATAACGTGGAAAAATTTTTTTGGCAGCTATTGATGGTGAATTTTATCTACCTTAACCCGATATAAAGACTTATAACAATATATTAATTTCAACTTTTGAATTAATCCTCATTTTTGACACATTTCAACCCAATGTGCGTCGCACAGTGGGATCGCTTCATATATTTCTTGGCAAAAAGTATAAGGAGAGCTCGTAGAACATTGAAATTTGGCCCGGAGCCTTTTATCAACTCAATTAAGAAAAATTTAAAGTTTAATCGAAATTGACCGTGCCCATCGCCCCCGTCCTCATAAGCCGAAAAGGTTTTTCGCCACAAATTTTGATTTCTGCACCAAAAGTCATGAAACTTGGCATCAGTGTTATGAAGTTGAGATATCTGGAAAATTTCATGGAAATCGGCCACTCCCATCGTTCACAGCCCAGATATACGAAAATGAATTTCTGGACCCGAATTTTTGTTTCTTCATTATGAAATAAAGATGTTGGCAAAGCTTTACAGAAATATGCCACGCCCACTGCCCATATAAACCAAAAAAGTTTTTTATTTAAAAATTTTGTTTTTGGAACAAACTGAACCCTCGCAACCCCATTTAGACGTTAATGTTAACCTGGTTTCCTCCATACCATTTTTTCTTCATTACAAAAAGTTTTTATACAAAACGGCTTTTGAATGCTCCAGTAAACTTTTCAACAGTCGCATCTTCTTCAGTTATTCGAAAGTTATTCGGGTAGGAGTTTTCTTTTTCGTCTAACTTTCGCATACGGTGGTAAAATATCGTATCCTTCTTTGAGAACATTTTTAATGCTTTCGTACTGATATTTTGTAAGCTCTGCATCCATTATCATGGCAAGTGCAGCAGAAGAACGGATGTAAGATTGACTTCCTATGTTTGTCTCTGCTACTTTACTTGGCATGTCCAAAAATTCTTGAGAATATAGAAATGCTAAATCAGCACCTTTATACCTCTTTGACGATCTTGGCAATCATCAGAATCTTTATCCGAGCTTCCATTGATTTTGAAGTAGTCGGTTGATCATCGAGCAGGGATACTTCAAATGTTCATAATTAAAAATTAAAATATAAAATTATATAATTCAAATTAACCCATTCGATACCACTGTACTCGCTTGAGTAAGAAAAAAAGGTCAATTTTGTGATGCTTACTTGTTACTACTATTTTTAAGAAATATTTTTTGTTATAGATATTAGTTAAGAGTGCAGAGAATTAATATATTGAAATGGTAAACAAAAAAAAAAATTAACGGTAAATTTGCACAATGTGTTTTGTCAAGTCATTTTCGTTTTTGGAATTTTTAAACTTCGTTGCAATTTGATGTATATCACTCTTGCTTGAAATTAATTAGTGTCAAATTTAAGTGAAAAACAAATGAAACACATGAAAAAATTATTACGAAATTGAGAAAAGTGTTTTTTGGTAAGCATAAATACCAGAGTTCAGAAAAAAACACACACTGAATAAAAAACTCGTACATATATGTAAACAAACATAACTTAGACGAACACACACATATTTTTATTTTCATATCAATTATGTTTGTTTTTAAATTTTCTTCGGTGCCCAACACAACCACGACTGTGTTCGTTTTAATATTTCGTTATTTACACGAACATTTTTCTATCACGTACTTTTTTTTTCAATCACACATAAAGCACACATTTTTGAGTGTTGCTTTATTTGAAGTTGATGTTCTGGTACGTGTAGTGAAAAAAAACACAGAACATGTAAAATAAACAGGTTCGAGTTCAGTTATATTTTAAGTCGTGTTGTGGCTCGTGTAGTAAGAAAAAACACAACATGTACAATAAACAGGTTCGAGTTCAGTTATATTTTAAACACGACTTAAAATATAACTGAACTCGAACCTGTTTACTGTACATGTTCTGTTGTTTCTTACTACACGAGCCACAACACGACTTAAAATATAACTGAACTCGAACCTGTTTATTTTACATGTTCTGTGTTTTTTTTCACTACATGTACCAGAACATCAACTTCAAATAAAGCAACACTCAAAAATGTGTGCTTTATGTGTGATTGAAGCAAAAAGTATGTGATACAAAAATGTTCGTGTAAATAACGAAATATTAAAACGAACACAGTCATGGTTGTGTTGGGTACCGTAGAAAATTTTGAAACGCACATAATTGATATGAAAATAAAGATATGTGTTGGCTGCTTTTGAACAGAACATTGTGTGTTTCGTGTGTGTATTTTCTGAACCTTGATAAATACTCGCTTGAGTACAATGGGATAATATTGTAATATTTTTTGTATAGATTAAGTTTTCTGCGATGGATGTAAGAGCATTTTTGGTAAAAGATCTGAAAACATAAAAGTTTCAATTTAAAACCATATGTATTTAAAGTTATCTTAATTTAGCAACTTTTGCTTGTATATTATTCCATTGTGCGCGTATGAGTATAGGCTATAAAACACTTTTCCAAACTTTTTTTTTCAATTTTATTATTATTTTAGTCTACTAATATGAATATTACAAAAAGAAATCTAATGGGTTAAGCAAATAGTAATTTCCGAAGTCAGAAAGCAACAAATAACGTTTTGGCATGATGCGTGTATTCAGCAACAAAACAGCACTTTAAGTTAAATATATATTTTTTTTAATTTTTGGTCAACTAACAAACTTTCATTGCATTTATTTGGATTTTAACTTTCATACTTAATACGTACTTTTTAGCCACGATTCATTTCTCTTAAAAAAATAATCACGATTTTGCGATTTTCCTGTTGTCTCTTAGAAAAATTGGCTTAAGTGTAGTTTAGGAGCAACTCCCCGATCGGTTTCAAATTCTCACCACTTATAAAACATTTTATTGCGGTTCTAGGAAAATATTTTTTTTCGTCGTATTGTATATAACTTTGTTATTTACTATCGGATTTCAGCGATATATATCATTTGAAAGCTTGCTTTAGTTTTTTCTTAAAAACGGAATAATCTCGTAAACAGACATATCATGTGTGCTTTTACGTAAACTGAATAAAAGCTGGGTCGAGTAGCTTTATTTTGATATATATTTCGACCTCTTAACCCTTTCAGGACCGGATATACTATCATTTTTACGGAAATTAATCCGCTAAAAATATATTTTCAAATTATGAAAATTTTAAAAGAACACAACAAATACATTGAGGAATTAACCCACTAAAAATATATTTCCATTATATTATAAAAATTTTTTATAAGAAATCGCACGCTTAAAAACACACGCGGCGCTTAAGAACACAAAAAATATATACAGGAATTAACCCACTAATAAATATATTTTCATAATATTATGATAATGAATAAAAAGGTGTGTCCATTATTAAAAAAAGATATGAAACATTTGAAATACCGTAAAAATAGGAATATCTATTTCGAAAAAAATAAAAAGTTTACTTAAAATCCCTAATATATCCGGTTCTGAAAGGGTTAAGAGGTCAAATATATATCAAATGAAGCTAAAGCTTTTATTCAGTTTAAAAGGAATACAGATAACCAAAATTGGCGTTGCCAGATCGTCGATAAATAGTAGGGTTGCAACAATTCTCCCACACTTAACATTCACGTTCATCGTCATCATCGACCACATAGTCCTGTAAATACTGTAGGGGTCTTCGTTGCCTAGTTGTTCCTCGAGACGAGTCTTGACCGCGAACTTCAGGGCCTCGATCCCCTGTCATTGATTCAGCTTGAGAATTTCCTTCTGCTGGTAATAAATTGTTACCGCGACAATTAGCTGTTGATCTTGAAGAGTTATTAACTGTTTGATACAAAAGAGCTTGTCGATCCATACCCTGGCTTCCAACTGGAATGTTAGATTCAGTTTCTTCATTAAGTGGGATACTTGTTACCTGTTCACGTTGAACACCAGTTGAGCGAAGTTGATTTATATGCCGTTTCAAAACATAGCCATTATCCAGTTTTATCCATTGGTTTTTGTTCGCTATGTAATAACGCATTTGGACTCTCTCTCTTACGCTTAACTGCCTCGCCGATACATAAAGATTCGTTACTTTTTCCATATTTGTAGGTTTTAACACACCTAAGCGAATTCTTATTTGACGTCCCAAATACTGTTCGGCTGGACTCTTACCATTTTGGAGAGTAGTAGCTCTATATTTAAACAAAATTTCTTTAATTTTCCTTTGAAGTGGTAATTTTTCATTTCATTTCATTTCGGCTAAGCCATTTGTCGCTGGGTGACCAGGGGAAATATATATATAAATTCCTGCATCATTACAAAAATTGGTGAATTCGTCACTTGTAAAAATTGTAGCATTACCTGAAACTAACACATCAGGTTACCCGTTCCGGGAAATTATAGTCAGCAGTATTTCAATCGTTGAAGATGATGAGGGTGCGGTTGCACAAATTCCTACTTCTATCCATTTTGATTTTGAATCAACCACAACCAAAAAATAATGACCGGCGTAGTCCATATGCAGCCGTTGCCAATTGTTCTCAGGCTCTTCCCAGGGCTGAAGAGTTGCCTTAGGTGAACAATTTATAACCGACACACATGAAGAGCACGATCGTACATATTGTTCTATATCCTTGTCTATAGACATCCAGTAAACATACCGTCTGGCCAACTGCCTAATTTTTGTAATACCAAGGTGAGTGTAGTGAAGTTCTTGTAATACAAGTTTGTGTAAAGATGTAGGTACAACTACACGTTGACCCCTAAATAAAATATCAGAATCAATTGTAAATTCTGATTCAATGGTTTTATTATCACGTTGTGAAGGATATTGTTTTATATATCCTTACTCGTAATTCTCAAAAGTTAATGTTCCCTATAGCCCTTAATTATATTTATCCAGCTGAAAGGGTTTCAGCTTATTAATAGGCGTTCAAAGGAACTGCCAAAAGATTTTGAGAATATTATTACAAAAAAATACAAGTGCCGTTCAGTTGTTAATAATAGTCTAATTTTATTTAATAATTGTTCTGTCTTATGAAGAACTTATGAAGAATAACAAAAAAAAGTAAATTAAATTATAGGTGTCAGTTTAGGTTACATGTTGTCATATATTAATGCAAACGGTTAATATTCTTGTAACCCACTTCGACATTTGTAACATGACAACTTTAACATGTGTTGTTAATTTGTCATGCTACACAGTTGAAGTTGGTGACATTCGCTGTGCCTATGGTATGACAATATGGTTACACTACAACGTAAATCAGATATGATTTTAGAAAGAACGGCATCCTTCCTAGTTTCTTCTCGAATTGTTTAAAATTTAACGCTATCGAATTAATTTGTTGAATTGCAAATCAAATGCACTTCCTGACCTATTGAATTTTCCATAGGAAACATTGAACTCACCGTTACTCTTGATAGACTGTCGACATGAACAATTTCATCACTTCTCTTTGATACCACCTCATAATTGTTGCCGGTCAACAAAGCAGCATAACGTTGTAATCTAGCTGAAGTCATTTGTGGAAGCTTTGCATTTTGGTGAAAAATTCTCGATAACGGCTGATTATCTTTATCCAGTTTAAAAGATCGACCAAAAACTTACTGATGAAAATGTTGAACCGCATAAACGATTGCCAGTGCTTCTCGATCTAGTTGTGAGTAATTTTGCTCCGCAGGTGTCAACGATCTTGACGCAAACGCGGTTGGTCTTTCATTTCCAGCGATTGAGTGTGATAGAACACATGCTATGCCCTTAGGACTAGCATCACACGTAAGTTGAAGTGACAAACTAGGGTTGAACGGCATTAAAACACGATCGCTTGCAATTTCCTGTTTTAAAGCATCGAAGCATTTTGACATTTTGTCCATATAAATTTTGAATTTGCACGTAAAAGATGCCGCATTGGAGCTGTTATTGTCGATGTATTTGGGATCAATCTCGCGTAATTCGTCACCATACCCAAAAAACGTCTTAGCTCATCGACAGATTTGGGTGTTGGTATATCCAATATCGATTTTAGTTTTAATGGAGATTTCTGCATTTTGTTATATTCGATCGTGTGACCCAGGAATTCAATCTTTTCTTTAAAAAATGAGCGTTTTGAAACATTTAGATGTAAATCAAATGTCTGAAACTGATACAAACGTTTTCTTAAATTTTCCTTGCACTCAGCCAATGATTTACCGTGTATAACAATATCGTGGAAATAAGATTCCGTTTTTGGAACATCGCGTCAAATATGGTCTATTATCCTATTGAATGCAGCTGGTGTCGTTTTTATACCAAATGAGAGTCTATTCATACGATATGTTCCCTTGTGCGTTGAAATAATTTGAATAACATTCGACTCTTCATCTACGGGTACATGCAAGTATGCCTTATACAAATCTAACCGACAAAAATATTTCGAGTTGCTGAGGCTGTTAAAAATTTTATCTATTTTTCGTATCGGATAATGTGAATTAACAAGTCGTTGATTTACCCCTACCGTATAGTCCACGCATAGGCGTACGCCTCCATCTGCCTTTATAATGACAACTAGGGGTGAACCCCAATCACTATTCACCGTTTTCGTAATAATGTTCGATTGACTCCAATTATTAGAATGAATGTTTATTTTTTGAAGTTCTTTCTTATATATTAATTTTACATATTATTCTAATTCTCTTAATTTCTATTTCCTACTCTTAACAGAATTTGTCTTATAAGTAGCTTACAAACTATTCTCTCATGTTTGCTTGTGTGTGTGAGCGGTCATTTGTCAGTCCGTAGTTCAATTTGTTATTATAATCCCAGTGCCCCAAATCACTGGTGGTTCATTGGCATAAACAAAAATCAATTTTTTTTGTTGTATTATTGATAAGCTAATTTGACCTGATTTCTTTAAAAGTAAATTAAAAATGCATTTTTAATTTCTTCTTTCCCAACGTTTCGTAGATATTTTGTCTACTTTATCAAGGGAACGTAATATTATTTCTATATTGATCTAAATCTTTACATTTATAAATGGAACATAAATATATTATTTTTATAGAAAAACACAAAAACATATATAACCACAAATTTAACATTTAAAAAAAACAGGTTACTTAAAAAAGTAATCTTAATACTTATTAAAAGTAATCTGTTTGTTACTTCTTAAAAACAGATTACTTAAAAAAGTAATCTTAATACTTATTAAAAGTAATCTGTTTTTTTTTTTAATGTTAAATTTGTGGTTATATATGTTTTTGTGTTTTTCTATAAAAATAATATATTTATGTTCCATTTATAAATATAAAGATTTAGATCAATATAGAAATAATATTACGTTCCCTTGATAAAGTAGACAAAATATCTACGAAACGTTGGGAAAGAAGAAATTAAAAATGCATTTTTAATTTACTTTTAAAGAAATCAGGTCAAATTAGCTCATCAATAATACAACAAAGAAAATATCTGGCCAAACATATTAAAAATAAAAAAAAATCAATTTCATAAATGTAACATAAAGCCTTTACATTTATTTCTACACCAGTGACACACTTGGATCAATATATTTTATTGCTAAATTTTGTGTTGTTTTAATTTACTTTTTTGTGCCCTCACACGCTGCAATACATGAATGACATTGTGTATGCTCAAATATCATTTTAAATGTTTGTACATTTTGGTACTCTATATTGTGCATACACAACATCATTACACCCCCAACGCACAAGAGAGAAATCATCCAATTTAATTGCGAATTTGGATGGTTTCTTTTCTTTATGTTAATCCGATGTCTGGTGTTGAATTATAAAAAAATTTCTTATTTTAATGAAATATCATATTCTTAAGTATTACATTATTCCTTTTATCTCTTTATTTTTATTTGTTACTTATTGGTTATCTTAGTCATATGCGCATATTTGTATATAAATATAAAAAAAATGTTCTTAAAGTGTAAATGTACTTAAACATAAACAAAATTTCTTAAAATTATTGTATGTTGTTCTTTTTTTTTATATGTTTACAATATTATAGTAGTATGCTTGTACGTAAGTACGTATTCAAGTAGTATTTTTATTTTAATTTATTTATTTTTCTTCTTCTTTTTCATTATTCAAATTACATATTTATTGTTATTAATATTAGCCTAATTGTGTTAATGCATTTTGTTTTTGTATATATTGTTCTGTTACTTTGTTTATTTTCCTATAGTGACATTGTATTAAAAACTTTGTATTCATTCATAAAATTTTGTTCTTGTTTATTATTTATTGTATTTTTTCAATAAATTTTTGTGGAATACTTTAACTATATTCTTAACTTAAATGCTAACATTTACACCATCAATATCAACAATCTCATGTGGACCGCGATATGGTGATTCGTGTTTCTTTCTATTTTCTATTCTTATTAATACTTGATCTCCTATTTGGATGTTTATGCTATTTTCTTGTTTCTTTAAATCTTTAGATCTTTTCAATTTTATTTTCTCTATAATTTTTCTAGCATTTTCTAAAGAATGCTTTAATCTTACTTTTAGTTCGTTCGTATAATGCTCAAAGTTATATATTTGTTGTATTTCATTGTCATTGTCATTGTGGTCACCTGGTAAACTAGGTAATTTTCCAAAAATTAACTCAAAATGTGAGTAGTTTGTGTCTACATGAGGTGTAGTATTATAAGCAAATGTGTAGTATGGAACCCATGAGTACCAATTGTCATCAGTCACGAATGAAAGAAAATATTAATTTAAAACTCTATGATTTTTTTCCACAGTTCCCAGTGTTTCGTGATGATATGGTGTTGAGAATCTCTGTTCTATTTTCAAAAATTCACATAATTCCATCATCAGTTCATTCACAAATTCGGTTCCTCTATCAGATTTTAGCACTTTAAACATTCCATATTTCAATACAACGTTTTCAATTAAAGACTTGGCTATGTTTTTCGCCTCTTTAGTTTCCATTGGACATGCTATGATATATTTTGTCAATTCGCATTGTACGGTAAGTATATATCTACAATGTTCTGATGGCTTTAGTGGACCTACTGTGTCAGTGACAAGTGTGTTGAAACTTTGTTTTGGTGTGTCAGTTTGACATAATGTTTCTTTTGTGTGTCTTGTTTGTTTGTTTCTTTGGCATAGATCGCACGTTTTTACATATTCTTTTATCATTTTTGACATATTTTTCCATATGTACTTCTTTTTCAATCTAAGTGTAGTTTTTCTAACTCCAAAATGTCCTCCGCATGGCGTGTTGTGATACAATTCTATTAATTCTTTCTTTTTTCGTTGTTCATTATCTTTTGAGGATTGCTGTATACCAATATTTCGACGTCGATATTCTTATTTTTATTCCATATTTGTTTAATTTTTTCGTAGGGTACCCTTTTAAATACTTCGTCACCTTTCCTAGTGCGTATGTTTTGTAATTTAATGTTGTCAAAGCAGATGGTACTTTCTCCAAGATTCTATCCAAGTAAAATGGATTTTCGCTACATCTGACGCGCGTTTCATTTATGACCTTATCGTCTTCAATTTCAATTATATTATTTTCATTTTCTTCCCTGTACAGCTTCTTATTGGATTCTAGTTTCTTCGATGTACCTGAGTAGCATGAATTGTCACTATATCCTATGCGCATATTAATATTCTTATTTCCATTTCTATTATTTTTATTAGTCGACTTCTTCTCAAATATAAATTTAATTTTTCTTGCATGCTTTATATCATTAATTGATGTACATTCCCACATCTTGAGGCGGCCAGTCCCAATAGGAGGTGTATCACCATTATCCTCATTTACAGCTTTGTTGTTTTTTGTATCACTTTTACTCGTTGTCATTGCTCTAGTCATCACCAGCGTTTTCTTCATTGATTCGTCAAAGATAGGAGGTATCATACTTTTTAGAATATCAGAGTCTATTCTTACCCTCGACAGTGCGTCTGCATTCGTATTGTTGCTGCCCTTTTTATATACTATATCAAAATCATAGTCGGATAGTTCTATGCGTATCCTTGTCAATTTTGAGCTCGGATTTTTATGTGAAAATAACGAAACGAGTGGTCGATGGTCAGTCACCACTATAAATTTTCTGCCAAATAGGTATGGCCTGAAAAATTATATACCCCAATGTATTCCGAGTAACTCTCTATTACTGGTTTATTTCGTTCGTGTTTGTTAAGTGAGCGACTGGCATATGATATTGGTCTGTCCTCACCAATTTCTCCCTGTGACAATATTGCTCCCAATGCAAAATCAGATGCGTCTGCTGTAAAATTGGTGAACTTATTAATTTCCGTTTCAAATTTTCGAATGCATTTTGACGTTGCTCTGTCCATTCAAATTTCATTCCTTTCTTCAATAGTTGATTTAGACAGCTTGCCATGTCTGCGAAGTTTTTGATAAATCGCCTGTAATAGTTACAAAATGCTACGAATCTCCTTAACTCGTCAGCATTTGTCGGAATTGGGTACTTCGTTATTGCTTCAAATTTTTTTGGATCAGGTTTTATTCCATTTGGTGTAATTAGGTGTCCTAGGTATACCACTTCATGTTTCAAAAAACAACATTAACTTGCGTTTAACTTCAGGTTATATTTTTGTAATCTGTCCAAAACCTTTATCAGATTTGCATTATGATGTTTCAGGCTGCATCCGAAAACTATTATGTCATCAACATATAGAAAAGCTTCAGACTCTAAACCTGATAATGCTATCGTCAACATTCGTTGAAAACTATTTGAAGATATCTTTAAACCAAAAGGCAATCTTGTATATTGGTAATGACCGTCGGGTGTTGAAAATGCCGTGTATGGACGTGATTGATGATCTAATTCAATCTGGTGGAATGAACTTGTCATATCCAGCGTAGAAAAATATTTAGCTCTACCTAATTTGTCCAAAACATCGTCCAATCGTGTCAATGGAAATTTATCATTAACAATCTTGTCATTCAGTTTTCTAAAATCAACGACCAGTCTCCATCTTTTTAAATCCGTTTGTCTTCTCTTAGGAACTAGTAACAATGGTGCGTTATATGGACTTATTGATGGTTCGATTATATTATCCTTTAAAAGTTTTTGTACCTGTTCATTTATCTCGCTTGTCTGTGCCTGTGGTAATCGGTAGTTCTTTATGTATACCGGTGTTTCATCGTGCAAATCTATATGCTGTTCATAGAAATTATTGGTTGTTAATTCCTCATCCTCTACATGAAAAACTGATTGGTATTTTTCTAAAATTTTCATTAATTCCTCATCATTATTATCCGGCTTCAAATGGACTAGTAATTTTTTGAATCGCTCATATGTGTATTCATTATTATTTTCATTTATAGAGCATATGACATAGTCTTTCAATGCTATGGTTTCTATTTTTAAATTATTTACTATTATGACTTTATCCGTTACGTTCAACAGTTTTATATGCTGGTTTCCATCTCTAGGGATAATTGCATACGCCAGGTATACGCCTCTCCTTATCTCTCTATTTAGGATTACGCTGTCCTCTGTTAATTTTATCTCGAATGGTATTATGATTTCACTTCGTGGCGGTATTCTAACGTGATTAATGCTGAAAGCATCATTTGTATCGGTATCACGATATTATAATCCGTTGTATCAAACGTTAGAATGTATTTGTCATAGTCAATGTTGCATCGATATCTGGACAAAAAATCTCGTCCCAGTATCCCATCGGTTTTTATCGGAAAATCACCTGCAACTAAATGTACTTTATGTTTGATAGTTGTGTTATTAAATTTTATTTTCGCATCTACTGAACTCAATGATTTTATTTGTTCCTTCGAAATTCCCGTTAGGCAACAATAATCATCTGGATCCTCTTGGTAACTGTATAAAAAATTTTCTTTGCACAGTGAGACATCCGCTCCTGTGTCTATCATAAATGTTAATGGGTAATCTGTTTCTAGTATGTGTAATTTAACGTAAATTTTTAAGATCTGGAGATATGCTAAATATTTTGTTTTCATCTATTGGTTGATCACCGGAAGTTCTTCTTGGGTGAACTCCGGTTGTCGGGAGTTTCCCTGGTTCTGTTTATGGTTTACATTATAGTTTCCTCTGTTGTTAAAATTTCCTCTATTTCTGTAGTTATTTCTTCTAAAATTATTATTATTTCTATTAAAGCCATTGGGTAATTCCATGTCAAATCAACCAATGGGTGTACACTACCTTCTCCAAATTGTATGATTTTTCGTAGGAAGACAGATTATTACAGAACTAAAATAAGTGCAAAGTTTGAGGGCACTGGCACTTCTGTATCCGGAAATATGTGGTCTAGAAAATCGTAAAAAAAGGTCAAAATTTACAAAGTTGTACTTACTTAATTATCATTTTCTTGAAAAGTATTATAGTTACGCAACTCATCAAGGTTGCATTTGAAAGGTTAATTAATTACCTTTAATTTGATATACAACATGATTTTTTTTTGTGGAAAGGTCCAAGGTCACATCTCTTGACCTATAATTCGGGAGGCTATAGCTGTAAAAACGACAATTTTAAAAATCTGAAAAAAATATATGTTTAAGATTGGTTCCTTCCCTAAAGTTCCAAAAAATTTCAGACGGGGGGTATGCACTGATCCAGAAATATTTATCATAGAGTAAAGGTAGATATTTAACAAGTGAATTATTATTATTATGAATGCTGTTGTTGTTGGCGTTGTTGGCGTTGTTGACATTATTATGATGAATGCTGTTGTTGTTGTTGTGGCGTTGTTGACATTATTATGATGAATGCTGTTGTTGTTGTTGTTGTTGTTGACATTATTATGATGAATGCTGTTGTTGTTGTTGTTGTTGTTGGCGTTGTTGACATTATTATGATGAATGCTGTTGTTGTTGTTGACATTATTATGATGAATGCTGTTGTTGTTGTTGTTGACATTATTATGATGAATGCTGTTGTTGTTGTTTATTATAAATGTTTTCAATTACAAATTTGCTACCAGCGGAATAAATTTTAGCTTGTAATTGTGTTTTTGAAATTGGTATGAAGCTGTGCTGCTTTTGAGTTCCCGGAAACCGAAAGTTTAGGATACGGAAGGGCTTTTTGTAAATCAAATGAAAATGCGTAGAAATGATTGGGACCTTCCATAGCTGTTTTCTGGTCATCTTTTAGTGTATTTCTGGCTAACTCAGCCTTTTGTAAATGAAGGTCACGAGTCTCCTGAAAATTTGGTCTTTCTTCTTCTGTAGCAGCTGATTGTATTTGTACGTTTAAGTGTCTTTACGAGGAGGACGAAAATGCAAATTAAATTCTGTGTTGAAAATGTTTCTATACATCGCTAGTTTAACACAAGTTTCAGTATTTTCTTCACATTTTCCTTTGTAGAGGGCATACATTTGTGTTACATCTAGATTTGGGTTTAAATATTTTCGACCGGCAGTGTGATGAGCTCTAGTATAGTGGCTTTCATCTGAAGGAAAACTCTCAATATGTTCCTTCACAGATCTAACTTTTTCCACACATGGCTTGCGACTACTTCCAGGCATTTTTCCACGAAGATCTACTCCAGGTGTTTCCGAATGAAGAACTCGAGTTAGTCGCCCATTTGATATTTTGAAAGTATAAAAAAAAATTTTTTTACATACTTGCACTTTAACCGAATCAGTATTGGTTAAGAAAAATGCATTTAAAAAATCCATTTAAAAAAGTTGCTCATGTCCGGAATGCAAGAGGACTTCGAAAAGTTCAGCAATGGATGACTGGAATTAGTAATAACATTTCAATATCAAATAAAATATGTGATATATGCAGAAGAGAACTTTATAAATTAAAAGGAAGTGTAAACAATAATATTCAATCTATGAACGAGCCAGAAAACGAGACTTCATACTCGGAAAGTGAAGCATCAGTTTCGGGAGATGTTCGAATTTCTAAGTTAAACGAAAGTTTAACATATTTACAAGAATCTCAAATATGTTCGAGAAAAATTCCATTAAAAGGGTATACAACTAGAAAGTTAGAAAAAATAACAACATCAATTAAAACCAACATTTTCCCAAATTCAACACCTTCAACCTCTCACGTATGCCCAGAATCGGAAATAATCGAACAACTAAAAGAAAAGTTTAAATCAATAACTAAAAACAGTGATAAAATTCAACTTTTAACTATTTTACCTAAAAGCTGGACATTGAAAAGAATGGAGGAGGAATTTCAAATAACAAATTTCATGGCACGAAAGGTAAAAAACTTGGTTGAGACAGAAGGCGTATTGAGTACACCGAATCCAAAACTTGGAAAACGATTGCCATTAGAAATTGTTGATGTGGTGAAAATCTTTTATGAAACTGATGATGTCAGCAGATGTCTATCAGGATGTAAAGACTACGTGTCAATAACAGAAAATGGTGTAAAAGTAAAAAAAAATAAAAGACTTTTACTCGGAAATCTTCGAGAAGTTTATGCTTTATTTAAAGAAAAACATGAAGGGATAACTATTGAAATTTCTAAATTTTGTGAACTTCGGCCAAAAAATGTGGTTCTAGCAGATGCGTCAGGAAGCCATAATGTATGTGTTTGTAAAATACATCAAAATACAAAACTAATGCTCCACGCAATAAACCTGAAAAAATTGACAGAAAATGTGCAGGATTTTGTGCTGGAAACTTATAAAGATTGTTTAAAAAGACTTATATGCAATCCCCCATCACCAAATTGCTACCTTGGCAGATGTAGCATGTGTCCAGATATACAAAATTTTAAAGAGAAACTTGGTGAATTATTATTAGAAAATGAAATTGATGAAATCATATATAAACAGTGGATAAGTGTAGATAGAGACTCCTTGGAAACTATTATTAAAGAAACTGATTCTTTTCTGGATTCTTTATGCGAAAAACTGCAAACTCTTCTACCCCATTCATTCGTATCTAAAGAGCAGGGTGCATTTATGGCTCACAAAAAGTCTGCGTTGGAAGAAAATGAGTATTTAGTAATTTGCGACTTCTCCGAAAATGCAACTTTTGTGGTTCAGGATTCTGTGCAAGGCTTTTTATGGAATAATAGCCAGGCTACACTATACCCAATAGCAATTTATTACAAATCAAATGGAAAATTAGAAACTACAAATTTTATAATAATATCAGACTGTCTAATACATAATACCATAGCAGTTCATTTATTTCATCGCCACCTAAATGAGTTTTTAAAAAACAAGTTTTTGAAAATACCAAAGAAAATTTTTTATTTTTCGGACGGTTCTTCCGCTCAATTTAAAAATAAAAAAAACTTTGCCAATTTATGCCATCATAGCGAAGATTTTAATTGTTCCGCTGAGTGGCATTTCTTTGCTACCAGTCACGGCAAAGGACCTAGTGATGGTCTTGGGGGAACGGTAAAGCGTGAAGCACGAAGAGCCAGCTTGCAACGTCCATTCGAAGATCAGATAACTACTCCTCTCCACTTGTATAATTGGTGTCAGCAAACTCTTCAGAACTGCAATTTTGCATATTTAACGGAAAAAGATTATGAAGAAGAAGAGAAATTGCTAACTGATAGATTTATAGGATTACGTACAATTCCGGGAACTCAAAAGCAGCACAGCTTCATACCAATTTCAAAAACACAATTACAAGCTAAAATTTATTCCGCTGATAGCAAATTTGTAATTGAAAACATTTATAATAAAACTAAACAACAACAACAGCATTCATCATAATAATGTCAATAACAACAACAACAACAACAGCATTCATCATAATAATGTCAACAACAACAACAGCAACAACAACAGCATTCATCATAATGTCAACAACGCCAACAACAACAACAACAACAGCATTCATCATAATAATGTCAACAACAACAACAACAGCATTCATCATAATAATGTCAACAACGCCAACAACAACAACAACAACAGCATTCGTCATAATAATGTCAACAACGCCAACAACGCCAACAACAACAGCATTCATAATAATAATAATTCACTTGTTAAATATCTACCTTTACTCTATGATAAATATTTCTGGATCCAAGCATACCCCCAGTCTGAAATTTTTTGGAACTTTAGGGAAGGAACCAATCTTAAACATATATTTTTTTCAGATTTTTAAAATTGTCGTTTTTACAGCTATAGCCTTCCGAATTATAGGTCAACAGATGTGACCTTTGACCTTTCCAAAAAAAAAATAATGTTGTATATCAAATTAAAGGTAATTAATTAACCTTTCAAATGCGACCTTGATAAGTTGCGTCACTATAATATTAATCAAGAAAATGATAATTAAGTAAGTACAACTTTGTACATTTTTATAGTTTTTCCCGATATTCAAGACCTCATATTTCCGGATCCAGATGCGTCAGTGAACTTAAATTTAGGATTTTTCTTATTTCTCGGATACACTTTAATCCTGCCAAAATTCAGCCAATTTGGAAACAGTGATGTAAAAAACAGCCAAATTTTAAGTTGAGTTCAGATGGTTTAACCCCATTACTATTGTTTCTGTTGTTGTAATATGTGTTTCTGTTGTTGCTACCATTTCTAAATTCGTTACTGCCATTATTACTATTGCTGTTGTTGTTGTATCTGATATTGTTATAATTGTTATTATTACCATTGAATCTATTATTATTGTAATTGTTGTTAGTGTTGTTAGATCTGTTGATATTATATCTGTTGTTATTGAAGTTTTGACGCGAATTTCCGTTGTTATTGCGACCACGGTTTCCATTTGCTCTACTGTTTACGCTCTGATATAGTACTTGCCTTTCCCGTACTCTAGCTGATGAATCTTCTGCAATTCTTATTGCTTCTGAAAAAGTGTTTACTCTACTTGCTTCGATAGTTGATATGATTTGTGGATCCCTTAAGCCACTTTTAAAAACGTTAAATGCCAAAGCATTATTTGTTCTGCATATTGCAGATCTGTCTGCTTCGCCAATCTCCCCAATTTGCACTTCATTTAACTCGCTTATCAGATACTCTATCTTATCTGCAAAACCTCTGATATTGTCACCTATCTGAATCGTATTTGTTAGTTTCTGTAGTATATTGTTCGATGATTTAGTGGGTTTGTAGGCTTTTTTCAATGCCAACACCAACTCACTAACACTTGTCGGAACTGTTTCTTGTTTTATTCTATTCTGTACCTTTAAATCCAGACGTGACTTGAATACAAAATTAAAGAAAAACCTTTGCTTTTCAGGTACTACTGTCTCATGCAGTATTTCGAGATTCGTTACAAAGTTATGTAACTCCCCTTTCTTGCCTGTAAATACTGGTATCAGCTTTGAAATTGCCGATATTTCGTTCATGTCCATCATGTTGTTCGTCATTTCCTGTTGTGTTAGTTTCCCTGTATTCTTTTTATTTGTGTGAGCTTCTAAAATTTCTAACGCTCCTTTCCTTAGTGCTTTGTATGTGTCAGTAATATTTTGTCTATTTTCCTGTGTCAATTCAGGATCTATTAAATATTTTTCTAATTGTCTCTGTAGTTCTGCTATCTCTTTTCTTTTTAATTCTACTGTTTCTAAAGAATAAGGTCTACCTAGTGATTTCCTAGCATTCACTGTTATAGCTTTTGGTTTTTCCAATAGGGCTTCCATATAGAAAAAATATTATTCGATTGGTTTCCTTTTTTTTTATTTTTATTTTATTTATTCAATTTTTGTTTGTATATAAGTTTTTAGTGAAAATTTCTATTATATTTTCATGTTATCCTTTTTTTTTTCTTAATATCTAATAATTTTGTGATATTTTTATTTGTATATAAGTTTCTAGTGACAATTTCTATTATATTTTCATCTTATCATTTTTTTTTTTTTTGTTTTCCTTACAATAATATCTATTTATTTGGTGACATTTTTGTGTGATTCTAAAACTCTTTTGTTTTTCTTTTTGTTCTTCAAAAACATGTTCAATTCTTTTCTTGTATTCTTTATTTTTTTCTTCTAGTTGCTTCTTTCTACTTATTTCTTCTTCGTAACTTAATTCACTTTTTAAGATGTTCAATTTTCTCCTCATGCGGCTTGCAAAATCGCCCCTATTTTTCTTTACTATCGAAAGATCTACCTTCGGTATGTCTACAAGTCTGTCTGTTTTATTCCTATTCAAGGTTTTTATTGGCCTCGGGCCAATTTTTAAAATTTCTGGTCTCTCTAACCTTTCTCCTGCCTTTAACTTCTTTCTCCAGTTTTCCTCAGTGATTTTTATTTCCTTTAATACATCTTCCAGTTGTTTCTCCATTTAATTATATTTATTTTAAATAAATCTTATAATTTTAAATTTCCCTTTCAGTGTTAATTGTTTCCTAAATTATTCCTGATCTGTAGTCTTCTGATTTGTTCCTTCACGTACCGTCTAAGGTATTTGACCAATAATATTAAAGTTGTTGCTATGTATATCAATATTACCACCTCTATGCTAATACTGACCGCTGTGGGTGCGTTTACTGAAGTTGCAACAGCTTGCTGTACCTTATTGCGGACCATTTACCGTGGACTATTTGTTGCCTGTGCAACATATGGCTCCTCGGCGTGGTCCAGCGTGGTCACGACTGCCAGAGGAAAGCTGAAAATCATGTCGTGTCAACGGGTAGTCTTGCTCGCTTGTGTGCCATGTTGTCGTACGGTCTCCACGGAGGCCTTACAGGTGTTGGTAGGTGTAGCCCCTCTTGACTTGGAGGTGATACGTAAAAGTATTGCCTACAGGATCAAGAAAGGACAGCCATTGTTGCAGGACGATTGGGTGACTAACGATGACGTTAGTAGTAGGAGCTGGACGGCACTCTTAAATGAGTGTGTTGTCTCCAGATGGCAAGATAGATGAGACAGAAGTGACAATGGACGGGTTACATACTCCTTCATTCGCGATGTGACGTTCGTGGCGAAACGTCCAGACTTTGGCTTTGCATACGGGCCATGGGTCGTTTAATGCATTTTTGTATAAAAGAGCTTTGGCTAATACGCCTGAGTGTGACTGTGGACCTTTTACCGAGGAATGGTTTCATATTTTGTGCATATGCACGTTCTACTCGGACATACGGGACCTAGATTCTCTAGGTGTCGTATTGACGGACGATGGTTGTGATGTCAGTAGTGTGCTTGTGAATGATGAGAGAGTGCGTTGTATGAATGAGTTTGCGTGTGAAGTCTTCAAAAGAAGACGTTTAAGAAGGGTTTGATCGCACACGTATGTTTACATCCACAGGATGTACGCATGCGTGTGTACCCAAGACCTTCTAGAAGGCCTTAGTTGTGTACCTATACACTCACCCACAGGGTGGGTGTATGGGTGTGGGACTAAGGCCTTCGAATGGCCACCAGTCCATAGCTGTTTGGAGCCATACTGGTAGCAGCTTTGCTACGAAGTCTGACCGGAGGCTATATATTTATATATATATCTGGTACCACGGGAAGTCAGAGCCCCTGGAATGTTTGATTCCAGCTGACTTGCGGGTACGGCCCCTTGGGGAGTATCGTGGTGGCTGTGGTTTATACCCAAATCGCGGGGAGAGCATAGCTCGATGTGGAGTTGCATTCAACCGGGTGCTGTGACCCTAGAACAGCAGAGGTGTGTAAGGTAGGCCTCGACTCCCCACCAAGGAGTGGGATTTGTTGCCCAAATGCACAAATCTTGAATTGGTACCGGAGTGTAGTTCACTACACAATGGGGCGGTGGTCGCCGCATATTCCGATCCAGTGTTCAGAGCACCGTGAGGTTATGTCAACGAGACGGGTACTCACGTTAAACACAAGAGACTTCTGTCTATCAAGACCATTCGTTGTTTGACTGTTGAAGTGTACGGTTGTGTTTTTCTAAAGCGTCGCGTTAATTAGTTGAATTTTTGAATTTTTCTAAGTGAATAGAAGTGATAGTGTGTGTGTGTGGTATTGTTTTTGTAAAGTTGAGACTCCGCTGATCGGGTGCTCCGCTGAACAAAAATAATCTCCGGCAAATTGTGAGGTTAGTCACTTTTTGTGGTAAGGTAGTGGTGAGTGGCAGTGGTAAGTGTGAACGCGGTTGCCATTAGTGGCATGCCATTTCGGGTCGGTAACAAAGTTCATTTCCGGTCGGTAAGGCAGTGCAAAAATTCGGATTTTGTTGGTAAAACGGTTCATTTCCGGTTCCGGTTTGTGTCTGTGCTAGTCGGTCGGTAGGTAGTGCAGTACAGGTGTCTTGGCTAACTTCCGCTGAAGTTAGTGCAGTACGTAGTTGAGTGGGTGCGTATAAGTACTAATTTTTAAAAACTATTAAGTATACGCAACCAGCACAACTGTTTGGTTCACTAGAAGTCTTAGTGTCCGTCCTTCCATCAGTTATAAGTTGTCCGTCCTTCCTTCGGTTGTCCGTCCTTCCGTCGGTTGTCTGTCCTTCCGTGGCAGCGTCCGTCTGTCCGCGGTTGTGTCAGTCGGTTGTCCGTCTCTCCGTGGCAGTGTCCGTCTGTCCGCGGCAGTGTCCGTCTGTCCGTGGCAGTGTCCGTCTGTCCGCGGCGTGTCCGTCTGTCCGTAATTAAAAATTTTTAGTCGCGGTTCGTAGTGTGATTGTGGTTTCTGATTCGTAAATTGATACCGTCGTATCGGTTGCGGTTAGGGCCGTTAGCTTTTTAGTGCGTTTGGCGATTCTGTGGGTCGGTAAACAGTTTGTCGGGGTACTGTTCGGTACGGGTAACTGTTATCGGTCGATACACAGTTCGATTTTTGCTTACGTATTTGGCAGTACGTACTGCCCGGGTCGGTCTTTACTGCTTCGGGTCGGTTTAAGCAGTCGGTCGGGTAAGATGGTTAAGCCCAAAAGGGGCGCGGGTCCAAGGTGTGCTAGGTTGAAACCAGCTGACGGCACAGGGGACGAACGCGGGACGGATACTGATGTCAGTGGGCCGGACAAAGTCGATATGACGGAGGAGGTGCCACCCACCGGTGGTAGTAGACTTCGCCGTTCCGACTCGGACATGGACAACGGAGAGTCGACAGTAAACGAGGACGGAAAGCGGTTCAAACCCGGCTCTCCCAAATCGGGAGGATGGTCCAGGACAGGTTAGGAGGAAGACTGCCATAAGGACTGACGTTGGCAGCATGGGTAGTTTGGTTGGCAGCGTTACTAGCTTGCACGGTGGCTTAGGGAGAAGTTCAACTCCGGTACCAGCAGTCTCCTCAGTTTCCTCTTCTGGGCCCTGTGGTGCTCATTCTGCAATTAAGCAGTTGAAGGCGATGACGTCGGAGTTGAACGACATAGTTTTGGACGGTCGTGTTGAGGTCGAAACGGCGAGGCGGATCATAAATCAAGTGGGTCGGCTAGAAGAACTGTTGATGACGTTGGTAAGGGACAATGAACGTCTGAGGGGTCGTTTGGACGCCCTAGATGCTGGGGGCGCTACGCCAAGTGTCCGAGTATCCCGGCTGGATAAATCCTCGCCTGTTCAGCCCGTGTGCCAGAAAGCGCCAGTAGTTGCCCCTGCACCGAAACCAGTCGAGACCTGGTCGGTGGTTGTGCGAAGCAAGACGGCGGCTAAGTCTGAAGAAATTGTTAAGAAGGTTGTGAACGAAGTAGGTCCCACGCTCGGGGTCAGGGTTCACGCGGTTCGTAGCGGTGGGGCGGTCATTCGCAGCCCCTCAGTCGCGGAGCGAGAGAGGATCGTCCGGAATCCTAAATTTTCGGAACATGGACTGGAAGTGACGGTCAACGATAGGGAGGGTACTAGGGTGGTCGTCCAGAGGGTTCACTCCGAGATCACCCCTGATGAATTCATGGGTGCTCTCTACGAGCTGAACTTAAAGGAACGAATGACCTTAGAGGCCTTTAAGAAGGGGGTACGGCTCGTGAGTCGACCGTAGAGCGTGCGCGCTGGCGGAGCTGTCGACGTTACTCTGGAGGGTGATGGCAATGCCATGGAATCCCTTCTGAGTGCCGGAGGCTGCTACGTTAAGTGGTTTAGGTTCTGCGTGAGACGCCATGAGCTTATCCCTAGCTGCTACCGTTGTCTTGGGTTAGACCATATGGTTAGGGATTGTCGAAGCAAAGGTGAAGTCTGTCGTCGGTGCGGACAGACCGGTCACGTCGTACATCGTTGCGAATATCTGCCGCACTGTAGGAACTGTGCGTTCAAGGGCTTGCCGTCGAATCATCTTATGATGACCGGCGACTGTCCCACGTACAGCGTGTTAGTCGCGAGGGCTAGGGCAAGGCATTAGGATGTCTCTGACAATTATACAATATAATTGCCAGGGCTACTATGCCAGTATGTGTGAATTGGGCGAAAGGATGGTTGCCATGAAGAGCGGGTTTGCCCTGGTTCAGGAACCTTACTCAACCGATGGTTGTGTAAGGGGTCTACCCTCATTTATGAGGGTATTTCCTTGTTCTAGGGTCAAGGCCGCTGTAATTGTCAACGATCCCGACGCAGAGTGTATTGTGTTATCTGCCGACGAACTGGGGGTATGTGTCTTGGTCGAAGGAAGATTCGGAAAAATCTTCCTGGCAAGCATATACTGTCAGTTCAGCAGCCCATTAGAGCCGTATATCTCGTATATGGATACGGTGCTACCACTAGCGAGTAGCAACCCGATTATCCTAGGTATGGAGGCGAACGCATCCTCTCCCATGTGGTTCAGTAAGTTATCTCGGCATTTGTCTGGATATCAGAACCACCATCGGGGTGAGATGTTAAGTGACTGGATGGTTAATCGGGGTGTTAGTGCGTTAAATCAGCCCTCTGATTTATATACGTTTTCCGGTCCTAATGGTGTGAGTGATATTGACGTTACAGCCGTAAATGACGTCGTACTGCGGCGTTTTCGCTGCGACTGGGACGTTAAGGACGATTGGGGGGGTGAGTGATCATAATCCAATACGGAGGTCTCGGATGTGATGCGGTAGAGGTCTCGGATGTGATGCGGTGGCGTAGACTCCCAATTAATTGGGATTTCTACGGCTCGTGCATTAGGGAGGCAGCCTCTGAGGTCTCCATTGGGGATTTCAGGGGTCTGACTATAGAATTGTATTTTCTATTATTTCTTTTGAATGAATTAAAAGTTTATGAACAGTCGGTGTCATTGGAAGCCAAGAATATTTTGTTTGTATGAGTTTTGCAGTATTAAAGCAAAAAGTATTGAATTTTTCTAAATCCAAGGGGAACTGGCAACATATACAAATCAAAATAATTTTTAATGAATATATTAACTCTGCATCATACCAGTTATATGGGAAAAGAGGGCATGATCTGCAAAAGCCCGACGAACAGTGTTTCCATCATTGGTGCTGCCAAATCCTCCGGTTTTTTTTTGTCTACGTGAAGAGACATTTTTTCCCAAAACAAGTTCTGAATTTTTCCCTTCTTTTTGAACGTTCGCTTTTCTCTCCAAAAATTTTTTTTGGGCGTCCAACTGCGGATGTACTCGGCTCAACGAAAAACTTTTTAACTTCAATTTTGAACTGAGAATTTAACCATTCTGAATTTTTCGACTCAAACACAACACGTTTTCTATGTGAATTTTGCCATTTCTGAAACAAATAACGACAAAAATTTGTGATCTTTCGTTTAAGAACAATCATTTGTTCACTCAACGTTTCGCCATCACCTATTTTCCTAAGCATATACTTCAAAACAGCAGTTTCTTTCTCTCCTTTGTTTCTTTCTTCGAACCAAACCTCAGCAAGTTCGCTATAAGCGAAGTAGAGGTTGCCGACAAAAAATGGCATATATCAAAAAACGCACAAAATCGCAGCATGAAATTGATGAAATAAACTCAAAATTAAATACTTAACAAACCTTTATTAATTCTAGAATTAAAAATTATTAAGCTTTCTTTAAAAGCTTATCCAAAGTTGGATAAGAATTATTATTTTTTGAAAATTGAGGTTAGGCCGAAAGAATGAATTTTTTTCACCAATAAATTATTTTATTTCTAAAATGATTATTTATTTATTTACCACTTACCATTAATATTTTTTCCATGTCTAACTTTATTTTTCAAGCGTTTTTTTATTAGGAAATATTGCCTTGTATTGTCACCAAAAAATCACATGAACCACGTTCCACTTAAATTGACATTTGTAAACAATGACTTTGAGAGTCAGCTGATTAGCAGTTTTTGGTTCTTTACAAAAACAAAATTTACTTCTAAATGCTTTGAAGTATTCTTCATTAAACTGCAACAACAAAAGCTTGGTTTTCAAAAGTGCGAAATTTGAATTTTGGCCAAGAAAATATATCAAATTACCCACAGTGGTATGGATGGAATGACCGGAGAGATGTGTAAAAGCATCTGGAAGGCCATACCTGAGTACTTGTTGGCAATCTATGAAAAGTGTGTATCAGAGGGGTATTTTCCACATCCGTGGAAGATAGCCCGTGTCATTGTTTTGCTTAAGTCACCCGATAGGATCAGGAGCAATCCTCGCTCCTATAGGGGCATCAGTCTGCTTCCGGTGCTTGGAAAAGTATTGGAAAGGATTATGGTGAAAAGGCTTCAGGAGAGGATCGACCAGGGCACATGCGAGTGGCAATTTGGCTTTAAAAGTGGTAGGAGTGTAGATGACGCCTGGCATCACGTTAAAACGTGTGTCGGTAGGACAGAGGCAGGATATGTCCTTGGAATCTTTATTGATTTCAAGGGTGCGTTCGACTTCCTGTTATGGGAAGGCGTTCTAGCGAGGCTACGCGAGGTCAGCTGCCAAGAGTTGGAGTTATGGAAAAGCTACTTCTCTGGCAGGCGGGCTTGCATCGCTGGTGTGAACGAGTCCGTGTGCATTGAGGTGGTCAGAGGTTGTCCGCAGGGATCCATCTGCGGTCCATTTATTTCGAATCTAATGATGGATCCTCTTTTGCGGAGGCTGATGGTTGCATACAATGTGTGCGCATATGCGGATGACTTGCTCGTCCTTATCGAAGGCCAGTCTCGTGCTGAGCTGGAGAGAAGGGGGGAGGAAGCCATGCAGATTGTCTGCGATTGGAGTAGACAAGTAGGAGTAGATGTAGCAATGGACAAAACTGTGATGATGTTGCTCAAGGGCAGGTTATCGCTAAATCGACCTCCAACTGTTAGGGCCAATGTTGTTAGCCTTAAATATGCGACTGAGGTCAAGTACTTGGGGATAACAATGCGTGAGCGTATGAACTTCCTGGTTCATCTCGAGCGTGTCAAGGCGAAATTGACTGGTGTGGTGGGATGTGTCCGGTGCATTCTTAGGAATGACTGGGGCCTCAGCAGGCGTTCTATGCGGACCATTTACCGTGGACTATTTGTTGCCTGTGCAACATATGGCTCCTCGGCGTGGTCCAGCGTGGTCACGACTGCCAGAGGAAAGCTGAAAATCATGTCGTGTCAACGGGTAGTCTTGCTCGCTTGTGTGCCATGTTGTCGTACGGTCTCCACGGAGGCCTTACAGGTGTTGGTAGGTGTAGCCCCTCTTGACTTGGAGGTGATACGTAAAAGTATTGCCTACAGGATCAAGAAAGGACAGCCATTGTTGCAGGACGATTGGGTGACTAACGATGACGTTAGTAGTAGGAGCTGGACGGAGTGCAAGGCACTCTTAAATGAGTGTGTTGTCTCCAGATGGCAAGATAGATGAGACAGAAGTGACAATGGACGGGTTACATACTCCTTCATTCGCGATGTGACGTTCGTGGCGAAACGTCCAGACTTTGGCTTTAGCCTGAGTATGGGCTTTTTGCATACGGGCCATGGGTCGTTTAATGCATTTTTGTATAAAAGAGCTTTGGCTAATACGCCTGAGTGTGACTGTGGACCTTTTACCGAGGACTGGTTTCATATTTTGTGCATATGCACGTTCTACTCGGACATACGGGACCTAGATTCTCTAGGTGTCGTATTGACGGACGATGGTTGTGATGTCAGTAGTGTGCTTGTGAATGATGAGAGAGTGCGTTGTATGAATGAGTTTGCGTGTGAAGTCTTCAAAAGAAGACGTTTAAGAAGGGTTTGATCGCACACGTATGTTTACATCCACAGGATGTACGCATGCGTGTGTACCCAAGACCTTCTAGAAGGCCTTAGTTGTGTACCTATACACTCACCCACAGGGTGGGTGTATGGGTGTGGGACTAAGGCCTTCGAATGACCACCAGTCCATAGCTGTTTGGAGCCATACTGGTAGTAGCTTTGCTACGAAGTCTGACCGGAGGCTATATATTTATATTGTGGTGTATGCATGACGTCACACACAAACTGAATGAACAATGAAAGTATGTGTCATGCATAACGATACAGCCAATGTTGTGTTAAGTTGTAGACGTAGAGGCGCGTATAACAAGTGATCACAAAAAGAACAAGTGTGACTAAATATGTATGAATATCCCGGGTCAGCAACAAATTAATAAGCAATCATATTTGTTTTGATTTAATGTAAACAATTAGAGTAAAGGTTTAGAATTACCGTAATAAAACCAAACCAATCCATTGCAATGGAAATATTTTTGAAGTGTTGAGTAACATTCGAAAATCAAGAAAGTTACTCAATGCCCTATAAATTTTAAAGAAGAAATGCTTTCTAAAATTGCTGGGATATTGATACAAATGCACATAGTTAAGATAGGTCTAAATAGAAAACTTAAACTGTAAATAAATCAAAAAAAGATTGAGTGACTTTACAAATGTCACTCAATACTAGACTAGTATCAAGATTTTCATAGTAGCTTTATAAGTAGAAGAAATTGTAAATAAAGCAACGCTGTCTTTGGACAATGAAAACAAAACAACTTCGCTTATAATTACTTTTAAATAGCGAATAGGAACGCTCCTTTAAGTTGAGCGTTTAGGTCTTGAAGTAAATCAAGAACAGGTCCACCGCTCCAAGTTAATGAGCGAAGGTTTCAGTAGATCCTTTACGGACCTGAAACATTACATGGCGATCCTAGCCAAATATCCTTATATTTATAAGAAGAGCTCCTAGTTTGAGCTGGAAAGGCACCTAATCCACGCCGGGGATTAGAAGGATTACCAACAAACAGAAGAAGATGCACGCAACACCAGGCGGAACGAGTATATAAAGAAATTTTTTTTTTAAAAAACAATAAAAATGGTGTGCTCTTAAGTGAGAACCTATTAGGGTGCGGAGGCGATTTCGCCCGTGCACAAGGTTTAGGCAGTAAAATAAATAAAATAAATAAAAGAAAATATAATAATAAATTATGAATGAGAGTCGGGTTAGTCCGAGACCACTTTCAATAGAAGACTACTTGAAAAGAAGCAGACCTAAACCAGCGGAGAAGCCTTTAAACATCACAAAGGTAAAACCACCGAAGCGTCGCGGTGAGTTTTTTAGTAAACAAGAGGAGAGAATTGGCAGACATCAAAATAATAGTCAATTCATCACCACCTCCACCGTGGGATTTAACAGCCAAGTACTGGGTCAGGATAGACGAGATCGAGAAGATGATAGATACCCATATGAAGATAAAGAAAATAGAATTAAAAGAAAATTAGAATGTTATAGATATTATTTTTTTTTATATATATAAATTTCATAAAATTTTATATTATTTTTTATATAAATTCAAACAGTGTGTTATTTTCAAATAACAATTAAAAACTTTTAGTAATAAAAAAAAGAAAAAAAAAATTTTTTTTTTTTAATATGAAGATTTTTAAAATAACTATTATTGTTGTAATATTATTAATGATTCTGTCTATAATAGGGATTTTAGTAAAGATATATATAACCAACACAGTGGTGTATAAAGTAAATAAGTTAGCATATCTAGGACAAGAGCAAATGGAAAATTTAGTATCCATCAAGGACACGCTCTTATCGTTATTTGAATAGATTATTAAAATATATGAAAATAAATTTAAAAGAGATTTATGATAAGTATATAGGTTGGGTAATATTTTTTATAATAATTTCACCTATAGTAATAGTTTTGAACAGGAAATGGTTTGACTTCATGCTAGCAATTAATAACTATAAGAAATGAGATTTTAATTATTTTAACAGACATTACATTTAGCGGAAACATTTCATAGCAACATTACATGAAATAAATGGAGGCACAGAAAATCTTTGAACAAATTATTTTGAATGCTAAAAAATCGTTAACGAGGCCGTACACATTAGAGACAATTAAAGAAAAAACAATAGAAATACAAAAATTAGAGGAAAAATTAAAGAATTGTATCAAAGATTCAGATTTGGAAGAATTAGACGGTAAAGAAATTTTGAGAAATTTTATAAAAGCTAAAGAAGAAGCTTTAAAATTATTAGAACAACATTCTAAGGGAAAAATAGTAACGAATCCAATCATGACTACTTTAGATATGAATGAATTATCTTGATTACCAAATTGGTACCAAAATTTTCGGGTAGATCTGGTGAAATGCAAGATTTTCTAACAAATTTGGAAACGGTATCGATGACAGTGGCTACTGAAAAAGCCAATTCGTTTTTTAATTTTATTTTTAAATCAAGACTGGACTTAAAAGTTCAGAGTAGAGTAAAACAAAGTTCTGTACCGACTAATATTGATGATCTAATAGAGGTATTAAAATTAACATATAAATCATCAAGATCTTCAAATGCTGTGTTGAGTGAAATAACACGTACCATCCAAAGGGATAATAATTTATTAGGTTTCGCAACGAAAATAGAAAAGCTAATTACGGAATTGAACGAATTGAATTGATACAAATTACCGAACAGGGAGAGGCAAATAGAACTGCTATAATCAATAGCAACAGCAAGATTGCCTTTAACGCATTCGTGAATGGAATAACTGATCCGCAAATAATAACTACGATTGACGCAAGTCAAGTTACAACTTTCGTAGAAGCTCTAAAAATTGCCGAAAAAGTTTCGTCAAGGAAACAAGGGCAAATATTGTATCAAAACGCTCAATATAATAGAACACGTAACACTAAGGTGACGAGACAATCGATTTGCAAAAACTGTGGAAGAAATCATGGCGATAAATGTCCCGCAGAAGGTGCGAAATGTAATATGTGTGGAAAACTAAATCATTTTGCAAACAAGTGTTTTACGAAAATTTCAAACACGAACAATAATAACAGATATCGTACGAATAACTTTAGCAGAAATAATAGAAACCGTAGCAACAATGGGAATATAAACAACCATAGTTCGAATAACAGTACAAGAAATCGTAATGTGAATACAATTCAGGGAAACGCACAAAGCCCGGAGACCGGACGAATACAGTCTCCAATAGGGTTGAATTATTAGAAAACACTAAAGTATACAGCATATCATCCAAACTCAGAAACTACGTAAGATTTAGTATTGAAAATACAGACAAGGAGTTAACATTTTTAATTGACACAGGAGCTGATGTCTCATTGTGCAAGAATAAATTTTTAACGAGTTATGAGGTAAACCAGGATGACTATTGCAACTTGACAGGAATTTCAGATGAAATTATTAAATCACTGGGTTCCACGAATATTAACTTGTAGTGTATGCATATTATAGGGCATTCACAAAGTGCATGAATGCTGAGCATAGAGCATCTTCACTTTTGTAATAAGAACTATTCAATTTAGAACCATATGTTAACCAAGAACAGCACAATTGATCGTGCACATGTTTTCACTGTAAGCAATACGATCAATGAATGTGTGTGGTATAAACAAACCCAAAATAACAATAAATAAAAGGGTTTCGGATTTCATTCTCAAGTGTGCCGGTAACACAAAGTAAATACGGAAACGTATATTTTGTGTATTTGAATTACCGTACTTGACATGATTTTGTGTTTGAGCACCCATTAATCGTTTAATGCAAGTGTTGCACATATGTTTGTCATGAAGTGAATTACCAGAGTCACTCACTATGCTGCTGTAGCACTATTAGTTTTTAAGAGAGAATTTAAGAGAAATATTTTGTAGAATTCTAGTTGGTAAATTTAGTATATAAGTAGCAGATAATTTAATTTAAGAAGTCAGTATAATTTTGGTCTTCGTCAGAACACAAATGAAACTATAAAAATAAAAATTACTAATACCAGAAAGAAGAAGTATTTTTATTTATCCCGATAAATTATAATCAACCAGCCAAACTCTAAGCGTTGCAAAAACATAGTTATCACAAACTTTAATATCGATAATAATATTATCAGACAGAAAATACAACTAGTAGTGGACAATTTCCCAATAAGGACAGATGGAATTCTAGGAAGGGATTTTCTTTCAAAATATAGATGCAGTTTAGATTATGATACATATGTGTTAAGGTTTAATTTTAATAATGAGATGATAGTAGTTCCAATACATGATAATACTTTTAGGATTAATAGGGTAAAAATACCACATCGAAGTGAAATAGTAACACCATTTAATATTAAACTGGAGGAGGACTCCGTAATATTGAATAGGGAGATTGATAAAGGTGTATTTTTGGCAAATGCAATAATACCTAAGAATGGCAATCAACACATCAAATTACTAAATGTAACGGACAATATAGTTATAATAGACAATTTAGAAGTGGAAACTAGACCACTGAGAAACTATCATATATGTTCATATAGCAGGAAAGAGAATGAGAAATATTATACACAGCAAAGATTTAGGAAATTACTGAAAAACTTTGAGTTAAATGACTTGGATGATGAGAACAGAGATGAACTTATCTCAATATTGAAGGAATATCAATCAATATTTCACATGGAGGATGAAGAATTAACTGCCAACAATTTTTATAAACAAACAATAAATTTAAATGATAATAGTCCAGTATACATTAAAAATTATAGATTACCGCAGGCACAAACAACGGAGATAAATTCTCAAGTTCAAAAACTTTTAGAGAATAATATTATTGAACCATCGATAAGCCCTTACAACGCACCACTCTTATTAGTGCCAAAGAAGGGACAGACAGATTTAAAAAAATGGAGATTGGTTGTAGACTTCAGAAGGTTAAATGACAAAATAGTGAATGACAAATTTCCTTTAACGCGTTTAGACGATATTTTGGATAAATTGGGTAGAGCTAAATATTTTTCGACATTGGACATGACAAGTTCTTTTCACCAAATCGTACTTGACCATCAATCACGTCCTTATACAGCTTTTTCTACTCCAAATGGTCATTACCAATACACAAGACTACCTTTCGGTCTGAAAATATCATCTAACAGCTTTCAGCGCATGCTGACTATAGCATTGTCGGGTTTGGAATCTGAAGCTTTCCTATATGTAGATGATATCATAGTTTTTGGTTGTAGTCTAAATCACCATAACAACAATCTGATAAAAGTTTTCGACAAACTACGGAAATACAATTTACAGCTGAACGCTAGTAAATGTTGTTTTTTAAAATCTGAAGTAGTATATCTAGGACACTTAATAACACCAAAGGGTATAAAACCAGACCCAGAAAAATTTGAAGCAATTAAAAGATATCCTGTACCAAAAAATGCTGACGATGTTAGACGATTTGTAGCATTTTGCAACTACTACAGACGTTTCATAGGAAATTTTGCCGACATAGCAAATTGTTTGAACAAAGTATTGAAAAAAGGTCAAAAATTCGAATGGACAGAACAATGTAAAACTGCGTTTGAAACACTGAAAAATAGACTAATAAGTCCGCCCATTTTACAATACCCTAATTTCGAAAAACCATTTATACTAACAACTGACGCATCTGATTTTGCGTTAGGTGCCGTGTTATCGCAAGGTGAAATTGGAGAAGATAGACCAATATCTTTTGCCAGTCGATCGCTTAACAAACACGATAGAAATAAATCAGTAATTGAGAAAGAATTACTTGGTATACACTGGGGTATACAATTTTTCAGACCTTATTTATTCGGTAGAAAGTTTATAGTGGTAACCGACCATCGTCCACTCATTGCACTATTTACACATAAAAATCCAAGTTCCAAATTGACTAGAATTCGATTGGAATTATCTGACTACGATTTTCAGATAATTTACAAAAAAAGGAAAAATAACACTAATGCAGATGCTCTATCTAGAATACAATTAGGTTCCGATAAATTGAAAACAATGATACCTCAAAAGAATGATGAAAATATAAAGAAATCGCTGGTGATAACAAGAAATATGAAAAGGAAAATGATACAAACTGAAGAAAATGAGAACAAAAATAAAAGAGAAAATGAAAAGAAATCTAAAAGAGGAAACAAGAATAAAAATGAGGTAAATGATGATACAAATCTTACCGAGCCTGATCAACTCAAAATGTGGGAGTGTACATCTATGAATGATATAAAACTTGCAGTAAAGCTGAAGTTTATAATAGAAAAGTCGACTAGAGAATTCAAAATTGAGAAAAATCTTGCTTTAAATCAAATGGCCATAAGATGTAGCGATAATCCCGTTTATATATGTAATATGTTGGAGAAACTACCTTCTGTTTTAAGCAGATTGAATTGTGTTATGTTCGCACTGGAAAAAAGTGACGAAATTTTTAAGAAAATGAAAATAGAAAAAATGAAAGAAATAATAAATAAAAGTAAAGGAAATGACGTCAGAATTCTCGTATATAGTAAACCTCAAAGAGTAATAGTAGAAAAGGAAAAAAGGAAATTAATTAAATTGTATCACGACACACCATGCGGAGGACATTTCGGAATAAGGAAAACATTAATAAAACTGAAACAGAAATACATATGGAAAAATATGAACAAGATGGTAAAGGAATATGTATCAACGTGTGATCTTTGCCAAAGGAGCAAACAAGTAAGACACACTAGAGAACCATTAAGTGTAACAGACACACCGGGAAATAGCTTTAGCACTGTAGTTATCGACACAGTTGGACCATTACGCCCTTCGGAAAATTTTCGATACATTTTAACTATGCAGTGTGAACTCACCAAGTATGTGATAGCAGTCCCTATGGAAACAAAAGAGGCTAAGAGTATAGCGAAAAGCCTAGTAGAAAACTTGATATTAAAATATGGCATTTTTAAGACTCTAAAATCTGATAGAGGTACAGAGTTTGTGAATGAACTAATGAAAGAAATATGCAATTTGTTAAGAATCGAGCAAAAATTGTCTACACCATATCACCATGAGACTTTGGGTACCATAGAAAGAAATCATAGAGTGTTGAAAGAATACTTCTTGTCATTCGTAAATAATGATAACTGGAGTGATTGGATAGCTTATTATTCTTTCGCTTACAATATAACACCACATGTAGATACCAATTATTCTCCATTTGAGTTAATTTTTGGTAAATTACCTAGATTACCGGGTGAACAAATTATGAATAATGATAGGGTATACAACTTAGACAATTATGCCAATGAATTGAAAATGAGACTGAAGATTTCATTAGAAAATGCTAGAAAATTGATTGAAATTACTAAAAAGAATAGAAGTTTAGAATCGTATAACAAAGTAAATAGGATAGATCTTAACATAGGAGATTTAGTTCTAGTAAAATTAGAAACTAGGAAAAAGAATCAAAGACCATATAATGGACCATATGAAATCATAGATATAAATAGTTTAAATGTAACAATAAGAATTAATGGAAAAAACAAAATTATACACAAAAATTTATTAAAGAAATATAACAGATAACAAAAACAAAATTATTATTAATATACATTATAGTAAATACATAATTATAATATGATAATAAAATTCTTTAAGAATAATATATACAACAAAATAAATCAATTATATCACTTAGTAACCACTTATAATGTAACTACATTTTAAGAATAGTATGTACAAAAACAAAATATACAAATATAGAAAATAAGTAACATGTCATTCAACCACTACTTGTAAAATGTTTAAATTTTTATCTATCATTTAAACACTACCAATAATGTATTAAGTTTCAAAATATTTTTTTGTTTGTACAGAGAAATAATTATTATGTCATTTGGTCGCTATTAAAAATTTTGTATAAAAAATAATTTTAAGTACTACTCACTATGTGATCAAATTTCGATGAACATTTTTTATACAAAACCAACCAAAAACAACACTTAAGTGAAATCATACAACTTCTGTAAACACAAATGGTATGATTTAACTGAAAGGGCAGGGGTGTGGTGTATGCATGACGTCACACACAAACTGAATGAACAATGAAAGTATGTGTCATGCATAACGATACAGCCAATGTTGTGTTAAGTTGTAGACATAGAGGCGCGTATAACAAGTGTTCATAAAAAGAACAAGTGTGACTAAATATGTATGAATATCCCGGGTCAGCAACAAATTAATTAGCAATCATATTTGTTTTGATTTAATGTAAACAATTAGAGTAAAGGTTTAGAATTACCGTAATAAAACCAAACCAATCCATTGCAATGGAAATATTTTTGAAGTGTTGAGTAGCATTCGAAAATCAAGAAAGTTACTCAATGCCCTATCCCTAAAATTGCTGGGATATTGATACAAATGCACATAGTTAAGATTGGTCTAAATAGAAAACTTAAACTGTAAATAAATCAAAAAAAGATTGAGTGACTTTACAAATGTCACTCAATACTAGACTAGTATTAAGATTTTCATAGTAGCTTTATAAGTAGAAGAAATTGTAAATAAAGCAACACTTTGTCTTTGGACAATGAAAACAAAACAACTTCGCTTATAATTACTTTTAAATAGCGAATAGGAACGCTCCTTTAAGTTGAGCGTTTAGGTCTTGAAGTAAATCAAGAACAGGACCACCGCTCCAAGTTGATGAGCGAAGGGGTCAGTAGATCCTTTACGGACCTGAAACATTACAATATATATATCTGGTACCACGGGAAGTCAGAGCCCCTGGAATCTTTGATTCCAGCTGACTTGCGGGTACGGCCCCTTGGGGAGTATCGTGGTGGCTGTGGTTTATACCCAAATCGCGGGGAGAGCATAGCTCGATGTGGAGTTGCATTCAAGCGGGTGCTGTGACCCTAGAACAGCAGAGGTGTGTAAGGTAGGCCTCGACTCCCTACCAAGGAGTGGGATTTGTTGCCCAAATGCACAAATCTTGAATTGGTACCGGAGTGTAGTTCACTACACAATGGGGCGGTGGTCGGCGCATATTCCGATCCAGTGTTCAGAGCACCGTGAGGTTATGTCAACGAGACGGGTACTCACGTTAAACACAAGAGACTTCTGTCTATCAAGAGCAACGGTGAGTTCAATGTTTCCTATGGAAAATTCAATAGGTCAGGAAGTGCATTTGATTTGCAATTCAACAAATTAATACGATAGCGTTAAATTTTAAAACAATTCGAGAAGAAACTAGGAAGGATGCCGTTCTTTCTAAATTCATATCTGATTTACGTGATAATAAAACCATTGAATCAGAATTTACAATTGATTCTGATATTTAATTTAGAGGGCAACGTGGAATTGTACCTACATCTTTACACATACTTGTATTACAAGAACTTCACTACACTCACATTGGAAGGATGCCGTTCTTTCTAAATTCATATCTGATTTACGTGATAATAAAACCATTGAATCAGAATTTACAATTGATTCTGATATTTAATTTAGAGGGCAACGTGGAGTTGTACCTACATCTTTACACATACTTGTATTACAAGAACTTCACTACACTCACATTGGTATTACAAAAATGAGGCAGTTGGCCAGACGGTATGTTTACTGGATGTCTATAGACAAGGATATAGAACAATATGTACGATCGTGCTCTTCGTGTGTGTCGGTTATAAATTGTCCACCTAAGGCAACTCTTCAGCCCTGGGAAGAGCCTGAAAACAATTGGCAACGGCTGCATATGGACTACGCCGGTCATTATTTTTTGGTTGTGGTTGATTCAAAATCAAAATGGGTAGAAGTAGGAATTTGTGCAACCGCATCCTCATCATCTTCAACGATTGAAATACTGCTGATGTATTAGTTTCAGGTAATGCTACAATTTTTACAAGTGACGAATTCACCAATTTTTGTAATGATGCAGGAATTTATATATATATTTCCCCTGGTCACCCAGCGACAAGTGGCTTAGCCGAAATGAAATGAAATGAAAAATTACCACTTCAAAGGAAAATTAAAGAAATTTTGTTGAAATATAGAGCTACTCCTCTCCAAAATAGTAAGAGTCCAGTCGAACAGTATTTGGGACGTCAAATAAGAATTTGCTTAGATGTGTTAAAACTTACAAATATGGAAAAAGTAACGAATCCTTATGTCTCGGCGACACAGTTAAGCGTAAGAGAGAGAGAGAGTCCAAATGCGTTATTACACAGCGAACAAAAACCAGTGGAAACTAGGTGAGGTCGTTAAAAAATTAGGTCATCTACACACATGATAAAACTGGATAATGGCTATGTTTTGAAACGGCATATAAATCAACTTCGCTCAACTGGTGTTCAACGTGAGCAGGTAACAAATATCCCACTTAATGAAGAAACTGAATCTAACATTCCAGTTTGAAGCCAGGAAATGGATCGACAAGCTCTTTTGTATCAAACAGTTAATAACTCTTCAAGATCAACAGCTGATTGTCGCGGTAACAATTTATTACCAGCAGAAGAAATTCTCAAGCTGAACCAATGGCAGGGGATCGAGGCCCTGAAGTTCGCGGTCAACACTCGTCTCGAGGAACAACTAGGCAACGAAGACCCCCACAATATTTACAGGACTATGTCGTCGATGATGACGATGAACGTAAATGTTAAGTGTGGGAGAATTGTTGCAACCCTACTATTTATCGACGATCTGGCAACGCCAATTTTGGTTATCTGTATTCCTTTTATATATTGTCGTTCCTATGGTATACATACATTAAATAGTTTATATATATAGAGATATCAAGGTTAGCTTTTGCAAATATCGAATGATATTAATAAAAGTATTTAATTGATAATATTGAAAACCCTCCGTATTTGTTAATTGAGACACAACAGTTTGGCGACGAGGATAAAATACAAAGAGCAAAATAAAAGTTATAATGGATGAGAAACAGTTTGCAGAATTTATGAAGTTGCAAAATGTAATGGTGTCTCATATTTTGAAAATGGGTACAACGACGTTAAGCGAAAATGTTGAAATAAGGCAGGATGTGAATGTTAATACAATATTGGTGCCTAATTTTGAACCGTTTGACTCAACGAAGGAAGTGTATAAAAATTGCATTCAGCATTTTAACAATTATACTGGAATGAAGAATATAACCTCCAACAAAGATTATTGTGCAAAATTGCTCTTAAATTCAATTGACATCAGTCTTTGTTTGACCGCTATCGCAGACAGACGTATAACTTATAACAAAGTATAATTTTAAAAAAATTTTATACAACAAAACATTTAAAAAAAAACAACAAAATTTTTTACAAACAAAGGGATTAGCATCGTTAATCCCCCAAAAACAATATCAGTGCAGTTTGCATAAAACATAAAATTGTTTTTCAAAACAAAGGGATTAGTGAATTCTTTACTGAATTGTTAATCCCACAATAACAATCAAAGTGCATGATAAACAACAATAGTTAAGGTTTACTATACTACAAGTATGGAAAGCCTAAGTGATGAAAGCGATGAAGCTGAGTCGATTTGGCAGACTGTTCCAACAAAACGAAAGCGAGCAGAATCACCACAACAACATCAACAACAAAACAAAAAAAAATGTATAAACTTGAACGAGCAACCAACTACATCAGCCAACAACAACAGGTATGCTACTCTTGATACTGGAGACGAAGAGGCTGAAAAATGTAATGACACAACACCAAAACCTCCTGCAATTTATATTCCTAATGTAGATAATATAAATCTTATGATAAAAAAATTAAGTGGTATTATATCTAATAGTGAATTTAATTATAAATCTTTAAGGGAAGGTCAAGTTCGTCTAATGATCAAGTCTGTAGATTCATATCGGACAGTAATAAAATACTTAGAGAATGCAAAAATAAATTTTCATACTTTTCAACTAAAGCAAGAAAGGGCTTATAGAATTGTAATTAAAGGGCTTCACCACTCAACACCCATTGCGGATATTAAAGCGGAACTTATTTTGTTAGGACATCAAGTCAGAGCTATTACAAATGTAAAGAGTCGTACTACAAAGGAACCTCTATCAATGTTTTTCGTTGACTTAGAACCAAATGTAAATAATAAAACTGTGTATGATATAAAACATATAAACCACGCCATAGTTAAAATTGAACCACCAATGAGAATAAATGACTTAGTACAATGTCATCGCTGTCAACAGTTTGGTCATACCAAATCATACTGTAGAAACCAATTTAGGTGTGTAAAGTGTGGTATGGATCATGCCACAGCGGAATGCAATAGAGATGCAAACAGTCCAGCACGTTGTGTGCACTGTTTACAAAACCACACAGCGAATTATAAAGGTTGTAAGGTCTATCAAAACCTAGTTTCAAGAAGATCCGCTGGTCAAAAATTTTTTTCCTATAGCCAAAGAAATAATAATTCTAGAGAAAATCCCCAATGTAACTTTGTCCCAAATAGTCAACCAAATAATTCAAACATGTTAAATATGTCATATTCAGAAGCTTTAAAAAGTTCAGATTTTAAAGAAAACTCTCGGATGGATAGACTTGAGAGGATGATGGAAAACTTGATGAATATGATGTCAATGCTAATGGCTAAATTATGCAACTAAATTTAAGGATAGGAATATGGAACGCCAATGGGCTTCCTAATCATACAAATGAAACTGAAATTTTCATTAAAAATAACTATATTGATATATTTTTGATCTCTGAAACTCACTTCACGAATAAATCATTTTTTAAAATAAGAAATTATGATATAGTGACTGCTAACCACCCCGATGATAGAGCACACGCAGGCGCCGCAATTTTAATAAAATCTAGTATAAAATATGAAATACTAGATCTCATTCAAAAACCTTTTTTGCAAGCAGCCGGTGTGAAAGTAATATGTGATAGCAATGCTTTTAATATATATTCTATTTACTTCCCACCCAGACATTCAGTAAAATGTGTGGATTATGAAAACTTTTTTAAAAAACTTGGCCCAAAGTTCATTGTAGGAGGTGACTTCAATGCTAAACATCCATGGTGGGGATCTCGACTAGCAAATCCGAAAGGTAAAGAGCTCTACAAATGTATTTTAAAAAACAAATATTCGTCTTTGTCTACTGGAAGCCCTACATACTGGCCAAGTGATCCTACTAAAATTCCAGACCTTCTGGATTTCATTGTTTATAAAGGTATTTCAAGAGCACTTTTGGATATATCAGATAGTGCAGATTTAAGTTCTGACCATAGTCCTATAATCGTTAACTTTAGTACAAATATTCAAGCTGCAACAAAAAACATAAAAATCATTAATGCTAACACAGATATGAAATCTTTTGAATATTGGATAGAGCAAAATTTAAATTTGAATATTTCTATTAAAACTGAAAGCGAATTAGAAGATGCCATAGAATCGTTTACGAGCTTAATTCATGAGGCAGCTTGTTTATCTACCCCACCACAATGTAATTCGAATGGTTCTAATGTGAAAATTTCTGCTGAAATAAGAGAACTTATTATGAACAAACGTTGCTTGAGGAGAATTTACCAAAGAACTAGAAGTCCGTTGGATAAGACCAACTTAAATCGAGCGGCTAATTACTTAAAAAAACGCCTCAAAGAATATAAAAATAATTCCGTCAAAGACTTTCTTAAGAATTTGGATGTTACGAAAAATGACGAATATAGTCTTTGGAAGGCAATCAAATATTTAAAACGTCCTGCTAAAAGGAATATACCGATCAAGGATGTTAATGGTGTTTGGAGTAGATCTGACAAAGATAAAGCAAACGTATTTAAGGAGCACTTAGAACAAACTTTTACACCATTTGATTTAAATAGTCCTTTAAATAGACATGAAATATTACAATTCCTTGATGTAGCATGCCAAATGGATCGTCCTATTAAGCATGTGACTCCTTCTGAGGTAAAAAATATTATAAAAGAACTCAATTCGAAAAAAGCACCAGGTTACGACAGTATTGACTCTACAGTAGTTAAGGCTTTACCTAAAAAAGGCTATGTTTTCCTTACAACAGTGTTTAACTCTATTTTAAGACTAAACTACTACCCATCCCAATGGAAATATGCAAAAATTATAATGATAAACAAACCAAATAAACCTGAAAATTGTGTTTCGTCCTATAGACCAATAAGTTTGTTACCAACATTTTCCAAAATATTCGAAAGACTTCTTCTAAAAAGATTACTGCCTATACTGGAAAAACAGCATATTATTCCAGATTATCAGTTTGGTTTCAGGCATAAACACGGCACGCCAGAACAGTGTCACCGGATTGTCAACGTCATTAGAAATACATTTGAAAAAAAAATTTTATTGTTCCGCTGTGTTCTTGGATGTGCAACAAGCTTTCGATAAAGTATGGCATATTGGGTTGTTATACAAACTAAAAAAGCTGATCCCAGCTCCATTTTATCTATTGCTTAAATCATATCTTCATGAAAGATGGTTTTTCGTTAATGTTAACGATTGTTATTCAAATTTTGGTCAAATTAAATCTCGTATTCCACAGGGCAGTGTATTGGGCCCAGTACTTTATACGATTTTTACATCAGATATGCCAACAGTGGATGGATTAACCATTGCAACATACGCTGACGACACTGCTATACTAGCATCATATGAGTCAAAAGTTGAAGCATCTGAACAGGTACAAAATGAACTGAATCTTATACAAAGTTGGTTGCAAAAATGGAACATTAGAGTTAACACGGAAAAGTCCGTTCACGTTACATTTACGCTGAGGAAAGGTGATTGCCCAAGCCTAACTTTAAATGGAACCTCTATTCCAACAAGTAACAATGTGAAGTATCTGGGGCTGCATCTAGACAGAAGACTTACATGGAGGAAACATATTGACAAAAAGAAGGAACATTTAAAAATCAAAACAAAAAAAATGCTCTGGCTGCTGGGATCGAAATCTGAATTAAGCCTGGAAAATAAAGTTATTTTATATAAAACCATTCTCAAGCCAGTTTGGACTTATGGTTTGCAACTATGGGGAACTACTAGCAATTCAAATGTGGAAATTCTGCAAAGGTATCAATCTAAAACATTACGACTAATATCTGATGCGCCGTGGTATATTAAAAACACCAATATACATAAGGATCTCGGTATATCAACAATAAAAGACGAAATCAACAAGTTTAGTGAAAGATATCTTGATAGACTAAGCAATCACTCAAACGTTTTAGCCATTAACCTATTAGATGACAGTGACGAAATACATAGGCTAAAAAGATTTCACATACTTGATCTACCTTTTAGGAAGTAGCGATAAATAAAAATAATGATATATATTTATATGTAAATGATACATTAATGTAATACATATTTTTTTATTGAGTTCATTGGAACTCAATTATTTTAAGTTAATTGTAAATGTTATAAGATTTGCTTATTATTTTTGTAAAATAGATTGCAAATAAAGATAGAATTAAAAAAAAAAAAAAAAAAAAATTCAATTGGGGCAAACAATTTCAGCATGTTATCGGCATTAGCTGCACCAAAGACGCCTGGCGAACTCAAGTCTGATGAGCTGCTTAGTATTTTGGGAACGCATCTGGCCCCCAAAAGAAACATATTAGTGTATCAACATCAATTTCTTTCCAAATATCAGACGGACACACAGTCTATAGCTGAATTTGTTGCTGTTTTACGCTCAGACATAATCGAATGCGAATTCATATCTCCGTGCCCGTGTGGTACCTCTGTGGCTGATCTGTTTTTGAGAGCACAATTTATACGAGGAATTAAAGATAATCACATTCGTGAAAAACACTTACAATCAAGTACCTCTATGTTCGACGAAATTGTGTCAAAAGCGTTGTCAATTGAGGCTGCACAAGTGGATGCCAGGGAGCTCTGGTCAGAATTTAACCAACGTATCAGATGTAAATAAAGTGTTCGCAAACAAGAAGTCAGAACGCGTTAACAAACCTTTTCAAAACCCTAACCCACAAAATCGGAAAATTAATTATCAACAACTGGGAATAGCTGGTCTATGTCTACGATGTGGTAGGAACAATCATTTTGTCAAAGATTGTCGCACAAATAAATCGAACTTGAAGTGTAGTTCCTGAAACAAAAATAGCCATGTGGCAAAGGTTTGTGTCTCTACACTATCGGGAAACAATACTAATCAAATTTCTGAAGTTCTAATAGATCCAATTGATCCGTCAGTATATGGAGTGTACAAAATTATGGACCTTAATCAAAATGAGATTCTGATCGTTATTACGTAGATATCGAGGGAAAGCCCCCTTTTTTATTCGAGGTTGATTCCGGATCGAAGTATACATTGCTGCCTAGAAGCACATTTAAGAAATTAAACTAGTGTAAAGAATTGTCACCGACAAAATTATCTTTAAGCACGTATTTACACGAGAAATTTGTCCCGGATGGTAAAATAGAATATAAAATACAACAAAATGTCGCATACAGATTACATGTACATAGTTCCAGATGGTTGTGCGGCCTTAATAGGTCGAACGTTGATGCGTGGTCTGAAAATTAATTTGCTTGAGTTGGACAAAACAAAGTCAGATGAAAATTTTACGAACGTTATAAACGAGGCAATTGAAATTCATAATTTAACATCAGAATTTGCGAATGTATTCGAGGAGAAAATTGGGTGTATTCCAAATTACAAAGTTTCACTAAAACTACGCGAAAATGAAAAGGCCGTGTATACAGAAGAACGCCCAATCCCTTATGCTTTGACTGATCGGGTTGATAAGGAGTTGAATACATTGGAAAATGCTGGCATTATTACGAAAACGGTGAATAGTGATTGGGGTTCACCCCTAGTTGTCATTATAAAGGCAGATGGAGGCGTACGCCTATGCGTGGACTATACGGTAGGGGTAAATCAACGACTTGTTAATTCACACTATCCGATACGAAAAATAGATCAAATTTTTAACAGCCTCAGCAACTCGAAATATTTTTGTCGGTTAGATTTGTATAAGGCATACTTGCATGTACCCGTAGATGAAGAGTCGAATGTCATTCAAATTATTTCAACGCGCAAGGGAACATATCGTATGAATAGACTCTCATTTGGTATAAAAACGGCACCAGCTGAATTCAATAGGATAATAGACCAGATTTTACGTGATGTTCCAAAAACGGAATCTTATTTCGACGCTATTGTTATACGCGGTAAAGCATTGCTGAGTGCAAGGAAAATTTAAGAAATGTTTGTATCAGCTTCAGACATTTGATTTACATCTAAATGTTTCAAAACGCTCATTTCTTCTATGCTTTAAAACAGGAAATTGCAAGCGATCGTGTTTTAATGCCGTTCAACCCTAGTTTGTCACTTCAGCTTACGTGTGATGCTAGTCCTAAGGGCATAGCATGTGTTCTATCACACTCAATCGCTGGAAATGAAAGACCAACCGCGTTTGCGTCAAGATCGTTGACACCTGCGGAGCAAAATTACTCACAACTAGATCGAGAAGCACTGGCAATCGTTTATGCGGTTCAACATTTTCATCAGTACGTTGTTGGTCGATCCTTTAAACTGGTTACAGATAATCAGCCGTTATCGAGAATTTTTCACCAAAATGCAAAGCTTCCACAAATGACTTCAGCTAGATTAGAACGTTATGCTGCTTTGTTGACCGACTACAATTATGAGGTGGTATCAAAGAGAAGCGATGAAATTGTTCATGTCGACTGTCTATCAAGAGCAACGGTGAGTTCAATGTTTCCTATGGAAAATTCAATAGGTCAGAAAGTGCATTTGATTTGCAGTTCAACAAAATTATTCGATAGCGTTAAATTTTAAAACAATTCGAGAAGAAACTAGGAAGGATGCCGTTCTTTCTAAAATCATATCTGATTTACGTGATAATAAAACCATTGAATCAGAATTTACAATTGATTCTGATATTTTATTTAGAGGGCAACGTGTAGTTGTACCTACATCTTTACACAAACTTGTATTACAAGAACTTCACTACACTCACATTGGTATTACAAAAATGAGGCAGTTGGCCAGACGGTATGTTTACTGGATGTCTATAGACAAGGATATAGAACAATTTGTACGATCGTGCTCTTCATGTGTGTCGGTTATAAATTGTCCACCTAAGGCAACTCTTCAGCCCTGGGAAGAGCCTGAAAACGATTGGCAACGGCTGCATATGGACTACGCCGGTCATTATTTTTTGGTTGTGGTTGATTCAAAATCAAAATGGATAGAAGTAGGAATTTGTGCAACCGCACCCTCATCATCTTCAACGATTGAAATACTGCTGACTATATTTTCCCAGAACTGGTATTCTGATGTGTTAGTTTCATGTAATGCTACAATTTTTACAAGTGACGAATCACCAATTTTTGTAATGATGCAGGAATTTATATATATATTTCCCCTGGTAACCCAGCGACAAATGGCTTAGCCGAAATGAAATGAAATAAAAAATTACCACTTCAAAAGATAATTAAAGAAATTTTGTTTAAATATAGAGCTACTCCTCTCCAGCCGAACAGTATTTAGGACGTCAAATAAGAATTAGATGTGTTAAAACTTAAAAATATGGAAAAAGTAACGAATCCTTATGTATCGGCGACAAAGTTAAGCGTAAGAGAGAGAGTCCAAATGCGTTATTACACAGCGAACAAAAACCAATGGAAACTTGGTGAGGTCGTTAAAAAATTAGGTCATCTACACACATGATAAAACTGGATAATGGCTATGTTTTGAAACGGCATATAAATCAACTTCGCTCAACTGGTGTTCCACGTGAACAGGTAACAAGTATCCCACTTAATGAAGAAACTCAATCTAACATTCCAGTTGGAAGCCAGGAAATGGATCGACAAGCTCTTTTGTATCAAACAGTTAATAACTCTTCAAGATCAACAGCTGATTGTCGCGGTAAATATTTATTACCAGCAGAAGGAAATTCTCAAGCTGAACCAATGGCAGGGGATCGAGGCCCTGAAGTTCGCGGTCAACACTCGTCTCGAGGAACAACTAGGCAACGAAGACCCCCACAATATTTACAGGACTATGTCGTCGATGATGACGATGAACGTGAATGTTAAGTGTGGGAGAATTGTTGCAACCCTACTATTTATCGACGATCTGGCAACGCCAATTTTGGTTATCTGTATTCCTTTTATATATTGTCAATCCTATGGTATACATACATTAAATAGTTTATATACATATATAGAGATATCAGGGTTAGCTTTTGCAAATGTCGAATGATATTAACTTAAATATTGAAAACCCTCCGTATTTCTTAATTGAGACACAACAATAAGTAACTGCAAAAGTATAAATTTTATTAAGTTTATAATACAAGGGCGCGATTGACCTTTTGTTGTTTTGTATAGCCTCCACACCGCAGTGACAGAGGGTATATATATGTTTGTCATTTCGTTTGTAACACATCGAAAAACTAATTTCCGACCCTATAAAGTATATATATTCTTGATCCTTATCACAGCTCGAGTGGATATAGCGATTTCCGTCTGTCTGTTGAAATTACGCTCATTCACAAAAAAAAAACATTTAACTGGGTGAAGTTACGATATTATCATTTGCCATTATTCTCACCAGGTTGGTATTTAAAATGGGGTAAATCGGGCATCATTGTAAAAACTAAAAATCAAAAATTAAAAAAAAAATTAAAAAAAAAATTAAAAAAAAATTAAATATATAAAATTAAAAATTAAAAATTAAGAATTAAGAATTAAAACTTAAAAATAAAAAATTAAAAATTAAAAATTAAAAATTAAAAATTAAAAATTAAAAATTAAAAATTGAAAATTGAAAATAGAAAATTGAAAATTGAAAATTAAAAAATAAATTAAAAATTAAAAACAAAAAACAAAATTAATGCCGTTTTCTTTTCTGAAAAAAAATGTCGCATTTTATTTGCACTTTTTTCGAAAAGTGTATTTTTTAAAATATTCTAAATTAAGACCAACCTTACAAAATATATCAATCGAAAGGTCTCAAAGTCGAGACCTCGTATATCGCAAAAAAATTGCAGCCATTGACTTCTTTCAGGTCATAGTATGTGAATATTTCCCCATTGTTCCCCTTTTTTGAATATTTTACCCCTATGACTTCAAAGATGATAAAAATCAAAATTTTTTCCAATTTATGAACACAGCAATTTAAGAAAAGGGTGCTCTTAATTCAGAATATATAAAAAAAAATACACTTTTCGAAAAAAGTGCGAATGAAATGCGACATTTTTTGTCAGAAAAGAAAACGGCATAAAAATTAAAAACTAAAAATTAAAAAGTAAAAAGTAAACATTAAAAGTTAAAAACTAAAAATTAAAAACTAAAAATTAAAAATTAAACACTAAAAATTAAAAATTAAATATTAAAAATTAAAAAAGATTAAAAATTAAAAAATAAAAATTGAAAACTAAAACTTAGAAATTACAAATTAAAAACTAACAAGAGTGTTAAATTTGGGGGCGCCGAATCATTGATACCGCCCACATGCATCTAAAACTCAATATTACAACCAATATTGGGTACGGCTACCACTTTAAAACAGTTGTTGAAATTTTAATTTCGAATACCAATTAAATTTAAAGTTTATTGCTTTTTTTGTTGGCCAGTTCCTATTACAATTTCTTGTTATAAAAAACAATGGTCGAGTTTTCTATAGAAAGAATTAGTTACTATTTGAAAAACGGTATTATTTTTCTTCCACTAGAGTAGAAAACCCCTACTGAAATTCATTATTTAACGCAGCCAGCGTTATAACACCAAAGTTTGATCACTATAAGAAAGTTTTGAGATAATTCATGATAATTCACAAAAAAATTCAACTGATTCTTGTCTAAAAAGTTCTAGATATTAAAAAAGCAAATTTTAAAATATTTTTATCTGAATTAGCTAGTAATTTTTTATTATAATTTAATAATTTTTAATCTTTGATTTTCAATTTCCAATTTTCAATTTCCATTTTTCATTTTTTATTTTTCATTATTCATTATTCATTATTCATTATTCATTCTTCATTCTTCAATCTTCATTCTTCATTATTCATTTTTCATTTTCCATTTCACAGTTTACATTTTTAATTTTTCATTCTTCAATTTTAATTTTTCATGTTTCGTTTTTAATTTTTCATTTTTCAATTTTCATTTTTCATTTTCAATTTTTCATTTTTCGATTTTCATTTTCCATTTTTCATTTTTCTCTTTTTAGTTTTCATTTTTCAATTTTCATTTTTCGTTTTTTATTTTTAAATTTTCATTTTTCATTTCTCATTTTTCACTTTTCATTTTTCATGCTTCGTTTTTAATTTTTATTTTTTTTTTCATTTTTCAATTTTCATTTTCCATTATTCATTTTCCATTTTTCAATTTTCATTTCTCAGTTTTAAGTTTTAAGTTTTCATTTTCTATTTTTCAATTTTCAATTTTTCATTTTTCAATTTTAATTTTTTATATTTTTTTTTCATTAGGGACTATATTTTTTCTTTCATATTGGCGATTTCTTTTATTATATCGTGATAACGATAAAAAAAAATGTGGTAATACTACTAACATAGCTCGTTGTAGTTGTGATTGTTGGTGTGATTGCATCATTTTTTTTTGTGGCTTTTTTGAACTGTGAATGTTGTTGTAGTTGTTCAACAACTAAAATATTACAACAAACACATTGTGTTTTATGTTTTTTTTTTAGAGGTATCTACATATTTTTACTCGTGTCTAAGCACAATGATGCCCGATTTACCCCATTTTAAATACCAACCTGGTGGGAATAATGGCAAATGATATTATCGTAACTTTACCCAGTTAAATGTTTTTTTTTTGTGAATGAGCGTGATTTCAACAGACTGACGGATAGACGGACAGACGGACATCGCTATATCGACTCGAGCTGTGATAAGGATCAAGAATATATATATATTTTATGGGGTCGGAAATTAGTTTTTCGATGCGTTACAAACGAAATGACAAACCTATATATTCCCTCTGCCACTGAGGTGTGGAGGGTATAAAAATTAAAAATTTAAAATTTAAAACTATAATTATTAATTTTTAATTTATAATTTATAATTAAAAGCTAAAAATTTAAACTTAAAAACTAAAAAAAAAAAAATTAACAATAAAAAATTAAAAATAAAAAGTTAAAAATTAAAAATTACTAGCTAATTCGGATAAAAATATTTTAGAATTTTAGCCAAAAATCAGTTCATTTTTTTTTTTAATTATCGTATAACTTCTAAGGTCTCAAAACATTCCTTTAGGGATCAACGTTTGGGTGTTATAACGCCGGCTGTGTTAAATAATGAATTTCATTTGTATTCTACAAGAATGAGAGAATACAAGATTACGCCATCCCGCGGACATTATTAAAATTTTCTGCGCCTGTTATACATGTGACGTCACGCAAACTGTATTCCTGTTGGCTAATAATTTTCAGCTGTCAAACTGTTATGTTTATGTGTATGTTTATACATAAACAATAACTTGTAACAGTGGGACTATTTATTATTTTTCTCCTCAAATTATTTGTTAGTAAAAAATTTTGTTTTTTATAAATTTGTTAATTTATTTATTTTAATTTCACTAAAACACTAAACAATGTTTGAACAAGTTTTAAAGGCCTTTGTTCTGTACTTTAAAATGAGGTTACCAAATGTTTTTATACTGCGCTGTTGTTTTATTAAATTTCTAAGGTACATTCTTATTCTAGAGTACATTCTACATCTAAAAAAAAGTTTTTTTCACTTCTTACTTCCCTCAATGTCCTTTGCTTCTATCAAATGTTTTTGCAAATATCCGCTTGTAAGCAACAATTTTAATTTAATTTAAAAAATATTGCATCACACGATTTCAGCGTTTGCATTAATGATTTTGATGGCTTACTTAGCCCACCTTCACTTAGGTGGTTAACCCATGAGTAGGTCGAGTCCTCTAGAGGGTTAACCGCAATATTAGGGGCTTTTTTTTTTAACCTATTACAAATATATCCGGCCAAATTGTCCAAACCGTCATGGTGCAGGTCTTCAAACTCATTTTCAGATTGAAGTACATCTTGGATGCTAGGATTAATACCCTTAAGTATAGTACCTGAAGAAACCACAAGGAAAATTAAATACTGCATTATTTCGCATTGTATGTTGAGATTTACCTGTTACATGGATTTTCAATTGGATTTGTAATTTTATTTGAAATTTCAATTTCATTTGCAATAGCGCTCGTCTCTATGGTCGGAACTGCTCCCGGTTTCAATTTTCGTGTACCCCGATTGCAAGTGATAAACTCTTAAAATTAAATTTGTGATAACTTACCCATTTTAAATTTCATATTTCTTTCAAAATCCTCCTGTTTGAAATGTTAGGCATAAATTCTATCTCTTTGAATATCTACGGAATTGCATCGATTGAAAACACTATCCAAAGCTTCCTTTGTGCTTCATCTTTCGGAAACTTGTAACCAATTTATTAAAAACACCCAAAATTTTAGTTTTTCGCACAATTTTTCACTTGTTTTATTATTGTTTTGCTTGCATATGTCCACTGCACACCTCATGTTTACGTTTTTTCAGCTTTTTTGTTCTCTAGTTTTTCTTTGTGCTGCAACTTTTTAACACACTTCAATGAATGTTTTTATTAATTTTAATTATTTTAATAATGGTAAATTTGTAATTTATAACAAGAACTGATTTAATAATTTTTTAAAACTGTCAAAGTGATTTTAATTGATCGCAAGATATTATAATTTTCACACATGAAACATACTTGGTAACCGTTGCGATAGACATTTTATGTCATATGACGGGAAAACATTCGGATGGCGTAATCTTGTATTCTATCATTCTTGGGGGTTCTACGAATACCTAGAGATTTTATACTCTAGTAAAAAAAAAAATAATGGCATTTTTCAAATACTAACTAATGCTTTCTATAGAAGATACGATCATTGTTTTTTATAACAAGAAATTGTAATAGAAACTGGCCAACAAGAAAAGCAATTAGCTTTAAATTTAATTGGTATTCGAAAGTAAAATTGAAGTACCGACAACAGTTTTAAAGTGGTAGCCGTACCCAATATTGGTTGTTATATTGAGTTTATGCACTTCTTTTAAATAGCTGTCAAATAATCCACAAAAAATTTAATAGTAATTTACGTTTCGTCGAATAAAGGTCGTTTTCGTCGCTTCCAATATTTCCGGATAAGAGATAGCACATTGCGGTGTTTATTTCACGATCCTCGTGGTTGCTGCTCAGCATGCAGTTAGGTTATGTACCTAAGTGCATGATTTCTGGTTATATTACATAACGATTATTTTTGCTTGTTTTAGGACTTGAAATCAAATAGCTCTCCCTAGCCTCACTTACAAAGACATATGTTGTGTAGGGATCTATACGTCGAAATAACCTGGCATTATGTATAGCTGGAGCTATCGCCGTAAAATTAATATTACAAAAAAAGTTAACAAATTGTGTCTATTATTGATAACATTAAAACACAATGGTCTAAAACAGTGGTCGGCAAATACATACCATCACATTTTGCTTTGTGTGAGTGAGCTGCAATCTTTCTCTTACTCAATGCACTTAGAGAAACTTAAAGTTAAAATAAGAAAATGAACGTAAATAAAAAATTTAATTAACCTATTTTAAGGTTCATGTTGTATAACACGATCAATGTCAATATCCTATGGGCAACATTTTATACGAACAAGATCCTTAATCTGTTAGACGACTCACATATATATGTTGACCCAAACATCGAATATAATTTCATTCATTGGTTTCGGATATGAAGCTTAATTAATATATTTCCAAATACCAGTTGTAAGCGGCAGATTCAAGTCAGTAATCATTTTTAAAAGTTCTTTGATGACAACACTTTGCTTTTCAATATTACATAACAAATTATTATTATGTAATTCAATTATATTTTCTATTTGATCAAAAACATGAAAACGTATACTGTACTTTACTACTAAAGTTTTCAATATATTAACACATCCATTTAATTTTCTCAAATTATATAAAAATTAGTATATTACAAACTTCAGAAGTTCTTGTTAAATTAATCAAATTTTTTTCCTTACGATACATTATTAATAGTTCAATTTTTCATATAAATTGATTAACTGCGAAAACTAGTTCAATAATAGTTTTATCTTATTTTTTTATTAAATAAGAATTCGCATTCAAAATATACATTTATTCTCTCAGTGCATCTCAAGCACAAAGCGTCGAATCAACCTATTCGTTCGAATGCTCATGCGAGACTGATTGATTTTTTAATTTTGTTTAATATGTGAGCACATTTAGGTGTGAGAACAAAAACGCCGCGTAGTGGTTTTGCCGACCACTGGTCTAAAAGTAATCACCATTTTATATCGTGTTTCTTTGAATTTCTGAAATGAAATTTCGTGTGACTTTTTTTTATAAAATTTATAACTTTGTTCAACAGTATAAAGTATTATGCGAATTTTATTTATTAAATCAAAAGAATACACTACAAAATTTTTTGTGGATTATGTGATTATTTGACGCCTCTAAAACAAAATTGATGCTCACCAGACAACCGAACATAAAACAAACTAAAATTCCACGGCATAAAATGCATACACAACAAAACAAATTACACAAATGAGAATTATAATACTACTATAATGTTTACTGTTTAGTTTGTTGAATCACTATGGTTAATGAAACTCGGAGCTGTAGCTAGTTTAATTTGCCAAATAATAATGACTCTTTATTTAAATTTAATTGCTGCTTATATATTAATTCTTACAGCTAATATTTGAGTGATTTTCTATAATCAATCACTAATACATCTAAAAATAATTTATTCATAATTGTGTCCAGCAAGCAATTGTTGAGTGACACTGAAAGTACAATGACTGTTGTAATAGTATCCCTCACATATCTTTGCTTCAATTTACAACTCAAATTTGCCACCCGTAAATTCCAGATGGTCAAATGTAAACAAAAAGATCGAATTAAATCAATGCAAACAAAACTGAAACATTTCGACGCTTATTGCTTGACACAAATATGTATGGTGTGTGTGTGTATAGATTTACATATAGTGTTCATATCTTCTACACTATGTCCATACACACATTGTATTGTTTGTGAGTACATGAATTATAATTACTATTTTTGTACGCTATGTTCATGCACTCACTACACCCTCACCGTTCAGAAGAATCATACAGTTTTATGTGTGAAATTGGATGATTCTTTAACAAAATATACGGTGCATAGTGTATGAAATATTTATAGTGTAATTATTTGTAAATTATTCTACAGAACTTTCTTGTGATATATTTATCTTATAAAGTGAATAAAATTTGATTATTATTCAATTGTGATGTATAAGTTGTGGATTTAAATTATTTTACAGTGGCTTATCATATACATATATATTTATTTTATAGTCTATTTATGTTTTGTTTCAATATTCTAATGTTTTCCTATTCTTACTTAATTTACTATTATAATTTTCCATTGTATATTTTTAACAAATTTTTATGCACTAATTTGGTTTTATTTTTAATTTCTACTTTAACATTCACGTTCTCAATACCAGTGACTTTATACGGACCCCGGTACGGTGGTTCATTTTTCTTTCTATTAGCTACTTTTATTAAAACTAAATCTCCTACTTTTATTTTAATACTATTCATATTTTTATAAGATTCCTTTTTCCTCTTTAATTTCACGTTTGCTATAATCTTTCTAGCATTTTCCAATGAATATTTTAGTCTAATTTTTAACTCTTTTGCATAGTTCTCAAAATCGTATATCTGTTCATTGTCATTTCTCATATCTTCACCTGGTAAACTAGGTAGCTTACCGAAAACCAATTCAAAAGGTGAGTAATTTGTATCTATATGAGGTGTGGTATTATAAGCGAATGCGTAATACGGAACCCATGAGTACCAATTATCTTCGGTCACGAAAGAAAGAAAATATTCGTTCAAAACTCTGTGATTTCTTTCCACAGTTCCCAACGTTTCATGATGATATGGCGTTGAGAACTTTTGTTCTATCTTTAGCATTTCACATACCTCTTTAATCAGCTGATTTGTGAATTCGGTTCCTCTGTCGGATTTCAGCACTCTAAAAATATTCCATACTTTAGCACTACATTCTCGATTAAAGCTCTTGCTATACTCTTCGCTTCTTTTGTTTCTACTGGACATGCTATTATATACTTTGTGAGTTCACATTGTATGGTCAGTATATATCTACAAGCTCTGATGGTCTCAATGGACCTACTGTGTCAATCACGAGCGTGTCGAAACTTTGGCTCGGTGTGTCAGTTATGCATAGTGGTTCTTGCGTGTGTCTAATTTGTTTATTTCTCTGACACAAATCGCATGTTTTAACAAATTCCTTTACCATCTTTGCCATATTTTTCCATATGTACTTCTTTTTCAGTCGGAGTATTGTCTTTCGTACTCCAAGATGTCCTCCGCATGGTGTGTTGTGATACATTTCTATTAGTTTTATTTTTTCTTCATTTGTTGTTATAGATTGAGGATTGCTGTATATTAATATTATGACGTCATTTACTTTACTTTTGTTCATTAATTCTTTCATATTCCCAAGGGTTACTTTATTAAATATCTCGTCACTCTTTTCTAGTGCGAATTTTTCATATTTCATTGTTCTTAGAATAGATGGTAGCTTCTCCAACACTTTACCTAGATAACATGGATTTTCACTACATCTAACGCGCGTCTCATTGAAATTATTATCTTCTTCAATGGTTATTATATTATCATTATTTTTCATTTTCTTTTCATCAGTCGACTGTTTTCTAAATATAAATTTAATTTTTCTAGCATGCTTCATATCGTTTATTGATGTACATTCCATACAACAGGAGATGTTTCATCTTTATTCTCGTTTTCAGCTTCATTATGTATCTTATCTTTATTATTTGTATCTTTCTTCTTCATTCCTCTCGTTATCACCAGCGTTCTCTTTATCGATTCATCGATAGTTGGAGGTATCATATCCCTCAAAATATTGGAATTTAATTCTATTCTAGATAATGCGTCTGCGTTAGCGTTATTTACTCCTTTCTTGTATATTATATCGAAATCATAATCCGATAATTCGATTCGAATTCTTGTCAGTTTCGAACTTGGATGGTGGTCCGTCACAACGACAAATTTTCTACCATATAAATACGGTCTGAAGAATTGTATGCCCCAATGTATTCCGAGTAATTCTTTCTCAATCACAGGCTTATTTTTCTCATGTTTATTCAGTGACCGGCTAGCAAACGATATTGGTCTGTCTTCACCAATTTTTCCCTGTGACAATACTGCTCCCAACGCAAAATCAGATGCTTCCGTTGTCAATATGAATGGTTCATCAAAATTGGGATACTGCAATATAGGTGGGCTAATTAGTTTATGCTTAAGCTCTTCAAAAGCATTTTGACATTTTTCTGTCCATTCGAATTTATTGCCCTTCTTCAACAATTGATTCAGACAACTTGCTATGTCAGCAAAATTTTTGATGAAACGTCTGTAGTAATTGCAAAATGCCACAAACCTTCTTACGTCATCAGCACTTGTTGGAATTGGATATTTCGTTATCGCTTCGAATTTCTCTGGGTCAGGCTTTATGCCATCGGGAGTTATCAAATGTCCCAGATATACCACCTCGTGTTTCAGAAAACAACACTTACTCGAGTTTAGCTTCAGATTGTATTTCTGTAATCTATCCAAAACTCTTATAGGATTTGCATTGTGGTGGTCAAGGCTACATCCGAAAACTATTATGTCGTCTACGTACAGAAAAGCTTCGGAGTCAAGGCCTGATAATGCATCCGTTGAAAACTGTTTGAAGATATTTTTAATCCAAAAGGCAATCTCGTATACTGATAATGACCATCGGGTGTTGAAAATGCTGTATATGGGCGTGATTGATGATCTAGTTCGATCTGATGGAATGAACTTGTCATGTCCAATGTAGAGAAATATTTTGCTCTGCCCAATTTGTCCAAAACTTCGTCTAAACGTGTTAATGGGAATTTATCGTTAACTATCTTGTCATTCAGCTTTCTGAAATCCACTACCAATCTCCATTTCCTTAAGTCGGTTTGTCCCTTTTTAGGAACAAGCAATAGTGGTGCGTTGTATGGACTTATTGATGGTTCTATGATGTTGTCGTGCAACAGTTTTCGTACTTCAGAATTTATCTCATTGGTTTGAGCCCGAGGCAATCTATAGTTCTTTATATACACGGGAGTTTTATCGTGTAGATCTATCGTTTGCGTGTAGAAATTATTTGTTGTTAGCTCCTCGTTCTCTATATGGAAAATTGATTGGTATCTCCTTAAAATTTCCACTAATTCTGTGTCGGCATTACACAAATCCAAATCGTCCAACAACCTCTCAAAACGCTCATCTGTGTACCTTTGCTTTCCATTTCTATTTACAACCGAACATGCTTCATAATTTCTCAAAGGTATAGTTTCCACTTTGATGTTATTTACAATTGTTGGTTTATCCGTTATGTTCAATAATTTTATGTGTTGGTTACCGCTCTTAGGGATTATGGTGTTTGCCAAATATACACCCTTTATAATTTCCCTATTTAAAACCACACTATCTTCTTCTAATCTTATGTTGAAAGGCACTATGATTTCACTTCTTGGTGGAATCTTTATTTGATTAATGCTAAAAGCATCATCGTGGATTGGCACTGTTATATTGTCAGTGTCAACACAGAACGTTAACACATATTTATCATAGTCTATGTTGCATCGATATCTGGAAAGAAAATCTCTACCCAGTATTCCATCAGTTTTTATGGGAAAATCGTTTGCAACCAGCTGTATTTTCTGTTGAATAATCAAGTTATCAAATGCAATTTTTATTCTGGTGGAACCCAAAGATCTAATTTGTCCCTCTGAAATTCCGGTTAGGCAACAGTAATCATCTGGATCTTCTTGGTAGTTGTATAAAAAATTCTCCTTGCACAGGGATACATCTGCTCCTGTATCTATCAAAAACGTTAGTTTGCAATCTGTTCCGATCACATTCAACTTGATATAATTTTTGAGATCTGATGATATACTAAATATTTTCCTTTCTCTTTTCAATTTATTACCGGAGATTCCTGTAGAGTGAATTCCGGTTCTTGGTAGTTTCCCTGGTTCTGTATCTGGTTGTAATTTCTTCTGTTGTTGCCCCTTTGGTTATTGCCGCTATTTCTATTATTTGTTCCTCTACCACTGCTAAAATTATTTCTGTTGTTAAAATTTCCATTGTTGGTGTTCATATTGAAATTTGTGCTATTTCTGTAACTATTGTTGCGGTTGTTATTGTGATTGTATCTACCTCCGTTGTTATTGTATCTAGCATTTCTATTGTAATTGTTGTAATTATTGGTTCTGTTATTAGCATTTGCCTGATGCCAATTCCTATTGTTAGTATAATTACTGTTGTTATTTTGTCTTTTATTGTAATTATTTGAGTTCTGGTAGAGTACTTGTCTTTCCTTGACACGAGCTGCTGAATCTTCTGCCAGTTTAAGAGCCTCTGTGAAAGTGCTCACCCTACTTGCATCAATAGTTGACACTGCTTGTTGATCTCTCAAACCATTTTTGAAAACATTGAGGGCCAGAACATTATTCGTTCGAAATATTGCAGACCTGTCTGCTTCACCGACCTCGCCTATTTGTATTTCATTTAATTCACTAATAAGGGTTTCTATCTTTTCGGCAAAACCTCGCACGTTGTCGCCCTTTTGTACAGTCTGCGTCAACTTTTGCAGTATGATGTTTGATGATTTCGTAGGTTTGTAGGCCTTCTTTAGAGCCAACACCAACTCATTAACGTTTGTCGGAACTGTGTCTTGCCTCACTCTGTTCTGTACTCTAGGTTCAAGACGCGATTTGAATACAAAATTGAAAAAAAAATTACGTTTTTCCTGTGAAACAGTTTCAGATACTATTTCAAGATTTGTTACAAAACTATGTAACTCTTCCTTTTTACCCGAAAATATTGGTATTAATTTTGAAATGGCGGATAATTCGGACATATACATACCATTCGTGGCCATTTTTAACTTTTTACTTGTGTCAGAATCCTTCTTGTCAGTATTTCTAAAAGTGTGCTGTTCCAAAATATCCAGAGCTTCCTCTTTAAGCTTCCTAAAATCGTTAGTTATTTCTGTTCTGACCTCTATCGTTAATATAGGATCTATTAAATAATCTTCCAGTTGTTTTTGCAACTCTAATAATTCTCTTTTCTTTGCATCTATTGTCTCTACGGAATATGGTCTATTTAGTGATTTTTTAGCATTCAATATTATAGTTTCTAATTTTTTTATTATTAAATCCATATGAACAAATTTTTTTACAAAATTTTGATTTCTAAATATTTTCTTTATTTATTTCATAAATCATCTTAAAAATTACAAGTTATTAAATCTTTCTGTTTTTTTTTTTTTTTCTTTTTTTATAAATCATTCATAAATCATTCTCTTAATAATTATAATATTTCTTAATTAATTATTTATCATAGTTAAACAAAATTTATTGTTCTTATTGTCTAGTTAAATATTCTTTTACATATATTTGTGCTTCATATTTTCTTTTTCTATTTTTCTGATTTTCTTATCATTCTATATGTCTCCTCTATTACTGTAGATGGTCTAACTATGTCTTCTCTCGTGGGAGCTCTCTCCATACCTATAAATTCCCATAGTTTTGTTAACCGTACTAACTTTCTTTCTATCTCTTCTTCAGTTTCAGATTTTACTCTTTCCTTCTTATCCATGCTACCAATTTTTTGTTTGTTTTTTCTTTGCCTTTTTCTCTTTTAAGTTTAACTTTAATTGAATTTTTACTTCTTTTATCTTTTCTTCCAATTTTTCTTTCCTGTCGCTGTCAGTTTCAAAGCTTTGTTCACTCTTTAATACGTTCAATCGTCTCTTTAAAAGGCTTCTGAAATCACCCCGATTTCTCTTTATTACTGTTAAGTCTACCTTTGGTATTTTTGGTAATCTAAAAATATTTTCCGAATTTACTGGCCTTGGTCCTTTGTTTAATATTTCTGGCTTTTTTATTTCTATACTATCCCTATTTTCAAATTCTTTTAATTGTTGTAACCACATTTTTTCAGCTTCATTTACCTCTGCCCATAATTTCTCAAGTGGCTCTTCTCTGTCAATGTTCTCCATTTATTACTATAACCGCCAGCGTAGTACCTACACAAATCAGAATCACTACTTCCAAACTGATACTAACTGCGGTTGGAGACTTAACTGAGGCTGATACTACCTCGTTTATTTTGTTTTGGCTATTACCCATTAAAAAATTTCTATTCCCCTTTAAAATCAGATTAAAAAAAAATTTCTATTGATTATAAAATTTAATTTAATGTAAAAAAAAAATTTCTATTGATTATAAAATTTATTTTACACTTTTTAAGTTAAGCCTTAATTTAATTTTAATTTAATTCACAATTTTTTTTTTTTTATTTAATTTAAATTTTTCTTTTTCTTTGTCTCACAAAAAGTTATACATCCTTGGGATTCAATAAATTTTCCCTTTTTTTTTCACAAATTGAGTTTCATTTTATCATTGCACTATTAAAAGCTTTTTCATTACCAACTGTGCCCATGCACTGTTTTGGATTTAAATTTACAATATATATATATACAAAACAAATGTTCCTTAAACTTAGTTTGAGGATTAGGCTGATATACCTTATATCTTCTATGCTCGAAAAGTTGGCAGGATCGCCATATAATGTTTACTGTTTAGTTTGTTGAATCACTATGGTTAATGAAACTCGGAGCTGTAGCTAGTTTAATTTGCCAAATAATAATGACTCTTTATTTAAATTTAATTGCTGCTTATATATTAATTCTTACAGCTAATATTTGAGTGATTTTCCATAATCAATCACTAATACATCTAAAAATAATTTATTCATAATTGTGTCCAGCAAGCAATTGTTGAGTGACACTGAAAGTACAACGACTGTTGTAATAGTATCCCTCACATATCTTTGCTTCAATTTACAACTCACATTTGCCACCCGTAAATTCCAGATGGTCAAATGTAAACAAAAAGATCGAATTAAATCAATGCAAACAAAACTGAAACATATCGACGCTTATTGCTTGACACAAATATGTATGGTGTGTGTGTGTATAGATTTACATATAGTGTTCATATCTTCTACACTATGTCCATACACACATTGTATTGTTTGTGAGTACATGAATTATAATTACTATTTTTGTACGCTATGTTCATGCACTCACTACACCCTCACCGTTCAGAAGAATCATACAGTTTTATGTGTGAAATTGGATGATTCTTTAACAAAATATACGGTGCATAGTGTATGAAATATTTATAGTGTAATTATTTGTAAATTATTCTACAGAACTTTCTTGTGATATATTTATCTTATAAAGTGAATAAAATTTGATTATTATTCAATTGTGATGTATAAGTTGTGGATTTAAATTATTTTACAGTGGCTTATCATATACATATATATTTATTTTATAGTCTATTTATGTTTTGTTTCAATATTCTAATGTTTTCCTATTCTTACTTAATTTACTATTATAATTTTCCATTGTATATTTTTAACAAATTTTTATGCACTAATTTGGTTTTATTTTTAATTTCTACTTTAACATTCACGTTCTCAATACCAGTGACTTTATACGGACCCCGGTACGGTGGTTCATTTTTCTTTCTATTAGCTACTTTTATTAAAACTAAATCTCCTACTTTTATTTTAATACTATTCATATTTTTATAAGATTCCTTTTTCCTCTTTAATTTCACGTTTGCTATAATCTTTCTAGCATTTTCCAATGAATATTTTAGTCTAATTTTTAACTCTTTTGCATAGTTCTCAAAATCGTATATCTGTTCATTGTCATTTCTCATATCTTCACCTGGTAAACTAGGTAGCTTACCGAAAACCAATTCAAAAGGTGAGTAATTTGTATCTATATGAGGTGTGGTATTATAAGCGAATGCGTAATACGGAACCCATGAGTACCAATTATCTTCGGTCACGAAAGAAAGAAAATATTCGTTCAAAACTCTGTGATTTCTTTCCACAGTTCCCAACGTTTCATGATGATATGGCGTTGAGAACTTTTGTTCTATCTTTAGCATTTCACATACCTCTTTAATCAGCTGATTTGTGAATTCGGTTCCTCTGTCGGATTTCAGCACTCTAAAAATATTCCATACTTTAGCACTACATTCTCGATTAAAGCTCTTGCTATACTCTTCGCTTCTTTTGTTTCTACTGGACATGCTATTATATACTTTGTGAGTTCACATTGTATGGTCAGTATATATCTACAAGCTCTGATGGTCTCAATGGACCTACTGTGTCAATCACGAGCGTGTCGAAACTTTGGCTCGGTGTGTCAGTTATGCATAGTGGTTCTTGCGTGTGTCTAATTTGTTTATTTCTCTGACACAAATCGCATGTTTTAACAAATTCCTTTACCATCTTTGCCATATTTTTCCATATGTACTTCTTTTTCAGTCGGAGTATTGTCTTTCGTACTCCAAGATGTCCTCCGCATGGTGTGTTGTGATACATTTCTATTAGTTTTATTTTTTCTTCATTTGTTGTTATAGATTGAGGATTGCTGTATATTAATATTATGACGTCATTTACTTTACTTTTGTTCATTAATTCTTTCATATTCCCAAGGGTTACTTTATTAAATATCTCGTCACTCTTTTCTAGTGCGAATTTTTCATATTTCATTGTTCTTAGAATAGATGGTAGCTTCTCCAACACTTTACCTAGATAACATGGATTTTCACTACATCTAACGCGCGTCTCATTGAAATTATTATCTTCTTCAATGGTTATTATATTATCATTATTTTTCATTTTCTTTTCATCAGTCGACTGTTTTCTAAATATAAATTTAATTTTTCTAGCATGCTTCATATCGTTTATTGATGTACATTCCATACAACAGGAGATGTTTCATCTTTATTCTCGTTTTCAGCTTCATTATGTATCTTATCTTTATTATTTGTATCTTTCTTCTTCATTCCTCTCGTTATCACCAGCGTTCTCTTTATCGATTCATCGATAGTTGGAGGTATCATATCCCTCAAAATATTGGAATTTAATTCTATTCTAGATAATGCGTCTGCGTTAGCGTTATTTACTCCTTTCTTGTATATTATATCGAAATCATAATCCGATAATTCGATTCGAATTCTTGTCAGTTTCGAACTTGGATGGTGGTCCGTCACAACGACAAATTTTCTACCATATAAATACGGTCTGAAGAATTGTATGCCCCAATGTATTCCGAGTAATTCTTTCTCAATCACAGGCTTATTTTTCTCATGTTTATTCAGTGACCGGCTAGCAAACGATATTGGTCTGTCTTCACCAATTTTTCCCTGTGACAATACTGCTCCCAACGCAAAATCAGATGCTTCCGTTGTCAATATGAATGGTTCATCAAAATTGGGATACTGCAATATAGGTGGGCTAATTAGTTTATGCTTAAGCTCTTCAAAAGCATTTTGACATTTTTCTGTCCATTCGAATTTATTGCCCTTCTTCAACAATTGATTCAGACAACTTGCTATGTCAGCAAAATTTTTGATGAAACGTCTGTAATAATTGCAAAATGCCACAAACCTTCTTACGTCATCAGCACTTGTTGGAATTGGATATTTCGTTATCGCTTCGAATTTCTCTGGGTCAGGCTTTATGCCATCGGGAGTTATCAAATGTCCCAGATATACCACCTCGTGTTTCAGAAAACAACACTTACTCGAGTTTAGCTTCAGATTGTATTTCTGTAATCTATCCAAAACTCTTATAGGATTTGCATTGTGGTGGTCAAGGCTACATCCGAAAACTATTATGTCGTCTACGTACAGAAAAGCTTCGGAGTCAAGGCCTGATAATGCTATAGTCAGCATCCGTTGAAAACTGTTTGAAGATATTTTTAATCCAAAAGGCAATCTCGTATACTGATAATGACCATCGGGTGTTGAAAATGCTGTATATGGGCGTGATTGATGATCTAGTTCGATCTGATGGAATGAACTTGTCATGTCCAATGTAGAGAAATATTTTGCTCTGCCCAATTTGTCCAAAACATCGTCTAAACGTGTTAATGGGAATTTATCGTTAACTATCTTGTCATTCAGCTTTCTGAAATCCACTACCAATCTCCATTTCCTTAAATCGGTTTGTCCCTTTTTAGGAACAAGCAATAGTGGTGCGTTGTATGGACTTATTGATGGTTCTATGATGTTGTCGTGCAACAGTTTTCGTACTTCAGAATTTATCTCATTGGTTTGAGCCCGAGGCAATCTATACTTCTTTATATACACGGGAGTTTTATCGTGTAGATCTATCGTTTGCGTGTAGAAATTATTTGTTGTTAGCTCCTCGTTCTCTATATGGAAAATTGATTGGTATCTCCTTAAAATTTCCACTAATTCTGTGTCGGCATTACACAAATCCAAATCGTCCAACAACCTCTCAAAACGCTCATCTGTGTACCTTTGCTTTCCATTTCTATTTACAACCGAACATGCTTCATAATTTCTCAAAGGTATAGTTTCCACTTTGATGTTATTTACAATTGTTGGTTTATCCGTTATATTCAATAATTTTATGTGTTGGTTACCGCTCTTAGGGATTATGGTGTTTGCCAAATATACACCCTTTATAATTTCCCTATTTAAAACCACACTATCTTCTTCTAATCTTATGTTGAAAGGCACTATGATTTCACTTCTTGGTGGAATCTTTATTTGATTAATGCTAAAAGCATCATCGTGGATTGGCACTGTTATATTGTCAGTGTCAACACAGAACGTTAACACATATTTATCATAGTCTATGTTGCATCGATATCTGGAAAGAAAATCTCTACCCAGTATTCCATCAGTTTTTATGGGAAAATCGTTTGCAACCAGCTGTATTTTCTGTTGAATAATCAAGTTATCAAATGCAATTTTTATTCTGGTGGAACCCAAAGATCTAATTTGTCCCTCTGAAATTCCGGTTAGGCAACAGTAATCATCTGGATCTTCTTGGTAGTTGTATAAAAAATTCTCCTTGCACAGGGATACATCTGCTCCTGTATCTATCAAAAACGTTAGTTTGCAATCTGTTCCGATCACATTCAACTTGATATAATTTTTGAGATCTGATGATATACTAAATATTTTCCTTTCTCTTTTCAATTTATTACCGGAGATTCCTGTAGAGTGAATTCCGGTTCTTGGTAGTTTCCCTGGTTCTGTATCTGGTTGTAATTTCTTCTGTTGTTGCCCCTTTGGTTATTGCCGCTATTTCTATTATTTGTTCCTCTACCACTGCTAAAATTATTTCTGTTGTTAAAATTTCCATTGTTGGTGTTCATATTGAAATTTGTGCTATTTCTGTAACTATTGTTGCGGTTGTTATTGTGATTGTATCTACCTCCGTTGTTATTGTATCTAGCATTTCTATTGTAATTGTTGTAATTATTGGTTCTGTTATTAGCATTTGCCTGATGCCAATTCCTATTGTTAGTATAATTACTGTTGTTATTTTGTCTTTTATTGTAATTATTTGAGTTCTGGTAGAGTACTTGTCTTTCCTTGACACGAGCTGCTGAATCTTCTGCCAGTTTAAGAGCCTCTGTGAAAGTGCTCACCCTACTTGCATCAATAGTTGACACTGCTTGTTGATCTCTCAAACCATTTTTGAAAACATTGAGGGCCAGAACATTATTCGTTCGAAATATTGCAGACCTGTCTGCTTCACCGACCTCGCCTATTTGTATTTCATTTAATTCACTAATAAGGGTTTCTATCTTTTCGGCAAAACCTCGCACGTTGTCGCCCTTTTGTACAGTCTGCGTCAACTTTTGCAGTATGATGTTTGATGATTTCGTAGGTTTGTAGGCCTTCTTTAGAGCCAACACCAACTCATTAACGTTTGTCGGAACTGTGTCTTGCCTCACTCTGTTCTGTACTCTAGGTTCAAGACGCGATTTGAATACAAAATTGAAAAAAAAATTACGTTTTTCCTGTGAAACAGTTTCAGATACTATTTCAAGATTTGTTACAAAACTATGTAACTCTTCCTTTTTACCCGAAAATATTGGTATTAATTTTGAAATGGCGGATAATTCGGACATATACATACCATTCGTGGCCATTTTTAACTTTTTACTTGTGTCAGAATCCTTCTTGTCAGTATTTCTAAAAGTGTGCTGTTCCAAAATATCCAGAGCTTCCTCTTTAAGCTTCCTAAAATCGTTAGTTATTTCTGTTCTGACCTCTATCGTTAATATAGGATCTATTAAATAATCTTCCAGTTGTTTTTGCAACTCTAATAATTCTCTTTTCTTTGCATCTATTGTCTCTACGGAATATGGTCTATTTAGTGATTTTTTAGCATTCAATATTATAGTTTCTAATTTTTTTATTATTAAATCCATATGAACAAATTTTTTTACAAAATTTTGATTTCTAAATATTTTCTTTATTTATTTCATAAATCATCTTAAAAATTACAAGTTATTAAATCTTTCTGTTTTTTTTTTTTTTTCTTTTTTTATAAATCATTCATAAATCATTCTCTTAATAATTATAATATTTCTTAATTAATTATTTATCATAGTTAAACAAAATTTATTGTTCTTATTGTCTAGTTAAATATTCTTTTACATATATTTGTGCTTCATATTTTCTTTTTCTATTTTTCTGATTTTCTTATCATTCTATATGTCTCCTCTATTACTGTAGATGGTCTAACTATGTCTTCTCTCGTGGGAGCTCTCTCCATACCTATAAATTCCCATAGTTTTGTTAACCGTACTAACTTTCTTTCTATCTCTTCTTCAGTTTCAGATTTTACTCTTTCCTTCTTATCCATGCTACCAATTTTTTGTTTGTTTTTTCTTTGCCTTTTTCTCTTTTAAGTTTAACTTTAATTGAATTTTTACTTCTTTTATCTTTTCTTCCAATTTTTCTTTCCTGTCGCTGTCAGTTTCAAAGCTTTGTTCACTCTTTAATACGTTCAATCGTCTCTTTAAAAGGCTTCTGAAATCACCCCGATTTCTCTTTATTACTGTTAAGTCTACCTTTGGTATTTTTGGTAATCTAAAAATCTTTTCCGAATTTACTGGCCTTGGTCCTTTGTTTAATATTTCTGGCTTTTTTATTTCTATACTATCCCTATTTTCAAATTCTTTTAATTGTTGTAACCACATTTTTTCAGCTTCATTTACCTCTGCCCATAATTTCTCAAGTGGCTCTTCTCTGTCAATGTTCTCCATTTATTACTATAACCGCCAGCGTAGTACCTACACAAATCAGAATCACTACTTCCAAACTGATACTAACTGCGGTTGGAGACTTAACTGAGGCTGATACTACCTCGTTTATTTTGTTTTGGCTATTACCCATTAAAAAATTTCTATTCCCCTTTAAAATCAGATTAAAAAAAAATTTCTATTGATTATAAAATTTAATTTAATGTAAAAAAAAAATTTCTATTGATTATAAAATTTATTTTACACTTTTTAAGTTAAGCCTTAATTTAATTCACAATTTTTTTTTTTTTTTATTTAATTTAAATTTTTCTTTTTCTTTGTCTCACAAAAAGTTATACATCCTTGGGATTCAATAAATTTTTCCTTTTTTTTTTCACAAATTGAGTTTCATTTTATCATTGCACTATTAAAAGCTTTTTCATTACCAACTGTGCCCATGCACTGTTTTGGATTTAAATTTACAATATATATATATACAAAACAAATGTTCCTTAAACTTAGTTTGAGGATTAGGCTGATATACCTTATATCTTCTATGCTCGAAAAGTTGGCAGGATCGCCATATAATGTTTACTGTTTAGTTTGTTGAATCACTATGGTTAATGAAACTCGGAGCTGTAGCTAGTTTAATTTGCCAAATAATAATGACTCTTTATTTAAATTTAATTGCTGCTTATATATTAATTCTTACAGCTAATATTTGAGTGATTTTCCATAATCAATCACTAATACATCTAAAAATAATTTATTCATAATTGTGTCCAGCAAGCAATTGTTGAGTGACACTGAAAGTACAACGACTGTTGTAATAGTATCCCTCACATATCTTTGCTTCAATTTACAACTCACATTTGCCACCCGTAAATTCCAGATGGTCAAATGTAAACAAAAAGATCGAATTAAATCAATGCAAACAAAACTGAAACATATCGACGCTTATTGCTTGACACAAATATGTATGGTGTGTGTGTGTATAGATTTACATATAGTGTTCATATCTTCTACACTATGTCCATACACACATTGTATTGTTTGTGAGTACATGAATTATAATTACTATTTTTGTACACTATGTTCATGCACTCACTACACTACCATTGAACTAGTAACAAATCACAAATATCTAGGAGTATATGTAGATAATACTTTTAAATGGAAAACGCACATAAATAAGCTGCAAAAGAAACTACGTAAAGTCGCTTACTCATTGTTATGCAGCAATGGTTAGAGTTTTCCGAAAAGCATATTTTTCGCTAGCAGAATCCTATATACGACACAGCATATAGGCGTGGGGAAACTCCTCTCATTAAAGTTTTATTCAACAATCAACGTTCTACTCAACAATCAACGTTCACATGAACTGCAACTAATAACTACAACACCAATTACCATAATCCACATCATAGAAACCTACAGCTACTTGTTAGCAACAACAACACATCTGCCAACAATCTTGATACCAACAACAACGTCAACAATTTAGACAACAACACTCATAATACCACCAACAACTTCAACACAATGAACATCGCAAATAATTTCACACCAATTGAAACTTATAACAACAACACCAGAAACTACAATTCACACCATAACAACCACCATACCAGCTAGCAACAACAACACAATCAACAAACAATCTAAAAATCTTTCATGTAAACTTAAAGTAGTAATCATCAAGAATGCATGGCGCCTAACAATCTTAACAGAATTGAACGACTCCCAGCTCCTACAACCTATTGGCCATCAATACAGCACACGACTTCGCGCAGAAGGTCGATTTAAGACAGAGACTACCAAAAACAGTTACGGGAACCGAACGCTGAAAATAACCTTACCAAAGATCTACAATGAAATGCCAGAAAACATAAGAAACATTACAAATAAATATAAAATAAAAAACATAAAATAAACATTTTTTATATCTACGTGATGAATTTTTTAAATATTTAAATTATCAATGAAATGTTAATTATAGTAAATAGTATTTACCTGCAGCCATAAATTTGAATTTGAAAAATAAAATAAATAAAAAATAAACTGAAAAAAAATCATAAATTAAAAATTTTAAAAACGAATACAAGTTTAATAGAAAATTTCTAGATGATGTTTATGTTGTTGAAGGTCTTAAAACTCCCATCTTGCCGCGAAATGCAATAGTTCAATTAAATATTCTCCAGCGACAGGCTTTAGAGAATATTTTTCGTTTCAGACTATTTCAGGAAATAGGTGAATTTACAGCCTAATTAAACATAAAATTAAAGGACAATTTAATTCCTTTTGTGGAGACAATACCTAGAAGAGTACCGATTTGTCTACTGCTAGAATTGAAGGCCGAAATAGAAAGATTAATAGAATTAAACAAAATTGAACGTATGGACAATGTGACGGAATGGGTCAGTCCCATAGTGGTCATACCAAAAGTTAATAACGAAATTGTGTTGACTACACCCACTTTAATAAAGCGGTAATCAAGCCATATTTCCCAATGCCAAAAAATTAATTTTATCTAGCTAATATTAAAAAAGCGACAATATTTCAAAAATTGATGCAAATAGGGGATTTTATTAAATAAACCATAGTCCTGAAAGCCAATTACTTATTTTGTATGTTCATTTGGACGGTTTAAGAGACTACCATTTGGCATTTCTAGCGCGCCTCAATTTTTTGTTTCAACTTTTAAAAAAGTTCTAGACGCAATTGATAACTGTATCTCTCAAGTTGATGATATTTTAATTTTTGGAAGAGATCGCAACGAACCGCACTCAAAAAAGTCTTAGATCGACTTGAAAAGGAAATAATAACTATTAATAAGGACAAATCAAGTTTTGGCGTAAACCAAGTTAATTCTCTGCTGTATGTTCTTTCAGCAAAGGGTATATCCATTAACCCGGAACGAATTCAGCCAGTTGTTGATTTTCCGAAACCCGAGAATAAAACAGAGGTTCGTCGTTTTCTGGGAATGGTGAATTTTGTTGCAAAGTTTATCCCTCATCGTTCTAAATTGTTAGAACAGGTAAAGTTGACATTGTTTGGAACAAGTTTCAAGAAAAAGTTTTTTTTGTAGATAAATAACGGAAACTCCAACTTTAGCATTCTATGATCTTTCGAAACAGATAATCGTTAGCTCAGACGTATCTTGCTACGGTATAGGAGCATATCCTTTTACAAGGATTCTACAATCGAAAAATTTAGATACTCTAACACCCAGACTACAGCGATTTAGAATGCGCCTCATGCGTTATAAGTACTAGTATATGTACCAGGTAAAGATTTAAAAATAACCGACGCTTTATCCCGGAGCCCCATTCCTTCCAAAGAAAACGAGCCACAGGAATTGGGAGTAGAAACGGAAGTTTTTGTCGTGAGACATTTATCTGCAAAGGATTGTTGTATAGAGAAAATATAAATTTTTAAATAAAAGACCAAGTATGCAAAACTGTTACGTCAGTTTACATTGGATGGGTGGCCATCTCGTAATACAATACCTTATTTTATGGTCCCTTATCACCAGTATCGACATGATATTTCTTATTGTTAAAAGATATACGGATTATTATCCCTCCAGATTTAGAAAACGAGGTAATAAACTACATTCATTCCGGACATCAGGGCATTATAAAATGTCGTAGGTTGCTGGTTAGGTCTTAGTTTCAGTTAGAGGACTTGATAAAAAGTTATCCAAATTGCATCGAAGAGAGAAATAGCCATAAGGAAACGTTTAGTTATGAAAATCCTCCTACTCGAGCTATGGAGAAAATAGTCTTAGATCTCTTTAAGTACGAAAAATAGTATCTAGTAATAACTGACTATTATTCATGGTACTTTGAATTTTTTTCACTTACTTCTCTGACAGAAGACGATATATTAGAAAGGTTTAGGAATTTTTTCACGGTATGGTATTTGTTATATATGCAGAAGTAACAGCGGCCCCCATTTTCAATAAAAATTTAGTCAATTTGCATTTGATTAGCATTTCAAACATGTAACGAGTAGCCCTTACTATAGTCAATCAAACGGTGCTGCTGAGGCAGCTATAAAGGTGGCAAAGTAAATAATTAAAATATTCACAAAGGTCTTTTAAACTATCGTTCAATACCTATAGCGAACGGATTTTCTGCCGCAGAATTAATATTGGTCCGCAAAATTATATCTTTAGTTCCAATGTTAACTAGTTTGTTAAAAACGGGGTATGATAAAGTAATAGCGAAAGAAATTGAAAATAATGGAAGACAAATTCAAAATTATAATAGAAGACATAGAACCCAGAGATCGTTCGGAATTGAAAGAGGGGTTAAGGTATGGATTATTGACTTTAAAGAATATGATACTGTTTTGAAATGTTAGATGAACCACGCTCTTATTTGATTCAGTCAGATAGAGAAAAGTATAGACGAAACATATGGCACCTTATTCCAGTGTCAAGTATCGGAAATGAGCATTTTGCTAATTAAACTGAATTTTATAATCCAAACGAGGATTATATAATTCGAAACAATATTGAAGATAAAAATGATATTAATGATCAAATTGTTTCACTCAATACTCCCGAGGAACTACCTTCTGTAGATGATAATATTCCAGAAGTTGGTCCCTCAATACGAGAACCTAGACAGAGAAATCCACCGTCATGGATGACATGATATTGGACGATCGGAGAATGAAAGTGCTTAAGGTTCTGAGGCTGTATACATCTCAACTGAGCGGGGACATTACATTTTACAAGTATATTTTGACATTAAAGTGCAACTGTGTGACTACTTCAAAGGAGTGCTTGGCGATATTTAACCGAGTGAACGTGGCTAGGTGGAACTGCCATGGGATACGTACGGTGTCCTTCACATCGATTACCTTGAAAAGGGTAAAACAATTACCGATGAATATTATTCACAGTTGTAGGACAGATTCGACATTGATTTAAAAAATTGGGCTAAGAACTGCTATCCCATCCAACAAATTATCCCGATTTAGCTCCCTGCTACTACTTCCTGTTTCACTGAAATAAACGCCTATTTCGAGGACCTTGAAAAAAGCAATTTCTATTACGTACAAAATTTAAACTAGCTAAAAAAAAAATTGAGTTCAGATTAAACAAATTAGTAAATTTATATATTCTTGTTTTACAATATTTAATTCCAATTGTTTTATTTATACATTTATTCACTAAATTGCACTTATTTCATTTCCCGTTGAATCATTTGGAAATGGAAGCGATGACTCAAAAATTGATGTAATCGAATGTATTTCTTTCTTTCAGCAAGTATTCGCTGCCTTAAATGGGTTGAAGGACCACAGTTACTTTTTAGTGGTGCATGTGATCAGTCAGTTATCGTATGGGATGTTGGCGGTAAAAGAGGAACTATATACGAATTGCAAGGACACAAGTTTGTCGATTTAACTCACATGATTCTTAAAACTTATTTTTTTTTTTACTTATTTAGAAACAAAGTATCATCATTAGCTTATGCAAATCACACTCAACAGTTAATTAGTTGCGGCGAAGATAATGTTGTTGTATTTTGGGAAATGAACGCAATGCGAAAAGAAGTACCTCCATGGGTTGAAAATAACAACTGTCAGTTATGTTCTCGTCCATTTTTTTGGAATTTTCGTTCGATGATGGATCAAAAACAAATTGGTAAGAGTTTTCTGATTGTAATATAGATATTCTATTTAATTTTCAAAGTCGTGTTTTCGTATTTATGGTTTTATTGTTGTTTGTAAAAACATTGAAGGAAGAACAAACTAGTATATATGCTTTAATAAAATAAGCGTTCTCACTCTTGCTGTAAAACAACTCTTAAGGAGACTGCAAATATTACATAGCGAATATGCAGGAGTACTAAAAAATTAAAATTAATCGCAGCCTTAAACAATAATGTATTATCACAAATCTTAAATAAACTAGAAAGTCCTGAAGCCTGTAATAATTCAATTGAGTTTCGGATGAAAACTTTAGAGAATAATTTTAACTCACTATGCAAATGAAAAAGTTTATAAGAATAATGGAATGGAATGCAAATGAGTTGCTCAAATGTAAGACTGAACTCCAATCTATTTTAATAAAGGAATATATGCTTAATAAGTGAAACAGATATATGCTTAATAAGTGAAACACACTTCACAAAACAATCATACAATTATTGCATGAGTTAGATTTACTTCTCTCGAAGCAATACTACCAGATGTTGAAATTATACTTAACAGAAAGATTCTTAAAGGCAAACAGGATAATGAATACTCCAGTCTGCATCCCATAAGTTCAGGTGTTCCCCAGGGAAGCTTCCTAGGACCTATTTTATACTTATTATATACTTACATATGACTTACCAGTCTCTGAGACCTGTGTTGTAGGATACTGTTATTATGTCTTTTGAAAATAACATTGAAACATCAACTACAAATCTATAATCAGCCCTCGTGGAAATAGAACAGTGGACAAGTAAAGCTAAACAGTACAAAATCTACTCACATAAATTTTACGAACAAGAACATTACTCATGCACCGATTTATATAGACCAACAAATAGTTCCTTTTGCTAATACTGCGAAGTGTTTTGGGATGATTCTCGTCACAAAATTACAATGGAAAGGGCATGTAAAAAAGAAAAGGATGAACTCGATATAAAATATAGAAAATATAGATGGCTAATTAGTAGAAAATCTACTCTTTCGACACATAATAAGATTATGATCTATAAACAAATATTCAAACCAGTGTGGAGCTATGGTATTCAAATCTCGGGATGTGTGACAAATCATTTATTACACAATTCTTAATAATAATTTATTATACGTATTCTTTTTAGTTAATTTTAGTGTGCTGAATCCGAATATGTCATTAATAGTTGTACGTTAACTTAAAATTTCGCGTTAATCGCTGTCAGTCTTAATAAAATTCACGTTTCCAATGATTATGAATGTTTATCGTGTCCATAATAGAGAAACATGAATGGTTTTTAAGACAACCACACACTTTGTATTAGTGCGAAATAATTCTCAGTCATGTTGAGAAATAATTCTTTTGAACCACTGTCATATTTAAACTGAGATAATTTAATCAATTTAGTTTGACAACTACTGACTTTTTTAACTTCCCTCATTGTTAATTAAAAATTAATATTGCTCCTGTCAACTAACAGACTACTGTGCGCCAATGGTGTTTGACAGCCATTGAAAATACAATCTCGATAATTTTTGCATAAATGGTAATAAAGAGAATTTTGAGTGCTCATAAAACATTTTTTGTGCAGAAAAACCAGCAACGAAATCCAGGAAAAGCTTGAAAAATACTATGGGACTCTGCAGCAGCAATTTCTATGGTTAAGAAATGAATGAAAAATGAAAACAATGAATTCCATTGTGGTCGTACCAGCAGAATTGACGACGAAAATTCAATCGTCAATAAAATCCAAGATATTAGACGATCAGAGAATGAAAGTGTGAAGTAGCTGAGGCTGTCGGTATGGAAAAGCTAATCGCGAGATGGCTGCCGCAATTACTTACACCCGGCCATGAGCGATCTTCCTTTCGTAACCGTGGACGCAACCACTACACACCTGAGTCTAAGGAACAGTCAAACGTAATCACATCGATGACCTTGTATATGGTAAAACGATCACCGGCCAATATCTTCACAGTTGTTTTAAAGATTTGACATCGATTTGAAGCAAAAACAACCGCATTTGGCGAAGAAAAGTACTCTTCCACCACGGCGCGCACGTGGGTAGTGTAATACATGTATGTATGTAAACACAATAAAGTGTTTAGCTGAAAAGAATAAACAAAACCAACATACATATATATACACAGGGTTGGTCAGTGATAATTGTTGACAAATGACTCAGTACGTTTGTTTTGACTGAGAAGGTTATTGTACGAAGCAGTGAAATCGGATAGAGTGATCGATATATATAGAGCTGTGTAGAATACATATTCCTGTGTATTGTATTCGGTTTGCACTTTAACCAGTGTAATGGTGCGGCGTTGATGGAAGATCCGCTTCCGTTTCCCTGAGCCTTTGCTGGTCGCACGTGCTGGCGTAGGGGCCTAGCTCGCCGGATGGGTGGGGTCTTGCTCAGGCCCAGGGAAACCGCACTACAGATTTTCACGTGCGATTAAAAAAAACACAACTGTCAAAAACACGGACGCTAAAAGGATGACGGCCATACTTACCTTGGGATTGGGGACTGGATGTTATGCCCCTTATGCCCTCCCTACCATGTTACCTCGACTCCATCTCAATTGGAGGTAACCCACAGCAAAGATAAGAGTTTGGTTTGGTTTTCTACATTGAGTTATATATAAAATTTTTATTTGCCCTTCATTTTAAGGGTTTTAATTTTAAATTAAATTTATCAACATTTTTATGGTAACTTTAAATACTTTATGTTTAGGAAAAATTTTTAATTTTAGGATATTTTTAAATTTTCGAAAAATTTTATTTTTTAGAGAAATTTTAATGTTTAGGAAAACTTTAAATTCTAGCAAAATTTTATACATATTTAGGAAGATAATTTTAATATAGGAAAATTTTAATTTTAACAAAATTTTAACTTTATCAATTTGAATTTAGCACTATCTAATTTTAGCACAATTTATATTTATGAAAATTTTTAATTTTAACAATATTTAATTATTAGAAAAAAAAATTTTTTTTTTTTTACTTTTAGAAAAAGGTTACATCTAAAAATATTTTTTTTATAATTAGAAATATTTTTATAATTAGAAATATTTATTTTTAGCAAAATTTACTTCTATTTAGCTTAAATTTATAAAATTTCTTAACGTAGTAAAATGTTTAGTTTAATTAGAGAAATTTATTAATTTGGCAACATTTTAATAAAAATATTAAATTTAGAAAAATATATATATTGTACAACAATTTTGAATAAGGACAATTAAGGGTATAAAGAAATAAAATTACCGCCTTATCGCTGGTGTTGAAGAGGTACCGATGAAGCTGCTGCCGCCGGACGCCGTGGTTGTGTGTCGCAATATGCCATTGGAAAAGGTTGGCCATAGTTAAGTTTTTTTTTATTCAATTGAAATTTTACGATGAATTCTTCGTATTAATAAAGATGAGCATTAATTGCAGATTTAACAAAATAATTTTAATGATGATATTATTTTATCGTTATTGACGATAATTTAACATAAACTTATGAATAGTTGTAATTTTTTTTTCTACGTTTGAGTTTTTAGTTTTCTTATGAATTGTTTATTTAATAGATTTAATATTCTAAGTAGCGGGTGGTTGTTTAAATATTTTTCACGCAAATATTAAAAATATAATTAATAAAAACCGAACAACAAATGTCATTAAAATCTAGTTTTTTTTTTCTCTTAAAGTTTATTTAATTTTTTATTGGTTTTATTTCTTAAATTTTACACTTTCTTTTTTTCTTAAACTTATCTTTTTTTTTCTAAACTTAATTTTTCTTTAATTTTCTGAAACTTAAATTTAATTTTTCAAACTTTTTCATAACTGTTCTTAATTTTTTTTTTAATTATTCTAAACTTCACTTAATTTTAATTTCGAAGGAGGTTTATACTCAACCTTGTATTTCAACAAACAAAATTCAACTCCCCGATTTAAATTTAACTTTACTACATTAACCTTCTCATCTTCATTCACTCATGTCCAGATAAAAACCTGTTTATTAAAAAAACAAAATCACCACCAATTCATTGAGAACATTCATATGCATTCATAATATTCTCTAGTATTTATAACACTCCCACTCATATATGACTATGAGAGCAAGTGAGATCAATACAAGAAAATACGTGGTTTGACCAGCATGATTGCATATGAATGTGTTCATGATTTAATACAACACAATGAAGAGAAAAAAAACGCCATCAACATATTACCATATAAGGTGTTGTTTACTTGTACATACTTGAACTTGAAAATAATTTGAAGATCAAGGTTATTATTTTTTCTTCTTTCTTATTCTGCCTGTACCAGAAATTCTTTTGCTACAGTGCAGAGCAAAAAAGATCACCGTCACAAAACAGATTGTTTTGATTTCCATGAAAGGAAAAATCAACTGAAAACGGTTCGATGGGTTTTAAGGTTGGCCATTTTGAAAACTTTGCCTTGAGTTAAGTCTTATGCATATATAAAAGAAATCAAAACAGCAGTTTACGCTGTTGGGGTTTTACAAAACATGGTTCGATATCTATCGTTCAACGGAAAAGATTCCAACACAGATATTTTTGGTTATTTTTAAAAATTCAGTGTATTGGATTCTTATATCTAACAGAGACCTTAAACCAGCGATTTTTGTTTTTTTTCAAAATTCGGTGATTTAAGTTCTCTCATTAAACAATGGACATGGCTCGATATCCATCGTTCAACGGAAAAGATTCCAACACAGAGATTTTTGGTTATTTTAAAAATTCAGTGTATTGGATTCTTATATCTAACAGAGACCTTAAACCAGCGATTTTTGTTCTTTTCAAAATTCGGTGATTTATGTTCTCTCATTAAACAAGGGACATGGACGCAGAGGTTTTGGGGGGACCTTACTAAATTAAAACCGGTGTTTTGAACTCTCTTATCATAAACAAAAAGGCTTTAAACAGAGGTGTTGTTGGCAAAGGGCGTAATACATGACTATCTCCAAAATGGTGTTAGGCTATGTTATGAGATAATGAATGAATGAAGACTAGCTTAATGTCAACAATTTCATAATGAATTAAATTTAAATCAATATCAAAAAAAGGAAAGACTTTGGAAAATTAAATCGGATTCTAAAATTTAAATTAGATTCAAATCGAACCCACGCAAAAAAATTAAATTTTCAAATAAGTTTCAAAGCAGACTTAAATTTTACAAAAATTATCAAAAAGTTTCAATATAAGTTCCATTAAATTTAATAAAGTTCTAGATTCTTCAAAAATCTGAATTGCAAAAAAAAATTCAAAATTAAAATTCAGAAAAAATTAAAAAGTTCAAAATTAATTTTCAACAAAGTTTCAAAATTTCTATATAAAGTTTTAATATAATTTCAATATAGTTTTCATATATAATTTCGTCATAATTTCAAACCAGTTCAAATACAATTCTTAATGTCAAAAAATTCTAAAAATTTCAAAATACTTTTTCAATAGAGTTATAATTCAATAAATTGTTAGTAAATTTTTAATATATAATTTTCAATATAAATTTAATATAATTCAATGTAGTATTTCAATATAATTTTTCAATATTTTAATTTTCAATATAGCTTTTCACTATAGTTTTCAAAATATAATTTTCCATATAAACTTCATAAAGATTTCCACAAAAAGATTTCAATATAGGATTCAATCTATGTTAATATAAATTTTCAAAATTAGTTCAAATATTTTTTTTTTTTTTTTTAATAAAAATTTTCCAAAATTTAAAACTTAGTTCAATTATAAGTTAATAAAATAGAAAATTTCAAAATTTTCAATATACTTTTCAATATATTTTCGAAAAATTTCAATAAATTGTTAACCCAATGTAGTTATCCAAAACCAAACCAATCATTTAAAAAAATCCGTAAGTAAGTATGACCATCCATCAAAATTAAAATTTTAAATGTTTATACTTGTGATTCTAAGTTTCTTTTCGATTGTTTGCAGCTATTTCGGTACTATAAAAATCATTTTGGACAAGTAACCGGTTCGTCTAGAACGAAGTTCTTGTATTCCAAAAACGACCTTTAATGACCAAAGCAAACGGATACCACAAAAATCAAATTAAAAAAATGTTGAAATGTGAACTCAAATGTCAAACAAGTTTCCATTTCGGTTAATGTAAATAGGGATATACCCATATTTAATTAAAATTCCAGAAATATCAGCAAGTATGACTTCAAGAACACGGATACAAAAAAGATTAGGATTAAGGAACAATGTGCTTTCCCGGTGCACAGATGTTAAATTTAAATAAATTATTAAGTTCCTTTTTAGAAAAATTATGAATTAAAAAGAAGAAAAAAAAATCCGGTCTATTGTTTCGAGCGGGCCCCACGTTGGGCGCCATTTCTGTAATGGTGCGGCCGCTTCCGTTTCCCTGAGCCTTTGCTGGTCGCACGTGCTGGCGTAGGGGCCTAGCTCGCCGGATGGGTGGGGTCTTGCTCAGGCCCAGGGAAACCGCACTACAGATTTTCACGTGCGATTTAAAAAAAACAACTGTCAAAAAAAAACGGATACTAAGTGGGACGGATGGCCATACTTACCTTGGGATTGGGGACGAGGTGTTCAGCCCCTTTTGCCCTCCCTACCATGTTACCTCGACTCCATCTTACTTGGAGGTAACCCACAGCAAAGATAAGAGTTTGGTTTGGTTTTCTACATTGAGTTATATATAAAATTTTTATTTGCCCTTCATTTTAAGGGTTTTAATTTTAAATTAAATTTATCAACATTTTTATGGTGACTTTAAATACTTTATGTTTAGGAAAAATTTTTAATTTTAGGATATTTTTAAATTTTCGCAAAATTTTATTTTTTAGAGAAATTTTAATGTTTAGGAAAACTTTAAATTCTAGCAAAATTTTATACATATTTAGGAAGATAATTTTAATATAGGAAAATTTTAATTTTAACAAAATTTTAACTTTATCAATTTGAATTTAGCACTATCTAATTTTAGCACAATTTATATTTATGAAAATTTTTAATTTTAACAATATTTAATTATTAGAAAAAAAATTATTTTTTTTTTACTTTTAGAAAAAGGTTACATCTAAAAATATTTTTTTTTTTATAATTAGAAATATTTTTATAATTAGAAATATTTATTTTTAGCAAAATTTACTTCTATTTAGCTTAAATTTATAAAATTTCTTAACGTAGTAAAATGTTTAGTTTAATTGGAGAAATTTATTAATTTGGCAACATTTTAATAAAAATATTAAATTTAGAAAAATATATATATTGTACAACAATTTTGAATAAGGACAATTAAGGGTATAAAGAAATAAAATTACCGCCTTATCGCTGGTGTTGAAGAGGTACCGATGAAGCTGCTGCCGCCGGACGCCGTGGTTGTGTGTCGCAATATGCCATTGGAAAAGGTTGGCCATAGTTAAGTTTTTTTTTATTCAATTGAAATTTTACGATGAATTCTTCGTATTAATAAAGATGAGCATTAATTGCAGATTTAACAAAATAATTTTAATGATGATATTATTTTATCGTTATTGACGATAATTTAACATAAACTTATGAATAGTTGTAATTTTTTTTTCTACGTTTGAGTTTTTAGTTTTCTTATGAATTGTTTATTTAATAGATTTAATATTCTAAGTAGCGGGTGGTTGTTTAAATATTTTTCACGCAAATATTAAAAATATAATTAATAAAAACCGAACAACAAATGTCATTAAAATCTAGTTTTTTTTTTTTTCTCTTAAAGTTTATTTAATTTTTTATTGGTTTTATTTCTTAAATTTTACACTTTCTTTTTTTCTTAAACTTATCTTTTTTTTTCTAAACTTAATTTTTCTTTAATTTTCTGAAACTTAAATTTAATTTTTCAAACTTTTTCATAACTGTTCTTAATTTTTTTTTTAAATTATTCTAAACTTCACTTAATTTTAATTTCGAAGGAGGTTTATACTCAACCTTGTATTTCAACAAACAAAATTCAACTCCCCGATTTAAATTTAGCTTTACTACATTAACCTTCTCATCTTCATTCACTCATGTCCAGATAAAAACCTGTTTATTAAAAAAAAACAAAATCACCACCAATTCATTGAGAACATTCATATGCATTCATAATATTCTCTAGTATTTATAACACTCCCACTCATATGTGACTATGAGAGCAAGTGAGATCAATACAAGAAAATACGTGGTTTGACCAGCATGATTGCATATGAATGTGTTCATGATTTAATACAACACAATGAAGAGAAAAAAAACGCCATCAACATATTACCATATAAGGTGTTGTTTACTTGTACATACTTGAACTTGAAAATAATTTGAAGATCAAGGTTATTATTTTTTCTTCTTTCTTATTCTGCCTGTACCAGAAATTCTTTTGCTACAGTGCAGAGCAAAAAAGATCACCGTCACAAAACAGATTGTTTTGATTTCCATGAAAGGAAAAATCAACTGAAAACGGTTCGATGGGTTTTAAGGTTGGCCATTTTGAAAACTTTGCCTTGAGTTAAGTCTTATGCATATATAAAAGAAATCAAAACAGCAGTTTACGCTGTTGGGGTTTTACAAAACATGGTTCGATATCTATCGTTCAACGGAAAAGATTCCAACACAGATATTTTTGGTTATTTTTAAAAATTCAGTGTATTGGATTCTTATATCTAACAGAGACCTTAAACCAGCGATTTTTGTTTTTTTTTCAAAATTCGGTGATTTAAGTTCTCTCATTAAACAATGGACATGGCTCGATATCCATCGTTCAACGGAAAAGATTCCAACACAGAGATTTTTGGTTATTTTAAAAATTCAGTGTATTGGATTCTTATATCTAACAGAGACCTTAAACCAGCGATTTTTGTTCTTTTCAAAATTCGGTGATTTATGTTCTCTCATTAAACAAGGGACATGGACGCAGAGGTTTTGGGGGTACCTTACTAAATTAAAACCGGTGTTTTGAACTCTCTTATCATAAACAAAAAGGCTTTAAACAGAGGTGTTGTTGGCAAAGGGCGTAATACATGACTATCTCCAAAATGGTGTTAGGCTATGTTATGAGATAATGAATGAATGAAGACTAGCTTAATGTCAACAATTTCATAATGAATTAAATTTAAATCAATATCAAAAAAAGGAAAGACTTTGGAAAATTAAATCGGATTCTAAAATTTAAATTAGATTCAAATCGAACCCACGCAAAAAAATTAAATTTTCAAATAAGTTTCAAAGCAGACTTAAATTTTACAAAAATTATCAAAAAGTTTCAATATAAGTTCCATTAAATTTAATAAAGTTCTAGATTCTTCAAAAATCTGAATTGCAAAAAAAAATTCAAAATTAAAATTCAGAAAAAATTAAAAAGTTCAAAATTAATTTTCAACAAAGTTTCAAAATTTCTATATAAAGTTTTAATATAATTTCAATATAGTTTTCATATATAATTTCGTCATAATTTCAAACCAGTTCAAATACAATTCTTAATGTCAAAAAATTCTAAAAATTTCAAAATACTTTTTCAATAGAGTTATAATTCAATAAATTGTTAGTAAATTTTTAATATATAATTTTCAATATAAATTTAATATAATTCAATGTAGTATTTCAATATAATTTTTCAATATTTTAATTTTCAATATAGCTTTTCACTATAGTTTTCAAAATATAATTTTCCATATAAACTTCATAAAGATTTCCACAAAAAGATTTCAATATAGGATTCAATCTATGTTAATATAAATTTTCAAAATTAGTTCAAATATTTTTTTTTTTTTTTTTAATAAAAATTTTCCAAAATTTAAAACTTAGTTCAATTATAAGTTAATAAAATAGAAAATTTCAAAATTTTCAATATACTTTTCAATATATTTTCGAAAAATTTCAATAAATTGTTAACCCAATGTAGTTATCCAAAACCAAACCAATCATTTAAAAAAATCCGTAAGTAAGTATGACCATCCATCAAAATTAAAATTTTAAATGTTTATACTTGTGATTCTAAGTTTCTTTTCGATTGTTTGCAGCTATTTCGGTACTATAAAAATCATTTTGGACAAGTAACCGGTTCGTCTAGAACGAAGTTCTTGTATTCCAAAAACGACCTTTAATGACCAAAGCAAACGGATACCACAAAAATCAAATTAAAAAAATGTTGAAATGTGAACTCAAATGTCAAACAAGTTTCCATTTCGGTTAATGTAAATAGGGATATACCCATATTTAATTAAAATTCCAGAAATATCAGCAAGTATGACTTCAAGAACACGGATACAAAAAAGATTAGGATTAAGGAACAATGTGCTTTCCCGGTGCACAGATGTTAAATTTAAATAAATTATTAAGTTCCTTTTTAGAAAAATTATGAATTAAAAAGAAGAAAAAAAAATCCGGTCTATTGTTTCGAGCGGGCCCCACGTTGGGCGCCATTTCTGTAATGGTGCGGCCGCTTCCGTTTCCCTGAGCCTTTGCTGGTCGCACGTGCTGGCGTAGGGGCCTAGCTCGCCGGATGGGTGGGGTCTTGCTCAGGCCCAGGGAAACCGCACTACAGATTTTCACGTGCGATTTAAAAAAAACAACTGTCAAAAAAAAACGGATACTAAGTGGGACGGATGGCCATACTTACCTTGGGATTGGGGACGAGGTGTTCAGCCCCTTTTGCCCTCCCTACCATGTTACCTCGACTCCATCTTACTTGGAGGTAACCCACAGCAAAGATAAGAGTTTGGTTTGGTTTTCTACATTGAGTTATATATAAAATTTTTATTTGCCCTTCATTTTAAGGGTTTTAATTTTAAATTAAATTTATCAACATTTTTATGGTGACTTTAAATACTTTATGTTTAGGAAAAATTTTTAATTTTAGGATATTTTTAAATTTTCGCAAAATTTTATTTTTTAGAGAAATTTTAATGTTTAGGAAAACTTTAAATTCTAGCAAAATTTTATACATATTTAGGAAGATAATTTTAATATAGGAAAATTTTAATTTTAACAAAATTTTAACTTTATCAATTTGAATTTAGCACTATCTAATTTTAGCACAATTTATATTTATGAAAATTTTTAATTTTAACAATATTTAATTATTAGAAAAAAAATTATTTTTTTTTTACTTTTAGAAAAAGGTTACATCTAAAAATATTTTTTTTTTTATAATTAGAAATATTTTTATAATTAGAAATATTTATTTTTAGCAAAATTTACTTCTATTTAGCTTAAATTTATAAAATTTCTTAACGTAGTAAAATGTTTAGTTTAATTGGAGAAATTTATTAATTTGGCAACATTTTAATAAAAATATTAAATTTAGAAAAATATATATATTGTACAACAATTTTGAATAAGGACAATTAAGGGTATAAAGAAATAAAATTACCGCCTTATCGCTGGTGTTGAAGAGGTACCGATGAAGCTGCTGCCGCCGGACGCCGTGGTTGTGTGTCGCAATATGCCATTGGAAAAGGTTGGCCATAGTTAAGTTTTTTTTTATTCAATTGAAATTTTACGATGAATTCTTCGTATTAATAAAGATGAGCATTAATTGCAGATTTAACAAAATAATTTTAATGATGATATTATTTTATCGTTATTGACGATAATTTAACATAAACTTATGAATAGTTGTAATTTTTTTTTCTACGTTTGAGTTTTTAGTTTTCTTATGAATTGTTTATTTAATAGATTTAATATTCTAAGTAGCGGGTGGTTGTTTAAATATTTTTCACGCAAATATTAAAAATATAATTAATAAAAACCGAACAACAAATGTCATTAAAATCTAGTTTTTTTTTTTTTCTCTTAAAGTTTATTTAATTTTTTATTGGTTTTATTTCTTAAATTTTACACTTTCTTTTTTTCTTAAACTTATCTTTTTTTTTCTAAACTTAATTTTTCTTTAATTTTCTGAAACTTAAATTTAATTTTTCAAACTTTTTCATAACTGTTCTTAATTTTTTTTTTAAATTATTCTAAACTTCACTTAATTTTAATTTCGAAGGAGGTTTATACTCAACCTTGTATTTCAACAAACAAAATTCAACTCCCCGATTTAAATTTAGCTTTACTACATTAACCTTCTCATCTTCATTCACTCATGTCCAGATAAAAACCTGTTTATTAAAAAAAAACAAAATCACCACCAATTCATTGAGAACATTCATATGCATTCATAATATTCTCTAGTATTTATAACACTCCCACTCATATGTGACTATGAGAGCAAGTGAGATCAATACAAGAAAATACGTGGTTTGACCAGCATGATTGCATATGAATGTGTTCATGATTTAATACAACACAATGAAGAGAAAAAAAACGCCATCAACATATTACCATATAAGGTGTTGTTTACTTGTACATACTTGAACTTGAAAATAATTTGAAGATCAAGGTTATTATTTTTTCTTCTTTCTTATTCTGCCTGTACCAGAAATTCTTTTGCTACAGTGCAGAGCAAAAAAGATCACCGTCACAAAACAGATTGTTTTGATTTCCATGAAAGGAAAAATCAACTGAAAACGGTTCGATGGGTTTTAAGGTTGGCCATTTTGAAAACTTTGCCTTGAGTTAAGTCTTATGCATATATAAAAGAAATCAAAACAGCAGTTTACGCTGTTGGGGTTTTACAAAACATGGTTCGATATCTATCGTTCAACGGAAAAGATTCCAACACAGATATTTTTGGTTATTTTTAAAAATTCAGTGTATTGGATTCTTATATCTAACAGAGACCTTAAACCAGCGATTTTTGTTTTTTTTTCAAAATTCGGTGATTTAAGTTCTCTCATTAAACAATGGACATGGCTCGATATCCATCGTTCAACGGAAAAGATTCCAACACAGAGATTTTTGGTTATTTTAAAAATTCAGTGTATTGGATTCTTATATCTAACAGAGACCTTAAACCAGCGATTTTTGTTCTTTTCAAAATTCGGTGATTTATGTTCTCTCATTAAACAAGGGACATGGACGCAGAGGTTTTGGGGGGACCTTACTAAATTAAAACCGGTGTTTTGAACTCTCTTATCATAAACAAAAAGGCTTTAAACAGAGGTGTTGTTGGCAAAGGGCGTAATACATGACTATCTCCAAAATGGTGTTAGGCTATGTTATGAGATAATGAATGAATGAAGACTAGCTTAATGTCAACAATTTCATAATGAATTAAATTTAAATCAATATCAAAAAAAGGAAAGACTTTGGAAAATTAAATCGGATTCTAAAATTTAAATTAGATTCAAATCGAACCCACGCAAAAAAATTAAATTTTCAAATAAGTTTCAAAGCAGACTTAAATTTTACAAAAATTATCAAAAAGTTTCAATATAAGTTCCATTAAATTTAATAAAGTTCTAGATTCTTCAAAAATCTGAATTGCAAAAAAAAATTCAAAATTAAAATTCAGAAAAAATTAAAAAGTTCAAAATTAATTTTCAACAAAGTTTCAAAATTTCTATATAAAGTTTTAATATAATTTCAATATAGTTTTCATATATAATTTCGTCATAATTTCAAACCAGTTCAAATACAATTCTTAATGTCAAAAAATTCTAAAAATTTCAAAATACTTTTTCAATAGAGTTATAATTCAATAAATTGTTAGTAAATTTTTAATATATAATTTTCAATATAAATTTAATATAATTCAATGTAGTATTTCAATATAATTTTTCAATATTTTAATTTTCAATATAGCTTTTCACTATAGTTTTCAAAATATAATTTTCCATATAAACTTCATAAAGATTTCCACAAAAAGATTTCAATATAGGATTCAATCTATGTTAATATAAATTTTCAAAATTAGTTCAAATATTTTTTTTTTTTTTTTTAATAAAAATTTTCCAAAATTTAAAACTTAGTTCAATTATAAGTTAATAAAATAGAAAATTTCAAAATTTTCAATATACTTTTCAATATATTTTCGAAAAATTTCAATAAATTGTTAACCCAATGTAGTTATCCAAAACCAAACCAATCATTTAAAAAAATCCGTAAGTAAGTATGACCATCCATCAAAATTAAAATTTTAAATGTTTATACTTGTGATTCTAAGTTTCTTTTCGATTGTTTGCAGCTATTTCGGTACTATAAAAATCATTTTGGACAAGTAACCGGTTCGTCTAGAACGAAGTTCTTGTATTCCAAAAACGACCTTTAATGACCAAAGCAAACGGATACCACAAAAATCAAATTAAAAAAATGTTGAAATGTGAACTCAAATGTCAAACAAGTTTCCATTTCGGTTAATGTAAATAGGGATATACCCATATTTAATTAAAATTCCAGAAATATCAGCAAGTATGACTTCAAGAACACGGATACAAAAAAGATTAGGATTAAGGAACAATGTGCTTTCCCGGTGCACAGATGTTAAATTTAAATAAATTATTAAGTTCCTTTTTAGAAAAATTATGAATTAAAAAGAAGAAAAAAAAATCCGGTCTATTGTTTCGAGCGGGCCCCACGTTGGGCGCCATTTCTGTAATGGTGCGGCCGCTTCCGTTTCCCTGAGCCTTTGCTGGTCGCACGTGCTGGCGTAGGGGCCTAGCTCGCCGGATGGGTGGGGTCTTGCTCAGGCCCAGGGAAACCGCACTACAGATTTTCACGTGCGATTTAAAAAAAACAACTGTCAAAAAAAAACGGATACTAAGTGGGACGGATGGCCATACTTACCTTGGGATTGGGGACGAGGTGTTCAGCCCCTTTTGCCCTCCCTACCATGTTACCTCGACTCCATCTTACTTGGAGGTAACCCACAGCAAAGATAAGAGTTTGGTTTGGTTTTCTACATTGAGTTATATATAAAATTTTTATTTGCCCTTCATTTTAAGGGTTTTAATTTTAAATTAAATTTATCAACATTTTTATGGTGACTTTAAATACTTTATGTTTAGGAAAAATTTTTAATTTTAGGATATTTTTAAATTTTCGCAAAATTTTATTTTTTAGAGAAATTTTAATGTTTAGGAAAACTTTAAATTCTAGCAAAATTTTATACATATTTAGGAAGATAATTTTAATATAGGAAAATTTTAATTTTAACAAAATTTTAACTTTATCAATTTGAATTTAGCACTATCTAATTTTAGCACAATTTATATTTATGAAAATTTTTAATTTTAACAATATTTAATTATTAGAAAAAAAATTATTTTTTTTTTACTTTTAGAAAAAGGTTACATCTAAAAATATTTTTTTTTTTATAATTAGAAATATTTTTATAATTAGAAATATTTATTTTTAGCAAAATTTACTTCTATTTAGCTTAAATTTATAAAATTTCTTAACGTAGTAAAATGTTTAGTTTAATTGGAGAAATTTATTAATTTGGCAACATTTTAATAAAAATATTAAATTTAGAAAAATATATATATTGTACAACAATTTTGAATAAGGACAATTAAGGGTATAAAGAAATAAAATTACCGCCTTATCGCTGGTGTTGAAGAGGTACCGATGAAGCTGCTGCCGCCGGACGCCGTGGTTGTGTGTCGCAATATGCCATTGGAAAAGGTTGGCCATAGTTAAGTTTTTTTTTATTCAATTGAAATTTTACGATGAATTCTTCGTATTAATAAAGATGAGCATTAATTGCAGATTTAACAAAATAATTTTAATGATGATATTATTTTATCGTTATTGACGATAATTTAACATAAACTTATGAATAGTTGTAATTTTTTTTTCTACGTTTGAGTTTTTAGTTTTCTTATGAATTGTTTATTTAATAGATTTAATATTCTAAGTAGCGGGTGGTTGTTTAAATATTTTTCACGCAAATATTAAAAATATAATTAATAAAAACCGAACAACAAATGTCATTAAAATCTAGTTTTTTTTTTTTTCTCTTAAAGTTTATTTAATTTTTTATTGGTTTTATTTCTTAAATTTTACACTTTCTTTTTTTCTTAAACTTATCTTTTTTTTTCTAAACTTAATTTTTCTTTAATTTTCTGAAACTTAAATTTAATTTTTCAAACTTTTTCATAACTGTTCTTAATTTTTTTTTTAAATTATTCTAAACTTCACTTAATTTTAATTTCGAAGGAGGTTTATACTCAACCTTGTATTTCAACAAACAAAATTCAACTCCCCGATTTAAATTTAGCTTTACTACATTAACCTTCTCATCTTCATTCACTCATGTCCAGATAAAAACCTGTTTATTAAAAAAAAACAAAATCACCACCAATTCATTGAGAACATTCATATGCATTCATAATATTCTCTAGTATTTATAACACTCCCACTCATATGTGACTATGAGAGCAAGTGAGATCAATACAAGAAAATACGTGGTTTGACCAGCATGATTGCATATGAATGTGTTCATGATTTAATACAACACAATGAAGAGAAAAAAACGCCATCAACATATTACCATATAAGGTGTTGTTTACTTGTACATACTTGAACTTGAAAATAATTTGAAGATCAAGGTTATTATTTTTTCTTCTTTCTTATTCTGCCTGTACCAGAAATTCTTTTGCTACAGTGCAGAGCAAAAAAGATCACCGTCACACCAGTACAATTTCACTCTTTTGTTTGAAATTGTACTCATGTATGAATTTATGACTAATTTATGAATAGTGAGAAACCACCCTAGTTTTCATGTTCGCCTAGTACAAATGTACATAGCTAACATTAGAATGTATTGATTTAAGAGAATAAATTATGATATAGAGTGATTATTGTAAGTCACTCATTTACTCCGTTGTAAGTATAGTAGGAATTAATATATAAGATTGAACAATTAAAAATAAAGGGGAGTTCTATTTGATAGTTTAGAAGATGTTCTTTCAGAACAAGTCTTGCCTAAACAGGTCCTAGAACAATAGAAAAGAATTAAAACTTGTTTTAATTTAATAAAGATTTAAACAAGACACATCCTTCAAAAACAACAGTACATGTAACTCACGACGACGTTACCCCACATGTGCACTTCAATAGTCAGTATGGCAAAAATTCATAAATTGGGCTACGAACTGCTACCCCATGCAGCATATTCTCCAGATTTATACCCTGCGACTATATACTGTTTTCACGCCGCAATAAATGAAAAACCTATTATTTGGAAGGAATGCAAAATTGGAAAAATGCTAAAAGGCGACGATGTTAAGAAATAAAACGCTTTCTTGCCGAAAAAATCTTTTATTCAAAAATTCAAGTTTTTAAACTATACTACATACTCTCTGCCTGTCTGCCATGGGGCAACCCCATTCCCCCTCATCCAATTGATCTGAAACTTGGCCCATAATCTTGTTGTGACTATAGTTAAATTTTGGGATAGTCACGCACAGTCACGGAGTGATTTAAAATACATTTCCTCTTATCCGATCTATCTGAAACTTGGTCGTAGTCATGCACAGTCACGGAGAGATTAAAACCTCATTTCCCCTTATCCGATCGATCTGAAACTTTGTCCATAGACTTGTTGTGGCCAAAGATTAATTTTAAGATAGTCACGCACAGTAACGGAGTGATTTAAACCTCATTTCCCCTCATCCAATCAATCTGAAACTTGGTCCATAGACTTGTTGTGACCAAAGATTAATTTTAAAATAGTCACGCACAGTCACGGAGAGATTCCAAAGTCGTATGCATGAGGAAAGAAAGAGTTAATAAAAACTTTGTTTTTATGGGTTAGATTATTATTGCTTATAGTATACATTAAATTCTAACAATAATTATTATTTTTGAGATGTTTTTAAAATTAAAAACATTGACCGCAATAACTTTCGCGGCATCATATGAAAGTTCTTCACGCGATCGAATTTAAACTTTCTAAATATATGTTATTATGCGTACAAAACACTCGATGTGCCTTCAAAAAATAATTTGCTATTTTGGAATCTCAAAACACAAAATAATAACAAATAATAAATTATAGTCGGTCTAGACCGACATACGATACCCTACGCCATGAGTTTCTGTTGTGTTTGCAAGGTGGCAGTGGGTTTTTTGAATAAATAAGCCTTGTTGAATTTATTTTCGATTGTATTTTAAATGTTTTATTAAATTATATTTAATTACAAAACTTCGCTTTTTAGTCAGCAATTTCCGATTGAAAAAATGTGTGTGAACACGGTTGATGATCGATAACGGAAAAAGTTCGATGTTGATCTTGACGTGAGTTGTAGTTTTCATTGCCATTTTGTGCAAGTGACATATATTACAGCGCTGCCACTATTGTTGCCAACTATGCCGGTTGATTGCCAATATGTGACAACTTTCTCCTCCTTATAGATCAAGACGATTTGGTGCCCTTCTAATTCTCTTCGATCGTCTTGGGCTGGTTAGTGTATCCTCGTTGTTTTCATTGTGCGACACAGTTGTGTTACCTCCTGGTGTAAGTGGTGTGGTCATCGATGTTGATGCTGACAAATGTGGTGATGTATGTATCATGGCTGGTGGATTTGGTACTTCGTTTGTCTCTTGTAAGTCGGTTGTGGGTCCCGTCTCGTTGTGGCTTGTGGTCGTATTATTATTTTTATTATCGGTTATATTAATTAAAGAGTCTGCATCGAAGTTAATTTTATCATTGCTTGTCTTACAATCAGTTCTTCTTAATTGGTCGACATGGCGCTTATGTTTTTCGTTATCTATCAACACTTCGTACATTCGACTTCCTATTTTTCGTATTATTTTTCCGAATTTCCATTTGCAGCATTTGTTTTGGTAAAATCGAGCCTGGATTAAATCCCCATCTAAAAACGCTCTAGGCTCGTTATCAACACTTTGTTTGTCCACGACCCGAGATGTAATGTCGGTCTTAACCAAATCGATTCTTGTACGAATTGTTCTTTTGAACATTAGTTCAGCAGGCGATACTCCTGTAGTTGCATTGGGTATTTTCCTGTACTGCATTAAAAACCTGCATAGTTTTAGGCTCAAATCGCCATCGTCATTGGCCATGTTCCTCAGCCCTTCCTTGATAGTTGAAACGTAGCGTTCCGCTTGCCCGTTTGAAGATGGGTGATAGGGGGCACAAAATTTATGACGTATGCCATTTGATTTAGTAAATTTTTGGAACTCTTGTGATGTAAAATTTGTTCCATTATCGGAAACCAAAACTAGTGGTAGGCCGAATCGAGCAAAAATTTCTTGGAGTATCTTAATCGTTTTTGTGGTGCTAATTGTTAACGTTGGAATTGCTTCCACCCATTTTGTATACGCGTCGACTATTATTAGTAGGTAGGTATTCATGAATGGTCCAGCGTAATCTATATGTACTCTCTGCCATGGACTTGTAGGATACTCCCAAGGATGTGGATTTTCCTTGACCGGGTTACTCTTATGTTTGCAGCAATCATGACAACTTCTTGCAACTGTCTCGATATCATTGTCAATTCCTCTCCACCAAACATAACTGCGTGCCAAAGCTTTCATTCGTACTATGCCTGAATGGCCAAGGTGAAGTTCATTCAGAATTCTTCTTTGAAGGGATTTAGGTATCATTACTCGTATTCCATTAAATATGCAGTGGTTTTCAAGTGAAAATTTTTCATCAGGTTCTCCATTTGGTAATTTCTCCCCTTTTTGTAGTGCATTATAATATTTTCTGCATTCAGCGTCTTTTAAAATTTCTCGCTGAATCTCCTTTTGAGTAACTGGAATTGCGTCTATTTGACTTAATTGGAAAATTGTGGCATTGTCTTCCGATAATTTATCGTTCCGTTCATTATGCGGAAATCTTGATAGGAAATCTGCGTTACTATGAACTTTTGTATTTCGATACTGAATATCATAATCAAAGCCAGATAAAAAATTTGCATAATGTAGCAATCTTACAGCTGACATTGCTGGTAAGTCCTTGCTGGGGTGAAATATTCGGGTTAATGGTTTGTGGTCCGTAATTAACGTTATTTTACGGCCATAACAGTATTGGAAGAACTTTTTAAGCCCCCAAACAATTGCAGTGGCTTCCTTACCTATTTGTGAGTAATTTTTTTCTGCTTTCGTTAATGATCGTGATGCAAAAGCTATTGGTCTTTCATTGTTGTCTTCGTCAATGTGAGAAATTACTGCTCCTAATCCGTTAGGTGATGCATCTGTTGCTAGTATCAAGGGTAATTTGGCATTAAAGGGTATTAAAATCTTTGTGCTGGTAATTTCATCTTTAATTTCTTTAAAAATTTTTTCACATTCGGTTGACCAGAAAAATTTTACATCGTTTCGTAATAGATTGTATATTGGTTGTAAGCGACTAGCCAATTTTGGTAAAAATTTGTGGTAATAATTTACTAGTCCTAAAAATGTTCTGACTTCGGACACGTTAGCCGGTCTGGCACTTTTCTGGATACTTTGAATTTTATCATTCATTGGTTTAATGCCAAATCTATCAATATAATGACCCAAGTACGTGATGTGGTCCAGTAGGAACTGACACTTCTTTTTGTTTAGGTGCAAACCATGTAAACGTAGTCTTTCAAGAACCTTTTTGAATCGAGCAATTAATTCCTCATAAGTACCTCCTTGCAATTTGATGTCATCAAAGAAATATGATACTCCTTCAATGTCCTGTAATATTGAGTCCATGAATCGTTGCCATATTTTCGGGGCCGCCTTTATACCAAACATTAACCTTTTTACTTTGTAAGTGCCTTTATGCGTGCTTATTGCCTGTAATATTGAAGTGTTATCATCCACTTCCATGTGCAAATATGCTTGATGTAACTCCAATGTTATGAAGTACTTTCCCCCGCTCATTTTTGCGAATATATCATCGGCCGTAGGTATTGGGTAACTGTCGTCTTTAATGGCCTTATTAATAGTTACTTTGTAATCGGCACATAAGCGGATGTCGCCGTTCTTTTTTACCACCGGTACTATAGGTGTTCCCCACTCCGAAAATTCAACCTTTTCTATCGTTCCGTTATTTTCTAAACGTAATAATTCATTTTCAATTTTATCTTTTAGGGCGTATGGTACTGGACGATGTCTTATAAATTTTGGTGTGATGTTTTCTTGAAGTTCTAGTTTACATTTATAATTTGGAATTTTGCCCGTAGTTTCAATAAAAATGTCGTTGTAGTCGTTCATAATTTTGTTAATTTCAATTTTGCACTGGGTTTCATTCATGCTGCTTTCAAGTAAATTTAAATCCGAAATTTGCAAATTTAATTTCCGAATCCATTCTCTTCCAAGTATAGTGTCGACTTTTGCATTAATGATATATAAATCGGATGTTAACTTGTTATTATTGTGTATAATATTAACTGTGGCTTTACCTAATGGGTATATTACTTCACCGGTGTAAGTTCGTAGTTGTAATGAAGTTGGTTGTAATTTAATTTTCGGAAGTAATTTTTCCTGGACTCGTAATGCCATTGTTGATACTGCTGCACCCGTATCTACTTCCATTCGACAATTTGTATTTTCTATATTTAGGTTAATCATGAATTTTTCGGTTTGAATTTTATTTATTTCTACTGTTTGTAGTGTGTTTATATATTCAAATGAGTCGGAATCGGTTTCATCAACTTGGCTTGAAATATCTATTGCATGATTTCCTGCGAAATTTTTGCTGAGACAAACTTCTTGCACGTGCCCGTTTTTCTTGCATTTATTGCACTTTAAATTTTTCGCCACGCATTTGTTTGCCCTATGGTTCATCCGACCGCATTTGAAACATTTGCCTTTGATTTCCTCCCACATACTAGAGGTATTTTTCCTGGTAAAATTTTGGTTTTTCTTATTTTTGTAATTGTTTTTAATTTGGTTTAATTGGGGCTGTTGATTTCGTATCTCCTTGCTCTCAAGTTTGGAAGATTCAATTGCCAGTGCAAGTTTTACAGCATCATCAAAAGTTTTACTAGCATCTTGTTGCAAAAGTCGTTCTCGAATATCGTTATCCCGAATTCCCCTCACAAACTGTGATCGTAAATGTGTTGAATTTGTTGAAGTTTGACAATTGGTACAAATGAAATTGCAGTTTGTTGATAATTTTTTTAAATCAGCTTGAAAATTTGAAATTGTCTCCCCTTCGTGTTGAACTCGATTGGAGAATCTGTGTTGTTCCGAAATTTCACTCGGTACAGGACATAAATGGGAACGTAATAGTCCAATTAGCTCATTAAAGTGTTTTGTTTTTGGGTTATCTGGGGCGGTTAAGCACGTTAACGTGTGATACAGCTTCGGACTTAAGCAGTTTAATAAAATTTTTACACATATTTTGTCGCCTTCTTCGTCCTCGTGCGACCAACCCCTTAAATCCAAATAATTTTCGATTCGTTGTAAATATGAATCGAAGGTTTCATTATTTTCATCAAATGGTTGTAAATTAATGCCCTGTGATGGTGTACCTGGATTAATTCTTGTTGGCATCTGCAACAAGGTTTCCGCCAATTTTTTTAATGTCTCATCAATTTCGGACATCGCTGTTTGGTTTCTAATTTTTACTTTATTTGATTTAATGTTTATTATTTAATGTTTTTGTCACTGTAGTTTCAAGTCAATGTAACAATGTAATTTGTACGTAAAAAAAATATATATATATAGTTACCTCCAGCCATTTACATGTGTTGCTCGACTTATCCTCACTTGTTAGATGGATGCTTGAAATTAATTAAATCCGCAATCATCGTTCGCCAGTTGTTGTGTTTGCAAGGTGGCAGTGGGTTTTTTGAATAAATAAGCCTTGTTGAATTTATTTTCGATTGTATTTTAAATGTTTTATTAAATTATATTTAATTACAAAACTTCGCTTTAGTCAGCAATTTCCGATTGAAAAAATGTGTGTGAACACGGTTGATGATCGATAACGGAAAAAGTTCGATGTTGATCTTGACGTGAGTTGTAGTTTTCATTGCCATTTTGTGCAAGTGACATATATTACAGCGCTGCCACTATTGTTGCCAACTATGCCGGTTGATTGCCAATATGTGACAGTTTCGAGAAAGGGTCTTTAATCCAACTTTGCTGAGGTCATAATTGGACATACAATCATAAACCAAATTTGAGTCGCATTGTTATTAATTTGTGGCCTCCATATATGAAAATGTTCATATCTGATGCTATTTTTATATAGGGATTATGTCAAAAATGTATTGATCATGACCATATTTTGTAGTCACTTATTTTTCACAAAAACATATATAGAAAAAATTTTAGAAAAATTTGCAATATTTTAGTTTTTTTGATAGATTTAAGTGACGACAGGGAACTATGACTAAAAATGGTTCTACAAATATTATTTTTGGCCACTGACCACTTGCAATTTTTTTATAAGTATAGCCTGTTCTTCAAATTTTATTTATTTATCTGTTTCTATTATTTTATCAATAATTTTAAACATTGCTTCGGCAGTTATAGCCTTGGCAGTTTTGTATTCTCTAGTTTAATGCCTGGTTTTCACTATGTCATATAAGCTGACAACAAACAATTGCCTCAACTGACATCTCGTAATTTCCTATTCATTACGTATTCATTACATCTTATAAACGAACAAAAAATCCGGCTGTCAAACACAAATTGCCAACATGCTGGCAATTTCATTTCAGATGTCAAATGTTGCCAGGGGTTGTACATGACAAGACATTAAAACCCGTTTTCATACAGCTGACAATAATTGACAACAATTGCCATTGAAAATGACATAATGAAAACCAGGCATAAGAATATAACTTTTCGACAATATTTCGACCATAATCTTCAATTTCTGATAACGTAAAAAATAATCACCCCACACATATATTGTTACGCAATTGCTTTGCGAAACTACATATATTTATAAATATTTTATTATTTCAATTTACAGGAATACGCCAGCATCATTGTAGAAACTGTGGTAAAGCTATTTGCGATAATTGTTCTGCTAACCGAATAAACATACCAATCATGGGTTTTGAATTTGATGTACGTGTTTGTAACCCATGTTTTAATGAACTACAAACTGTTGAGTAAATATTGGTTTCAATTTCAATGAAAATCAATTTTGCGTTGTTTTAATTACCATATATAAATATTTTCAGACGTCCATCATTGGCTTCGTTTCATGATGCTAAACACTCAATCGTGCACATGGATTTAGAGGAGGAACGTAAAAGAATGCTCACAGTTGGTCAAGATCGTGTAATAAAAGTGTGGGACTTATCTACAATTTGGGTTTAACCTTAATGTTAAAGTTAGATGCTTAAGAAAATATATAATAAAATTATAATATAAATAAAGTAATCCTAAAAAATGCAAATCAAAACAGTCTTAAAGATATAAATCAACATACTAATTTAATGCATACTTTAAGATATTGACAAATTTTACATTGGCTTGTAATAGGTGCGGAATTCTTTGTAATTTTTGTTACGTTGTTTTTTACAAGTGAAAAGTTTTCGGGATGATCGCTTTTGACCGCTTAAATCAGCACATCAAGGGATACGAACAATCACAACACGGACGTGGCAGAACAACTAAACAAAAATAAACCTGACAAATTCTTTCTTTTTTTTTCAATTATATATTCTTCCTTTATTTACATATTTTAACAAATTTGATATTCACATATGTGATCTTATCTTTACATATAGATATTGCAACAAATAATATATAGGATCTAAAGATATTAAATAGTTTTTATGGAAAATGGGAGGAAAAAAACCTTATATGATTTAATAAATTCAAATACTATCTGAAAATATTTATGTGCTTATAGGAGGTTTATTAGAAATAATAGACCTCTATAAGCACATAATTTTCAATTTGGTGATTTCTTTTTAATTTTACGTTAATTCTCTACATTCTCTTATCAGTGGGTAAGAGGAATTTTCAATTTTGGCAAAGTAATTGTTATTAATCCTTGTTATGAAATCGATAATTTTTTCATAACATGTTTCTTCATGAAGAAGATTTGTAAGATACCTCCAGGGCTTATATATCATTTTAAGACATTTGTTTTGTATAATTTGTAAGCGTTTTAGGTGGCAGTTGGCAGCGTCACTCCAAATAGGACACGCGTATGTTAATATTGGCCTTATAACACTTTTGAAGAGTAAATTTTTGTTTTTGGGGTTTAGAAATGACCTTCTATTTAGTAGTGGCCATAATGCTTTAAATGAATGTATAGCTTTTTGGCACGTAGCCATTATATGTTGTTTAAAAGTAAGCTTTTTGTCCAAGACAACTCCGAGATATTTGACATGATTAAGTACATTTATGGTATTATTTCCAATAAGAAGATGACGTCTTGGCAGTCTTTTGGGAGATTTGTTGAATGGAAAAATTATTGCTTGGGTCTTGTTTGGATTAATTTTGATTTTTCATTTGTGAAAAGATTTACTGCATTACAAGTCCCTTTTCCATTTTCTTCAGGAGTGCACTTGTAAGTTTGTTTGAAGAAATTAACGCAGTATCATCTGCGTAGCAAGCAACTTTCATATATTTCGGGACTTTGAAATCGGATGTATATATCGACAAGACTGATCCTTGAGGTAAGCCTGTGGTAATGGTTTTTGGAGATGATGTTTCATTATTAATCGCAACTTTAAAGTTTCTGCCGTGAATGCAATCTGAAATAAGTTTGCATAAATATTTTGGTATATTTGCATCAAGAAGTTTAAATACTAGGCCATTATGCCAAACGGTGTCAAATGCTTTTTCAATATCTAACAATATACACCCGTTGAACGTTTATTGTTTTTATTGGTGATTATTTGATTTTTAATTCTGTTTATTTGGTGAGTAGTGCTATGTCCTTTTTTAAATCCAAATTGTTCTTTAGCAACAATAGAATTGGTCGTTACAAATTCACTAAGACGAGAATGTAGAATTTTTTCAAATATTTTACCAAAGTTACTTAATAGACTGATAGGTCTGTAGCTGTTTGTGTTATTTTTTGGCTTGCTAGGTTTGTTAATAGGTATAACCTTAGCGTTTTTGAAATGGTTTGGGAAATAGTTGAGTTTGATGCAGCTGTTAAATATTATAATCAGTAATTTTAGAGCTTTGAGTGGTAGTTTCTTTAAGAGCAGGTTGGGAACATTGTCAAAACCAGGGGATTTTGAGGGTTTTATTGATGAGACAATATTCATTACTTCTTCAAGAGATGTATAAATAGCTTATTCAGAACTAGGAATTTCCTTCTTAAAATTATTTACTGTTGAATTTATTAATGTATCCGCTGAATGGTTGTAGTTCGAAGTGAGGTTATTTGCTTGGACAAATGTATTTGCCAGGACTTCAGCCTTGTCCTTATCAGGTGTTATTTTTGTATTTCTAACTTTAAAGTGAGAGATTTGATTTTTTCCTTTTCCTCGCAAGTTCCTGCTTATTTTCCAAAATGATTTATCACTTGGTTTTAAATTGGATAACAATTGACACCATTTCTTATCGCGTTCCGAATTAATACTTTTATCCATCATGTTGCTTAGAAACTTAGTACATTGATTATAAAAAGTTTGCTCGGCTATATTTGAAGATCGTTGGCTTTTTCTTTTAAAGCTTCTTAGTTTAATATATTTCACAGTACTTTCTGGTAATGTGTAATTATTTTGTTGAGTTATTTTATGTGTAGACACATCCCTGCTTCGAAAACTACATTTATAATTTTTTTTTTTCATGATCAATTACAACCTTGGTATTGTATACATCCGAATTTAACGTGATTTTATTGTCTAAAAAATTCATATAAATGTTCCAGTTGGTTGCACTATAATCATAATAATTGAGGTCAACCTGCAAGGCCATTGATCTTTTAAGTGTACATATAATGGGGCGATGATCTGATGGTATTTCGTAATCCATTGTTTTTACGTCCATATTTAAAGCGGAATTGCTTAAAATAATATCGACTGTGGATGCTTCGCGATTGTGTTGTGTGGGGGAATAGGGTTGGACTATTAGGATAGTGAATGAAAAAATTGCTTGATTGCTGTAGGTTGTTGAGTGCAAATCCTGCAGTATTATTTGAACGGCAATTCCAAGAACAATGTTTGGCATTTAGGTCACCAAAAACTATATATTCTTTGGTGGAAGGTGTTAGGTGCAAGATATCAGCACAGAAGTTATGGGTATATCTTGGTGAATATAACGAAGATTCAACAATAGGTCTGTTATCTTATATATATTTACGCTGATCCCTGACTCACTGACTGACTGACTGATTCTGTAACGCTGAAATAATACACACACATAGCACTCCCTACAAACCTATGGGAAATACACAAACAAAATTTAATCTTTCTCATTATATACAAACCCACACACAATTTTCTCTCTTCTTTGTTACCGACCAGTGCTGCTAATAAAATCTTCTGAAAATCGACAATTTTGGAAATTTAGTCGCCAAAATTGTCATTTTTAAAACAAGAAATTGTCAAGAAAATTTTACCGCTTATAAAACTCGAAAAAATATTACAAAAGGAAGCAATAAAATTTATTTATATCATTCATACTACGAATATTATTACAGCATTGGTTATTTCTATATATAAAAATGTATTAGTGATGAAATTTCAACGAAAAAAATTTAACACAGCAATCAACTAATTAAATCTTAAATGGAGATGCTATTCAAGGTGTTTCCGTTTTGAAATGACTTGACCCAGAATTAAATCTATACATATTTTGTAATTTACATTTACACTGAACTAAAACTATCAATTTTCGATTTACAACCCATTAATTGTTAACCCTTGAAATCCTAATTTTTATACTACTGAAAATTTAAAATCTTCATCATTTTACCTAATTTAACAAATCATTTTAACAAATTGAAAAATCGTCGAAATTACAAGAAGTTGCCAAAATTAGCAGCACTGCTAACGTCAATAGCACTACATATGCAGATTTCGTGTTACATATGGAATAAGTTGAACGCAAAAAATGCATCAAAAAACTAATATCTATTCAAATTCTTCTTTAAATTCCCTTTGTTGGTCAATGAAAAAATTCTGCAAAAAAAAGTAATGAAGGAAATTTTAAACATTTTTATTTTTCTCATTTAATGTCGTCCGATATGCATACATACTTTTTTTTATCAAACTAAACTTTACCGTTTGTCTGTTTTGTTTTTCAAAATTGTTTTGAATTGTTAGGAATGCTTTCGCTCAGGTTCTCTGATGGCCAGCACTTACCAAAGAGTATGCTTTTTTTGATAAATATTTGAGAAAAAAGAGATCTTCAATGTGGATTTTGTTGTCGTCCAACGTATGATTTCGTTTAAAGCTCTGTATTGACAAGCACTTGAAAAAATAGTGCAATATTAAGTTTAAAATTTAAATTATTCTGACTTTGCTTAATTAAATTACATTGTAATTTCAGAAGAGAGGTGGGAAAATATTTTTTTTTCACTCATAATATTAATTTTTGCATAATTTGCTTTCAAAAAATTTTGACAAATATAAATTACGTAAATAGGTATATTTAAGATTTTAATTTAAATAATTTATTGAAATTATCATAGAAGAATTAAAGGCGATTTGGAATAATAGTTTTTTTTTAAGTAAAACTAATACGCCCTTATTTTTTTTTTTCGATTTATAGATAATTGGAAAAATTTTCGCTTTTTACAGTTTACATTTATGATGACATATGAAATATTTTTTTCTCTTTTTTATAGGTGTATTGGTATTTGCACTTCCTTAAGGGGTGGTAGGTTTTAAAACCTTTTTTTGTATTTCTCTTTCTGAATGCACAACATATCGAGAGTGTTGTATCAAAATTTTAAGTAAATCATTTTTTAATAACAAATTCCCAAAAAAAAAAATTAAAAACTTCGTCACTGCCACTGAAAACATGTCACCTTTGAAACGCGTTTCGATTTTTTTATTTCACATGATCCGGTAACGAGTTATGATGTTCACCGCAAAACAACAACGCCTTCGGAGATTCGCTGTCACGGACTTATTTATTAAAATTTTTAATTGAAATTTTTTCAAAGATTCTTCAAATATAATGCTATAACGTATATATGAAATAAGTAATTCAACATTATTCATATCTTCAAAAAAGAATTATGAAAATGCGACTTTTTTTTAACTTTTAAAACCTTACCCCCCTTAAGAAACTTTTAGGAACCTTGCTCTAAAACGTTTTTTTTTTTCTATGCTATTCTATCTTTCTACAATAAAATGGAGTTAGGTTATAGCGAACTCGGCGGGACCGGCCAAATTAGTTCCTTATAGCCTAAGTTCGTTATAACCGTAGTATTTTTTTGATTTGTCCGAAAGGTTTAAAAAGTTTTTTTAGTTGAATAAGTTTATTTATTTTGGGGTATTTTAAAAAGTTATAAAACAATGAAATTACTAAAAAGATACATGTTAATTGTTTGTCTTAATAAGATTAAAATTACCGAGTTTCTATCAAAATAAAATATTTTTTTTATAGAAAGAGAAAGTACAAATCAAAGGATGGCTACTGGCAAACTTTTACGAAAATATACGTAAAAGGACCTTTTACAAAACTTCATTTGAAAATCGGAGTTTTGTTTTGTATTAAAATTAAATGAAAATAAAATTAAATTAAATTGAAATTATATATAATGATTTTCTGAAAAAAATGTTTCATTCAAAGACGCTATTTTAATATTTTCTCGTTCAATTAGTATCTCACATTGTTTCAATTTAGAAAAGTTTGAAATGCCATTAGCATTCAAGCGAAGCATTTTGAATTCGTTTAAATTAGTATAATCCATGGGCGTATTTCACCATAGACATTATGCATTGCTGCAGTGCAGCTATGCAAATCACCCATAGCTGTAGTGAAAATATCAAAAAGCTCATCGATGCTAAATAAATCATTTCTCTCTTTTGTTTTTTGCAATTAAAGCATGTAAAAACAGCTGGTCTTTTTTCATTTGTGTTAAACGGACACACACTTGTATGATGTTGTTCTGCACATATCATACACGCAGCACTTCGATGGCAATGTTCACCGCCATGGCCATACATTAAGCAGTTCCAGCATTGAGTTGGTCTGCTCCTGGATTTCGATTTGTATTTTTTCCAAGAAATTATAATATTGGAAATTGTTCGTACATTTTTTAAGGCAGTTGGGTTAAAATTTTTACGAACAAATTGAACTTTATAAACTGCATTATTGTTTGAACTGAATTTGGTGACTATTTCAGTTACGGAAGAAGGGGATAGGTTGTAGTTTTTTAGCTCCTTGGAGATGTCCTCAGAGCTTATGCGGGGTAAACCGCGTAAAAAGGTGGTGTATAACCTATTTTCTTTGGAGCCATAAGAATGAAACTCCATCTTATTCTCTTTAAGTATTTGTTTGTAGCATTCGTACATTTTATTACTTGGAGCAAAAATTTTGGTACCAATTGAAGTACGTTTGAAAATACAATCCTTACCAAGCAGCTTTTGTATTTCTGTAAATGAAGCGTTAGCTCCTACAACAATGGTTGGAGATTTGTGTTCCTTAACATCGTTAATATTTGATACGGGAGTTACGTCCATATCATTGAGGCCAGCAAGCAGGCTAAATCTGTTGCTTGAACTTGACGCAATGTTCGGGTTAACAAAACCCGGAGGAAGTTTTGTCATCTTGTTCACAAGCTTTCTTTTTGATGAAGATTTGGCCCCTCGGGCCATCGCTAAATTTTTATTCCTGTTTTAAGCTGGATTGTCTACCACGTGAGTTCAAATGAGATCAAGAATAGGCAATTGCAAAAACAAAAATAAACACTTGTTTTTAATAGTGAATAGTTGTACTCTAAGCGCTTTAATTTTTTACACGACCGTTCGTAAAGAGAGTTAGATTCGAAATGATAAACCTGACCAAAAAATATAAACTCAAAACCAAAAATTAATAAAACTAACCAAACAGTATAGTAACACAAGAAAATGAATGGACTAACCTAACACCTTGCAATATCAGGACTAAAAGATATAGCATATTCCCTAGTCGCCCACTACATACTTCCGTTAACAAAAACTTAACAATTTTCATCAAACATCATCTTTAAATATGTCAGTAAAAAGAAAACATTAAAAAATTAACCTAATAATAAAATGAACTAAACTTAAAAAAAAACATTTAACAAGTTGAACATGAATAAAATAATATCTATGTAAACTAAATTAAAAATAATAAAAAAAAAACTGAAACTAAGAATACAAAAAAAAAATGTCAAGAAATATTTAAATATTGCAAAGTATCATTTTAGTATCAGCATTAAGTTTATTTTTCAATTTATATAGGATACCAATTCCAGACGAAATTTTGGATTTTAAATGATTTTCCCACATTAAATTATATTTAGATTTATTCCAAGGTATTTCACATTTTCCGATTCATCTATAAGATTTCCATCAATATGCACTTTCATCACCCCATCATTTCTCAAGACATACGGTTTAAATCTTATAAATTTTGTTTTATTTGAGTTTAGGATTAATTTATTCAGCCAAAATTCTGACAAAATTGTAGCGTCATATTCACTTTGTGTCTGAAGGACATTTTCATGTTTGTAGTTGTATAAAAGGCAAATGTCAGCGAACATAAATAATTTTTCGTTAAACTTTATCATTTTCAGATCATTTATATAGATTTTAAATAACGGTCCAAGAACGCTCCCTTGGGGAACTCCACATAACACATTAAGCATATTGCTTTTTGATTCACCAACTTGAACAAATTGTTTTCTATTCACCAAATAATCCTTAAATAGTCGTAATGTATTTCGAGAAAGGCCAATAAAATCGAGCTTCTTCACTAATATATCATGATCCACCAAGTCGAATGCTTTTGATAAATCGAAGAGCACTCCTGCAACCCCTTTGTATCCAATATCAAGCCCATTACAGACATAACCCACCACATTTATTACAGCTTCAGCTGTACCAGCGCCTTTTCTGAAACCATATTGACGATCAAACAAAATATTGTTGCTCTCAAGGTAGTTGGATAATTGTTCAAACATAACTTTCTCAAAAATTTTGTCGACGACTGAAAGAATAGAAATTGGACGATAATTTTCTATTTTATTGACTGACATACCTTTTGGAATTGGAACAATTTTGTGTATCTTCAGTATATTTGGATACTTGGCTTCCTCAATCATATTATTAAATTTTTTTGTAATTATTTCGGACACAGCTGCTTTACAAACTAACATCTTCGGTGTAATGTTGTCATGTCCAGGACCTTTATTCTTTTTTCAAATTATCCAAAATGTGTTCAATTTTTATCGTTTTTGTGGCTTCTAACACAAAACTTGTACCATGATTAAGTATACGAAACATGTTCACATCATCATCAGAATTTAGAAGTATATTTGCTCGCATATTTCGAACCGACTCAAAGAAAAAACTATTTAATGTTGACGCTTTTTCGGTATCTAGCGTTAAAATAGTGTTATCTGTTGTTATTTATACATTTGATGACTACCTTTTTTTCCAACTATTTTGTTTAAAAATTTCCATGTTTTTCTTGGATCTTCTTCGCATTTTTCTATATTATAGGAGTAATAATCATCTTTCAACAACTTGTTTTTATAAGATATTAAAGAAATTAAATTCTCAGACATCCATGGGCTCACTTTATATCTAATGTTCCTCTGCTTTGTAGTTATTGAAGTACTTTGTAACGCAGCTGACGAGAGCGCATTAATCAGCTTTTCAAATGTTCTGTAATCTATTCGAGATTTCCTTTCAATAGTAGTTTCACTGTGCCGAAAATCCATTTAAAACGACAGAATATAAAGTTGTGATCAGATAACGTACACTGAACTGAGTTTACTGACATGAGATTTGAAAAATTACTAAAGACACAATCAATACATGATTTACTTCCTGGCCTTGTTATAAGATTATGACGTGAAGTAAAGTTATATTCAGAAAAAGCATCCATCAAAGTTAAACTAGAATTGTTTATACATATTAGGTTAATGTTAAAATCCCCAACGAAAACGTATGGAGAATTTTGAACTTGTAGTAATAAATTTTCTATAATTTCAGAAGAAGATGATAATGATCATTTTTGCGATTTATAAAGTGAAGTAACAACCATGGGTTTATTATCTATTTTAATATCCGGCAACGCTATTCATATTAAATCCAAAAATTTATTTATTTTCTTTTTAATATATATTGATGTTCCTCCGTAACAGTTTAGCTGCACGACCAGCTGATTTAGAAAGCAAATCATCAACGTCATCCATGGTATTTAGACGTATTTGTCTTGATTTCTCATCTTTTCTTCCAATTTTACTTTTTCAAAAATTTTGTTCAAGAAATTTTACGAAATCAATGGTTGGACTTTAACATCTTATTTACACAATATATGTGATTGAAATGCCAAATATTGTAGGTGTCCTGTTGTTAATTTGGCGAGGGCAGCGTTTTTATTTCAGCGGATTTGAAGAAAAATGTGATATTCATACTTTTTCAACTTTTAGGGTACATCTTTTTAGTGTTTTCATATTTCAAACATCTTTAGTCAAAATATTATACAACTTGATATAAGTTCTCAATCCAAATTTAAGGATATTTACATTTTTTAAAACTAAATATCGAACTAATACATATTTGTGGAAGGATTTCGATAAAAGTTGTTGGTAATATTTTAATAATTCTAAAAAATAATATTCTGGACTTATTTTTTGAAATTACCCCGTGAACAAAATTTTTGAAAAAGTAAAATTGGAGATGTTGAAATAGTGCTAAAAAATACGTATCGTTTTAACATTAATTTAGAAGGGCAAAATAATAGACGAGATGCAAAATACTTTACATAAGATCATTTTGGGAACAGGAGAATGCAAAAATATTGTTGTAAATTTTTCAATGTCTTTAAAAATGTGAGCTCGATTTTCTTAATCAAGTGGTCTGTGGCGCATTTATTGCCTGGGGAACTTGATATAACTGGGCTGTTTTTCAACCGATAATAGATTTTGTTGTTTTATTGAAAAGATAATTTACTCAGATTATGGTTTATTAATAAATTTAATTGAAACGCAATTATTAATATCAAAATTTTTGTGAAAAATGATTTTTTTTTGATAACTTACATACAAATTCATATTTGAACTTTGAACTCAATGCGCGTCCAGAACGCAATGTCCGATTTGGCTCAAATTTTGCGCACTATAGTTTTAGATCCAGTGCCACAATAATCCGACCCACACGTCTTGAAATTCCAAAAAAAAAATGGCTGTCACCCTAATATGCAGGCATGTGATGAAAACCTTAATCAATACCAAAACGAAACAAAATCGAAGATAGGTGTTCTGTAAATCAATTTTTCGTTTTGCTTTCGTTTTTATGTCAAGAATAAATATATTTAATTTTCCATTTTGTTCTATGAAATATGGTAGGTAAATAAAGATGTGATGGAAAACGAAATGATTGAGTTTGAAATTATTCAGGCTCAGTTTCAAACTCAATCATTAAAATGATAAAGATCGAAAATAAGATTTTTTATTTTTATAAAAAATAAAATTAAAAAAATGGAAAACGAAATTGTTATTTTTTTTTACCGGTATTAAATCAAGAAGGCTGCTTTTCGGTTTGAAACAACTTTTCAATGCTTTAGTAAAAATATAACTTAAAAATGTAAAATGTCGTACTTAATACAATTTTTCAGGGGAAAACACATCAGAAGGTTGAGAAATTGCTTAACCAAAAAATTTTGCTCCAAAAGGAGTTATGCATTATTCTTTCTTTTGTGATATTTTCGCCACTTGTCGTTATTATAAATGCCATTTTAATAAATTAAAAAAAAAAACACTAAATTAATAAGCTAATATTAAAATTTTTTTGTGAAAAACAAGCATTATATTTAATAATAGGATAATATAGTAGCACTTTATAGAAAGAAAATTGATGATGTGGAACAAAAATGAAAATTGAAATGCTTTATTTTCATCACACCTATTATTTAATCTTTCTTTTTAGAATTTTGTTTTCGATTAAAAATTAATCGATTTCCATCACATGCCTGATATATGATGGTCTAGATTTAATACGCCACCAAGTAATTCAGATGGAAAAACAGATGATAATAATGTATCACCATATACACAAAGGTACAATAATTTTCCGCAACTTAATGTGTTGATTACTCCAAACACATTAAGGAACACACAAAAATGCCCTCAAAGGGCAAAAATAAAAAATAAACTAATGATTTCGGACCTTAACATTACTATTCTCTAGTGTAATATGAAAGGCTTCATAAACAAAAAATATGCTCTCGAAGTTTTGGTAACAAGACATAAACCAAACATCGTAGTACTTCAGGAAGCGCATATCATTGAGAAAACTGTACATTTGTAACGTTTACCGGGTTAAAAAGTATTTCACCACAACAACGTGGATTATGACTATGCAAAATCAGGTATAGCAGTTCTTGTGAAAACAAATTTGAACGTTACTAAGCATACAACATCTACAGGTAACTTACTCTTCCAAACAATAATTAAAACCTATGATGAACTTCATATCACGAATATTTATAAAGAAAATAATGTTAACCTATCTGCATCAATTGTAAAGAATATATCTATTGACGAAAATGTCTATCATATATTACTAGGGGATTTTATCATGGCATAAGTAATTTTATCAAAGTAAGGAAGTATCCGAGGAGGAGTGAGATTAATATTAATTAAATTTATACGTATTAGGAATCCAAAAGTGGCGTGTTGGTGGTGGCTGAAAGATCGACCGAAGCGAGTGGTTTTTGTGGAACAAGCAGCACCGAGAATTAACCCGGACGCTGAAGCAAAAAAATTAAAAGGCAGTTTGGTTGACCCGAAAATTAACAGTAAAGGAAAAAAGTTACCAAGATATTTGCTTTTTTGTGTCTAATTTTGCCATATCCACCACTGAGGCGCCACTCAAGAGGATAATAAACTCCAAAAGGTGGTTGCGGGAGGGTCGAACACGCTTAAAAATTTAAATAAAAAATTTTTTTAATTCAAATTTGAGGAAAAAGGAAATTAAAAAAGAAAAAATTAGTGTCTAAGTCAGTGTTAAGACAAATAAATCGTGTTAAGGTTGTAGCATGTTCAGACGGCAAAATGAACCAATTGATTCGCTCTCTGAATCACGATTGCGAACCTTGGTGTTCAGACGAGTGTTCTTGTTTCATTTTGACGTTTATATTTTTTGTGCAAATATTTGAAGACATCCTTCTACACTTTACGTTTTACTATTTAATTTTTATTAGAATATATATATGTAAATATATACTTTTTATTTCTTAAATGTTTCTACTTATTTTACTACACACATTAATTTTTTGTTTTTTCTTTGTTTATATATTTTTTATATATTTTATCAAAACTGGAGATGACAGTACATTTTTCATGGTTCGTAACTAGATTCAAAATGAACCAATTTGATTCGCTCTCAAAATTTTGTAAGTCGAATCATGTAGGTTCAATCATGATTGGGGTACGAACCGTGAATGACAGAGTGAACCTCGAATATACCTGTCCGTCTGAACATGGCATTAGGGTAATTATAAGTTAGTTTAAGTTTTTATACCCTATACCACTATGTGGTTTGGGTATAATGACTTTGTGCTGCTGTTTGTAACTACCAAAAATACTTGACCTAGACCCATCTTTTATTGTACTGATCGACTGAGAATCACTTTCTGAGTCGATTTAGCGATGTCTGTCCGTCCGTCTGTGTGTCCATGTAAACTTTGTAATCAAACTACAGGTCGCAAATATGAATATATTGTGATGAAATTTGGTATATAAGCTTTTATCGGTCATAGGATGAACGCTATTGAAATTGGTGAAATTCGGTCCATGTTCAGACCTAGTCCACATACAAATGACCCCTATGAAATCGACATAAATTGCCATAAGGTCCAAATTATCATATAGATCCCAGTCAAATTGGGTTTGTATGTGTTTATTATATCCATTAATCAGTAATCCAAATAAAATCCCTATAGGACAATTCTTAGTCATAGGCCCCATATAGAGCTGCTTCCCGATCTTCACTTAAATCTATCAAAAAACAAAAATATTGCACAGATTTTTCTCAAATTTGGTTTGTATATATTTTTTCAAAATATAATTGACTTTGGATGCGCCAAAAAGTAATTTTCAACAAACTTCTAAAATCTTTGCTGACAATACACCAAAGAAACACAACAAAATGAATCAGAATACATTAACAGCAGCATCATCCTTGACTCCCGTTACTGTGGCTGGCCGTAATGTCATTGCATCAGCATCTCCGGAATGAATGAATTTTATTTTAGTCTATGGATTAAATCCTTTCAGACTTTATAATATACACATATAAAAATTTACAATAGTATTTAAAACTAGGTATTTAAAAACCAAATTATATTACGTTTAACAACATTAATATTTAAAGAATAATCTATGAAAGTATAAAGATCATTTAAATTCTCAGATAATATTTTGAACGGATCAGCATTTGCGTAGTTTGAGCGGGAATACTGGATGTGTGATGGCCCAGGGTGCCAAATTTCAATCCCACCCAAAAAAAAAAAAAAATACTACGTCAAAATGCGATCCTATGTGAATAGACAAGCCGATAAGAACGCAACTGTGTTTTTTTTTTTTTTTTTTGGTAACGAAAGAAAAAATGGCAACCGGCGTCTTCAGTGCAGCAGAAAAGAAAATTTAGCTGTATGGTTTTCCTCTTTTTCATTGAATTGGTCGTGACAAGTGCATGGCGTCACAAGAAGTCAAAAGAAACGTTTAACTACAATAAGAAAAGTGTGCAGCCTTTACCACTGAAGAGAATTACAAGTTACAACGAAGGGAAACAAAATAATACCATCAAGAAATTCAGACAAATAATAAGTTCAAAGTAAGTACGATACAAAAGAAGAAGAAAATATTAGTCAACTAAGCCCCAAAGAACAAAAAAAAAAGCAAACCCCAATTTGTACCGATTCCCTCTCTAGGCAAGTGAAACAAAGTAGAACAAAAAGAAAATTCACAAGGTGTCACAAGGTGGTGAAGAAATTTTAGTATATAAATATGTATAAAATAAGAAAGACAACTTGAATTTCACATATTTCTGTTTGGCACTCGGATAACTGTGTTATCTTACATAATTAGTTTTAAGGATCCTTGATCCATTTCGAATGGAAAAGAAAAAAAAAAAACAAAGAAATTATGATATTTTTTTTACATCTTTAAAAGTAATTCAAAAAAAAATTATAATTTAACTTAACTTAAAAAAAACAAAAAAAAAACTATATACCAAAAAATGAGTCATATGTAAATACATATATATATGTATATACACATATTAAATCGTAAATATACTTAAAAACATATTAGGCTTACTTTTATGCCTAAATCGAACTATAGATCATAGAAGCTATATATGTGTGTATACATATATATACATGTATGTTGATATGTAATTACATAAATGTAAAAGAAGAATATACTTACGTATAAGCACGAACAAGAAAAACGTAACACATGTTAACATGAGACCATATACATATATATGTAAATAAATATAGACATACAATATCCGAAATTTCGGTAATTAATAATAGAAGATAAGATTGTTTAAAAATTAGAGAAAAGAAAAAAATAAGAAACAAATTATAAATTTATGTAGGGACATGATAAACCGAATAAAACCTTTATATATTACATGAACAAAAAAAAATATAATATTTCTTTTAACAATTTGAAATCTTTTAAAAATGGAACATTTTGAGTAAGGCAAATAAAAAAAAAGGATGAGTATGTAGCTAGAAAGAAAAAACGAGGTAGCTAAACTTTGTGTTCAGGGAGATTTTTCTATGAAATCATATAAGCAGGCAGGAGAAATCTGATGGAATGATTGGCATCCAATCAGACGAAGGGAGGGCAGCCTGGAAGGTCATTTACGCCTGACCTCAATGAAATCCTACTGTGCCAAAATGGATAACACCAGTAAATATAATTAACGCGATTGTAGAATGTCCGTCCGTCCGCTTATTTGGTTTGCAGTCAAACCTTTTTCATTTTGATTTTTTTACGTAAGTTGAGGGTAATACCATCAGGCACTGTACTATTTAATGCCTAGAAGCCTAGAGTGCCATCCGCAACACCCGAAAACTAAAGACATTACATCTGGCGCCCGTCGTGGTGTCTTTTGTCAATGCACTTAAACCATCTTAACTTCGATCCATTACATTATGGCGCCCAACGTGGGGTAAAATTCTATTTTTCTGACCCAACAACAAAGTGAGGCAAAATTACTTTTTTTTTGTGGCCCACAAACCATATAGACACAATCAATTGTCACCCAACTACAGCTAGGTGACTCAAGTTTCAGGTAACGATGTTAGTTTTAAAAATTGATGTAAGTCATGAACCATAAGACCATGGGTCGGAGTTCATTTGCGACATCTTTGACTGACATAAAGCCCAAAATGCGCGATTTTTTTTTTTTTTTTTGCCATATATCCCATCACTCAATAGTCATGATCGTTTTGTAAGTCCCGGAAAGCAACTTACAATGCTATGCCTGAGTTGCGACAAAACCTGATTAACTAGTGAGTAATGGAGAATCGCTTGACTTTTTATTGTGTGTTACCAACGGCGTAAGTCATGAAATTTAAGACCTTGGATCAGAGTTCATTCGCGACATCTTTCAATAACATGTAGCAGATAGTTGATTTAAACCACTAGGTGTCTATAAACGTTTTTTTTCATTCCATTCTACCATTGTTCCAATTATATTTTAAATTCAAATTTTAAAACCTCAATCAGTTTTTCTTTGCATTTGTTTACAAAATTTTAATTATTCCAAAAGGAATGCAAAAGGATATAATTCGTGAGATTATATTAGGATTTAATAAAGTTCACAGTTCACACATGGCACCTTTTTTTAGCCGCTACAAAAATACTCAACCTTTTTTTGTAGAAATCTGTAAATAAAGAAAAAAAAACAAAAACTTTGCAAAAAAAACTAAATAAATCAGTACTTTCTTTAAAAAAAAAATTTTTAAAAACCTACATATATATTATATAAAAAAAAGAAAATAAATATATGAATACATATAGCTGTTAAGAAAAATAAAAATTTGTAATAAATTGAAATTACACACCGAAGAAACAAAATAGTAGAAGTTTCCGAGATACACAAAATTTCTTCCGAGGCATAAATATTGATTACACTCTAATATTTTGACACAACACCTTAAATAAAAAAAAGTAACATGAAATTTTATTAATTAAAATTTGTAAAATCACATATCGGTAAACGAAAATTTGGTTTGAATCAAAAATTTCAAATTACATGCGCACAAGCTAGATTTTTTTTGTTAAATTAGATTATGATACAAAATTCAAAACGACATATACACAGACGATATTAGTCCGCAGAACTTTTCTCGATATACCCGGTTCCCTAGTAGTTAAACTACAGGTTTTTAAGCAAAGAATTTTTTTTAGGTAACCAAATTTATAGCATCACATCGTCAAAAAAAAAAGTTTTTTTTTCACAACATTATCCAAACCGTTATATAATAAGATTTTGAACTTGAACCCATAGATTCTTGGTCCCCTATAAATTTAGATTTCGTTAGGAAATCAGGAGAAGATTTGGAAAAGAATGCATCTACGAACCAGAACTTCTAACACAACAACGACCACAATAACGACAACAATTACTACATCAGCAAGCACATCAGCTGGCGCAATACCCAAAAAATCGACTCACACAAACACCACGGAAAAACCTAGACTATCCGCTAAAACAATGCCTAGGGAACAAACCCCTACAATGCAACAACAGCTTCTACTACAACTTTTACCTCAACAACTTCAACGGTTGCACCAATGATGACTCAACAACAAGATCCTAATTTAGGACCAGTAACGACATCTTCGGTGCAAACGGATGACACTCTTCAATCACCACCATACAGTACCATAACTGCACTGGACATTCGGAATGAATTCAGAGCAAACACAAGAGAGAGTGTACATAACGTGAACGAACCAGCAAGTTCCAACCTGATTGTCAATGGAAGTGGCCTATCTTTAAAAGACTACGTTAGTGCCTCAGTCGGAGCTGCTCAAGCCAGTGTTTTGCGTGAAGTACAGGAGAACATTCATTCTTGTTCTAGTTTCCAAATAGAGAGAATGTAACGGACAGTTGATATCGTTTGCAGAGTGATCAGTTCTCTCTTTTGTTTTTTGCAATTAAAGCATGTAAAAACAGCTGGTCTTTTTTCATTTGTGTTAAACGGACACACACTTGTATGATGTTGTTCTGCACATATCATACACGCAGCACTTCGATGGCAATGTTCACCGCCATGGCCATACATTAAGCAGTTCCAGCATTGAGTTGGTCTGCTCCTGGATTTCGATTTGTATTTTTTCCAAGAAATTATAATATTGGAAATTGTTCGTACATTTTTGAAGGCAGTTGGGTTAAAATTTTTACGAACAAATTGAACTTTATAAACTGCATTATTGTTTGAACTGAATTTGGTGACTATTTCAGTTACGGAAGAAGGGGATAGGTTGTAGTTTTTTAGCTCCTTGGAGATGTCCTCAGAGCTTATGCGGGGTAAACCGCGTAAAAAGGTGGTGTATAACCTATTTTCTTTGGAGCCATAAGAATGAAACTCCATCTTATTCTCTTTAAGTATTTGTTTGTAGCATTCGTACATTTTATTACTTGGAGCAAAAATTTTGGTACCAATTGAAGTACGTTTGAAAATACAATCCTTACCAAGCAGCTTTTGTATTTCTGTAAATGAAGCGTTAGCTCCTACAACAATGGTTGGAGATTTGTGTTCCTTAACATCGTTAATATTTGATACGGGAGTTACGTCCATATCATTGAGGCCAGCAAGCAGGCTAAATCTGTTGCTTGAACTTGACGCAATGTTCGGGTTAACAAAACCCGGAGGAAGTTTTGTCATCTTGTTCACAAGCTTTCTTTTTGATGAAGATTTGGCCCCTCGGGCCATCGCTAAATTTTTATTCCTGTTTTAAGCTGGATTGTCTACCACGTGAGTTCAAATGAGATCAAGAATAGGCAATTGCAAAAACAAAAATAAACACTTGTTTTTAATAGTGAATAGTTGTACTCTAAGCGCTTTAATTTTTTACACGACCGTTCGTAAAGAGAGTTAGATTCGAACTGATAAACCTGACCAAAAAATATAAACTCAAAACCAAAAATTAATAAAACTAACCAAACAGTATAGTAACACAAGAAAATTAATGGACTAACCTAACACCTTGCAATATCAGGACTAAAAGATATAGCATATTCCCTAGTCGCCCACTACATACTTCCGTTAACAAAAACTTAACAATTTTCATCAAACATCATCTTTAAATATGTCAGTAAAAAGAAAACATTAAAAAATTAACCTAATAATAAAATGAACTAAACTTAAAAAAAAAACATTTAACAAGTTGAACATGAATAAAATAATATCTATGTAAACTAAATTAAAAATAATAAAAAAAAAAACTGAAACTAAGAATACAAAAAAAAAAAATGTCAAGAAATATTTAAATATTGCAAAGTATCATTTTAGTATCAGCATTAAGTTTATTTTTCAATTTGTATAGGATACCAATTCCAGACGAAATTTTGGATTTTAAATGATTTTCCCACATTAAATTATATTTAGATTTATTCCAAGGTTTTCACATTTTCCGATTCATCTATAAGATTTCCATCAATATGCACTTTCATCACCCCATCATTTCTCAAGACATACGGTTTAAATCTTATAAATTTTGTTTTATTTGAGTTTAGGATTAATTTATTCAGCCAAAATTCTGACAAAATTGTAGCGTCATATTCACTTTGTGTCTGAAGGACATTTTCATGTTTGTAGTTGTATAAAAGGCAAATGTCAGCGAACATAAATAATTTTTCGTTAAACTTTATCATTTTCAGATCATTTATATAGATTTTAAATAACGGTCCAAGAACGCTCCCTTGGGGAACTCCACATAACACATTAAGCATATTGCTTTTTGATTCACCAACTTGAACAAATTGTTTTCTATTCACCAAATAATCCTTAAATAGTCGTAATGTATTTCGATAAAGGCCAATAAAATCGAGCTTCTTCACTAATATATCATGATCCACCAAGTCGAATGCTTTTGATAAATCGAAGAACACTCCTGCAACCCCTTTGTATCCAATATCAAGCCCATTACAGACATAACCCACCACATTTATTACAGCTTCAACTGTACCAGCGCCTTTTCTGAAACCATATTGACGATCAAACAAAATATTGTTGCTCTCAAGGTAGTTGGATAATTGTTCAAACATAACTTTCTCAAAAATTTTGTCGACGACTGAAAGAATAGAAATTGGACGATAATTTTCTATTTTATTGACTGACATACCTTTTGGAATTGGAACAATTTTGTGTATCTTCAGTATATTTGGATACTTGGCTTCCTCAATCATATTATTAAATATTTTTGTATTTATTTCGGACACAGCTGCTTTACAAACTAACATCTTCGGTGTAATGTTGTCATGTCCAGGACCTTTATTCTTTTTTCAAATTATCCAAAATGTGTTCAATTTTTATCGTTTTTGTGGCTTCTAACACAAAACTTGTACCATGATTAAGTATACGAAACATGTTCACATCATCATCAGAATTTAGAAGTATATTCGCTCGCATATTTCGAACCGACTCAAAGAAAAAACTATTTAATGTTGACGCTTTTTCGGTATCTAGCGTTAAAATAGTGTTATCTGTTGTTATTTATACATTTGATGACTACCTTTTTTTCCAACTATTTTGTTTAAAAATTTCCATGTTTTTCTTGGATCTTCTTCGCATTTTTCTATATTATAGGAGTAATAATCATCTTTCAACAACTTGTTTTTATAAGATATTAAAGAAATTAAATTCTCAGACATCCATGGGCTCACTTTATATCTAATGTTCCTCTGCTTTGTAGTTATTGAAGTACTTTGTAACGCAGCTGACGAGAGCGCATTAATCAGCTTTTCAAATGTTCTGTAATCTATTCGAGATTTCCTTTCAATAGTAGTTTCACTGTGCCGAAAATCCATTTAAAACGACAGAATATAAAGTTGTGATCAGATAACGTACACTGAACTGAGTTTACTGACATGAGATTTGAAAAATTACTAAAGACACAATCAATACATGATTTACTTCCTGGCCTTGTTATAAGATTATGACGTGAAGTAAAGTTATATTCAGAAAAAGCATCCATCAAAGTTAAACTAGAATTGTTTATACATATTAGGTTAATGTTAAAATCCCCAACGAAAACGTATGGAGAATTTTGAACTTGTAGTAATAAATTTTCTATAATTTCAGAAGAAGATGATAATGATCATTTTTGCGATTTATAAATTGAAGTAACAACCATGGGTTTATTATCTATTTTAATATCCGGCAACGATATTCATATTAAATCCAAAAATTTATTTATTTTCTTTTTAATATATATTGATGTTCCTCCGTAACAGTTTAGCTGCACCACCAGCTGATTTAGAAAGCAAATCATCAACATCATCCATGGTATTTAGACGTATTTGTCTTGATTTCTCACCTTTTCTTCCAATTTTACTTTTTCAAAAATTTTGTTCAAGAAATTTTACGAAATCAATGGTTGGACTTTAACATCTTATTTACACAATATATGTGATTGAAATGCCAAATATTGTAGGTGTCCTGTTGTTAATTTGGCGAGGGCAGCGTTTTTATTTCAGCGGATTTGAAGAAAAATGTGATATTCATACTTTTTCAACTTTTAGGGTACATCTTTTTAGTGTTTTCATATTTCAAACATCTTTAGTCAAAATATTATACAACTTGATATAAGTTCTCAATCCAAATTTAAGGATATTTACATTTTTTAAAACTAAATATCGAACTAATATATATTTGTGGAAGGATTTCGATAAAAGTTGTTGGTAATATTTTAATAATTCTAAAAAATAATATTCTGGACTTATTTTTTGAAATTACCCCGTGAACAAAATTTTTGAAAAAGTAAAATTGGAGATGTTGAAATAGTGCTAAAAAATACGTATCGTTTTAACATTAATTTAGAAGGGCAAAATAATAGACGAGATGCAAAATACTTTACATAAGATCATTTTGGGAACAGGAGAATGCAAAAATATTGTTGTAAATTTTTCAATGTCTTTAAAAATGTGAGCTCGATTTTCTTAATCAAGTGGTCTGTGGCGCATTTATTGCCTGGGGAACTTGATATAACTGGGCTGTTTTTCAACCGATAATAGATTTTGTTGTTTTATTGGAAAGATAATTTACTCAGATTATGGTTTATTAATAAATTTAATTGAAACGCAATTATTAATATCAAAATTTTTGTGAAAAATTATTTTTTTTTGATAACTTACATACAAATTCATATTTGAACTTTGAACTCAATGCGCGTCCAGAACGCAATGTCCGATTTGGCTCAAATTTTGCGCACTATAGTTTTAGATCCAGTGCCACAATAATCCGACCCACACGTCTTGAAATTCCAAAAAAAAAAATGGCTGTCACCCTAATATGCAGGCATGTGACGAAAACCTTAATCAATACCAAAACGAAACAAAATCGAAGATAAAAAAAATAAAAAATAAAATTAAAAAAATGGAAAACGAAATTGTTATTTTTTTTTTACCGGTATTAAATCAAGAAGACTGCTTTTCGGTTTGAAGCAACTTTTCAATGCTTTAGTAAAAATATAACTTAAAAATGTAAAATGTCGTACTTTATACAATTTTTCAGGGGAAAACACATCAGAAGGTTGAGAAATTGCTTAACCAAAAAATTTTGCTCCAAAAGGAGTTATGCATTATTCTTTCTTTTGTGATATTTTCGCCACTTGTCGTTATTATAAATGTCGTTAATAAATTAAAAAAAAAACACTAAATTAATAAGCTAATATTAAAATTTTTTTGTGAAAAACAAGCATTATATTTAATAATAAGATAATATAGTAGCACTTTATAGAAAGAAAATTGATGATGTGGAACAAAAATGAAAATTGAAATGCTTTATTTTCATCACACCTATTATTTAATCTTTCTTTTTAGAATTTTGTTTTCGATTAAAAATTAATCGATTTCCATCACATGCCTGATATATGATGGTCTAGATTTAATACGCCACCAAGTAATTCAGATGGAAAAACAGATGATAATAATGTATCATCATATACAAGTTAATTATACACGATTCATTTGTTGGTTTATACTTGAATGGCTATTCTTTGTTTTGTCAAAAGGTTTTATTAAAGTAATTGTGCTAACAATGCACTTTATTAAAAGTAAAAATTTATTCAAGATTGGCCAATCATAAAATTGCCTAAATATACGCTATTGTAATATGATATTTAAAATAAAATAACAATGTGTTGATATTGCAATAATTTCGATTTAAAATTTACTGTGAATTGGCCAATCATAAGACAAAGAAAAAAAATGCAAAATAGGAAAAATAAATATTAAGGGTGTTCTGCAATGCACAATAAGTTCCCTTAAAACATTAGGGGTATTGCTGTTATCGTGCACACGTTAACTCCTCCCCCTTTAAACGTCGGGACATCCCTGTTTCGACCTGATCTCTTTTATTATGTCCTCCACACCAATCATCGCTTCCTGTTTGCACTTGTGCTGCACGTAATGGCTCAACCAGATGATGACAGGTATCAGTATGATGAATGAGACCAGGGCAATTCTATGCGTGAACGTGTATTGTTTGAGTCCCTCTATGTAGCTTATGGTTTCCAAATTCAACTTATGAATGTATGGGAGCGTCAATAAGTCCTCATGACCCATTTTTTTAATGTTTAAGGTTTTCGGGGGGTGTGGTAGTAGGTTTCTCTTCCATGATTGGGGCTTTCTATACTGGGTATTATTTATGGTTACGTTATTTGCGAATGCAACCATTAAGGTCCCATTTACCCTTATCGTCTCTCCTTCCGACACGTTTGTGTCATGCACGTTATTCAAAAGTATTAATCCGTCAGCCACCCATTGTATCGAAGGAATGTTATCTGCCGATTGTGTGTGACAGGATGCTGCATTTTCGTTCAAAAGTTGAGAGAGGCAGGTATTAATGGTTTCGCGGCAAATTTTTGTTGTCCCAACATTGATGCAATCTGTTACCGGGAGAGTATAATCGTGGCATTTCGAGGCTTGATCTACTTCCAATCTTATAATGGAGTTATTATGCATTACAGGGTATACTTTAATATACTCACAAAAATTTGTAAAAATTGGAAATTTTATAACATAATAGATCATTGATTCGTTTTAAAAAATAGATACATTACTCACTCTTAATCTATCATTTATGCTAACAGGTATCATTTCCGATTCGAGTTGTCTTCTAAAATCAATGTTATCAAGTATGGCGGGGTGTATAATATTTTCCCTTGCCAAGATTATTGATAATGCTAGATTATTAAGAAATGAAATTATTTCACCGTTTCTCATGGATACGAGTTCGAACAAAACCAAATCATCCTCTCCAATGGCATTGCTATGTCTATAATTTTGTATTACGTTAACTCTTTCTGTCAGTTCATTTATTCTGTCCTGTATAGCTGAGTTCACTATCGTTTGTTTTTGACCATTTTGGATCAATAAGTCTTCTCGAGCCATAAGTAGTTCCATGTCGTTGTGGTCAGGTGTACCCGCTACAAATTTCAAAGCGGATCCCAGAAAGTCGATGGATCTCGCAGACCGTCTGTTTACATGCAATGTCTCTAATAATCTACGAATTTCCCTTGTCTGCTCCCGCACCATCCCGGTCTCTCTTGGGTCGGATAGGTTGGCGAGAAGATTCTCGCTCTCTTTTACTGCTAGTTCGTAGTCTGTCAGGTTCGTCTGGTGTACCAGGAAATCACAATGCCTATATGTCGCGACCTCGCCATCGGTGATGGCCATAAAATATGAGTCCGAATAATCAATAACCTTAGGTGATACCCAGGATATCAGGGTGAGAAACAGTCTAATAAAAAGGAGAGGGAGAAGAATGAGAAAAATGAGAAAGAATAATAAAAAAAATTCGGTAAATGTAAAAAATAAACAAAAAAATTATCTTAGATTGTCCTTATGGACCTTTCGTCCACCTATCAGTACGGTAGTCCCCAGGTCTTGTTGAACAATACCCTGCACAAAGAATTTGTCGAATTTGTTACCGAGCCGTCTATTGCGTTTGATGAATACAACATCACCAGGTTGATATTTCTGCGTTGCCGTATTTCTATTATATCTCTCCAATATTTTATTTTGTGCCGCCATTAAATGCTCCTTAATGTCCTTTAAGGTGTTTCCATTAAATTCGTTTAGGATGTCCAATGGCTTCCTTCCGATCACAGAGTGCACCGTATCATTGTACTTGATCGTGGATAATAATATTAATTCGGCAGTATCGTTTATGCTCTGTTGGGCCTTAACGCACCGTGCTATCTCTAAGAGCGTGGAATGGAATCGTTCCACTTGGCCGTTACTCGTGCTGTGCATCGGTGGTGTAAAAAATTGTTCCGTTCCGAAATGATCCCTAAGGAATGTAACGATAGCACTTGATTGGAATGATTTTTCATTATCTGAGACCAATATCTTCACTTTTCTATATCTGTTCATAATCTGAAACAAGGCCGTCTTAATATCTATACTAGATCTAGAAGCTATTGGAATCACAATTGCAAATTTCTAGAATTTGTCTATGCAAGAAAGGAAGTGCTGTTTATCAGTTATAATTATGTCAATATGCAATATCTCCCCGGGGTAACTGGGGATGGGTGTTTCAGTCATCACTGCTTTTTGTGGCTTCCTTTGGTATTTATTTTCCTTGCAGATCTTACAATTAGCTATGATATATTTAAGTCTTTTCTTTATACCAGGAAAATAATATTCATCAATTATTTGTTGGAAATTCTCATGCAACGATCTATGCGCTCTGTTGTGTTCGTTGGTGACTATTTCCCATTGATCATCTTCTCTAATTACATCCATGACGAATTTTTCTGTATGTATGAATCGAGTGGATGGGAAACGGGAGATTAGACCATCCTGAAAATCCGCTAAAGTCGGGAGATCACACTGGATGGCATTTGTGCCGGTAGAGTCGATGACATTCGCTAACCGATCCAAAAGCTCGTCCACCGTGCTGTACGATATTGTATGTCTTATAAATCGCTGAAACAGGATTTTCTTATGTCCAGAGAACCGATCTCCCTTGGAGATTAATATCTGGTTTTTAAATTGGTTTACGGGAAATTTTGTGGATTTCACAATATTTGTAGAAGAAATTTCACTATGTGCCGTCTGACCGTCATCATCCGACATTTGATTAATATACTGTCGGGAAAGAGCGTCCGCGACCACATTTTCCTTGCCTGGTTTGTAAAAGAATTTCGGAGAGAATTCTTCTATGAATGCTCTCCATCTCTTCATTTTTGAATTCGGATTTTTATCAGATATTGCGAATGTAAGTGGTTGGTGGTCTGTATAGATATGTATTCCACTTATTCCGTATAAGAAATGTCTTAGGTTTTTTAATGCCCACACTATGGCGAGTAACTCCCTTTCGTTTGTAGCATAATTTGCCTCGGCTGCGGAGAGTGTTCTTGATATCATCGTTATGGGCCTTCCATTTTGTGACAAAACGGCTCCCAAAGCGACGGAAGAAGCGTCTGTTGTAAGTTCAAATACCTTGTTGTAATCAGGATAGGCCAATAGAACATCGTCAGAGGCGATTATTTGCTTTAATTTTTCGAAGGCCGATAGAGCATCCTCGTCTAGGTTAATTTTAATGTTTCTGGAACTTTTTGCAGCCATATGACCGTTTTCTCCCCTAAGGTATCTAGTCAGTGGTTTCGCGATCCTCGCGTAATCCCTAACAAACTTCCTGTAATAACCAGATAGCCCTAGAAAGGATCTAAGAGATTTCAAGTTTCTTGGAGCTTCGAAATCAAGAATAGCTCCCACCTTTTCGGGACAAGTCCTAATACCGTCCGTTGTCACGACAAACCCTAAAAAAGTTACCTTTGATTGAAAAAATTTTGATTTTGTAGATGAAATTCGCATTCCTGCTCTTTCGAGTTTTTGCATTATTGTGTTAATATGCCTTAAGTGGCTGTACTCGTCCGGTGAGTGAATGATGATGTCGTCCATATACACTTGGCATGTTTTTCCTACCTCAGCACGCAATACATCGTCGATGGCCCTTTGAAAAATACTTGGTGCGTTTTTCAGGCCGAATGGCAACCTACAAAATTCGTATTTGCCATTAGTTACACTAAAGGCCGTCTTTTGCCTGTCTTTTTCATCAAGCATAATTTGATGAAAGCCAGACTTGAGGTCCAGAGTGGAAAAATATTTAGATTTTCCCAAATTTGCCAAGATCACTGAGATATCCGGCATTGGATATTTATCGCTAATAGTCTTTTCATTCAATTTTCTAAAATCTATGACCATTCTATGGTTCGGGTTACCCTTCTCGTCAAGACCCTTTTTCCCTACAACATGCACTGGGGAATTATATGGTGATGTAGATTTTCTTATTATATTATCTCGCATTAGCGATTCTATTTCATTATTTATAAATTCCGACATCGAAGCTGGATATGGGTATGACCTAGTATAGATTGGTTCGTCAGTATTAGTCCGTATTTTTGCCATTACATTGGTGTTAAATGGTAATGATCTTTTTGCGTCTGCAAAGGCATTCGCATTCGATGCCAACATTTTCCTGAAATCTTCCCGGACATGCGTCGGTATTTCCTTTTCGTCCATTGTCATATGATTAACGTCGTGTCCATTTTCGTACAGTAAAGAATCATTTCCCTTTTCAAATTTCAGTGTGTTATTTCCTATGTCGACAACCGCTTGGATTTCTGTAAGGAAATCACAGCCTATTATTCCGTCAAATTTCCTAAGTGAAGGTAAGATATAAAATGTGGTTTTATAACCGTAAATTAGCATTTCGCATTTTTCCTTTATTTCGTTTGTCCCGTTTATTGAATTTACTTTAAAAGAGTGTTCTAGGGGAACAACTCCCTTTAAAAAGCTAAGTGGTTGGATAAAATTTTTCGTAGTTCCGGTGTCAATGAGCAGTTTCAGTTCCCTACCCTTAATCGTCTTTATAATAAAGGGTAAGAAAGGCTTTATTCTAAAAAATTCAGCTGTTCCCGGTCTTCATCTTCATCAAGATCCTGCTCGAAGAGTGAGCTTACGTCGTCACAATCCTGCGGGTCTTCTGAGTCCATATAATTGACTCTTTGATTCTTAGGGGAAGGCATAGATCTTCCAGAATCTTCATACCTACGCTTGCTTATATTCGGGTTATTTGGTTGCGAGATTTTTTGCGTCGGTGTGTGTAATGTAGGGCGTCTAAACATAGATGAACCGGGGTCTACATCCATGGGTGTGGATTTCGCCACTTCTTTTTGGTTAGTTGGATGTACGTATTTGTATGCGGGGTGAGTTGATCTGAAGTTAGCAGACTTTTTCTGATGAGCATAATTAGTTTTTGCCAAGTCACCAGCTGCAAAGATTCTTGCAAATTCTTGACGCTTTTGATCCGATTCCAGCTCTTGAGCGGTTGCTAGTGCTGTCGTCAGATCTACTGGTCGCGCAGAGAAGAGTATGTCACTCAAAGGACGGCGTAATCCTGAGATGAATATATGTAGTGCATTATCCCTAGCGCGTTCATTAAGTGCACTAGCTATATCTTCGTTATTGGAATAGCTCATTTTGTTCTTATTTATTATAAGGGTTAAATGTTCATCGGCGGAGTCATAAAATTCTGTAATTGATTTATTTCCCTGTCTGAGAATGCTAAGTTCATTTTCTAACGCCTGCAGGGACCTCTTATCAGCGTAACATTGATCTAACCGAGCTATTATTGCTCTAAAATTTAAAATTGTATTAAATGCAGATAACTTGGCGTTAGCCGCACCGGTTATTTTATTACGGAAAATTCCCATGGCTACATAGTAATTTTCAGTGCCCTCAGAATAATATTCCATAGCAAAATGGGCCGCCTCCCTCCAAGCAGGGTAAGTTTGGCCCTCGCCTCTAAATTCTGGTAAGGATTTCACTAAATCGAGGGAAGTCCCCCTGTTGAATTGTCCTAAGTCACGGGGTCGTATCGGTCTACCCTTGGTGTTAGATTCTCAAATTGTTGGGTCAATTCATTTACCTTTTCATGTAGTTCCCTAGTAATTGCTTCCACCGAGGCAGCGACTAAATCTACTATCTGTTCTTTAGTAAAACATGTCATTTCAATTATTTTAAGTCAGTTATCGCAACAAATGCCAATAATACGAGAGGATAATTGGGAAAACACAATTTAATCTTTATTGTAAATTAAATAATTACCGAAAAAATTCGCGAGAACAAAACAAAAATACAACAAAACAAAAAAATGTACTTACAATTTTCTTATTAAATTCATGTGTTGTTTGGTTGTGGTTGCAGTTTCCAAAAATTTATTCAAATGTTGATTCGCTGTTGTCTCGTTACAGTTTCCAAAAATTTATTCAAATGTTGATTCGCTGTTGTCTCGTTGCAGTTTCCAAAAAAATTTATTCAAATGTTGATTCGCTGTTGTCTCGTTGCAGTTTTCAAAAATTTATTCAAATGTTGATTCGCTGTTGTCTCGTTGCAGTTTCCAAAAAAATTTATTCAAATGTTGATTCGCTGTTGTCTCGTTGCAGTTTTCAAAAATTTATTCAAATGGTGATTCGCTGTTGTCTCGTTGCAGTTTCCAAAAATTTATTCAAATGTTTCGTATTTAAAAAAATTTTTTAAATATATATTTTTTTAATTTTTCAGGCTCTATGTCCTTTAATTTCCGCACTTCGGTATACTATGTACTACCTTTGTTTTACTTCAAAAAAAATTTTAGTTCTTCAGGTTCTATGTCCTTTAAAAATTTTTTTTAAACAATTTTTCAGGGAATTTGCAAAAGAAAATTTTTTTTAAACGGTTTAAAGTTTTTTTTTTCAGGTTCTTTCTATGTCCTTTATTTTTAACTTTTTTTTTTCGCACTTTGGTATGCTATGTACCACCTTATTTCACTTTTATATTTTTCTGCGCTCGGTATACTATGTACTACCTTTGTTTTACTTCACAAAAAAAATTTTAGTTCTTCAGATTCTATGTCCTTTAAAAAATTTTTTTTTTAACAATTTTTCAGGGAATTTGCAAAAGAAAAAATTTTTTTAAACGGTTTAAAGTTTTTTTTTCAGGTTCTTTCTATGTCCTTTATTTTTAACTTTTTTTTTCGCACTTTGGTATGCTATGTACCACCTTATTTCACTTTTATATTTTTCTTCGCTCGGTATACTATGTACCTTTTTTTTACGCGTTGGGCGCCAGTTAATTATACACGATTCATTTGTTGGTTTATACTTGAATGGCTATTCCTTATTTTGTCAAAAGGTTTTATTAAACTAATTGTGCTAACAATGCACTTTATTAAAAGTAAAAATTTATTCAAGATTGGCCAATCATAAAATTGCCTAAATATACGCTATTGTAATATGATATTTAAAATAAAATAACAATGTGTTGATATTGCAATAATTTCGATTTAAAATTTACTGTGAATTGGCCAATCATAAGACAAAGAAAAAAAATGCAAAATAGGAAAAATAAATATTAAGGGGGTTCTGCAATGCACAATAAGTTCCCTTAAAACATTAGGGGTATTGCTGTTATCGTGCACACGTTAACTTACACAAAGGTACAATAATTTTCCGCAACTTAATATGTTGATTACTCCAACCACATTAAGGAACACACAAAAATGCCCTCAAAGGGCAAAAATAAAAAATAAACTAATGATTTCGGACCTTAACATTACTATTCTCTAGTGTAATATGCAAGGCTTCATAAACAAAAAATATGCTCTCGAAGTTTTGGTAACAGGACATAAACCAAACATCGTAGTACTTCAGGAAGCGCATATCATTGAGAAAACTGTACATTTGTAACGTTTACCGGGTTAAAAAGTATTTCACCACAACAACGTGGATTATGACTATGCAAAATCAGGTATAGCAGTTCTTGTAAAAACAAATTTGAACGTTACTAAGCATACAACATCTACAGGTAACTTACTCTTCCAAACAATAATTAAAACCTATGATGAACTTCATATCACGAATATTTATAAAGAAAATAATGTTAACCTATCTGCATCAATTGTAAAGAATATATCTATTGACGAAAATGTCTATCATATATTACTAGGGAATTTTATCATGGCATAAGTAATTTTATCAAAGTAAGGAAGAATCCGAGGAGGAGTGAAAAGCAATTGTTGGTGAGATTAATATTAATTAAATTTATACGTATTAGGAATCCAAAAGTGGCGTGTTGGTGGTGGCTGAAAGATCGACCGAAGCGAGTGGTTTTTGTGGAACAAGCAGCACCGAGAATTAACCCGGACGCTGAAGCAAAAAAATTAAAAGGCAGTTTGGTTGACCCGAAAATTAACAGTAAAGGAAAAAAGTTACCAAGATATTTGCTTTTTTGTGTCTAATTTTGCCATATCCACCACTGAGGCGCCACTCAAGAGGATAATAAACTCCAAAAGGTGGTTGCGGGAGGGTCGAACACGCTTAAAAATTTAAATAAAAATTTTTTTTTAATTCAAATTTGAGGAAAAAGGAAATTAAAAAAGAAAAAAATTAGTGTCTAAGTCAGTGTTAAGACAAATAAATCGTGTTAAGGTTGTAGCATGTTCAGACGGCAAAATGAACCAATTGATTCGCTCTCTGAATCACGATTGCGAACCTTGGTGTTCAGACGAGTGTTCTTGTTTCATTTTGACGTTTATATTTTTTGTGCAAATATTTGAAGACATCCTTCTACACTTTACGTTTTACTATTTAATTTTTATTAGAATATATATATGTAAATATATACTTTTTATTTCTTAAATGTTTCTACTTATTTTACTACACACATTAATTTTTTGTTTTTTCTTTGTTTATATATTTTTTATATATTTTATCAAAACTGGAGATGACAGTACATTTTTCATGGTTCGTAACTAGATTCCAAATGAACCAATTTGATTCGCTCTCAAAATTTTGTAAGTCGAATCATGTAGGTTCAATCATGATTGGGGTACGAACCGTGAATGAGAGAGTGAACCTCGAATATACCTTTCCGTCTGAACATGGCATTAGGGTAATTATAAGTTAGTTTAAGTTTTTATACCCTATACCACTATGTGGTTTGGGTATAATGACTTTGTGCTGCTGTTTGTAACTACCAAAAATACTTGACCTAGACCCATCTTTTATTGTACTGATCGACTGAGAATCACTTTCTGAGTCGATTTAGCGATGTCTGTCCGTCCGTCTGTGTGTCCATGTAAACTTTGTAATCAAACTACAGGTCGCAAATATGAATATATTTTGATGAAATTTGGTATATAAGCTTTTATCGGTCATAGGATGAACGCTATTGAAATTGGTGAAATTCGGTCCATGTTCAGACCTAGTCCACATACAAATGACCCCTATGAAATCGACATAAATTACCATAAGGTCCAAATTATCATATAGATCCCAGTCAAATTGGGTTTGTATGTGTTTATTATATCCATTAATCAGTAATCCAAATAAAATCCCTATAGGACAATTCTTAGTCATAGGCCCCATATAGAGCTGCTTCCCGATCTTCACTTAAATCTATCAAAAAACAAAAATATTGCACAGATTTTTCTCAAATTTGGTTTGTATATATTTTTTCAAAATATAATTGACTTTGGATGCGCCAAAAAGTAATTTTCAACAAACTTCTAAAATCTTTGCTGACAATACACCATAAAAACACAACAAAATGAATCAGAATACATTAACAGCAGCATCATCCTTGACTCCCGTTACTGTGGCTGGCCGTAATGTCATTGCATCAGCATCTCCGGAATGAATGAATTTTATTTTAGTCTATGGATTAAATCCTTTCAGACTTTATAATATACACATATAAAAATTTACAATAGTATTTAAAACTAGGTATTTAAAAACCAAATTATATTACGTTTAACAACATTAATATTTAAAGAATAATCTATGAAAGTATAAAGATCATTTAAATTCTCAGATAATATTTTGAACCGATCAGCATTTGCGTAGTTTGAGCGGGAATACTGGATGTGTGATGGCCCAGGGTGCCAAATTTCAATCCCACCCAAAAAAAAAAAAAAAATACTACGTCAAAATGCGATCCTATGTGAATAGACAAGCCGATAAGAACGCAACTGTGTTTTTTTTTTTTTTTGGTAACGAAAGAAAAAATGGCAGCAGAAAAGAAAATTTAGCTGCATGGTTTTCCTCTTTTTCATTGAATTGGTCGTGACAAGTGCGTGGCGTCACAAGAAGTCAAAAGAAACGTTTAACTACAATAAGAAAAGTGTGCAGCCTTTACCACTGAAGAGAATTACAAGTTACAACGAAGGGAAACAAAATAATACCATCAAGAAATTCAGACAAATAATAAGTTCAAAAGATACAAAAGAAGAAGATACAAAAGAAGAAGAAAATATTAGTCAACTAAGCCCCAAAGAACAAAAAAAAAAGCAAACCCCAATTTGTACCGATTCCCTCTCTAGGCAAGTGAAACAAAGTAGAACAAAAAGAAAATTCACAAGGTGTCACAAGGTGATGAAGAAATTTTAGTATATAAATATGTATAAAATAAGAAAGACAACTTGAATTTCACATATTTCTGTTTGGCACTCGGATAACTGTGTTATCTTACATAATTAGTTTTAAGGATCCTTGATCCATTTCGAATGGAAAAGAAAAAAAAACAAAGAAATTATGATATTTTTTTTACATCTTTAAAAGTAATTCAAAAAAAATTATAATTTAACTTAACTTAAAAAAAACAAAAAAAAAAACTATATACCAAAAAATGAGTCATATGTAAATACATATATATATGTATATACACATATTAAATCGTAAATATACTTAAAAACATATTAGGCTTACTTTTATGCCTAAATCGAACTATAGATCATAGAAGCTATATATGTGTGTATACATATATATACTGTATGTTGATATGTAATTACATAAATGTAAAAGAAGAATATACTTACGTATAAGCACGAACAAGAAAAACGTAACACATGTTAACATGAGACCATATACATATATATGTAAATAAATATAGACATACAATATCCGAAATTTCGGTAATTAATAATAGAAGATAAGATTGTTTAAAAATTAGAGAAAAGAAAAAAATAAGAAACAAATTATAAATTTATGTAGGGACATGATAAACCGAATAAAACCTTTATATATTACATGAACAAAAAAAAATATAATATTTCTTTTAACAATTTGAAATCTTTTAAAAATGGAACATTTTGAGTAAGGCAAATAAAAAAAAAGGATGAGTATGTAGCTAGAAAGAAAAAACGAGGTAGCTAAACTTTGTGTTCAGGGAGATTTTTCTATGAAATCATATAAACAGGCAGGAGAAATCTGATGGAATGATTGGCATCCAATCAGACGAAGGGAGGGCAGCCTGGAAGGTCATTTACGCCTGACCTCAATGAAATCCTACTGTGCCAAAATGGATAACACCAGTAAATATAATTAACGCGATTGTAGAATGTCCGTCCGTCCGCTTATTTGGTTTGCAGTCAAACCTTTTTCATTTTGATTTTTTTACGTAAGTTGAGGGTAATACCATCAGGCACTGTACTATTTAATGCCTAGAAGCCTAGAGTGAAAACTAAAGACATTACATCTGGCGCCCGTCGTGGTGTCTTTTGTCAATGCACTTAAACCATCTTAACTTCGATCCATTACATTATGGCGCCCAACGTGGGGTAAAATTCTATTTTTCTGACCCAACAACAAAGTGAGGCAAAATTACTTTTTTTTTTTGTGGCCCACAAACCATATAGACACAATCAATTGTCACCCAACAACAGCTAGGTGACTCAAGTTTCAGGTAACGATGTTAGTTTTAAAAATTGATGTAAGTCATGAACCATAAGACCATGGGTCGGAGTTCATTTGCGACATCTTTGACTGACATAAAGCCCAAAATGCGCGATTTTTTTTTTTTTTGCCATATATCCCATCACTCAATAGTCATGATCGTTTTGTAAGTCCCGGAAAGCAACTTACAATGCTATGCCTGAGTTGCGACAAAACCTGATTAACTAGTGAGTAATGGAGAATCGCTTGACTTTTTATTGTGTGTTACCAACGGCGTAAGTCATGAAATTTAAGACCTTGGATCAGAGTTCATTCGCGACATCTTTCAATAACATGTAGCAGATAGTTGATTTAAACCACTAGGTGTCTATAAACGTTTTTTTCATTCCATTCTACCATTGTTCCAATTATATTTTAAATTCAAATTTTAAAACCTCAATCAGTTTTTCTTTGCATTTGTTTACAAAATTTTAATTATTCCAAAAGGAATGCAAAAGGATATAATGCGTGAGATTATATTAGGATTTAATAAAGTTCACAGTTCACACATGGTACCTTTTTTTAGCCGCTACAAAAATACTCAACCTTTTTTTGTAGAAATCTGTAAATAAAGAAAAAAAACAAAAACTTTGCAAAAAAAAACTAAATAAATCAGTACTTTCTTTAAAAAAAAAAAATTGTAAAAACCTACATATAAGTATATTATATAAAAAAAAGAAAATAAATATATGAATATATATAGCTGTTAAGAAAAATAAAAATTTGTAATAAATTGAAATTACACACCGAAGAAACAAAATAGTAGAAGTTTCCGAGATACACAAAATTTCTTCCGAGGCATAAATATTGATTACACTCTAATATTTTGACACAACACCTTAAATAAAAAAAAAATAACATGAAATTTTATTAATTAAAATTTGTAAAATCACATATCGGTAAACGAAAATTTGGTTTGAATCAAAAATTTCAAATTACATGCGCACAAGCTAGATTTTTTTTGTTAAATTAGATTATGATACAAAATTCAAAACGACATATACACAGACGATATTAGTCCGCAGAACTTTTCTCGATATACCCGGTTCCCTAGTAGTTAAACTACAGGTTTTTAAGCAAAGAATTTTTTTTAGGTAACCAAATTTATAGCATCACATCGTCAAAAAAAAAAGTTTTTTTTTCACAACATTATCCAAACCGTTATATAATAAGATTTTGAACTTGAACCCATAGATTCTTGGTCCCCTATAAATTTAGATTTCGTTAGGAAATCAGGAGAAGATTTGGAAAAGAATGCATCTACGAACCAGAACTTCTAACACAACAACGACCACAATAACGACAACAATTACTACATCAGCAAGCACATCAGCTGGCGCAATACCCAAAAAATCGACTCACACAAACACCACGGAAAAACCTAGACCATCCGCTAAAACAATGCCTAGGGAACAAACCCCTACAATGCAACAACAGCTTCTACTACAACTTTTACCTCAACAACTTCAACGGTTGCACCAATGATGACTCAACAACAAGATCCTAATTTAGGACCAGTAACGACATCTTCCGTGCAAACGGATGACACTCTTCAATCACCACCATACAGTACCATAACTGCACTGGACATTCGGAATGAATTCAGAGCAAACACAAGAGAGAGTGTACATAACGTGAACGAACCAGCAAGTTCCAACCTGATTGTCAATGGAAGTGGCCTATCTTTAAAAGACTACGTTAGTGCCTCAGTCGGAGCTGCTCAAGCCAGTGTTTTGCGTGAAGTACAGGAGAACATTCATCGTTTAATACCTGAAATAGTTAGAGAAGTTATTAGATTCGAAAGAGCCCTTTCTAATTCGACACCTCATCAACAACCGCTAAAGCCTCATAATCATAATCAGGAACGACCACAGTGCCAACAACCACAACAAATACCAGGTCGAGATAATTCTTATAACACGAGACCAGATTACATACAGGTACCTAATTTTCCACCCCCTCGTTCCGTACCATACAATTATTCATCACCAACGGCATCAAATTGTGCGAATATTGAAAAATGGGAATCAAATTTGATGATTCTAATAAGTCATCAAGTATCGAAGACTTCATCTTCAGAGTTGAATCTCTATGACAAGATAACAACTGCCCATGGATGACATTAATCAAAGGATTTCACCATCTTTTGTCTGGATCCGCTAATGACTGGTTCTGGAATTTTCGAAAACAAAATCCTAACGCGGACTGGGATCGCTTAAAAGCAGAAATTATAAAAAATTATAGAAAATTCGAAAGCGATTGTGAAATTCAACGTCGAATGGACCGAAGGCAAAATTATAATGAGAGCGCAGAATCGTTTTTAAATGAAATAATTTCGCTAAAAAATCAAATGAAGAAAATTATACCTGAGAAAGAATTGGTTATGATGGTTAAAGATAACCTGAAAGAGGGTCTTTCTCAACTTATATATCCGATTAATATCTATGATTTAGATCAATTATTATATGAGTGTAATGGAGCTGAGAGAAACTTATCTAAAAGGAATCATTATCGCCAATCACAAAACCAATTTAAAAGGGTAAATGAACTAGAATTTTCAAATGAAAGTTCCAACGACCAAAATAGTTTTTCAACACCATTTTCTCTACAACCAACGGAAGATTATAACGTAAATGCGTTAAAATTCAACACTCCACCGGCAAGACAACTCATCTGTTGGAACTGCAAGGGACCAGGCCATACCTTTATTGAATTTAACTCAAATCAGAGGAACTTATTTTGTTACAGATGTGGGTTCGAAGGTGTAATCACACCACAATGTCCTACTTGTCTGGGAAACAAACAAAAGAGCATGACGCAAACGGGGCCATCATGTTCAAATCCCAAACAGCCCCAATAAACAATAACGTTAAAACCAATTTTAAAATTCCTATAAATTATCAAAATGATTCACGAAGCAACGAAATTTTAGAAAAACCTTTTGTACATATTGACAATTCTGATGCCAAAGATTTAGCCGTTCAAAATGATACCAACGACAATTACAAAATTTTACGAAAAAATGATTTAAGCTCGAACAATAATCCTATAATTACCAAAACCCAAAAACTTAAAGAGATAATACCATTCGAAGAGAAACTGGCCAAATATAATGAAAAACGAGAAGAAATATTTTGAGATTTCGAAGTAAAACCAAAAATCATCAAAACAAGATCCAGATACAGTCTAAGAAAATCTGAAAGAAAAAACATTTCGATTTCAAGTTTAATTTCAGATGACGACATAAGACCATATTTAGACGTAAAGGTTAATGGATTAAACATGAAAGGACTCATGGATAGTGGTGCTTCCGTATCATGTATCGGTAGAAATTGTTTTGATAATTTAAGTAAAATGAATGCCACCATTTTTGATTTTCGGTCAGTCATTAAAACAGCAGATGGTAAAGGTTTAAGTATAATTGGTAAAGTCAGAGTAGAAATCCAGTGTAGAGAACAAGCAAAAATCATGTCATTTTATGTTGTACCCTCACTGTCACAGGAACTTATTTTAGGGATTGATTTCTGGAACGTGTTCGAGATAAAAATTTTCCTAAATAATAATTCAATAAATGAATTAGCTATCGAAAATGAAAACCTTAAAATTCACGACCTTAGTCAAGACCAAAAGATTATGAATTTCGCTGTTTTAGTAAATATGGATTGGCCACTATGGAGGCACATGTTATTGATACTGGTGATGCTGAGCCAAGATAAATGCGATTTTATCCAGTTTCACCAGCTGTACAAAAATTAACTTTTGATGAAATTGATCGAATGCTTTCACTGGACGTAATTGAGATAGCAACGAAATCTGATTGGAACAATAGAACCACACTAGTAATAAAACCAAATAAAAATAGATTGTGTTTAGATGCTAGGGAGTTAAATAAGGTCACACGAAAAGACGCTTATCCCCTACCTAATATAGACGGTCTGTTAAGCCGATTAGGAGACACATATTTAATTTCAGCAATAGATCTGAAAGATGCTTTTTGACAAGTGCCCTTAGAGGTAGCGAGCCGGCCAAAAACCGCGTTTACTGTTCAGGGGAGACCCCATTACCAATTTAAAGTAATGCCCTTCGGGCCATGCAACGCCGCACAGCGATTATGCAGATTGATGGAGAAGGTCATCCCATCTGAACTCAAGGATCGAGTTTTCGTTTATCTCGACGATCTATTAGTTGTCTCATCTAATTTTGAATCCCATATAGAAATGCTAAAAATAGTTGGAAAACATGTAACCTCAGCAGGCTTAACCATAAATATGCAAAAATCTAGATTTTGTTATAAAGAGTTAAAATATTTCGGCTATATCGTAGGAGAAGGAAAATTAAAAGCAGACACAAGCAAAATCGAGGCAATTACGAAAATAAACCACCAAAAACACCGAAGGATGTTCGAAAATTTTATACTTAAAAAAAGTATAAAATTCATATTTACACCCGGTGCAGTAATTTCCTTTGAAGAACGACTAGTATCCAGCCCAGTGCTAAGTAGTCCCGATTTTGTTTCAAAAAGACGATGAAGATGGAGAACACCCTATCGAGTACTTTTCAAAGAAGTTAAACCCAGCACAAAAAAATTATTCAACTACCGAAAAAGAATGCCTTGCAGTGGTTCTCGCGATTGAGAAATTCCGGCAATATATTGAACTTATGAATTTCATGGTAATAGCAGACCATTCTTGTCTGAAATGGTTGATGAAACAGCAGGACTTGAATTGTAGATTAGCCCGCTGGAGCCTGAAGTTACAAGGATTCAAGTTCAATATTGAGAATCGTAAAGGAACCAAAAATGTCGTACCGGATATGCTATCCAGACTTGATATGGAAGAGTTGTCATTAGAAACAAAATCAATAATAGACCTCAATTCAGCGGAATTTAGTTGCCAACAATATATGGATTTAAAAGACACTATACAGCAAAATCAAGAAAAATTACCAGACCTGAAAATATTAGATAATATAGTGTACAAAAGAACCATATCTAGCAAAAACGATTTACAGGACGAAGAAAATACATGGAAAATATGGTTACCACAAAAATTAACTGAGAACATAATTAAGTGGTCGCATAACGAAAATACTTGTCATGGCGGAACATCAAAAACCATATATAATATCCAAGAATTTTTCTATTAGCCAACTTTAGCGGCAGATGTCAAAAATTTCATTAAGGATTGCGAAAATTGTAAAGAAAAAAAACACCCTAGGCAAACTTTAAGACCAACTATGGGACAAGAAGTAAAAACTGATAGGCGGTTCCAAAATATCTATATAGACTTTTTAGGACCGTGTCCTAGAACCCGATCCGGTAACACACATATTTTCATTGTTCTTGACCACAACACCAAATTCGTATTACTCAAAGCCATGGCTAAAGCGACGACGAAAGCAGTAATAAAATTTTTAACAACTGAAGTCTTCCATAAATTTGGTGTGGCTGAAACTGTACATTCTGACAACGGTAAACAGTTCACCAGCGATATGTTCAAAGAACTTATGAGTGTTTATGGAATACACCATATACGCACAGCGATACATTCACCGCAGTCGAATGCCAGCGAACGGGTGAATCAAACCATTTTAAGTAGCATCCGAACCTTCTTACGAATGACCAATGCAAATGGGATGGAAATCTGTCAAACATTGAAATGATCAATATGATCACTCACGCTGAGGCATATCAGATTTTGAAGAAACCTGGGGCGATATGTGATGGCGAAATGGCGATTCTACCGTGTGACGGTGATCAGTTTTGCTCTTCACTGTAGCAAAAGAATTTCTGGTACAAGCAGAAATAAGAAAGCAGAAAAAAAAAATAATAACCTTGATCTTGAAATTATTTTCAAGTTCAAGTATGTACATGTAAACAACACCTTTTATGGTAATATGTTGATGGAAAATTTTTTTTTTGGTTTTATTTTTGCAAACTGATTTATGGCGCGATTTTTTTTTTAGTCTCTTCGTTGTTTTATATGAATTCATGATTATTCATGTATGTATGGGTCAACTACAGCTTGCAATCCTTCTCGTTCTCCCACTTGGTTTTCAGCTATTGGTATTAGCTTACCCCTTCATTCACTCAGTAATCCCACTACTCTCTCTCTCCGTTTAATATGAGTTGGTATTTTTTTTTTTTCGAAAAGAGTGAGATTATGAACGAATGTCTGTATATCTATGTGTATTATGGATAACGAGATGAAATGTTACATAATGACATACATAGGCTATTCAATGAGTGGTTGAGCGTAGGTAATACAAAAAAACAGGTTTTATTTTTTTTTGGTTGCGCTGAGTGAGGAAAGAAAAAAAAATTTTTATAATGAGGTCGTTATTAAGATGACGCCAGAATTTAAATTCATTTCAAGTTGAGGAGTCAAGTGTTGGCGGTGGTGCAATAAAGTCGTGCAAAACGTATTTCAATTCGTTGTTAAAAATATTATAAATAAATATTAAACTGTATTAAAAAAGTTTCAATTGTTTAAAAATTTCATTTCAATAGTTGTAAATTAAACATAAAAAAATACTGCGTTAAATAAAAAACAAAATTGTGGAAAATAATTGAAAGTTTTACAAAAACAAAATTCAGAAAAGGGTCTACAAAGAAGTCGTTTTAATTTTGGTTCTTAACCCTGAACTTTATGATATTTATAATATTGAATGTCGATGTGAGACGCTGCAAAAGCAACAAAATCAATGGGCATCTAAATATAAACGGCCATTAAACATGGACATCCCAAAAGCAGGAATCTTTGCAGCAAACCAGCGAGACACAACCACGGCGTCTGGCGGCAGCAGCTTCATCGGTACAACCACAAGGCGGTAATTTTATTTATTAATCCTAAATTGTCCGCTTAAAAATTTTTGTACAATATAATTATTTTTCTAAATTTAAAATTTTTATTAAATTTAAAATGTTACCAAATTAATAAATTTTTCTAATTAAACTAAAATTTTTACTACGTTCAGAACTTTTATAAATTTAAGCTAAATAGAAATAAATTTGCTATATATAAAATTTGGCTAAAATATAAAATTTTTCCTAACTATAAAATTTTCGATTATAAAAATTTTCTCTTATTGTAAAATTAAACTAAAATAAAACATTTCGAAATGTGAATTTCCCTAAATGTAAAATTGTCTAATTATAAAGTTTAAACAAAAATTTTTCTAATGCTAAAATTAAGCCAAAATTAAATAGTGCAAAAATTCAAAATGCTAAAATTAAAATTTTTTCTATTAAAAATTTTCCTAAAATTAAAAAAAATTTTCCTAAAATTTAAAAATTTTCCTAAATTTAAAATTTCCCTAAAATCGAATTTTGCTAAACTTAAAATTTTTTGCTATAATTAAAATTTGTCCTAAAATTAAAATTGGGCTATAAATAAAAATTTTTCCTAAAATTAAAATATCCCTTAAAATTAAAATTTTGCTAAACTTAAAATTTTGCTAATGATTAAAATTTGGCTAAAAAAAAAAAAAAATAATATGTTGTTAAAATTAAAAATTTTTCTAAAAGGTAAAATGCGATAATATAAAAAAAATAATAAAATAAATTTTGATAATTATAATTTAAATTTATAACCTTAAAATGAAGGTTAAATAAACTTTTTTTTTTAACCCAATGTAGAAAACCAAACCAAACCAAATCTTTTCATTGAAGTGGGTTACCTCCAAGTAAGATGGAATATCAGGTAACATGGTAGGGAGGGCAAAAAGGGGCATAACATCTAGTCCCCACCGGAAGGTAAGTATGCCATCCATCCATCCATTTAGTATCCGTTTTTTTTTACAGTTTTTTTATAAATCGCACGTGAAAATCTGTAGTGCGGTTTCCCGGCGAGCTAGGCCCCTTCGCAAGCACGTGCGACCAGCAAAGGCTCAGGGAAACAGGAAGCGGAACTTCCACCACCGCCGCACCATTACAGAAATGGCGCCCAACGTAGGGCTCGAAACAATAGACCGGATTTTTTTCTAATTCATAATTTTCTAAAAAGGAACTACAATTTTTTTAATTTTAACATCTGTGCACCGGGAAATTGTTCCTTAACATCCTTTTTTGCGTAAGTGTCCTAAGTTTCATTCCAGTATTTCCACTTCTGGAATTTCAATTAAATATGTGTTAATCACTATTTAAATTGACCGAATTGGAAACGGGTTTTGAGATTTAGTTCACACTTCAACAATTTAATTTAACTTTTGTGATTTTTAATTTGCTTTGGTCAGTAAAAATTATTTGTGGAATACAGGAACTTCGTTCTAAATGAACCGGTCCCCTGTCCAAAATGATTTTTATGGTACCGAAATAGTAGCAAACTCTCGGAAAAAAATATTTAAGTCTCAAATTTAAAATTTTTATTTTTTTTGATGGATGGTCATACTTACAGATTTTTTAAATGATTGGTTTGGTTTTGGACAACTACAATGGGTTGACAATTTATTGAACTTTTTTTGAAAATATATTGAAAAGTATATTGAAAATTTTGTTTGAAATTTTTTTTTGAAATCTTTTGAAAATTTTTACAGTGAAAATTATATTTTGAAATTTTAGTGAAAAGCTATATTGAAAATTAAAATATTGAAAATTTATATTGAAATACTATATTGAATTATATTAAACTATATTGAAAATTATATTAAAACTTTATATAGAAATTTTGAAAATTTGTTGAAAATTAATTTTGAAATTTTAAAAGACTTTTTCTGAACTTTAATTTTGAAATCTTTTTTTTGCAATTTAGATTTTTGAAGAATCTAGAACTTTATTAAATTTAATGGAACTTATATTGAAACTTTTTGATAATTTTTGTAAAATTTAAGTCTGCTTTGAAACTTATTTGAAAATTTAATCTTAAAAAACTCCAACTTTTGATCAATTTTTAACTAACTTTTGTAATCACTTTTTCACTGAAATTCATTCCCTTTTCGACGTGAACTCAAATTTTTCGTAAATTTAAATTAACGTAAATTATAAAAATTTTTTTTTGGAATTCATAAAATTCATTTGTGGGCCGCACCACCTTTGTTCGCTTAGAACTAAAATTGTAATCAATTTGAACGCGTGTCATTGCTTAAATATTTCCCATTAACTTCTTTGAACTTTACCTAGCTCAGCCAAACTCAACCTTATAAACGCTCATCTATGTATTTATTTACAGCCTATATTGGTTCTATTGAACCTGAACTTAATTTGACTTAAAATTATCTCAACATCTCATTATCTTTGCAATTATTATCTTTAGTCCAACTCTCATTCGTTCATACATTTCATTCATTATATTGTCCGAATATATATTCGTTTAAATTTTTATAGTTAGTCCGAAATCATGGCGGTACAGCATAGTCCAGGAAGTTTAGCTTCGGCTTTAGCCGAAAACGTTTGTTTGATATGCCAAGAAAGTTACGATCATACCAGCAACTTAGTTTCTACCAGATGTAGACACGTTTTCCACCACGAGTGCCTTTTTAATTTCCTCAACGTTTCGACTTGTTGTCCGCAATGTAACAAAACTGTCACTAAAAACAGTTTATTAAAATATTCCGTCCGAATTAATAATGAAAGTCGGCCAGTTAATACTGGAACGATTCCGAAATCCGCGGAAAGAATTTTATCCGGCAGAAAGCAAAGAAACGAAGAGTTTAATGCAAACCGAAACATTTCACCAGGTCAAGCTAGTGTAGAGCAAAGGGATAGCTTGGAAGATCGAATTAGATCTAAAATAGAAAATAGTTTTCAAGGGGAAATCAATAAGCTCCACGCTGTCGTCGAAAGATTATCTCAACAATTTACGAGCGTAAACCTTAACGCAAATCGAGAGCCTGAATGGCCTAGAGAAATTTTTCCAACCGCCGCGATCCCTCGTAATTCTACAGCCCCTTCCGTTCGTCAGGTTCCCCATGAACCTACTTTTGTCCCTCCGCGTAATATTAGGCCTCCTTCAACTCACCCGTCTGTACCAGCAAGTCGTGAGAGAGCATCATTATCGTCCGTTACCCTTAACAATAGTGGGAAGATTGCAAGTCTGATTAATAGTTGGAACATAACGTTTAATGGAAATTCCTCAGGGTTACCGGTAGAAAAGTTCATTTATATGGTAAATTCGTTAACAAAAGATAGTCTAGCGGGAGATTTTAGATTATTAAGTGACCATTGTCACATTTTGTTTACGTCAAAAGCCAAATAATGGTATTGGCGATATCGCAGCACCGTCGATAGAATCGAATGGGAAGATTTGTGCAGGGCTCTTAAAAATCATTTTAGCGATCATTTATCTGACTTAGATATCAGAGAAATGATCAGAGACCGAAAACAAAATGCTAATGAAAGCTTTGACGACTTCCATCATGCCCTTCTACAGCTTTGCGATCGCCTCAGATATCATCTAAATGAACATGAATTGACTGAAATTTTAAGGAGAAATTTAAGACCTCATTTGAGGAGAGAACTATTTTACCTCCAAATTGACAATGTCTCCCATTTACGCCATTTGGTTTTGCGACGAGACAAGTTAATGAAATTGACATTGAGGATGAATTTTTCGATGAAGGCCCACCTGAAGAAGTTTGCGAGGTTCGAAAACCAAAAGAAGACCCGGCCCGAAGACAAAATAATATCTGCTGGAACTGCCGAAAGGAAGGCCACAGGTATATGGACTGTCTCGAAGACAGGACCGTATTCTGTTACGGTTGTGGTACCTTAGGAGTTTACAGACCCCAATGCGAAACGTGTCAGGGAAACTTCCAGGCGAGCGTCAGCAACAACACCAGCTTCCGCTCGAGAACCAAATAAATACGTCTTTGAAAATATTGACAACTCCACTGAAATTTTAATGACCAGCTCTGACGGTAGCTCACAAACCGATTTCACTAATTTGACACCTATTACAATTTTGAAAAATGACAAGGAAAAGTCTAAACCAGTTTTATTTCCCATCAAGCCCTATCATGAAAGAGTTAGATTATATGAATTAGCTAGGAAGCGAATTTTTTGCGAAACTATTAGCACCCCACCGAAATTTAACACCCAAATTCATAAAGTAAAAAGAAATAATCTACGAATTAGAATTTTTTATAAAATGTTAAAATTAAACAAGTTTAAGGTTAAAAGTTGTATTGAATCTATTGAGAAGTCAAAATCTGACATAAGACCCTATATCCAAATTGATATTTTTGGAATGAAATTATTAGGCCTTTTGGATTCAGGCGCCTCTTTATCTTGCATAAGTGGTTCCGCTGCAAAAACCTTCCTTGGTAAAAATTTACCTTTTAAAAAATTTTCTAATTTCGTAGAAGCAGCTGGCGGTCAGCAATATAAAATTTTAGGTTTCGTAGAAACAAATATTACTTATCGAAATATAACCAAACTAGTTCGTTTGTATATAATACCCGATCTAACACATGATGTATACTTAGGTATCGACTTTTGGCATTCGTTCGGACTTATGTCTATGATTTTTGGGAACAGCCCGTTAAAAATTGAAGAGCTTAATCAAGTTTGTGAGGAGAATATTCTAACTAATGAGCAAAGACAAAGATTAGATCAAATTATAAAAATTTTTCCGGATTTTGATAAAGAAGGGTTAGGTAAGACCACCATTGAACATTCAATAGAAATAGAGCCATGAGTTAAGCCTATCAAGCAGAGGTATTTTTCTGTTTCTCCCGCAGTAGAAAAGAAAATTCATGACGAAGTTGATCGCATGTTGGCGCTCGGAGTGATAGAAAAAGCCCCTCCTACTTGTTCTTGGAGTAGTCCTGTGGCTTGCGTCCAGAGAGAAGGAAAGTTTAGACTTTGTCTTGACTCTCGTAAATTGAATAGCGTAACTATTCGCGACGCTTACCCTCAACCTAAAATCAACGGAATTTTATCAAGATTACCTAAAGCTGAATTTATTTCATCTTTAGATTTAAAACATGCTTTTTGGCAAGTTAGTTTAGAAGAAAATTCTCGCGACAAGACAGCTTTTACTGTTCCCAATAGGCCCTTATATCGATTTAAAGTAATGCCTTTTGGTTTGACCAATGCACCACAGACCCTTTGCCGATTAATGGATGTTATTATTCCACCGCATCTTAAAAATCGAGTCTTCGTTTATTTAGACGATTTGCTCTTAGTAAGCGATGATTTCGAAGAACATATTTCTTTATTGCTCGAAGTAGCACAATTAATTCGCAAAGCTGGTCTGACGTTAAATATTGCAAAATGCAAATGGTGCATGAAGGAAGTCCGATATTTAGGTTATATAATTGGTTCTGGGTGTATAAAACCTGATCCCAGTAAAGTTTCCGCCATTAAAGGGTTAACTGAACCAAAATCAGCTAAAGAGGTTCGTCAATTTTTAGGTCTTGTAGGTTGGTACAGACGATTTTTGGAAAATCTTGCATCCCTAACTAGTCCGTTAACTGACCTTACAAAAAAATGTAAAACGTTTGTCTGGAACCCTGAAGCGCAAAAGTCCTTTGATTTAATCAAAGAAAAATTAACCTCTGCTGCGTTATTAATAACACCGAATTTCGAACGACCTTTCTTCATTTCTTGTGATGCTTGCAAAACAGGAGTCGGTGGAGTTTTGGCTCAAGAAGATGAAAATGGTGTCGAAAGGCCCATTGCATTCTTCTCGCACAAATTAAATAGAGCACAACAGAACTATTCGATAACCGAACTTGAGTGTCTTGCAGCCGTGTTGTGTATCGAAAAATTTAGAGAGTATGTAGAAGGTCACGAATTTTGTGTCATTACGGACCACGCTTCACTAAAATGGTTAATGCGTCAAGCATACCTAAATGGCCGGCTAGCTCGTTGGTCTATGAAACTGCAAGGTTTTAATTTTTCTATTTTTCACCGTAAAGGAAGTGAACATATTGTTCCCGATGCATTATCGAGGTTACCATCCGAAAATGAAAACCCCTTGAATTTTACAAACATTGACAGCTTAGATACGTTAGAACCAGAGATAGATTTATCTTCTCCATATTTTTCATCAGGACAATATATTAAATTGATCGCTGATATCGAAAGCAATAAAAATCTGTTGGCCGATTTGAAGGTCGTAGATGGTTTCATCTATAAACGCGTAGAGTTTTCACGCGATGAATTTTCAGAGTCTCGATCATGGCAGTTGTGGGTTCCACGGGAACTTACCTCTTGTGTGATCGAACGCGCTCATAATCCAGCCATGTTTGCTCATGGAGGTGTGGGAAAAACCCTCGAACGATTGAGGCGAAATTTTTATTGGCCCAATATGGCCACTCAGGTTAGATCCTTTGTACTAAGTTGCGACATTTGTAAACAAAGCAAAACGCCAAATTTTATTTTAAAACCACCTATGGGTATTCAAGCCAAATCGTTTAGACCTTTCCAACGATTATATTTAGATTTTATTGGACTTTATCCCCGATCAAAAGCTGGCAATGTAGCAATTTTTTTGGTATTAGACCATTTCACCAAATATCCCCTATTTAAAGCCTTACGTAAAATGTCAACCAATTCGGTAATAGATTTTCTTGAGAAAAATGTTTTTCATTTATTCGGTGTTCCTGAAGTTATTATTACAGACAACGGCTCTTAATTTAGATCCTCACTTTTTTAAAGTTTTTTAACGAAATATGGAGTAAAACATATTTTCACAGCCATTTATTCACCCAAATCTAATAACTCTGAACGAGTTAATCGATCCATTATCGCTGGAATACGTTCGTATCTAGGAAAAGAACAGCGTATGTGGGATACGAATTTGAGCCAAATAGGAGTTGCTTTGAGAAGCTCATATCACAGTTCATTAGGTTTTTCACCGTATTATGTTCTGTTTGGACACCAAATGGTTACTCACGGACAATCTTATGAAGTCTTTAAAACGTTAGATTTATTAGAAGAAGGTTTAGATGTGGTAGATAACTCCGACAAATTACATTTTGTTCGACAAAAAGTGAAGGAAAATTTAGAAAGAGCCTATGACGCCAATAAGAAAACCTACGATCTGAGAACTAGGGCTGTTAATTTTTCAGAAGGAGAATTGGTTTACCGACGAAATTTTTCGCAGAGCAATAAAGCTGCTGCATATAATTCTAAACTTGCCCCTAAATTTTTGAAGGCCAAAATTTTAAAGAAAATTGGTTATTGTAATTATAAATTGGTGGATTTAGCTGGAAAAGACCTTGGCATGTATCACGCGAAAGATTTGCAAAAAGCCAATGCGTAAATACCATACATATCCGTTTTCAGTTGATTTTTCCTTTCATGGAAATCAAAACCATCTGTTTTGTGACGGTGATCAGTTTTGCTCTTCACTGTAGCAAAAGAATTTCTGGTACAAGCAGAAATAAGAAAGCAGAAAAAAAAAATAATAACCTTGATCTTGAAATTATTTTCAAGTTCAAGTATGTACATGTAAACAACACCTTATATGGTAATATGTTGATGGAAAATTTTTTTTGGTTCTATTTTTGCAAACTGATTTATGGCGCGATTTTTTTTTAGTCTCTTCGTTGTTTTATATGAATTCATGATTATTCATGTATGTGTGGGTCAACTACAGCTTTCAATCCTTCTCGTTCTCCCACTTGGTTTTCAGCTATTGGTATTAGCTTACCCCTTCATTCACTCAGTAAACCCACTACTCTCTCCGTTTAATATGAGTTGGTATTTTTTTTTTTTTCGAAAAGAGTGAGATTATGAATGAATGTCTGTATATCTATGTGTATTATGGATAACGAGATGAAATGTTACATAATGACATACATAGGCTATTCAATGAGTGGTTGAGCGTAGGTAATACAAAAAAACAGGTTTTATTTTTTTTTTTGGTTGCGCTGAGTGAGGAAAGAAAAAAAAATTTTTATAATGAGGTCGTTATTAAGATGACGCCAGAATTTAAATTCATTTCAAGTTGAGGAGTCAAGTGTTGGCGGTGGTGCAATAAAGTCGTGCAAAACGTATTTCAATTCGTTGTTAAAAATATTATACATAAATATTAAACTGTATTAAAAAAAAAGTTTCAATTGTTTAAAAATTTCATTTCAATAGTTGTAAATTAAACATAAAAAAATACTGCGTTAAATAAAAAACAAAATTGTGGAAAATAATTGAAAGTTTTACAAAAACAAAATTCAGAAAAGGGTCTACAAAGAAGTCGTATTAATTTTGGTTGTTAACCCTGAACTTTATGATATTTATAATATTGAATGTCGATGTGAGACGCTGCAAAAGCAACAAAATCAATGGGCATCTAAATATAAACGGCCATTAAACATGGACATCCCAAAAGCAGGAATCTTTGCAGCAAACCAGCGAGACACAACCACGGCGTCTGGCGGCAGCAGCTTCATCGGTACAACCACAAGGCGGTAATTTTATTTATTAATGCTAAATTGTCCGCTTAAAAATTTTTGTACAACATAATTATTTTTCTAAATTTAAAATTTTTATTAAATTTAAAATGTTACCAAATTAATAAATTTTTCTAATTAAACTAAAATTTTTACTACGTTAAGAACTTTTATAAATTTAAGCTAAATAGAAATAAATTTGCTATATATAAAATTTGGCTAAAATATAAAATTTTTCCTAACTATAAAATTTTCGATTACAAAAATTTTCTCTTATTGTAAAATTAAACTAAAATAAAACATTTCGAAATGTGAATTTCCCTAAATGTAAAATTGTCTAATTATAAAGTTTAAACAAAAATTTTTCTAATGCTAAAATTAAGCCAAAATTAAATAGTGCAAAAATTCAAAATGCTAAAATTAAAATTTTTTCTATTAAAAATTTTCCTAAAATTTAAAAAAATTTTCCTAAAATTTAAAAATTTTCCTAAATTTAAAATTTCCCTAAAATCGAATTTTGCTAAACTTAAAATTTTTTGCTATAATTAAAATTTGTCCTAAAATTAAAATTGGGCTATAAATAAAAATTTTTCCTAAAATTAAAATATCCCTTAAAATTAAAATTTTGCTAATCTTAAAATTTTACTAATGATTAAAATTTGGCTAAAAAAAAAAAAAAAAAAAAAATTAATATGTTGTTAAAATTAAAAATTTTTCTAAAAGGTAAAGTTTTGCGATAATATAAAACAAAATAATAAAATAAATTTTGATAATTATAATTTAAATTTATAACCTTAAAATGAAGGTTAAATAAACTTTTTTTTAACCCAATGTAGAAAACCAAATCTTTTCATTGAAGTGGGTTACCTCCAAGTAAGATGGAATATCAGGTAACATGGTAGGGAGGGCAAAAAGGGGCATAACATCTAGTCCCCACCGGAAGGTAAGTATGCCATCCATCCATCCATTTAGTATTCGTTTTTTTTTTTGACAGTTTTTTTATAAATCGCACGTGAAAATCTGTAGTGCGGTTTCCCTGGGCCTGAGCAAGACCCCACCCATCCGGCGAGCTAGGCCCCTTCGCAAGCACGTGCGACCAGCAAAGGCTCAGGGAAACAGGAAGCGGAACTTCCACCACCGCCGCACCATTACAACCGACAGCAGCTAAAATGCAAATCCTTCAGAATAAAATCAAGAACAAGCTAAATGAGTCGTATGAGAGAAATGTGAAAAGCTATAACAAAAGGGCTAGAGAAGTACAATTTAAAACAGGTCAAGAAGTATATAGGAAAAATTCCGTTCAAAGCAACTTTACGAAAGGTATAAACGCTAAGTTGTGTAAACCTTGGCTGAAGTGTAGGATTCGAAAACCCATAGGCAAAAACATTTATGAAATTGAAAACCTTAAAGGCCAACTCGTTGGTAATATATGTACATGCCCAACTCTTAAAGTTTTGAAAAAAAAGGGTTTTTGATCTTCAGTGTCGTCCTGTATTTACATGAACCTTCTAATAAGAAAAAAAAAATTTACATGCGAAAATATCTCGAAGCGAGTAATAGTTAACAAAACTAAAGAGCAAGTGGCTTCGTGTTCCCAACTTTTGATACTTCATGGATTCCATAGTCAAAAGCTGGATTTGTGATGGCACAGGGTGCCAAATTTCAATCCCACCCAAAAAAAAAAAAAAAATAATACGTCAAAATGCGATCCTATGTGTGAATAGAGAAGCCGATAAAAACGCAACTGTGTTTTTTTTTTTTGGTAACGAAAAGAAAAAAAAAGGAAAGAAAAATAGCAACCGGCGTCTTCAGTGAAGTATAAAAGGAAATTTATCGGCATGGTTTTCCTCTTTTTCATTGAATTGGTCGTGACAAGTACGTGGCGTCACAAGAAGTCAAAATAAACGTTTAACTACAATAAGAAAAAGTGTCCAGCCTTTACCACTGAAAAGAATTACAAGTTACAACGAAGGGAAACAAAATAACACCATCAAGAAATTCAGACAAATAAGAAGTTCAAAGTAAGTACGATACAAAAGAAGAAGAAAATATAAGTCAACAAAAAAAAAAGCAAAACCCAATTTGTACCGATTCCCTCTCTAGGCAAGTGAAACAAAATAGAACAAAAAGAAAATTTACAAGGTGTCCGACCGAGCTCTGCAGCCAAATATTAGCCAAGCTCTACGAAAAAAAATAGTGAAATTTAATCGGCATTTAGTGTGCAAACCTAAGGACATCTTGCAAATAAATTTTGGCAACGTGGCCACGCCTTGTAGAAAGGTTATCAACGAATTCATAAACTTAGATTTCCGCCAGTGTTATAGGAGGTGTCCAACATCCTTTTAAACTGATCGGTGAAGCTACCGAAATCAAGCCACGGCAATTTGATACCTATCTTACGACCTTTCATAACACCTCTGTTAACATCTAAAACAAAGAAAAAAGCATCAATTGCAACGTCTACATGATCCAACAACATCTGCACCCACCACAATAGAAGCAACACCTGCTGCCGGGGTTGCCATCGAGCCTCGTCACCGAACCCGGCCGATGTTGAGGTGATACCCGACAGCAGGTGCATCGACTATCACAGAAAAGCCATCATCAAGTACCACCAAAGCATTCACCGTCATCACCCCAACAATAGAATCTAGCAACCTCAACAAAATCAATCATACATCAACAGGATTACCAGAGACAACAGAAGCATCCATAACAATGAACGAAACACCAACAGCACCCACGGAATATCTATCCCAACAATAGCTACATCAACAACAACAAGAGCATTAACTCCAACAACAACAAGCAACAGCACCAGGAATAATACCATCAAACAACCACAAAAATCAGGTACTCTGTAGTTGATTTCATTAATTATTTCCGACAGCTTATATCAAGGGCATAGCCGACAGACCACAGACAAAATCATAGATAGACGCGAAAGATCGGAATGTAGCCATTCCATTTACCAAAAAAAAAAACGATACAAATTTTTCTTCATTGAATCCATATATAACACGTAATTTCTTTGCACGTTTCCAAATCTGAGGATAATCGTCGTTGTACAGACGTATACACATATATATGTATGAATTATACATAGGTATAGGAATCTGATTTTGTTGTTTAATTTAGTGAAACGAAACAAAAATAGATATATATATTAGAATGTCCCTTATATATGAAAGTTTTATTTTTCTAATGCATACCCTCTAATATTGTTCGAAATAGTCTAGAAGAGCTAAATTACAAATATTAAACCTTTTGGACAATGTTAACCCATGCCAAGACTCGGTCAAAGTTTATATTTGGGGTCATATAAGGCTATATATGGAATTTCTAAAAAAAAAACTTTTGATAGACAAATTTAATAACAACATTATGAAATATGATAATTATTATAAAAACTACCCATCTGTAGCCAATACTAACCCTTTCTGGCCCACGTAAATTTGAATAGTACAACAAAGAAGGCAAGCTTCCCATATTTTAGAAACTGTCATTTTACATACACATACAGTTTTTTATTTATTGTATATTATTTTTTTTTAAACTGCTATTAATCATATAATATGTAGGGTTTTTTTATTGTGTTCTAATGCTTTCTTACACATAAGTTAGTACGATATATCAACAAAATGATTACCGTTAATTTATGCCAGAATTTAAAATTTTAATATACGCTCACGTGGGAGTTTGTTATGGTTATAATGGAACAAAGTTATGTATGAATTATTCGTTTGGATATTTTCTCTTGAGAGTGTCTTTCTTGCAATCCGGATACAACTTTCTGTGCTCCTGCACGCATTGTAGTAAACATTGTTTTTGTTCAGATCAGAAATAAATTCTCTGGCTTTTATATATGATGCGTTTTCATTCCATAAAATGGGAGAAACTGTTAAAAAATCATCAGGTATTTTCAAATTTATAAGAGTATCTTTGCTTTTGTTGTTTATAAAGTCGCACATTTGTTTTTCTGCAAGACAAATAAAGTTAATAAAAGACATACAATTAAAAATAGTAACATGTGCTTACTTAATAAAAAATCAGTGCTTCCCTCATCTAGAATATAGCGTCTTATATTATTGGAAACATTTTCTTTACTAAAGTTTGCCACCATCTTTGCCTTTGTTTCCAATTCCACATCATTGTCAAATAAAGAAAATATGGCACATTCTGGCGACAAATACCACAAGTGTTGACAAAACTTCCCGAAAGCTGATTTCGATATTTCTTTGTCGATGTTTTCATATTGTTTCAACGTTTTGAGGAAACATAAATCCTGGTACGGCGCCTTTAATGCTGACGAACAGGTTATCCACGGCTTCACATATGTTGTGACTATAAACAAACTCAAAGCAAGTAATCCGTCTTTTTCTTGGTCTGTTAAACTGAACTCTGATTGAAGCAGACACATTTTTAGCGAATATATCGCATTGGCCATCCAACGTGCGTGGTGCATTGCTCCTGGTGGTCTGATTGTTAGTTTGTTGTCGGTACTTCCACCCATAAATATAATGCACAACTCTATTAACTCTCTATAATCATTTCTTGTTTGTTTTTTTTTTAATTGAGCTGAATAAAAAATTAAAAGATCTTTAATTTTTTCAGGCGAAAAATGTTTATTTATACCATATTGAAAATATTGAATATTGCGGCTGTTAATGTTACTCCAATTCTCCTTAAATTTTTTGAAAAGTGTTACGTCGGGCCCGACTTTATTTTCACTGAGTTTACATTCAAAAGCACTTTTAAGAACAAGCTCATACACATGATGACGGCAAGCGAAGAATAATAATTCTCTGTCGAACTTTTGTTCTAATTGTACGCAAGCACCTTTAAAACGACCAGTGTTAGTTGCAGTTGTATCGCAACATAAAATTTGCACGCTGTCTTCTAAATTCCAGTTCACTATTGAGGACCAAACGGCTTGTGCTTGCTCTTTGCCGGAAGAATTTTCTAACTTTGGTACTGCAATAAGTTGTTCATTTTTTTCCATAAGTGATAAGTACTGGTAATCGTTCTTCCTTGCCATTTTTTATATTTATAGCAGGCATTAATTTACCATCCCACTGTAATGTAACAACTTCTGGAATATTACTTTTAAAATCACTTTTTAAAGCTTCTGCACGTTCTTTTCTTTTTTCTACCCTAATTCTTTGAATAGATGATTTGTTGATTGGATAATCATCGATATTATGGCCAAGTGCTTCCATGGTAGCCTGAACAATAAAAACTGCATCTCTAACACTCAATTGGCATCTATCAAAAGCTGATACCAATTTTGGAGTAAGGAACTCTTTTCTTCCTCGTCTTTTTAATACCTCTTCTTTTTTTAGTGGTAAAACAGGTGAGATTGTATTATCCGAGTCCTCTGAGGTGGAATCATCTGATGGAAAAACATAACAAGCATTAGACGTCGTAGCTTCTTCGGTTTTTAAGCACCTTTCTTCAAATGCCAATTCCCTTTGCCGTTTTCGATCCTCTTTTTCAGCCAAAATGTTATCTACACCTGCCAAATGACCCGGGCGACCTGTTTCTCTCTGTCGTTGTAAAAACAATCTATCCTCCTCAATTGCTATTGTAGTTAATGCATCAGCATGTGCGATGTCAAACAAGTTATCCAAATTATCAACGAATTTTCTTTCACGGGCTTTAAACGCATCAGTTGTATTTTTTGATCCCTTTTGCAGTTTTCTCCAAACATGCAGATCTGTAAGTTTTTTAACACTGTTTGGAAAAGCTTTGGTGGGAAGTCTACTTTTTTTCCCAAAATATCACGCATTCCCGAATCACAAGATTTGCACTTGCACTAACTGTTAATTTTACTTGACGAGTATTAAAAAACAAAACTGATAGAACTTGTCTATTTGATGGAAGCTTTGTTCCATTTATTTGATGTTTTACATCTCCCACTAAATATATTTTTTTGATAGAGCTGCGTAACGCGAGAGACATGTTGATCTTAATGATTTCAATTAGCACTGAAGGTTTTTTCACAATTAAAAATAAGTAAATGTTCCACAACACAAAACAGCGAATAGCTCTAAATTACTAATAAATCCAAATCATTTATAAATAAACGTTGCACAAAAGAGACCTGTAAATTGCGAGCAATTTTGTAGATGCTTCGAGTTCTTAATAAAAAAAAAAGCAAAAGCAATAGCATTGAAAACAAATTATGCAGAAATACAACAATAAATATTATTTTTTTTAATATTAAATGATGATAATTGCTCAACTGAGCAAACAACCGTTAGTTTGTACTTATTTCTGTCGCCACTGCTGCTGTTGCAGAATATTTACTTTAAGTTTATGTAGCATCAAAGAAGAGAAATACTAAAACAATTGTAAACCAAATTAAATCATGCACATGATAAGCGTATGAAGTTTGTCTTCTTTGTTGTATTATTCAAATTTACGTGGGCCAGAAAGGGTTAGTATTGGCTACAGATGTGTAGTTTTTATAATAATTATCATATTTCATAATGTTGTTATTAAATTTGTCTATCAAAAGTTTTTTTTTTAGAAATTCCATATATAGCCTTATATGACCCCAAATATAAACTTTGACCGAGTCTTGGCATGGGTTAACATTGTCCAAAAGGTTTAATATTTGTAATTTAGCTCTTCTAGACCATTTCGAACAATATTAGAGGGTATGCATATCATATTTGAAAAAAAAAAAAACAAACCCATATAAGGGACATGCTAATATATATATATATGGGATTTAAATTCAAAATTAGCCTTAAAAGAACAAAAATATATTTTCACTAATAAATGTCCTCACCATATCACCCTTAAAATTTAAAAAAAAGAGAGAAAAAACCGTGCCCCGAAATCATTTCATGTTTAAAACAGCCCACGAAATTTAAAGAAAAAAAAAACACTGACGACAGATAGGTATACATATATATAAATATAATAGTATGTATATATAAATATAACAGTTAGAGAACATTTCACAGCTATAGCAACATATTCACACACTACAGCAATAACTAAAATAACAACAATATTAGAAGTGAACCTATGGAAGAAATTTTAGTATATAAATATGTATAAAATAAGAAAGACAACTTGAATTTCACATATTTCTGTTTGGCACTCGGATAACTGTGTTATCTTACATAATTAGTTTTAAGGACCCTTGATCCATTTCGAATCGAAAAGAAAAAAAAAACAAAGAAATTATGATATTTTTTTTGACATCTTTAAAAGTGATTCAAAAAAGAAAAATATAATTTAACTTAACTTAAAAAAACAAAAAAAAAAAACAAAACACTATATACCAAAAAATGAGTCATATGTAAATACATATATGGGGGATTTCATGTCAAGTGCACCAACTTTTGAAACCGATGTCTTCCGATCGGAATGAAATTTGCACCAAGGTTAGTCCTATTGGATAGTAGTTTAGACAAAATTTTTCAACAAGATCGGTCCAGATCTCTCTGAGTTAGAGGGGATCAAAATTTGACATTTTGGCCAAACAGGTGTTTTTTCTCATCTATGTAACTTATTGCCTATTGTTCTTAGAACATTTTCCCCCAAAGAGTTTAGATAGCTATTTCTTCAATATTTCGGAAAAAAATACATAAAAAAAAAAATCTGTAGACTTTTTTTTTTTTCCTAAATTAAAGCATTTTTTGCCTTTTTTTCAAAAAGGGCATTTTTTCTTTTTTTTTTTCATAAGAAAGCTTAGGATTTTTCCTTTAAGAGCTTTTTGGTCGCTTAGTGGGATGGGAGTGGGATATCTATCAAAATAAATGTTTTGTAACTCAAGACAACGGTTTTTCAATTTTGCACAAACGCACTATTTTGAATTTTTTACTGAGAAAGTAGACAAACTAAACTTTCCGAAGGTATATAACATACCTAAGTAAAATTTTATACCCTCGATACTGTAGTACCCAGAATATGTTAACCTCAGGAAAAAAATCGCTTTTTTCTATAGAAATGTTGAAAAATTATTATTTTTATTTATTTTTAATAATAATTAAATTAATGTATAATAATAATAATATTAAAAATAAAAAGATAAATAATTTATTAAAATTGAATCTTAATTGCATTAGATCTATTTATATCATAACTATTTTTATACTTAATTTATTGTAGCTGATGAAGTATTTAAGTCTTGTAAATTTTTAAATACCCAGTCTTTCATCCAGCTTTTTTGTCGCCTTTATTTACTGCGTTTTTTTGTCAATCCTTTCTTGGCGTTACTAGGTTCAGCTGTTAATTTCGCTGCTGGTTTATTTGTTATCTTTGGAAAGAAATCGCATTGAATAGAGGCAGAAAACTTTTTCAACTTGAGTCTTCCATCGACAAGCGGTATAAAATCATGGTATTGAGCGGTGCCATCGATTGTTACCGCAGCATCGAATCTGCTCTTCAGTGTTTTCAATGTTTCCTGATGATCCTCTTTGCTACTAAAAACTATTTTAGTTTCTTTACAATAACTCTTTGCCCAATGGAATAAAGCAGTCGCATCTAAGATGTGATCTTGATGAGAGCACTGGAGGCTTTACTTCGCTGCATTTCTTTTAAGGTTTGCTCCAATACCATCACATGCTCCTTTACCATGAGCAGTAGGATGAAAATGCCACTCAGCTGGCATTCCAAAATCTTTTTCATGGGCCATAAGATTTTCCAAGCTACTTTTGTTTTTAAAATGTTGACGAGCTCCGTCCGAAACGTAGTATACCTTCTTTACTGTAAATTTAGATTTTAGAAATTTTAGTATTCTCTTCTGGTACTCATAACTGCAACGATATCATGTTTTAAATCGTCGGATATGATTGCCATACTTTTGTGTTCCAGTTTTTCATCTTTCATGTAGTAAATAACTACTGTGAATATAGTTGCTTGGTCGTTATTGAAGTGGAATGCTTGTATGGCATCCTGAAGGACATATTTATAGATTTCTGCGAAATCATATGAAATAACGAATTCACCAGACTTCAAATGTATCTTCAAATCCTTGAAGAATGACCATTGCTCTTTGACTAAAAAGTCATGGGTTCTCAAGTTTAGCAATCCTGTACACATTTCTTCCACAAAATCATCCACATTTAAAATGATTGTTTTCAATGTGCATCTGTCAGTCTGAATCCAAGAATCAAATTTGACCTCCTCTATATATTCTCGATCTAAAGAGTTGATTAAATTTTCTTTGATGAATGTGGTTTTCGGGCAATTGGTACATTCACCTAAGTGGCAAGAAGTTGTTGCATTAGGACACATAGTCAATTTAAGGCAATCGCGGTAATCGTGTAAATCTTCTGCCGAATCATCTGTTAAATACTTTAAGTTGATTTCCTTCAACATCAGTTTAACATTTTCATGGTAAATGCAAACGCATACTGTGTGAGTTCCGCTGCTTCCTGCCAAAACGCAATGTTTTGGCCTCATTTGGGTAAATTTCGTGAAGCCAATTTTAACATCCTCGTGTTCAGATTGAAATATTGCAAATAACTCTTTCAGGTTACAGAGAACCATTCTCTTTTGTTATGTTATGAAGGTATGTTACATACCTTCGGAAAGGTTAATTTGTCTAGTTTCTCAGTATAAGTTTTATTTGTAAGGTTTAACACACAAATAGGAAAAAATTCAAAATAGTGCATTTGTGAAAAATTGAAAAACCGTTGTCTTGCGTTACAAAACATTTATTTTGATAGATATCCCACTCCCATCCCACTAAGCGACCAAAAAGCTCTTGAAGGAAAAATCCTAAGCTTTCTTATGAAAAAAAAAAAATAAAAATGCCCTTTTCGAAAAAAAAGGCAAAAAATGCTTTAATTTAGCAAAAAAAAAAGTCTAAAATTTTTTTTTTTTTAGTATTTTTTTCCGAAACATTGAAGAAATAGCTATCTAAACTATTTGGGAGAAAATTTTCTAAGAACAATAGGTAATAAGTTACATGGATGAGAAATAACACCTGTTTGGCCAAAATGTCAAATTTTGATCCCCTCTAACTCAGAGAGATCTGGACCGATCTTATTGAAAAATTGTCTCTAAACTACTATCCAATAGGACTAACCTTGGTGCAAATTTCATCCCGATCGGAAGACATCGGTTTCAAAAGTTGGTGCACTTGACATGAAACCCCCCATATGTAAATAAATATAGACACACAATATCCGAAATTTCGGTACTTAATAATAGGAGATAAGATTATTTAAAAATTAGAGAAAAGAAAAAAATAAGAAACAAATAATAAATTTATGTAGGGACATGATGAACCGAATAAAACCTTTATATGAACAAACAAAAATATAACATTTCTTTTAACAATTTGAAATCTTTTAAAAATGTTTAATTTTGACTCTAATAAATTCTACAGCACTCAGTAAAACTGATGTGATTTCTTCAGACAGTAGAATGTTTGATACTGCATTTAAAACTCCACCTCCAGTTGTACTAGTAACTCTATCAAGTCTATAAATTTCATATTTGTTGCAAAGAATTTCGGCGTTCAAGATTTTATTACTTAGCCAGGTTTGACAATTTCGAATTTAATCCATTAACATTTTGATACATGATATTTAACTGGTTATCAGAATTTCTATTTAGTTTTTTGAAGATAAATAGATTTGTCATCTTAGTATTTAATCCACGGACATTCTGGTACATAGTATTTAGACGATCGAAACGATGATTTTTTAGTTTTTTGAAACCAACCAACGTTGTTATTTAATCCTGGATTAGATTTAAATACATATTCTCGTACTAAAGTATTTTTAGGCCAAAATTCAGGTTTAACAAATTGTGTAAATAACTCTGGAGATGTTGTAATTTACTTCTCGGTGGAGAGTATGAAAATATGATTAGATGTAATAACTGGAACATTCACAACAGGATCGACGGCAATTGATGAAACAAAACCAGGACTTTGAGTAGTACTATCATTGTTTTTACTATCGAAGATTTACGACGCTTAGGAGAAGATTGAGTAGGTGAATTAAGATTATTTAAAGTTTTAAATTCTGCGAAAAGATTTCCATATGAAGCAATTTCCTTTGAAAGAAGACCCATTTTATTCTGGATGTTTGTAAAAGTGTCTGAAAAAAGCGATAAAATTCAACGCCAATTTTACGGAAGACAAGGTAGCACCAATGTAAGCCATTATTATTAGGTGCACCTTAAAGGTGCACCTTAAAGGTGCTATTACATGATGTGTTTTTTACATATGTACTGTCAAATTTTCCCACAACAAAAGTTGTACACATCGTGTGATACATATGAAACATTGTTTATGTACAATACATGAGGAAAGTCACATGTACATTTTTCAATTAGAACAGGTTCTATTTTTGCATGACAAACATATGAAAATACAACACTGCTTGTGGCGAAAGAAAAACAGAGTAAATTTTAAAGATTAATATTGAAAGAAAAATATTAATTAACCATTAAAAAATATATAACCTTTTTTTTAACAATAAATTTTTATAAATTCACAAATTAAATCAGCTGTTGTTTACATTTAGAGGTTATGTCATACGGAAATACATATGCACGTGTGATAGCAAAAATTATGAATCGTAAATTTTGACAGACATGAGGAATTTCATATGGATAAAAAAAAGTGACAGTACATATGTAAAAAACAGTTCGTGTAATAGCTCCTTTAGGTGTGTTTACACCACAATGTGAACAGTGACGACAGCTCGAAAAATACAACACTGTATTTTTGTTTTTACAATCAAATCAGGGTTGTATTTTGTAAAGAAATCGGAAGCAACAGCTATATTAAAAAGTGTATGCTATCACCTTTATACACGTTGTATACATTGTTTTTGTTTATTTGTGATTATTACTGTCAAAAATTCTAATTATGGAAGAAATTTTTTTTAAACTTTGAAAATTCCACAGCACAGTTTATCACAAATAAAAATTTTGAAAGAAATATAAAAAATTAATAATAATGGCATTAAAGTAAGTACAGAAAAAAGCTAAGCAACAGGTACACCAATGGTTGTTTGCCCAACAAATCTAGGTGTGACAAATGTCCACCATGAAAACTCAAGTGTTAGAGGAACCTCCTGAGGTGGACAAATAGAGGGATGTAAGGATTCTGCAGAGTTAGAACATATCAGAGGAATTACAGAAACAAAGAGCGCACTAATTTTCAAGGCCAATTCAAATTTCAGACAAGTTAATGCTGAATTAAAGAATGTATTGGTCGGTACGGTTGGAGAAGCTCTTTTAACAAGAGAAAATATATTAACCGAAGACAAGTTACAGTTAACACCCACTACAATTTTAATGTATTCGCTTTGTGGTTAGGGTATAATGACTTAAGTGCTGATGTTTGTAACCATCTTTAATTATACCGATTGGCTCAATCACTTTGTGAGTTGATTTAGCAATGTCCGCCCGTCCGTCTCTGTGTCCATGTAAACCTTGTAATCAAACTACAGCTCGCAAATATGAATATATTTTGATGCAATCCAGTATATAAGCGTCTATCGGTCATAGGATGAACGCTATTTAAATTGGTGAAAATCTGTCCATGTTCAAATTTGATTTATGCTTATTTTCTATATCCAATTAGTTGGGCCTTAGAGATAGGGCCTGTGAACGCATGGTATAGGGTATCGTATAGTCGGTCTAAACCGACTATCATTTTCATACTTGTTTAACTATAAGCTTCTAAGTGGGTATTTATACATTTTTCTCCTAAAAATTATAATGCATATAAGTAGATACGAACTTGAATTAGTAAAAAATTAAACAATGTTATTTATATATATATATATTTTTTAATATAGTGTGTGTTTAATGGGTTGTGATCTTGGGGAGGCAAGACTCCATACGTTACCGAGGGATCCGAACCGGTATGTCTATATTTATATGTATATTTTTTGTATATTCTAAATTTGTTATTTTTTTTATATTAAATTGATATTCAGATCTTGTTCTTACATATTTATAACAAATAATAAACATCTTTTACAAAAGTCAATATAGTGTTTTTTATTAAAATCCAATGGTTTTTTTTAATAACTTTTACAATTAGGTGGTCGATTTACAACAAAGTTGCTAGCTTTACAAAGTTACACAACAAATTTACCTTTATATATCCTAACAAACTGTACATCAAATGCTGTAAACTATAATCTGGCTATATCCAGCAAAATACATTCAGATTTAAAACCAGATAGTTTTCTTATGGTTAACGGCCGTCTTAAAATAATATATTTTGGTATTGCGAGTAATATGATTCAACGAGTATACACTCTGATTCAACGAGTATACACTCGCAGAAATGTCTCCTCAAGCGCCGATGCTACTGCTGGAACTGCTCCGAGTGCCATTGGCGTTGTTGTGTGGTGTGTTGTGGGTCGGAAGGGCTATATGCGCTGTTAGATTGTCCAGATTTGTGATTACTACAAATTTGCGGTTGCTGTCTAATCTGGGTTGTGAAGACCGGTTCTACCCACTGATTTAAAGGTACTGATAGGGCTGTGCCAGCACAAGCTTTTACTGCCTCTGGACACAAACGTTTAGGCACATCCCGCAAGTCTTTTTGATCTATTCCTTTATTAAAAAATAAATAATCAATACTAAATATCTTAATAAACAATGATTATCATATCATGCACAGAAGAGGCAGAAAAATATATTGTAGCAAAGAAAACTGGAAGAGTTTGGCTTAAAACTTTAATTATATAATCGTCACTGTAAGGTTTAAAAACAAATGCAGTGCATATATGAATATCAGTGATTTCAAAATGCTTATATATATTATTAACTTACATTGTTTTTCTGCTTTTGGTTCTTGCAATTGTTACAAATCCTTTTCTATGCCACTGAAATTTTCTGCTACCTTTTCAACTTTAAGTTGGGCTTTCTTAGCTACTTCTGCTTGTAATCCATCTAATAATTTTTGTAAGTCATTTGTTGTTTTGTCTGTTTTACATTTTACTGAAGTTGTTTTTCTGTATACTTCAATCCCATTTCCAAATACGCAATCAATTTTTGTAGTTCTTGGTGGTTTTGTATTTGTTGTTCGTAATTGTTAATTTTTGGAAATCACATTTTTTAAGGGTTTACTAGCCTTTATAAAATTAAATCTGTTCAACAGGCTGTTGTTTAGAAGCGTTCTCAATTGTAGATATCTGTTGTTATATTTGAGATTTTGTTTCTTCAGTTGCGGCTAATTTTTGTTACTTTTCAGCTAGATGTCTACTTATAAGAGTAAAAAAAGTGCCAATTAATGTTTTATTTATAAAGCCAATGGTATAGTGCCCAAAGCATTGAATAATACCGGACAAATTTCGATTTAGGACCACTCACGCGCAAGTCATAATCCAAAGCATTAATACCACAATTCAACTTGCGAAAAGTTTCGTGACTCGCCACCAGCAACTGGACCAATAGTTAGCTCAACTATAGTAATTTTTGATTCCTTCCTTTCGGCCCTGGGTTGAGCAGTGGTGAATGTAACTGGCAAATTTACCAGCATTTATACCAACATTACTGGTATTATCACAATCACAAGCTTTAGGTTTTAATATGCACCTATTATACCTTTTATTTCTGAAAAGGAAATACCACAGATTACTAAATTAAATGTTAATTTGTCAAAAATACAATTTTATGAATTTTTTTTCAATGTTTATACTCACTAAATTTCCATTGTTTTTATTTTTTTATGCTGTCAGTGGTTGAAAACATGTTCTATAGCTGTTCACTTGCACACATTATATTTTGTATATTCTATTTTTTTAATCTCTTTCGCACTTCTTTACCAAAACAAAATGGAGAAAAAGGTAAACAAAGCCATACGGTTCGAGAATGCTTTTTTGACAGCTGTCAAGCTGTCACAACTGGTATAAACTGTGGTTTACACTATGTGTATTTTCCATATGTAAATTCAGTATTACGATCCATACGTAATTCCGTGTGTGTGTCAAAATTAGCGTTTTACATACGATTCATAATTTTTGCGTTCAAACGTACATATGTATTTCCGAATGACATAACCTCTAAATGTAAACAACAGCTGATTTAATTTGTGAATTTACAAAAATTTATTGTTTAAAATAAAGTTATATATTTTATATATTTTTAAATTGTTAATTAATTTTAAACAATTTATTTTTCTTTCAATATTAATCTTTATAATTTACTCTTTTTTTCTTTCGCCACAAGCAGTGTTGTATTTTCATATGTTTGTCTTGCCAAAATAGAACCTGCTCTAATTGAAAAATTTACATATGTCTTGCAAAATGTGTTGTACATAAACAATGTTTGAAAGGGTTCACACTATGTGTACAAATTACACGTGCTAAGAAACTAAGAAAAACACAAGCAAAACACGTAGTGCGAACGCAGCTTTAACAACAACTTTCAACGGTTGTGGCGTCTTCTGCTGTTGACTGTTTTTCTTGGACGATGTTCGATCTGAAACTTAATAATGATCTGTACACTAAATTGGAAAACGTTGTAAAAAAAGATGACCTTGTATCCATATCCACTGAAATTCAACAACTGCGTTGCGTAAATGCCCGTTTGCAGAACGAATAGAAAAAAATGAAAGATAGACTTGAACATGTCGATCAGGCAAGCAGGCGGAATAATATAGTTATTAGTGGTTTTACAAGCAATTCTGTGCCAGAAACACTAATGAATTTAACGGTATATGCAAAAACACCATTAAAGTCACCATAAATGTTGGTGAGGTCCGTAAAATATGTGTTTGGAGATCTCACAATCAATTCAGTCATGGAAGTAAATGTCATTCTTTCTCCTAGACGATTTCTTGTTGGCACCAATATATACATATATTGCAGATATACGCAACAAAAGATATTTTCTACGTCAGATCGGTAAGAATGTTAAAAAGGCAAACAAATGCATAAAAGTAGGTTACGGTGACCATCGCACCCTTATTGTTGACAAGCCTTCCTCATGTGCAGATAATAAGATTATTACTACAAACAAAAATGACGAAAATTAATGGTAAATGTGAATCTTGAGTGTAATATCGAGGTATATGAGACCCGGAAGTACAGTACTGTTCCTGCAGCAGCCGCCTCAAATACTTCAAGCTCCAACTAGCAGTCAGAAGTGTGTCGATTGGTATCTTATAATGTTGCTAACCTTAGTAATAAACACAAATTTGGAAATTTCTTTTCATATATTAACAATTTTGATATTTTTTTTCTTTTTGCAACTCATGTTCTTACTGATAGACGCATACAATTTTCCAGTTATTTTAATAACTATATTCTATACTGGGTCAATGCTACAAAGAACCATTAATGGGACCGTGCCATTGGCGGTGGATTATATGGTTTCAATAAAAACATTCAAATTAAATTTAACCTTAAATTTTGTCAGTTGTCGGATGGTATAACGTTATTATGAATGATATCTGTTTTTATTTCGTTCCATGTTATATAAACTGCACAAAATGGTCTCAGGATTTTGAAAAACTTATGGATCTTTTTTATAGTCTTGAATACCACATCACTTTGCTTTGTTGGTGAACTGAACCAAAGAGTTTATAATGCACAAATGCTGGATGAAAACATGTTGACTCTCCTTTAATCTCCCAGCTACGTAATTCTAAAGCTAGTGCTTTTGATAACAAAGGTAAAAAGTTGTTAGATTTTCTTGTAAATATTGGTGGCATTATAGTAAATGGACGTATGGCAAGTGATTCTGATGGTGAATTTACTTCCTGTGTGGTTATGGGAAGTTCCACAATTGACTATTGTATTTGTTTCTTTGATTTTCTTAAGTTGTCAAATTTTCAAATCCCAAGTGAACCATTTTCTGACTACATGCCTTTAGTTGAGTCACTATGTTTGGGGGCAAATCCTAATACTAACATTCTGGCTCCTCCCCAAAAGTTACAATGGCTACCAAGCAATATTAGTAGATTCGTGGATGGCCTCCACAGCCTTGCTAACCATGCATACTTACAATCTTCTATGAGTATACAGGAGAAATTGAACATATGCATTGACAAAATTCGTTCAGCTGCTGGCAATAACTTCATAAGGGAACGCTTCGAATCCAAGAATAAACGGTTTGATTCTCAGTGCGAGAATGCTCGTAGGTGTATGCTAGCGAAACTAAATCCGTATCGTAAATCAAACACAGAATCAAACAAGAAGGCGTATATGAAGAGCAAAACTAAATATTCAAAGTTATGTGATGTCAAGAAACAATAATATATTAAAGTTGAATGAGGTTAAAAACAGCAATGACTGGTGGACTCATCTTTTGAGATGAGAGAACTTGATTTAATCTTAAAATATGCTAAATCGAATAAAGCACCTGGACAAGACAGAATCAGCTACGAATTTTAAAGGAACGCTCCTGTAGGTTTCCTGAATGAGGTTTTATCTAATTTAACGGGAAGATATTCCAGACACTTTTAATATTTTATTTAATATATTTTATTTAAAAATCTTGATAAACAAATATTTAATCCTAACACCGCAAAGTGGACCATATTTTGAGAAGGCGGCCAAAAATCATTTTTTTTTTTTGTTACCGATTTTAAAGTTATGTTATTCATTTGAAAGTAAATACTAGTAAACCTCGGGAGCCAAAAAATTGCGACTTTATCTCAACTATATCACAGCGAACAAGGTCTTCGAAAATGGGCTTTCTCAGTATTTTGCTAAAATTAAAAATTTCTTTGTAAATTTTTATTTTTGAATGACTGTAACTTTTTTGATTTAAAAGATTTTGAAGTGAAATAAATTTTGTGTAATTTTGTGGCTTCCATACTATTAATGTTAAAAATGTAAAATCACTGAGTCATTCCGAAATTAAAAAAAAAAAATTTTTAAAAAGGTCAAAATTTTCCGAAAATCTCCTACTTAATAGAGCATAACTCCTGCCAGTCAAAAGCAGTCAGAAAAAATCTTGCACTCTTCTATAGTCCGAACCCTCCCCTATACTCCTATACCCCATTATACACCCGCCAGTTTCCGCCCGTGTGCACCAGAACAATTTTTCTGATCCAAGGTTAAATATTTTCTGCAAAATTTATGAATACAAAAGTTGTCCACTATGTGGTTAGGATATATTAAGTTTGAGGTGATGTTTGTAACTGCCAAAAATATTGGACCTTTATCCATCTTTTGTTATACGGATCGACTCAAAAACACTTTCTGAGTCGATTAAACGATGTCCGTCCGTCCGTCTGAGTGTTATGAATACAAAAGTTGGTCGTACCGGTGCACCGCGGTGTATTTTTTGCGTGTCGGTAGAGTTGTCAGGAGTTGTTATATACTTATAAAAAGGGTTAATGCGCTTAATTGTTACATAGGTATCTTTCAAAAATATTAATAGTCTGAATTAGAGTTATATAGTTTAAATACCTGACAAAACGGGAAACAATTTAAATAACAGGTAAATTGTAAAAAAAAAACTATTGCGACATAGCCCTTTAAAATATGAGCAGGTATGCTTCACCTTTTAAAAGGGGTTAGGGTGTGGGTTTTTATGCTTCTAAAAGTGGTAATAAAAGATAAAAATTTGTAAATGGTAAAAAAAAACTATTGCGACATAGCCCTTTAAGATATGAGCAGGTATGCTTCACCTTTTAAAAGGGGTTAGGGTGTGAGCTTTTTGTGCTTCTAAAAGTGGTAATAAAAGATAAAAATTTTTATTTTACATAATTGCAAGAAAGAGTATTTATAATAATGTTTCCACAATTATTATTCATTACAATTTGTGCAATGGCTAAGTACTAATATCTGGCAGATATTTATTTTCAACGAAATTATCTAGACGATGTAATTTTGCACATAGTGAGCAACGACTTCTTTAAGAATTGTAACCTAGAAGACATTGAAATGCACAAAGGAAAAATTACTAATTTTGCATTGAATTTGAAAAGGCGGTACATTGAATGCTCTCATAGCAAGGCAAAGATGTACAAACGTTACCAAGACTGGTTAATAAAGGAACTTATTTTTGAGAGTGTATCTACAACTGCCAACGAAAGTGGAAAAAAGGGTCGACCAGCAAAACAAATTGACGGATGTAGTGAAAGATCTCGAAGGCACAAGCTGGAGAATATCAATGAAGAAATTTCTCAAAGAATTATTAAGGATTCATTTTTGCACCAAATTCAACCAACCCAAAATAAAAAAAAAATAAAATTGAAATAATTGAAAAAATAGTAGAAGCGAGCCCAAAGCGCACAAAGAGGATTTTGAAAAGCATTCCTACATCAATTGAATATAAGAAATTTACGCCGGAAGAAGCGTTCGCCCTATTTTTGGATTTGAAATTGACCAAAAATCAATATAAGGAATTGCGGAAGCGAACCAATGAAAAGAATTGTGGGATTTTTCCAGAGTATCGAGATTTAGTTTCTGCCAAAAAAGAATGCTTACCTCCACAATCTGCTATTAGTGTCACTTCAACATCAGCAGAAATAAAATTGCAAGATCTCCTTGAACATACTGCAGAACGATTGCTAAATACGCTTGATACTGATCATTTTAAAAAAATTGGTAATGGCAGCATTACTTTAATCTCTAAATGGGGATGTGATGGATCCTCTGGTCTGAAACAATACAAGCAATTTAATGCCGAAAATTCATCAGATGTTAATTTATTTATGGTATCTTTCGTTCCATTGCGCTTAACAAAAAGGTATAGCGTCTTAGAGCCGTCAACTAGTAGAGCAACAGAAATTGATATATGGAAAAATGAAATTCCTTCTTCAACAAAGTATTGCAGACCAATAAAATTTGCATTCAAAAAGGAAACCAAAGATGTCATAACTGAAGAAGTTCAAAAAATAAAAGATCAAATTATGGAACTTCAACCAGTAATATTTAAATTTGATGACCAAGACATTCAAGTACATTTTAAAATGTGTCTCACAATGATTGATGGAAAAGGTGCACAAGCTTTAACTGGAACAAAGTCAACGTCAAGCTGCATTATATGCCAAAAGACATCAAGTCAATTAAGCCAACCCCCACCAGAAGACGATAGTTTTAAGGAAGCCTACGAATTTGAAATGTCCCCTCTTCATGCTAGAATACGTTTCATGGAGCATATTCTTAAATTGGGTAATGATTTGGAATTTGGTCCGTTAGGCGAAACAGTGAGAAAAAACAAAGAAAATGAAGAGAAAAAAAAGAGAGAAAAAAAAACAAATTCAACAAAAATATCTACAGCTAGGCCTCGTAATCGACCAACCAAAACAAGGGGAAGGAAACACAAATGATGGAAATACTGCAAGGAGATTTTTTTCCGATGCGGAAACTGCAGCATCTATCACAGGTGTAGATCATCAATTAATAAGACGATTCAAAATCATACAACAAGTTCTAGCATGCAGCAGAAAGATAAATGCAAAAAAATTTGGAGAGTACGCCAATAAAACAGCTATACTTTATAATGAAAAATACTTTTGGAGATATATGCCATCCACAGTTCATAACATTTTGTACCATGGGGAACAAATAATTCAAAAAAATATGCTATCAATAGGAGATCTATCTGAAGAAGCGCAAGAAAAAAGGAACAAAGACTACAGATTCTTTCGCGAGCACAACACAAGGAAAATGTACTAATGAAGACCTTATCACTATTTTGTTGTGCACTTCAGTGGAAAACTACCTCTATTGAATTAGACGAAGAAGCTAAACAACTTCTAGAAGATGAAAATCAAAGCTATTTAGAAGAAATTTTTACTAAAATTGGTTGATTTAAAGTACTTTTTCATTACACTAACAATAAGTTACAATTTTTTTTATATAGTTAAAAAATTTTCTTGATTTAAAAACTTATATATTTTGTAAATTTACAATAAAAATTGTTATATTTCATAAATTTACCATAAAAATTGATATAGAAATATTTAAAAAGACAATAAAAAAAAATTTAACTAAAACAAAAACATACGAGTTTTTCATTGAAACTTCTCTATCTTGAACCAATATTAGGTAACTTTTACGTTCGCTGCTTAATAAATTATATTTTAACTCGGGATCTTTCAAAAAAAAAAAAAAAACTTTTGGCCCTTGTGCACATTAGCACTAAAAATTTTCCGGGGCCAAAGTTTGGCATTTTCTGAAAACATTAACTTAAAAAATTGTTAAAAAGTATTATTTGTAAAATTAACTGAAAAAATAACCCATTATATTAAAAAAAACCTTTTTTTTTACTTTTTAACACTTCACTTTTGTACTAAAATTCAACTACAAATGAAATTGTATTTTAAACCCTCCGTAACTTTTTTTATTTTCGGTCGAGAATTACGTTTTTTAAAGGCTAAAGTCTCACCTACCAAACAAAAAAAACCGCATATCAAAATTCCAATCCAATCAAAAGTTATAGATTTTTGACCGCCTTCTCGTCAAATGGTCCACTGTGCACCGCAAAGCCATTTGGCTTGTCTTCAGCTCGACGTATCGTATCATATGAGTGATCGGTTACATGGAAGAATCTTGGATCGTTGTAAAATATTATAGGAGTTATAGTTGGTACAGTAGTTGTTGTTCCCGTTGTTTTGGTATTTGTTTATGTTAATATGTGCAGGAATATGTATGTTATTGTTCATAGTGTTGTATTCGTTGTAATTGTTGGTGGCGTTGTTGTTATTAGCACTATTAACAGTCTCTTGGAAGATATTATTTTCATTAGTGTATTTCTTTTGTTATTGTTGATCATGTTGTAGTTTTCATTGTAGCTAACAGTTTCATTAACTAATTCTTAGAAGTTGTTGTTCATGTTCATATTGTTCACATTGTTGTTGATGTTGTTGTTGTTCACACTGTGGATAATGTTTGTATCATTGCTATTATTTTCGCTGTTATTTATATTGAAAAGGGTGTTGTGTGTATTGTTGTTGTTTTGTGTAGTATTGTTGATGTTCACGTTGTAATAGTTGTTGTTGTAATTACTTACATTGGTATTGTTAATTGCGTACAGATGGTTTTTCCATATAATTTTTAGTATTCGGTTTTGAGTGTTTTGCGGTGTTCTATAATATGTTGCCCTTCCCCATGCGGTTATACCGTGCCTAAGATAAGATTCAGCTAACGAGAAGTATGCTTGTCTTAAAACACTGTATGTGGCTGAGTAACTGTGGTGATACAACATAAATACGTAGTTTCCTTTGTAGGTTTTCTACATGTAAATTCCATTTAAAATGCTGTTAAATACGGACGCCGAGGTATTTATGAGAGTTAACTAACTCAATATAACTATTACATGTATCGTTTGTGTTATTATTATTGCTTTGTTTATTGTGCAAACACTCCGTGTTGTGGTATGTTAATTTGATGTCAATATGCTTGATGTTTGGCGGTCTTATATGCATTAACTTTGTTTTTGTTGCATTGATTAGTCCATTATCATGGCACCATTTAGTTCAACATCCAACTGATTTAGCATTATTTCAGTGGCTGTTTCTATGTTTTTGTGTGATACAATAATGGCGGTGTCATCTGCATAAGCAAATGTACCGCTATCTTGTAAAGAGGAGATCATTTCGTTTGCATAGATGATATATAATATTGGTCCCAGTTTTGATCCCTGCGGGACGCCATATGCGTATTGAGTTTCGTTGCTTAGCTTGTCATTGATGCGGTAAGATATACAGCTCAAATAGTTCTTGAACCATTGCAAAACGCTGCAATAATAATACCATTTCTATCTAATACTTCGATAAGTTTTTCATGGGATATCGAATGCTTTACTGAAGTCTATAAATAATACCAGACAATTAAGACTCTTGCTCAGGCAGTAGTTGTAGCTGTTGAAATCAGTTTTGTTTCCACTATTATAAATAAGCCGAATTGTTGAGGTTTTAACAGTTCAGGCACAATTGAATTATCCAAACTAGACTTTATTAGCGCTGTAAGTACTGGTGCTATAATCAGTATAATTAGTTTTAAGATCTTTTGTTCTTATCCCGTCAGCTCCAGCGCCCTTTTTCGTATCTAAGTTATTTAAAATATTGAGTATTTCTTCTTCATTTGTTGAGTTAAGAAACATAAAATTTTGTTGTGTTGTTTCAGTATTGTTTATTGTTTTTATGTTACAATTATGAGTGATTTTATGCACATTATCTTTAAAAATTGTGGTTTTGAAAATTTTTTATAAAGTTTCATTGATATTATTAGTTTCAATTTTACTTATTAATTTCCAAGTGATACGCATATTACTTCGGTTTCTATAAATTTATTCCTATAATAGTTTTTTGCACAATAGATTTTTTTATTTAAAGAATTTCTAAAATTTTTAAAGTCTTTTTTATCATTTTTATTATTTCGTATCTCACAACTATTGATTAACTCTTCGCTAATCCACGGATTTTTTGGTTTTGTTTTTTTTTTTTATTTTATATATTAAGACGTTTTATATAATTCATTAGTGTTCAAATTTTGAAGTATTAAATCATTCCATGGTATACTTTTATATTTTTATTTCTTTATAACTAACTATTTCCCATCCCTGGTTGTACCCTATATTTTTTGTCTGTCTTCTTCATACACACAACAGAAGAGCGAATAGTGATCAAATATTGTTGTTGTTATCACTGCAGCATAAGTATGGCTATTCGATTGTTTGTTTTTTACAAACAGATAATCAATGCACATGTTTGTGTTTTTGTTTACATCTTCACATGTACTTTCTTATATCGCACACTGGAGACTATTAGATAAAATCATATCGAGGTATTTTGTTGTTGTTTCGTTTTCCTTTATGTCAATGTTCGTATCACCGACTATCATTATTTCGTTTTGCTTTTTAGTTTTTTTTATTACTTCATCAAGTTCGGTGATAAAGTTGTTGACATTTTCTGATGGGGGACGGTAATGGAAAGTGTACAAATTATGTAACACTCTCATTGACGTTTTAATTTAGACTGTTTATTGTATTTCATTTTCTTAACCTAGTACTAAGACTAACATGGTTGTATTTTAATGGCATGTGTTCTTAATTATTCAAAGTTTAGGGACATTTTCAAAAGTTATGGGTGTAATCGAGTAGGTATTTTTAAAATAATGTTTCTTAAGGTTTTCTAAAATCAGGAAGTTCGAAGCGAGATACTTCTTGTCTAGGCCTTGAGCTACGGCGAAGTGGTGGCTGTAAAATGATTTCATTAAGTTCATCTATTGGATCTGAATTCAACCCACAGTCATCTACTCTTGATTCCTCAGATGTTGGTGCAGCATAATGTTCTACCGGTTGCGTTGATTTCTGAGGTTGCTCGTGTAAACTGGAAAAGTTGCTGGGTTTATTTGAAATTACATCTGAATCGCCACTTCTGGCTTTTATTTGATTTTGATGACGCCTGCACGTAACATTATCTGTTTTAACGATGAATATAATCTTACCAGTTTGCCGTATAATAGTTCCAGGAACCCATTTTCTTCCTTTTCCGTAGTGTCTTACAAAAACCGATTGGTTAATTTTAAATTTGGAATCACTACCTGTTTTATAGAGAAAACGATCTTCAAATACTTGAGTCCAAAGTGTCCGAACTGATCTGCCTCTCATTAGATCAGCAGGAGATTTGCCGTCAGCTCTTGGCATAAAACGATAGGTGGACAAAAATTTTAATACTGCATTTTTTATAGACATTTTATCATCTAAGTTTTTACGAATTGATTCTTTGAATGTCCTGACAAAGCGTTCGGCTAATCCATTAGAAGCTGGATGAAAAGGTGTTGTCGTTACGTGTTTAATGCCCAGATTCGCACAAAATTTGTTGAATTTTTCAGAAGTAAGTTGCGGTCCATTATCGCTAACTATGGTATGTGGTAGACCTTCAATTGTAAAAATTGCAGTTAAAGCAGCTATTGTATCTTCCGTTGTAGTATTATTCATTGAAGAAACCTATGGAAACTGTGAGAAAGCATATTAGAAACACATATTACCCACATTGAACCAAAAATTGCTCCGGCAAAATCAATATGTACTCGAACTTGGCAACTTTGATACTCCCTAGAAGGTGCTTGGCTTTCAATTTTACCAGATTCGCACTGAGATGCAATTTTAGAAATATCTTTGTCTATATTTGCCCACCAAATGTGTTGCCTTGCAAGTTGTTTCATTTTCACTATTCCCCAATGGCCTTCGTGTAGAGCCTTAAGAGTTTGTTGTTTTAACGAGTCTGGTATAATTACTCGGATGTAATCTGACTCCAGACAGAGTAAATCGTTATGCACAGTAATTGCATGCCTACGGCTGAAAAATGGTTTAATTTTTCTGGCCAGCCATTTTCTACGAATTTGCGGACTTGACTTAATACTTTATCCTTTTTTGCATGACTGCAAATAGTTTCAGCATTAGCTGGGAAATGTTCAAAAGAAACATTTAGGCATTCTTCTTCTTTATCAAAATAATCGTCTGTGCCAACTGGCAACCGTGAAAGAGCATCTGCATTACCATGACCGGTTGTACGACGGAATTTTATTTCAAAGTTGTAGGCCATAAGAGTTATAGCCCATCGCTGAATTCTGTGCGCAGTCATCAAAGGTAGATGTTTATTTGGATTAAAAATGCTTACCAACGGTTTATGGTCAGTGAGCAGAATAAATCGTCTTGCATATAAGTATTGATGGAAGCGTTTGACACCAAAAACAATATAAAGACAATAGGTCTTTCAGTGCCATCAGGATATATGTGCGATATGACTGCTCCTATACCGAATCCCGATGCATCTGTGGCAAGCACGAGGGGTAGATTGTCTTGGAAATGAGCCAATTGGGTTGCATTTATGATATGATTCTTCAGTTCTTCGAAAGAGTTTTGCTGATCTGAACCCCATCTAAATTTCATATCTTCTTCGCAAAATGTTAAGTGGCGCGGCGATAGACGAAAAGTTTGGTACAAAGTTATGATAGTAGTTTACTTTGCCCATAAATGCCTCGAGCTCTTTAATGTCATTCGGTGGTTTTAAATTTTTTACAGCATAGACCCCGGATTCGGCAGGTAAAATGCCATTAGCAGAAATTTGACGCCCAAGATAAGTAATTTTGTCTTGTAAAAACTCGCATTTTTGTCTTTTGCATTTGATGCCGTTAGTTTCAAGGATGTGTAGTACTTGTTCGAGACGTCGCAGGTGCTCTGATAAGGTAGGGGTTGATATGATGATGTCATCCAGATAATTTCCACATCCTTCAATTCCTATAAGTTGTTCCATGTATTTTTGTAAAATAGCTGGCGCGCTAGCAATTCCGTAAGGAAGTCTTTGGAATAGCCCCAAAGACGTATTAATAACCATAATTTTTTTTAGACTCATCGTCCAATTCCATTTGAAGGTATGCATCCCTTAGGTCTATTTTTGAAAAATATTGTCCCTTACGAATGGTATGCAGTAAAGCTTCTCGAGTCGTTAGTGGATACTGCTCAACATCTATTTGTGCATTAATTGCCAATTTAAAATCACCACAAATCCTTATTTCATTATATTTTTGAACAAGAACTATAGGAGACGCCCAATCGCTGAATTTAATTGGTTTTAATATTGCATGATCTACAAGTCTATCAATTTCTTTTTTAAATTGCGGTATTTGGGCGAATGGAATTCGTCTACTTCGGTTAAACTTTGGTTTTGAATCGGGTTTTAAACTAACATTTGCTTTAAAGTATTTTATAGTGCCAACAGATAATTCGAAAACCTTTTTATTTTGCTCACAAATTTCTTCAATTTTTTTTATATTTTTTTCATTTATTGAATTTATTTCTTGAATTTCGGACCCGAATACATTAAATAAATCCATACCGAACAAATTTTCGCCACATTCGGTGTTGGCAACAACTATAACAACATCTTTTTTATATTTGCCACATTTTGCCTTCGTATGTATGTAACTCTCCCAATAAAGGTATCTGTTTTTTTTCCAAACCCGTATAAAACTCTGTTTGATCGGACTAACTTTGGCTCATTTAAATTTTTATGTGTTTGTTTGTTTATAATTGAAATGGAAGCACCCGAGTCCATTTGAAATTGTATAGCCCTATTAAAAAGTTCAACATCGATGTAATTTTTTGAGTTTTTATTAGTGATCAAAGAAGTAACATCATATACCGTTTCAATTTGATCAATATTATTTCCAGTCTATTTATATGTGTGGTTATCTTCAGCATTCGACAAACATACATAGGAAATATGCCCCTACCTTCCGCAACGATTACAGACAGCATTTCTGTATTTGCAGTTCTCTCTTTTGTGTGATTGAAAACAACCCGAACAAGATCTACACTTTTTGTTTTTACTTAGATTTTCGGTTTTGTGATGTGCACGCATATTCTTTGCCTTTATTTCGTTTATTTCAGTTGAACTGTCATTTGAACATTCAATTGAACTGCTTTTGTTGTTGTTTCAAATGATTCAGCAATTAACACAACGTCAGCTAAAGTTGCTTGTGGCTTCTGCAGCGCAGAATCATCTCGTCAACGAAGCTAGCAGAGCAACCTTCTGCGCTGCAACTGAATTTGCAGTTTCTTGTAAACCCCCGCAATTCGGCAATCCATTCCTTGTACGATTGAGTTGGTTTCATTTCTCTTTTTAAAAATTCATACCTAGCAGCGACTACATGTTGTGACTAGGGTTGCCAACCGTACTTTATAATAAAGTATTGTACGTTATTTCGTGCAATTTTACTTTATACTTTATGAGAACAATAAAGTACGCGATTTATATATAATTCAAAATAGACTCGGCTTATTTTAGTCAGGGCGAAATGAACGGAATAAAATGTTTTTTTCCTAATGGCGATTTGTTGACGCTTTTTTATATGAATGGCGATTCTTTCTAAAGAACATGTCTACACCTAACATAAATTGCTGTTAAACAGAAAAATTAATATGCAAAACGGACAACATATAAAATTTTTTTTTGCTTTGCGTGTATTTTTGTCGTATATTCGTGGGGTAAAATTTTGACGATTTTTCGGAAAGATAATCTGGTAGCACTGATTGGCTATGTCACTTGTTCTTTTTGTTTGAATGCAATTAGAATACGATTAATTGGTTTTACAGTTTTATGATAAAATAAGTAAACCATGGACCCGGACAACGTTAGTAAGCAAAACGTAATTTAAATAACATGAATCAAATAGTGAATACGTTACACCGAAAAAATACGCCAAACAAATTGATACAATGAAACAGAAGAATAAACGATTGCAGAAGTATAAAAAACAATGGGAATTGAACATGGTGATTTGTTAACTAATGATCCACAAAACGAATATAATGAAAGTGCAAATTGTGTGGAATAATATTTACGATTGCTTCAGCTGAAATAGGACAGGTAAGTGTGTTCGTGGTATAAGGAATGTCAAAAGATTATTCATATAATTTTCAGGTTAAACAACACCTGCAAACAAAACAACACAAATCAAAATCAGAAATGAAGAAAACATCTGGACTACTTGCGAAATCTCTAGACACTTCTTCTGCTTCCACATCGTCTAAAAGTTCATTCTGCAGTGATAAAGAACATGTTGCAGCGGATTAGCCCTTACGTATCACACTGTAAAACATAATTTATCCTACAATAGCATGGATTGCACTATAAAATTGAATAAAACTATTTATGACAATTCACAATTCAGGTATTCGTCTAGCTAGAACAAAAATGGAAGCACTAGTTACAGAGGTATTGGGACCATATGCTTTACAAAATGTAATAAATGATATAAAAACGGAGAATTTATATTACAGCTTACAAACAGGCGCTTCTAACAAAAAAAAAATATAAAACTGTTCCCATTAGTGATACAATATTTTACGTCCAGAAATGGCATTCAAAACAGGTTAGTAGATTTTTATGAAAATAGCAACGAGTCTGCTGATGGTATGTTTGAAGCAATTCAAAACTCTGTTACGTGCCCCCAAAGGCACTGTAGTGGTGACGCCAGCTAGCTCAGTTTGGCTCTTAGGGTCGGATTCCAACCCACCACTACAGCCCAGGGACAAGCACAATGAAAAATACAAAAAAACACAAAAAACTATTTAAACCAAAAAAAAAAAACGTTGAACACTTAAGAGGGAAGACGAGATGACTTGTCTCCCACATCGCCCATCCAACCTAGGTCATCTTGTTGCCTCCAAAATTTTCCTTGGTGACCCCCATACCCACACGCACAGAGACACTATACCACTTACCACATCCTTTCTTCACCAAAACAAAAAATTAGCAAACCATGATTCTTGATACTTAACTAATCACATATTTTATTTAAAAAAACAAAATTAAACTAATAAAAAATTTTAAAAAATTTATCTATATATTGTAACGTATTTTCTTAAATCTATAGAAAAAAATCGAATAATCCTAACATAAAAAAAACTAATTACATTAATCACAAAAAAAAAAATAAACCCAAACAAAATCGTGCCGAAATTAATATTCGATAACCAAAAAAAAAATCTTTTATACCGCTAAAATATTAGCGCTTTTCTCTTTAGGCCTACAAAGCTTTATAACGACTCCATTTTGAGTCCGCACTAACACAACAAAAAAATATATAGTACCCTACCTAAATGAGCTCGCTTAGGCGGTCTTTCAGGACCAAACGCATCCACATTAATCTATAAAACCACACAAACTTTGTATACCTATCACGTTATTACTTCTTTTTCACTGTAACTAATTTTGGCACTTACACATCATATATATTTTAGTTTAACGTTACTTAAATCTACCTAACACAATAAACTCCTAACACATAATAACACTTAACACTGCACTTATCACTATATTTTCAAATTTTCTCTTTAAATTTTTTCTTCACGTATTTCTTTTTTTTTTTTTTTTTATTATTGATATTTATATTTAATTTTAATATTCTTTTTGGCTTTTAAATTTTAGTTTTAATTTGTTTTGTCTGTTTACACAAAAAACTGTTTATATATACTTTCTCCTTGGATTTTTCGTGCCCTTGAGCATATCTTCTTCAACCGGGGAAGTATTTTCAATATTTAAATAAAGAGGTTATCTTTATATATCGTACTAATATTTCCTCCTTTTCTTCAGGTTAATTATTCCCTGGACTTGAATGGGTCTTCACCTGACGACACACCGGTAACGTTCCTTTTAATTTTTCCCTGATGGACACTTCTCATACACCCAAGGTTGAGTATCTAATTCCTGTAACACAAATTCTTTTATTAAAAACCTTACCTCTACCCACTTGAACTAACCAACACTCACTTTTCTTTTATCTTCAACACTTTCAATTTAATTTTACATGAACTTTTTATTTTTAAATAAACTACCCCTTTGTATAAGGGTTTTAACTATTTTTTTTTATTTTGATGTCTTTTTATTAGTTTTAAACAAACGGTTTGACACACTAGTTTTTTCTCACTTTGAAATTATAGGCTGTTCTGTTCCTATAAACAGCCAGTTTCCCGCTCAGAATCCATCTTTATTTTTAATTTTATCTAAGACATAATTACAAATAAATCTAAAAATCTGATAAACTAACATAAAACAAAAATGACAAACACAGGCATGTCAATTCCCCTTGGTTCGCTGGGATTTATGAATGGTAATTTGCTCAAAATACAGCTCTGTTCACCATTCACAAATCCAGAAAACTTGGCAGCACTTTTACAATACTCGCAAATTTTGACATTTCTGCCATAACTCCCCACTCACTATTATTTTTGCTACCACGCTAAAGGTGCTATTACATGATGTGTTTTTTACATATGTACTGTCAAATTTTCCCACAACAAAAGTTGTACACATCGTGTGATACATATAAAACATTGTTTATGTACAATACATGAGGAAAGTCACAAGTACATTTTTCAATTAGAACAGGTTCTATTTTTGCATGACAAACATATGAAAATACAACACTGCTTGTGACGAAAGAAAAACAGAGTAAATTATAAAGATAAATATTGAAAGAAAAATAAATTGTTTAATATTAATTAACAATTAAAAAATATATAAAATATGTAACTTTATTTGTAACAATAAATTTTTGTAAATTCACAAATTAAATCTGCTGTTGTTTACATTTAGAGATTATGACATACGGAAATACATATGCACGTGTGATAGCAAAAATTATGAATCGTATGTAAAAGACAATTTTGACAGACATGAGGAATTTCATATGGATAAAAAAGTGACAGTACATATGTAAAAAAAACTTCGTGTAATAGCACCTTAAACTAAACAAAAAATTTACACAAAAACAAGAAACAAACTACCAAGAAATTTGACAACAATACGTTAGACTTTAATAAATGTTCTTTGTTAAGCGTTCATTTGTTGTACAGGTATTCCATTAATTTGTGATTTTTGCCTTTAGCGTATTAAAAATTTGTATTGTACGTTTTTAAGAAATTTAAAGTGTTTGAAAACTCTTATCGTTGCTGTCCGTCCAATGACCGCGTTTTAGTGTCTTTGACTACAGAATCGAGTCATCAGGCTAATAAAAAATCTTTTCGATTATTTATATATAGTTTCGGGTTCGTCTTAAAAAGAATTTGTGAAGCCAGATTTTATTTGCTTGAGATGCAGTAAAGCTTTATAGGTGGCTTATCACTATATCAGTATGGTCATGGAGTCTGAACAAATGTTGGGAAAAACAAACTAATGGGGAATCCGAAAATAAAGGAAACTGAAAAACGAACTAAAGGTAGGTCGTCCTCATTTGGCGATTCCAAGAACATTTAATTTTTATTTCATATTTTCAGAATTCTTATGTTTTCTTAGCTGAAATCTAGACTCACGTGGAAACAATTCAAACTTACAATAAGTTTAATTTTAAAAATCATTTTAATATTCATATCGATATGCCGAATATGCCACTGATCATTAACAACACACGCGATATTAAAACAATACACAGAAAATTCCTCTAAAGGTATTATTCGATTAAACGAGTCTTTTCTAACAGTTCAGTGTTTCTGAAGTCATTCCCAAAGAACGCAAAAATGTTAACGGATTTAAAGTGCAGTATTCCACTAATCCAAAGGAGGAAAAAGCGAAATCAAGCACAAAAAGCAAAAAAAAAATACAAATAAAATCAAAAATTGCTTCCACGTGCCACACCCCACACAGAGCCATACCCCACCACACAGATGGAGTGGCGATTACCGGAACCGCCCGCAACAAAACTCCGGGTCTACCAAGGTCGCGCGGGAGGGAGGGTGTGCGACGGCGTTGTATGTCAAGGTGAGTAAGACAAAAAAAAATATTTCTTTATAGACAACAAAAAAAAAATCCTCAAACTATTTTGAATTTTGCCACAAAAAAAATTACTATAAATTAACCCATATCTCATATCTATATTAAAAAAAAAACAACCTCCTGAGTTAATCTTGTACTTTCAATTAATAATTTATATCTACATAATTCATGTTTGTTAAGTTACTTAAGGAAACTTAGGTAATTTAACAAAGCTCAAATATGATCGAAATCAAATGCCAACAAAATTAAAATTTTCATTCCCAATAACAAAAAAAAAATTTTTCTCTCCTTAAACGTACCCTAAAAGAATGAATTCACTACATTTAGACCCAAAAATATAAACAAAAAAAAATTGATTTGACACCTAAACTTTAAAAGAGTTAATTCTCCTTACAGAAAAATAAAGTAAACTAAAAACGTCTATCCGTACAGCCTTTTAGACGAATAAATTATTTTACACACAAAACTAACAAAAACTAATTTTCCTTAGATTCTTCGCTTAAAAAAAAATTTACTCAAAAAAAAAAATCAACTGGAGAACCGTTAGCCACATGTTAGTAAATAAAAACGACTCACTATTTTCCGAATTTTTACTAGATTTTGCTGATGGGTGCTTGTCCCAATTTTGGACCTTTTCCATAAAACGTGGGGAATTCTCACGCCCTGAGATGTCTCCAGCCGGGCACTACAGGTAAGTTCATGAAATATTTAGCATCCACCAAGATTTATTTGCTCTCTCTTTTGCCTTTCAGATTTTTATTTTCCTCGTTTTGCATTGCTGCCTCAAAATCCTTCCTATAGTGTTCACGTGAGTTTTCTTTCTAATCTCCCTTTTTATTTCTTATATTATCTTACTTTATATATTATATTTTACTGCATTGCTGCCCTCAGTTTATCGTAGACTCATGCTTAAACGTTTTGCATTTGGTTTTCTTTATTCAGTCTGTTTAGTTGTTTGCTACGGGTTCCATACTTAAAACGCTTGTCAGCAATAATTGTGTAGTCACAATGACACAAATATTTTCACGTCATTAAGAAAAACTTTGTACTTAATTCAATTCTTTTGTCTGCCACGCTGTAAATTCGGACTCAGATTTCGTTATTGTACTAGGTGACTAACGATTCCTAGCCCTTAATGGCATAGTTCCCCAGGGTGTTAATGGAAACGCACTAATAGTACAATAACGGTTATACATATAACCAGCTTAGAAACGGTAGCTTTTGGCTTGACAAAACAGAGAATTAGTCATTGTAGACGAACATCAATTATACTGTCACTTGCATTATAAGTACAGAGTGACCGTAGCCAACACTTTTATCGTTGTCGGGTGAAAAATTATAATTCAAGCTAACCTCTACTTGGCTACAATGATATCAATTTTTGTTGCCCTTAAAGAAAAGGTTTTGTATCGCAGGTCTTTTTATTTTAATCGGACGACATTATGAGGTACATATAGGACGAGTAACTACTTATACTTAAAACTATATTGCACTCGTAATCCTATATTGCACTTGAGGGGTTGATCTATCACAGTTTACATCTATCTTATTGCACTTTTTCAGACTAATGTCTTTCGTATGAAAAACTCCTATTGTTTTACCATTAATGGTTTCTAATTCATACATGCAGTGGTGATATTCAGCCGGTACGGGGCGGTACGCTCGTACCGGTTGTTAACATTTTTAAAATTTTCCGTACCGGTTGTTGTATATTAAAAAAAAAGTATGTTTTTAAGTAAAAGTATGTAACCACTAAGCTTGAAAGGGTTAACGGAAAATTCTGTAAAAAAAATATTTTTCTTTTAATAAAAAGGGAATTTCCCTTTTTGAATACATTTTTATTTTGATATATTTACTCTAAATAAAAAGTTTAGTAGTATAAATATTTTTATGGTGAATGGTTATCCCTTACTTTTAATCTCTATTAAATTCAGTTTTAACGTGCAAGTATGAAGTTTTTAAATTAATTTAAATTTCTAATTAATTATTAATTAATTATTAAATATTTTCTTTGTTTCAACCTAAGAATTAAAAGGCAAGGTAATTTGGATGACTTTTTTAGCAAATCTATAAAAATAACCAAAAACCCTGAACAGCAAGCTGAGAATATTACTAATTCTAATCAAACAAAACAGGTAAAAGAAAAAAATGATACTTCTGAAGTTCAACACCAATCGGAAAAAGTTGAAACGTCTCGTGATGCTGCGTTATTACATTTTTGGAATGATAAACAACTAAATTATTTTAAAACTAAATACGAGTGGCTTATTGTTGTTAGCGATGAAAATGTGGGATGTCAGTGGTGTTCGAAAGTAGAATCGTTAAATTTAGAAACTGCTAAACATTTACACATTTCTGTGGAGTGGAAATCATGTTCTGTCAAAGCTCATGGCTCGACCAAAGAAAATTTACAATCATCAATGAGAAAAAAATTGAAGGAACACAATGAATCAGCTTCACATAAAAAAAGCTGGGGAAATAATAAAAATTGGTGAAACAAATATAATTTCCAAATCTTTCGATGTGGCTAATGAAAAGTATTTAAACAGCACAGTAAACATTTTTAATACTATCTATTTCATAATTAAAAACAATTACACATTCAGTGATTTTAAAAAATTAATTGATTTACAGAAAAAAAATAATGTAGATTTTGGATTTTCATTACATTCCAGATTTATAGTTCCACTTGTCGCAAAGCTTATATCTACAGAAATAAGAAGAATTATTTTTGGAAAACTGATAAATACAGGTTGTAAAATTTCAATTATTATTGATGAAGCCTCAACTGTTTCACACAAAAGCGTTTTAGTAGTTTATTTGAAATCTGAAATTCAAGATTCCGATGATAGTGTAACAGTTTTTATTGGTCTTGTCGAATTAGAAGGAACAACATCAGAAATAATTTTTAAAACCTTAATATCAGTTCTTGAAAAACATGGTTTTAATGAAAAATATTTACATGAAAATCTTATTGGATTTTGCTCAGACGGTGCTAGTGTAATGTTAGGAAAAAAGGCTGGAGTTTCTGCAAGAATTTTAGAACATTTTCCAGGTATTAGCATCTGTCACTGTTTAGCTCATCGTATTCAGTTAACTCTAGATGATGTTATCAAAGAAGTAAATGAAGTAAATAACTTTAGATATTTTCTCGATAAACTTTATTCGTATTATCATACTTCAAATAAACATCAACGAGAATTAAATAATGTTTCTAAAGAACTTGGCACTGAAGTACACAAAATAGGTAGAATATTTGGTCCTCGATGGGCAGCCTGTAGCGCTAGGACCGCCAAAGCAGTTTGGAAATCATATCAGGCCTTATATATTCTCTTTAGTCAAAATAAAGAAATTGGAATAATGTCATATTTCAAAAATGAAAACTTTTTAAAAGATTTAGGTTTAATAAACGACATATTAGAAGAAATTTCTGTACTGTCTACAGCTTTACAAGAAAGAGATATTTCATTAATTAGAGCTGATAGATTGATAAGGCGAACGATAAATCTATTCCAACATTTAAAATTAAATAAAGGAACATATGAAAAAGAAGCAGATGATATTATTAAAACGAAAAAATACAATATTCCATTTGAAATTAATAGAAAAAAAACATCAATTGTTGTTTCGAGAGATAAATTTTTTGATTGTTTAGAAAAACATATGAAAACGCGTTTGCTATTAGACGATAAAAATGAAAACTATAATAATCTCTTAAATTGCTTTAATTTATTAAATCCAGAAACATGGCCGGGTGATATTTTTGAAGCACCATGGATTGAAGGTGAAAATAGGTTAGAGCAGTTAAATAAAATAATCAAATACATCATTCCAGTAAATGATTTTCGAGATTTTGTTGATGTGCGAGATAGAGAATCTAAAAATATTAATACTATTTTGAGAGCAAAAAGAATTTTAAATGTAATTGCTGTTAATTCCGCAGAAGCTGAAAGAGGATTCAGCACAATGAACAATATCATTTATGATAAGAGAAATTCGTTGTTAATTGAAACAACAAGTCATTTAATGACAATAAATTTAATGGGAAAATCGATTGAGGATTTTGATGCAACACCATATGTTAAATTATGGTTGCGAGAAGGGCATCATATGGCAAGTGACAAACGTGTCAAAGCAGCCGCACCTAATTTGCCGTCCCAAAACCAAAATTTAATTTGGAAATTATTTAATTAATTTTATATACTATTTTTTATACTATTATATATAGTATATGTATTTCTTATGTAAATATGTAAATAAATAACTATTATGAAGTAAATATAACCTACAATAGATTTTTTCCATGCGTACCGGTTGTTAAAAAATTCGAATATCACCACTGCATACATGTTATTGCCAATTGGCTTTACTATTCTGCACTTCAAAAATTTTCTACAGAATTTAGCATTTATGTTATTCTTGAAATCTGATTGTGCACAATTTCGCCTATAAACTTCTTGCCCTGGTTTAAATCTAGTCACTCTTGCCTGTTTATCATATCTCGCAGCGCTTTTAGTATATGCATCATGCATGTTGTTTATAACTTTGTCATGAATAAGTCTCCTACGGTCTTCTCCTTGTAATGAAACAATATTATGATCGGTCAAAGATTTAAGTTTTCTGGCAAGTTTGTAATCTGCCCCATTTGCGTACCAGTGGTACCCAAACAGTGCAAAAAATGGTGTAACCCCTGTCGCTGAATGTACCGATGTTCGTATTGCGCACTCTATCTCCGCCAGGTAAAGATCCCAATCGCGCTGGTCGTTTTCTAAATATGATCTTACCGCCGCCAATATAGACTGGTTCACCCTTTCAGAAGCGTTTGATTGCAGTGAATAGAACGCGGTTTTCAAATGATTGATTTTGTAACTGTCTATCATTTCTCTAAATATTGTCGACAAAAATTGTTGACCATTGTCACTGTGTATGATTTCGGGGACTCCAAATTTGTTAAAAACCTCCTGTACTAAAAACTGCACAACATTTTTCGCCGTTGCATCTTTCATTGCCTTTATAAACGTAAATTTTTAAAGTGGTCGACCACTATAAAAATGTAGGCATTGCCCCTTTTTGATCTTGGGTATTTGCCAAGAAAATCAATATACAGCTTTTGGAATGGCCTTTCTGTATGTACTTGGTCCCCAATTGTAGGTCTCAAATTTTGGTTGGACGGTTTTGATTCTTTACAGACTTGACAGTTTAATACATAATTTCTTACTTGCGTCGTCATTTTTGGCCAGTAATATAGCTGCTTTAAACGATTCAAAGTTTTATGCAGACCTACGTGTGCTGATGTTGTAGCGTCATGAGCTTTTGCAATCAGAACATGTGTGAGATCCTGGGGAACCCATAATTTCCAGATATTCTCTTCCAAATTCTCATCTCTGTCAAATATCGTCCTTCTAAAAATTTTACCATCCTCCACCTTCAAATCAGGCACTTTGTTTTGATTTTTAACAATGCTTTCTATCAAAGCTAGATACTCATCGCTTTCGAATTCATTCGTCTCAAATTCAAAATAATCATCCGTAATTTCCTCAATCTGCGCAGCCATTCGAGAGAGCATATCCGCGACTACGTTTTCCGACCCCTTTCGGTGCTCAATAGTGAAATTGAATGCTTGTAGCTGCAATGACCATCTTGCCAGGCGTCCACTTAAGTCTTTCAGAGAAATTAGCCATTTCAGGCTAGCATGGTCTGTTATGACCGTAAATTTCATCATCTCCACGTAGGGTCGAAAACGTTTGACTGCCATGACGGCTGCTAGGCACTCTTTTTCAGTCACGGAGTAGTTCTTTTGACAGGAGTTTAACTTTTGCGAATAAAACGCTATGGGGTTTTCCTCTCCACTGTCATTTTTCTGGAAAAGAACTGCTCCGATCCCGTATTCAGAGGCGTCACACTGAATGAAAAATTGTTTGCTGAAATCGGGGTGGCGTAAAACTGGTGCAGTTGTCAAATAATATTTTTTTATAAACCGGCGGTACCAGCCGGCAGTACCTAAAAAACTCCTTACCTCCCTTGGTGACTTCGGCAATGGTATCCTCTGAATTGCTGCCACCTTTTCGGGATCTGTTCTGAGCATTCCGCCTCCGATTACGAACCCTAAATATTTAAGTTCTTTAAAACAGAACATCGAATTTTTCAAACCGGTGACATTGGGTAGTGCCTTTACTTAACAGGATTTGGTTTTTCAAGGCTGGTGCACCCTAAACCATTTTTCTCGAATGTCGGAAATTTGCCTATAGCTTCCTGGAGTTGTTGATTTTGTTGCTCAGTCAGATCGTGCATTTTCATTCTGTGGGGGTCGCTACCGCTAATCCTCCAGATTAATTTCCTCCGCCGGCATGATTTGCGGAGCAATATTTAACATTTTCCAAAAATCTACTCCTAAGTAATTTTCCTGCTCTAAATCAGGGCATAGATAAAAATTTATATTCTTAATTTCATTTTTATATTGAACATCTAATTTAATTTTGCCCAAAACTCTATGGGCTTGACGGTTTGCCGCATATACATTTGTGAAAAGAGGTTGCATATTGGTATGCAAGCTTTCTAACATCTCTATGCAATTTCTGCCAAGAACGCTTATCGAGGCTCCTGAGTCTAACAGGCCCTTATACGTTTTGCCTTCGAAATTATTTCGGCGTATGGTCTGGGATCTATATTTTTGCGAACATGATTTATGGATTCTATAATTAACTTTCTGTTCGATTTTCTTTTTAAATAATCCGACCGTAGCTTCAAACATTGCCTGTATTTCGCATTGGATAAATGTTTATGTTGTTGTCGTTGTGGGACAAAACCTGGCAAATCTTCATAACCATTCGTCTCATTGTATATTTGGTCTGGCAATGGATCTTCATTAAAAATTCTCTGTCGAATTATCTGGTAATTTTGCTCCCGTATTTCCTTAGGCAAATAGTGTCGAATTTTCGCAAATTGTTGAACATTTTGTTCTGTTGTTATTGCTGGTATTGTTGTTTGTTTTGGGATTGTTGTTGTTGTTGGTTCGGGGCGTCTCCCGAGGAACGTGATTCTCCCGTCGAAATCACGCTCCGTTTCGAGTTTTCCCGTATTTTGCATTTCGGGCAATTCGGCGAAATGACATCAGCCTTGCCGCAATTGTAGCAAAAAAGATTCCTTTGTACTGAAGGACAGTCTATAAAAATGTGACCCTGTTGTTGGCAGTTCCAGCAAATTGTCGAGTTATTCACCGCTGCGATTTCATTAATGGGTGTTTCTTCTATGTCCCCATATTCAATTTCATTCACGTATCTTCGTTGTGGTTGAGATGGAGTGGGTCTGACTTCGCGTCGGGGAAAATTTCTTTCCGCTTCTACGCATTCCACCCTCAACTGTTCAAGTGAATGCACGCTAATTCGATAGACAATGCGCGCGATGCTCTCCCTCAGGTTTCTCTTCGCCAGTTTGATCATTTCAAATTCGGAGATCGGTGTTTATAGTTTGGATCAGAGCAAGTTTATATGGTAGAAATAATTGTCGATTGTTTCTCCTGCATTTTGTTTTCTCGACCAGTTCGTGCACTATATCGAGGTTAGTGCGGTGAGTTCTAAACCGACTCAGCATCGAGTGTCGTAGGTCTTCCCATTGAGTAACACGGTTGGTCTCTACGTGGAGCCAGTACCAATCCAATGCGGCTCCCGTCACTAACAAATGAAAATCGTCGAGGATTTCCTTCCATGGCACTTGGTATTGCCTTTGGCAGTATTCTAGGCGAAATACGAACGACGCGATTGAAAGTCGTGCCTCGTTTCCATCAAATTTCAAACCAAATCTATCCACTCTCGTTTTATTCACGTAGTAAGATGGGTGAAACACAGGAGGTGGTACCGTTGTCATCATCGGTGGTGCTGCTGATGGGTAATATTGCGGAGCTGTCTGCCGGTGGTTGCCTTCTGGAGGAGGAAATGCATAATTTTGATGGACAGTATTGGGATGATCTATATTGGCATCGGAGCTGGGTACGTTACGATTTTCTACATTTTCCCTTCTCGAATCTCTCAGAGTCAATGTAAGAATTGCCTCTCCTAACATTGCTAAACTTTCTTGAACCTTATTCATCTCCCTACTGACCTTTTCACCTACAATTTCCTCTATCGATTTCCCTAACGATTTCCTCATCTCCTCAACACTTTCGCCAACCATTTCTTTCACAGATGGTGATATATCGTCATGAAAACCTACACTTCGGGCTCCACAATTCTGGTTTTGCGAGTCGCTTCGCGTTTTCGGCCTCGCGCCTGTATTTATTGTTTTGGACATATCCACCATATCCGAGTCTACTGGAGGTGGCATTCTTACTGCTCTATTATTATTCGTGTATTTCTCCTTAACTTGTGGAGAAGATCTATTCAAATCAAAGGAGATATCCCTATGCCTCTGTCTTTTCAATTTTGCCTTTTCTTGTTTTGACATCTATTTCTGTGTCTTAAAACAATCAAAAACTCCTCACAACAACAAACAAAATAAAGGACAATAAAGGAAAAAAACTGATAAATTACCAAAATTTATAAATGGATATGAATCCAAAAAATATAATAAAAATATCAAAAAAAATTAATAAAAAAAAACAGTTTTTTATATGAAGTAAAAAAAAAAAACGGCTATCTAAAAAAGAATTATAAACATGAATAAAAAAAATATAATAAAGAAAATGAATATAAAAAAATGAATAAAAACGGTTTTGTAAGAACAAAGCAAAACCATAAAAAAAATGAGTATAAGGATGAATAAAAAATAAACAAATTGACTAAAACTACAAATAATAAAGAAAAATAAAAACTACGAGACAAAACGAAAAACACTTAAACCTAAAATTTTCTTATTACTAATCATGCAACTTAAACCTATAATGAATCTACTACAAAAAATATATATATTAATTTTCAATCAACTTTTAAATTAATGGTATTAATTTTTGAATTTCCGAACACCAATGTACTAAAAAAAATTGGTTAATTAACAGTCAAAATAAACACAAATTACATATATATAAAAAAAAAAACGAAGTACTTGGTGTATAAATAAAAACTGTTGAAAATAAATTAATCACGAAACACAAAAATTTTAAAATTTAAATTAAAAACTCAAAAAAAATTAATAAAAAAGATATAAAAAAAAATTAATGAAAATAAATATATATATATATATAAAAAATGGATAATAATAAAAATGAATAAACAAAAAAAATAAATAGTAAAAAAAAGTGGGTATTAAAAAGAATATAACTAAAAAGTATAAAATAAAAACACGAAAAAAATTACTACCAGCAAAAATACTAAAAAAAAATTAAACATAAATCTTTTCTTAACTCATGCAACTTAAGACTACAAAATCCATTACGACACTAACTTATTAAAACTAATATATTGTATAAAGAAACTCAAAAGCAAACTAAATCTATAACAGAAATAAAACTCTTTTCAAACAATTTTCAAAATTAATGGAATAAAGAGAAAAAAAAAATGTAAATACAAACAATAATATTAAAAAAAAAACGACTTACTAGTTTTATAAAAAAAAATTTTTCAAACTAAATCACGGATCACGACAAAAAAAACTTATCAAAAATAAAAAAATGTATAAACATTAAATTTGAAAAGATTAAACACATAAGACAAACAAATTAATATAAACTTTACCAAAAATTCAAAAATACTATACGATCACAATTGGTGAAGATTTCGGTATGTGTAAGTGGGTGTGTGTGGACTCAGCGATAAATAAAATTATGTGCCTATTGATTACAGATCTACAGATATTTTCATTAAGTTTAACATAAAAAAAACTGATATTACATTCAACATTAACAAGTTGGACAATCACCCTACCAATGGAACATTTAACACTAAAAAAAAACATTCCACGCTACCGGATATATTGACACTGAACTGGTCGAACGGGTACTTTCGTTTCGAGTTTCCTCCGTTTTGATCCTATACACAAATCTAAGATTTTATCTTAATTTGGGCCTTAAAGGTTTACAGGATCAAAACTTCGGACAACTCAAAACAACTGTATCCGTCGTTAGATTATTTCAACAAAATCTATTGGTCTATTGTAAGTATATTTCGGTGTATCATATACTTTCGTTTCTTGGACATCGCTGTCCTTCTAAATTCATTTAAAATTTGGGCGCCATATTGTTACGTGCCCCCAAAGGCACTGTAGTGGTGACGCCAGCTAGCTCAGTTTGGCTCTTAGGGTCGGATTCCAACCCACCACTACAGCCCAGGGACAAGCACAATTAAAAATACAAAAAAACACAAAAAACTATTTAAACCAAAAAAAAAAACGTTGAACACTTAAGAGGGAAGACGAGATGACTTGTCTCCCACATCGCCCACCCAACCTAGGTCATCTTGTTGCCTCCAAAATTTTCCTTGATGACCCCCATACCCACACGCACAGAGACACTTTACCACTTACCACATCCTTTCTTCACCAAAACACAAAAAATTAGCAAACCATGATTCTTGATACTTAACTAATCACATATTTTATTTAAAAAAAAAACAAAATTAAACTAATAAAAAATTAAAAAAAAATTTATCTATATATTGTAACGTATTTTCTTAAATCTATAGAAAAAAATCGAATTATCCTAACATAAAAAAAAACTAATTACATTAATCACAAAAAAAAAATAAACCCAAACAACAAAATCGTGCCGAAATTAATATTCGATAACCAAAAAAAAAAAATCTTTTATACCGCTAAAATATTAGCGCTTTTCTCTTTAGGCCTACAAAGCTTTATAACGACTCCATTTTGAGTCCGCACTAACACAACAAAAAAACATATAGTACCCTACCTAAATGAGCTCGCTTAGGCGGTCTTTCAGGACCAAACGCATCCACATTAATCTATAAAACCACACAAACTTTGTATACCTATCACGTTATTACTTCTTTTTCACTGTAACTAATTTTGGCACTTACACATCATATATATTTTAGTTTAACGTTACTTAAATCTACCTAACACAATAAACTCCTAACACATAATAACACTTAACACTACACTTATCACTATATTTTCAAATTTTCTCTTTAAATTTTTTTTTTCACGTATTTCTTTTTTTTTTTTTTTTTATTATTGATATTTATATTTAATTTTAATATTCTTTTTGGCTTTTAAATTTTAGTTTTAATTTGTTTTGTCTGTTTACACAAAAAACTGTTTATATATACTTTCTTCTTGGATTTTTCGTGCCCTTGAGCATATCTTCTTCAACCGGGGAAGTATTTTCAATATTTAAATAAAGAGGTTACCTTTATATATCGTACTAATATTTCCTCCTTTTCTTCAGGTTAATTATTCCCTGGACTTGAATGGGTCTTCACCTGACGACACACCGGTAACGTTCCTTTTAATTTTTCCCTGATGGACACTTCTCATACACCCAAGGTTGAGTATCTAATTCCTGTAACACAAATTCTTTTATTAAAAACCTTACCTCTACCCACTTGAACTAACCAACACTCACTTTTCTTTTATCTTCAACACTTTCAATTTAATTTTACATGAACTTTTTATTTTTAAATAAACTACCCCTTTGTATAAGGGTTTTAACTATTTTTTTTTATTTTGATGTCTTTTTATTAGTTTTAAACAAACGGTTTGACACACTAGTTTTTTCTCACTTTGAAATCTTCCAACGTAATGGCGAGATCTGCACTGATATTGCTTTATATATAGCCTGTTCTGTTCCTATAAACAGCCAGTTTCCCGCTCAGAATCCATCTTTATTTTTAATTTTATCTAAGACATAATTACAAATAAATCTAAAAATCTGATAAACTAACATAAAACAAAAATGACAAACACAGGCATATCAATTCCCTTTGGTTCGCTGGGATTTATGAATGGTAATTTGCTCAAAATACAGCTCTGTTCACCATTCACAAATCCAGAAAACTTGGCAGCACTTTTACAATACTCGCAAATTTTGACATTTCTGCCATAACTCCCCACTCACTATTATTTTTGCTACCACGCTAAAGGTGCTATTACATGATGTGTTTTTTACATATGTACTGTCAAATTTTCCCACAACAAAAGTTGTACACATCGTGTGATACATATAAAACATTGTTTATGTACAATACATGAGGAAAGTCACAAGTACATTTTTCAATTAGAACAGGTTCTATTTTTGCATGACAAACATATGAAAATACAACACTGCTTGTGACGAAAGAAAAACAGAGTAAATTATAAAGATAAATATTGAAAGAAAAATAAATTGTTTAATATTAATTAACAATTAAAAAATATATAAAATATGTAACTTTATTTGTAACAATAAATTTTTGTAAATTCACAAATTAAATCTGCTGTTGTTTACATTTAGAGATTATGACATACGGAAATACATATGCACGTGTGATAGCAAAAATTATGAATCGTATGTAAAAGACAATTTTGACAGACATGAGGAATTTCATATGGATAAAAAAGTGACAGTACATATGTAAAAAAAACTTCGTGTAATAGCACCTTAAACTAAACAAAAAATTTACACAAAAACAAGAAACAAACTACCAAGAAATTTGACAACAATACGTTAGACTTTAATAAATGTTCTTTGTTAAGCGTTCATTTGTTGTACAGGTATTCCATTAATTTGTGATTTTTGCCTTTAGCGTATTAAAAATTTGTATTGTACGTTTTTAAGAAATTTAAAGTGTTTGAAAACTCTTATCGTTGCTGTCCGTCCAATGACCGCGTTTTAGTGTCTTTGACTACAGAATCGAGTCATCAGGCTAATAAAAAATCTTTTCGATTATTTATATATAGTTTCGGGTTCGTCTGAAAAAGAATTTGTGAAGCCAGATTTTATTTGCTTGAGATGCAGTAAAGCTTTATAGGTGGCTTATCACTATATCAGTATGGTCATGGAGTCTGAACAAAAGTTGAGAAATTATAATGAAGTTGGGAAAAACAAACTAATGGGCAATCCGAAAATAAAGGAAACTGAAAAACGAACTAAAGGTAGGTCGTCCTCATTTGGCTATTCCAAGAACATTTAATTTTTATTTCATATTTTCAGAATTCTTATGTTTTCTTAGCTGAAATCTAGATTCACGTGGAAACAATTCAAACTTACAACAAGTTTAATTTTAAAAATCATTTTAATATTCATATCGATATGCCGAATATGCCACTGATCATTGACAACACACGCGATATTAAAACAATAAACAGAAAATTCCTCTAAAGGTAGTATTATTCGATTAAACGAGTCTTTTCTAACAGTTCAGTGTTTCAGAAGTCATTCCCAAAGAACGCAAAAATGTTAACGGATTTAAAGTGCAGTATTCCACTAATGCAAAGGGGAAAAAGCGAAATCAAGCACAAAAAGCAAAAAAAAAAAAAAAATACAAATAAAATCAAAAATTGCTTCCACGTGCCACACCCCACACAGAGCCATACCCCACCACACAGATGGAGTGGCGATTACCGGAACCGCCCGCAACAGCTCATTGGAGCAATACCAATTATCTTTTCATAATGTATCTGCGCTAAGTGCCGACAATACAAATGCTAATTTTGGTGTCAACCATTCTGTATTTACAAATATGAGAGATTTGGTACCAGATTTGATTAAAGGAAATTGTCATGCACACATAGTGCATAATTGCGTGAAACATGCCATGAGCTTTTTATCATACGACATAGAAAATTTAATTTTAAAAATTTATGCTCATTTTTCACATTCTACTGTAAGAAGAGATGAGCTGAAAAGATTTATAGCATCAGTAGATGTAGACTTCCATGAAGTAAAACGCCATGTTGGAACAAGATGGCTCTTTCTTTTGCCATGCATTGATACATTACTATTAAATTGGTCACCTATTAGAAGTTATTTTGCAAGCTTTGACAACTGTCCAATGATTTTACAAAATTTATTGATGCTGAAGAATACTGAAAAAGATATGATTGAAATTTATTTCCATTTTTGCAGTCACATGTTAAATTTATTTAATAAAGCTGTAAAATGTCTAGAAGGCAATTGCATAACAATTTTAGATATTCATGGGATAATGGTCAATCTAAGAGTTGGACTAACACAAAGAAAACAAGATCTCTTCTCTGGCTATGAAACAAGCAAAAAAATAAAACTGTTGTCTTCGCCGGAACTGACCAATGAAATTCACATGAATTTTCTATTATTTATTGATAAAGCCTTAGAGTACCTGAATAAATGGTTTGATTTTAGTAACACAAACTGGTTACTTACAATTAGCAATATAAATTTAAAGAGCAATGTTGAATTTGATTATATTGTAACCATAATCGAAAATTTAAATCTGCAAAAACTTAATGTAAATATGGATGATCTTTATGGTGAAATTGCGTTATTAAAGAAACTTTATGATCAGATATATAGTTCTGAGCGTTTTTCGGAATTATCTACTGCAAGAAAATGGCAGCAAGTGTTTAATAAGGCTGATGATAATTTATCAAATTTGTTTAAAGTAATTTCATTTTTACTGTCCATTCTTGCCACGTCAGCATGCACAGAGAGTTTTTTCTGTAATGAATAGCAAATGGCGAGACGAAAGAAACGAAGCGTCTCTGAATCTGATAAAAAAATGAATTAATTATTTACTTTAATTTAAATATAGATTGTAAAGATGCTTTGCAATTGTTTAGCAGTGATAATTATTTGATAAAGCTTGCAAAAAGCATTAAAAAATACGTTTTTAAATATGTCAACAAAGAAAAATAAATTGTACTTTATTTTGATACTGTGTACTTTTTTCCTTAACCTTGAATAACCAATGTACTTTAATTGCGCAACAAAAAGGTGGCAACCCTAGTTGTGACGTTGAAAAATGCTCATTTAATTTATCAGTTAAAGTCTTGTATGTTTGTTTTTGTACATTAGACGAACCACACAAATTTTTAAGTAAGTCAAATGACTATACCACAGCTTATACCAGTTGTGACAGCTTGACAGCTGTCAAAAAAGCAATCGCGAACCGTATGGCTTTGTTTACATTTTTCTCCATTTTGTTTTGGTAAAGAAGTGCGAAAGATGGAAATTTAGTGAGTATAAACATTGAAAAAAATTCATAAAATTGTATTTTTGACAAATTAACATTAAATTTAGTAATCTGTGGTATTTCCTTTTCAGAAATAAAAGGTATAATAGGTGCATATTAAAACCTAAAGCTTGTGATTGTGATAATACCAGTAATGTTGGTATAAATGCTGGTAAATTTGCCAGTTACATTCACCACTGCTCAACCCAGGGCCGAAAGAAGGGAATCAAAAATTACTATAGTTGAGCTAACTATTGGTCCAGTTGCTGGTGGCGAGTCACGAAACTTTTCGCAAGTTGAATTGTGGTATTAATGCTTTGGATTATGACTTGCGCGTGAGTGGTCCTAAATCGAAATTTGTCCGGTATTATTCAATGCTTTGGGCACTACACCATTGGCTTTATAAATAAAACATTAATTGGCACTTTTTTTACTCCTATTAATAGACATCCAGCTGAAAAGGAATAAAAATTAGCCGCAACTGAAGACAAAATCTCAAATATAACAACAGATATCTACAATTGAGAACGCTTCTAAACAACAGCCTGTTGAACAGATTTAATTTTATAAAGGCTAGTAAACCCTTAAAAATGTGAGTTCCAAAAATTAACAATTACGAACAACAAATACAAAACCACCAAGAACTACAAAAATTGATTGAGTATTTGGAAATGGGATTGAAGTATAAAGAAAAACAACTTCAGTAAAATGTAAAACAGACAAAACAACAAATGACTTACAAAAATTAGTAGATGGACTACAAGCAGAAGTAGCTAAGAAAGCCCAACTTAAAGTTGAAAAGGAAAGCAGAAAATTTCAGTGGCATAGAAAAGGATTTGTTGTAACAATTACAAGAACCAAAAGCAGAAAAACAATGTAAGTTAATAATATATATAAACATTTTGAAATCACTGATATTCATATATGCACTGCATTTGTTTTTAAACCTTACAGTGACGATTATATAATTAAAGTTTTAAGCCAAACTCTTCTGCCTCTTCTGTGCATGATATGATAATCATTGTTTATTAAGATATTTAGTATTGATTGTTATTTATTTTTTAAATTTGTGTACTTATAGCAACAGGAAAAATTGTTGAGTTCAATAAGCAAAGCTGCTGTTGGAGGCAGTTTTTCGGATAAAGGAATAGATCAAAAAGACTTGCGGGATGTGCCTAAACGTTTGTGTCCAGAGGCAGTAAAAGCTTGTGCTGGCACAGCTCTATCAGTATCTCTGAATCAGTGGGTAGAACAGGTCTTAACAACCCACATAAAACAGCAACAGCAAATTAGTAGTAGTCACAAATCTACACAATCTAACAGCTCACATAGCCCTTCCGACCCACAACACACACACAACAATATTAATAAAGCCAATGGCACTCGGAGTAGCAGTTGCAGCAGTAATATCGGCGGTGGAGGAGATAGTTCTGCGAGTAATATTGGTGATAACACTGAATTGCTTAAAGAAAATTCAATCCTGCGCATTCGTATTGACGAGTTGACCAACCTCGCCATAAAAACTGTAAGTCTCTCAGAAACATGAAAAATGTTTAATACCAGAAATTATACACTATCATCATGTACCATCTTTAGGAAAACACATTATCTGACCTGATGCAGAAAGCTGAAGAACAAGATGAACATTGGCGGAATATTATGCATTCAAAGGACGAACAAATTAGAGTGTTACAAAAACACTCTAATGGCCAGGAAGTAAGTTAGTTTTTTATAATTTTATTAGTGTTATAAACAGTTTTTTTAATTTTTTTTAAAGGATATTTAATGTCAGTCGCAGTTTCACCATGCTGACCACATCGTATAAAGGTTAAGCGCTAAAGTAGTATGCAATAATGATACATAAATAATGCAATTATGATTATATTAAAATAAAAATTAAACATAACCAAAATAAATATTATTCTGACTAAAAACTAATTATGATTAGGCGTTATTTCGCATTTTTCAATAATTGCTCTGAAATTTAACAGTTTTTAATTAATATTTAAAGACGATGATTTTCCTAAAACGCGTTTTTCAAGAAACGGAACCAAATTTCTAAAGAACTACGTGTAATTTGGGTCAGGTTGAAGTTGAAGACTTGCTATCAGATATTAAAATTCCATATTTGGTAAATAATTTAATAAAGACGGACAATCATCAGATCATATTTCATTTTTATTTTCAATCTGGCGTCAAATAACTATACGAGATAGGCAACCTTTGTTTAAGATTTTTTTTTCGATATCTTAAATAATATTATTTGTAATTCAATTTCCGAATGGAGATTTCTTTTGTTAGCTTTAAATTTCTAGTTGATAAAATATATGAGATTTATTTTAAATACTACTTCATAATGATACTTTATGGCATTTTATTTGTAACTTATGACAAAAAGATATTATTTAGTAGGCAATGTAAGATTCTGAATTGATATTATCATATTAAAGGGATATTTAAGTAATTCGGCACACGAAGGACGTTGTTTTGGATTATATTGCAAGCAATTTTTCGCCATCTGTAAAAAATAAATATTAATACAAAATTCGTAGGAATATAAAAAGAAATGAAATGAAATGATAATAACATGAACCAGCATGGCAGGATAGTACGGTGGTAAAGGACCATAATCAATAGTCTTAGCAGGATTACAAATCGCCGTCATTTTGGTAACCAAATTTTTGATGTGTCCAAAAGGTGTATTCTTATAAAGCAGCAAATACAAAATGCAACCTAGGGATCAGATTTTGTGGAAATCTAGTTTTTTAAAATTTCAATCAGTAAAATGATTTTAGCAACTTTTTGCAAACAAACCTTAATTTTTGGTTGATTATTGTGTCTTGGACTATTGCCCGTGGAAGTGTCTGTTAGTGCTTCAGGACTTATATAATTGAATGTACCAGCCTGTGAAAATTTTATTATGCTTGTTGAATCAGTGGCTATATTACTAGCAATACCAAAATCTATTAGTTTAAGACGGCCATTAACCATAAGAAAATTAGCTGGCTTTAAATCTGAATGTATCACTCCGTTCTGATGGATATAATTTACAGCCTGAAGCATTTGGTACACAAAGTTAGTTAGGACATATAAACTGATAAACTGTGCTGTGGAATTTTCAAAAAATTTTTTCCCAAATTAGAATTTTTGACAGTAATAATCACAAATAAATAAAAACAATGTATGCAACGTATATAAAGGTGATAGCATATACTTTTTAATATAGCTGTTGCTTCCGATTTCTTTACAAAATGCAACCCTGATTTGATTGTTAAAACAAAAATACAGTGTTGTATTTTTCGAGCTGTCGCCACTGTTTACGCTGTGGACTATACCAATCCATGAAAGAAAAAAAAAATTTTCTTTTCGTCACCGACGGCATATGCAGAAAAATGTTGATTTAATTGCTCTATATAATATTCCTAAGTCTGTATGTCTCTGTTAAAGTGATGAAAGGGTGGTACCATGTGCTGGTGTATTGCAGTGTTTGTTGGTGTCGACTGCGTTTTCTCCATTATTGACTGCATCCATTTTTGTTGTTCTTCGAGAAGTTTTTTTTTGGCAAACTCTTGTTGTTGCCTTAACAACAATTGCAAAACATCTTTGTCTTCTGGCATTTCTATTTTTTCCTAAATAAAACCAACCAAACAAGCACGCAGTTAAATTTTCCTCGTCGCCAAATGTAAAAATTATGTAACACTCTCATTGACGTTTTAATTTAAACTGTTTATTGTATTTCATTATAATTTTTCATTATTGTATTTCTTAACCTAGTACTAAAACTAACATGGTTGTATTTTAATGGCATGTGTTCTAAATTTCATAGCTTTTTGCATAGATATATAACAGAAAGTGTTTTGTCATTTATGTCGGCGCTCTGTTTTAAAACGTTTGTTCAAAAGAGGTGACATTAATATTGTAATGAATTACAGGTGTTTATCTCTGCTTGATACTATATACAAATTAAGAAAACGTTATGTTTTCTTTTTAAAAAAATTATTGTTGTGTGTTTTGTTAGAACACACAACGTCTTTATTGTTTCACGATAAATTACAGAGTAAAGTTTAAACTTAAATTACACTAATTAATAACCGCAGGTTTATGCTTACTTTCAATATCACACCACCTTAATCGACTTGCTCGTGTACGTCGCAGACATTGTGTCAGCATGTGAACAAGCTGCGTTGCGGAATGTGTCACAAATGTCGCAGACGCGACGTCAGATTTGTGAACGTGTGAATTTCTTTTTTATTTTGTTATTTTAAATGTTTCTCGTGTTAACTCCTCCCTCCTCAAATGCAATCATCCCGATTGCCAGAACGTGTGTAAGTCGTAAATGCTTGGTTTTTTTCTCGGGGTTCCTCTCTGTGTCTTGTACCTTTTCTACTTGCTCTAATGAAATTGTTTCTGTTTCTGACTTCTTTTTTTCTGTTTTAATATCTTCTTCGTTATTAACCAAATGATGATGACTAGGGCTGAAATTGTGGTAATTGTACGTGAAGTTATCAGCAGTTTATTCTTGGTTTCCAGTAGTTCCAATCTCTCAACATTTCCCATATTGATCTTATGGAGTCTATCCCTACGACTTCTTCTGTTTTTGCGTTTGCTGCTTTTGGTTGTAGAGAGGCTGGGAGAGGTTTGCTGCCGCTTACTTCTTTGGAGAAATATTCACGATCATCGATTATTATTGTTGTATTGTAATATTTAAGTAGATAAGTTCCATTTAAATTTATTTCTTCATTGTTCACACTGATTTTGCCATTATATTGATTTAATAATAGAATATCACTTCCGATTTCCTCTACGGTGGGTATGAGTTCTTTGTTTACCTGGGTGCAATTCCCTATCTTGTTCTTAAATAGATTTGCTATACAATATTCATCTCTTAATTTTATTAATTTATCTCTATTACATATGGTCAGATCATTAAAATTTTTGCATTTATATAATAAAACATTATTACAATTCAAAATTTTATCAAATTCAATTCTATCAATTAGATGACCAATTTTTACTGGTTTTGCTAAATACATTTTGCAGATATCATTTTGAGTGATTAAAAAATTAAAATGTACAGAATTTCTTTATTATTTGTAACGATTTTTACATTTCCGAATGATAATAACTCATCTATATTATAATTAGTCAGAACATCATTAAGTACTTCGATTTCGGTTTTTGATAAAATAAATGAATTTACAATATTAATTTTGGCCCATTGGATGGCATATTCGATGTTCTGTAATTCTTTTTCTATCAAAATCAATTTGTGTTCTAATTTACTTGCTAACTCGTTATTCCAATCTTCTTTTTTTACTTTCAATATTTCGTTAGTAATATTCGATATTTCTTGTATTCTGTCAATAGTTAGTTCATTTCTTACCATTTGTCTATTATTATTTTCTAAAAGATTTCCGATCTTTTGATCAAGGATTTCCCAATCATGACTGTCTGGAGTTCCGGCAATCCATTTCCATGCACTGCCTATAAAATCTATTGATCCCTTCTTTCTACCTGGACAGACGTTTAAGAAGACTTTTTGTTTCAATGATTTGTTGCGTTAAAAATGGACGGAGCAGATGTTTGAATGTAATGTTCGTATTCAAAATTGTTTCAAATTCTTCTGATAAGGCTTGATATTGTTCGAGATTGATTAAGTGTATAACTTTAAATGTGCCATTCTGTTTCCTTGCGATACCATTCTGAATGGTTATTAATCTAGAGTTGGAGTAGTCTAGAATGTTGAAATCTGCTAATCTGTAAAAAAAAATAAAATAAAAGTAAAGAAATATTTCGTCAATTTCTAAATGACCTTTGTGGATAACACGGCCGCTTTCAGTAACTACGGTTGTCCCTCTATTTTCCTTAACAATCTCTTCTTTAAAGCGATTACTCAGCTTTGTACCCAACCTTTTATTAGTTTTTACGTAAATCAACTGACCGGGCACATATTCTTTTGTAAATAGGTTTTTTATTTTTGTTATGATAACTTAAGTCTTTTTCCTGTTTTCGTTTCAGTCTCTCAACGTTGGATAGTCTTGTCGTCTCATAGTCTTGGGGAGAAAAATCAATTGTTCGCCCAAAATACAAGTCAACTGGTTTCTTATTAGTCGTCGAATGGAATGTGTGATTATATTCATTCACCGATCTTTCCAGCAATTCTTCAAAATCTCTGGATGTTCCATCATTTTTCAGGCATCTCATGATTTCCGCTAAAGTAGAGTGGAATCTTTCAATTTGACCAATTATTTCGCTCTTGTATGACGGGGTGGTAAATACATAAATTTTTAGATCATCTTTCATCATGAATTGTATGGATGCGGTGTTTAAGGAGGGTTCGTTATCCATAACCACATACTTTGGCACTCCATATGAAAACAAAATTTCCCTAAGGGTTTTCGGACATGTTCTATAGATCTTCCGGTTAATAATTTTACTTTTGCGTACTTAGAAAATTTATCAATTGATGTTAAAATGAGTTTTTTATCGGTCGAAAAAATGTCGATATGGACAATATGTCCTGGATATGTTGGTATGGGAGTTTCGCGTAATTCTGGGTTATTTGGGTGTCTCTCATATTTTTCTGTTTTACATATAGAACATAATTTTATAATTCTTTTTATTTTACCTGACATGCCAGGGAAATAATATTTTTCCAACATTTGTTTTTTATTTTCTCTATCATTTCGATGAGCCCTATTGTGTGTTTCTATTATCAGATTTTCTTGATCGTTCTCAGATGTTATATCTTCAACGGTCGACTGTGTAAAGCGGCATTTGTAATTTGCGAAATGATTGGGATAAAGTGATTGGATTTTTCCCATTATCCATTCAGGAGTTTTTATTCCGTTAATGACAGACGGATTCAGATATTTTCTTAGAATTTTCACTAGGATTTGTTCGTCGTATTGGGGTTCTTTAATAATGTGTCTATGTACTCCGGGAAATACAATTTGAAATTGGTACGATGATGTGTTGTCCACATTTATAAATAACTGATTTTTGAAAACATTTATTGGAGTTTGTACGCTGTGTATTAAATGTTCGAACTTTCTGCGCTGTGTTCGGTGGGGGTCAAAGAGTTTATTTGAGCATTTATAGGATTTAATCCTATAGGGACTCTGGATAGAGCATCAGCAACTACATTTGTTCGTCCAGGTTTATACTTCAACTCGTAGTTATACTCTTCCAAAATACATTTCCACCTTTTCATTTTTGAGTTACTATTATTATTGCTGAGGGCGTATGTCAAGGGCTGGTGATCCGTATAGATCACCACTTTTTTGGAACCATACAAATAATTTCTTAGAGAGTTCAGTGCCCATATAATGGCTAACATCTCTCTTTCATTAGTTGCGTAGTTCTCCTTTGTTTTGTTCAATGTTCTGGAAATAAATGCAATTGGTTTTTCTTCTTGACTTAACACGGCACCAATTGCAAAGTTGGAAGCGTCTGTAGTCAATTGAAAATCTTTTTCAAAATTGGGATATGATAACAAAACTTCACGTGAAGCCAATGCGTTTTTCAATTGATCGAAAGCATTCTTGGATGAAGTATCCAATTCTATTTTCGTCTGACTTGATATAGATTTTGAAATTCGTCCGTCCGATCCTCTCAGAAGCGCTGTCAATGGTTTTGCAATATCTGCATAACCCCTAATAAACCTTCTATAGTACCCGGAGAGTCCGAGAAATGACCGAAGTTCTTTTAGTGTTTTTGGATAGCAAAATTTCAAAATTGAATCAACCTTTTTGGGATTTGTCATTATACCTTCCTTTGATACCACGAAGCCTAAAAATTCAACCTCATGTTTGAAAAATTCGCATTTGTCTAGTTGAACTTTCATATTAGCTAATTCTAATATGAGATTTCTCATCCTTACTGAAAATTATAATGTCGTCCACATATACGTAACATATCTTCCCAATAAATTCTCTCAATATATCGTCGAGTGCTCTTTGAAATATTGATGGAGCATTTTTCAGCACAAACGGTAACCTGGTATATTCATATTTTCCGTTGTTTACTGAAAAGGCTGTTTTTTCCCTATCCTCTTCTCTTAATGTTATCTGATGAAAGCTGCTCTTAAGATCTAACACTGTAAAGTATTGATTCCCACCTAAGTTGGATAAAACGTCATTAATTTCCGGAATGGGGTACCTATCGGCCACAGTTACTGCGTTTAATCGTCTAAAATCTGGCAATTGTTCGAAATATTCTTCGGTGTATCCATAGGCTTCCTCTGGTTAATCAATTTCATGTCCTCCGTATGAATAATTATTAGCCTCTTCTAAATTCGGTATTTAAATGAAAATTTCTTTGTATCTTGTTCATGGGAGCTTGAATTGAGTTTTCTGCTGGTCTTTTAAATGGCAGATTACGTTGGGGTGTTACTTGCATAGAACGGTCTATGTCCATTGGTTCTGGTTTTTGTTGATTGTTGTAGTGGTTTTGCCGTTGTCCTTGATATTGAGGACGTTCGAAATTTCTTTGGACATTCGATGGGATTTTCTGGTAATTATTTTGGTAATTTTGACCGCTGTAATATTGTCTATTTTGTAGATTCTGGTTGAATCCTGCCCCCTGATGAAACCTTAAATTTGGTAAGGTAGGTCTATTATTACCCACTCCACCAATATGAGCTAATTCAGGGTAGAAGTTCGGTCTGTACTGGGGTAAGATTTGTCTAAGATTATCCTTGCGCGTTTCGCTTCTTGTTATACGATTGTGAGCGTAGTCCCTTCTAAAAGACATATTATCCAATTTTACGCATATGTGAAAAGCCTGTGGCAGGGACGTTGGTTCCCTTACTCTTAACATTCTAGGTAGATCGCCATTGAGCCCCGGTGCAAAGGTATCCAATGCCTTTTCCCTATACGTATTTGTCATAGTTCGGAGACTTCCCTCATTTAATTCTAAGCAGGAAACTTTGTCTAGGATCAAAGACAAGTGTTGGTACACACTTTGATAAAATTCAGAGATTGATTTGTTTCCCTGACAAAGAGATGTCATTTTGTCTGCCTATGTCACGTTTGTCTGAGTAGTGCATCATTAGGCACTTTCTTATCTTAATCCAATCTAATGGTGTTCGATAAGATTCTAAAGCAATATCGGCATCGCCGATGATTTTAGTATGAATTGTGTGCTTATTGTGTGTGTTCTAAGACCCTATCAACCGATTTTCTCCATGAATTGAATTCTCCTGGTTTCCCCGAGAATTCCCGCAAGGACCTAACAACGTCCGGAACTTTATCTAATTCCTCTAATTTTGTAGTTATGGTACCTATTGGTTGATCTACTCCATCATCTGAGAAAATATCTTGAGAAGGGTTTATTGTTCCTCTTATTAACTCTCTAATCTGTTCCATTTGGACTTCATTCAATCCCGAAACAATATTAGCCGAAGGACTGGCCATGTTCAAGGACCGACTAAATTTTTCTGTCAATTCGTTCAAAGTAACGTCTGGCATTTTTATTTCTTTTTTGTTCTTATAGAAAAATTTGGAATATGACTTTTCTTTACACTGAATAATTAATTATTTTAATAAGATTTATAAACGTTGTTTTCTTTGATTCTATCAACCACTACAGAAATATTAATGTCAAATATAAAATTTTAAAATAATTACTTATTCTAAGTAAAAATAAAATATTGTGTAATAGAAAAAAAAAATTTTAAATAAATGTCTTACATTAGTAGCAGCATCGCAAGAATCAGGTAATTTACTGGAACTTGATGATGGGTGGACGTCTTGATAATTGTAGGGATGATGATTGTTGAAGACTCTCCTTTCGGTGTAATTATATTATTAGATGTAATTTATATCTTTCTTAGCTTTAAAATTTGAATAGTTTACTTCTTTGTTTTTCTTGACTCAAATTATTTAATGTTTCTTTTTCTTTCTTATATTGATATATTTTCGACTTGAGCTTTATATTAAATTTTAATTAGTTTTATTAAGTTTACTTTCCTTTTAGTTCGAATTTTTTTTCTTTCATTTACGACTGTCTAAATTATATTTTTATTTGTTATTTCCAATTAATTAATTTTTTAGTTATTTTTAATTTAAAATCTTTTTAATTTAAATTTCTTACACTTATTCTCTCAAATAGTTTTCTTTAGATTTACCAGGTTTATTTTTCTTGTATTGTTTCTTTTAATTTAAACTTTTATTCACTTAGTTTTGCAAATGTCACTTAGAGTCTTAAATATTTATTATTTTCCGGTTTAGATAACTTTATGCAGATTATTTACTTATTTTTATTTTAGTTCGAACTTTTGTTCACTTGACTTTTCTTATATTGATTTTTGCAAATGTCACTTTAAAAAATAAATTTTATTCGGCTTCAATTATTGATTTTAGCAAATGTCATTTTAGATATTGATTATTTTATTAGTTTTAATTCTTAAAATAAATTTTATTCAGTTACAATTATTTTTTCTTTAGTTTCACAAACTGTTTACGTGAGCGTTTGAGAGGCCCCACTGTATCTAACTGATGTCATCATGGAATGGACGTTGACATACAGAGTGCGCTATAGTTATTTAAGTCTCCTTTTGTCTGACATTTTCCTGTCATTTTGTTGTTCAATATACTTTTTTAACCGCGACATTGTATTCGTTTTCGGTATCGTTGTTGTGTTTGTGTTAAATTGAAAGTTTTTTGCAGTAAATTGATATAAATTCACCGCCATCTTTGGAGAAAAAATAAAGGAAAGTAATCTCGATATTACTTTGAATTTTGTATAAAAACCCCCTAATTTTTGTTTGTTTTATTTTTCTATTTTTCGGTAGCCGTAGCTTGCTTTTTGGTTCCACAATTTTTGGAAAACCAACCCCCCATTTCTGCTTGTGAAATATTTATTGGTCCAATCGAACCGGATTTTGTTGGTGGAACAAAGCTACTGGGAATAAAACAATGAAATTTAAGGTAAAGGTCTTTAAATTTGTTTTTCTCGTATTACTTCAAATAATTGACAAATAAAGTTTTAAATAAAATGCTTTAAAACTTATTGGTTATTGAGAAGTAAAAATGAACAAGATAATACTACTTGGGCAAGAACTGTATTATCGTACTTGTTTAAAACTAAGCCACTCTGTTTTTATATGAATTTACCAACACTCTTTGTTACGTTTATCTTTTACCATCTGTCATTTGCATATAGTCCACATTGTGTTTTTTTTTGAATAGTGCATTACTGCTGTGTGTTTTAAATTTAATTTTAATAATGTGTTTTGTTTGGTGTTAAAAAAAAAATATTTAAGAGAACGTTACGTTCTTGTACTGCCAATGTTATATGTACGTACAAAGAAGTGTATGTGTTTTCAATAACAAACACCGCATAAAAGGAAAACAAAAAATAACCTGTGTGTCTCTTTTAACAGCAGTAGGCAGAGAAATAGGTACGTTGCGCTGTATATTTGTCGAACAAATAAAATATGTGTTTTTTATTTTTTCATATTATTTTTTGGGAGAGCTCATGTAAGAGGACTACTCCTTTTGAAATAATTAATATTTTGTGAATAAATAGTGCAGAGCTGCAAAGCTATCATTTCTGTAAAAATCATACCATTTGTACTTATCAAGTTGTGAGTATAGAAACTCGAAAATTATAGTTATCTGGTACTGGAAAAATGCTGAAACTAAATTCCACACTTAAGCTTGAAAACTTTGCTTAAGATTTGCAGTGCTGTGAAAGAGTGATTTCATGGTCGGAAATCCTCTACTGAATTTTGAGGGTTTACAGCGTACACATTTTCTAAAATATTTACTTTAAATCATTTTAGGCTAGAATTTGAGTAAACTCAACGACAGAGTTGAGAAAGAATTAATTATTTTCACAAATTTAAGTTGGAATCGAATTTATCCCGGATTGAAGAGGTACGTTCGTTGTAATTCAGATCGAAAAGATATATTTTTCTTTAATTGTTTCACTGCCGAACTTTTTTGTGTTGAGAATAAAAGCATTTTTTCATTATTTTTTATTATACGATTGTCATCAGCAATTGACCAACCGACCAATTGGAGTGAGTAAAAATTGTTAATTTTGATTATTACAATTTAGTCCTGATTTTTGACTAATCAGAGGATTTTTGACAAATTGTGGACAAAATTTCGACATTTTTTCAAAAAGATAGTTGCCATTTCGTTTCTGATGAAGATCAAAGTTTAGAAACATTGGATTATTTTTTTACCACTTGAAGTTGTTGAATTGTTGATATTAAATCGTTATATCATATTGTGAAAAAATTTTTGAAACTTAAAGTAAAAAAATTCTTGTTTTGATAGAATTTTTACTTTTGATATTCATTATTTCATTTGATACAACAACAAGCTGTGGAAAATTTAGTTTTGTTTTCTTTTTGATATGTAATCGGAATATCAAGTTTTGATTAGTGCTGAGGACGGATTTTTAAATCTCTTAATATTTATATTCTTGTTTCGATAGAATATTTTACTGATTTTTAAATCTCGAGAATATTTATATTCTTGTTTTGATGGAATATTTTACTTTTTTTTGTATTTTTTTTTTTGTTGATAAAAAAATTATCAAAAACCTCAGATTTGGTCTCTGGTATTAATTCGTAATGCCTGATTCTGAGTAGTGCGGAACACTAATTTGTAAATCCTTTATCGGTAAAATTCATGTTTCGATAGAATTTTCACTTTATTTTGGATTTCGTTGACAAGCTAAATTTTTTGCCACAGATTCGTTTGATTTTGTGATATTTAATCGCAACCAAAAGTATTTACTAATACCACAAATTAATGTTTAAACAAAGTTCTTGTTTCGATATAGAACTTTTCCATTATGTTGTTTGGATTTTGACAGGGCACCTATCTGAGAAAAAAACGTACATGTTTGTCCTGTTGCACAAAGGTTGATCGGCACAAAAAAGAAACCGAAAATTTATGAGAAAATTATCTTCACTCGTGAAGATAACCTGCCGACGAATAGATGGCTACTAGGCCGAGTTATCAAATTGCTGAAAGGTAAAGATGGTTACGTTGGAGTTGTGGAGTTGGGAACAGAGCGTGGCTTAGTTATAAAACCAGTCGTGAAGCTTGTAGCTCTTCCGACGTATTATGGTCTACTATATCTACTAATTATTTGTTTATAGTATCATGATCTCCGCTAGAAAATATGCTGAAGGTCATCGCACTAGCGGTAAAATTGTTTGCAGCCCTTTCGCTTTCGCTAAAAGTTCCTGCAAGTTGATTACCAAGAACGGATGCAACTGGTATTAATTTATACATATTGTGCTGGATTTATCGGCCATGACCATACCTGGCGTACTTGTGAGAGTACTGGGGAGTGCAAACGCTACGTGTGTATACATACATCACACGCTGCTCCATAAACCGGGTTCGGGACCTCGTTCGTCCCAAATCTCAGCCAGGGGACCTCGTTCGTCCAATGGTCAGGAAAGTGAGGGACCTCGTACGTCCCAAGCTTTTGTTCCAAGTCGTTCTAGGAACAATCAAAATCTCGCACTACAGATGACTTATCAATGGATTTTGGCTTCAAATTTTTACCATGATACTTAAACTGGTTAATTATTGTTCTACTATTTTAAGTTTTTATTATTTTGGGTTGTTGGCTTTAATCTTAAATCAGCTTTTAGCTAACTTGGTGGTGTTTGGGAGCTCAAGCCTATTGTATTTGAATTTTTAATCGTTTTTCAAAATAATTGTGTGTTCCAAATTTTTAATTGCAGGGGTATTTCCCTTTTTTTGTTTTTTCTTTGACATTTTTTCCTAGATGAAGCGGTATTTAAAATTCTTGTTGCTGTACTGCAAGGTGGCCGGGATGTTTACGTGAGCGTTTGAGAGGCCCTACTGTATCTTACTGATGTCATCATGGAATGGACGTTGACATACAGAGTGCGCCATAGTTATTTAAGTCTCTTTTTGTCTGACATTTTCCTGTCATTTTGTTGTTCAATATACTTTTTTAACCGCGACATTGTATTCGTTTTCGGTATCGTTGTTGTGTTTGTGTTAAATTGAAAGTTTTTTGCAGTAAATTGATATAAATTCACCGCCATCTTTGGATAAAAAATAAAGGAAAGTAATCTCGATATTACTTTGAATTTTGTATAAAAACCCCTAATATTTGTTTGTTTTATTTTTCTATTTTTCGGTAGCCGTAGCTTGCTTTTTGGTTCCACAATTTTTGGAAAACCAACCCCCCATTTCTGCTTGTGAAATATTTACAAACATTTATTGATTTTGGCAAATGTCCTTTTAAATCTTGATTATTTTATTATTTTTTATTCTAAAAATAAATTTTATTCAGCTACAATTATTTTTATTTTATTCACTTAACTTTTGTTATATTTATTTTCGCGAATGTCACTTTACGCGAGCTTATCGGACTTTGGCATAACGCACAAACCGTTTTATCGTTGTTAGGATTACTGAGGGGCCTGACAAGGCTTGACTCGGATTTTACCGTGAGGACCTTTCAGGGTCCCTGCTCGGGCGCCAATTAAGAAAACGTTGTTTTCTTTTTAAAAAAATTATTGTTGTGTGTTTTGTTAGAACACACAACGTCTTAATTGTTTCACCATAAATTACAGAGTAAAGTTTAAAGTTAAATTACCCTAATTAATAACCGCAGGTTTTTGCTTACTTTCAATATCACACCACCTTAATCGACTTGCTTGTGTACGTCGCAGACGTTGTGTCAGCATGTGAACAAGCTGCGTTGCGGAATGTGTCTCAAATGTCGCAGACGCGACGTCAGCTTTGTGAACGTGTGAATTTCTTTTTTATTTTGTTATTTTAAAAGTTTCTCGTGTTAACTTAAGGGGTATTACATGATGGGTTTTTTACATATGTACTGTCAAATTTTCCCACAGCAAAAGTTGTACATATCGTGTGATACATATGAAACATTGTTTATGTACAATACATGAGGAAAGTCACATGTACATTTTTCAATTAGAACAGGTTCTATTTTTGCATGACAAACATATGAAAATACAACACTGCTTGTGTCGAAAAAAAACAGAGTAAATTTTAAAGATTAATATTGAAAGAAAAATAAATTTTTTGGTATTAATTAACAATTAAAAAATATATAACCTTTTTTTAACAATAAATTTTTCTAAATTCACAAATTAAATCAGCTGTTGTTTACATTTAGAGGTTATGTCATACGGAAATACATATGCACGTGTGATAGCAAAAATTATGAATCGTATGTAAAAGACTATTTTGACAGACATGAGGAATTTCATATGGATGAAAAAAGTGACAGTACATATGTAAAAAACACTTCGTGTAATAGCACCTTTACAAGCTATTTACGGGCATAATTCTCAACCGTATAAATAGCTGGTTAGAATAAAATAATATTGTTAATGTATGTCAAGCGTATTCAGAAAGATTATTCTACGGTGGACAATTTATTCAATTTAATTTTATGAAGAAGAAGAAAACTTGTGCGCTCTTTGTTGATCTTTCAGCAACTCACTGTTTTACAAATTATGTTCTATTGGGCTGTCCCGGAAATTAGTCGTCATACTACATAAATTATATGATAACACGACTAGCCAGTTTTGGGATGGCAGTTCTTTATCTAATTCTTTTCCAGTTTTACAAGGTGTAAAGCAGGGGTGTTTGTTAAGCCCGTATATATATATTTGTTCCTTTTACTCCTGCAAGGAGCATAGGGCCAGTATTGTTCTCAATTTACCTGAACGACCTTCACGAGAATGTACCTGATGGAACCAATGTTGATGGAACTGTTGTGAAAGTATTATACGCGGATGACATGGTTCTACTGTCTGACTCGCCTTTGATGATGCAGAGCTTGATTGATGTACTATTCACATACTGTAACCAATAGTGTCTGAAAATAAATCTTGATAAGTCTAAGATAATGATATTTAGAATATCCTCAAAAGTCGGCCAAAGTTTCAATTTCAAGTATGATGTAAATCAAGTAGATGTATAAGTATCTTGGTAACACTCTAACATATAATCTGTCTTTTAGAAAAAATCTCGAATCTAAGCTTGTTTCGTCTGTGACTGCGATAAATGCAACTTGATTAAGCTCCATTCACCATAGGAAAACACTTATCAAAACACTTATCAAAAACACTTATCAAACATCCATAATGTTTTATGGTGCCCAAGTATGGGGGTTTCTTAGATACGAAGATGTGGAGAAATTGTTACGTTTTTTCTTAAATAAAATACTATATTTCCTTGATAACGCGCCTAACTATATGCTACATATAGAATACAACCCGTCTTCACTATATTTAGAAACACATAAATTATACCTCAGTTACATTAGAAAAGTTTTATATCTGCCTGTTAATAGACTGCCTAGACTGTTAGCTGAAGACACAGCCCGGGAAAATACCTTCTGGTTTCCACAGGGGAGAAATCTATACAGTGTCATTTGGTCAACCCCTGACATTGGAATATGCAGAAGTAACATGTATCATCTACACAATAGTATACTTGAATCTTTGAGAACTTCACGATACGAACAATTTATTATTAGTGCACTAAATTCGCGTTTCCATCATATGTACCCTACATTGCAATATGATATTCGCCCATACTTCTGCGATAGTAGTTCAGCACACCTCGTTACTGTAATCCTAACAGCCAGGGGCGGCCTGCTGTGCAATTGTAACGAAATTGAAAACACATATCGCATACTAGGCAGATATCCTAATTCCTTTTTTTTTTATTTATTTTATTAGTCTATGGAAATATAATCCGTACAGACTATTTAACTTTAATAACATTTGTAAAGAAATATAGAGATAAATTTTAATTAAAATAATTTAAAATTGGCTACAGCAAAACTAAAAATTTATTACATATTGCTTAGATAAAGTATATCACTTTTGATCATATCTAAACTTTTTTGAAAGTCAATGATATTATAAATTTGGTTAAATTCGACACTGAGTCGACGAAAAGGATCAGAGTTAGCATAATTTATGCGAATATATTTTACAATCAGGAACTGGAAATACCGTGATGTGCGTTGTGAAATATTTGATTCTGCTGAGAAGAAATTGGGACTTTAAATTACCATGAATCAGATTGAACAGAAAGGTTACATTTAACATTTTTCTTCGACTTTTAAGCGTATGAAACTTAAAAAGAGCAAGACGGCTTCTATAAGAGGGTAATTGCTTATTGGTATCCCAGCCAAGTCTGCGAAGGCAAAATATTAAGAATTGTTTTTGAACGGATTCAATTGAGTTAGAATGTATAATATTTTAATATCATCCGCATACATCAGACATTTAGAGAATTCAATTGCTGAAGGAAGATCATTAATAAATAGTGTAAATAAAAGCGGGCCCAAATGACTTCCTTGAGGCACACCAGATAGAACATTAATGGATTTTGATTGAAGATTGCGAAATTTAACACATTGTTTTCGGCGAGTTAAATAGGTATTAATCCATTTTATAAGCATAGTACTGAAACCCATACAAAGATCATGGCTTACCCTGTCAGAAGCTTTACTGAAATCGGTATATATAGCATCAGTCTGTTGTTTGTTTACTAAAGCTTCATTCACAATCGTTGTAAGGTCAAGTAAATTAGTAACAGTTGAGCAGAATGTACGGAAACCATGTTGTTCAGGAGCAAGAATTGAAGATGCTTGGTATGACAATGTGTCAGTTAAAAGTTTTTTAAATAATTTTGGAAAAGAGATCAATTTAGCAATCCCTCTGCAATTTGAGATATCGAATTTATTACCAGATTAGAATAAGAGAATAATAAAGGATTTTTTACAAACGTTAAAGGAATATATAGGTGGTTTGCACATCGTTTTAAAACACAATTTGGGGCACCATCAGGACCAGGAGCATATGATAAGTTCAGTTTTATTAAATTATTCAAAACGGCTTGTTCTTGCATAAATGGAATACTTATTAGAGATGATTCAGGAATCAAGTATGGATATCCAGAAGTATTATCAAAAACTGATGAGTTATTCAATTTTTAGTTTTTTTAAATTTTCTAAAAAAAGACGGCTGCCTAGGTTGTAATGTCGCTATCCTCAATCACTGCATATTTTTTTTTTAATTTTCTTTAGTATCTAATGCTAATTTTTTCGACAACAAACTATTTCCAGTTTGTATTACAGTTTAACAGCCTAATTTAACGACGTCTGTCAGCTAAGCGACGAACCATTATTGTTTGTATGTATCGTTATCTAGGCATTTACATGACTATTTGTTTACCACAGAATATTCTTGAAATTTGGAAATAATACGCTATGATTAATCTACATAACGAAAGCGAGGTTTAATTTTTTGTAAGGCAGGCTAAATCTGCCATTTTTCTCTGTGAAGTCGGCCTGTGAAAAGTGACAGTTTCTGGCAATGTATATTTATTAAATTGTGGCATTAACAGCAAACAGTGCACCTTCAATCTTTCCCCGGAAAAGGGAAAAAAAAAGATAAAAGTCTTAAATAACCAGTTTTATTACGAAAAATTCGACGCACTGTGGACCATATTTTGAGAAGGCGGCCAAAAATCATTTTTTTATGGTTACCGATTTTAGTGTTATGTTATTCATTTGAAAGTAAATACCAGTGACCCTCGGGAGCGAACAGGGTCTTCGAAAATGCACTTTCTCAGTATTTTGCTAAAATTAAAAATTTCTTTGTAAATTTAAATTTTTAAATGACTGTAACTTTTTTGTTTTAAAAGATTTTAAAGTATAATATATTTTGTATAATTTTGTAACTTTTAAGCTAAATATAAAGTTAATGAGTCGTTTAGAAATTAAAAAAAAAAATTAAAAAACTTCCAAATTTCCCGAAAATCTCATAGTTAATAGAGCATAACTCTGCCCATCAAAAAAATCTTGTACTCTTCTGTAGTCCGAACCCTCCCCTACACTCCTATACCCCATAGGATACCCGCCGGTTTCCGCCCGTGTGCACCAGAGCAATTTTTCTGACCTAAGGTCAGATATTTTGTGCAAAATTTATGAATACAAAAGTTTTCCACTATGTGGTTAGGGTATATTGAATTTGCTCTGATGTTTGTAACTACCAGAAATATTGGACGTATCTTTTATTGTACGGATCGACTCAAAATCACTTTCTGAGTCGATTTAACATGGCCGTCCGTTCGTCTGTGTGTTATGAATACAAAAGTTGGTCGTACTTTTTTGTATTTTTATTTTGCGTGAGTTTATTTGTTTTTTATACTGCCAGAAAAAGGAAATGGTAGAGTTGACACGAGTTGTTATATACTTATAAAAAAGGGGTGATACGTAATGCGCTTAATTGTTAAAATATATTGATGGGTAAAACCTTTTTTATTTCGACAGGTACATTTACATAGGTATTTTTTATAAACATTAATAGTCGGAACTTGATTTATGAAGTTTAAATACCTTGCAAAATTGGACAGAAATTTAAATAACAGGTAAATGGTAAAAAAACTACCCTTTTAACATACCCTTTTAAGATATGAGCAATTATGCTTCACCTTTTAAAAGGGGTTATGGTCTGGGTTTTTATGCTTCAAAAAGTGGTAATAAAAGACAAAAAATTGTATTTTACATTATTGCAAGAAATAGTATTATAATATCGAGCAGATTCCAGCCCTCGAAATTCGAGCGCAAATCCTAGGTAATTTTATTTTTTCATTAAATAAAGACCCTAAAAGTATGCTAATCAATCATACCCAATTCACAAATCAACACAAAAAACAAACTCATTTTTATTACAAACACATTAACAAATTTAATAAACATACACATAGCATTGTATAATTTTATGTATGTGTTAGTAGCAACTTTAAATGCAATTTACTCAGAATTAAGAAAAAAATTTAAAAATCTGTAAATCTGCAAATCGGCTACAAAGAAATACCTTTCAAATAATATATGTTTGGTCAAAATCGGGAAAAAACGGTAGAACAAAACATCAGTCACAAGAAATCGCCTAGCCTATTAATATCTTATATATATTTACGCTGATCCCTGACTCACTGACTGACTGACTGATTCTGTAACGCTGAAATAATACACATAGCACTCCCTGCAAAGCTATGCGAAATACACAAACAAAATTTAATCTTTCTCATTTTATACAAACCCACACGCAACAATTTTCTCTCTTCTATTTTACCAACCAGTGCTGCTAATAAAATCTTCTGAAAATCGACAATTTTGGAAACTAAATCGCCAAAATCGTCATTTTTAAAACAAGAAATTGTCAAGAAAATAAAAATAAAACTCTACAAAATATTACAAAAGGAAACAATCAAGTTTATTTACATCATTCATATTACGAATATTATTACAGCATTGGTTATTTCTAATGTATTAGTGGTGAAATTTCAACGAAAAAAATTTAACACACCAATCAACTAAATAATTTTATTGACATGTATCTATAGCTGAAACATATAATATAGATTTAAAGTATCGCCGTAATTGAAACTTAAATCTTAAATAGAGATGCTATTCAAGGTATTTCCGTTTTGAAACGAGTTGACCCAGAATTAAATCTATACATACTTTGTAATTTCCATTTACACTGAACAAAAACTATCAATTTTCGATAAACAACCCATTAATTGGTAACCCTTGAAGTCGTAAGTCAATCATCATTTTTACAAATTTAACAAATCATTTTAACAAATTGCAAAATCGTCCAAATTACAATAAGTTGTCAAAATTGGCAAAATTGCAAAATCGTCGAAAGTACAATAAGTTGACAAAATTGGCAACACTTACTAAACTTATTCGTTTGTCTGTTTTGTTTTTCATCTCAAAATTGTTTTGTATTGTTAAGAGTACTTTCGCTCAGTTCATTGGGGGCCAGCACTTACCAAAGAGCATGCTTTTTTGATAAATATTTGAGAAAAAAGAGATCTTCAATGTAGATTTTGTTGTTGTCAACGTATGATTTCGTTTATAACTCTGTATTGAAAAGCCTTTGAAAAATATTAAGTTTAAAATTTAAATTATTGTAACTTTGCATAATTAAATTACATTGTAATATTAGAAGAGAGGTGGGAAAATAATTTTTTTTTTCACTCATAATATTAATTTTTGCATAATATGCTTTTAAAAAAATTTGGACAAACATAAATTACGTAAAAAGGTATGTTTAAGATTTTAATTTGAATAATTTATTGAAATTATCATGGAAGCATTAAAAGCGATTTTTTTTTTAAGTAAAACTAATACGCGCGCATTTTTTATTTTTTCTTTTTTAGATTTATAGATAACTTTGCAAAAAATGTAATTCTCTTTTTTTTAGTTTACATGTATGATGAAATATGAAATATTTTTTTCTTTTTTGTGTACATTGGTGTATTTCCTTAAGGGGTGGTAGGTTTTAAAACCTTTCTTTGCATTTCTCTTCCTGAATGCACAACATGTCGAGAGTATTGTGTCAAAATTTTAAGTAAATCAGAGCAAAACTTAAAAAGATACAGCGTTTCCAGCGACCGGCCTCATATGGTATATAGTATACAAATCAGTTTTTAAAAAACTTTAAACCGATTTTCTCGCAAATAAATGTTCGAAGTCCGTGAACATCTTCTTGACCGATTCTTTTGAAATTTTAGACACTATATCTACACAAAAATCATCAGGTAACCACGAAGTTTTTTTTTTAATTCCATTTTCTCCTCATTTTTTAACAACAAATTCCCGAAATTGTATAGCAAAAATCGTTTTTCACTTCAAAATGCTGCAAAAAAAATTGAAAAACTCTTCGTCACGACTTCAGGACACATGTCACCTTTTAAACGCATTTCGATTTTTTTTTCACATGGTCCGGTAACGAGTTAAGATGTTCACGGCAAAACAACAACGCCTTCGGATATTGGCTGTCACGGACTTATTTATTAAAATTTTTAGTTGAAAATTTTTTCAAAGATTCTTTAAATGTTATGCTATAACGTGAATTCATGTCTTCAAAAAAGAACTATGCAATTAATTATTATTATTAACTTTTACAACCTTTAAACCCCCCTTAAGAAACTTTTAGGAACCTTGCTCTTAAAACGTTTTTTTTTTATGCTATTCTACTTTTTCTACATTAAAATGGAGTTCGGTTATAGCGAACTCGGTGGGGCCGGCCAAATTAGTTCGTTATAGACTAAGTTCGTTATAACCGTAGTATTTTTTGTTTGTTTTGTCCGAAAGGTTTAAAAACTTTTTTAGTTGAATAAGTTTACTTATTTTGATGCATTTTAAAAAGTTATAAAACATAAATTAAATTATTAAATTATTAAGACTAAAATTACCGAGTATCTATCAAAGTAAAATATTTTTTTAAAATCATATAATATTAAAAACTTCTTATGTATAGAAGCAGAAAATATAAAGCAAAGGTTGGCTACTGGCAAACTTATACGAAAATATACATAAAAGGACCTTTTACAAAACTTCATTTGAAAATCGAAGTTTTTGGTTTGTATTTTTTATAACTGTTTTCCGATTTTTTTTTCTTTTTAAAAAAATTTTAAAAACATTAAAATTAATTTTTTTTAAATATATAAAATATAGGAAAATTTTGAAATGGGGAAAAAAATTTGTTTGTTAAAGTCAAAATAAACGGGCGCCTAGGCGCCACACAATCCACTAGTTATAGATGTTTCCACAATTATTATTCATTACAGTTTGAAGAATGGCTAAGTACTGTTATAGAGATCTCGTTGATATTTATTATCAACAAAAAGATGTAGACGATATAATTTTGCACATACTGAGCAACCATTTCTTTAAGAATTGTAACCTGCAAGAAATTGAAATACACAAAGAAAAAATTACAACTTTTGCATCAAATTTGAAAAAACGGTACATTGAATGCTCTCATAGCAAGGAAAAGATGTACAAACGTCACCAAGACTGGTTTTTAAAGGAACTTATTTTTCAGAGTTCATCTACAACTGCCAACGAAAGTGGAAAAAGGGTCGACCAGCAAAACCAATTGACGGATGTAGTGAAAGATCTCGAAGACACAAGCTGGAGTATATCAATGAAGAAATTTCTCAAAGAATTGTTAAGGATTCATTTTCGCACCAAATTCAACCAACACAAAATAAGAAAAAAATTGAAATAATTGAAAAAATAGTAGAACGAGCCCAAGGCGCACAAAGAGGATTTTGAAAAGCATTCCTACACCAATTGAAGATAAGAAATTTACTCCAGAAGAAGCGTTCACCCTATTTTTGGATTTGAAATTGACCAAAAATCAATATAAGGAATTGCGGAAGCGAACCAATGAAAAGAATTGTGGGATTTTTCCAGAGTATCGAGATTTAGTTTCTGCCAAAAAAGAATCTTACCTTCACAATCTGCTATTATTAGTGTCACTTCAAGTTCAGCAGAAATAAAGTTGCCAGATCTCCTTGAACATACTGCAGAACGATTGCTAAATACGCTTGATACTGATCATTTAAAAAAATTGGAAATAGCAGCATTACTTTAATTTCTAAATGGGGATGCGATGGATCCTCTGGTCAGAAAAAATACGAGCAATTTAATGCCGAAAATTCATCAGATGCAAATTTATTTATGGTATCTTCCGTTCCATTGCGCTTAACATAAATTTATAGCGGCTTGCAGCCGTCAACTAGTAGAGCAACAGAAATTGATGTATGGAATTTTTAAATTCCTTCTTCAACAATAAAATTTGCATTCAAAAAGGAAACTAAAGGTGTCATAGCTGAAGAAGTTAAAAAATAAAAAATCAAATTAAAGTACTTCAACCAGTAATATTTAAATTTGATGACCAAGACATTAAAGTAAATTTTCAAATGTGTCTCACAATGATTGATGGAAAAGTTGCACAAGCTTTAACCGAAACAAAATCATGGTCAAGCTGCATTATATGCCAAAAGACATCAAGTCAATTAAGCCAACCCCCACAACAAGACGATAGTTTTAAGGAAGCCTACGAATTTGAAATGTCCCCTCTTCATGCTAAAATACGTTTTAAGGAGCAAAAACAAAGAAAATTAAAAAAAAAAAAAACAAATTCAAGAAAAATATCTACAGCGAGGCCTCATAATCGACCAACCAAAACAAGGAGTCGGAAACTCAAATGATGGAAATACTGCAAGCAGATTTTTTCCAATCCAGAAACTGCAGCATTTATCACAGGTGTAGTTCATGAATTAATACGACGATTCAAAATCATATTTCAAGTTCTAGCATGCAGCAGAAAGATAAATGCAAAACAATTTGGAGAGTACGCCAATAAAACAACTATACTTTATAACGAAAAAAACAATTGGAGATATATGCCATCCACAGTTCATAAAATTTTGTACCATGGGGAACAAATAATTCAAAACAATATACTACCAATAGGAGATCTATCTGAAGAAGCGCAAGAAAAAAGGAACAAATAGATTCTTTCGCGAGCACAACACAAGAAAAATGTTAAGATGTTGCACTAATGAAGGCCTTATGCTGCCTACACACGAGGCAACCAGTTGAAGCAATGGTTGTATCAACAATGATATACACGTAGCAACGGTTGCCTCAACTAACGAAAAATATCAAAACCGTTGCTACGTGTGTATCATTGTTGCTACAACCATTGCTTCAACCGGTTGCCTCGTGTGTAGGCAGCATTATCACTATTTTGTTGCGCGAGTTCAGATCCATATATGTCCAACATTCGACAAAAATGAAAAACTGCCTCTATTGAATTAGACGAAGAAGCTAAACAACTTCTAGAAGATAAAAATCAAGGCTATTTAGAAGAAGTATTTATTGTTTGATTTAAGGTAGTTTTTCGGTACAGTAACAATAAATTCTACTCTTTTTTATATAGTTAACAATTTTTCTTGATTTAAAAATTTGTGTATTTTATAAATTTACAATAAAAATTGATACAGAAATATTTAAAAAGACAATAACAAAATTTTTAACTAAAGTAAAAACATACGATTTTTTCATTGAAACTTCTCTATCTTAGGTACATTCGCTGCATAATAAATTATATTTTAACTCGGGCTCTTACAAAAAAAACCCAACCTTTAGCCATTGTGAACATTACGACTAAAAAGTTTACGGGGCCAAAGTTTGGCATTTTCATATAAAATTTAGCTTCCAAATTTTTGGAAATAGACATTATGTATATAAAAAAAACCTTTTTTAACCTTTTAACACTTCATTTTTGCACTAAAATTCAACTAAAAATAAAAATGTATTTTAAACCTTCTGTAGAGTCCGAACTAAAGTCTTATGAACTAGTCCGAATTCTACTGTCAATTGATAATTACCAATGTTATGGCAGTAAAAGGTTGTAAGGATAAAGTTAATGTTGATTCAACCCCGACACATAAATCAGTGTTGACATTAAGCTTTATTTCCTTATTTTTATTTTTCCCCTCAAGCACTTTAGGGCTGAAGAGTGATGGCTGAGTAATAAAACACAATCGATATGCTGTATTACTAGACTAATTCTTTATTTTATACCCAAACAATGATCAAAAATGCTTTTGTTTCCAACTAAAAAATGCTGAATATTAAAATAATTAAAAGTTAAAGTATATTTTGTTGTTGTGTTTTGGTTTCCAACCATAATAATGCCTAATAATGTTGTTGGTCATAAATGGTTAAATAATTATACTGAGCTTATTGACTGACATATATTGTTTATTCTGATTAAGCATTATTATGTTTGGTAACAATAAATATACGGAAGTAAATGTGGAGTAAAAATAAATGTGACGAAATAATAAATATGAGTCAAAATGCAGTATAAATATAAACAAACATATGAATAAAAATGCAATGTATTATAAAATAAATAAACATAAAAAACGATTGATATAAAATAACGTATCGTTGACTGCTTTGAGTTTAGATATTCTCCCCCGCGTTGAACGGATGTTCAACAAATTGATGTATCTGAGTTGGTTGAAATTGTCCCGTGGAAACTGTAGTTAAAGTTCTACAGTGAATTGATGAAGTTGCTGGCGTGGGTATAGGCGTCATTGTCATCGTTTCAACCTTAACTTAGTTTGATGCGTTGAATCTTATAATTGAGGGATATGAAGATCAATGTAATTAGATTAATCGGTAGTGCTAGTTGTCATTTTCTTTCTCTTAGTTTTAGGTTCATCAACTGAATCAGAATTGTTAATTTTCTGATCGGCATCATCAGGGACAGTAGTTACTTCTCCGCTTATATCGATGGGTAAACGGGCGAGTTGGTGTATTGCACGTTTGAAAATACCCTTGGAGGTTTTTACATCAACAACTCGTGTGCTGTCATCTGGTCCTTGGTGTACATTAATGATTCGACCCAGTGGCCATTGCATTACTGGGACATTATCTTCTTTTTTAATGAACATGTCTCCCGGGTTGAGGTTGACGCACTGTGTTTTCCATTTATGTCGTTGTTGTTCAAGTATTCGTTGGCCTATTGTTTCCAAAAATTGTACTTTAAATTAGAAACCTGTTCCCAGCGTGATGATAGTGTTGTTTTGACAAGTATGTTCGACTATCTATTTGTGAAGTTAGTGCTTCTCCAATTAGAAGATGTCCTGGCGTTAATGCCGTTAAATCAGTCGGGTCACTCCACATGGACGTGAGTTTAGTATTGCTTCAATCTCCACGATGACTGTTTCGAGCTCTTCATATGTAAGTGGTGCTGTAGCAACGCTTCGAAGCAGCAGATGTTTTGGAGATTTTACAGCAGCTTCCCATAGCACTCCGAAGTGTGGTGTTCTGGAAGGAATGAAGTGGAAATTTATTCCATTAGTGCTGGAAACGGCAATGCTTTCATCTTGTCCTTTGTCTGAATATACGGTTTGGATTAGTTCCGATAGTTGATGTTTGGTAGCTACAAAATTTGTAGCGTTGTTGGAGTATATGTTTTGACACCGACCTCGCCGACCAATGAACCTTTTTTATGCACCGATAAATGCCTTTGTGGCAAAGCAGCAAACAACAGCTATGTAGGCCTTGGTTTGTTTTTGCCTCTGATCTTGTAGTGTATCCAGAATGGTTCGCAGTAATCGGTTTTGTGGTAGATTGCCCATGATTTGTTGACATAATTTGCTCGGGCTCTAGTACATTTTATGCATTTTTGTATAATTGATCTTGCCGTTATTTTGCCCTTTATTGGCAAAAATCCTTTTTCTCCTTATGCTGAAGAACGCCTGAGGTCCACAGTGTTTATTTTCAATATGATTTTGTTATTCATTTGATTGTTATTCATATCAATTTGGCAATCGGGTCGTTATATGGTAGCAGCATTGGATGTTTTGCATCGTTTGACAATTCTGATGATTCTAATCGCCCTCCAACACGGAGAATACCCTTGTCATCGATAAATGGAGATGGACTGCTGATGGAGCTACTTTTGTGTATTTGTTTGTGTTTCTTCAGTTGTCTGAGTTCTGCTGAAAAGTCGGCCAATTGAATAGTTTTCATAATTGCGAGAAGAGCTTCATTCAATTCGTCTGGTGTTAGCGCCTTAGGTGATGGGCGTTGATGTTTTAATAACCTTGTGCTATTAATGAATCTGGCGACATATCCCAGTATCCTTTGCAATCTGTTGAAGGAGTTTCCGTGTGGGATTTTGTATATGAAGTCATCAGTGGAAGTGGTAACTGTTGAAATTAAAGTTGTCTTCTTTTGCTCGAGGTCATTGGTGATTATGGGGTTTTGTGAAAATGGAGGTGGCCACATTTCTGATTGTCCATGTAAAAATAATGGTCCATACAACCATGTTACATCCAGAAAGTTGAAGTGCCGTTAAACCTCTGGACAGAATCAACATTGAAGAGGGCTTTCGTCGTTTGAATTTAAATGTTCATCAACAAGAGAACCATACGGCTCATAGAGTAGTAATTTTCAGGGTCAGAATTTCCCACAAGGCTCTTCGAACCATAACTTTGATGTTAGTGGGAGTAATAATTCTCATTCTTCTAATTCATCTTTTACGCCTGATAAGATAGGACACATAATACACAATTGGAAAGTTAGATTTACAGGAGATGCTAGGGGAATGTCTGTGGACAATTTTATATATTGAGTTGAGGCATTGACTACGCAAACCTTAAACGGAAATTTTAATTTTCTTTGCGATCATATTTCCACCCTACTTGAATCCAAAGCGAATGATTGGTTTTGGAGATATCATCGCTCTGTCAGGAAAATTCTTTGGCCTAAACTTTGTGATGCTCTTCGAGAACAATATCAAGATTCTCGGACAGATGTTGATTTCCGTGAAATGATCCGCGATCGTAAACAAAAACCAGGTGAAAGTTTTGACACTTTTTATGAACACATAGTTGATATTTCAGATAAGTTAACCACGCCCTTGCCAGAGAGCGTTTTAGTTGAAATTTTCCGTCGAAATTTATTGCCGGAAATTCAACATGAAATACTCAATATTCCTACAACTTCGGTATCAAAATTACGGGACATTTGTCGCCGACGTGAATTTTTTATGCATGACGTTGGCCGAAAACAACAATTTTTAAACCATTTGCTCGTAGACAGGTACAGGAAATAGTTGAGGATGAATTAGAACCTTCTCATGACGAGGATGTTGCAGCCATTTCATTAACGTGCTGGAATTGTGAGAAAACTGGACATCGATATCAGGATTGTCTCGATGATCGACGAGTATTTTGTTATGGTTGTGGTGCTGCTAACACCTATAAGCCAAATTGCACAAATTGTAGTGTATCAAAAAACTACCAATCGAGTGCGCTGAAAAGTGCACGCAAACCATCCAAATCGACCAGCACCAATACAGATTGTTTCTAAAAGAAACACCAAATAGCTTTGTACAAGATCAATGCAATAACCACTCAATTAATTTAAATGCCGACTTAACTTTTAAAAAAGTACCATCTTTTGAAGGCGTCACGGAAGATAATAAACTTGATTTTTCTTCGAATTTACAATTTTCAAATACAAATGCCTTACCGCTTTCTTTAAGCAAAATTAATTGTGATAACGAAATTTCTACACCTAATTCTACCCCTATTCCATGCAGGACATCTCATCCACCAACACATTTAAAGCCTTTTCATATACGGTTAGCAGAATACAACACGAAAAGAGCAGAAATTTTTAATGAACAGATACCAAAAATAAAACATATAAGGTCTACAGGGCGTATGAGGAAATTTTGGGAAAATGTTAATAAAACACGACGTAATTTATTAAGTACAATTTATGATAAACCAAATGACATTCGACCTTATGCTGATGTAGAAATTTTTAGCAAATCAATTTTCGGCTTATTAGACACAGGAGCTTCCATAAGTTGTTTAGGGTCACAGGCAGCAAAAGAATTTTTAGAGTCGAACGAAAATTTTAGAAAAATTCATTCATTTGTTAAAACTGCAGATGGAAAGTCACAAAGCGTTGCAGGGTTCGTTAAAACAGGTGTTACCTTTCGGGGAGTTACTAAGTTAATTAATCTTTATATTGTTCCTAATTTAGCCCAGAATTTATATTTAGGTATAGATTTTTGGCAAGCTTTTGATTTATTACCTCCAGGATTAGTTTCAGAATTAAATACTAATTTATTTTCCAACAAAATATCAGAAATTTCTGATCAACGCCCGTTATTAGATTCCCAAAAACAACAACTTTAAGTTGTAGTTAATTCGTTTCCATCCTTTGCTGACGAAGGTCTAGGTCGTACTAGTGTGATTTCGCACATCATAGATGTTGGTTCAGCAACCCCTATTAAACAACGACATTTTCCGGTTTCTCCAGCAATGGAAAAACTTATTTATGCAGAGCTTGACCGGATGATAGAAAATGACGTGATCGAAGAATCAGATAGTGCTTGGTCTTCGCCAATCGTTCTCGTTCGTAAACCAGGCAAAGTACGATTATGCCTAGATAGCAGAAAAGTAAATTCTGTTACAATAAAAGATGCGTATCCTCTACCAAATATTGATGGTATCCTTAGTCGTTTACCAAAAGCAGAGTACATAACAAGCCTAGACTTAAAGGATGCGTTCTGGCAAATTCCTCTTGACAAATCGTCGAAAGACAAATTTAACGGTAACCCTGCCATGAAAGAGTAGTGCGAAATTTGTTTCGGTCATTAATTAAGTAAAAATAATATTAAAACTATAAATTAAATTGTATTAGCGCACAAAATATCGTTATTCTTTTTTTGCTGTTAAAGAAGATATTAAAATATATGAGATATTGGCGAGTTTAATAAGAACTTGATATTTTTCTAAAAATACAACACGTGATTGTTGTCTCAACGGCTTATAAAAAGAAAAGAAGAATAACAAAAAAAAAAAAAAGAAAACCAAAAAATAAAAAAAAATAAAAAAAAGTTAAAACTTTGTAGCTATTTCATATTTTATATTTTGAGTTACATTAAATAAAACAAGAAAAAAAAAAATGGCAAGAAAAGCTAACTCAAATGATTTTGCCGTTCAACTACGAATGGGGATTCAAGAAATCAATGAAAATATGGATAAAAAATTTGAAGAACAACGAAAATCTACTGAAGACCATATAAGCCGAACAATAAAAGATTTTGAGGTTAAGTTTGAGGGGCTAGTATCCAGAATTCAGCAAGATTTTGCAGCTCAGGTGAAAAAAATCAAATCGGACGTGAGTCACTGTTATGAATTCATCAAACAAATTGATAGGAGCACCACAAAAAGATTTATTGAGTTAGAAAAGTCGCACAATGTACTAATGAGACGCTTAAATCGACCGGACATTATTGTAACCGGACTTCCAAAGGCTTCTCCTAATATTGTGTCTTTAATTTTGAATATTGCTAAGCTATATGATGTTCCATTAACTGAAAGTGATATAAATCAGTGCATTAACATTAAGAACAATAAGGAGGTGTTAGTAAAATTCAATTCTATATATACGAGAGACTCAATAATGAAAAAGTATTATGCAACTCGCTCATTAAAATTAAAGGATGTTCTGGATGAACAGCAAGCTGGAGCTGATATTGAAGAAAGAATTTTCTTAAGTGATCACCTTACACCCATGGCTAGCAAGCTGTGTTTTATTTGTCGCAAATTGAAAAAAGATAAGCATATTGGGTTCTAAATGTACATAAATGTAAAGGTGAAAACTGAAATAATTATATCAACTTATATTGATACACACCACAAATCATACGATTCAATATACAGATAATTAAGAAAACAATTCTTCTTCAGTTTTTAATCTTCAATTCTTCCTTTATTCTTGTTTGAACGCACGACACTTTTTTGTTATCTTTCTATTTTGGATGCTTTTTGAGTTTTTTTTATGCTCTTCTTTACTTTCTTGTGTTAGTCTTTAATTTTTTTTTTCACTTTTGTAAAAACAGCTGTTAATAAATACTGGGAATGTGTGTAACGTAGGATATTGAATATCAATATGTAAATATGAATAATTACTAATTGTAAGATAAATACAAGATGTATTTTATTGAAAATTTAAATCAAACATAACACAATATATTTATATACATATGTATATGCTTATTAGTATCGAGATTTTGATTGAATATTGTGTAATTTTGAATATCAATATCTTAGTGTAGATATAGTATTGTGCTGAAGCAGCACCAAATAGATATTAACTTTAAATATTTGTGAATAAACTGCGTGAATCTCTAATATGTTTTTGTATACATAGGCACATTTTTAAGAATTTTGTTGTCATTATAATTAGTTAAGTGTAAAAAAAAGAAAAAAAACTATGCAAGTCTGCGTTGAAGAGTGTACTAGTCATGCGACTGTATTTTACTTGCGTTTATCAAATTGTTGTTATTTACTTTGAACTTGTTGCATCTCTGGAACAATGTTTCGCTACTTCATAGTTTTAGTATTATTAAAATTTAATTATTAACAGGGATAGACAGTGTTATTTTTGACTTTAATTTTCGTTTGCCTAAAAATTAAAAATTTTTACTGTAGCAATAATGTTATTGTATTTAGTTATGATTTGTTTTGGTATTTCAGCTTCAATTTATAACGTATAAATATGACATCAGTTAACTTGAATTTGGGTCCAATTGTCAGTGATGGTGATGTTGCAAATATATATTTACGTGGTATGGAATCTGATTTAAAAGTGGGTCATTGTAATGTTCAAAGTATTAAACCAGCACGTTATTCTGTAAAGTTTGATGAATTTGAAAATCTGATTAAAGAATCATGTTTTGATATCGTTGCAGTAACTGAGACTTGGCTAAAACCTGAGGTTCCAAGTGATGTTGTCAATATTCCTGGTTATGTTTTTTCCAGAAATGACCGCCCTCATGGACGAGCTGGTGGAGTTAGTATCTACGTTGCGGAAAGTATTCGGTATAATATAATTTTAACAGAGTCATATTATGGGGAATGTGAGGTACTTTTTATCGAAATATATATACGTGGAAGCGTCATTTTGGTAGGTGTTGTTTATTTAACCAATGGAAATGTAGATATTCTTGAATCAATGATAGACGATATTTTTGAAAAATATAAGGATATAATATTAGTTGGGGACTTTAATATCAACTTATTTGATATAACAAAGGCAAGGAAAATTCGCTCTTTTTGTGATCGCTCTAATCTCTTAATAAGGCACAATTCTCTTCCCACACATTTTGATGTTCGGAATAATACTACATCGCTCTTAGACTATTTTCTATTGAGTAGTCAATCTCTTCTTAATACAAGTGGTCAATTCCAATGTCCATTTCTTTCATCCCATCATTCTTTTATTTATGCTTCATTTAAGTTGTCTTTAATATGTAATCAAGTTTCAGATGAGTATATTGAATACCGGAATTACGCGTTATGTGATAATGGTCAATTGGCCACTTGTGTATTGGATCATGATTTCTCTTCCTTTTATAACACAATAGATGTTAATTGTCAGATTTCAATACTGGATTCTTTAATATTGAAAATGTTTGCTTTGGTTCCTTTGACCAGATTTAAAGTAAAACAAAGGTCGACAAAATGGATAAAATCTGGCGAAATAATTTATGCAAGGTCTCTTAGGGACATTGCTTACAAGGCTACATATAAATGGAGTGTATTTTGCAAATATAGAAACAGAGCCAAGAGAATTATACGCAGAATTAAAAAAGGTTATATTGGAAAAATATTCGATGGTGTCAATTCTAAGGATATGTGGAATCGATTAAGAGTTACTCGTACTGGAAATTCAATCCCGGACAATATTGATTTAGATGTTGATCGTGTAAATGACAATTTTTTAGATGGTTCAAGTGATGTGCTTGACTATACACATTTTGAAGGACCGGATCAAATATTTTCCTTTGAATGTATTGCTATATCTGAGTTGATTACAGCTTTCAATAGTATTAAAACCAATGCTTGTGGTGTTGACGGAATTCCACTAAAGTTTTTAAAGATAATTTTTCCTATGTTAAGTAGTCACATTTTGCATATATTTAATTGTATAATAACAACTTCAGTCTTTCCTAGTAGGTGGAAACTTGCGAAAGTAATACCGATTCCTAAAATGGGTACATCATATGATGTGAGCAATTTAAGACCTCTAAGTATTTTACCTTTATTGTCAAAATTATTTGAGCATGTTATAAGGACACAAATTTTACAGCACACTGAACGACTTAATTTGTTAAATGATCGGCAAACAGGTTATCGACGTGGCTGTAATTCGGCTTCTGCACTCATAGGTATTACGGAGTCTATTAGAGAAAATATAAATAAGGGGAAAACAAGTGTTATGGTGTCGTTGGACCTGTCTAAGGCTTTCGATCGTGCAGATCATGTGAATATGTTCAAAAAGCTTTATAATGATTTTAAATTTACTTTAGCATCATGTTCATTAATACACTCTTATTTGTCGGGTAGAGAACAGTTTGTATCATATAATGGTCAGAACTCACACATACGTCAGGTAAGATCTGGCGTGGCACAAGGATCCGTTCTTGGACCATTATTGTTTTCAATGTACTTGAATAATATGTTTGGTGTATTAATCATTCAGTCGAAATATTTCAAATGCTGATAAATAATACCTTAGCCAGAGTTGAAGCTTGGATGAGATCTAATTTTTTTATATTGAATTTTTCAAAGACAAAGATTTTGAAATTTGGTTCATCAAATTTAGGGGATATACGCATTCGGATGGGTGGGGGTGAACTGGAGTTTGTTGACAGAACTAAGATTTTAGGTGTTATTATAGACAATAGACTTAATTATTCATATCACATGGACGCTATATGTTCACGGGTGTGTTTTACTCTTCGCCAACTAAATTGCCTTAACATGTACTTACCGTATCATGTAAGGCGTAGAGTCGCCCATGCTCTCTTAATGTCTCAATTATCTTATTGTATTGAAGTATTCCTTTGCTCGACGGCTGGTAACTTTGACATGATAAAGCTTTTAATAAATAAATTTGTCAGATTTGTTTTCAACGTAAGATATCGAAATCAGAATAATGGCTACAACCATATATCTCCATATGTCAATAATTTTTTAAAATGTTCTTTTGAAAATTATTTAACTCTGAGGTATTTGATATCTTTTTATAAACTCATTAAGAATTCTACACCTCGGTTTTTGCTAGATCGTTTTAATTTTATAAGCTCCACAAGAAATGTGCAAATATTTATACCAAGAATATACAATTCATTTTTTGAGAAATCTTTTTTAATTACTATTGCACGCTCATGGAACCAGTTGCCGAACGAGCTACGAACATTTCAATTTTCTTATCAAGTGTACCGCAATAGGTTAATTCAATATCTAAATACTCAATAACCATTTTTTGGTGGTATTAGACATTGCTGACAGTGGACTTACATTTAAGTATTTACATAATTTCTATTTTTTTTTTGTTATAAATTGAAGCTATTTACAAAACATTAGTGTTATTTATGTTTTAAGAATTACTTTTTTGGGTTTTTTGGGTTATTTTCAATTGTAATAGTTTGGCCAATGAAGAAGGCTTTTTGTATTACATAATAAAATCAATAAAAAAAAAAAAAAAAAAAAAAAACAGCATTTACTGTTCCTGTACGTCCCTTGTACCATTATAAGGTAATGCCATTCGGCCTTTGTAATGCGCCTCAAACAATGTCAAGGCTAATGGACAAGGTGATACCGGCTAATTTACGTACAGAAGTGTTTGGTTATCTGGACGATTTGCTAATTGTGTCAGATTCGTTTGTTAGACATTTAGACATGTTAAGAGAAGTTTCAAAGCAAATTCGTCTTGCAGGACTGACTATTAATGTTCAAAAGTCAAAATTTTGTGTAAAAGAAGTCCATTACCTAGGCCATTTGGTGGGTAATGGGGTGATTCAAACAGACCCCGACAAAATATCGGCCATTTTAGATTTCCCTACACCGAGGTCTGTAAGACAAGTCAGACGGTTTTTGGGAATGTCTGGTTGGTACCGAAAATTCATAAGGAATTACGCAGCTGTAGCCTCGCCTTTAACAGATTTGTTGAAAACCAGTAGAAAATTTGTCTGGAGTGATAATGCTCAAAAAGCTTTTGATGAGTTGAAAAACATTTTGACAACCGCACCACTGTTGCATAGCCCTGATTTCTCACAACCATTCTATATTCATTGTGATGCTAGTAATACTGGAATAGGAAATGTATTGGTACAGAAAACTGCGAAGGGTGAAGAGTTTCCTATCGCCTTTATGTCGAAGAAACTTAACCAAACCCAACGTAATTACTCAGTTACCGAACAAGAATGTTTGGCAGCAATGCTAAGCATTAAAAAGTTCAGAGCGTATGTGGAAGGACATGAATTTACAGTGATCACTGATCATGCATCGCTTAAATGGCTCATGTCCCAAACTGACCTTAATTCACGGTTGGCAAGATGGGCTTTAAAACTTCAGGGCTTCGACTTTAAAATTGAGCATCGAACAGGCAGCAAAAATGTGGTTCCAGATGTGCTTTCGCGTACCAACTCTGAGGATCTATCTGCAGTTAATGGTTCTAACGTGTCCGTACTAGACGATACAGCGGTTTTCGTGGATTTGCAATCCGATAATTTCAAGAGTACTGAGTACAAACAACTGGTGGACAGAATGAGACTTAATATTGATAAAACTCCCGACCTTAAAATCATTGACGGATACCTATACAGACGAACGGAACACTGTACAGGAGAACAGCTGCAAGACGACTTTGCTTGGAAACCATGGGGGAATAAATAAAACTCTGGAACGGATACGTCGATTTTACTTTTGGCCTAATTTGGTCAACGACGTTAAAGAATATGTTAATTCATGTGACACCTGTAAGGGAACAAAGCATCCAAATTTTGTTATGCGTCCACCCATGGGCAAAACATCTGAAACGTTTAGATTTTTCCAGAAGCTATACGTAGATTTTCTTGGACCTTATCCGCGATTGAAATCAGGCAATGTAGGAATTTTTGTAGTACTTGATCACTTCTCAAAATTTTGTTTTTTGAAACCAATTAAAAAGTTTACAGCTGACCATGTCATTAAATATATCAAAGAAGAGTTCTTCCATACTTTTGGCACGCCAGAATCAATCGTTTCGGATAACGGTTCTCAATTCAAGTCTTTACAGTTTAATAAACTATTACAAAATTACGGCATCAACCATGTTTATACAGCGGTTTATACGCCCCAAGCAAATGCATCTGAACGCATCAATCGCTCAGTGCTATCAGCAATCAGGGCATATATAAAACACGATCAGAGTAATTGGGATGAGTATCTTAGTAGCATTAGTTGTTCGTTACGTTCAGCAGTGCACGCTTCTATAGGTACTAATCCTTATTATATGGCGTTCGGACAACATATGATTACCAACGGTAAGACATGCGCTCTCCTTCGAAATTTAAATATGCTTGATGATAGGACAGTTAAGTTTGGTAGAGAAGATTCCTTCAACATAATCAGAAACCAAGCTTCCAAGAACATGAATCGACAACATGATAGAAACGAAAGGTCTTACAACTTGCGTTCCCGTGAGATTAACTATGTGATAAGACAAAAAGTTTTTAGGCGAAATTTTCGTCAAAGTAGCTTTGAAAAAAATTTTAGTGCTAAGTTAGCTCCACCTTTCGTAAAAGCTCGTATTCGTAAGAAGACTGGAAATTTTTATTACGAATTGGAAGATTTAAATGGACGTTCTGTGGGAGTATACCATGCAAAGGACATTCGACAATAACCCGATTTCATATATATTTTGTTTTATAAATCAGACAATTTTTCTTATTGATTTTGCTACAGCGGTATCAGTTTTGAGTTGTTTGCTAACCACCTAAACCTGATTTTGGCAGGGGGGTTATGTAGGGGCGCTTGTAGCACCAATAGTGAAAATTAACAAGGGTTTTTAAAATATATAAAAATAACTGATTTTATTTGATGGTGAATGGTTTAAATATGTTTGTTTCGTTTACATAACTAACACTTCGAAAATGATAAGGCAGTACTGGTTAAAATTTTTGACATTGGTTAGATTGTACAGGCATTGGTAAATTTAGGTGTATATGTGCTACTGCTGAGTAAATGCTGAATAAACGGAACTTTTCCGAAATTATTCCAATTTGTGGGTACTCTTTTGGAGGTATAAAAGGCTTGCAAAACGAAAATCACGCGTTTTTACTGTTTTTCCGTCAATAAGTATTTCTTATGACATTTGCGAAGAATTTTTGCTGATGGGATAAGAAACAAAAAAAAAATCAAAATCAGAGGCTTTTACCGACATCAATCGGATTGGGCATCTGCGAAAGGGTTTACCTTATACGCAACTCGTTAGCAGTTAACTCCAGCCACTAAATTGTCCTTGGGGAACAGGGAAACCCGACATAACCTGTAGAAAAGGAAAAAAAATCTCCTGCAACCTAAACATCATCAGCATTGAGCGGTTAACCACCACCACTAATCAAATCCACTAGAGATTGAAGAAGAAGGAAAAAAAAAACCTTAGTGAACAGTGTAAAGATAGGTTAAAAGTGTTAAGTTCGGTTAAAGGAAATAAGTCAAAAATTTCACGGATTCAATAATTCCAAAAAAAGTGTAAAATTTATACATCAAAAATTTAAAACAAAACGTTAAAATTGAATAGTTCTTTTATTGATATAGTTTTTTTTTGTATGAAAACTTAAAATCCAAAGTATAGTTTAAAGAGTGCATAAAATGCTTAAAATCTTAATACTACAACTAAAACACCTCACTTTTTCCATAATTAAATGTCAAATACCTAGATATGAAATCTAACTTACATTACCTTAATTTACCTGAAAACAAAAAGAAAGAAATAAAAGTGTTTGAAACAAAATAACTCGATTTGTATTACAAATATTTACCCATTTTTATAATTTAAACATGTGATAAAAGCAAAATTTCTGAAAATTATTAATTTATTATCATCACATAATACGGCGTGAGATTCGTTTTTTTTTTCAACCATTTAGTCATGAACCAGCAAAAAAAAAAAAAGAAATCCTTCGGTGTGTGCAAGAATCTATAAAGAGAAAACGCGTTTTTGTAAAACTCATCGCAATACAAAAATCGATTTTTTTTTATTAAATTGTGAAGAAATTTAAAATAAAAATAGAGAAAAACAGATTTACTTACCTTAAAACCCAAAAAAAAAAGAAACTAATGTACACATAATATGATAAATCTATCGATTATGACAGAAATTAAAACATAGAAAAGAAAAAAAGTGATCACAACAAAAGAAAAATACTACTTAATTACCATATCGCGCTAAAACGATTACTTCGGTAATAAAATTATTAAAATTTTAATTAAAATAAATGAGAAAAAAAAACTGAGGAATAGCCTTAAAAATTTTAATAAAAGTCTTTCCAAACTTTATTTTAAAATAGCAACAAAAGAAGGAGCAAAATTATAAATAATCTCAGAAATCATCATCACCAGCAGAATGAAAGATCTTTCATCGTGGGAGTCTGATGCACGTAAGTTTGTATAACACTTTGTTTTTTTTTATCCAAGTCAACAACCAACATCGATCGATTAACATACGATCAATAGTGGTGGGTGCTTGAGATAGTATTTATTTTAATGAAGTTAATTCGCCGCGTTCCTATTACAATGAAAAAAAAAAAATGATATCTAAAGGAGTAAACTCTTTAAGATGCCTTAACTGATTTAATTAATTTTTTTATAAGAATCTAAACTCAATTTTTTTTAAAGCATTGTCATGATCACTGAATTCTATTGCATTATATTCTTTGCTCGATTTGGTTATTAACTTAAATATATTATTATATTAATATCGTTCAAGTAAATTTAAAATAGTAAATTAATGCACGTTGAAAAATATATAATATAATTTACCCTGATATCCGATCGGGATATGTACCTTTAATTTTTTTTCAGATTCTTGCACATGACGGGTTTACTTTTTTTTGTTAAACTTTTTTTTGGTTCAAAATAATAATACCGTATAACTATTGCAATATTTAAAATTATAAAAGATTTCAACTAACGTACATAATGTCCTTTCAAAAATCTCACTTCGAAACTCCTAGAGCATTAAGCTAATTTTAATTAAAATTAAGAACTATAGTAATGGTTTTTTTTCACCTTTGTAATTTTTTTTTAAATAAAAGTTAATAATAATTGAAATGGATCTCTAAACAATATTTGTTTTGATTTCTGGCTACTGATCGGATAGGATAAATTGGGGATCATGTTTAGTGATATGGCTTTTTTTTCATACATGATCATGGATAGGGAGGGGAAACGTGTGCAACCATCAATACACATCCGGTTAATTTTTTTTACTTCCATGCTGCTAAATGCTTCTTCCCCTAAATTTTCTTCCGTTTCTTACTTCCTCTAAACTCAGCACGTACAAATTAAAGTAATAGTCTTAGCATTTTTCTTAAAATTATCCATCAAAGTATCACAGCCAATAACTCACCCCCATTAGCCGACGAGATACAGCCGGACAAGATACGTGCTTAGGCCATAAGATATTTTGAGTTAAGATTTATGATTTTTTGTCATATAAAATTTCAGTTGCATGCTACAAAATATAATCATTTGTAAAAAGTTATAGATAAGATGAAAAACCAAAATACAAACATAATAATATTAATTTTTAAGTATTATAAGCAATAATCAAAATCAGCAATTAAGTTAAACAAACAATTATGTAACTAGTAGTAATATATTAAGTAGTAATATATTAATGAATTATTTAAAGTGTTAATGATATTATTCATTTAATAAAGCGTACAATTACAGTATGGTAACAATGTATCGTATATAAATAAAACTAGTAGTAATATGTTAATGAAATTATTATTTAAAGTGTTAATGAAATTATTCATTTGATAAAGCGTACAATTACAGTATGGGAACAATGTATCGTATATATATATAAAAAAAAAGAAACAAAAAAAGAAAAACAGCACGAATATAAATGTATAACAATTCATTAATAATAAAATTATAGCTAATATTAAAGATCGGTATAATCCGAATATAATAATAAGCAACAATATAAACATTTATAATCACCCCTGTTCTTGAATCCACTATCACAAAAAAAACTCGTAAATGAAAAAAATTCTTAAATCTACGAGTTTTGTGCCGTTCTCTAATTTCAATAGGAATATATTTTCTCGTTTTAATTCACATAGAAAAGGCTTTGTGAAATCAAAACAAATGCCCTTTTTTTTCTACTAAGCAGGTCTTAAGAGATAAAAAAACTAATTGATATTTAAACTCTAACATGTTTTTTATTGAACCTTGTCATTATTTTAAAAAATTAGACATTAATTTTATGAAAAAAAAACGATTTTAAAAAACGTCTACATTTTGCGCTGATTTAAAAAAAAAAAAACTCGTAATAAGTGGTCGATGTTAATAAAACACACTTTTTGCGATGATGCTGTTCTATAACTATAATAAAAACTTTTTATTTACACAATCTATTTTCCATTATAATTTTTTCAATTATAACATAGATTCTTTATGCACTAATTATTGCAAATAAAGGAATTAAAAAATTTTTTTTCATCAAATCACATATTTTTATTTTTTTTCATAGGTTCGAAAAAGTAGTGATGCCAGTCAAATCCAATTTATTTTAATATCGAAATTTTTTTTGGTGATGCCTAACTTTTTAAAAATAGAAAAGTCATTTTTAATTGAATGAAATTGAAGAACAAAAACAATTAAATGAACAAATAAGTTGTTATTTTAAAAGAAAATATTTTTCTTTATACTTTTTCTATAAACTTAAGAAAAAACATGCACAAAATACTTAAAAGTTTTTTGTGAAACTGAATAAAGAACCATATGGCACCTCGGTTTCTAGATAACATATGTTCTTAACTCAAACATATGGTTCTTAACTCAAACATATGTTTCCATTAAATAAATAAAAAAAAGTGGTTTCAAGAAACCCAAAATTTCAATTTCATGTGATTTTAAATTCATTCGTATTCAAATAGCAACGTTTCAAGGACAGGGCTGAATGATTGTAATAATAAAACATGTATAATAATCAAGCATACAGTATGCACAGTTTGCACACACGGATAACCATAGAAATGCTCTAATTTCTTATTTTTGGAAATTATATGATTTCTCTTGGGGGCGTTGGTGTAGTGTATGCATGCTATAGAGCATTCACACAGTGCATGAATGCTGAGCACAGTGCATGAATGCTGAGTAAGGAACAACTACTTGACATATATGTGTTGACCAGAAACGTTGCACGTTGATAATGCACGTGTTGGGTATGGAACTCATTATAAACATTGCGATCAATGAATGTGTGTGGCATGGCACTATCAGTAAACAAACCAAAAATGAAAATAAACAAAAGGGTATCTTATTTCAAGTGCATGCATGACGGCAACACAAAGCAAATACAGAAACATATGTTTTGTGCATTTGATATTGTCGTGATTTGTATTTTGATTTCGTAGCGGAGAGAGGATTGTAAATTCTAAGAAGAAGAAGTTCATTTTTGCGCAAAAAAATTAAATTATAATTTATAATATTAATTTTATTTATTTTAAACGAACCCTCACATTCGTTTTTATAAGAGGAGGTTTTTTATTGTGGAGTGACAATGAACACCTCATTAGCAGGTGTGGCTGACCCAGCATCAAAGCCAGCAAAATTGTCGCTGGACAAGGGCGGGAAAGATGCCCGCAATTCTATAGCGGAATTAATGATACGACGCGGAATTCCAACCGAATACGGGCTGGATGAGAGTGATATGGAATTTTACGAAGGCACAACATACCAACAGCAATCTATTGAAGGCAAACTCGCACACAACATTCATCCAAAGCGTAGAAGATCAGAGGTTCTATTGTCTCCAGCAAACATAGACGTCACCCAATTGGGTGAAAATAGATTTGCATTACTTTCTGGACTTGAAATTGAAAACGCAGACGAAAGTCCCAATCAGAGGAGAGAGGAGAAAACTGCCAAAGCTAAAAACTTAAAAAATGTTAGCAAATCCTTCTGCCCACCAATATTTTTGTTTGATGTAAACATTAAATGGTTGGTTGAACAATTGGAAGCCAAAACACCGAAGATAACGTTTAAAATAAAAAACGTTAATAAACATAAAAGTAAATTGTACCTTTCGGATGCTACTGTGTATTCTGAAATGATGGCCCTACTGAGGGAAAAAAATATTCACTCGTACTCATACACACCTAAAGAATTAAAACAGACTTCTTTTGTGTTAAGAGGACTTTATTATGGTACTGATGCAGAGGAGGTTAAGTCTGCCCTGGACAAGATCGTACCAAATGTCGTCTCCAGAATCACAGGTTGTTGAACCCAGTTCAACCTGTTTTTTTTTCTCCATAAAATGTGACGGTGATCTGTTTTGCGCTTTACTGTAACAAAAGAATTTCTGTTACAAGCAAAATAAGAAAGCAGAAAAAAAAATATAACCTTGATCTTGAAATTATTTTCAAGTTCACCTTATATGGTAACATATTAATGGAAAATTTTTTGTTCTATTTTTGCAAACTGATTAATGGAGCGATTTGTTTGTCTCTTCGTTGTTTATATGAATTCATGATTGTTCATGTATGTATGGGTCAACTACAGCTTGCAATCCTTCTCGTTCTCCCACTTGGTTTTCAGCTATTGGTATTAGCTTGCCCCTTCATTCACTCAATAATCTCACTTACTCTCTCTCCTTTTAATATGAGTTGGTATTTTTTTCTTACGAAAAGAGTGAGATTATGAACGAGTGTATGTATATCTATGTGTATCAGGGATAAAGAGATAAAAGGTTACATAATGACATACATAGGCTATTCTATGAGTGGGTGAGCGTAGGTAATACAAACAACAGGTTTATTTTTTTGGTTGTGCAGGTAAGAAAAAAAAAATATAGGCTTGTATAATTGGTGTTATGAAGATGACGCCAGAATTTAAAATTCATTGTAGTTTTGGTGTCGAAAGGAGCGGTCACAAAAAAATTTTAAAAGGCAACAGTTTCATTTTAATTGATATCGGTCGAACTAGGAAATATTGTATTGGCTGTACTTATAATAGAAAAAAAAAAAAATTCACAAAGAATAATTTCCTAAAATTATAATAAAACGTTTAATAATAAATCTATACATAATAATATCCATACATTCTATTTACGTTGATATATTTCGTGTGTATTAAAAAAAGAAGTGTTTTTATATTAAAATTTGACATTTAATATTTGGAGACAACAATTACTCCAAATAAGACAACAATCTTAACAGGGGCAGGGAAGACCCTCATCATATCTTGCTTCCTCTTCTTTAACTACGAGGCAACTCTCCGAAATTTTGCGATCCTCATTTGATGCAACAGCAGGCCTGCAGCGGACACCGCAACAACAAAAGTCAACCAGAAGAAAAAAATACAACGGCTACCTAAGGAGTCAGCAGCAAGAGGCGGTAACTACGTATTATTCTTTTTTTGAATTATAAAATTTTGCTAAATTAAAAAGTCTTCTAAATGTAAAATTAAATAAAATTTATTTTCTAAATAGAAATTAATTAGAATTTTCTAAAGATTATTAGAAATTGTTATAGATAGAAATTAAAATTGTTCTAAGATAATTATAAATATTACTAAATAGAAATTTAAATTTTCCTAAGGATAATTATAAAATTTCCTAAACAATTAAAATTTCGTTAAATCAAACCTAAAATTATATACTTTTCCTAAAATTAAAATTTGGCTTAAATTTAATAAAATTTTTTTTTCTAATAATTAAATATTGTTAAAAATTAAAAATTATGGTAAATTTAAATTGTGCTAAAATTAAAATTTTTCTACTATTAAAAATTTTCCTAAATTTAAAAATTTCCCTAAAAGTAAAATTTCCCTAAAATTAAAATTTTGCTAAGCGTAATATTTTGCTAAAAATAAAAATTGGCAAAAAAAAAAAATATTAAATGTTACGAAAAAGAATTTAAAATTATAACCTTAAAAGATGGAGGTTAAATAAATTTTTGTTAAAACCAATGTAGAAACCTAACCAAACCAAATTCTTATCATTGAAGTGGGTTACCTCCAAGTAAGATGGAGTCGAGGTAACATGGTTGGGAGGGCAAAAGGGGCAGAACACCTAGTCCCCAATCCCAAGGTAAGTATGGCCATCCATCCTTTTAGCATCCGATTTTTGACAGTTTTTTTTTAAATCGCACGTGAAAATCTGTAGTGCGGTTTCCCTGGGCCTGAGCAAGACCCCACCCATCCGGCGAGCTAGGCCCCTACGCCAGCACGTGCGACCAGCAAAGGCTCAGGGAAACGGAAGCGGATCTTCCACCAACGCCGCACCATTACAGAAATGGCGCCCAACGTGGGGCTCGATAAGTGATAATTTCGATAACCCCGTTGCCGCACCATTACAGAAATAGCGCCCAACGTGGGGCCGATAAGTGATCATTTCGATAACCACGTTGCACACCATTAAAGAAATGGCGCCCAACGTGGGGCCTGAACGACAATAGCCCAGTTTTTTTACTTAAATTTTGTTTTGCCTAAATAGGAACTTTAATTTCTTTTAATTTTAACATCTGTGCACCGGGAAAGCACCAATTGTTCCTAATTCCTAATTTTTTATATATATGTGTTCTTAAATTCAGGCCTCCTTTCAATTTCTGGAATTTTGATTAAATATGCGTATATCGCTATTTAAATTAACCGAAATTGGGATGGGTTTTGAATTTAAGTTCCCCCTTCAACAATTTAATTTAGAGAGCAAAATCTCAATAGAATAATAAATGACAAGAGTGTAACAATAGCACACAGATCAAATGAAACACTTAGATCCCTTTTTACACACAAAAAAACAAAACCAGATGTATTAAAAATTGACAACGTAGTTTACGAGATAAAATGCGATGGTAATGAAAGGGAGGTGTGTAATAAAGTATACATAGGAACAACAAAAAGAATGTTAGGAGTAAGAATTGCGGAACATCAAGCAGACATAAAAAAACACAAGGAATCGACAGCATTATCTCAACATGCAAAAGAGAGCGGACATAACGTCGATTTAAAAGGAGTTAAGATTTTAGATAAAGAGAGAAATGAAAACAAAAGATACACATTGGAAAGTTTAAGAATACAACAAAAAATACACAAAACATTAAACAACAAAGAAGACAAAGATAACACTAAGCTGCAATATTCAATTGCAATTACTTAAATCTTAGTTCTGTGATATTAGTCGTTAAGTTTAAAACTGTGATTATTTTTTTTTTATATTTATTTTGATTATTTATTTTTATTAATTTATTTAATTTTATTAAAATTGTGTCGTGATGTCCAGTTTTTTATCTTTAAATTTATTAAATAATAATAACCTGACAATGTAAGTTTGGATTAATCATAAGTTAAACTATTGTGACTAATATAACATTATGTTGATATATTGTTTTATTTTTAATTTTTTGTCGCCAGAAATTAATAATAAAAAAATTTTTATACACTCCTGATGAAGTTGAAAAACCGTCAACGAAACGTAGAGTGGAGATGAAATAAATTTTGTTTTAATTTATTTTATTTAAAACTTATAAGCTGACCATCATAGCCCAAAAGAAGTAACATAAATTTAATTTAATTTTGTGTGATTTTTTTACTTTGCTTTGGTCAGTAAAGATTATTTCCGGAATATAAGAATTTCGTTCTAAATGAACCGGTTACTTATCGGAAATAATTTTTATAGTACGAAATCGTAGCAAAGATTCGGAAAAAAATATTAAAGTCTCAAATTTTAAAATTCTTTATTTTTGATGGATGGTCATACTTACTTACGGATTTTTTTTTTTAAATGATTGGTTTGGTTTGGGATAACTACATTGGGTTGACAATTTATTGAAATTTTTTTTTTGAAATATATTGAAAAGTATATTGAAAATTTTGAAATTTTCTGAAAGTTATTTTTATTAACTTATAATTGAACTAAGTTTTAAATTTTGGAAAATTTTTATTAAAAAAAAAAAAATATTTGAACTAATTTTGAAAATTTATATTAACATAGATTGAATACTATATTGAAAATTGTTGTGGAAATCTTTATGAAGTTTATATCGAAATTATAATTGAAATTTTTTTTTGAAACCTTTTGAAAATTTTTATATTGAAAATTAAATTTTGAAAACTATAGTGAAAAGCTATATTGAAAATTAAAATATTGAAAAATTTTATTGAAATACTACATTGAATTATATTAAATTTATACTGAAAATTATATATTAAAAATTTACTAACAATTTATTAAATTGTAACTCTATTTGAAAAGTTATATTGAAATTTTTAGAATTTTTTTTTTTGACATTAAGAATTGTATTTGAACTGGTTTGAAATTTTGATGAAATTATATATGAAAACTATATTGAAATTATATTAAAACTTTATATAGAAATTTTGAAACTTTGTTGAAAATTAATTTTGAATTTTTTTAATTTTGTTTGAAGAATCTAGAATTTTATTAAATTTAATGGAACTTATATTGGAACTTTTGATAATTTTTTAAAAAAATTTAAGTTTGCTTTGAAACTTAATTGAAAATTTAATTCTTGAATAATTTTGCGTGGGTTCGATTAAAAACTCAAACTTTTGATCAATTTTAACTAACTTTTGTAATCACTTTTTCACTGAAATTCATTCCCTTTTCGACGTGAACTCAAATTTTTCGTAAATTTAAATTAACGTAAATTATAAAATTTTTTTTGGAATTCATAAAATTCATTTGTGGGCCGTACCACCTTGTTCACTTAGAACAAAAATTGTCATTGCTTAAATATTTCCCATTAACTTCTTTTGAACTTTACCTAGCTCAGCCAAACTCAACCTTACAAACGCTCATCTATTTATTTACAGCCTATATTGGTTCTATTGAACCTGAACTTAATTTGACTTAAAATTATCTCAACTGCGTAACATCTCATTATATTCGCTGTCATTGTCGTTATACCAACACTCGTTCATTCTTTCATATCGTCCGAATATATTTTCGTTAAAATTTTTATATTTAGTCCGACATCATGGCGGTACGACATAGTCCAGGAAGTTTAGCTTCGGCTTTGGGCGAGAACGTTTGTTTAATTTGCCAGGAAATTTACGATAATACTCGTAATTTAGTTTCTACCAGGTGTAGGCACATCTTTCACCAAGAGTGCATGTTTAATTTTCTAAACGTTTCGACTTGTTGTCCGCAGTGTAATAAAACTGTCACTAAAAACAGTTTGTTAAAACATTCCGTCCGAGTTAATAATGAAAGTTTACCAGTTAATACTGGAACGATTCCGAAATCCGCGGAAAGAATTTCATCCGGCAGAAAGCAGAGAAACGAAGAGTTCAATGCCAATCGAAATATTTCCCCCGGTCAAGCTAGTGTAGAACAAAGGGATAGCTTGGAAGATCGAATTAGATCTAAAATTGAAAATAGTTTTCAGAGCGAGATCAATAAGCTTCACGCCGTAGTCGAAAGATTGTCCCAGCAATTCTCAAGTGTAAACCTTAGTGCGAATAGAGAGCCTGAATGGCCCAGAGAGATCTTTCCGAATGCGTCCGTCCCTCGAAATTTTTCAGCACCGTCTTTTCATCAGGTTCCCCATGAACCTACTTTTGTCCCTCCGCGTAATATTAGGCCTCCTTCAACTCACCCGTCTGTACCAGCAAGTCGTGAGAGAGCTTCTTTATCGTCTGTTGCTCTTAATAATAGTGGGAAGATTGCAAGTCTGATTAATAGTTGGAACATAACGTTTAATGGAAACACCACCGGGTTACCAGTAGAAAAATTTATTTACATGGTAAACTCATTAACCCATGATAGTTTAGCAGGAGATTTTAGATTATTAGGCGACCATTGTCACATTTTGTTTACGTCCAAAGCTAAAGAATGGTATTGGCGATATCGCAGCACGGTCGATAGAATCGAATGGGAAGATTTGTGCAGGGCTCTTAAAAATCATTTTAGCGATCATTTATCTGACTTAGATATCACAGAAATGATCAGAGACCGAAAACAAAATGCTAATGAAAGCTTTGACGACTTCCATCATGCCCTTCTACAGCTTTGCGATCGCCTCAGATATCCTCTAAATGAACATGAATTGACTGAAATTTTAAGGAGAAATTTAAGACCTCATTTGAGGAGAGAACTATTTTACCTCCAAATTGACAATGTCTCCCATTTACGCCATTTGGTTTTGCGACGAGAGGCACTGAGTTTCGAACTCGATAGAACGCATAAAACTTTTAGAAGACAAGTTAATGAAATTGACATTGAGGATGAATTTTTCGATGAAGACCCACCTGAAGAAGTTTGCGAGGTTCGAAAACCAAAAGAAGACCCGGCCCGAAGACAAAATAATATCTGCTGGAACTGCCGAAAGGAAGGCCACAGATATACGGACTGTCTCGAAGACAGAACCGTATTCTGTTATGGATGTGGTTCCGTAGGTGTCTACAGACCCCAATGCGAAACGTGTCAGGGAAACTTCAAGGCGAGCGCCAGCAACAACACCAGCTTCCGCTCGAGAACCAAATAAATACGTCTTTAGGCGAAAAAGAATTTGAAAATATCGACAACTCCACTGAAATTTTAAAGACTAGCTCTGACGGTAGCTCACAAACCGATTTCACTAATTTGACACATTTTACAATTTTGAAAAATGACAAGGAAAAGTCTAAACCAATTTTATTTCCACTCAGACCATATCATGAAAGAGTTAGATTATATGAATTAGCTAGGAAGCGAATTTTTTGCGAAACTATTAGCACCCCACCGAAATTTAACACCCAAATTCATAAAGTAAAAAGAAATACTCTACGAATTAGAATTTTTTATAAAATGTTAAAATTAAACAAGTTTAAGGTTAAAAGTTGTATTGAATCTATTGAGAAGTCAAAATCTGACATAAGACCCTATATCCAAATTGACATCTTTGGAATGAAATTATTAGGCCTTTTAGATTCAGGCGCCTCTTTATCTTGCATAAGTGGTTCCGCTGCAAAAACTTTTCTTGGTAAAAATTTACCTTTTAAAAAAATTTCTAATTTCGTAGAAGCAGCTGGCGGTCAGCAATATAAAATTTTAGGTTTCGTAGAAACAAATATTACTTATCGAAATATAACCAAACTAGTTCGTTTGTATATAATACCCGACTTAACTCATGATGTATACTTAGGTATCGATTTTTGGCACGCTTTTGGACTTATGTCTATGATTTTTGGGAACAGCCCATTAAAAATTGAAGAGCTTAATCAAGTTTGCGAAGAGAATATTCTAACCAACGAACAGCGAAATAGATTAGATCAAATTATAAAGATTTTTCCAGATTTTGACAAAGAAGGTTTAGGTAAGACCACCATTTTAGAGCATTCGATTGAAATAGAGCCAGGAGTCAAACCCATCAAGCAAAGGTACTTTTCTGTCTCTCCCGCAGTAGAAAAGAAAATTCATGACGAAGTTGATCGCATGTTGGCGCTCGGAGTGATAGAAAAGGCCCCTCCTACTTGTTCTTGGAGTAGTCCTGTAGCTTGCGTCCAGAGAAAAGGAAAATTCAGACTATGTCTGGACTCTCGAAAATTAAATAGTGTAACTATCCGCGATGCCTACCCTCAACCTAAAATCAACGGAATTTTATCAAGATTACCTAAAGCTGAATTTATTTCATCTTTAGATTTAAAACATGCTTTTTGGCAAGTTAGTTTAGAAGAAAATTCTCGCGACAAGACAGCTTTTACTGTTCCCAATAGGCCCTTATATCGATTTAAAGTAATGCCTTTTGGTTTGGCCAATGCACCACAGACCCTTTGCCGATTAATGGATGTTATTATTCCACCGCATCTTAAAAATCGAGTCTTCGTTTATTTAGACGATTTGCTCTTAGTAAGTGATGATTTCGAAAAACATATTTCTTTATTGCTCGAAGTAGCACAATTAATTCGCAAAGCCGGTCTGACGTTAAATATTGCAAAATGCAAATGGTGCATGAAGGAAGTCCGATATTTAGGTTATATAATTGGTTCTGGGTGTATAAAACCTGATCCCAGTAAAGTTTCCGCCATTAAAGGGTTAACTGAACCAAAATCAGCTAAAGAGGTTCGTCAATTTTTAGGTCTTGTAGGTTGGTACAGACGATTTTTGGAAAATTTTGCATCCCTAACTAGTCCGTTAACTGACCTTACAAAAAAATGTAAAACGTTTGTCTGGAACCCTGAAGCGCAAAAGTCCTTTGATTTAATCAAAGAAAAATTAACCTCTGCTCCGTTATTAATAACACCGAATTTCGAACGACCGTTCATAATTTCTTGCGATGCATGCAAAACTGGAGTTGGTGGAGTTTTGGCTCAAGAAGATGAAAATGGTGTCGAAAGGCCCATTGCATTTTTCTCGCATAAATTAAATAGAGCCCAACAGAACTATTCTATTACCGAACTCGAATGCCTTGCTGCAGTTTTAAGCATAGAAAAATTTAGAGAGTATGTAGAAGGTCACGAATTTTGTGTCATTACGGACCACGCTTCATTAAAATGGTTAATGCGTCAACCAGACCTAAATGGCCGGCTAGCTCGTTGGTCCATAAAGCTCCAAGGTTTCAACTTCTCAATTTTACACCGTAAGGGAAGTGAACATATTGTACCCGATGCTCTATCGAGGCTACCATCTGAAAATGATAACCCCCTAACTTTTAGCAACATTGACAGCTTAGATACGTTAGAACCAGAGATAGATTTATCTTCTCCATATTTTTCATCAGGACAATATATTAAATTGATCGCTGATATCGAAAGCAATAAAAATCGGTTGCCCGATTTAAAGGTCGTAGATGGTTTCATCTACAAACGCGTAGAGTTTTCACGCGATGAATTTTCAGAGGCTCGATCATGGAAGTTGTGGGTTCCACAGGAACTTACCTCTTGTGTGATCGAACGCGCTCATAATCCACCCATGTTTGCACATGGAGGTGTGGGAAAAACCCTCGAACGATTGAGGCGAAATTTTTATTAGCCCAATATGGCTACTCAGGTTAGATCCTTTGTATTAAGTTGCGACATTTGCAAACAAAGCAAAGCGCCAAATTTTATTTTAAAACCACCTATGGGTGTTCAAGCCAAATCGGCTAGACCTTTTCAAAGGTTATATTTAGATTTTATTGGACCTTATCCACGGTCAAAAGCTGGCAATGTAGCAATTTTTTTGGTATTAGACCATTTCACCAAATATCCCCTATTTAAAGCCTTACGTAAAATGTCAACCAATTCGGTAATAGATTTTCTTGAAAAAAATGTCTTTCATTTATTCGGCGTGCCTGAAGTCGTTATTACAGACAACGGTTCTCAATTTAGATCGTCACTTTTTGAAAGCTTTTTAACTAAATACGGCGTACAACATATTTTCACCGCCGTTTATTCACCCCAATCTAACAATTCTGAACGTGCCAACCGATCCATTATAGCTGGAATACGATCATATCTAGGAAAAGACCAGCGTATGTGGGATATGAATTTAAGCCAAATAGGCGTAGCCTTGAGAAGTTCGTATCATAGCTCTGTAGGCTTTTCCCCTTACTATGTTCTTTTTGGACAACAAATGTTCACTCACGGTCAATCCTATGAGGTTTCAAAAAATTTAGATATGTTAGAAGAAGGGTTAGATGTGGTGGAAAATACGGACAAATTACATTTTATTAGGCAGAAGGTTCGCGAAAATTTAGAAAAAGCTTACCAAGTGAACCAAAGAACCTATGACTTGAGAACTAGGGCGATAAATCTTTCAGAAGGTGAAGTTGTTTACCGACGAAATTTTTCGCAGAGCAATAAAGCTGCTGCATATAATTCTAAACTTGCCCCTAAATTTTTGAAGGCCAAAATTTTAAAGAAAATTGGTTATTGTAATTATAAATTGGTGGATTTAGCCGGAAAAGACCTTGGCATGTATCACGCGAAAGATTTGCAAAAAGCCAATGCGTAAATACCCTACATATCCGTTTTCAGTTGATTTTTCCTTTCATGGAAATCAAAACCATCTGTTTTGTGACGGTGATCTGTTTTGCGCTTTACTGTAACAAAAGAATTTCTGTTACAAGCAAAATAAGAAAGCAGAAAAAAAATATAACCTTGATCTTGAAATTATTTTCAAGTTCACCTTATATGGTAACATATTAATGGAAAATTTTTTGTTCTATTTTTGCAAACTGATTAATGGAGCGATTTGTTTGTCTCTTCGTTGTTTATATGAATTCATGATTGTTCATGTATGTATGGGTCAACTACAGCTTGCAATCCTTCTCGTTCTCCCACTTGGTTTTCAGCTATTGGTATTAGCTTGCCCCTTCATTCACTCAATAATCTCACTTACTCTCTCTCCTTTTAATATGAGTTGGTATTTTTTTCTTACGAAAAGAGTGAGATTATGAACGAGTGTATGTATATCTATGTGTATCAGGGATAAAGAGATAAAAGGTTACATAATGACATACATAGGCTATTCTATGAGTGGGTGAGCGTAGGTAATACAAACAACAGATTTATTTTTTTGGTTGTGCAGGTAAGAAAAAAAAAAAAAAAAAGGCTTGTATAATTGGTGTTATGAAGATGACGCCAGAATTTAAAATTCATTGTAGTTTTGGTGTCGAAAGGAGCGGTCACAAAAAAATTTTAAAAGGCAACAGTTTCATTTTAATTGATATCGGTCGAACTAGGAAATATTGTATTGGCTGTACTTATAATAGAAAAAAAAAAATATCCCAAAAGAATAATTTCCTAAAATTATAATAAAACGTTTAATAATAAATCTATACATAATAATATACATACATTCTGTTTACGTTGATATATTTCGTGTGTATTAAAAAAAAAAAGTGTTTTTATATTAAAATTTGACATTTAATATTTGGAGACAACAATTACTCCAAATAAGACAACAATCTTAACAGGGGCAGGGAAGACCCTCATCATATCTTGCTTCCTCTTCTTTAACTACGAGGCAACTCTCCGAAATTTTGCGATCCTCATTTGATGCAACAGCAGGCCTGCAGCGGACACCGCAACAACAAAAGTCAACCAGAAGAAAAAAATACAACGGCTACCTAAGGAGTCAGCAGCAAGAGGCGGTAACTACGTATTATTCTTTTTTTTTAATTATAAAATTTTGCTAAATTAAAAAGTCTTCTAAATGTAAAATTAAATAAAATTTATTTTCTAAATAGAAATTAATTAGAATTTTCTAAAGATTATTAGAAATTGTTATAGATAGAAATTAAAATTGTTCTAAGATAATTATAAATATTACTAAATAGAAATTTAAATTTTCCTAAGGATAATTATAAAATTTCCTAAACAATTAAAATTTCGTTAAATCAAACCTAAAATTATATACTTTTCCTAAAATTAAAATTTGGCTTAAATTTAATAAAAATTTTTTTTTCTAAAAATTAAATATTGTTAAAAATTAAAAATTATGGTAAATTTAAATTGTGCTAAAATTAAAATTTTTCTACTATTAAAAATTTTCCTAAATTTAAAAATTTCCCTAAAAGTAAAATTTCCCTAAAATTAAAATTTTGCTAAGCGTAATATTTTGCTAAAAATAAAAATTGGCAAAAAAAAAAAAAAATATTAAATGTTACGAAAAAGAATTTAAAATTATAACCTTAAAAAATGGAGGTTAAATAAATTTTTGTTAAAACCAATGTAGAAACCTAACCAAACCAAATTCTTATCATTGAAGTGGGTTACCTCCAAGTAAGATGGAGTCGAGGTAACATGGTTGGGAGGGCAAAAGGGGCAGAACACCTAGTCCCCAATCCCAAGGTAAGTATGGCCATCCATCCTTTTAGCATCCGATTTTTGAGTTTTTTTTTAAATCGCACGTGAAAATCTGTAGTGCGGTTTCCCTGGGCCTGAGCAAGACCCCACCCATCCGGCGAGCTAGGCCCCTACGCCAGCACGTGCGACCCGCAAAGGCTCAGGGAAACGGAAGCGGATCTTCCAACAATGCCGCACCATTACAAAAATTGAATTTTGAATTACTTTTTGCTCAGTATAGCTTTTTCAATTTATTCATCGTTAAGTTTTTTCATCTACATATATATATATATATTTTTTTTTTCTCTTTTTGTCAATTTGAGTCATTTTCTTTGTGTGCTAATGGCACTTCATAACCCTCATGGTTTTAGGTTTTAAGTTAGTTAAAAATTGTAACTCATTGAATACACAGCAAGAAGCTGCTGTTTAAATCAATTGAATTTTACTCGACTTTCTTGGAAAGTAATCTTGGTGAGGGAGTTACCCAAACCAACATATGGTCCTTCGACAAGTCTTAGAGTAGACTAAGACTAGATTGAACTGGTGGTAAAAGGTCCACTAGTCACCTGAGGCAGTTGTCTTTAAACAAGCAACTCCAACATCAAAAATCAGACAAGAGGTCTGCAACACAACGTGTCGTCATCGTCATCATCCCGTGCTAAAGAAGAAAGCACAATAAAAGGCTCCACAAGAACATAGTTTCAAACGAGAAGGAAGATATTTAATTCCAGACAGAGGTCCTCGAGGCAAAAAAGTCAAGCACGCAACTCAAAGCAGAAAATTAGGATTGGGTATGTACAGTGTGAAATTTATAATTTGTGCGATTTTTATATATCTCTTTAACAAAACTGTGGTATAAATGGAAAATATACAAGAAAACACCATAATCATATCTAAACCATTTTTTTATTATCTAACCTCAAAATATTATCAAATATTGAAAATGCCATCCCAATTGTAAAATTACCCGCAAGTACCAACACTGATATAAAGTACCAGCTCTAATAAATACACACAGCTTAAGGTGCTATTACACGAAGTGTTTTTTACATATGTACTGTCACTTTTTTTTATCCATATGAAATTCCTCATGTCTGTCAAAATTGTCTTTTACATACGATTCATAATTTTTGCTATCACACGAACATATGCATTTCCGTATGACATAACCTCTAAATGTAAACAACAGCTGATTTAATTTGTGAATTTAAAAAAATTTATTGTTAAAAAAAGGTTATATATTTTTTAATTGTTAAATAATACTAAACAATTTATTTTTCTTTCAATATTAATCTTTAAAATTTACTCTGTTTTTCTTTCGCCACAAGCAGTGTTGTATTTTCATATGTTTGTCATGCAAAAATAGAACCTGTTCTAATTGAAAAATGTACATGTGACTTTCCTCATGTATTGTACATAAACAATGTTTCATATGTATCACACGATGTGTACAACTTTTGTTGTGGGAAAATTTGACAGTACATATGTAAAAAACACATCATGTAATAGCATCTTTAACGATTCGTTTTATTTTTCTGACATGCGCAATAGCAAAAAATCGATTTGTCTCACTCGTAACACTTAAATAGGCCAACAAGTGTTCTATTTCCAAAGGTTCCACTTACATCAATTAGCGCAGAAGTGAACGAGATATCATAATGTCATTCATTAACAATGTACATACATAAAATATAAAACACATAATAAAAAAATAAAAAAAAGGGTACAGTGAAAAGTGTCAGAAACATAGCACAATTTTACAAAATTATTAAAAAAAAAAAAAAAAAGAAAAGAAAAAAGACTTAAAAAATATAGACATAAAAAAAAAAAAAACAACAAACCAATTTCCAAAAGGAATAAATAAATAAAAACATAAACAAGTTGGGTAAAAGAACCAACAAACAAGTGTGTGCTGATTACGAGCTGCTAGTTCAGCATTTAGTTCATTAAAAGACGTTTCAATTTTATATTTTGAATTTACTTTAATGTCTTTATTTATCTTTTTTATAACAGTTCTTTAATAAGAACTTTATGGTTATACGTTCTATTTACAATTGAATTCGTTGCTAAAACTAGAGTAGCTTATATACTAATTTCACTATACGTACTACGATACAAAAGAGACGCTCATCAATGAATAATACTAACAAATACAAAGTCGCCTATGAATGAATCATACTACACCCATGACCATACACCATACATGTGTTTGTCAACATACGTTAGTTGATCTTGAATTTGTTTTGACATTGCCGCTTATAATAATATGACACCCTTTATAGTACATTACTCATATGGTGTTCAATGTTACTAGTTAAGGTTTATGGCAGTTTTACTTTGTAAATTTGGGTGGTCAAATTTTATGAGTGGTTTGTTTTTCATATTCATAAGTGTTTTGTTTTTCATGTTTATAAGTGTTTTGTTTTTCACATTAAATCTTGTCATCCTCTTTTGTATCCTATGTATCGTAAGTATGCATCTTACACCACCGCCCTTCAAGGAAATCGTCAAATTTTTGTTAAAAATAATTTAACAGAAATTTGAGGATTTAATTGTCGTGTGTGTTCAATAGTGCATACCCATGTCTATAATACATTTATATTTATTCTATTTATCCATATATTTTTGTAATGTAATACTTAGTTCAATGAATTTTACAATTTTATTCTTTATTTAATTATAGCAAAACAAAATTTTTATTGACTTGGAAAAAAAAAATGTTCTGTTTATTTAGTTGTTTTATTTTATAGCTTAAATATATGTTTTCTTATTGCTATCTTTACAAGTTGTTTTTGCTTAGATGGTATATTTCTTTAATAAGTTCTTATGGTACGTCTTAATATTATTTCCTACTTTTACTGATACGTTTAGCTCATTTATCTCTACTATAGTATAAGGACCTTTATATGGTGCCTCGTTTTTCTTCCTACTTTCTACTCTAACTAATACTAAATCTCCTATTTCTAAATTTATACTATTTGCTTTATTATAAGAATCTGTTTTTCTATCGTTTTTTATTTTTTCGGTAATTTTTCTTGCATAATCTAGTGAATTTTTCAATCTGACTTTTAATTCGTTAGCATAGTTCTCCAAATTGTAAACCTGTGGATGATTCGCGATCTCATCACCTGGTAAACTTGGTAACCTTCCAAATAACAATTCGAATGGGGAGTACTCAGTATCTACATGAGGAGTTACATTGTATGCGAATGCATAATAAGGAATCCATTGTTCCCAATTATCACCTTCTACAAAAGACAAAAAGTATTCATTTAGAACCCTATGGTTCCTTTCTACTGTGCCTAAAGTCTCATGATGATAAGGAGTTGAAAATCGTTGTTCAATTTTCAATAATTCACATATCTCCCTTATTAGTTCGTTTGTAAACTCTGTCCCTCTGTCCGATTTCAAAACTTTAAATATCCCATATTTCAATATCAGGTTTTCAGACAATGCCTTTGCTATGGACTTCGCTTCTTTTGTTTCCATGGGGCATGCTATAACATATTTTGTTAGTTCGCATTGCATTGTCAAAATGTAACGATAATTCCTCGATGGACGTAGTGGTCCAACTGTATCGATTACAACTGTTTCAAAACTCTGTGTGGGCGTATCCGTAACACAAAGTGGTTCTCTGGTGTGTCTAATCTGCTTATTCCTCTGGCAGAGATCACACCTGGAAATATATTGTTTCACCATTTTGTACATATTTTTCCATATGTATCGTTGTTTTAGTTTGAGTAGAGTTTTTCTTACTCCAAAATGTCCTCCCTGTGGGGTATTATGAAATAATTCTATGAGTTCCCTTTTTCTATCTTCGCTTAGTATGTTTTGAGGTTTACTATACATCATTATTGTTACGTCATTACTACTTGATTTATTCAGTTCATTATATTTGGCCTTTAATTCTTCCGCGGTTATTATACTAAATATTGCATCATCTCTTGCGATGGCAAATTTTTTCTCATTACCTTTACTCAAATAAGATGATAGCTTCTCCAATAAAACACCTAAGCATTTTGGATCATCACTACACCTAATGCGCATTTCTCTATTACACTTATCGTTTTCTGTAACGTATCTAAATATATCTTCTATTGGCCTTTTTTCTAATACAAATTTCAATTTACATGCATGTTTTATATCATTGATGGAAGTGCAATCCCACATATGGAGTTGATCAGACTCGCTGCGAGTTTTGCTATTGATATTTTCTCTATTTAATGACTTTTTGTTCATCCCTCTTGTTACTACTAGCGTTTTCTTTATATTTTCATCATTCTCTACTGGTATCATACTTTTTAGTATTGTGGAATCTAATTTTATTCGTGATAATGCATCCGCATTGGTATTGGTGGATCCTTTCTTGTATACGATATCGAAATCATAATCAGAAAGTTCTAATCGTATTCGCGTTAGTTTCGAACTTGGATTTTTATGAGAAAACAAAGATATTAGTGGTCGATGATCTGTTACAACCGTGAATTTTCTACCATATAAATACGGTCTAAAAAATTGTATACCCCAGTATATGCCCAGTAATTCCTTCTCAATCACGGGTTTATTTTTCTCGTGTTTGTTAAGGGATCTACTTGCATAAGATATTGGTAAATCATCCCCTATTGTGCCCTGAGATAAAATAGCGCCCAGCGCGAAATCCGATGCATCCGTTGTTAATACAAAAGGTTTATCAAAATCTGGATATTGCAAAACTGGTGGGCTTATTAAATTGTTCTTTAGGGTCTCAAATGCCGATTGGCATTTCGCAGTCCACTCAAACTTGGTGTTTTTCTTAAGTAAGTCGTTCAGACAATTTGCAATTTCTGCGAAATTTTTTATAAATCTGCGATAGTAATTGCAGAAAGCTACAAATCTTCTCACATCGTCGGAATTTTCAGGAATTGGATACTTTGAAATTGCATCATACTTACTCGGGTCTGGCTTGATACCGTTTGCTGTTATCAAGTGCCCTAAGTATACAACTTCCGGTCTAAGGAAACAACATTTGCTCGCATTTAACTTGAGATTATATTTAGATAATCTAGTAAAAACGTTCATTAAATTCTCATTATGATGTTTCAAACTACATCCAAAAACAATTATGTCGTCCACGTATAAAAATGCCTCGGATTCTAACCCAGACAGTGCTATTGTAAGCATTCTCTGAAAGCTATTTGAAGATATCTTTAAACCAAATGGTAATCTAGTATATTGATAATGTCCATTAGGAGTTGAAAAGGCTGTGAATGGTCTCGAATTTTTGTCAAGCTCTATTTGATGGAATGAACTTGTCATATCTAGAGTAGAAAAATATTTCGCCCTTCCTAATTTATCCAAAATGTCGTCAATTCGTGTCAATGGAAATTTATCATTAACTATTTTGTCATTAAGTTTTCTAAAATCTACTACTAGTCTCCATTTGCCAAGATCTTTTTGTCCCTTTTTTGGAACTAATAAAAGTGGAGCATTATATGGACTTATGGATGGTTCTATTATGTTCTGTTCCAATAATTCCCTTACTTGTCTATTTATCTCCTCCGTGTGTGTTTGAGGTAAGCGATAATTTTTTATGTACACTGGACTAGTGTCATTTAATCGTATTGTTTGGTTATAAAAATTGTTTCTTGTTAAATTTTCATTTTCCAAATGGAAAATCGATTGATATTTTCTCAAAATCCTAATAAGTTCATCTTTCGCATTATCGTCATCAATGTTTAAATTTAGTTCGTTTAATAGTTTATCGAATCGTTCGCTATTATATTTTGTATGATCCGTATTACTATTGGTTCTAAAAATCTCATAGTTCTTTAGTGGTATCGTTTCTATTTTTAAATTTCTTCTTACTGTTGTTTTGTCTAAAACATTCAGTAATTTGATGTGTTTATTACCATTTTTCGGTACTATGGCGTTCGCCAAAAATATGCCCTCTGCAATCTCACGACTGCATATTACTCCATCCTCTTCAATATTTAATTCGAATGGTACTACCACCTCACTTCTTGGTGGAATTTTCACGAAATTTACACTGAATCTGTTATCGTGTATTGGTAATGTTATAATGTCTTGTCCAGTATTTACCTTTAATATAAATTTGTCATAATCTATGTTGCAGTTATATTTGCAAAGGAAATCTCGTCCCAATATACCATCGGTATAGATAGGAAAATTATATTTGACCAGTTGTATCTTGTGATCAATTACTGTATCACCAAATTTTATCGTAATGTTCGTTGAACCTAATGATTTTATTTCCTCTTTGGAAATACCCGTTAGGTAACAATAATCATCCGGGTCTTCTCTATGATTGTTTAACAAATCTTCCTTGCACAAAGAGACATCGGCTCCTGTGTCAATCAAAAATGTTAAAGTGTTATCCGTGTCTTGCACATTTAACTTTACATAGTTTTTAAGATCGGATGAAATACTAAATATACTTTTGGTGTTTACAAGTTTTGTTCCGAAGATTCCTGGTACACTAAAATCTCCGGATCCTGGGAGTTTCCCTGTTCCTGTACATGGTGTACATTATGGTTTCTGTTGACATTATTATTTCCGTTATTTCCCCTATAGTTTCCGCTATTATTACGGTTACCATTGTTATTTCGGTTGTTGTAGTTATTTTGTCCTCTGTTATTGTTTTGATTGTTTCTATTGCCATTTCGGTTATTATTACCGTTTCTGTTATTTCCATTATTGTTGTTCTTAAAACACATGGATGCGAAATGGTTTCTACCACCACATTTGTCGCAATTTTTCCCTTCTGCATGGCATCTACTGCCGTGTCTACTGCCACATCTAGTGCACTTGTTGTTTCTATTAGAATTATTATTATTGTTATTATTGTTTCTAGAGGAATTTGATACCTGAGCTGTATGGAACATTATCTGATTTTGTCTTATGGTGGATGAAGTCTCTAAAGCAATTTCAATAGCTTCGTGAAGCGTTTTTATCCTACTTGCTTCTATCGTTCTTACAACTTCCCTATTTTTCAATCCGTTTTTGAAAGCATTGAATGCTATTATAGCATTCGTACTGCTTACCGTGTCCCTGCTTGTTTCACCAAGCGTACTTACTTGCAGTTCGTTTAATTCCATTGTCAAAGTCTCTATCCGATCTGCGAATTTCTGTATTGAGTCAGATTGCACTAAACTCGTTAATTCATTCAAAATGACGTTTGGTGACTTTCTTATGCCGTATGCTTTTTTGATTGAACTCAAAAGAGTTTCAATGTTTGTTGGCACCGCAATTTGTCTTATTCTGTTCTGTACTTTGGTTGTTAATTTTGTTCTAAAAATAAAATTAAAAAATGAGGTATGTTTTTCCGGAGAAATAGTTTCCTTCATTATCTCAACATTTGCGACAAATGGTTCGAGTTCATCCCGAGCACCATTGAAAGTTGGTATTAATTTTGAAATATTCGCTAACTCGGTTGTGTTTAAAATAGTCGTCGCCATTGTGTGCGTTTCACTAGATTCTTCTTCTACGCTATTAAATTCTTCTTCAGTATTACTGCTATTACTACTACTTGTCTGTTGGTCTTTGTCTTCGTGCAATTGAAGAATTGTTAAAGCCTCTTTCTTTAGCTTAGCGAATCTTTCTATGTGTTTATTCTTATCTACTTTTGTTAGTTTTGAATCGTCTAATATTGTGTTTGCATCAAATTGCAATTTGCTAATTTCTTCTCGTTTTGATTTTACTGTTTCTAATGAATATGGTCTGCCTGTCGACTTCCTGGCGTTTACTATTATATTTTCCACTAATTTATATATTCTATCCATTGGAACAATTCATTTTTTAAAAAAAAATTTTTTTTTTTTCATAGGATTTCTAAAATTTTACCACTCTGATTCCTATTTTTTTAATTTATCTAAGTAATCCTTTATGGATGTAAATTTTTCAATCAATTCTAAATTTTCTATTTCTTCTACTGCGGAGTTGACCTTGTCTACTATATCTAATTCGTTTACTTGTTCTAACATATACTCTTTTGCTCTTTCTACTTGGTCTAACACCGTATCAGTAAGGTAGCTTTTTACCTGTAGTACCAATAATATTATACCTATTACTATAATGATTGTTGTAATAAATATTATTGTTATTGCTTTTAACATATTTAAAAAAAAAAGATTTTATGTTTATTTTTATTTTTATTTTCTTTGTTTTTTCTTTCTTCGTTCTAATTGTTTGTATTTTCTTATTTCATCTAGTAATTTTTCATACGTCAAATTAGTTTCTATTAGTCTATTAGATAAGTGTTCACGTTCCTTATCTGATTTTTCTATTTTTATTTTTTCTTTTATAGAACTTATTCTATCATCTAATATAGTTAATCTTAATTTTCTTTCTCCAATATAGCCTTTCTTAACTAATTTTGTCTGCTGCACGGGGTAAATTGGATATTCAGGTTCCTTATCTCTTATTTTCAATGGTTTAGGACCTAGAAGCAGTATTTCTGGTTTTTTACTGACTTCTCCTCGTTTCCACTGTTTGTTGGCCAAGTCGATTTCTTTTAAAATCGCTTTTAGAGCGTCATCGCTCATGTTCCAACACAAATTTTCGTTTATATATGTATTTCGTAAAAAGTTATACTTGTGCACCGCACTCAGTATTGATTTTTACTTTATAACTGTCGCGAATGTTGGGTGTTGCAAAAAAATGTTGGGTGTTGCACAAAAATGTTGGGTGTTGCACAAAAATGTTGGGTGTTGCACAAAAATGTTGGGTGTTGCACAAAAATGTTGGGTGTTGCACAAAAAAATGTCGCCTTCCTAGGCCGTCCGCAGGATCGCCATGTGCTGATTACGAGCTGCTAGTTCAGCATTTAGTTCATTAAAAGACGTTTCAATTTTATATTTTGAATTTACTTTAATGTCTTTATTTATCTTTTTTATAACAGTTCTTTAATAAGAACTTTATGGTTATACGTTCTATTTACAATTGAATTCGTTGCTAAAACTAGAGTAGCTTATATACTAATTTCACTATACGTACTACGATACAAAAGAGACGCTCATCAATGAATAATACTAACAAATACAAAGTCGCCTATGAATGAATCATACTACACCCATGACCATACACCATACATGTGTTTGTCAACATACGTTAGTTGATCTTGAATTTGTTTTGACATTGCCGCTTATAATAATATGACACCCTTTATAGTACATTACTCATATGGTGTTCAATGTTACTAGTTAAGGTTTATGGCAGTTTTACTTTGTAAATTTGGGTGGTCAAATTTTATGAGTGGTTTGTTTTTCATATTCATAAGTGTTTTGTTTTTCATGTTTATAAGTGTTTTGTTTTTCACATTAAATCTTGTCATCCTCTTTTGTATCCTATGTATCGTAAGTATGCATCTTACAAACAAACAAAAAACAAACCAAAACTTTGGAAAAACAATTGGGTGCTACCAGGTAAAAATTATAAGAAATTAATAAAATAAATACAAGAAATCCATTAACCATATTTTCCACAAGAAACAAAATATAAAAAACCATCATAGAAAACACCAAAAGTCAACCAACATATAGAGGGAGAAAGTAAGGGTTCGCGGTGCTTGAATTTTCTGGGGAAATAAGGTGAGTTGTGGAATTCAATTTAAAATACAAGTGTATGGAAATTTGGTAAAAATAAAAACAGAACATTGATAAATAAAAGGCGGTATACTTTTTTAACGATTTATGTCATAAGTACATGAAGCACAATTTAAAAAAAAAAAAAAAGAATATTGTCTATACAATTTGTACCGAAAATTGCTGTAACAATAAATGTCAAACGGAAAATTCCCTTTTGAGATAATTTAATAAAAATAAACTTGCTTTGAATAGAATGCGAAAATTTCTACAGCACTCCTTGTGTATTAATTAATTTTTCAAAAGGTAACTAAGAAAAGTGGTACAGGTGGTACAAAAATACGGTAATCGTTTTAGCATAATATCCAACGATATTTCATATGAGGTTTGAGAAGTTGTTTGTGGATTTTGTTTCTCATGGAATAATTTAATAAAAATTATTTATGGTCGCTATATTTAAAACCTGTAGTAAGCCTAGTTGAAAATTATTGATTATTGGCACTTTGAGGATTTAATCACCTTTTATACCATATAAGGAGGTAGTATTGTATTTTATTTTTGGATTTAAAATTTACAAAGTTTTTGGTTAAAAATACAACGATGGCTCTACGAAGGAAATGTAAGTTTGACATGCACCAGGTGATTTCATTCTGTAAGAAATTTGATATGGACCCTGATAAGATGTTTACTATTGGTCAGCTTGAGGTAAAACAGGGGGAATTAGATAGAAGATGGTTAAGAGCAATTGATTCATACGAAACATATATCATGGAGGATGAAAAAGAGCAAGAGTCAGAGGATTTTAAAGATGATTTGTCACTTCAATATGAGAGCACTAGCGAGAAATATCAAAATACAAAATCAAAGATATTAGATTTGATGAAGGCAGTAGAGCAGGAAAACATTAATGCTGACACAACAGTCGTTCATCACGCGCCTCCAGCGCTAAAGTTACCTCCCTGTGACACACAAAATTTTGAAGGGGGTTATTCCAAATGGCCGGCGTTTCGGGACATGTTTCAGGCAGTTTTTGGAAATCATCCACAATTGGCTCCGGCACAAAAGCTTTATCATTTGCGTAGTAAAACGAGGGGGGAGGCCTACCAAATCGTGAAGCGTTTTGATTTGGTAGATGAGAATTTTGATTTAGCCTGGGAAGCATTAAAAAATCGGTACGGAAATACTCGGATCCTTGTTCATCAACAGATGAAACAACTTTTTGGGATACAATCCGCCCAAAATGAAACTCCAAAGTCTATTAGAACAATTCAAAACGCTATCAACGATAGCTTATCAATTTTTAAATCGTTTAAAATTGATGTTGCGAATTGGGACCCTATATTAGTACATTTATGTTCTTCAAAGCTTCCTGAAGAGACTTTACGTTCTTGGGAAAATTCGTTGATAAGCCCCAAGGACTTGCCCACATGGCTACAAATGAGCGAATTTCTCATGAAGAGAATTGAAATGTTAGAAACTGTGTCTGACTTACGAAAGTCATCTGGTAAAGAGCTTCAGTCAAAAAGTTTTACTTTTCACTCCACTTATGAATCAGACAAATTTAGTTGCAAAAAATGTAAGCAGAACCATCCGCTTAGAGCCTGCAAACATTTCAAGTCGCTGTCGGTAAGCGACAGAATTAAATACGTATATGCAAATAAATATTGCGCAAATTGTCTGTCGCCCACTCATTATAAAACAAAATGCCAGAGCACTTATCTTTGTACCAGGTGTAACCAAAAGCATCACACGATGTTGCATCTTGAGGAAGAGAAACCAAGAAGAAATTCACCCCAAGGGCACATTTTCAACTACCACAACGAAATGAGAAAAGAAAAACCACTCCAAGTGTTGAGCAGGAAAGTTCAGTTCAAGCTCATTTTTCTCAATATGAAGGAACTACTATTTTGCCAACGGCCCTTGTTCATGTAGAACAGTTAGGAGAAATTTTTACCATTCGAGCCCTACTAGATGCGGGGTCGGAGAAGAGTTTTATTTCAAAGCGTATACAGCAAAATCTTTCTATACCATTAGAGGCCCATTGCTCCAAAATTTCTGGACTTGGCGGAACCGTAGTCGGATGTTCAAAAGGCAGGTGTTGCATAACATTAAAGTCAAGAGAATCAGAATTTCGAATTAAAATAAAAGCCATCGTGGTAGCAAAACTATCGCATTTTTTGCCCTCACGGCCCATTAAGATTAGAAATCAAGAGGAAATCAAGAAATTAAATTTGGCAGACCCATTCTTCTACAAACCTGCGGCAATAGACATGATTATCGGTAGTGATTATTTACCATTTATTAATTTAGATGGAGTAAAATCTAACATCGGAAGCTGCCTTGAAGCAAGAGAGTCCCGATTTGGATGGTATTTGTCTGGGCCCGAGCCAGCAAACGATATAAATTCTTTCTCAACCATAGTTTCACCTTGCGATGATTCAATTTTAAACGAACAATTGAAAAAGCTTTGGGAACTAGAAGAGGCAGAACAAACCAGAGCTTTTTCTGAAAATGAAATTTTTTGTGAAAATTTCTTCCAAAAGACAACCACGCGTCAACTTGATGGTAAATACGTCGTTCGACTTCCTTTCAAAGAAGAATATCCAGGCGACATATTTTTAGGTCCTTCAAGGAACATGGCGCTTGCTCAGTACTATAGAATGGAAAAGACAATTGACAAGACCCCAGACTTGAAAGTTCAGTATACAAATGTTCTTCAAGAACATATAGATTTGGATCACATGGAACCAGTTTTACACTACGAGCCCAAAGATGAAAAAGTTTTTTCTTTCTTTTTACCTCATCATGCGGTCATCCGTCCCGAAAGTAAAACTACAAAGGTACGAGTGGTCTTTAATGCATCAAAGAAAACCGGCAGTAGATTCTCCCTGAATGATGTATTACATCAGGGACCAACTCTTCAAACTGATTTGATGAAAATTATTATTAGTTGGCGAAATTATAAGTATGTATTCACAGGAGACATACAAAAGATGCATAAAGCAGATTAGTGCATAAAGCAGATCGACCATATCAGCAAATTTTATTCCGAAATGACGCAGAACAGCCTGTGAAATGTTTTCAATTAAAAACGGTCACATTTGGCGTGAATTGTGCGCCGTTCCTGGCAATTCGAACTCTACTCGAATTAAGTAAGGATTGTAAAAATTTATTTCCAGAAGCTTCTAATATTCTAAAAAACGAAATATATGTTGACGACATTTTGTCCGGCGGACATACTTTAGAAGAAGCGAAGCTAAAACAATGTCAACTGACAAAGGCTTTGGCATCGGCAGGATTTCCCATAAAAAAAATAACAGCAAATAACCGTTTTCTTCTTGAACATTTGCCCCGGGAGGATCTTCAGGACGAAGATTTTTTAAAGTTCGACCAGTCCAGCACAATAATGACCTTGGGGATCCGTTGGAATGCGATGTTCGATTATTTTTACTATGAGGTAGAACCGATTAAAGTTACTCCGTCCGCCACAAAAAGAAAAATTTTATCTGTAATAGCGAGACTGTTTGACCCACTAGGTTGGTTAGGTCCAATAATCATAGTTGCAAAAATATTAATGCAAGAGTTGTGGCAGGCAAAATCCGACTGGGATGAGGGTGTCCCACCAATTATACTAATAAAATGGAATTCATTTCTCGAAAATTTACCAAATATATCGAAAGTTAAAATCCCTAGATATGTAGAATTTTCACCGCAGTATCAAATGCAAATACATGGCTTCTGTGATGCCTCAGAAAAGGCATATTGCGGAACTGTATATATCCGAACAGAAAGCCCACATGGCGTTATAAGTAGTCATTTACTAGTCGCAAAAACCAAGGTTGCTCCCATCAAGAAGACTACGATTCCTAAGCTCGAATTATGTGAAGCCGTATTACTAACTAAGCTCATACTAGGTTTAAATACGAACGCAATCTACCCCTACGAACTGTTCTTTTGGACAGATTCTTCAATAGTACTTGGCTGGTTACAAAAGCCACCCCATACTTTAAAAACTTTTGTTTCGAATCGAATCACGCAGATCATCACTGCCGCCAGCATCAGTCAGTGGAAACATGTAAAAACTGAAGATAATCCAGCAGATCTTGGTACACGAGGCTGTTCTCCGAAAGACCTAGCGGATAATATATTGTGGTGGCACGGGCCCACCTGGCTTAAACAACCAACCGCACTTTGGCCAAAGCCACGCGCCTTTGATCCAACTGATCTCGAAACAAAGAAGAATGTAAACCTTTATTTGACGACTAATAATATTGACATGTTAGAAAAATTTTCCTCTCTGGATCGAGCGCTCAGAGTTATCAGCTATATATTTCGATTCATCCACCGCGTTCTCAAAAAACCATTTTCTAGCGAAAAATTTATAACGCCCAACGAAATAATATTTGTCAAGAATCGACTAATATCTCTCGCTCAACAGGTGCATTTCTACAAAGAATACTTATCTCTCAAAGAAAAGAAGCCGCTGAGTCGTAAAAGTAGAATTCTTAATCTAAACCCATTTATTGATAACGAGGATATCCTACGAGTTGGCGGTCGGCTCAGTAATTCAGGATTAAGCTATGAAGAACGTCATCAGATAATTATACCAGAAAAATCCCAGTTGGCTGAACTTTTAGTGAGATATTCGCACCAAATTCTTCTTCATGCAGAACATCATATTATGCTGCGAGCAATAAGACAAGGGTTCTACATACCAAAACTAAAAAATCTCGTAAGCAAATGCATTCGAGAATGTAAAGCATGCACTATTTATAAACATAAGTTCCAGAACCAAATAATGGCCTCACTCCCCTGAAAGAGTAAGATTTTCCCTTCCGTTTACATATACCGGAGTCGACTTTGCTGGTCCATTTAATATAAAATCCTCCACATTGAGAAATGCAAAAATTCTAAAAGGTTATGCTGCAGTATTCGTTTGTTTCTCTACACGAGCTGTACATCTCGAAACCTGTTCGGACCTCTCTACTGATGCCTTCCTTGCCTGTTTCGACAGATTCACTGGGCGTAGAGGTCTTCCGAAAACCATGTTCTCCGACAATGGTCGAAATTTTCTCGGCGCAAGCTACGCTCTACTAAAAACTCATAATGAGTTCCTGAAAACAGCAGAAAAGGCATTTATTCAAAAATATAGTACTCTTGGATTTACCTGGTCCTTCATACCACCATATGCACCCCACATGGGTGGTTTGCGGGAAGCCGCGGTCAAAAGTATGAAATCACACTTGAAGAAAGTTACCAATAACTTGTCGTTTACCTTTGAAGAGTTTACTACACTTCTCGTACGCATAGAAGCAGTTTTAAATTCAAGACCATTGTCTCACATAACCGAAAACCCCAACGAAATATTACCTCTGACACCAGGCCATCTTCTGCGCGGAGCACCAATCATTGCACCACCAGAAGGACCTACAGAACCTCCACTGAAAGACGTCCCATTTTTGAAACGTTGGGAACGTTTGAAAGCTTTACAACATATCTTTGCCCAAAGATGGAAAAATGAATATATCATTGAGCTGCAGCGTCGAGTCAAATGGAAAACTGAAAGAGACAACCTTAAGAAAGATGATATTGTTATTGTCAAAGAAGATTTTTTACCACCCACCGAATGGCGTCTTGGTCGCGTTACTAACGTAATTTATGGAAAAGACAGCAAAGTTCGGGTCGCTGAAGTACTTACCCAAAATGGTACAATCATGCGTCCAGTAGTAAAGCTTTGCATACTTCCCACCAATGTACATACAAAAAACTAAAAATCTACCAAACTCACTACATAAACCACCAAATTTCCACACCACGAAAATAAAATAGATAATATAAACAGAGATCGCTTTCGCACAAGTTATGTTTTTAACACTGTATGTATTTCTTTCTTTTTTTCTCTCATTTTTTTTCTGCACATAGATGGAGAAAAGACCACGATGTCATGTTTGCGGCAAAAACCACCCGCTAAAATATTGCGAGCAGTTCCGAAGTTGGAGTGTGGAGCTACGTTGCTGGTCGATCACAAAAAGAGGGTATTGCCTAAATTGTTTGGCCCACTCCCACGACCGTTTTCGATGCACCTCTGAAAGCCGCTGCACTGTCTCCTATGGCAATGATGTCATTCGTAAAGCAAAACACCATTCGATGCTGCATCGGGAGCGTCGAGATCCGCCATCGTCTAGCTTCGAAGATCTTGACTGGGACAATGAAGACGTCAAAAAGGCCTACAGTCATCCATCTGATGCACCCATTGCAGAAGCTGCCGCTGCTGACAATCGTCCACATGAAGCACCCTCTCTTCACCTAGTTTTCAAAACCCAGGCCACTCAGTCAACAAATACACCTACAGTCCAGATTCACCAATCCACCCAAACAGCAAGTGTACACAAGGTCCTGGTGGACCACTCGACGCAAACCTCAGAATTGGATCAGTTACTGATGGACGCCTCTATACTTTCGCTCCCCCCAAGGACAAAATTTGCTGCACTATCAATTACTGAGCCCTCCTGGCCAGTAATCCCACCCCTCGTGCGCGTTAACCTTAACTACTTGGGTCAAAAAATGTACACCACGTTTATTGTAGACCCCGCGAGGAAAGGTCATATATTCTGCGAGACGTTGCACGATGGCTGCCTAATTTTCGTGTGGTGACAGATAAGTTCAATACAGTCTGTGGTCGATTTACACTCGAGCCCTGCTTCCCACATAAAGAAATTGATGAGATCCCACTGTATATGCCTCTCCAAGAGCGTCTTCTTCACAAAGTTCCACCAGCAATTTTGGATCCTACCTTGCTCCAGCATTTTAAAAAGTTTCAGCCACTTGGTCATCCCTTCTTCGACACTTGGCGAACCGTAGATGGGGTGTTAGGAAAGGATGTGACACTGAAGATGCTTAAACTGGAAATTGACCAACCTAATGTTGACTTACCGAAGGCTCAGGCATCATCCTTTGGATGGGTAGTGTCAGGCACTTGAAAGGGCTGTCCATGCCACCCTTCGGGGGGAATATGTTGAACCCAGTTCAACCTGTTTTTTTTCTCCATAAAATTGAATTTTGAATTACTTTTTGCTCAGTGTAGCTTTTTCAATTTATTCATCGTTAAGTTTTTTCATCTACATATATATATATATTTTTTTTTTTCTCTTTTTGTCAATTTGAGTCATTTTCTTTGTGTGCTAATGGCACTTCATAACCCTCATGGTTTTAGGTTTTAAGTTAGTTAAAAATTGTAACTCATTGAATACACAGCAAGAAGCTGCATAAATATACGATTTAAAAAAACTTGTTTAAATCAATTGAATTTTACTCGACTTTCTTGGAAAGTAATCTTGGTGAGGGAGTTACCCAAACCAACACAGGTTTTACAACTCCGTACTCCGTGAAAAACGCATATGACACAGGCCTGTTTTTGGTTACACTGAACCCAGGGAAATCACTTCAAGACATCGCGCACGTTAAATATATTTTAAGCCAAACCATTTGTTGGGAGAAGCCCAAACGGAAAGAAAAAGAAATACAATGCCACAGATGCCAACGCTGGGGTCACATTGCCAAAAATTGCAACTCAGAATTTCAATGCATAAAGTGCGACAAAAAACACCCACAGGGAGAATGCCAACGTACAAATTCAGATTCTGAAACCTCAGCACCCCACTGCGTAAATTGTGGAAAAAATGGCCATCCTGCAAACTGGAGGGGATGGTCAGCATACAGAAATTACCTTGCATCACGAAGAAGTCAAGATTGTTGTCAAATCAAACCTAAACAAAATATTGAGCCAATCTATTCGATCACCAGGCAAATCATTCGCCAGTCATTTCCAGGTAAATTCTAATCAAACTCCAACACAAAAACCGTCGATAGTACAAGAATTTTTAAAACTTGCCAATTTGTTTCTTACACCCGAGGAATTAACATTGGAGCAACAAGTTACAAACTTTCTTAAGAATTGTAAAAACATGCCAAAAAATGAAGCAAAAGCAGAGTTCTTGCGGCTTCTAAAAAATGTAAATAATAAATATGGCCCATAGATCTATTTCACTTATGACATTTAACGTCCGCTCCCTTGTAAGCAACAGTCGCCAAATTGAACTGTCAAATTTCAATTAGAATTGGTCACAACCAACGTGAATAAAAAATACCTATTAGGCTCTATATATATACCTTGTGTATATGCCTCCCATGAGTTAAACGACAGCTTAAACCAAATTCTTCATCTGGGCAACAATTATGACGGTTTTATATTCGGTGGTGATCTAAATGCGAAAAACTCAAACTGGGGAGATACTGCCGATAACACCAACGGAAAAGTCTTAAATGACTGGCTTCAAAACAACTGTTTGGATGTAACACGCATTTGCGATATATCCCCATCGTTCCCAAACGGGTCATCTTTTTTGTACCACTTTTTATTAAGTCCCAACTTAATTAACATTGTCCAACCTAATTTTCAGATCAAAAGTCTACCAACTTTTTCAGATCATTTCCCATTAGTTCTGGAAATTGAAAATGATGCAGCCTGTTTACTCTTAAGAAGTCCCCTGGTAATAACTTCATATAAAAACACCAACTGGAATGAGTTCAAAACAGATTTAGAAGCAGCCTCCATTGCCATTTTACCTTCCGTCCACTGCAATTTAAACAATGATGAGTTAGATGAGCTTGTAAATTCATTTAATGATACACTTACCTCAATACATGACAACCACTCGAACAAAATGGAAATAATCGACCGAAAACGCCCGTATCCTGATAACATCAAGAAATTTTTTAAAGTAAAGTATGCATGGCAGAAGAACCTAAAGAAAATATAACACAGAACTGGCAATAAAATTAGCAGTGAGTATAAAATTCTTTCTAAACAAATACAACTGTTAAAAACCATTATTAATGAGCTTATAAATCTTGAAGATGCTAAAAATTTTAGAAATAGACTCTCAAAAATAAAACCTGGTCCTACTGCTTTTAAGGACGTATTTCAGATCATAGGTAAAACTAAGTCACCATTTTGCCAGCAACTCATACACAATGATACCATCTCTTCCAATAGTTATCAAATCTCGGAGATATTTAGAACGCACTACACGGACGTGTTTCAAGAGGTAACTCCTGAAGGACTAGTCAACAATATAGATAGTCAAATCTCATCTTGCGTCGATAGACTCCCACAACGTATTTATACATTTGATGAGACATTTACGGCCGATGAAAATCATGATATTTACCATTTTACAAACGTGAGTAATATCAGAATGCACATAAACAACATTAACAGCAAAAAGTCTTTTGGCTTTGATGGCGTCTGCAATTTTTTAATTAAAAAATTTCCTGAGCAACACTAAAATTATTGGCAACTATTTTTAACAATTGCATTAATAACGGTTATTTTCCATCGTCATGGAAAAGTGCGAAGATACTACCAATGAAAAAAACCCTGAGGATTTTCGCCCGATATCTCTTTTATCCAACATTGGTAAATTATTCGAACACGTAATAAAAGAAAAGCTAGAAAAAGAGTTCATTGTGGAACCAATATCAGAATTCCAATTTGGATTTAGAAGATCTCACTCAACACAACATGCATTGTTGAAATTCCACAATGATGTAACTAACAACTTAAGGGATAAAATATGCAGCGTGGCAATATCACTAGACATAGAAAAGGCGTTTGATTCTGTCTACCATAAAGGAATTTTATATAAAATGATTAATCTTGGCGTTGACCCGTTCTGGTAAAAATACTTTGCAGCTACCTTACTAATAGGAAATTTGGCGTCCAAATCCACAACATCACCTCAGAACTAGGATATGTGAAAAGTGGGGTGCCTCAGGGAAGTATTTTGGCTCCCTTCCTGTTCAACGTTTTCCTGTATGACTTTCCTCACCAAGCTGGAAATTCAAAGGCTATCCTATACGCAGATGATTGCTTAATTTACGCACACAATAAATCACCAATACAGGCTCTGAATAATGTTGCATTTCACCTTGGAAAAATTAGTGCCTTTTACAAGAAGTGGGGCATTAAAATCAACGCAGCCAAATCCAGCCATTAGAAACCCGTCTGGTAAGTGTCCTAGATATGTAGTGCCAGAAAGTAAATCACTACAACTCACACTGGATGGCATAAACATACCATTTAAAACCTCCATAAAATATCTAGGAATACACTTTGATAAACTATTAAGTGTCCTGGAAAAACGAAAAAGATCTCTGGAATGTTCGCAGCACTACTAAACAACACATACTTACCTAAGAACACCAAGCTTTTACTCTACAAAGTCGCCATCAGATCGGTTTTCAGTTATGGATTCCCAATCTGGTTTACTATATCCCCTATAGTAGCCAAAGGATTTGAGATTTTTGAGCGAAAAATCCTGAGAAAATGCATCGGGAAGAATTATGAAAATTTCATAAAACGATTCTCAAATACGTACGTGTACGAAAATTCCAAAGTTCTACCCTTCTGTAGATACGCCATGTCGTTACAATCCAGATTTGTAGAAAAACTTGCACTCCACAGTAACACTCTAGTCAGCCAAATATATGACACCGAGAAAAACATAAACTGGAATGAATCTACTTACCTGTCGCCCGTTGGTATCACCAACGTACACATTGATGACGATCCAGTTCCTCCTGACCTCCCCTCATTCTATATGAGCTCATCCCCTGGCAATCATAGGGGCTGAAAATAGAAGACCAAAGACAATACCATAATTTTACATATAATGAACCAACTATAAGAGTTTAACTCTCTACTGTGATATTCACAATCTTAACTATGTACCTGAACAACTTGTTTTGTTTTGCTTAACTTACCTATATACACTCGTTTGTATCCTATATTTTGATTAATCTACATGAAATGTAATTCGAATATGTCTGTCAATTTGTTTGACAGAGCTCTGTTATATATTGTTTAATTGTTATTTAGTTTTAGTAATGTTATTTACAGACTTTTGCTCTGTTAGCGAATCCAAAGGCCGAAAGCAAGCCTTGCAAAACTATTCACATCATACAATTTTATATATACCATCACATTTTAGCAATGTCGCTTTTACGCTTTCTTAGTTATTATAGTAAGACACATATAGCTCTAAGAATATTATTATTCTCATCGTATGTAGACAATCAATGTAATCGAAAAAGAAGAAGACTTAATAAAAATTTTACTTACTACTACTTGATATTGTCGTACTTGACATAATTGTGTGTATAATATATAGCAGACCACCCAATTGACATTGATGCAAACGTGTTGAACAGTTAAAGCAAGTGCTCTGCATATGTGTGTCACAGAGCGAAGTTACCAAGGTCGCTCACAATGCTGCTAAAGCACTGATAATTTTGGGAGAATATTTTAGTTGATATTTTTGTATATAAGTGGTAGATATTGTTAGTTTTAGATCAATCACTGTTCAAACGTGAAATCGACGATAACGTAAAAATAAAACTTATTAAATAAAGAAGATTATAAAACAATTTGGAAGAACGTTTTACTATTAAAAAAAAGATACGGGTAAAACAAATCAATCGACTTCTTTACATCCACAACATTCTCTACATGGCGATCCTGTGGACATTCCTGGAACCTGAACCGTTAACAAATATCCTGTCAACATCCCTGGAATCCTGAGCAGCGACCACCAACATCCTATAATCAACATCATCAACCACCACCATCCTGTAACCAACATTCTTGCCATCAGCCAGATACATGATCATCAACCAGAGTCAACAAAATCCTGAGCGTGATCTTGCCCTAATCCTGCCAGTTAATCAGCAGACTGAGGAAATGTAAATTTTTTTTAATGTAATATAGTTCGTTTTTTATAAACAGTTTTTATTAAGTTCGCTGCGCAAATAAAAACTGAAGAATGTATTATAAAATAAGGTGTCCCATTTTAACATGGACAAAAATGAAGTTCTTACTTACACATAAAAAAGAAAGCTAGACAACAGTGGGAATCAGGAGAAATTAAAGAAAAAAAAGAGATATTGTTTTTTACAATTAAACACAAAAAAAAAATAAACTATTTTTAGGAATTATGCCTGTCTACTAATATAAAATAATAAAAACAAAATGTGAATTTGTCAACAAATAAAAACATTTCTAAGTATACATAAATGATAAAGAAGAAAAAACTTAAAAGTTATAATATGTTAGAGTTAATAAGTAAGATGCAAAAAAAAAATAAAAAAAAGAAAAGAAAATAAATAAGACATATGAATAACAAAATAAAATTTTAATAGCGTCGATATATTATACGTTTAGGCAATGATAGGGGTGGAATTGAGAATAGTATTTGAAACAGTAGGAATGAATACTGGTGAAGACTGACAGAATGAAATAGCATAGAATGAGGATAAGATGGAACAGCACCTGTTGAAATTGATCACTTCAAGATGTGTGCCTGTAAGTGATGCTAGGGGCAAATAGATGAAAAGGAAATAAATAAATGGAGATAATTTGATAATTGGAAGCTAAAAATGGGGAATGAAAGGAAGAATATTGCGCACATAGGACGTGGTGATAATCCATCGAAACTAGATTCGACTATGGAGAAACTACGTGCCTGATATAATGAATGAATAAATAGGCTAGCGAGATACAGTGATAATTCTGCGAAACTAGAATCCGATGTGAAGAAGCTGATATCTATTATGAGATGAATATATGGAGTATAAGAAATGAATATATATGGTATGAGAATAAGCCCCAAGAATAGAGAAATAAAGGAAGAGAAAATAGAAGCAAGTAACAATAAGATTAAATAACATTAATAGTAATCCCCGGAACTGGACAGAATTTTAGGAATACACCAGGCAACTTATAATTAATGACATCGATAACTACCTTGTCATTGACCACTGGCAAATGAATTGATAAAAATATTAACATAAATTGATAATAGAATGAATTGGTAAAATAAACTTACATTTGTATTGCATTGAATATTAATGATAAAGTTTTAAGATGAAAATTACAATGAAATGAAATAAATTTTGTGTTCAATACATAATTCTAAGAATAATTATGTAAAAGAAATATAATATAAAATTCTCTAATTCTATTATGAACAGGTGATAATTTTAAGATATCAATACAGATATCAACAATTGTAAAGTAATACTCTCCGTTTGAATTAATATTTAGAAAATAACCAAAATTGCCAGGTGATGAAATCCGGAATCATCCCAAGGTATATAATTTTGAAAATTACGCCAATGAGCTAAGAACGAGATTGAAGCATTCACTGGACAACGCAAAACGCATGACAAAACAAATGAAGAATAATAGACAAATAGAGTCACAGAGAAAAACAAATAGTATAGAATTAGAAGTAGGTGACTTAGTGTTAGTTAGAGTAGAAAATAGAAGGAAAAACGATGCACCACATAGAGGTCCTTACAATATAGTAGATATAAATGATTTAAACATTTCAGTTAAAATAGGGAATAACATTAAGACATACCATAAGAATTTCCTGAAGAAATATAACCATTTGTAAAAAGTTATAGATAAGATGAAAAACCAAAATACAAACATAATTATATTCATTTTTAAGTATAATATGCAATAATCAAAAGCAGCAATTAAGTTAAACAAACAATTATGTAACTAGAAGTAATATGTTAATGAATTTATTATTTAAAGTGTTAATGATATTATTCATTTAATAAAGCGTACCATTACAGTATGGTAACAATGTATCGTATATAAATAAAACTAGTAGTAATATGTTAATGAAATTACTATTTAAAGTGTTAATGAAATTATTCATTTGATAAAGCGTACAATTACAGTATGGGAACAATGTATCGTATATATAAAAAAAAAGAAAACAAAAAAAGAAAAACAGCACGAATATAAATGTATAACAATTCATTAATAATAAAATTATAGCTAATATTAAAGATCGGTATAATCCGAATATATTAATAAGCAACAATATAAACATTTATAATCACCCCTGTTCTTGAAACCACTATCACAAAAAAAAAAAAAAAACTCGTAAATGAAAAAATTCTTAAATCTACGAGTTTTTTGCTGTTCTCTAATTTCAATAAGAATATTTTTTCTCGTTTTAATTCACATAGAAAAGGCTTTGTGAAATCAAAACAAATGCCCTTTTTTCTACTAAGCAGGTCTTAAGAGATAAAAAGACTAATTGATATTTAAACTCTAACATGTTTTTTATTGAACCTTGTCATTATTTTAAAAAATTATACATTAATTTTATGAAAAAAAAAAAAACGATTTTAAAAAACGTCTACATTTTGAGCTGATTTAAAAAAAAAAACTCGTAATAAGTGGTCGATGTTAATAAAACACACTTTTTGCGATGATGCTGTTCTATAACAATAATAAAAACTTTTTATTTACACAATCTATTTTCCATTATAATTTTTTCAATTATAACATAGATTCTTTATGCACTAATTATTGCAAATAAAGGAATTAAAAAAATTTTTTTCATCAAATCACATATTTTTATTTTTTTGCATATGTTCGAAGCAGTAGTGATGCCAGTCAAATCCAATTTATTTGAATATCGAAATTTTTTTTGGTAATGCCTAACTTTTTAAAAATAGAAAAGTCATTTTTAATTGAATGAAATTGAAGAGCAAAAACAATTAAATGAACAAATAAGTTGTTATTTTAAAAGAAAATATTTTTCTTTATACTTTTTCTATAAACTTAAGAAAATAACATGCACAAAATACTTAAAAGTTTTTTGTGAAACTGAATAAAGGACCATATGGTACCTCGGTTTCTAGATAACATATGTTCTTAACTCAAACATATGGTTCTTAACTCAAACATATGTTTCCATTAAATAAATAAATAAAGTGGTTTCAAGAAACCCAAAATTTCAATTTCATGTGATTTTAAATTCACTCTTATTCAAATAACTGCGTTTCAAGGACAGGGCTGAATGATTGTAATAATAAAACATGTATAATAATCAAGCATACAGTATGCACAGTTTGCACACACGGATAACCATAGAAATCCTCTAATTTCTTATTTTTGGAAATTATATGATTTCTCTTGGGGGCGGTGGTGTAGTGTATGCATGCTATAGAGCATTCACACAGTGCATGAATGCTGAGCATAGAGCACTCTAACTTGAGTAACGAACAACTACTTGACATACATGTGTTGACCAGAAACGTTGCAATTTGATAATGCACATGTTGGGTATGGAACTCATTATAAACATTGCGATCAATGAATGTGTGTGGCATGGCACTATTAGTAAACAAACCAAAAATGAAAATAAATAAGGGTATCTTATTTCAAGTGCATGCATGACGGCAACACAAAGCAAATACAGAAACATATGTTTTGTGTATTTGATATTGTCGTACTTGACATAATTGTGTGTATAATATATAGCAGACACCCAATTGACATTGATGCAAACATGTTGAACAGTTAACGCAAGTGTTCTGCATGTGTGTGTCACAGAACGAAGTTACCAAGGTCGCTCACAATGCTGCTAAAGCACTGATAATTTTAGGAGAATATTTTAGTTGATATTTTAGTATATAAGTGGTAGATATTGTTAGTTTTAGATCAATCACTGTTCAAACGTCAAATCGACGATAGCGTAAAAATAAAACTTATCAAATAAAGAAGATTATAAAGATTATAAGATTATTATAAGATTATTAGAAAAGGAAGATACAGGTAAAACAAATCAATCGACATCTTTGCATCCGCAACATTCTTTACAATTGCTTGTACTATACGTCATGCATACATTACAATAGCTTTTGACAAAGTCGCTTGGAGACAAGATTCACTTGAGAACAAGAATCTAAAGGCAAGGTTTTAGCCTTGCCTTTATTCGCTCGTGGCTGGGTAGGCATTCTAAAGGCAAGGTTTTAGCCTTGCCTTTATTCGCTCGTGGCTGGGTAGGCATTCTAAAGGCAAGGTTTTAGCCCTGTCATAACTCGTTAGTGGCTGGGTAGGCATTCTAAAGGTAATGTTTTAGCCTTGCCTTTATTCGCTCGTGGCTGGGTAGGCATTCTAAAGGCAAGGTTTTAGCCTTGCCTTTATTCGCTCGTGGCTGGGTGGGCATTCTAAAGACAAGGTTTTAGCCTTGCCTTTATTCGCTCGTGGCTGGGAGGCATTCTAAAGGCAAGGTTTTAGCCTTGGCTTTATTCGCTCGTGGCTGGGTAGGTATTCTAAAGGCAAGGTTTTAGCCTTGCAGGCAAGGTAGGCATTCTAAAAGCAACACTAAAAGTGAAATGGAAACTCTTCCAAGCAGTATGTCGTTCAATACAAGCATACGCTGCTCAAGTCTGGGGCTACTGTTTGTATGATGAAGTAAATAAACTTCAACGGTACTTTATAAATAGAATTTTAAAACTACCGGAATTTACAACAAACTATTCATTGGCACTTGAAACAAAAACAGAATGTAGCTATTTTTACACGCTTGAATTGCATATGAATTATATATACAAAACATTATTTCAATATAGACAAAATCGATTACCACATAAATTGTCTTTGATGATGTTACAAAATAATTTATTTTGGGCAAAATAATGCAAATAAATTTCCTACAACTGAAAATAAAACTTGCACTTTATATAATACTAGAGAAGACGAAAAGTTACAACACTTTATGGCAAAATTTCCAATACTTAGGGAATTTCGAAACAGATACTTTGAAAAACCATATCTCAATGAAAATGAACTTATAAACATTTTGAATGATAAAATACCCAATGGGTGGAATATGATTTATAACTATGTCGAAAATGATTTAAAGTATAGAAAAATGACAATTGAAGAATTTGTGGAATTATTTATTATTATTATTTATTTTATTTACTAAATTATCATATCTACTGCAATTATATATATTTTGATCATATCTACTACAACTATAAATATATTTTGAAAAATGTTTATACACACTTATTTATTATTTAAATTTTTATATAACAGACCACTATATGTCATTGTTATTTAATTTCTTTATTTGTATATCTTAATATTTGTAAAAATAAATGCATTTTTTGTTGTATAAAAAGTTTGTGTATTAAAAAGTTTGAGTTAAAATTTTGGACAAATTTTTTTTGAAAATAGGTCATTTTGAACCGATGATATAAGAGAAATAAATATTTTAATAAATATTTTAACGGTATAATGAAGTATTTTTAAAATATCGAATTTACCGATCTTCAACAGAACCCGAGAAATATTACGAAACTTCCGATAATTATAGTTAAAAATACAGAATTTCGTAAAATTTTAACTGTTACCTCAAATGTACACCTCTTGCATTTTTCCGATTTCGTTCAAATTTTGCGCCTGAAAATAATTTTTCGTCATATAACCCAATACCACCCTAATGTGTTTATAGACACAAGCGAGCCCTTTTCATTACGAAAATATGTGATGGATATTTAAGGGTTGGGAAATCACATTTAACATCTCTGTTAATGTAACTCGATTTCTATTTTCATTTCCGTACGTACGCATAACGAAAAATAAACGTAATCCAAAGTTAAAACTACAGACAATGAAGTTCATGATGTTTCTCTTAATAGTCGAATGAGTAGTGGTTTTGTATTTTCAGTGAAAATAAAAAATAAATTGCTATATCATCCATATATGTACTCGTATGTTAATGTATTTACTAATGAAGTGAATGTGTTAAATCTTATTGATTTTTTGTTCGTTAACTTTCAAGAAAGTAAATACATATATTTAGATATTTGTAAGCAATTATGCATATAAACAAATAAATAAAAAAAATATTTTTCGCTGATCCCACATATGTGAAACAATTCGTATTCGTGAGAATTAATAAATAATTCAATATGCCCATTGGAAATATTCTTAAGAAAGCATCAAGTTTAATTCTTGGTGATGAAAAATTTAATGAAAAAATCGATACTAGTACAATGTACGAGGACAACGAAATTCTGTTTTGTAAAAACAACGTGTGCATACATCCACCGATAGTAGCACGGCAAGAATGTGATATGTTACATTATCCTGGCTATTTGACGGTTACAACGAAAACATTTGTTGACCAATACAACAGTGCCAAACGTCCCACATTGCTTCTAACATGGATTCCGAATTCATATCTATGCAAGTGTCCATTAGCGGACGACAGCTCTACTGCGGATTACATTAAAGGGTCACTGCATGTATCTTCGTACGAAACGGATTGTAGAGAAGAATATGAGAGTAGAAGTTCATCAAATCAAATTGGTGGCAGCAAGTCAAAATACTCGCAAAATATCTCCCAAGGTCAACCTGATATGGCAAAAGAGTATGACTCAGCAGCTACAACAGTTGACATGCAGGAACTACGCAACGAGTTACAGCCCTTGTTGGGCGGGAAAAAAGCGTCATTGGAGGACTTGGAAGCATTAATGAAAAAAAATCCCATTACTTCTGTTAACATAACCATTTCGAATCCACAAATAGAGAATGCAAACATACCACAAACGTATAACTGCGTTGTTGTTGCAGATCGGGAGCAACTCCAGATCAACACTGATGGATGCATTTCAGATGACAACAATCCTAATTGGATGACGCCAGAATTATTGGCATTTAAGCACAATCTAGCATTTCCAGATAGCGCTAATACCACGCCTACTGTACGCCGAAAGGCGAACATTAAATGCCGACGATTCTCGGTTGATCTCAGCCAGATGCGTTCCTTGCGCCTATTCTTTAACGACAACAGTTGTACATCTGGCCAGTTGGTAATTGCTTCTCGAGAGTCACAGTACAAAATACTGCATTTTCATTATGGTGGTCTGGATCATTTAGCACAGGTAACCGTTTTCTTACTACATACTTTTACTACAATATTGTCATTACATATGAATAAATAGCCATAACCATTTATTAGGTTCGTTCATACTCGCATAAAGTTTGGTAAAATGAGAGGAAACGAAAACTTCTCTCTCAAATTGATGCACAAAAGTATGGAAATTCAAAAAACTATATTCTAACCCAAAAATAAACGTCAAATGTTAAATTAAAAAACATTTTTTTTTTTTTTCATAATATGGAAAACAAACTTTTTTGTTTTGAGAAACATTTTCAATTATGTTTTGTTAGATTTCCACTTTTTTATTTTCAAAAATAATGCCAAAATCCTTTTGTAAAAAAAAAATCAAAAATTACCAGGTTATCCCTTTATTTAACAAATCCCATTACAATGGAGGCTTGGAGCTACTTTTTAATAAAAATTTTAATTTTAGTTGGCCACAAACTTTATAAATTCGAAAAAGTACCAAGGTAGCAGGGTACACTTACATAAACTGTGAAGCCAAAGATCTGCTGGAGTACGAAGCACCCACTGCCTGCGAAAGAAAGGCAAAAACAGCACTTTTAAAATTATTAACGACCCCCTCTTCAATCGAATTTTGCAATAAAATAATTTTTTTTTAGTTTTTTATTTATTTTATTTATTGAAACTGTTTTTTATTTTAAACCCCATCAGAAAATATTAAAAAGGACTATCCTTAGGGCGATTTTGAAACCACTCCTCATCGAATTTTAGTAACATATTTTTTTTTATATATGAAACCGTTTTTATTTCAAATCCCAATCATATTTTCCAGTAAAACTTTTTTTTATATTTAAATTTTATTTTTTAATCCCATCAGAAATATCTTTTAGTACCACCACTTACACATCTCCTTTCACTTTTACAGCCATTATATGTTGACACATGTTGACTGTAACATATTTATATGTATTTTTTTTTAAAATGACTAAAATTACCGTTTATGAAATTTATAGTTTAATACTTCACGGGAGTCTCTGCTAATTAAAAAAAAAATCATATGAGTCCGATCACAGGGGTGATGTGTAAACATCTGGTAATAAATAAAATGCAGAAAACACAACAAAAATGTTATTACATATCATAATTTTTTCACCAAACAACCATGTCACACCGATTTGTCTTAATGCTCACTTGTTACGCGTAAGATCTTACGCTCACATATTACGCTGTTTTTGTGATTCTATTGTGAATTAGAAATTTACCCCCCTGCGCGTATAGATGTTTACACATCAAAACATTTTAGTTTTATTGTATAGGGATAAAAAAAAATGTGAAAAATGTTCTTTTAAATTTTGATCCTTGAATATCCTTGAAGACTGATCATAATTTTTGATGTGTAAACAACTATACACTCAGGGAGTAAAAATCTATTTAACAATACAATAACAAAAACAGAGTAAGACAACAACGATGTGAATTATGAGTGTATTGGTGAAATAAAATTAATGCAGCTAATTCAACAACTCTTGTAACACTGTTACAAAAATAACAATATAGAAGTATAACAACAAATTCAATAACCAAAAAGTATAACACGATCGCAAATATTATAATATACAAGTATAACAGCTAACTAAACTAGGCTAAATGCACACAACTCCAAATTGAAGAAAATATGCTGAAAGCATAAGTACGACTACCTCAAACTTAAGAAAATCTTTACTAGATGTTTACACATCTCCCCTGTGATCGAACTCACACAGTTTTTATACCCTATACCACTATGTGGTTTGGGTATAATGAATTTGTGCTGCTGTTTGTAACTACCAAAAATATTTGACCTACCCCCATCTTCTATTATACCGATCGACTCAGAATCACTTTCTCTGAGTCAATTTGACGATGTCCGTCCGTCCGTCCGTCTGTGTGTCCCTGTAAACCTTGTAATCAAACTACAGGTCGCAAATATGAATATAAATGTTTTAATAAACTTTTGTACATAAGGTTTTATCGGCCATAGGATGAACGCTATTGAAATTGGTTAAATTCGGTCCATATTCAGATCTAGTCTCCATACAAATGACCCCTATGAAATCGACTTAAATTGCCATAAGATCGAAATTATCATTTAGGTCAAATTAGGTTTGTGAGTCTTTATTACATCCATTTATCAGTTGTCCAAAAATAAGCCCCATATGGCAATTCTTTGTCATAACCCCCATATAAAGCTGCTTCCCGATTTTCACTTAAATCTATCAAAAAACAAAAATATTGCACAGATTTTTCTCAAATTTGGTTTGCATATATGTTTTTCAAAACATAAGTGTCTTTACCAAATATGGTCACGATCGGTCCATTTTTCGATCTAGTTCCCATATAAATATAGCATCCGATATGAACTTTTTCATATCTGCAGCCAAAAAATTAATAACAATGCTTAGTTGGATCGAAGAGATAGGGTCTCTAAACCATGGTATACGGTATCATTTAATCGGTCTAGACCAACTAAAATTTATATAATATGTAGTTTTACATAGTGACAACCATTTTAAGTTACCCCATTTAAGTTTTTCCCAATTCATAAATCATTACCCAACAAACATAAAATTTTTGGAATTGAAATTTGAAATCTTATTATTCACTACCCACTTATCCAATTTTAGAACAATCAAATAAATTTTACCGTTTTTATGGTGTTTTTAAGAAATAGGATATGTGGAAGCTAAACGAGTTCTTGCTACATATATTTGAAATTTTATTGTGAGAGCTGTAGCCAATTTTCATAACTTTGTAAAAACGGATGTGTTAAAAGATGGAATTGTTTCTAATTTGATAATAACTTGCCAATTTTGTTAGTCTACAATAACACCATATATAATTTTCCGAACTTTGTATAAAGCACTGTGCGTCGCGACGCCTTCTTGCGTGCGGGCACTTTTTCATAATTGGAAATATTGTTGGTTATTATTTCTAAAACTACTAATTGGATCAAAACTACTCGTAAGATAGATATTTCGAATATATATTCAGTGATGTATAATTGGTCGACAATTAACCCATTTCAGGTATACTGATCTTTGATAAGAATATTTAAAAAACAAAAATATGACAATTAACTTTTCTAGCAGTCATTATTGATCAAGTTTTGTATTATTTTATTTTTAATGTTTTGTCGATATTGTTTTCTTAAACATATTAAGTGCAAACTGTTGAAGTTTTCGTGTTAGAATTTTGCGTGAGTTTGCCCTTACAATTGGACATATTAGAAAAGAAAAATTCCGACATTTTGTGTTTTGTTCCCAAATATGCCAAATTTTGTCGTCAGTTTTGATTTTCATTTTAAAAATACTAAGAACGTAACCAATACATTTTAAAAATTAAAGAAATAAGTTTAACTAATAACAACTCCGGTATCTAAAGTGCTAAGGAGTCTTGGCTATCAATTTTGAACATTTGAGTTGACCTTATGTAAGGCAAGTTTCGACTTTCTTTAAAAAATATTAACTCTAATTGGCATGCTGCTGTTTAATTGTAATACAGGATAGATATATAAAATATTTATCCAACGATATATATTTGCTTCGATCCGATTAGTAGTTTTAGATATAATGGCAATTTATATTAGCCCACCCACCGAAAAGAGGGCGTAGCTGACAAAAAATTACCATTCTCGGGGTGAAAATTTTAAATTAAGATACAAATTACGAACTAATCAGGGTTATGCCAGTAAATTGCAGTTAAGCCGAAATATGAATTGAATGTTATGATCATTCAACAAAAATGCATGCTATGGATCTCAGGACCATAAAAATTGTTCAAGCAGATACAGAATTTTATTTTCTAATAGTGCATTTACATCTGAGGAAAATCTAATAGATTTTAGTTGAAATCTACTTCAAAATCTATACCTATACTTTTTTGACATTTTGTGAGATTTTGTTTCCATAACAATAAACAGCTGATTAAAATAAAACATATAAACTAGAAATACCAAAAATAAACAAAACAATAGGAAAATAGAAAATTCTAAAAAGGAACAGATTTTATAATCATATTATGCATCAAAAATGAAAAAAAGCACAAACTGAAATATAAATTTTGCGAAAAAATCAGCATTTGTTAAATGTATTGTTTGAACAGCAAAAACAAATTCATTTACCACAATTATTATTTAACACATTGGAATGGGCACATGTCAGTATAAAAAGTTAAACTTTTCAATTTCTAAATGCTTTTTTATTATAGATTGATTTCTTGTTAATAATTAATATTTTATTTCCTTTTTATTCAACTTGTTTATTTTATTTTTAAATGTCAATTTTTCAGTCACTGCGTTGTAATTTTCTACTACAATATTTAAAAAACACAGTAGTATCATTTTTTAGTGCCCAAGTTTGACTAGATTTTGTGAGATTTTGCACAAATATGGTAACGAGCTAGATTTGTTTTGTATGGGAAATCTAGTAAAAATTAGCTAGATTTCGCTCGAAATCTCGTATATACTAGATTTTGCTTTGATGTAGACGCACTATAATGAACTGCAATCGTTTTTATTAAAACTAGCAGGTTCCAGCGCTTGAAATTCGAGTGCGATTTCTAGGCAGCTTTATTTTTCAACTTAGCCAATTCACAAACCAACACTTTATGGCTTATTATTATTGTGAATGAAAATAACAAACACATTAACAAATTTAGTAAAACACACATAGCATATGTATAATTTTATATATGTGTTAGTAGCAACTTTGAATGCAATTTACTCAAAATAAAGGAAAAAATTTAAAAATCTGTAAGTCTGCAAAACGGCTAAAAAGAAATACCTTTCAAATAATATACGTTTGGTCAAAATTGGGATAAAACGGTAGAACAAAACATCGGTCACAAGAAATCGCGTAGCCTATTAATATTATAGATTTCTTAAAATTAATGTTTATTATTTTTTTTTTTATTAATTAATATTAATAGATTTTGAATGTACATATTTAATTCATTTACAATATGATTAATATCTAAATCTATACATGGCATAACATAATTGTTGTGAGCCAGATTGGCACTATTATAGGCAAGCAAATTTCATTTAGATACATAGTAATGATTTTTTATAATTTTTAATAACAATATCTAGGTAATTTATAAGTTTACATTTTCATGGAGGATTAAAAAACAAATTCATTTAAAATAAATCCTCTATATCTTAAACAAACTTCTATATGTTTACACAGGAAGAAAAAGTTTATGCCATTTAGGATACATATAGCTCATTTAAATTTAGTATGGATTTAACAAAATATTGTATTCTAAATTCTTTGTATATTGGACAAACAACGATGAAGTGAAGTGTGTTTTCCAAAGCATCTAAACTGCAAATTGTACAAATTGCAATTGTACCAATAGCGTTATTTCTAAAGGACCTTGCATTCAAGTCTAATAAGCCACCTTATTTTTAAACTGAGTGTACGAGAAGAAAAACTTGAATTATATATTGATGAATTATTGTAATCCAGTTCTGCATATAGATCGTGAAACTGTGGACTTGAAGGATTTTGAATATAATCATTACGTTCTTTGATTTTATGTTGGTTTAATATATATAAGTTTCCACTGTCAGCTTAGTGGTGATATTGAATTAACAGGGGTAAATTGTATATGCTGTATATGAGAATTCATATTCAGTACTTTATTGATGTAGTAAAGGTGTAGTCTTAAGGTAGATACGTACAGTGACTCTAGGTTTGTTTCTATATACAGCATGTAATTAGGTGTTGCGTTTGGAAGGTATAACATCTTTTTAATAAAAAATCTAAATAGTTTTTCAACCTCATCACATTTTACATAGCCCCATCCTTGCGCAGCATATAGCATAATAGTTCTGGAAGCTGCTTGAAATATTTTTAGCTTATTATTTTGTGAAATTTGCGAGTTGTTTATATATTTCGACCAAGTAGAGTTTATCGCCAGTTTCAAGGCAGCTAATTTGTTGTTTAAGTGTTTTCTAAATTAAAGATTATATGTGATATCTAGATAGATATTTATAGCTGTTCACAATCTCAATTCTATTGTCAGCAAAAACCCAGTTTAAATGTGATGAGATTCTCGTACTGGAACGAAATACCACTATTTTAGATTTATCTAGATTAACCCTTAAGGGCCTCGTTGAACAATAATTAAATAAGCAATCAATCATTTTCTGCAGTTCTGTCGGAGTATCTGATAAGATAACTAGGTCATCGGCGTAGAGCATTATTTTAACATTAACGTCCGCAACATTTACTCCTCCTGGTAACTCACCTGCTAAATCATTAACATATAAAGATAATAATAGGGGGCTTAATATACAACCCTGTTTTACACCTATTTCGACAGCAAACGGCTTGAAAAAAGAGTTACCATCCCAAATATAACTTTCGGTATCTTCATACAAGTGTTGTAATACTCTTATTATTTTCGAAGACATACCAAGGCACGAGAGCTTGTAGAATAGGCTATTTACGAGGTATTGTATCAAAGGCGGACGATAAATCAACAAAGAAAGCAAATGTATTCTTGTTGATGGCTTTGTTTAAATTCACAATATTAACAAGATTGAAAATATTGGCAACGGTTGAATAATTCTTTCTAAAACTAGCTTGGAATTCATTTAAAATCAGGTTACCATCGATCCAATCCAATTCATGTTTGCCTTTTTGGCCCAAGCGATTTGCTATTCTAGCACGTCAAAATCTCAAAATAAAATTTATTTTAAAATTATATGGAAATGATAACAATCTCCTTAAATAACACAAATAATGTATTGTATATGCTAATGTGCTTTAAGCACTAAAATTTGTTGTTAGAGTGGGTGGACTAAGTGATTAAGTTATTAACCTTTTCCATATGTTTCTCGACTGGAAGAAATTATAAAGGGAATTGGGAATGAATGACCTTAAATTGATGTTTACAAAATGTATATTTTGTACTTGTAATCGACTTTACGAATTTCAGACTTTTATTTAAAAAATTGTTTAAATATCTTATTTTATTTTAGTTCAAAAGTATTGCTTTACAATACATATTACAATCACAAAAAAGGTCTCATGCGGTGCATGTCCAGATCGCTATGAAACTTGGATAATAATAATATAATAATATTATTAACATTAGATTCAAAGAGACCATATGCAAATTGGAGATCGTATGAGAGGTATATGGAAAACGTATATAATGGAGTAAAAGACATGCAAGATTTTGCTTAAATTCTTGTTATTTAATAAAACCTTAAATATATTAGGTGGTTTTTTCTAGTTCATGTTTTAGCCGGGTTTCCCTGAAGAGACCTCTTATGTTCGATGGCACCAATTTGATGTACAATTTGTATATGGTGTTGTGAAACAGAGTTTCACATGTATAAGATTAGTATAAGATTAGATTATTGATAACAATAATAATAATAATAATAATAACAATAATAATAATAATAATAATAAAAATAATAATAATAATAATAATAATAATAATAATAATAATAATAATAATAATAATAATAATAATAATAATAATAATAATAATAACAATTAAAATATAACATAACAGAAACAATAATAATACTGCAAGTAACCATAACTGAAATATCAATTCATTTAATTAATAACGATCGATTTTTCTCGAGCGTAGTTATTAAATGTTTTTTTTTTCAAGAAACATACATACAACCCAATTTGGCATGGTAACGTACATTGGCTCATTTGCTTATGTTTGAATTTTTTGTCACTTTCAATGTGGAGCAATACGATATTGTTCCGCATTGACAGGTGTTGTGCTGTTTATTTTTTTTCGGTTACCATGCGTTGGCTTACTTATGTTTGTATTCTTTTTTTTTTAGAGTTTTTTTTGTATCGCAATGTTCTGTTATTGCAATTTTTAGCAATAACATCGATTTAATTCTCTTTTGTTAATTTCCGCGTATATTAAATGTTAACGTATGTCTTTTTGTTTTTCCCACGGTATTTGCGATATTATTATTTGTTTTCTTTTTGTTATTGGTTAAGTATGCCATGGCCATGAACTGCATTGCGTTATGGTTAATGTTTGTTTTGTTTTTATTTATATTATATTATTGCTGTTATTTTATTTTTTGTTTGTTTGTTTATTTTTTCAATTAATTTTATTTTCATAATTTAAGCTTAGGTATAAGATTTTTGTATAAATAAAGAATAGAGAGTGTATAACGGCAGCAGATGAAAACTAGAGGCCGCACTGTCTAACTGGTACGGAATCTGGTTTTGTTTGTTTTCTTTTTTTTCCCACAGCTACATTGACGCCGTTTGGGCGTCGATTAACAGCGCCTGCCAGCGCTAAAACACAATAGGCGAACCCGCGTTTTTTTTTTGTTTTGTTTCAGCTGTTAGGAGTATAACATTTCAGCGGTTATAACTATAACATTAATGGCGCAGCCGGTCTTCGGACCAATAATCGTTCCGGCATTAGGCCGAATTTTGTTGAATTTATGGGTATGTGCATAGAGTTAGCGAATTTTTTAATATAACGTGTTATTTTGTTTGAGATATGACTAGTTACCGGGGGTATAGTTAGTCATTTGGATTGTTTTATAGGACATTGCATGCGTTTTAATTTTTGCGTGTATTTTAATTTAGTTTTGGATTTATCAGATAGTTAGTTTTCACTGGGAAATATTGAATATATTTTGTAGAGTATTAAATATATATATATATATTTTTTTTTGTTTCTTTTACAAATGTGGGATCGTCTTTAGTTTGGATTTTGTTCATTTATTTATGTTTAGTCAGGGAATGGTCTTAAAGTTGATTTTTATTTGCGTAATTTTATCAAATATATTATATTTTATCACATATATTAAATTAGTTGTGAGTAGGGTTTGAATATTTTTGATGATTAATTGTTTTTTTTTTGCGTAATATATTTTAGTGGATTTTAATTTTATTAGGATTTTAATTTTAATTATGAATATGTTTGTTCGAAAGCGCATCATTTTTATATAAGTGGTCCGATTGTTTTTAGTTAGGACTATCGAATTTCCAGGAATTTTAAAAGACAGATGGATCTTAAATTATAGTTTGGTTTGTTACTCTCAGATTTTATTGCTTTTATATAGGGAGGGATTTTTATTTTTTCAACATATAGCAATCAAAGCGATATAATTTTGCTGTTTTTGTTTTTAGTTAGGACTATAGAGATCGTTTTTTTCACGGTTTAGTAGGGACTGGGTTGGTAAATTCGTATGGAGCAAACACTGGTCGAATTAGAACAAGCGAAACAGCTGCTAGCGGACTTCAGGGCGAAGAGGGATTATTTCCTCGAAAGGCTTTGGGGTGAGGTCAGACGTCGGTGCCAGACCCAGGAGAATTTTCATCTCATAAAGGCTAAGGTTGACGGTACCTGGAAAATCACTAGATTCGAAGAGGCCGATCTAGAGCTAGAGGAGTTGCGCCGGTTGGTTGAAACTCAAGAGGAGTGTAATACCGGGAAGATCTTGGAGCTTAAGGAGGAATTGGAGGCTCTCCAAAATCAAAACAAGAGACTTAAGAACGAAATTCAGGAGAATCTAAAGGAGGCCGAGATTTTAGACAAGGAGAACGAGGCCCTACGGAGGACAATATCGGGTACAGGAGTGACCTCGGTCAGAAGATTAGAGTTCGAGGACCTCGAGGAAGCCAATAGGAGAATTTCCGAGTTGCAGGGTCAGCTACGTTTAGCACAACAAGAGCACAGTATACAGACGGGGGATCTGTACCATAAGGAGCCTAGGGGGCAACATCCAACACAGATGATGTCCTCCCAGGATATTCTGAAAACGGTCAAGGCGTTAGTGCCTACGTTCGGCGGCGAGCTATCGCCAAGCCTGCAAACAGAAGTGTATAAATTCATTGATGGATGTAGATTGGCGGCGAAAGGGGTACCGCCGGAAAAGGTGGAGGAATATTTGGAAATTGTGAAACAGAGGCTTTACGGGGATGCGTACCAGTTGGTGAGGTTACGTACTTTTACGTCAGTGGATGAGTTGTTGGCAATTGTAAAGTCAACATATTTAAAGAGTAGGTCGCTTGACTCGGTGCTAAGGGAGTTATATGAAGCCTGCCAAAGGAGGGATGAGGATGTGAGACAGTTTGCTAGGCGTCTTCAGACATTAGCAGCAACAGCTCATGCCATACTAGATGAAAACTATAAAGGGAGAAAGGACGAGATAATGACTATTGAGATAGAAAGAAAGGTAAAATCAGCATTCACATCTGGCCTGAGGGATCCAATGCTACGTGGTAGGATGTTGGCAAGCAGCTCATGTAAGTTGGACGATCTCTTGATTGAAGCACTGGCGGCTCAAGCAACTCTTTGGCGGGGGGATGATCCTCCGTTAAGGGGTGTAAACTTTAACGAGGAGTACACCCGCGAGTATCCAGTCTCGGGTCTCGTGGCAGCCGTAGAACAGTTGTTGCGCAGGACGGAGGCAGATAAGGCAGCTCCGCTCAACATTGCTGGGTCAAGTGGTACGGCATACAATAATGCTGGGTCAAGTGGTACGGCATACAATAATGCTGGGTCAAGTGGCAATGCATACAAAGCACCGCCCTGTTCGTTCTGTCAACGGGCGGGACACACTCGTGATGTATGCTGGACGAGGAAAAATACCCCATATTGTGTTGAATGTAGAATATACGGCCATGAGCCAGGTAGGAGCTGTGGTAGGGGACCCTCGACGATGGAGAGAGGGCAACCTGGAGGTTCGAGACCAAAAGGGAAATGCTATAACTGCGGCAAGGAGGGACATTTTGGTAGGCAATGTACACAGGGGAGAAATGTGTCGGGAAACGGGCAGGGCCACCGACTCGATCACGCGAAAGTCTAATACCGTTGGTAACATCGGAATCTGCGGAGGCGGCTGAGGTAGGACCCATTGCGGGGTCGGATATGAATATAGGGGGGACTTCAGCTAGGTGTAGTTACGCAGATTCGGTGTTTGTAAGATTGCCATGTGCTTGGGCAAAGACGGGGTGTCTGAATTTATTAGTGGATACAGGGGCAGACACCAGCCTGGTAAAGGACAGCAGTCTTACGGGGAATATTAGTGTGGACGGGACGGTGGTAAAGGACCTGCGAGGAGCATTCGGAGGATTCTCCAGAACTATAGGGTTAGTCAGGATTGAGCATTCGGACATCGCCGAATTGGGGTTCGATATGCATTGTGTGGATAAGCATGATAATTTGCCGGGAGATGGTGTTTTAGGTCGCGATAATCTATGGGGACGCTCCGTCACTGATACGATTAATCTTTCTCTGAAACTGTACTCGAATGGAGGTGAGTGGAACTTACCTCTGGTTTCTTTGAGGGAGGCCACGGGTTCGGGGGCAGTAAATATCGTGGAGAAAACCATAGTGGCGAAGGCGAGGACAGTGTCTATTGCAACCATGGGGATCAATACTAAACATACTACAGTGGTAGTGGAGAAGCAAGAATTGTCGCCAGGAGTATATCTAGGGGCCACGCTAACCAACGTAAAGGATGGAGTGATGAAAGCGCCCATTCTGAATTCTACTGAGGTTGACTACTACCTAAAGGATGGGTTTATGCCAAAATTCAGTGGATTAGTAAATTTAAAAGATCCAGGTGCGGGTTTGGTGACGCACGTGCAGGAGGTAGATGTCAAGGAGAGGGTCAGTAAGATAATGGCCACAATAAAAACCGATGCCGACTTGAATAGTGAGGAAATGTCGTCCATTCAGGCGATATGCGCAACGTACTATGATATCTTTTGGTTAGAGGGTGATAAACTATCTTGCACGAATATGGTAAAGCATAAAATTCCCGTGCAGCATGGACAGCTGCCGATTAATCAGAAGCAGTACAGGTTACCTCAGATTCATCGTGAGGAAATTAATCGGCAGGTCCAGAAGCTCCAGGACGATGGCATAATTTCACATAGCGTGTCACCATGGAATTCGCCATTACTATTGGTTCCAAAGAAGTCGTCTAAAGCAGGGACCAAGAGCTGGCGACTGGTGGTGGACTTTCGTAAACTGAATGAGGCAACTCTGAAGCAGGTATTCCCCATTCCAAGGATGGATGAAATTTTGGACCAGTTGGGCAGCAGTAGAAATTTTTCCACGTTGGATTTGGCCAGTGGTTATCATCAGGTGGAAATGGATAAACAGGACAAAGAAAAAACAGCATTCAGTACGGCGTTGGGTCACTTTGAATTCAATAGGATGCCATTCGGATTAACAGGCGCACCGGCAACCTTCCAAAGGTTAATGAATCATGTGCTAACAGGTCTTCAGGGCATTGAATGTTTTGTATATTTGGACGATATTGTCATATATGGTAGTAGTCTGGCCGAACACGACTCAAGGCTATGTGAAGTGCTGCAGCTGTTGAAGGAAAATAATTTGAAAGTAAAAACGGAGAAATGTAACTTCCTAAGGCGGGAAATAGTGTATTTGGGCCATAAGTGTTCGGAGAATGGAGCGCTTCCTGACCCAGAAAAGGTGAAATGCGTTAAGGATTTTCCGCCACCAAGGAACAAAAAGGAAGTGCAATCGTTTTTAGGACTGGTAAATTATTACCGTAAGTTCATTCCCGGGACGGCCAACATTGCCTTGCCAATAAATAAATTGCTTCGCAAGGATCATGCGTTCAATTGGATACCAGGCCGCCAGCGTGCCTTTGAGGAGCTTAAAAAGGCGATAATGTCGCCTCCAGTGTTGGCATACCCTGATTTTTCAAAGCCTTTCGCATTGACCACGGATGCTAGCGGTGGAGCGATAGGAGCGGTTCTTTCCCAGGATAGTGGCGGGGGTGATCGTCCCATTGCGTTTGCAAGCCGTGCGTTGAATGGGGCGGAAACTCGATACTCCACGATATAGAAGAAGTTTCGGGCAATCGTATGGGCGGTGAAAAATTTCCGGCCATACTTGTTGGGTCGGCACTTTAAGATTTTTACCGATCATCAACCACTGAAAGGCATTGCGAACTTGAAGGATCAAACTTCAAGGCTGGCGCGCTTTAGACATAAGCTGTCAGAATATGATTTTGAAATCTGGTACAAGCCGGGCAAGAAGAATCAGAATGCGGATGCACTAAGCAGGATACCATATTCGACGGAGGAAATACTGATGGTTAAAACTAGGGCCATGTCGAAGGGCGAAGGAAATAATCATGCGGGGAGCTCAGGTCACGGGAAGGACAAAGAGGTTCACAGCGGGAACAAAGAGAGTAGTGAAAAAGGACCAAGCGATGTTAATGACCCACCGGTCGAGGTGGTGGTCGATGGGGAACCAAGGTATGTGGTGTTAAAGGATCCTAAAGAGATCGTGACAGTGTTAAAGGATTTTTCACGATAGTCCATTGGGTGGTCACGTGGGTGAGCAGGCGACCGTTAAAAGGATAAAGAGGCAATTTCGCTGGGTCGGCATGCACAGGGATATTAAACAATATGTGAAGAAGTGCGTTAAATGTCAGCAAAATAAGAGTGCTAAGAAAACATTTATGCCGATGGTCCTCACGGATACTCCTAGTCGACCTTTTCAGAAGGTATATATGGATATGGTGGGACCTCTCCCTGAAAGCACTATGGGTAACAAATTGATATTGACTTTTCAAGATGATTTTTCGAAATTTATGTTGTGCGCAGCAATGCCGGATGGGGAATGGTTTAACGGATTGAATCTGGTATGGGGAGTCAGAAGCGAGTCTCGCAAAATTCGCGGCATACACAGTGGGGAGGGTTTTTGCCGAGAATAGCCTCACAGTGGCCCGGTTCCGGTTTGCGGAATGCAGCAGGAAACCGTTCTGCTCCGGAGAAGGATGACGCGTTGTGTGCGGTCATGCCTTATATGGGTGGCAGTGTCTAGGAAGGACACGTGCCTTAATTTGTTGTTATTTATTTTGAAGTGTTTTGGAAATTTTAGGTTGGACATGTGTATACAAGGGGCTTAGATATGATTTCGGTCGGACCACCGATGAATCGGCTTGCTGGTGTTTTATTGCTGTAGAAATAGGAACAGCTCTGCTGTTGGGCAAAAGTGTTTTTTCGTGCGGATCTGTATCCGAAGCAAGTCGCAATTTAGTGAAGGTAATAGTTGATAGTTAGTTTATTCAATGTGTTTGTGGTTTTTATGTATTAGAGCAAAAGTAACCATTCATTAAAATACAGTGATTTGAGTTATTTTTCTGTCAAAGGTGTATTGGTATAGTATTAGCTGAGTATTGGTTTCTTTTTTCCCTATGACATTTTTCTTTTAGCATAGGTTGGAGATAACTGGAATTTGGAGTCGTCTGGATAGTCGCCGCAATCCTACGGTTGGGCCGACGAGGCCACGAGATACTTTTCGGATGCAGCGGACACTCTGATGGAGGAGCAATTATATTTAAAAAAAAATATATATATATATAAGAAAAGATATTAAAAGGAACAGAAAAAAAAATAATAATAAGAAAAGATGGGAAATCTCCCCATGTAAAAAAAATATATAAATATTAATAACGAGAAAAGATGGGAGATTCCTCACGTTTTAAAACTAAAAACGATTGAAAAAAAAAAGAAAAAAAATATATATAATAATAATGACAAAAGATGGGAGTTCTCCTCACCAAAAAAAAAAAATTAAAAGAGAAGACCCCCCTACATAAAAAAAAATATGGTTGAAAAAAACAATATATATAAGTATGAAAAAAAAAACAAGAAAAGATGGGAGGCCCCCTCCGTAAAAAAGAAGAGAGTAATAAGAATAAAAAAAAAAAATGGGAGGTCTCCCCATACATACATATTGAAAAAAAAATTGAATATATATAGATAATAGCATACATATTTAAAAAAAAAAAAAAAAAAAAACTACTTATTTAAAATATATATATACATATTAACCTACATATAAAAAAAAGGAAAATATGAATACATATTTAGAAAAAAGAAATAATATATTTTGTCAAAAAAAAAGAAGATACATTAAAATATGCTCTAAGCATACACATATTGAGAGAAATATATATATTTCAAAAGAAAAACATATAAAGATGTAACATACATATTTAATTAGAAAAAAAAAACTATACATATTTCTAAAAAAAAAATATATATATATATATTAACATACATAAAAAGAAAAAAAAAACAATTATATTTAAAACTAAGTATTTAAGCTAGGTGAACGACGGGGAATATTCCCAAATTAAATTTTGAAAATTATTAGAAAACAAAGTTATTGGAAAAAGGAAATATTGTACTGAAATGTGAGAAGAAAATATACGTATAGTTAGTTAGTCATTCAATAGATCAAATACTCCATTTTTTTTTTATATATTAGTAGAGTAAGGGAATTCCGAACCAAGTCCACGGGGAACGAGGTGGAGCAACAGTCATCCAGAAAACGGTAGAGGCAGCAGAGAGCAGTAGGCTGACAGGTCTGATGGGTGGCCACATGACGGACATAGGGGTGAATGCCTGTATGGAACTGATGATCCAACCCCAGATGCAAGGGCGAATTGCGAACGAATCCATCGAGAATTCTATATGCGATGGATTGGCTATTGGTTTGGTTCCAGCGAAACAACATTCCTGTTTAATTTGTCAGGGATGTCGTCAAGAGGAAAGTTAAGCTGAACTATATCCGTTTGGCAAAGCAGCAAGCCGATTCCTGTGGCGATGACGTAACCATTTGCATCATTGCGAATCATTTGAAAATTTTCGGTTTTCGCCTTGGATCACCGTTTGCGACAAGTTTCATCATTGAAGGTGATCAGGGGAGTGCTCAGATCTTATGTTGAATACCACAATAAGCACCAATTAACCAACGGGAAATTAACAATCCGTTGCTGAAAGTACTGTCCCCAATGCCGTCATCCAAGTGACAGGCCAAAATTTGTTTTACGAAGCGGCCAGCCAGTCAGTTTATACTAAAAAGGTGGCCAAGAATCCGTTTCATGAAGGAAACAGGCCAACGGTTGTCATGGTGTTGTATTGGAATCGAATCACAGGAATGGTTATATGCAACGAGGTGAAAGTTAACGGTCATGCACATGCTAGAGTAAAAAGACGCATTGTGGTGCCCGATCAGTAACCCAGACAGCGACTGTCGAAATTATCGTCATTAGTAGTATCTTCATCGTCATTAGTAGTATCATCAGCATTGGTTCCGGATTCGTCCTTATCGGTTCGGTCGCTATCAGCAGCCTTAACACCAACATTATCATCATCAGCAGCAGCAGAATCAACAATAGCGGCAGCAGAAGCAGCGTGCCAGTTCAGTGTCACTGGTAAACGATGTGGGAATCGTTTTCGTGGAAAGGGGGAGGAATGTTGTGAAACAGAGTTTCACATGTATAAGATTAGTATAAGATTAGATTATTGATAATAATAATAATAATAACAATAATAATAATAATAATAATAATAATAATAAAAATAATAATAATAATAATAATAATAATAATAATAATAATAATAATAATAATAATAATAATAATAATAATAATAACAATTAAAATATAACATAACAGAAACAATAATAATACTGCAAGTAACCATAACTGAAATATAAATTCATTTAATTAATAACGATCGATTTTTCTCGAGCGTAGTTATTAAATGTTTTTTTTTTCAAGAAACATACATACAACCCAATTTGGCATGGTAACGTACATTGGCTCATTTGCTTATGCTTGAATTTTTTGTCACTTTCAATGTGGAGCAATATGATATTGTTCCGCATTGACAGGTGTTGTGCTGTTTATTTTTTTTCGGTTACCATGCGTTGGCTTACTTATGTTTGTATTCTTTTTTTTTAGAGTTTTTTTGTATCGCAATGTTCTGTTATTGCAATTTTTAGCAATAACATTGATTTAATTCTCTTTTGTTAATTTCCGCGTATATTAAATGTTAACGTATGTCTTTTTGGTTTTCCCACGGTATTTGCGATATTATTATTTGTTTTCTTTTTGTTATTGGTTAAGTATGCCATGGCCATGAACTGCATTGCGTTATGGTTAATGTTTGTTTTGTTTGTATTTATATTATATTATTGCTGTTATTTTATTTTTTGTTTGTTTGTTTATTTTTTCAATTAATTTTATTTTCATAATTTAAGCTTAGGTATAAGATTTTTGTATAAATAAAGAATAGAGAGTGCATAACGGCAGCAGATGAAAACTAGAGGCCGAACTGTCTAACTGGTACGGAATCTGGTTTTGTTTTTCTTTTTTTCCCACAGCTACATTGACGCCGTTTGGGCGTCGATTGACAGCGCCTGCCAGCGCTAAAACACAATAGGCGAACCCGCGTTTTTTTTTTTTGTTTTGTTTCAGCTGTTAGGAGTATAACAATGGTTCCTTTGGATCACATGAAAAAAATATGAAAAACGGACTAATTTTGGCACCTTTTTGTACGCCCTAAATAGAGAGTGGACAGTGAACATATTAAGTCTCATCTCGATCTGCGGGTGCCCATCCTTTTCAGTTGCTTGAATCACCTGTGTTATATATTTACAATCCAAAACATTCACGTCGTATTAGATTCGGCAGTGTGTTATTGCTAAAGCAAGTAGATGGTAAATTTCATCCAATTAAGCTGGGGCCAAATCACCCCATTTGTTAGCGAAATTATTCGATCGAAATTATTTTTTATTTTCCAAAATAAAATACTAAGTATAATTTTTTCTGTCACAATGAACGTAATATGGCCCCTAGTTAAATGAAAAAATTAAACAAGGGGCTGATGTCTGTTCCTCATCTCTGACAAAAATGTCTCATTTTATTTGCACTTTTTTCGAAAGGTGTATATTTTTATATATTCTAAATAAGGAGTAACCTAATTTTATACATCAATCGAATGGTCTCAAAGTGCTGTGTTCATAAAATGCAAAAAATTTTGATTATTATCTTCTTTGAAGTCATGGGGTGAAAATATTCAAAACAGGGGAACAATGTGGAAATATTCTCACACTATGACCTGAAAGAAGTTAACGGCTACAATTTAAGAGCGCTCGACTTTGAGACCTTTCAATTGATGTATAAAATAAGGTTGCTCTTGATTTAGAACATATAAAAAATACACTTTTCAAAAAAAGTGCAAATAAAATGCGGCATTTTTTGTCAGAAAAGAAAACGGCATTAGTTTATGCTTGTTTTGAAAGCAGTTCGACTCAAAACGATTTCACTCATAACGATAACTTCATATGCGTTTATGCCTATGTTTTGAGTCGAAACAATTTTTAAACTGTTTTAACTAACAGCTGATTCTGACATTTGTTTAATTTTTACCCAATATAAAATGGTTAACAAAATAATTTTTCAAATGCTTTTTAAATTCTCATTGCAATCCATGCAAATAAGACGAAATTTTATAATTCATAATATGCTTAGAGTGGAAAATGAAATGTTGCGTGAAATAATAAAAGACATGAAACATAAAAAAATTAAAAAGATGCTTCAAAGTAATGGTGCTGTGCCGCAGAAACTTTTTCATATTCATACACCGAGATTTCGTGAAATTGTAAGCTTGACGCGACGTGAAGGCTACTGGTGGATCCCACAACAACCAGGGAATGAAAGGTTGTGCTTTGAGTCATTCCTCATGCGAATGGAAACATTTAAATTATTGTGCCTTAAATTGGATCCAACATTAAATAATAACGCTCCATTTGCTACGACTCAGCTGCCAGTAAAAAAGCAAGTGGCCATTTGCATCTATAAATTAGCATCGGCCGCAAAGTATAGAGTTGTGGGCGATTTTTTCGGGGTTCATAAAAGTACAGTCTATAAATATTTTCATATCGTAATAAATGCAATAATTGGACTACAAAATGAATTTATTAAACTTCCTGATTTGCAAAAAGCATTGGAAGAAGCTCATGGATTTGGGAGGACATCGCACATTCCAAATATAATTGGAGCCATCGATGGAATGTTAGAAATGAGTAATTTACTTTTTTAAATTCATAAATGAATGTATATTTATTTTACAGGTACGCACATTCCAATTTTACCACCTGCTGAAGGACGTTTAGATTATGTAAATGGAAATGCAAGGAGTTGTCGATAATAATTTCAAGTAAACTTAGCAAACTTATATAATATTCTTAAATATTATGTACATACTATATATTAATATTTTCCTAGGTTCATTGATGTCAGCGTAAAACACCCTGGCAGTACACATGACGCTGTTGTTTTCAAAGAGTCTGGAGTTTTCCGTAATTGTTCGCGTATAATTCCACAACATTATCAATTAATAAACAACGTTAACACACCTCTTTTCTTAATCGGAGATCCGGCTTATCTCCATGTTATCTCCATGTTGGGATATTAACTTCGGAAGAATAATCATTTAATGTACACTTAAGTTCAGCTCGTGTGGTGGTTGAAAATGCATTTGGTAGGCTGAAAGGCAGATGGCGGTGTATAAGCAAGAGAAAAGATGTAGACCCAGATTTTGTGCCCAACGTTGTTTTGGCTTGTGCTATGGTGCACAATTTTGTGGAAAGCAATAAAGAAATGTACAATGAAATATGGAGTGAAGAATCCGTGAAGCAATCAAATGCAATCGTGAAGCATCAAATGCAACAATTTTTGCGAAAATAATTACGATCAAAAAACCATTCGAAATAATTTAAAAATTTACTTAGAAAGCAATTTTCCTCTTCGAACTTCTCATATATGAATAGTTGTCAGCTTCTAATAATCTGGCAGTTTCTTCGCGGTTTTTGTTCCACATTTCCTGTATATCTCCTAAAAACTCTCTTGTTCCTTTGATGCTTTCAATATTTCTTCTTGAGTAGGTTTCCACTCCTGTGTCAAAGATTCCACTACTTTTTCATATGTACGTTTTTCTAGAAATAAATGCAATTGTGCAATTAAAAAAAATAAGATTTTAAATATTTTAATATTTTGTGTACGTACTTGCTTTTTTAAAAGGGTTATGAGTTGTTGATCGTGGTTGTGGAGATGAATTTCCACTTGACTGTGAAGCTGCAGTTGACTGTGAAGCTGCAGTTGACTGTGATGCAAAATTAGATAGATGTTGAGTTTGAATTGCTTTCTAACCTTATATTAGTTTTCATTCAAATTAATTCAATTAAATATTCTTTATATACTTATTTTAACAAATTTTGATATTTACATATGAGATCTTATCTTAACATATATATATTGCAACAAATAATACATAGGTTCTAAATATATTAAATTGTTTCTATATTATTTTTTAATGATTTTTAAAGGAAAATGGGACGGAAAAAAACCTTTATATGATTTAATAAATTCAAATACTATCTGAAAAATATTTATGTGCTTATAGGTTTATTTGAAATAATAGACCTCTATAAGCATATAATTTTCAATTTGGTGATTTCTTTTTAATTTTACGTTATTTCTCTACATTCTCTTATCAGTGGGTAAGAGGAATTTTCAATTTTGGAAAAGTAATTGTTATTAATCCTTGTTATGAAATCGATAATTTTTTCATAACCTGTTTCTTCATGAAGAAGATTTGTAGGATACCTCACTCCAAATAGGACACGCATATGTTAATATCGGCCTTATAACACTTTTGAAGAGTAGATTTTTGTTTTTGGGGTTTAGAAATGACCTTCTATTTAGTAGTGGCCATAATGCTTTAAATGATTTTATCGCTTTTTGACACGTAGCCATAATATGTTGTTTAAAAGTAAGCTTTTTGTCCAAGACAACTCCGAGATATTTGACATGATTAAGTAAATTTATGGAATTATTTCCAATATGAAGATGACGTCTTGGCAGTCTTTTGGGAGATTTGTTGAAGGGAAAAATAATTGCTTGGGTCTTGTTTGGATTAATTTTGATTTTCCATTTGTGAAAATATTTACTGCAATTTACAAGTCCCTTTTCCATTTTCTTCAGGAGTGCACTTGTAAGTTTGTTTGAAGAAATTAACGCAGTATCATCTGCGTAGTAAGCAACTTTCATATATTTCGGAACTTTGAAATCGGATGTATATATCGAGTAAAGCAATGGCGACAAGACTGATCCTTGAGGTAACCCTGTGGTGATGGTTTTTGGAGATGATGTTTCATTATTAATCGCAACTTTAAAGCTTCTGCCGTGAATGAAATCTGAAATAAGTTTGCATAAATATTTTGGTATATTTGCATCAAGAAGTTTAAATACTAGGCCATTATGCCAAACGGTGTCAAACGCTTTTTCGATATCTAACAATATTAGACCCGTTGAACGTTTATTGTTTTTATTGGTGATTATTTGATTTTTAATTCTGTTTATTTGGTGAGTAGTGCTATGCCCTTTTTTAAATCCAAATTGTTCTTTGGCAACAATAGAATTGGTCGTTACAAATTCACTAAGACGAGAATGTAGTATTTTTTCAAATATTTTACCTAAGTTACTTAATAAACTAATAGGTCTATAGCTATTTGGGTTATTTTTTGTCTTACTAGGTTTGTTGATAGCTATAACCTTAGCGTTTTTGAAATGGTTTGGGAAATAGTTGAGTTTGATGCAGCTGTTAAATATTATAACCAGTAATTTTAGAGCTTTGAGTGGTAGTTTCTTTAAGAGCAGGTTGGGAACATTGTCAAAACCAGGAGATTTTGAGGGTTTTATTGATGAGAATATATTCATTACTTCTTCTAGAGATGTATAAATTGCTGACTCAGAACTGGGATTTTCCTTCTTAAAATTATTTACTGTTGTATTTATTACTATATCCGCTGAGTGGTTGTTATTCGAAGTGAGGTTACTTGCTTTGACAAATGTATTTGCCAGGACTTCAGCCTTGTCCCTATCAGATGTTATCCTTGTATTTCCAACCTCAAGGTGAGAGATTTTATTTTTTCCTTTTCCTCGCAAGTTCCTGCGTATTCTTCAAAATGATTTATCACCTGGTTTTAAATTGGATAACAATTGACACCATTTCTTATTGCGTTCCGAATTAATACTTTTATCAATCATGTTACTTAGAAACTTAGTACATTGATTATAAAAAGTTTGCTCGGCTATATTTGAAGATCGTTGGCTTTTTCTTTTAAAACTTCGTCTTAGTTTAATATATTTCACAGTACTTTCTGGTAATGTGTAATTATTTTGTTGAGTTATTTTAGGTGTAGACGCATCCCTTGCTTAGAAAACTACGTTTATAAATTTTTGTATTTCCTGATCAATTACTACCTTGGTATTGTATATATCCGAATTTAACGTGATTTTATTGTCTAAAAAATTCATATAAATGTTCCAGTTGGTTGCACTATAATCATAATAATTGAGTTCAACCTGCAAGGCCATTGATCTTTTAAGTGTACATATAATGGGGCGATGGTCTGATGGTATTTCGTAATCCATTGTTTTTAGGTCTATATTTAAAGCGGTATTGCTTCACCCATTATCGGCCGCTACCAGAAATCGCAAGAATTTTTTGAATTCCTTTTAAATACTTACTTTTAGGAGCTCAATTTAGAAAAATTAAAAAAAAATTTTTTTTTTAATTGTTGTTCTCTAGATATGAAGTGGTCGAAAAATCGACCATTGGCCAGAAGTTAACATCTACATATATAAATAAAGAAATGCGTTTTTTTTACGTATATTTAGCTTTAATTCAATTTATTCGTTTTAAGTTGTATCAAAAATGTTATTTATTGATAAGATATGAATAATTAACGCAAAAAAGGTTAGATAGTTTGGATATATTCATCAAAACACTTGGTATGCAAATAAATATTACGCTTTTTTTTGTGTAAAATTGGAATTTTTTCACGAATCTTTAACTTTTTTTGCATACTTTGCAGCGACATATTTGTTTTGAGGGCTTTTTACCACAATATGGTTTTTTCGTCGATCCGTGGGAAACCAGGAGGGCATTCTTTTTTATCAACATCAGCAGCGTTATCTTCCATGTCTTCGTTCATCATATTGGAAGTCAGTAGCTTGGTAGTAACAGCAGAACGAAACTCTAATTGAGTAAGTGGCTTTGTGTTTTCATGCTTTGCCAACATGCAATGCATCTTCCAAGCATTGACCATTGCATTGCCGAGAGCGTTGGTCCATAGTGGCCACCACCACTTCTTTCCTCGTATGCATATTCGATAGTTGGCCACTGCGTTGTCGTGAAGGTCAACGCCTCCCATACCTTGGTTATATTCTCGAATCACTTGAGGTTGGGGAATCGCAACTGTTTTCCTTTGCGTACGACAATATCTTCGAGCATTGAATAATGGCTCGACTGTAGAATTATTAGTAATGACATTCACAACTGCATTGTCATTCCAACGGATGACCAATATTTCTTGCTTAGCATCGAATAATTGGTCAAATTCGCCACGTTCAGCATTTTTAAATTTGCTAATGGAATTTTCTCCATTCCGTTTTCACGTATTGTGCCAGTTGCAAAGAAATGGCGTTCATTCAGTAGACACATAAGATGATAGGAGGAAAAAAAATTGCCAAAGAAAATAACATGACAATCGGGATCAGATACATTTTCAAGCAAATTCAAAACCGTTTGAGCGCCAAGACCGATATTTTTAACATGGGGAGTTGCCGAGCCACCGTATGGTATGGAAAAGAATAGATATCTTTGCTCTGAACACAAGCACCATGATTTGAATCCGAACCGAATCGGTTTTCCGCGAATAAACATCTTGCACGAGTGTCTTCCAAAATAGGTTATCATCTGTTCATCTATAGAGAAGATGTGGCTGAAAACTCCGAACTGCATAAATTTTTCATTGAGAGCATCAATAATCGGTCGGACTTTCGCAAAGCGATCTGCTACCTTCAGATTGTTGTTATCCGAGAGGTGGAGAAATCTTTTTATGACTTTGAATCGATTTCGGCTCATCGTTTGCTTCACCATAGGTACTCCCATGTCCTGCTGAACTGATCAATAATTATCGATGTGCGGCAGCGTGTGATACCCTGATAGGTACAATATACCAATGAAGCGCCGCATTTCATTTGGTGTCACATCAATGGTTGCATTATTTTGAGTAGCATATAAATTCGTGAAGTGAGTAATATCCTCGATCAATGTTCCATCAAAATACAATGAAAATATGTCATACGGTGACATACCACCTACACAAAGTCAAAAACTAAAAATTAAGACTCTAAAACGACTAAGGCCCGGTTGTTCAATAGTCAAACAACTCATGAATAAGCTATCTATCGAATAAATTTTTTAAATTCTGTCAAATTCAATACAAATTTTACAAATTTATTCGCTAGAAATCTGAAGTTTGGTTGTCTATTGAACAACCGGGCCTAAATGATATTAAAAAAAATTGTTCACTTACCAATTTTTGCGCAAATTTCTTCCTTTTTCAAACCTTCCACGTTGATTGGTGCTCTGGTGTAAGTAAAATCCCCTTTCCTTTGAATAAGGATGGATTAAAAGCTTTTTTAGGTCTTCCACGTCTTTTTGCGGCTTTCGATGTTGATGGTTGCGGCTCTTCAGTATCATTAGGTATTAAGTCATTGTCTCGAACGTACTGTAACTCCACTTCCCCGGTAATTTCATTCGCACAATCATCATAGCCATCATTTAGAGCAATTTGATTATCGTCTATATCTTCTTCATCAGTCACATAGTCTACTTTAGGTGGAATATACACGACATCAACATCTTTTGAACTCATAATGGCTTGATCTTCCACGTCATCCGAACACGGCTCGTTCAAAGCAGCCATGATTTCTACCATGGTTAACACTTTTCGAAAAGACATTTTGTTTATATAAAACCACACCAAAATGCAATTATCTCACTTTTATTTGCCACACACACGTCTGCTCTGCAGAAAAGAATAACAATTATGACAAAGCAACAGCGAAAATAAAAAAAAGTCGCAGAATTTTTCACAGCCTACTAGCAAAATGTCAAATTCAATTAAATATCTACTTGACGACTTCTGGCCAGTGGTTGATTTTTCGACCACCAAAAATAACGTTCTTCTGGGAAGTAGAAAACTTTCAATATTGTTGCGGATATCAATTGATTATTGTTATTTGGTCTTTCCGCTTCCTCAACATGCAAAAATAAAATAAGTAATTTTAGTTTTAAGACTTTTTGCTGAATTTTGAAAATTGGTCCAAAAAAAGTCCTTTCTTCTTCCTTTCACGAAAATCTACAAACTTTTATTTTTTTACGAAAAGCTAAAAACAATGCGTTAACAAAAGATCAAAATTGTCTTATCCATCAACGGTTTAAACAAAACATATCTAACGGTTGAGTTAAATCGCTTCAAAGTTGCTGGTCGAAAAATCGACCAGCGGCCGAAAATGGGTTAAAATAATATCGACTGTGGATGCCTCGCGATTGTGTTGATGGGGGAATAGGGTTGGACTATTAGGATAGTGTATAAAAAAATTGTTTGATTGCTGTAGATTGTTGAGTGCGATTCCTGCAGTATTATTTGAACGGCAATTCCAAGAACAATGTTTGGCATTTAGGTCACCAAAAACTATATATTCTTTGGTGGAAGGTGTTAGGTTCAAGATATCAGCACAGAAGTTATGGGTATATCTTGGTGAATATAACGAAGATACAACAATAGATCTATTATTTATAATAACTTCAATTGAGATGTTTTCGATTGATGATGTGTTTGATATAAAGAGGTTTTTATGAGCGACAGATTTATGAACTAACAGAGCTACTCCTCCTCCACTTGCATCTGTTCTGTCACTTCTATATAAATAATAATTTTTAAAATATGGTCTATGATTTTCTGAAAAAAATGTTTCATTCAAAACGCTATTTTAATATTTTCTCGTTCAATTAGTATCTCAAATTGTTCTAATTTAGAAAAGTTTGAAATGCCATTAGCATTCAAGTGAAGCATTTTGAATTCGTTTAAATTATTAGTATAATCCATGGGCGTATTTTACCATTGACATTACAACTTTGATTTGTTGTACTTTTGAAGTGCACCTATGCAAATCATCCATAGCTGTAGTGAAAATACCAAAAAGCTCATCAATGCTAAATAAATCGTTATTTGTTTTCAGCTGGTTAGCATATGTAGCTTTGCTGTTATTATTGATGTTATTGTTACAATTTGTGTTGTTGTTACTTAAATTTGGGAAATCAACCTTTGATTGAAATGAAATATTTTGTTGTTGCCTGCTGTTGTTATGACTTTTGGAAGTTACTCTTGTTCTAGTTTCCAAATAGAGAGAACGTAACGGACAGTTTATGTCGTTTGCATAGTGATCAGTTCTCTCTTTTCCATGTTTTTTGCAATTAAAGCATGGAAAAACAGCTGGTCTTTTTTCATTTGTGTTAAACGGACACACACTTGTATGATGTTGTTCTGCACATATCATACACGCAGCACTTCGATGGCAATGTTCACCGCCATGGCCATACATTAAGCAGTTCCAGCATTGAGTTGGTTTATTTCTGGATCTAGATTTGTATTTTTTCCAAGAAATTATGATATTGGAAATTGTCCTTACATTTTTTAAGGCAGTTGGGTTAAAACTTTTACGAACAAATTGAACTTTGTAAACAGCATTGTTGTTCGAACTAAATTTGGTGACTATTTCAGCCACGGAAGAAGGGGATAGGTTGTAGTTTTTTAACTCTTCGATGATGTCCTCAGAGTTTATGCGGGGTAAACCGTGTAGAAAGGTTGTGTATAACCTATTATCTTTGGAGCCATATGAACGAAACTCCATTTTACTCTCTTTAAGAATTTGCTTGTAGCATTCGTACAATTCTTTAGTTGGAGCAAAAATTTTGTTACCAATTGAAGTACGTTTGAAAATACAATCTTTACCAAGTAGTTTTCGTATTTCTGCAAATGAGGCGTTGGCTTCTACAACTATAGGTGGAGGTTTGTGTTGTTTGATATCGTTAATATTTGATGAAGGAGTTACGTCCATATCATTGAGGCCAGCAAGCAGGCTAAATCTGTTGCTGGAAGTTGACGCAATGTTCGGGTTAACAAAACCCGGAGGAAGTTTTGTCATCTTCTTGTTCGCAAGGAGCTTTCTTTTTGATGAAGATTTGACCCCTCAGGCCATCGCTAAATTTGTATTCCTGTTTTAAGCTGAATTGACTACCACGTGAGTTCAAATGAGATCAATAGGCAATTGCAAAAACAAAAATATACACTTGTTGTTATTTTTAAATAGTTGTACTCTAAGCGCTTTAATTATTTACACGACCGTTCGTAAAGAGAATTAGATTCGAACTGAACCCTATATTAGTGTCTTCAACCAATTCTTGAAATAACACTCCTTCTTCTGTACATGTCGCAAAATGAAAATCGTTGAAATCAGACGTATCTGCTCCTTTCGACGTAAGAGCCGGTCGCTTGCCAAGCAGTTCATTTAATATATGAAAATACTGACAGGTTTGTCTTTGTGCTCCGCTTTTGTTGTTATTGTGTTTTGCCTTATAGAAGTTACATTTTAAAGCTTTAAATTTTGCCTTCACTTGATCTCCTGTTCAGAGACATCATTTTTGGCGCATGTCTCGTGCGACCTATTCAAACACATTTTTATTACTTTTGGTTTTGTTATCTAGCATTTGCATAACCTGCTTCTCCTGAATTATGGATAACATATCTTCTACTTCCTTATCGTTCCATATATTCCTTTTTCGTCCATATTCATAAAATTAATCACAACATCGAATCACTACCGAATAACTAATATTTATATTTTCTTGCAATAGTATTAGTGTTACCACCAAATCCTAATTTTTTCATATTACCTCATTGTATGTTCAAAACTCACATTAAAATAAAAAAACTCATTTCTAAATTATGTTATTGACAAATCTTAAGTTAAAGTTAATCATAAGTTAGATTTTAGTAAAAAAATACACATAGAATAATAAAAACAACCAATGGAAGAAATTGGCAACCCCATCAAATTTGATAGAACATTATTTACAACTGATTTTCATAAAGGTTTCAAAACCGTATGCGTTTAAACTCAATTTTAAAAAAGTCTAGGTCTGGCTCAAACAGGTTTGAAAAGCAGTGTCAGTGAAAACGTTTCGAAATTTCAAAACTGTTTTTATATCTGTTTATGCAATGGGCACAGCACGGTGGCAATGGGTTTGAGCGAATGAAAACGTTTTCAAAACGGGCATAAACATGGTATGTGTCTATAATTACATAACGCTTAAATCAGTGATGCCAGGAGATTTTTTCAGAAATCCCTACGCTTATGAAAAAAATTCCTTTTTTTTCCTTACACCAAATTTTTTTCTCCCTACATTTTTCCTTACACTACTTTTTTAAATTATTCAAAAAATAAAATTTTATTTTCAAAATGTACATTTCAATTTCAGTAATGCAAAAATAGCATAAAAACGAAGAAAAATAATTTAAATTAAAATTAAAAAGTAAGATAAGATTATCATAAGAATTACATAAGAATAACATGAAAACAACATAAAAAACTAACAGATATTATAAAAAAATTATTTTTGCAATTCTGTATAATTCATCTTTTTGATATGGCTACCCTACAAGAACAGTGACGGTCATTTGACCGGTGATATGACCGTCACTACTGACTGAAGTGTCGGTCATCGCGTAGAACAAAGTTTCTATCATTTTATTAAGGCAAATATGCCAAAACTGACCGAAACTTTTGTGTACATGTGATTTTGCATCTTACTCTAACCTATGAAAGTATGTAAACCATATAATATATATCTGAACTGCTCACTCTACCGCTGTTTAGTAGTCAACGATGATAGCTATTTATATCATCGTTGACCGGTCACATTTGATGGATATATACATCATCATTGACCGGTCACGCTTGATTATAATGAAACACGACTTATTTTTTTTTATTTATTTATTTTATTTAAAATCAAATTCAAAATAAACATTAAATATCAAAAACACAACAATATCACTAATTCCGAAACGTGGTGATAACTTTGAGACAATGTTGAAACATGACAATGGGCTTAACTTAAAACAGATATTTAAACAACTTTTCACTCGAAACATCCCCAAACTCAATAGAAATTTCCGGTAATGGGCCTTAGTGCAATCAGTAGTTTCTTAAAGAAAACAATTTATTATAACACTTACATATATATCAACAATTTATATTAAAGCTTACCTTTTGAGTGTTGTGAATTAACAATTTCGGCCAAACCTGATACAATTCATTTGGAAAATTGATGAGTAAATGATGTATCCATTCAAATACTGCTACCTTTGTTTGTACAGAACGGTGTGAGAGATATTGTGATAATACCTCCATAAATCAATTTGTTCTATATTCTGAGATCTTTGTTCTTTTGAAGAAACTAATTTCATTTCATATTATCAACATCATATTCCAGACACTATATTCCAGAATGGCATAAATTAAAACATTCAAATATTAAAACAAACTCCCATATCCATGTTATGGCAACAGACTGAAAGATAGATATAAGGATTAGTGTAAAATACTGCAAGGAATATTTACTTTGTTTATAGCTAGAATTTTTAATAAAATGTCAGTGCATTACCTTAAGTTCATTTGGTGATTGCGCATGTATTAACAATATATTTATAGTGTCTTCCATGCGCATGAACTGTAATCATTACGAATCGATTGAATAAACTGTGCCAGCGTAGTTTCACACAATTGTATTTCTTGTGTATTATCTTCAAACATCATAAAAAGTCCATCAATAATATCAAATAGATGACCATATTATTTTCTGGTACAGCATTCACAATCGAAATCCAGGATATAACATATTGTCGCACAATATAATTCTTTACACAAATGCGTTTCCTAAGAAGTATAAAAGCTTCTAGATTGAAAGTTTGTGAAGATTCTACAGCAATATCTTTAAGTAAACGATCCAACAGGAATAGGCCACAAGACGCCAGCAAAAAATAAATCGTGGAAGGGTATAATGGAGGGACGTGCCACCACAATTGAGAATGGCACTAACGAATTCACTGACATATTTTGAAGAATCCTAAAGAAACAACAAAAATTAACTTGAATTTTTAATTTAATTAATTACTTACCTTTCCTAAACCTTAACAAAAACAACTCTACAACAGCAACAATGACAGTCATATGTTTTTAATAGAAAAAAACTGCAAGTGTGTTTGTACAAAAATTGTTTATGTGTAAGTTTCAGTCATTCATTTCTTGTAGGGTAGATGTGCATTTAAAATTTACACAATTAATTAAAATGGCTTGCAAATAAGATTTTAGACTGTGTTTACACGGCGACTTTTGACGACGTTGTTTTTCGACGTCTTTTTTTGTTTGTAGGCGAACGGTGTAGAGAAGAGAGCTAAACAAAAAGACACGATTTCTGTTTTCAAGACTTTTTTCATATTTCTTTTTACACTCATTTCTTTTTTTCTTGTTACGTTTTATTCTATTTCGTACTTTGAAGTGGCCACTTCAGTGAAATCAAGAATCGCTTACATTTTTAATTATTTTATTTAATATTTATGCATAATTTCTTTAAACTGAATATGTTTTAACTTAAAACTTTTAAATATTGTTACGTTCTGCTTTTGATTAGATAATTTAAAGATTCTACTCTTAGTAATTTAAATATTAAATAGGTTTTTGTATATAGTGTGAAAAATTGTGATAAATTATTATGTGTAAAAAGATGAAATAATGTATATAATACTTAACAAATAAATAAATTGAATTGAAAAATAAAAAAGATAATTTGTATTTACGTTCATATATTTTTCTTAATGCGAAAAATAAACTAAAGCAGATTAAAAAAAGACATGAAACTAAAAATCATCGTATGAATGCAATAGATTTTTGGTACCAGCTTTAAAAGAGAATTAAGAAAAAGCGCGTCGTCAAAAATCGTCGTCTGAATTGGGCCTTATAACGCAAACAGAATTTTGGTTCTTGGTTTTAAAAGATTTTTTTATGACAGTGGTTATTAGCATGTTTACTTAGATCTGATTTATCGCAATTTAATATTTTTTCACAAGCCTTGCATCTGTATTTAAAGTCGTCATCTTTGTTCAAGCCATCCCATTAACTTCTCGTATCTCAACCAACTTGAGCAAAATCTTTGTTTTCTGTATTTCTTTGATGTGTTTTCAGCATCATCGAAAAAAGAATCGAACATGTTTCTAAAATTAATTATGTTTAAATTTATATTTTAATGTTCTCTTTATTTACAAACTTACAAACAACTGTTTTTACTTCCCTCATATTATTGGGTTATTACCGGACTTAAAAAAGGTATATATTTTTAATTTTAAAGTTTAAAATTGAAAAATATGTATTTTTAAGTTGTAAGTTACATAGTAATTACTTTATTTAACCCGTTAATAATTTCGATTTTATTTGTGCTGCTTTTTGTAATAACCAAAAATATTTGACCTACACCCATCTTTAATTATACCGATCGAATCAGAATCACTATCTGATTCGATTTAACGATGTCCGTCCGTCCGTCTGTGTGTCCATGTAAAGCTTGTAATCAAACTGCAGGTCGCAAATATGAATATATATTGATAAAATTTGGTATTTATTCTTTTATCGGCCATGGGATGAACGCTATTGAAATTGGTTAGAATCGGTCCATGTTCAGACCTAGCCCCCATACAAATGACCCCTATGAAATCAACATATATTGCCATAAGATACAAATTATCATACAAATCTTAGTCAAATTGGGTTTATATGTATATATTACATCCATTAATCAGTAGTCCAAAAATGATCCCTATTGGACAACTCATAGGCCCCATATTGAGCTGCTTCCCGATCTTCACTTCAATCTATCAAGAAACAAAAATATTGCACTGATTCTTCTCAAATTTTGTTTGTATATATTTTTGCAAAATACAAGAGACTTTACCAAACATGGTCAGGATCGGTCCATTTTTAGGCCTAGTCCCCATATAGATATAGCATCCGATATGAACTTTTTCATATCTGCAGCCGAAAAATTAAATTAAACTCAAATTTGGTTTATACTTATTTTCTATATCCAGTTAGTTGGGCCTGAGAGATAGGGTCTCTAAACGCATGGTATATAGTATCGTATAGTCGGTCTAGACCGACTATAATTTTCTTACTTGTTTTGTTATATTTTTTGTTTGTTATATGAACAGCTTTGTATACAACTGACAATTGAATTATGTTTGACAGTAGGACAATCAGCTGCTCGAAAGCATTTTGATGATTTTGTAAAAACACAAAAGCACAAATTCTCGCAAGCAATCAAAAGCAAAAAACGAGAATGAGGCAGCATGATTTTTTCTATATGTGGAAGTGAGATCGATAGTAAAGCTTTTTTGTGTGGCGTTGTCAACTTAGGTTGTAAAAACACTCGCAATTCTAGAATCAATTCTATTTCCCTTCATATTTTTCTTTTTACACTCATTTCTTTTTCTTGTTACGTTTTATTCTTTTTTGTACTTTGAAGTGGCCACTTCGATGAGATCAAGAATCGCTTGTATTTTTATTTATTTTTTTATTTAATATATGCATAATTTCTTCAAACTGAATATGTTGTAACTTAAAACTTTTAAATATTGATACGTTTTGCTATTTTATTAGATATTCTCAACATTCTACTCATAATAATTTTAATATTAAATAGGTTTTTGTATATAGTGTGAAAAATTATGATAAATTATTTAGAATAAAAAGATTAAACCTTATAATGAAATAATGTAAATAATATTTAACAAATAAATAAATTTAATTAAAAAATAAAAAAAAATAATTTTAATTTAGATTAATTCGTACATTTTTTATATTTTTCTTAATGCGAAAAATAAACTAAAACAGATTTAAAAAAAGACATACAACTAATAATCATCGTATGAATGCAATAGGCTTTTGGTAGCAGCTTCAAAAGATAATTAAGAAAAACGACGTTGTCAAAAATCGTGGTGTGAATTGGGCCTTAGAATACAAAGTTGTAAATATAAGTATTGTGTTGATATTTCATTAACAATTTTGCTTAGAAAGGTATCATTTATTTAAAGATATTTAAATTCATTATCATAACATCTTTTCTTTTTAATTAATCTTTAATCAAAATATCTTTTTGGAAGTTTTGAAATTCTTCCACTTCTAGTTACATAGTTGTTTTCATTGCTATCACTTATATCATTATTATTATTATTAGTTTCATTAACATTTTCATTAGAATTTCTATTAGTATTTTCATATACATATGTACATACATATATGTTGATTATTAAAATTTGTTTTTTCTTATATGCTGTCTATTTCATCTATAGGTTAAACCTTCTTGATCTTCTATAATATAGGATCTTGGTTGTTTACAACCTTCTAAAATAGTACTAGGGTGCCATGTAGATGTTGGCGTCCTTTTGAACATAATTTTATCTCCTATTGCCACTGGTTTAAGATTCCTAGTTGATTTATTATAATATTTACACATGTTCTCCTTTTGTTTGTTGATTTGTTTAGATATTTTCTAAAGTCAATTAGTTTCTGCGTAACGTTCTCAGATATACAAGGAAATTTGGTTCTTAAAACTCTCCCCATTAGCATTTCAGATGGAAGGTAAGTTGCCTTTTCGAGTGGTTCTGTATTGTAGTTATGCTGCATAAGGATCATTGGAATCATCCTGACATTTGTATAACATTTTCTTAATGGTTTGTATTGTGCGTTCCGCTAAACCATTAGATCTCGGTAATTAAGGACTTGAAGTGAAATGCTCTATCCCCAGTTTTTTACTTTTTGGCACTAATATACGATTATTCTTCTTTTTGTCATCCGACCATCCACTTTTTATACATTCTAATAGAATTTGAAAAATTTTATCTGTTTTTATGCCTCCTTGAATTTTTTCTACAGTAATGTCTGGTAAACTATTTTGTGCCATTATAAAATTTCAATGTAAATCAATTTCTTGATTTAAGTCTAATAGTGTATTTTCTTTAAGAGGAGCTCTGGAGCCAGGTTTGTAAATGACCGTAATATTATATGTTAATAGTCGTAACATATATCTTTGTAATCGTTCTGGTATTTTGTATAGATGGTTATTAAATAAAGATACCAATGGCTTGTGGTCCGTTTCTGATATCACATGTAACCCATAAACGTATTGGTGAAAACGAGTGCCACCGAATAACATTGCAAAAAGTTCTTTTTCTATCTGAGCATAGTTTGACTGGCAATCAGTTAATGAGGCTGAAGCATAGGCTATTGAATTATTTTCTGCAAATTTTGATGCGTCCACTGACATTTTCAACGATTTCTTCGGGTCAAAATATATTAAAACTGGTGGATCGATTATTTCTTTTTTTAAATTGAGGAATTCATTATTTTGTTCTTCATTCCAATGCCATAAAACATAATTTTTAAGACGATCCCTTAAATGTTTCGTTTTAGATGACATACATACATATTTTGAATAAATGTTCCCAAATAATTGACCATCCCTAAAAATCGTTGTAGTACCGCAACACTTGTAGGTATTGGCATGTCTATAATGGCTTTAATCTTATCCGTAACAGGTTTAACCCCCTGACTATTGAAAATATGGCCTATGAATTTTATTTGTTTTCATAATTTTCGATTTTAGTTTATTAAACTTTAATCCAACGACTTTGGCTCTCTATAATAACTTTACTAATATTGTATTGTTTTCCTAACTTAGCGCATGGATTAGAAAATCATTCATGTAAATTATAAGACCATCTATGTCACCGGAAGTCTAACAGTTTCAGAATGGAAAATTTCTGGGGCCGTGTTTATACCAAATGGCAAACGTAAAAATCGATAACGACCCAGGGGCGTATTGAATGTACAAAGTTTTGATGACGATTTATCCAAAACGATCATCCAAAATCCGGAGTTAGGATTAATCTAAAAAATTTAGATCCTTTTAACTTAGCTCTACATTCATCCATATTAGGAAAACTGAAACGTGGACTTACTATACTTTTGTGTAAATATCTAGGGTCAAGACATAGACGAAGACTACCATTGGGTTTAGTGACCAAAACTATAGAGTCTACCCATTCAGTTAAATTTATAGAATTAACATTTTTTATAAAATTTAATTGGATAGCTACATCAAGACCAGTTCATCCTCAATGCATAAAATGTTGTAAAAAAGAATTTAAATTATTGTAATTAAAATTCAGTTGAACTGTACCTAATACTGGTAACTTTTCTCCACTAAATGTTAGTATTTAGCTTACTTATTTTTAAAATACTTAAAGTTTCTTCTTTTGTTGTTGACTGTAGCTTCAAGACTCCATTTCGAACAGATGACGAATTTGTAGCCTGATGTGTTTTCCAAACACTTCCAATAAATAAATTTTCACCCTCATTATAATTTTCGATAGCTTTAAGATATCTGTTGTTGTTTTTGGGATTTTTTGCAAAACACATTTTTGCAAAAAGGTTGAGATTTCCACACACGTGGCATTTCATCCCTTCTGCTGGGCATTTGCACTACGATCGATATTGTTGTTTCTATAGTTTGTTGATTTGTTAAATTTTTTCAACGCACCAACACTTACGTTATTGTGAGAAACCTGATCCATGGTGGTTGCATTTTTTCTAGCAACTTCAATGCCTTTGGCTATTTGAAATGCCTTTTTCCACGTGATCTCACTTTCACTAAGTAACTTTTCTTTTATTTTTAAAAAATTTTGTGATAACCCACAAATAAAGATGTCTTTAACCCTACGATTTATAACCGGGTACCCGTGTACCTTTTTTGACTTTAAAGTGCTGCTGTGCCTATAATTTTTGAGATATGGACATAAAACTCCGAATCATGAGAGATTTTGGCTAAACTAAGATTTAAATACGAAAAAATTCAAAATATTTTCAATATTTTCTTTAAAAAATGATTTTAAATGTTTTACCCTCATAAACACACAACCGGGTCCCCGGGTACCCTAATGGAATTCCCATGTAAATGCCTGACATGTAAATGAAAAAACGTTTTTTTGTGTTGTTTTTATTGGAAATAAATGTCTTTTTTTATTTATTTTATCATATTTTATATATATTATATTATAATTCATCCGAATCACTATCGTTGTTATTGTGGCAATTGTAGCATTTAGTAATTGTTATGGCGTGCTCATCGCATATCGGCGTGCTACATATGCTGCAATTTTTTCTAGTTTTTCTTCTGCGCTTATTTGGAAGAAGGTTGCACATGTAGCACACGCCCGTATGTACTTTTCTGCCCCTTTGTCGTGCTGACGGAGATGTTGACGGACCTGCAGCACAAAGCACACTCTCCAACGGCCTTCCGATGATGCTTTCAATTGCATTTTTTGTTGAAAATTAGCGCACGCTTTGCACATTTGAAATTCTATTTTCTATAACAGGAATGCACAGGTTTTCTGCCAGTTGACGCAGGAAATTCTTCCTGCGCGTCGTGGTGTATCGTGCAGTTGGATTATTTCCATAATATATGATGTGTGATGCAAATGCGCTCACATCAATGATGTTATAGAAAAATGCCATCGGCCATCTTCTTGTTTGTCGCTGGGTCGTGTATTCTTGGAGCGTTTGGTCCATTACGTCCACCCCACCTTTTGTTTGGTTATAAAAATTTATAATTTCTGGTTTCCCATTCTCGTCAATTTGTGCATCATCATGCATACTAGAAAGAAGGATGACCGAGTTGGACTTCCGCTGCTTATATGAGAGCAGTGTTACGTTGTCGTAGAAGCCAAATAAACTTGAACCAACGTCTTTTTTTTGTCTTCTTTCATCTCCGCAGGGATGTAAGCTTTGTTGCGGCGGAGTGTACCCACAATGCTGAGCTTTTCTACTTTTAGTTGCCTAGCCAACGGCAGCGTCGTAAAAAAATTATCCATTGTTATATTTCATCCGCTACCGTAGTATGGCCCAACTAAATCTCTCACCACTCTTTCGCCAACACCAACTTCACGACCAGTTTCTTGTTTGCCAGTATATATTTGGCCATGAAGTGGATATGAGTTTTTGGCATCGCAAATCCACCATACTTTTATGCCATATTTTGCTGGCTTCGAGGGTATATATTGGGTGAATTTGGTTCTACCACGGTATGGATATAATTGTTCATCAATGGTCAAATATTCTGATGGCACATAATATCTGGCAAGATTTGCATTGAGCATTATCCAAATATCGCGAATTGGCGCCGCTTTGTCTTGACGCTGCCGCTCTACCCGTGTTCTGGGGTCCTCAAACCGCATAAAACGCAGCAAATCGAAAAACCTGTTTATTCCCATGGTGGCGCGGAATATTGGGTGAGCCTGTGACGTCCACAAATCTCTTGCGTTTTCGTCATTAGAATGATTTGTGCCAGCCATCAAAATCATTCCAATGAACGCATAAATTTCGTTGATTGTCGTGTCTTTCCACTTCAACTGACGTCTATTGGGATTCGCTTCATTGTACGCATTATATGTGGCATGCGCTTTTCTATTTGTGTGGCGCACTATTATATCCACCATTTCCACTGTGAGGTATGATTTGAAACACTGCAAAGGCGTCATATTTTCAGTAATCCGCGCTGGACCACAGCGGTCTCTGAATATATTGTGGCTTCTCACTTGTTGGCAACTACGTGGTGTACGCTGCCATTGTGTGCCGTCACGTGCAGTCATGTAGTCTGCTGGGTTTGTTGTTGGTGCATCTTCTTGCATATCATCATCTTCACTTTCATCATCAAAGAAAATTTCCTCTGGTGCATCAATAGCAGCTGCAATTTCGTTTGCGTTGTCAACATTCAAATCTTCATTCTCTGATTCCGAAACTTCGCCAGTATAGGACACATTTCCTTCATTTTGGTCTTCCACAGGGTCCACTTCAAGGTCCTCATCTTGAGTCGCTTCCTCAAATAAACGTTGAATATATGTGCTTCTTGCTTCATCACTCAAATTCCAGTATTCCCTTGTAGACAAATATCGGTCGTTGCGGCTCATTTTTCACCAACTTCACTGTTCAAATAATTTTACGACACAAATGAACATCTGCTATCTAATTCAAAAGCAATTAAGCAAGTAGGTACCGAAAATAAGCAAAATAAGCAAATAAACAACCCTTACATAAAACCAGTTTCTGCCTACTTGTGTCGCTTTAGGTACTTATATACGAACAGAAACCAGTTTTTTTTTTCCAAATATCAAATTTGTACAGTTGAGAACGCAAAATATAATCAACAACAAAAATATTTACAGGAAAATATTATTTTATTTCAATAAACGCAAACCAACCTACTTCGGGTACCCGGGTACCTGGTTATGAAATTAAAGGAGTTTTGCTGGTTATGAATCGTACGGTTAATTAGGCTTTCCCGTAATGGGTCACATTCACATGTCAAACTTAAGTTTTGCAGTTCAGTGACATATTCCAAAATAGACTCACCATGCGACTGCTTTCTGGAAAAGAATATGTGGCGTTCCATTGCCTTATTCACCTTTGGTAAAAAATGTAGTTCCAACTTCATCCAAAGCTCTTGGCATTTGATTGTATCAATATCAATATTAAAGGAAATTACAATTTGTAATGCACTGTCACCAATATTATGCAAAAGCAAAGCTACTTAACGTGGTTCCGGTTGGTCCTCTAACGCCGATGCATGCAAAAATTTTAAATTTTTGGCTCCAATTTCTCCACTCTAGACATAAATTTGCTGCCTTTGTATCCAGCGGCGCCGTCGTTGTAGATATGGCTGTTGAATTTTTAAAACCTCCTAGACTTACATTCGCATCTTCCTGCGCCATTAAAAATTTTATAAATGTTTTTTGTGTTTTTTCCATGACTTGATGACTTTTTTATACCCTATACCACTATGTTGTTTGGGTATAATGACTTTGTGCTGCTGTTTGTAACTACCAAAAATATTTAAGCTAGACCCATCTTTTATTATACCGATCGACTCAGAATCACTTTCTGAATCGATTTAGCGATGTCCGTCCGTCCGTCCGTGTCCATGTAAACCTTGTAATCAAACTACAGGTCGCAAATATGAATATATTTTGATGAAGTTTGGTATATAAGCTTTTGTCGGCCATAGGATGAACGCTATTGAAATTGGTGAAATTCGGTCCATGTTCAGACCTAGTCTCCATACAAATGACCCCTATGAAATCGACATAAATTGCCATAAAGTCCAAATTATCATATAGATCTCAGTCAACTTGGGTTTGTATGTGTTTATTATATCCATTAATCAGTAGTCCAAAAATAATCCCTATAGGAAAATTCATAGGCTCCATATAGAGCTGCTTCCCGATCTTCACTCAAATCTATCAAAAAACAAAAATATTGCAGATTTTTCTCAAATTTGGTTTGTATATATTTTTTCAAAATATAAGTGTCTTTACCAAATATGGTCAAGATCGGTCCATTTTTCGATCTAGTCCCCATATAAATATAGCACCCGATATGAACTTTTTCATATCTGCAGCCAAAAAAATAATAACAATGCCACTCAAATTTGGTATATGCTTATTTTCTATATTCAATTAGTTGGACCGAAGAGATAGGGCCTCTAAACCATGGCATAGGGTATCGTATAGTCGGTCTAGACCGACTATAATTTTCTTACTTGTTTTTATTTAATTATATTAGTTGACTTGACGAACGACGTTTTTTGAAAACCACGTTTCTTTTTTCTATGACTTGACTTCTTTTATAACAACCACACTTGATATATTGTCTTTTATTGAACAGTTTATTGAGTATGTTACTATAATTATATAACGCTTAAATCTTAGTTAGAATACGAAGTTGTAAATATAACTATTGTGTAACAATGTTGATATTTTATTAACAATGTTGTTTAGAAAGGTATCATTTATTTATAGATATTTAGAACTATTAATTCATTATAATACAAGTTAAATTAATAAACAAGATACATTTAAAAGCAATTTAATATTAAATTAAAATAATATTGACAGTATAAACTACTAATCATGGGTAGTCGCCAACAAATGCGTTAAAAATAGACTGCATTCTTTTTTAAATAATGATAAATAAACTTGATTTTGAAAAGAACTGAAAAATTGAATGTGATTTTTTATATAATTTATTATGATACAAACAAAATATTTCTTTTAGAGTCTCATTTTGTAGCTTCTGCATTTGCGTTATTCATCTTGAACATGTTTCTTTTTTGAACTTCTTAACTCCTTGTTGGTTTCGTTGTTCCTTATTGATCCTGAAGAACCGAAATCCAAATCATAACTTATTTTTAGTATGTGTTCCATAAGTCGTATTCTTGCATGTAGTGGTGATAATCCAAACTCATATGCATCAGTATTATCTAGTGATTTTGTAGGGACTTGATTTAATTGGCTTGATGTTGCTTGACATATGATGCAGCTAAATGCAGCCTTTTGTGTTAGTCAAAGCCTGGCCTACTTATCCATCTATCATTGTCAGCATTAATTAGTAGCTTACTTCTATTTGCTGCCCATCTAACTGTAATTTTAATGGCTGTAGTGTTGCAATTAGGGCCTTGATACCAGTAACTTCTTTGTTAATGGCATCATGAGTTTCTTTTTTGAATTCAAATTTGATTGGCCTGCAGTATTTCGTAGAAGATGGTGTCACATTTTTCCAAATATCTTTTGTTTGCGTTGTACCAGTCGCAGGCTCTGAATCTTCCAAAACCTTTTTCAATCGCAATGATAAAAATGATACCATGAACATATCTGATTCCGAAATATTTTCACATACTACTTGTTTGTATTGTTTTTGTCCCGAAGAACCATCACATCCCCATTTACAAAAAAAGAATTAACTTTGTGTTTCCATATTTCTTCAACATCAATTCCTTTTATTGATTGTAGCAAGCGTTCGGCTGTGTGATCAAGTAGAGATTGTAGTTGCGCCTCTGCCGAAATTGGTGTGATTGTGACGGTGTCCTTTGATGACAAACAGTCCATTTTAGCAGCGGTGGTGAGTTGATATGCTGGATACGTATTTGAGCCTTTTTCAATCGCACGCAATCTGAGCTGAATATATTGCTGTTTTGTTAATTTCAAATGCAGAAATAATACTAATGCCTCCTCATTTGTGAACTGTTGCGCATCATTCGGAGTTGCTATACTTTTAAGAATCCACTTTGTTATCACTGGACTAGCCTTAACAACTTCTTCAATTATATCCACTTTTGTCAATTGTTTCTGTGATCGCAATTGATGTAGGAAAGTTTCTGTTATATATATACATCGAATTTCATCGTTAACATCTTTAAGTTTCCGCCTCTTAGATCTATCGCTGCAGTTGTACAATGATTTGCGTGGTCTTCCAGCATTATCTTGCTTTGTTGTTTCTGAAGCGACAGTAAGTTGGCCTTCGAATCACTTTGCGCTTTTTATATAAAAGTTTTGTTTATTGTAGCTAACTTCTTTGTAGCGTTTTTTTAGTGCTTTGACGAAATTAGATAATTGCTCTTGTACTTCGATACTACACGAATTTAAGTTTAATTTTATTTTAACGAAACTAAAAACGTCCTCCTGGTTTTTGTTCCTAAAATACTCTTCGGCCAGTTCTTTATAACTGAAGCTCTCCATATTTTTCTGAATACTTTTATTTGCGACTGTTATTGCTGAAATATATTATAGCAATTGAGTTTGTATTCAAATGTCACTTTCTTATAAGCCTTTTCATAAGCCATCATACTATGTTTCTAGGTAAAATAGAGAGGCAAGAAAATGGCATCAGTGCATTACTATCTAAAATGATATATAAAACCCCAATATACAAATGAATTATCTTTGTGTGTTTTCTTTACTACTTGCATCGTTAGGTAAAATAAAAAGGTATGTGTCGCTGGAACCGCTCATATATTTGTCTTTCTATTTACTTGTTTGTACACATACGCACATACATACATAGCAATGGTAATTGCTTTATTTTTAGTGTATGTAGGTGTGTGCGTATGTTGTTATGTTCATTTATTTGTTTGCTATGTGGTCATTGTCGTCGCCAAATTTATTGCAGTCTTTTTTATCTTCATTCTACTGCAGTGTTTCATGAGAAAACAGGTTCTGTAACGGAATAGAACCGTTTTAACAATTGAGTGAAAATAGAATGAAGATACCCAAACAAACGGTGGCTCTAAATGTGAAGTCAGTTTGCTGGGGATAAAGACTGCGGTAAGTAGCAGTGCGGTATTTTTATATTTACTTTGATTTTCTAATATTATATTTTTTTTTAGAAATAAACAACAATTGTATATGTATATGTTAAACTTATTATTAACAATTTGCGTTTAATTTATTGAAGTTAAATTCGCTATCCCCGCAAGATAACTCACGTCGCAGCCAGCGACAGTATGATAATAAAAAAACCCAGGGTGGTGTATTTTGTAAGCAGATACTGGTAATAGAACAAATAATGACTATTATAAGCTATAAAATACCTAACACAACCACCACATTGTATACTTATAGGGCTGTTTAAATTACCGTAATATGAAATTTTTTTGAGTAATTTCATTAAAATTATTATTTAATTTCATTAAAGAAGACCGCAGGTCATTATCGACGATAACTTGCGAGTAGTTACCATTTATTTTTGATAAAAAAACAAAAAAATCACATTTTTCTGAAATTAAAAAAACAGTTGCACAATTAGCACTAGTTTAACCTAACACTACATTAATTTGGATATATTAGCTACAAAATGGCGTTGAAATTTTAAAAATCGGTGACCAAAAAAAATTGGACTTTTGGCCAATGAAATCAAAATTTCAGTAACAGTGCGATGTAAGCATAAATCGATATTTTTATGCCAATTAAACTGTATCCATCAACTGTATTGCAACAAAATGCATTGAATAAATATTATGAAAATTAATTAGAATACATATTTTGGACCCATTTTTATAATATTTTTTAAATTGACGTAGCGTAGAGCTATTAGTATGAACTGAGAATATAAAATAATTGAAAAATTAACTTTAATTTCTTTACAGGTATTACACCAGTGGCACTGCTTTCTTCATAATATTACTCATACAGTTGGACAGGAAAAACAAAATTTGCCATACCGTCAATTTATGGTTTGTAGACCAGAGGTTAAAAAATCAGAACTGCACCCTGATGAGGGAAATGTTCAAAAGATAACTACCAATTTCTTTTATGGAACATTGCTCAATGAGAAGGGTCAAATTGATGACGATTTAATGCTACGCAAGTGTGTATTTTTTGGAGGGCTGGAAAAAAGTCTTCGCAAAACAGTTTGGCCATTCTTGCTCAAATGTTATTCGTTTTCGTCTACTTTTGAAGATCGGGCAGTATTGATGGATATTAAACGACAGGAATACGACGAAATAACGAGAAGACGGTTGTACTCGATGTCTCCCGAAGAACAAATACAGTATTGGAAAAGCGTACAGTGTGTGGTTGAAAAAGACGTGGTGCGTACCGATCGCTCAAATCCATTCTTTTGTGGAGACGACAATCCTAATACTGAAATAATGAAGAATATTTTACTGAACTACGCATTCTACAACTCAAGCATTTCGTACTCCCAAGGCATGAGTGACTTATTGTCACCCGTCTTATGTGAAATTCAAAATGAGTCAGAAACCTTTTGGTGTTTCGTTGGACTTATGCAGCGGGCCTTTTTCGTATGCACACCAACTGACAACGATATCGATCGAAATCTGAATTTCTTACGAGAGCTCGTACGGATAACGTTGCCACGTTTTTATGAGCATCTTAAGCAGCACAGCGATGCCATGGAATTACTGTTCTGTCATCGTTGGCTTTTGCTGTGCTTTAAACGGGAGTTCACCGAAGCCGTTGTAATTAGAATGTGGGAGGCCTGCTGGTCAAATTATTTAACCGACTATTTTCATCTATTCCTTTGCTTAGCTATTATTGCAGTGTATGCCGATGATGTTATTGCTCAAAATTTACGATCTGATGAGATGCTTTTGCACTTTAGCTCACTCGCCATGTATATGGATGGACAACTTATACTTCAAAAAGCGCGTGGCCTATTGCATCAATACCGTCAGCTTCCCAAAATTCCTTGTACATTGGCTGGTCTTTGCAAGCGATGTGGTCCTGGTATGTGGGATTCGGAACATCGGCCAGCGTTAGAATGTGTTGGCCATACAGATGATGAAAAATGTTCCTTAGCTATAGACTAAAATAAATTGATCAAATATGTTATTATTATCATTTTTCTATTAAAATTCTGTGTTGCACACATTTATTGGATGTTTAAAAGAATTATAAATCTACATTTTTTTGTTATTCCCATACATCTGAATTTCATTAACAAACTGTTGCAAAATATTAAGTTGTATATTATACGAGTAAGTAATATGCATTACTAATTGATATATTATATAATTGCTTCTTCTTCTTTTTGCAATATCAAAATAAAAGATACAGATATTTAAACGATTTTTCCTTGTTATTACTTCCTTGTCCCTTTATGGTTGACAAAAGAACAAGACAAAGGATAAAGTCCAACAGCAGCTATTAAGCAAAGACTCGTTTGATTCGCTCAACTTAAAGAAAATAAGGATAACTTTGTGTTGGAATTTAAATTATCTGAGTGGTGCACAGGGATAATGTAATTAGGATTCTTTGAGTTCAGTTATCCAAGTGGTGCACCAGGATAACGTAGAGTACGGTAAGCAGATGTGGCTTGGTGGAGTGACAAAATATCAATAACACTTTATTAACAAAATCATCTATTTAAACATATTACAAAACAGAAGTATGTATGTGTAGGGTCTTTCTTAATATGTGAATTAAACCTTTGTATTTTTATTTGTTTTATACTTTGTTATTTTCTACTTTAATATTATTAATTTTTATAAAATCATATTAGTTTTAAAATGATGGAATTTGAGTTACAAAATATTTTATTTAAAAAAAATTTGATTTCTCAATTGTAATATTAAACAATAAACATCTTTAATTGTGATATTGAACAAAAAATATCTTAAATCTTTCTTTTAAAAAATATAACAATATTTCAACTAAAATTGGCGATCCTACCAGCCTTAGTCAATACTAAAATATCGTTCAATTCTTATAATATAATCCTGCTTTAAAAAAAAAAAATACAATATAAATGGAATAATTTTTATTTTTTTTTTTTTTTGGTCTACAATTTGGAATATTCATTATCTTTATGAGCAAATAAGCTTGGACTACAATCATCAATATCCTAAAGAATTTAATTTTGCTGCTTTAATTGGACACAGAAAGCTGCAGCGTGAAATATAAATTTAAATCATTGAAAAATTTTGGAATTTGGAACTCAAATTTTTCTATTAAACATTTTATTTTACAATCGCCAACGATTTTATGTAGAAGCCATCAAATCTATTGAATACTGAAAATTCTACATTCTATATTCTGACGAGAATTGCCGAAAATATTTATGGTTGGATCAATAACCTTTATTAAGTTTCAAGAAACTGTCAACAAAATTTACATAAGTATTTTTGCTTTATTTATCTTACTTTTTATTGCTATCTTTATTGAGTTTATTTTATTTGAATGTAGTTAACTTTCTTCTTTGAAAATGATACATTCACCACCCCCACATACAACTAGCAATTCACGGGAACAGAATGACTTACTAGGTTCGTTAAATGAAGGTAACAATTCGGATACTTTAAATCAATCCAATCCTTTCGTGATTGATTCTGATGGTGCTGCAAATTCGGGTAACCAACAAAGTATGGAGATTTCTGCTACTTCAGTTAAGCTTCCTCAGTTTTGGACAAGTTGTCCTGAAGGATGGTTTATCCATGCCGAAATGCAATTTGCCACAAAAGGAATTATTCAAAGAAAGACTAAGTATGAACATATTATAACGGCATTACCGCAGGAAGTAATAATGACGGTTTTGGACGTGATTCAGAGCCCTGCTACAAGCAATTGCTATGACCATCTAAAGAACACATTAATTGAGCGACATGCGATGAGTGAAAATAAGAGGCTAGACAAAATATTTTCAGGCTCGGAAATGGGAGACCGTAAACCATCAGAATATTACCGATCATTAGTCTTACTTGCGGGAACTAATTTTAGTACTGACATATTAAGGAAAATATGGTTAAGAAAGTTACCAAGAAGCTTAAATGTCGCGTTAACGGGTTCAAACTTAACCGAAATTAATGAATTGTTAAAACTAGCTGATAATCTTTGGGACGTTCTTTATAATGGTGAAGTAAATTATGTAAGAGAATCAAATCAAATTGATAAGTCCTCTAGTTATTCAAATTCAGAAAGAATTGCCGAAAATCTGGTTCAGACTACAGCAAATCTTACTGAAACAGTCAAAACTCTATCATTGGAAATTTCTGCTATGAAGAGGCAATTTGAGGAGAATTATTTACAACCTAGAGGTAGAAACTTATATAGGAATAGATCGCAATCTCGTGGAAGACCAAACTCTCGTGGTAGATCAAATAATAGGGATTGGCTTTGCAAATTCCATTACAGATTTGGTAGTCACGCAAGAAATTGCGAACAACCTTGTTCTTATTCTAAATCAGATGATCATTCAACAAACTAATATATCCCATTGTTGAGGCGACAGATGATGGGCATTCAAGTATTTTACCAAGTCGCCTTTTTATATACGATAAGATTAATAAACTAAAATTTTTAATAGATAGTGGTGCTGACATTTCAGTTTTACCTGCTTCAAAATTTAAGGGTAATAATAGGACTTCTGATATTATTTTAACTGCAGCAAATGGTTCTTCGATATTAACATATGGAAAGAAATTACTGAATGTAGATTTGGGCCTACGTCGCGAATTCCCATTTATTTTTATAATAGCAAATATAGAAAAACCTATTATAGGCGCTGATTTTCTTCTTAAATATGGTCTGCTGATTGATATTAAAAATATATCTCTTATTGATCCTCTGACAAATTTATCCATTTTCACCTTTTCTTAATATTGTAAGATTTTGTTACCAAAAATTTTTTCAGTTGAAAACCAATATACACATTTATTAAAACAATACCCTTCATTAATATCCGAACCTGATTATTCTAAACCAGTTAAGCACACGACCGTTCATAGATTGGTTACTAATGGTCCATTGCCTTTTACGAAACCGCGACGTTTAGATCCCACTAAACACAGAGTAGCCAAAAGCGAGTTTGAGTTCCTAGTTAAATCAGGCATCTGTAGACCCTCTAGGTCAGTGGTTCTTAACCTTTTTAGCTACCGGCACCCCTAAAATTTTCAAACAATATTCTCGCACCCCTTACTAGAAATTATTGAGTTATATAAATTAAAAAACAAACATTATGCAAAACATATTTTTTATTAATTTTATGTGCGTAACAAATATTTTATAAATTTTAATTGTTAGCTGAAATAATCAATTATAAATTATCAAAGTTTTTATTAATGGCTTTTTTGTTGTTGCTTTTCCTCAATTATTTTTGAAAACCGGGGGATCTTTTTTGAAATAGCTACACGCATATCATTACTAACATTAAGTCTATTTCTAGCTTTTGTTTTTATATGCACAAGTGACGAAAATCCCATCTCACACAAATATGTTGTGGCAAATGGAACAAGATGCTGAAGCGCTATTTTAGCTAATCGTGGATATGACATTACTTGAGCACACCAGAAATTTTCCAAATTCTCTGCTTCAAATTCCATTTGATTATGTCCATTTGTCCGTAGTTCAACAAGGTCATCTTTCAATAAATTACTGTCATCCATTGAGTCCAGATTATAAATAAATGGATCTAATATCCATTTTTCTGATATATCTATATCTCCAGTAGCAAAATATCCCTCAAAAGATTCGCTCAACTTTTGCAAATGATCTTTAATTTCGGTGGTAATATTGTTTCTTTCATCATCTGAAACAAGAACTTCTTCAAGCAAAGGAAAGTTAGCATAATTTATCTTGTCAACACGGTTAATCCAAATTGAAAGTTTTCGACTAAACGCAGTCAACTTCTCTTTCGCTGTTATAGTGTTCACTCCAAATCCTTGGATTGAAATATTTAATTCATTAAGGTGCGTGAATATGTCTGCCAAATACGCTAGCTGAATTATAGCATCTCTATTGCTGAATTCATCAGCTAAACTACTGCCTTGATTATTAAGAAACTGCATTATTTCACTTCGCAATTCGTACACACGATTTAGCATACGTCCACGCGATAGCCATCTTACTTCTGTGTGAAATAAAAGGACAGTATGCTCGGCACCAAGTTCTTCGCATAAAGCACGGAAGAGACGATGATTTAAAGCTCGACCTCTGATAAAATTTACAACTTTGACTGAAGTGATTAATGTTTTCTTTAATTTTTCAGGCAATGTCTTTGTAGCTAGCGCATGTCTATGTAAAATACAATGGGTAATTGTAACGTGAGGCACTTCCTTTTTTACATACGCTACAAATCCAGAATTTTTGCCTAACATGGAAGGAGCTCCATCAGTACAAATTGATCCTATTTTGTTCATCGGTATCTCATATTGTAATAAAAAGTCTTTGACTTTATTAAATATATCAATTCCTTTTGTAGTCAATTCTAATGGTTCACAAAACAAAAATTCTTCAACAATTTCTTTTTCTTTTACATATCGTACAAACACCATCAGCTGAGAACAATTTTCAACATCTGTAGATTCATCCAATTGAATACCCACTGGGACATTACTAGCTTTAATATCTTCAATTACTTGTTGTAAGATGTCTTTACTTATATCAGAAATTCTAGTACGGATTACGTCATTTGACAAAGGAATTTGTTGAAGCTTTTGTTGTGCTTCAGTACCCAACACTATTTTTGCCATTTCTAATGCACAAGGCTTTACAAGTTCTTCAGCTATTGTATGTGGTTTCTTCTTCTTGGCACAGATATATGCAACTTGATAAGACGCTTGCAACAGCGGCTTTTCGTGTGATATAAATCCAAAAGTTGTGATAGTTCCACTTTTATCAAATCGAACTCGTTTAGATTTCAAACTTTCAAAATCATAGCCAGCATCTACACCACCATGCTGTTTGGTAAAATGCTCATTTAGTTTCGACGGCTTGAGATTGGCGTTTGAAAATTTATTGCAGCACAGAATACATTGTGGTCGCTGCGTTCCATCCTTCTCCGTTGTAAATGTAAAACCATAACGAACATAATCGTCATTCCAACATCGTTTCTTTGACATGGCGTAAACTAAATTAAATTTTTTAATAAAACACTAAAAAAATATTAAACTTCTATCTATTATTGCTATATTTTAGCTTACCTTTTGAATTTGACTTTAATGTACCAAATTATATTCTAATAATTAGAATATAAATATTCAACTAAACTTGTAAAATTAACTTGTATTAATTATTTTATTATTAATATTTAACTTTTAATATTCAACACGAAAATTCAAACTTGTAATAGTCGACACTAAAATTCAATTATTTTTAAATTTTTCTTCAATGTAATGTGCGCATCAACAGTATTTATATTTCTAAGAATAATCGCAACAATCAACTGAAATTTCGAGGAAATATAAAAATTAGTATAGAAACTAGAAACGCATTTGAATTTTTGTAATTGTAGAAAAAATACAAAAATTAATTTGTCTCGATGGTTTATAATTTACAAACATATTTAAAAAATGTTTAGGGAATAAAAAATTTACTAACCAAAATGAATTTTTAAGATTAGTTTTTTATTTTGCTAGCTACACGTGAATTTGTAAAATTACAATTTCGCACCCCAAAATATTCAAGCTCGCACCCCTAAGGGGTGCGTGCACCACCGGTTAAGAACCACGGCTCTAGGTCATCTGCTGCTTCCGCCTTACACTTAGTTCCAAAGAAAGATCCAAATGACTGGCGTCCATGTGGTGACTTTAGACGTTTAAATATCATTACGATTCCCGATAGGTATCCGTTACCCCATATTCACGATTTAAGTATGAATATGAGAAATAAGCGCATATTTTCCAAAATAGACTTGGTTCGGGCTTACCATCAAATTCCAATGGCAAAAGACGACATTTATAAAACCGCTATAACAACGCCATTCGGCATGTTTGAGTTTATGCGGATGCCTTTTGGATTGAGAAACTCAGCCCAGACTTTTCAGAGGTTTATAAATGAAGTCTTTAGAGGGTTAGACTTTGTTTTTGTTTATATCGATGACGTACTTATTTATAGTGACAATGAAGAACAGCACCTGGGACATTTAAAATTAGTTTTCGAAAGATTAGATGAGTATGGATTGAACATTAAACCAGGGAAATGCACTTTTGGTGTGTCAAATATTGTTTTTTTGAGCCACAACATATCCGAAAGGGGTATTAAGCCATCAGATGAAAAAGTTAACGCTATTCGCGATTTTGAACTTCCAAAAACTGTTAAACAAATGCAGAAATTTATTGGAATGGTTAATTATTACCACCGGTATATTCCAAAATTAGCAGAATGGTCTAGTCCTATTCATTCCATGATAACAGATAGCTTAAAACAGAAGAGGAAAATTTTAATCTGGAATAATAATGCTCAACAGGCATTTGAAATTATAAAGAATTCTTTTGCTTCTAAGGTTTTGCTAAACCATTTTAATAACAAGGCAAAATTAAGCTTAACAGTCGACGCTTCAAATATTGCAATTGGGGGAGTATTACAACAAACTTTTGCGGATAGAATAGAGCCCTTAGCTTTCTTTTCAAAAAAATTATCTCCATCAGAATCAAAGTACAGTGCTTTTGACCGAGAGTTGTTGGCAGTTTATTTAAATATTAAACATTTTCGACACATGTTGGAGGGCAGATCTTTCATAATTTACACAGATCATAAACCACTAATCTTTGCTTTAAACTCAAGAACGGAAAGGAGTCCAAGACAGACAAGACATCTAGAATTTATATCACAATTTACAAATGATATTCGACATATTCGTGGTGAATTTAATGTAGTAGCGGACACTTTATCCAGAGCTTTCGAAGTAGATGCGCTAGCTAATTCAGAAACTGAATCTGAAAATACTTTACGAAGAACAACAAAATGATTTGGAATTAAAAGATATTTTGTCAGATAGAAATCATCAAAATTTAAAGTTGATCAAAATACCATTGTTCAACCTAGAATTATGGTATGAATCATCAATGAGTAACCCACGTCCATACATACCGGTTACATTACGTAGAGTAACCTTTGAAAAATTACATATTTATTTTCCTCATCCCGGTATCAGAGCAACTCGC